>CM019064.1:357372792-358615567 GCA_009667805.1 Leptobrachium leishanense | reverse complement strand
GATAGAGAGAAGAATTGAGCCAACGCCTATAGTACTTCCACCTGAAGAGGAACTGATTGAGCCAGAACTAAAACGCTCTGTTCGACCGCCCCAACGACTCACCTACGACTCACCAGGACATAGCACTGAAGAGGCTATCACCACGGTGCGGAGGTTGCCCGAAGTGTCTGCTATGCTAGCTGAGGTAGCCCAAAATATGAGTCAACTTGAGGAAGTGTTCCTAACCCACTGCCTGTATGCTGCTGAACCTGTACATGTTGTGTAAATTGTATTTAAATATTGTGGAAATGTAATGTAACTGTTGTACCTCCTTGGAGAGACCCAAGAGTTTTAGAGGGGGAGAGTGTAGCGCTGTGGTAAAATCTTGCTGTGGCAGTACCTATTTTTGGCCACAAGATGGAGACTATCGCGATCAGAGATACTGGATATTGGGACTACAATGCCCGGCATGCTTGCAAGAAGACAGGAAGTGGTGGGGACTGGAACTTACATCCTCTGCCTCGTGGAGAAGGTTCCAGAGCGCGCCAGGGAAGGAAAGAGAGCAGACGCATCGAAGAGATTACGAGAGGGCCTAGGCCAGAGACCAACAGAGACCAAGAGAGACCTGTTAGTCCAGAGAAGATCACCCAAGCTGAGGAGAAGAAGACCCGCCGGGATCCAGGCATTGCTGCAGACCGGAGGAATCGAACGGATAGCAGGCGGTGAGCTGGAAAAGCTGTGTGGAGTCAGACAACGGATCGGGCCGCTAGTATCCCCAGTCAAAATCGGGTGGAGAGACGTCCTGGGTCAGCGGAGCCTAAAGAAATCGTCGGATGGGTGAGAGGCCTCCAAGGCTGTTTTATGATTAAAGGACGCTCTGCTGTTTTCTCTTTAAAGTCCACAGGGCCCCAACTGACTAGTCGAAGACCTTCCTTAATAAACTCACTGGCCAGTTGAACAGTACCCGGGTACCACACATACACAGATACACTTTTCACATTCTGGGACTTAACCTGTGCAGGACTCATTTCCTTTTGCGAATCGGAACGGGGTTAAAGACAAAGATACGTTCCGAATACATTTTCTCTTTTTCCGCTGCGCGTTTGCCGTAATACGAAGGGATTGTATGTTTGGGTTTTGCTACGTGTCCCCTTTTTCTGAACTATCGGGAAATTGCATTGCTTTTATGTTCGGTTGCGAATATTTTATTTTCCGAAATACGAAGCCTCGTGTTTCGTTTCTTTTCCGCTACGCGTTTTACCGGATACGAAAATACTGTAAAAATACTTGTGAATACCGTGTCTTAACATCTGCTCAAATATTTTAGTAAACTATATAAATATAAAAACTCACAACTGTGTTGGAGTATATTTATTCCCTAGTGCGGGGAGACTGACCCGTGGTTCATTTTCAGCGGCTCCTCCGGGAGTGAGCGCTACACGTGGGGGCTCGTTTCCGGGATCCAGTCTCTGGAAAAACCGCATCTAAAGGGTTAAATATGGATCCAGACACTGTTGCCGAGTGGTGTGGGGAGCACAGTAGCCAGTCAGAATGTTGTATCTCGCGAGATCGCGGCAGGCTGTTAGATCCCAGGCGAGCGGCTGCACTTCCTGTCAGCGGCCGTTCTAGCAGGAAGCACGCGGCGGCAATGAGAGGTGAGCTTGGGCATTATCCATGAGACCTGGGGGCACTATCCATGAGACCTGGGGACACTATCCATGAGACCTGGGGGCATATTCTATGAGACCTGGGGGCATATTCCATGAGACCTGGGGGCACTATCCATGAGACCTGGGGGCACTATCCATGAGACCTGGGGGCATTATCCATGAGACCTGGGGGCAATATCCATGAGACCTGGGGCCACTAACCATGAGAGCTGGGGGCAATATCCATGAGACCTTGGGACATTATCCATGAGACCTGGGGGCACTATCCATGAGACCTGGGGGCAATATCCATGAGACCTGGGGGCATATCCATGATGAGACCTGGGGTCATATCCATGAGACCTGGGGGTCATTATCCATGAGAGCTGGGGCATATCCATGAGAGCTGGGGCATATCCATGAGACCTGGAGGCAATATCCATGAGACCTGGGGGCAATATCCATGAGACCTGGGGGCAATATCCATGATGAGACCTGGAGGCATTATCCATGAGACCTGGGGGCATTATCCATGAGACCTGGGGGCAATATCCATGTTGAGACCTGGGGGCATATTCACGAGACCTGGGGCATTATCCATGAGAGCTGGGGCAATATCCATGAGAGCTGGGGCAATATCCATGAGAGCTGGGGGGCATATCCATGAGCTGGGCCATATCCATGTGAACTGGGGCAATATATACCCATATGAGCTGGGGTCAATAATATCCATATGAGCTGGGGTCAATAATATCCATGTGAACTGGGGGCAATTATATCCATGTGAACTGGGGAAAATAGTCTGGGGGCTCAGTGCTGTGTATATTATTCTGGGGGGGGTGTATATTATACTAAATGTTCTTTTGCTATACGTGCATGTATTCTGTGTGTACTGTATTTGTACATGTACTGTGTGTGCACTATATATGTAGGGCCCCCATCACCTCCTTAACGCTAGCGCTCACACATGTGAGCATTGGTGCTAGGTTAAATGAGGTTACTGCATGCTGCCCATATCACATCCTAGCACAGGACCCTCATATTACAATCCCAACGGTAACAGGTTAAAAAATCCAGGAGATTGTGCTTTTCAGCGCGAGGTTACTGTACTTTGCACTCGCTATACTTAAAATTGGGAGCGCAAAGAGTAAATAGCGTTAGGATTACAAAGTCCTAACGCTAATTACCATCCCGCCATAGCTACAAAAGTTACCCACAGCTAGACGCTGGTGCTAACTGATGCCGCTTCTGCAGAATCGGTCAACACTAACTGGAACCCCCCAAAAATCACATACTTGCCTCCTCAACCAACAGCGCAAAGGGTGGTCCGATCCACTGCTTCTGGTCACGGGGAGCATCCAGGAGCTTAGCACTGCGCCACTGGTCGGGGACTCTGATTTTTAAAATTATGTGGGGGGGCACAATTTTCTGTTTTTGCCTCAGGTGCAAAAGGAGCTAGCTACGGTTCTGGTCCCCGCAGCTATCTAACGCAATTTGCACCTGCAACTTGCGTATTGGAGGAACCGCAAATTGCGCACTTTATGTATGTGTAGCGCTCACTCCCGGAGGAGCCGCTGAATTTAACCTCGGGTTAGTCTCTCTGCACTAGAGAATAAATATACACCAGCACTGTTGTGGATTTTATAAATCATATATACTTTACTGGTCTCAATAAAGCGGCATATATAAAATAAGCACGGTATATGGAAACAGGATTTCGTATTGCGGGAAACAAAAAGCTTAACCCCTTCGTTTCTGGAGTGTAAGTCCCGTGCAGGTTATGTCCCAAAAAGTGTGTGTGCGTGAGCTCAGGTACCCGGGTACTATATTTCAACTGGCCAGAGAATGTATTTAATAAAGTCTTCAACTAGTCACGTTGGGGCCCTGTAGATTTTAGCAGTGCTGCAGCGTGCGTCTTTAAACTTTAACTGTGGCCTAGGAGGCCTCTCACCCATCCGCCAGACAATCTGTTCCGCTGCCCGATCAGGACGTCTCTCCGCTGAATTGTGCTGGGACTTTGTGTCACCGGATCCGCTTCTCTCGCTTGTATGTCTTTACAACACGATTTACAGCTTACCGCCTGCACTCCCAGTGGATCATCGCAGTCTCCTAACTCGGGGTCCAATCTGCGACTCTTTGTCTGTGTAAAACCTCTCAGCGGTGGATTACTGGGTCTCTGGCAAGTCACTATATCGATCCCCAGCGTCGGCAAGGCAGCGCCTGCTCTCCGGCCTGGTTACAATCGCTCAGTCTCACATGCGTCTCACTTGGTTCACTCCTCGGGCTGCGGATGTCCTCTCCTCAATCCCCACCCACTTCCTGTCTCTGCCCCAGAGCATGCAGGAAAACATAGTCCCATTGTCCAGTATAGTTTACATTGCGCTTGTCTCCTTCTGGTGGTCAAAAATGAGTAATACAGCAACAGAATTTTTAAACAGTGCTACATATGCAAGTTCTATAGTGCCAAAGCAGGGCTATGGATCAGAGTTGGGCTCGCATGCGCAAATCCGATCCATTGCTGCTTCTCTGGGAACGCTCGCTATTGCGAGTGGTCTCAAAGAGGGTGACATCTGCACACTTTCTGGGTGCTGACATCATTGGTGACCAGCAGCCGAGAAATTCAAAATCACAGCTGCTGGTGACGCTGAGCAAACTCCTCCACTTCACCTGGATGGGGCACCAGGGGAGGAGGGCACCCCTCACATCCTGACCAGTGTAACACACTGAAGTGATCTGGGTGGATGAATAGAGATGGAGTAGAGGTAACATCACTGCTCTGCATGGAGAGAGCCTGTGGAGTCATGGGCTCCATCCCAGCGAGACCCTTTCCAGTAAGGCTAGGGTCAGACTGAGGCAGTGCGAACGCGCGTGCAGCCGCACTTAATCACGGCCGCACTAGCAGCAAATGACAGGCAATGACGGCCAATATACGAAGTACGGTCGCACAAAAGTCCGGCTGCGCAACGCAAGTGGAAAATGAACGCATTTTTTCGAGAACGTGAAACCGCAGGTACTGACGTACAGAGTGCGCTGCGTCCGCTAGCGGCGTGTGTGCGTGATTAGGAGACGTCAGACGCTGCTAATGTCCGGCCAACATAACGTCCAGACACAAAAAGTGTTTTATTGATGATCCGTACAAAATCACGGACGAAAATGCGCATAGTATGACCACTATCACGTATTCTGTGAAAAAATGCGTCCATTCGTTCGAACGCACTTTTTCACAGACAACATAAAAATGCGTTCGTCTGACCCTAGCCTAAGTGTCCTTGGGCAAGACACCTAACGGTACATACTCGCCACCCAGGACATACTTGAAAACGAGAGAAATCTCAATGTATCCTTCCTGGTAAAATACTTTCTCAAAAAATAGATTGTGCTATACTTGTATCCATAGAGGTTTCCTGTTCACGAATTTACAACCAAGCCTGCTGTCTAGCAATCTCCGAGCACTGTGTGTTGTAACTGATGGAAAAGTATTGGCTGGCAAAGTAATGTAAAAAAATGGGTAGTATGCATTTAATTCATTTTATAGGAGAAGCAGGCCTCAGTAACACAGTATGAGGAGCATTATACACAACGCCTACAGACAGCAAGTCAAGTCATTGCATTAATTCCCTCTATCCACACACGGACACAGATTACAAGGGTAATACAACACGTCACATAGCACCAGCACATTGAAGCCCGCTCCCAGCATTCCCCGCCCGCTCCCAGGATTCATGCCATATTAAGTAAGGGCCACGCACAGTCGCTGATGGCGTGACGTAACCACGCATGCGTGCTGACGTCGGGCCGTGTCTATCCCGGAAGTGATGTTAGACCGTGTGTCTGTAGTTTGGCAGCTGCTGGAAGAGGCCTGGGGCTGAGCGGTGGATTTTGACCCGCGGTGAGTGGCGGGTTTAAGGTGGGGGATAAAGTGCATGCTTTTTCTCTGGGTGCGTGAGCCAGGAAGAGACGATGCTAGATATGGCAATGCTCATCCAGTATCCCTGACCCGAATAAACATGATGCTGCTTAGCACAGCTCTCCCCTTACACACACCCTCTTCCCCCTTAGAGTAAACTGTGTGCTGCCATATCTCTGCATTCCCATCTGGCTTCAATCCCTCAAACTCGAGTTTTGTATCTACATAACTTTGTCAGTGTTTGATCTCCAGTGGAAAGGAGATCTTGGCACACTATCAATATGGTTTCTGTGCAGACAGAAGTGGAAAGGGACCAGGGTTGGGGACCACTGCCATATAGCATAACCTGTTTATAAAACCATTAAGGCTTCCTGAAATAATGGACCTTTTAAATTGCCGATGTAAATCGCAAACCGTATCTTGGACAGAACCCATTGAAGAGCTATTTGCTACACTGTATAAAACATAACCAGAAAACAGTTTGCCGTTTGCGCTTACCCCTGTAGCTCCATGTGAAACAAAACATAGGTTTTACTTGCATGGCCATTAACCTCCCTGGCGGTATTCGAGTGTGGCTAGGGGTTAAATTTCAATACCGAAAACGGTAACCCCGAGCCACACTCGGGCTGATGCATACCAGTCTCTGTGTTCCCTCACTGTCCGCCGCGTCCTGCTTCCCCCTCTCATGAGAAGGGAACCAGGAAGCAGGGTACCGCGATCAGATGGAGGACATCATGGGAACGCAGGGATGGGTATGTATCAGCCCGAGTGTGGCTTGAGGTTAATGTTTTCGGCATTGAAATTTAACCCGAACCGAACACAGAAATACCGCCAGGGGGCTGAATAAATGTACTGATTTTGACATGTAAAAATGTCAATCGGACCGCCAGGGAGGATAAAAGTGTAAGCTCACCTGTCACGGCACCTTGGGGTCAGGTGGGTCTTGACCAAATGAAAGCAGCTCTTGGTTTCATTAGGTTAGACCCATTTGACCCAGAGGTGCCGTGACGTGGCGGGTGAGCTTAGCACTTTAATTGTCATTCAAGTAAACCAAAACCTGTTTTGTTTTGCGTGGAGCCACAGAGGTAAGTACAAATGACAACCTTTTTTCTTATGATTTATACACGAAGTGGGCTGGAGACTTCTGGTCTCCGCAGCTGCCCTGTTGGGGAATAGATGCAAACCTGTTTTTCTGTGTTTTTCTGTATATTTGTTACACTAAGTTCAATAAATATTTATATGTAAATATTGATTTAATGTCACTGTGTCAACTTATAAGTCTGACAAACTCACTATCGCATTTAAAAACCAACCTCACATTTTTAGGATATAGGAACATTTTTATAAAGTTTGCTTTAAATCTGGGATCTCAAACTCTGCACTGATTTGTATGTTGATAGAGCTGAGGTTCAGGGAAAGCAGGATGGCAGGGGAGGACTGACCAGGGCTATCATTATATAACAAAAGAATGGCTGTTAAAGGTTCCATTTAATCTATACATGGATGCTTTGTTATAACCCTTTTACAAAGAAGCTACTTATACACAGATTGTCTCCTAGTTATTTATGTCACTTTACCAATACAATCATCATCTTGGTTGCCATTGATTTATTAAACTTGAACAACCGAGTGTAGTTGTAACATGGGTTATTGTTCACCTTTATGTACGTAAGTTACGCAGATCAATGGATCGGAGTTGTCTAGGAGACCGACCACTACAGCGATTTGGTCTGAGTGCGTTGGCACGCTCTCTGCATAACAAAGTCACTGGGTGGCAAGCAGCCAGTAAATTCAAAAATCCTGGCTGCTGGTGACACTTGAGTGGGGTGGAGGAAACTCCTCCACTTCACCCAGTGTTTTCACCATATCGGTGGGGATGGGGGGCATTCCTTACATCTTGACCACTTTATAAAGTGTTCAGGATGAGGTAGTGTCCTTTTTTTTTTTTTTTTTTTTTTTTTAAAGGGTTATTTACTTTTAGTTCAGGATTGGAAGCCGTATGTTATCCTCTTTTTCTGTTAATATCCTTTTACATGCAAACAATTGTTTTTTTTTTCTTTACACAAGGAGTAGAGGTAACATCACTGCTCTGCATGGAGAGCGCCTGTGTGGAGACATGGGTTCGATCCCGGCAAGAGCACCTCTCCAGTAAGTGTCCTTGGGCAAGACACTTAACGGTACTTACTCGCCACCCAGGACATACTTGAAAACGAAAAATCTCAATGTATCCTTCCTGGTAAAATACTTTCTCAAGAGAAAATTTTTTAGTGCTTGATAAATCCAGCAGCCGTGTAGCCACTTGCTTTGAGAATTTTACCTCCTGTTCCTAGGTTATCCTATAAAAATCTACATACGATACTGTTGGCCTTTTTGTAAAAAAAAATTCTTTGAGCAAGTTCGGTACATCCCGAAAGCTGGATTGTTTCCTCTTGACTCCTACTCCAATTTTCTTAAATAGGAGTAACACGGGCTTACATTTGTTACACACATCTTGTGTATAGGAAGCACTGTTTCCCCTCCATTCTATTTACCTAGATATTCTTGCTGACATCTAACTCTGATAAAGATTTGCCAAAAACTGCATTAAACTGTCACTATGCACTGTGACCACTCAATGTAAATCGAGTGGTCAGGGCCCCGAATGTCCTCAGCCCGCTCCTACCTTCATATGTGCTTTCTGAGAGTTGATTCAGCCCTCTGAGCACATGGAGCCCTGATTCCTGGCTATTGGGACCTTTTTAGGAACCAGTCCCATGCAATGGCTATCAAAGCTCCTCATTGAAAGCCATTGGATTGGCTACCTTGTCACGTGACATGCATCTGAGGCTAGTGTCAGACGAGCGTCTTCGGGGAGCGGAAGGAACGTCCGTGAGGAGTGGACGTTTCTTCCACTCGACGCCTGTCTGGCCACTTCACCCAGTGCGCTCAGCACTACAGAGGATCGCGCTTTGCAGCCCGTCAACGCGCATCCTAGCGGATCGACAGGGATGCTTGGATAACGGACGCTTGTTGCGCACGCATTTCGTGCGCATGCACAAGTGTGTGACCGGCCCCGTTGCAGCGTCACAACGCTGTGACGGACACTGGTCAGTACGGGTGCACATGGCGCGCACGTCTGACGCCAGCCTTAGAGGAAACGGCAGCATGTCATGGTTGAGAGCAGATCCAGCTCAATGCTTGAAAGGTGTCTTTAAAAAAAATAAAAAAAAATAAAAAAAATGGATTAAAGACTGGAAGGGGTCAGGAGGGGTTACGGTTTATCACCTTCATACCCCCTCTTGTTTTAACCTTAACCATCCCTTTAAGCCTGGTATACTTGGTCTGATAATGTGCCATGTTCCCATTTCCTTTAGTTCTGTGCTTGGATTTGATCTAAATCATGTGGGTTGTCATATAATCCAGGCACCAATAAATCATCCATTTTATTCTATTTGGTTTCTGATTTATCGCTTTTGTTTTATTTTTACATTATCTTTTCTGTAACCCATTTTTCACTCCCTTTACTTATAACTAGAACTTACAAACACTGGTTTAAAATATTGTTCCCCTCAATGAACGTTGAGGTTAAAGTCATTGCTTAAATCCTTGCTTTATAAAATCATATTTCAGTCTAGGGATTGACTGATAATCGGCCAATATTCTGCTTGGCCAATTATCAAGCAATTTAATGAGTAACCGGCATCAGCCTTAAATGTTACAGTATTGTTTAGTCACATCTTTTAAAAAGACTCCCCAATTCGGAGCATCCAAATTCGTCTGCGGCTGATTTTGGAGCACTTTTTAAAGAAGTGACTTCTGATATCGGTATTATCAGTACATTTAGGACTAATATTGATTTCACTCATTAAATTTTTAACGTTGGCCATTATTGGTCGATTCATATCTCCGTCATTGTCTTAAATGCTGCGATGAATGTTTTATAGTTTTACTGTTCTGTGTTCTGCAGGTAAGAGAAGAGACAATGTATGCAATAACATAGCATCTCACCCCCCCCCCCCCCTCGAGGGATACACAAAGATGGAGCCGCAAATATTACGGAATATTGAAACTAATAACGGCATCGCTCAGTCTCAGGCTTGCAAGGAAGATTCCTATGAAAAGAATGGTACATATTTCCCTGTGTCTGGAAATTGTACCTCGGGAAAACTCAATTTGAAACCATTTTCAGAGCAAAATGGCCCAGAATCTACCACAGCAAAGTTTGGGAACAAATCCTTTTTTGTGCTGAGGCACAGTGACCTCTCTAATTTAGGCATCAGCGAAGAACAGCTAACTTCGAAGCACTTTGGAAATGAAGATCTGTGGACTAAGGAGTTCCTTTCTGAAAATGTTTCAGCAGCCGAGTTGAATGACAGCTATGACAGCTTTGACCATCAACCAATGTCAAAGACTGCACAATGTATTAATAGTGAGTCAATACCATCTTTTAAACTTGAATGTGGATGCGCGCCTGATTGTACGGGCTCATCTGATGGCACATACTCAGACATTTGTGACCATACTTGTACAAGAGGTTGTCATCCTTTCTCTTCATATCAGCAAAGACCGTTAGATGGCGAAGGAGACGATGGAGAGCTTGGGAGGCAAATAGAGTCTGAGGAAGACTCTTTCAAAATTTCAGGCAAAAGGAGAGGTGGCCGTAAAGGAAGAACACGTGTTAACCTAAAAGAAGACTATAGAAGGGATGGTAGGCAACATCTGTTCTCTGGTAACAAGCACAAGTTCAGTCGAAAGAAAAGCCATGCTGAGGGGAGACCTCCTCTGAAGTCCTTTATTCCACAACCCTTAGTTAAATTTTCAACTTCCTGCGTCCAGTTGCTTATTGATCTGGTGCTGTTGATTGGGAAGTATGTTGAGATGCTCGGCATACTAATCTATACTACGATATTGCTGCCAGCTAGTGACCTAGGACTTCTGAAAATCCAGTTACGGACATTTGGACTGTGGTCACATCATCAGATGAAGAACTCCTGGCAGTTGATTTGCTCATTTGGATCTTGGCTTTTGCGTGTGCTTAAAATGTTGTGTGCTCTGCTCTTCCTGCTTCTAATGCTCGCCATGGGTTGCGCCAGACTTTGCTGGCAGTACATAAAGAGGGTTTTTGAAAGGGTGGGAGGACGAAGCAACTGCGTTCATTGGATTTCTGAACGCTTACGAAGGGTATGGGCCTTAATTACGCAAAACAGGACCTTTAGCCGTTTAGTCGGCCAGCTCAGGAAATTGAAATCACATAAAAATACTCCATGGGTTTCATCAGGATCCCCGACTGCAGGTCGATATCAGCCCGGGGAGGAAGTGGAACGTCTGTTGACAATGGCTGACATACCAGAAGAGGATTTAAACCCATTTCAAGTGTTGGGCGTTGAGGCTAATGCTTCTGAGATAGAACTTAAGAAGGCATATCGACAACTGGCTGTGCTGGTAAGTAGTATGTGTAAAGGTGTGTGTGTGTATAATCACCCAGAATCAAATTCATTTTAAGTCTTACAAAATCCTCTCTTCTACATATATTTACTCATTTTACACACTTAAGGCTTGATTTTTAGACCCCCCCCCCCCGGAATAAGAGACCTTAATGCAGGATTAAGCAACCATGGAGCTCCAAATCTCCCATGATTCTTAGCCACATGAGTCAGAGCATTATGGGAAATGTTTAAAAACCTGGATCAAGGTTGCTCACTGTTATCTTAAAAGAATTGTTAACCACAACTGACCCCCCCCCCCTGCCTCAGTTGGAGCCCAAAATGCTCCTCTAACCGGGTGCCTTGGAGGTGTCTTCTGTTTGTCAGCTGTTAATCAGAACACCTTGCAGCACCTTGTTTATCTCCTCTAGCTTTGATGATGATATTGGAAGGATAGTCCCAATAAAAAAATTTTTAAAAATCTTTTATAGAGCACTTTGACCAGTGTACAGTGGTCTAAGCACAATTTGATTTACCTAATCTTTGCTGTGACCTTTAGGCCCCATTCACAGTGTGCGATTTGAAAATAGCGTGTTTTTCCGTGCGATTTTCATATTCGTGACCTTACGATTTTGCAAAACACCACCAATGGAAATTGCAAAATCGCAAAAAAAGGGTCATGTACCAGCAACATGCTACCGCGACATGGTGCGGCAAGATGTGAACAGCTCCATTGGAGATGCTACATAGCGTGGATTTTGCGGCAAAATGCGTGCGATAAATCGCACAGTGTGAATGCGGCCTTATTGGTCTTTTTATGTTCTAGTCATGCTCTAAACAGGAAGAAAGTCTGCTCTTTCATAATGCCAGGGAGTGCAGTATGAGGCAATCAAGAAACAAGACTTGTGCCATACAAACCATTCATCCATCCAGTCTTCTACTGGTTTCATTGGTATTGAATATAAAAAAATCCATGTGCTTAAATATTTGGAATATACACAAAGACAGGTCATGAGAAATCCAAAGGCTGGGTAGCCACGGTCTTCTAGAGTTTTACCTCTGGCTTCTAAGATCGGGACTAGGATTAATAAAGCATGATGAATGTCACAAGGCTGTAAACCCTTTCTTCTGTTTGTTTGAAGGCTGGATAAACACATAAGGGTTTATTCACTAAGCACCGAAATTTCATTTTTTTTACTTCGGCACAGTTTGGTGCACTTCGGTGATTCCATTTTGGTGAATTCGCTATTTAGAGAATGGTCACCGTAGTGTGCCGATGGAGTTGCCGAAGCCCCATGAAAAAATGGAGAACGTTGCTGAAGTGGCCTTGTCGAATTCCGCCGAACTGCAAAAAAACCCCAGCACTATCCTATTCTCCTAAATAGGTGTTTAAACGAATAAAAATGTATTAAAATGTGTCTGAATAATAAAAAGGTCTGTTACAGAATTAAAAAAATAATCAAAATACAAAAAGGTTCTAAAAAACTTTTTGCTGAAAATTTAAAAAAACATTAAAAATGCTACGGATTTTACATTGAATCCTATGAGATTTGCTTGTTTAAACATGTCGAACTGAAACACTGAATCAGGTAATTTCGCTGGGATTTCAGTGTAGTTCAGAGTTCTGTGAATAGATCAACCAGTACTTCTCTATGGAACAATTTCGCTGCCATCGAAGACCTGCAAACGACATCATATTTCGCTGTCAATTCGCCTGGAATTGGTGAATTGACAGTGAATAGACGAACTGGGCCGAAATTGCACCGAATAGTGAAATTCACCGTTCGGTGGCAAGTTCCTTGTTAATCGAATAACCTCTTTAGTTGTGATTATTGAAGGGTATAAAAAAAACGGACCCTGTTTTCTGCACTGTGACCACAGTACCCTAAATGCCTTTGCCTCGTCTGTCCCTCTGGGGAAGGGGGGGGTCGGGTCTTGAAGGGGTTAAACCCTGAATGCAGAGTTCCACTCAGAACTTGAGCGCTGATCTCAAATTCCTGGTTATCGGGACCTTCTGAACATGGCTCCATCCAATGGTTGTTAATGGGCTCAGCATTGAGAGCCATTGGATTGGCTGCCTCTCAACAGACATACCACAAGCTGTGGCTTACAAGAAGTGGGAGGATTCAATCAATGGATTTAAGGTGAGCTTTAAAGGGTTAAAACGGGAGGGGGGTCAGTGTTTAACCCTTCCATGTCTCTTAAAGAGTATCACTATAGAATTACAGGGTATTAAGGTTCAGATGAAAATTGCAATAATTGATGACGTAAATGAAGTAATATTAGGATCCTAATTGTGGAAACTTTTATGTTGTCACATGCATGGGGGGGGGGGTGTATCCCAAATGAAGAGAACGGTGTACTCCTGTATAGATCAGTTCTGAGTAGATGCTGTTTGCTTGTGGATTATTTCCTGTTTTGAAAAGAAATCCTAGCAATACTTTTCTTTCCTACTTTTTGAATAGGTTCATCCAGATAAAAATAATCACCCCCGGGCAGAGGAGGCTTTCAAGATATTGCGTGCTGCATGGGACACCGTAAGCAACCCCGAGAAGCGCCGAGAGTATGAAATGTAAGGATACTCTCTGTTCCAGATTAACATCCGTGTCCTGCTAAGACACGGCGATGACTGTTAAGAATGTCCAGAAATGGCGTTGTCTCCATAAGTCCTTCCTGAGCTGATTACCATTTATGTAAAACCTTGGCAACCCCTGTTTGAGAGAATTGATGCCTGCCAGGGTTATGTGTTCAAGCCACATTGTTATCTAAATAACATACAGTATAAAGATTTCAGGAATATTCACATTTATTTGACATCATTTACTTTGACTCAGTGGCGTCGTAACGTGGGGGCGGTGGGTGCGGCCCGCACCAGGTGACACCCGCCTTTAGGGTGACACCGTCACCCTAAGGGCGGGTGTCTCACCCACCGCCCGCCACCGCCGCGTATTCGCTCCGTGCGAGCGTCCGAAGCATGCAGCTTCGGCGCTCGCCTGGAGGAAATACGTCACCAGCCAATCGCGGCTGGTCACGTGGCTCCCCCAGACGAGCGCCCAAGCTGCGCGCCGCCGGACGCTCAGAAGGAGCGAAAAACGCGGCGGAGAGGTGCTGCCTGGGCCGCTATCCATGTGCTGGGGCTGGGACCAGGACCAGGAGGTGAGCTGGGGCAAATCCATGAGCTGCTGGGGCAAATCCATGGGGGCCTGGGGCAAATCCATGAGGTGCTGGGGCATATCCATGAGGAGCTGGGGCATTATCCATAAGCTGCTGGGGCATTATCCATAAGCTGCTGGGGCATTATCCATAAGCTGCTGGGGCATTATCCATAAGCTGCTGGGGCATTATCCATAAGCTGCTGGGGCATTATCCATAAGCTGCTGGGGCATTATCCATAAGCTGCTGGGGCATTATCCATAAGCTGCTGGGGCATTATCCATAAGCTGCTGGGGCATTATCCATAAGCTGCTGGGGCATTATCCATAAGCTGCTGGGGCATTATCCATAAGCTGCTGGGGCATTATCCATAAGCTGCTGGGGCATTATCCATAAGCTGCTGGGGCATTATCCATAAGCTGCTGGGGCATTATCCATAAGCTGCTGGGGCATTATCCATAAGCTGCTGGGGCATTATCCATGAGGAGCTGCTGCTGGGGCAGTATATCCATGAGGAGCTGCTGCTGGGGCAGTATATCCATGAGGAGCTGCTGCTGGGGCAGTATATCCATGAGGAGCTGCTGCTGGGGCAGTATATCCATGAGGAGCTGCTGCTGGGGCAGTATATCCATGAGGAGCTGCTGCTGGGGCAGTATATCCATGAGCTGCTGCTGGGGCAGTATATCCATGAGCTGCTGCTGGGGCAGTATATCCATGAGCTGCTGCTGGGGCAGTATATCATGAGCTGCTGCTGGGGCAGTATATCCATGAGCTGCTGCTGCGGGCAGTATATCCATGAGCTGCTGCTGGGGCAGTATATCCATGAGCTGCTGCTGGGGCAGTATATCCATGAGCTGCTGCTGGGGCAGTATATCCATGAGCTGCTGCTGGGGCAGTATATCCATGAGCTGCTGCTGGGGCAGTATATCCATGAGCTGCTGCTGGGGCAGTATATCCATGAGCTGCTGCTGGGGCAGTATATCCATGAGATGGGGCAAAATCCATGAGAGCAGCTGGAGCATTATCAATGAGAGCAGCTGGGGCATTATATACATGAGAGGAGCTGGGGCAATATCAATGAGAGCAGCTGGGGCATTATATACATGAGAGGAGCTGGGGCAATATCAATGAGAGCAGCTGGGGCAGTATATACATGAGAGGAGCTGGGGCAATATCAATGAGAGCAGCTGGGGCAGTATATACATGAGAGGAGCTGGGGCAATATCAATGAGAGCAGCTGGAGCATTATCAATGAGAGCAGCTGGGGCAGTATCAATGAGAGCAGCTGGGGCAGTATATACATGAGAGGAGCTGGGGCAATATCCATGAGAGGAGCTGGGGCAATATCCATGAGAGGAGCTGGGGCAATATCCATGAGAGGAGCTGGGGCAATATCCATGAGAGGAGCTGGGGCAATATCCATGAGAGGAGCTGGGGCATATCCATGTGTGCTGGGGGCAATATCCATGAGAGCTGGGGCAATATCCATGTGTGAGCTGGTCTGGGGCAATATATCCATGTGTGAGCTGGTCTGGGCAATATATCCATGTGTGAGCTGAGGCGCAATATATCCATATGTGAGCTGGGGCAATATATATCCATGGGTGAGCTGCTGGGGGCAATATATATCCAGAGCTGCTGGGGGCAATATATATCCATGTGTGCTTTCACTGCCTTCGAACAGGCAACGTACTTGCTGGCAGTTGGCAAAAAGTTGTGTGAGCATATGAGAGAGCTCCACAGCAATAAACCTCACAGTAATGTGCGCTGTGTGTATGAGCATTCAGTGTTATATGGGAGTACTGATTTAGGAGTAAGAGGTTAAAAAGAAAATCTGAAAAACTCGGGGGGGGGGGGGTGACACCATAAATTACCGCACCGGGTGACACCGACCCTAGTGACGCCACTGCTTTGACTCCTGCTCCTCTTCCTTTTTTTTCTTTTAGGAAGAAAATGTCTGAAACTGAGCTAGCCAAGTCTATGAATGAGTTCCTTACCAAGCTGCAGGATGATCTAAAGGATGCAATGAATAGCATGATGTGCAGCAAGTGTCAGGGTAAACACAGGTAAAGGAATTCATACATTGGGGAAATGAAGTCCAGGGATTTCTTCTTTTTCCTCACACGGCCCTGTGCAATGCACAATTAAGATGTGGCACGGGGGTATAGACATTTGGCCTTTAGTGGATGGCTTTTTATTTGGCTTGGAGTTAAAGCCTAACAAATACTGTCTGATTATTTGAAACCCATAGGCGTGCACAGGGAGTGTGCACAGGGTGTATGCCCAGGCACACCCTAATGTTGGGTGATTGAGTTCCTCTTTCCCCTCCTGCAGTGACATTCTAAATGTCCCTTAGTCAGGTGGTTCAGGATGAATAGCCTAAAACCTGATTACAGGTTTGTTATTTCTAATGAAAAATGTCAGTATTTTTGCAAAATCTTCTAAACACAAGTTTCCAGTTAATAATTGCTTTATGGGTGCACGTGCTAAAGTAGCAGGCTGCGTACGCCAGTGTTGAAACCTACTGGGTGTTTTTCTTCTTATATTAACCAAAGTGCAATGAATAGACTGCTACCCTTTTCATAAAAAAAAATTCTTCGGTGTTGTTTGAGTTTCAGTGTCCAGGTCAGTTTCCTGAATTGCCTTTCCTTCGATTTTATTTATTTTATCATTGAAAACTATTGATTTAAAATGCACCTGTCATTCCCAACACATGGTAGGGTTCTTTTGATATGGAATCAATCCCTACGTATGTTAGAATATTTTTGCTAGCACTCAATCTGCATAATCCCGGTCAAAAAAAATCACTTTCTCATTTCTGATGGCTTTCCAATGGTGAGTGGAAGAGCCATGCTAAAGGATAGTTGTCCTTTCATTCATTGCAGCCGATTGCAGGCCGGTGCACTGAATAAGTCACCACACCAACATCGTCGCTGAGGATTAATCATGCACTTATGTGGGATGACCTTTTTACAGCTATGACCACAGAGGGTGAAGATGGTGGTGCCCAATGCTGGAACTGGGCAAGTTCAGTCAATGATGTCTCAAGGGATTGTCATGTGGGGTCTCGTACCCACGTGCCGATAGCTCCCCTCGCCATCAGTATCTCGGAGTATGGATTCTGGCCCAAACCCACCAATCAATAGCTGGAGCTCATTGTAGGGAGAATACAAAATGTAGCAAGTGCAAACTCTTAATAAATTCTAAGACAAGGATGTGCAGAATAGAAAGGTAAAATGCCCTGACGTTTCCATAATTAATAGTCTTCCAATAACCCCTTTCACACACATGCCCTGGAGTAATAGACAATGGCTGGGGAACGAGCAGAGATCTATCTGGTTTCAGCCACATTCGGGGGGGTGGGGAGGGTGGTTTGGATGGAAACAAAGGAATCTATAACTTACAGTGTATACAACATGACAATACAATAAACACTGACATCAGGGAATAGGGTACAGACACCATGTACCTAGAATTTGAAAACCATATAACACACCAGACCACCTTCCAAATGCATCTTTAGGTCTGTGTACCCAAAGTCTCAAATCACTACAGTCATGGGGATCTTTTAATCCAATACATTATCCACCCCTAGTGTTTTTTTAAAGGTTCACTTTAAAATTAAAGTGTCACTATTCATACATTGAACGGTTGGCAGTCCTTTATCGGTTTTCTTTTGTAACATACTCCAAGATTTTTAAACTAAACCAGCACAACCTGAAAACTGAGTTTCTCCATCCCTTTTGATGCTTTACTATAGACAGGACAGACCTAGTAAACTAAATTAAATAAATGCGTGGTTAAACAATTCTGCTTTCCTTGGCAGACGTTTTGAAATGGATCGGGACCCTGCAAATGCACGTTATTGTGCTGAATGTGGAAACATGCATCCAGCCGACGAGGGGGATTTTTGGGCTGAATCTAGCATGCTTGGACTGAAAATAACATACTTTGCCATGATGCAGGGAACAGTCTTCGACATAACAGGTAAATAACATGTTAATGAGATGCTTTTATAGCCTTGTCGCTGTATTTTCTTTTCCCATTGTAAACAGGGGCATATAATATGACTATGGAATAAAACCTCTAATTCTGTGATTTCTTTGTAGAATGGGCAGGATGTCAACAGGTGCGCATATCACCCGATACTCATCGTGTTCCATACCACATCTCGTTTGGCTCAAGGAACCCTACCAACCCAGGACGACAAAGGTATAGATTGGTCATGGTGTGCTGCCTATTGAACTGCCTTGATAGAAGCAGATATTTTATGTAGCTATTTAAAGGGCTACTCAAGGTTTAAAAGGGATGGTGAAATGTGTTTAAACTTCTACACCAGTCCACCCATTTCTAATCTTTAAGGTATTTTTAACCAGCCCTCTGAGACCCCCTCCATCTCCCAAGGGGGAAGTGGAACAAGGAAAGCCTGGCTGTTGTGACCACTTGATTTACATTATCACAGTGCTTAGTGTGTCCGTTCTACGTGTTTTAGAATGAATCTAATTTACAGTGCTGGATCAAGTGATCAGATTTGAAAAGGGTTAAATTAACAAAGAACTTGATGGAAATACCATGCCCCCCCCCCATTGTGCCCCAGAATGACAATTTAGTTACCTGTGAAATTATCTTTTTGCAGGGCTACATCAGAAAACAGTCCGACCTCTGTCGCTGATCTCCAGAATCTATTAAACAAAATATTCCAAGGATCTCCAAGTCAGATGCCCAGTAGGAACGTCTTTAATACTCCTCAGCAGTCTCCACAAGGAGCTCAGTCTGCCACTGGGCCAGTTAAACCAGAAAGTGCTCCAAGAAGCGACACAAAGGCCAAGCGTAAAAAGAAAGTGCGACGTCCCCTACAACGATGAACAAGCGTATAAAAATATAAACGTATGAGTTGCAGATGTTTTAAACTGTTGCTGTGGTTGATGACCACAGCGCCTATTACTCAACCAATACTACGGACGTGTCCCCCCACTTTCCAAAAATCTTGGACCCTTTTTAAAACTCTGCCTGTAATAAGCTGACCTTAGCCAAGCTGCCAAGGGCTATCAAAAACTGTTCACGTCAGTCTTTTTTTTATTTCCGCCCCTCTTGGAATATTTAGACTTGTGGCACCCCAATGTAACAGGTTAAAAGAGCTTGACTGACACAAATAACTACTCTTCATTTTCTTCCACAAAATTAGAACATGTGTCTTCTCATCATACCAAAGATACATGGCATACACTTTTTTTTTTTTTTTTTTTTTTTTTTTTCTGGGTTATGGGACAAACTGATGTGGGTGCATGCAAGTTGTCAGCCCAGTTTATCACAGGCAGGGAATGGATACATTTTTGAATGTATTAATAACGTGTAAATAAACAGTTAATGGTTACTTCTCTAGCTTTTTACAACCACCTTGATTGCTAGAGTGAGATTGCCTTTTCAGTTTCATCTGGCTATGAAATATACTGAAAATGATTTCATTGGACACCCTAAAATTGAAGAATTATTATTTTTTTTTTTTTTGTGTTCACTCCTTTGAACCCTGAAAAAATGGCAGTGAAGGAACAAGCTTGTTTAGTTTTTATTCATTTAATTCAATAGAATGGAAATGGCTGGAGACTGGTTGCCCCCTGGGATGGTTTATACATTGCTTAACCATGGGACAGGTAAAAGACCTTTTGTTCGCGTTGATTGGTATGTAATTTTTCTTCAATCACATATGTTTTTTCTTGGTTTCCGCAGCACTTTACCTCAAACTTAAATAGTGGTGAGTAATGTCAATTGGTTAAAGTTTTATACAACTCGCAACCTACCTTTTCAAAGAATATTGTGAGACCGAGTAGTCTCCAGGTTTTTGAAAACGCTCCATCGTCCTTGTACAATGCTGCACTTTTCTTGAATCCTGTTTGTCGTTTCAGCATTATCCACGCAACACTAGCATTCCCATTGAGATGCCAGGCATTCAGTGTGGTGGTCTCTTTCACTACATTTCCTCAGGCAACACAAACCTAACCGCTGTGTCAAGCATTAAATAAACAGTATTTGAGGGTGGCAAGGGAAGTCTGGCTTCTGCACGAAAGGGTCAAGATTTCTGGACAGGGTTGGCCGGTTCTAAATTTGATCGTAGAATAAATTTCAGGAACAGTGTTCAGGACAATCAATTTTAACAAGATATGTTTCATCTCTGTATATTTTATATTTCCTGATTTATACAAGTTTTCTTTGATGCCTCTTAGTCTTGAGGTACATGTTGACTACGTGGGGCAAGCTTAGAACATGTTTTAGTCCTGATCTTTCCACAAATGTCAGGTGCACGCAGTTCAGTGACTGACTGTCCTGGGCATTCATTGTTCTTTAGTGCACTGTAGATAGATGGGATTATGAGAGAAGCAAACCTTAACATGCAAATAGGTTTGTACTGCAATTGAAAAAAAATTCTGGTTAGAATCCCCAAATGGCGAGTGATCTATATTTTTTTTCATGGCTAACTAAAACAAAGCAACACCGTAACCATCACACCTTCCAAGTAATACATTCAGTAGCTCTATTGTCTTTTAAATGTGATCCTCAAGACTGAGGGGTTAAAACAGCCTTGTATAACATTTTGTTAAATTAAATTTTATGCTTTAAAAAGCTGTGTCCTTGTAGTTCTTGTTCAGAGTCTTTTTAAATACCTTGCATAGTGCAAAGGAAACTGCAAGTGGGTAAGCGGCATGGAAATAGAAAACAGAACTATTGTTCAATTACATTTATTCTGTTGCCTTGATACCTCCAAATGTAATAATCAAGGGCCACTCAAAGAATCCAATCCATCTCATGAAGCCAATAATCCAGAAAATATATATGTAGATAGAACCTTGTAGCCATCATTGTTGGTGCCTTTTTAAAGGGACATTGTAAACAGTGTGACCACTTAATCTTATTTGACTGGTCACCCTACTATTTATTTATAAAGGATTTTACCAGGAAGGATACATTGAGATTTCTCTCGTTTTCAAGTATGTCCTGGGTTCAAGAACATTGAAGTGTTACAGAACTACAAAATGGTAAATTGCAAGAAATTAACTAGGGATGCACCGATACCACTTTTTTAAGACAGAGTACCGATACTTTTTAAAAGTACTCACCGATACCAAGTACCGATACTTTTCTTTAATGTCATGTGACGCTTTCCAATAAGAACAGACCATATAAAAATGCCCCAGCTCACATGTATATCCCCCCCCCCCCAGATAGATAGATATCTATATCCCCAGCTCACACATGGATATTTGCCCCCCCCCCCCCAGCTCACACATGGATTTGCCCCCCAGCTCACGGATATGCCCCCAGCTCACACATGGATATTGCCCCCCAGTTTATGGATTTGTCCCCCAGCTCACACACGGATATGCCCCCCCAGCTCACACATGGTTATGCCCCCCAGTTTATGGATTTGTCCCCCAGCTCACACACAGATATGCCCCCCAGCTCACACATGGTTATGCCCCCCCCAAGCTCACACATGGTTATGCCCCCCCCAAGCTCACACATGGTTATGCCCCCCCCAAGCTCACACATGGTTATGCCCCCCCCCCCAGCTCACACATGGTTATGCCCCCCCAGCTCACACATGGTTATGCCCCCCCCAGCTCACACATGGTTATGCCCCCAGCTCATGGATATGCCCCCAGCTCACACATGGGTATGCCCCCCCAGCTCACACATGGGTATGCCCCCCCCCCCAGCTCACACATGGATTTGCCCCCCAGCTCACGGATATGCCCCCAGCTCACACATGGATATTGCCCCCCAGTTTATGGATTTGTCCCCCAGCTCACACACGGATATGCCCCCAGCTCACACACGGATATGCCCCCCAGCTCACACATGGTTATGCCCCCCAGTTTATGGATTTGTCCCCCAGCTCACACACAGATATGCCCCCCAGCTCACACATGGTTATGCCCCCCCCAAGCTCACACATGGTTATGCCCCCCCCCAAGCTCACACATGGTTATGCCCCCCCCAAGCTCACACATGGTTATGCCCCCCCCCAGCTCACACATGGTTATGCCCCCCCAGCTCACACATGGTTATGCCCCCCCAGCTCACACATGGTTATGCCCCCCAGCTCATGGATATGCCCCCAGCTCACACATGGGTATGCCCCCCCAGCTCACACATGGGTATGCCCCCCCCAGCTCACACATGGGTATGCCCCCTCCAGCTCACACATGGATATGCCCCCCCCAGCTCACACATGGATATGCCCCCCCAGCTCATGGACCCCCCCCCCCCCAAGATACTTGCCTTCCTGGGCGCCGCCGGGAATGTCTCCGCGCGCGCGCTCGTTGGAAGGACCCCAGCCGCGACCACGTGGGACCATGTGATCACGGCTGGGGTCCTTCAAACGAGCGGAGACATTCCCTGCGGCGCCCAGGAAGGTAAGTATAAACACACTAAGCAGCTGCAGGGCCTGTCCGAATGCCGATAGGCCCTGCAGCTGCTCTCATCGGCATTCGGACAGGCCCTGCAGCTGCTTAGTGTGTTTATACTTACCTTCCTGGGTGCCGCAGGGAATGTCTCCGCTCGTTTGAAGGACCCCAGCCGTGATCACATGGTCCCACGTGGTCGCGGCTGGGGTCCTTCCAAGGAGCGCACGCGCGGAGACATTCCCGGCGGTGCCCAGGAAGGTAAGTATCGCAGAGAGCTCCAGGGGCGGCTGTCTGAATGCCGATAGAGCATTCGGATGCCGGCTTCCGGTATCGGAAAAAATATCGGGGGTACTGCAGGAGTACCAAGTACTCCTGCAGTACCCAGTATCGGTATCGGTGCAACCCTAAAATTAACACAAAACAAATATACAGATTAACAGAAAATATGTGGGAAATATAGTCACTATGTTACATGATTACAGGTGCATTCCGTATTGAGGTATGTTTAATATGGAACTCTGAAGGGACTTTAGACTGGGAAGATTTGATGGTGTCTGGGAGGTTATTCCATGATTGTGGTGCTCTGTAGGAAAATGAGGACCGAGCCACTGTCTTTTTTTGTATTGTGGTATTGCAAGTAAGGTGCTGGTCCTGGATTGGAGGTTATAGGATGAGGGAACTGCTCCCTCTGCGTGGGGGTTGGGTCAACCATCCTGCCCAGAACCTCAGATCAGGTTTCCTGAACTTGGCGTACTTCAGATACCAGGCCCATCCAACCGTATCAAAAGTCTTCCTTGATTGGTCACATGACCTGCTGAGCAGGAAGCATGTCATATCCTGAATGGCTCAGAGCAGAGCCGCGTTCAAAGTTAGCAACTTGCCACTGAACGCCGTTCTGCTGCTCAGCCCTAATTTAGCACTTGCAGCGACTCAGCTACTCGCAGCATCTCTGAGTGTGACGTAGTAAAGATGGCCGCCGCCATGGAGCAAGTTATTATCTAGTACGGCAATGTCCATTTCGAGGGTGTTTGTTGACCAAAGCACCAAATATTTATTGGAAAATGGTAACTATTTACATTTAAGTGGTAATATAAAAGGAAATGGAACTTTAATAGTCAAATTTTATATTCCCCCCCCCCCCCCCGATGTTTTTCCCCTATGCAGAGGCGCTCAGCTCTGCTAAAAATTAATTTGAAGCCAGCAGCACTATATACCCATGTGTGTGAGCTGGGGGCATTGTCGGCCATTTTTTGCTTTGAAATTCGCATCCAAAGCGTTCAATGACACTGCTGCAGCAAACTGAATTGCTGCGCTGGACTAATTCAGCAGCTGCTGAGGTATTGAATGTGGCTCTGGATTCAGGGGATGTTTTTTATTTTATTTAAAGGGTGAAAACAGGGAGTGTTTAACCCCCTCTGTTCCACACCTTTAGCTGTATCTACCCTTCCTTGGGAACTGACCTTGTTAAAAAGGGCCTTGTGAATTTTAACAGAACAAGCCAGCCACAGCCGTGTCCCTATAATCCTATTCATGGAGCTGAAGGGAGAGGCAGTCTCTCATCAGATGGAGACTGAGGCCGGGGTCAGACGAGCGTTTTTAAGAACAGAAGGAACGTCCGTGAGAGTGGACTTTCCTTCCACTCTGACGCCCGTCTGGCCACCTCACTGAGCGCAGTTAGTGCGCTTGGCGCTGCAAGGCTTGATCCTCCGATGGAGGATTACGCTTGGCCTCCCCGTCGAGTGTTCGGGGCTGCATTCTAAACGTCCGCAGTATGTGCAATTCGTGCGCATGCTAGTCGTCACAACACTGCGGATGCAGAGAGGCATGTCATTACAGGTGCACCTAGAGCGCTCGTTTGACTCCAGCCTAAGGCCCCGTTCACACTGTGCGATTTGAAAATCGCACGTTGTTCCGTGCAAATTTATTTATTTTTTTTCATATTTGCGACGTTGTGCGACAGTGTCGCGCAAAGTTGCGATTTTGCAAAACCCCACCAATGAAATTGCAAAAACCCAAATCTCAAAGGGTCATGTACCAGCGACATGCTATCGCAAAGCAAGATGTGAACAGCTCCGTTGAAATGCATTGGAGATGCTACATAGCACGATATCGTGCGGATTTTGCGGAAAAATCTGCGCGATAAATCGCACAGTGTGAACTGGGCCTAAATCATAAAACATTTGCCCAGATAACCGTGAAACCACCAATTTGATTCCTAACCAGGATAACATAAGCTTGCTTTTAGATAGATGGAGAAAAAAAGGGCAAGACGTAAAGTGAGTTACTATGTCTGCCTGAGAGCGTAATGTTTTTGCATATGTTCAGTGGGCCACACAAAACCCTTCATTAGCTCTTTCTCAAGGAAAGTGCCAACCACAAAGATTTGGATCAGGAGAACATTCAGGTCAATGTTCATTCTCTTTGCAATGAATGGTCAGGTTTTTACACTCAAAACCAAAATGCACCATTTTAAAAGGGACAAATTTTTATTTATTTTTTATATTTAAGATTTTTATTTTCAGAAAGGTAAAGACACAACTTGACCGCCAGAATCAGCCTCGCAGGGCCGGAGATAAACAAACACAGAGATATATGAAAAATCAGGAGTGGGAGGGGGATCATATCAATAAGTCATCAAAAAGTATGTTTTAAGAGAAAATAAAACCGAAAAGCTTCAGATTTAGCCCCAAGTGGGGAAAGAAAGCAAGAAAAAGGGAACAAAATAGTGTCCGAAGCATCTCTGGGGATTCTCGAGCATGTCTGTCTGTAGAACTCTAGTGAGCAAAAATAAGGAAATAAAGGGAGATATGGGGGGGGGTGTCCAACCACATCGAGGGCACAGAGACGAAATCGGCAGAACCGTGTCCATTCAACCAGGGTCCGAAGAGGGTAAGTTCAGGGTGCCAACCGTGGTAGGAGTCGATCCCCTGCCAATCCCCAGAGAGTCAAAGAAAGGCCACGCTTCTCCAGGATCTCCAAAAACATACTTTTGTTTTGGATAACGTACTGTAAGTGTGCCTCCTGCACCCCATCTGTAGCGGATCTCTATCCCGAAGGCAAGCCACTACTTCCCGAAATCTCCGGCGGGCTGCCAATGTCAAGAACGGCAGGTCGTTGTAGAGGGATACCTCTGACGCTTCAAAAGGAAAGATGCTGTAACGGCTCAGCTACCCTGCAGGGGTAGCTCCGTTTGCGGCGCCGAGTCTTGCTGGAGAGCTTAGCCGGGTAGCGAGCTATCAAGGTGGGAGAGAGATTGGCAGCGGTCCCTGGATGGTCTGGAAGCGAAGGATTCAGTGATTATGTCCTCCCAAATACTCGTCGAGACGCAGTATAGGTTGTAGGTAAATCAGAGTGTATTTAGAATGGGAACAGACAGTGCTTATATACAAAATACAGCCATGCACATTCAGACTTCCCGCCCACCCCAACAGTTCTGATTGGTTGGTTCCAAGACCATTGCAGGCTTCTTTCAGGTCCTCTTCAGTCTTCACTTTGGTCCACTAGTTGTATGCAGATGAAGTCTTGACCCCACAGTGACCACATACAGTGATTTACATAACCCATTGTAATCAGATAGTGGGTGGCTGAGACAATGTGACTCCCAACCTTTTCAAACAGGTAAACAGATAACAGATCCCAAAGAGAAAGCACTTTTGCATAATCCACAAATTACTCAAACCTATTGTACATTCTATACAAAGGAAAGCATTTGCTACTAGCGGCAGGTAGTATCTTTAAAAAAAAACACATTTAACTAAAGAAATATAAGTCTATTTAAAACTAAAAATGAGCAATTGACAATACATTTAAAACCATACAATATAACTGAACATAAAGTATTTTGGAGTTTGAAGTGTGGAGTGCTACATCTGTGACTGATACATTGTAGCAAGCATGTACTCCATGGTTACTAGCACGATCGGTGCAGGGGAAAAACATGATTAATTAGAAGTCTAGCAACAGTTTTACATTAAATCTACCAAAGGAAATTAGTTCCTATAAATAAAGGGTAAACAAAATATAACAAAATAAGAATGAAATTAAACTAAATAAATCCTGTGGCGGCCGATCCGTCACAGATGCCCCGAGCCGTGGGCAGTGACATCAATTGTTGCTTCGTGGCAATGTCCCGAGACATTGCAAAAATGTCTCTAGGTGCCGACTCAGGAGCCGTCGCCGACTTCCGAACCCTTACAGCCAGCCCGAAGGTCTCTGATGCCCCAGGGGGGAGTTTCAACAGATGTGTCGCCAGGCGGTTAGCATACGCCAGAACTTCCCCAGGTTGCACTGACTCTGGGACCCCTCTCATACGAACGTTGCTCCGGCGGTGCCTGGCATCTATCACCTCTACCGTCCGTGACAGAGTCTCAACTTGTAGTTGGAGGGAGTCTACCTTGTGGGAGAGGTGAGTATGTGCATCTTCAACGGTCTTCGTGAGGTCGTGAACGGTCGCCAACTTTTCGTGCACCAGGGCCACCTCCGCTTTAACCCCCGCCACATCAGCACACCACACCACATTGACCGCATCTCATTCATCATTCGTTTAATATCACCTTTAGTTGCGAGTTGTACGTCTTCTCCCAGGGCAGCAGCCAGGAACGCAGAGGAGGCAGACTGGATGGCTGCGGCATCAGGAGACGCTGATAAAGTGGCCCGTCGACGAGCCACCTGTTTCGCAGCGTTCTTTCTGGATTTTTGATCCTACGGCGGTGGCTCAGAAGATAGCTGGTCCACATCCTCTCCACAGCCTCTCGACCAATTGAATCCGTCCTCGTCGGAAGAGCCGTATCTCGGAGGCAAAACGGTGGGTGAGAGGCCTGTGGAACTCGACCTCCCCCCGCACAACGATTCGCGGATGTCGCTCTGTCTGGAACCAGGCATCGGATCGACTCCCCTCGTCGTCTTCTTACCCATCCGAAGGGGGACATGCGGTCCGTGCGAAGCACCTGGCGTTAAAAAAAAAAGGGACAAAGTTTAACCTGTCCAGTATGTTGAAACAAGCGTGTTCATATGTCCTTAAAGGGCCACTAACACCAAATAATGAAATGTCCTTATTTTGTTTGTTGCTGATATCTTACATGCACATTGTCTTTCTCATTTGTTTAGGTAAGAACATATATATTTACTCTGGATGCACCCAGTAACACATTTAAGATATACAGTTGTGTTCAAAATTATTCAACCCCCACTGAAATTGACATTGATTTTGATCATTCAGTGATCTTGCTTACAATTAAATCAAAGAGGCACGTGTAGGTCAGACGAATATAACATAACATTTATAATGAAATAACCACAAATGTCTTTTCTGTGCTCACATCATTATCAGTTTTATTCAACCCCCAAGTGACATTCAATCTTAGTACTTAGTACAACATCCTTTTACAGTTATAACAGCTTTTAAACGTGAAGCATAGCTTGACACAAGTGTCTTGCAGCGATCTACGGGTATCTTCGCCCATTCGTCATGGGCAAAAGCCTCCAGTTCAGTCACATTCTTAGGCTTGCGCACTGCAACTGCTTTCTTTAAGTCCCACCAGAGGTTCTCAATGGGATTTAAGTCAGGTGACTGCGATGGCCACTCCAAAATGTTCCAGCCTTTAATCTGCAACCATGCTCTAGTGGACTTGGAGGTATGCTTGGGATCATTGTCCTGTTGAAAGGTCCAATGTCTCCCAAGCCTCAGGTTTGTGACGGACTGCATCACATTGTCATCCAATATCTCCTGGTACTGAAGAGAATTCATGGTACCTTGCACACGCTGAAGCTTCCCTGTACCTGCAGAAGCAAAACAGCCCCAAAGCATGATTGACCCCCCGCCATGCTTCACAGTAGGCAAGGTGTTCTTTTCTTCATAGGCCTTGTTCTTCCTCCTCCAAACATAGCGTTGATCCATGGGCCCAAACAGTTCTAATTTTGTTTCATCAGTCCACAGAACACTATCCCAAAACTTCTGTGGTTTGTCCACTTGACTTTTGGCATACTGCAGTCGACTCTTCTTATTCTTTGGAGACAGCAAGGGGGTGCGCCTGGGAGTTCTGGCATTGAGGCCTTCATTACGCAGTGTGCGCCGTATTGTCTGAGCTGAAACTTCAGTACCCACATCTGACAAATCTTTTCTCAGTTCCTCAGCAGTCACACGGGGACTTTTCTCCACTCTACGCTTCAGGTAGCGCACAGCAGTCGAAGTCAGCATCTTCTTTCTGCCACGACCAGGTAGCGTTTCAACAGTGCCCTTTGCCTTGAATTTGCGAATGATGCTTCCTATGGTCTCTCTTGGTATGTTTAACATCTTTGCAATCTTCTTATAGCCATTGCCCTTCCTGTGAAGAGTAATCACCTCTTCTCTTGTCTTCCTGGACCATTCTCTTGACTTCACCATGTTTGTAACCACACCAGTAAATGTCTAGAAGGAGCTGAGTATCACAGTCATTTTAAAGCTGCCTAATTGGTGCTTATTATGCTTTATTGCAGCTCCGTGACATCCACAGTTGTTTTCAATACCTGATTGAAAACACTTGAATGAACCTCTGTTCTTCAGAGTGGTAGTCTTTAAGGGGTTGAATAATTGTGTCAATGAAGAATTCACAAAAGAAACATTTACTACTGTATTACAAAACCAATTGATGTCATTTTAGTTGCATATGGTTCTTTAAAAAGTCCTTGTAGGATTTCATTCTGAATACAATTACAAATGTACACTAAATTCCCTAAAACCCTTTACAGCATTGGGGGTTGAATAATTTTGAACACAACTGTATATATATATATCTTAATCAATTTTTTTTGTAACTGCCCCCACAGTATCTTTACATCACTTGCACCTCACTTTGTGACAATTGCCAGTGAATGGAGTCTATGGGTCGATCACTGACATCATTGTATTGGGTGGGATGTATTCAAAGGACATCACCAAGGGGTAGATTAGAATGCTTATCTGGGGTATCTTCTAGAATAGCCCCCTGCTGCCTTATGTATACATTTAACTGTTAAAGACACAAAAGCAGTAAAGCTTTTGCACAGATTTTTGTAAATGTTGCAGCATGGGAAAAACCCAAACTGGACACAAACCCTAATGTTCTTTTTCCTTTTTACATTCTATTACTTTAAATGAAAGGAGGGGGGGGGGGCGGGACAGATGTTGTCTTAGGTGTTATTTGTATTACAGAAATAATCTAGTTCTAGGTTAAGTGGTAGAGCTCATATTGAACAGAACCATTGGCCTGCAGACACCTACCTCTGGATGTAAATGCACGACCATTACTTACCAAATAAAAAGAACATCCCACCCCCATATGCATTGACCCTTCAATACAGATGAGTGTTGTCCTTCCTTCCATGCTCCAAGGGGATCCAAGAGACCTGCCTTCTGCTTGTCTCACAACGGCTTCAGGAGCCACAGCTAGTCTCAGCAGTGCTAAGAGTCCAGCCCTGGAATCCTCACAGGGTTAAATTGGGTGCATGGCGAGGTTAAGGTTTCACTGAAGCTGCTCCTGCTGCCGTTTGGACTTTTGTTGCAAATGTGACATGCCAGCGTCTTTTTTTTTTTTTTTAAACTTTAGTACCTTCATTACATCACTGCAGACTGTCAGGGTTATTCAAAGAGCTCTGAATTGCTGGGGAAAGGTAACCGAACGCTGAAATTCAGGGTACAGTTACCTTTCCTGGCCATTCGGCTATTCAGAGAGCAGGCAGTTGGCCAAATGTTGGCAAATTGCCTGCACGTTCGGGGGCAGTGAAATCCCCATAGAGAAGCAATGCTTCGTCTATTCAGAGAACAAAAACCAGCAGTGAAAAGTTGCTGAATTTCCCTGCTGTTCGGTGGTTTCATTCAACAGGTTTATTCAGGAGAATCCCATAGGCTTCAATCTTAAAAATATTCACGTTTTAATCCAATATCTATTAAACCGTTGATTATAATATTCTGTAGTAAAAAGTCTATATATATATATATTTATTTTTTTTTTTCGGATCTTTTAGGCATTTTTTGCAAAAAAAAAATGTCCTTTTTTTTTTAATCGTTTTTTTCTGTAACAGACCTTTCTATTATTCATTGGACCTTATATGTAAATTTCAGACATTTTCGTTCAATAGTTTCTTTGCAAACAGCGTTTTACTTTTCAAACATACAAGCGTACTGTTTTTTTTTTTCCTTTCACTCCGTCTGCGGTGTCGGGTTTTTCCGGCGGCTGCTCTGCACCGTGATTGGCTCCTGCTCGGGTTTCATCCAGATGTTTTTGCGGGTTTTGGTGTGCGTTCGCCAGGTTTTGTGGTGACTTTTCCCTGCATTACGATGGCCCTGTGGGGCTTGCTGAATACACCGCAGGGTCGCCGAAATGGGATCGAATTGAACGAAAGTCACCGAACGTGCGGTGACTTTTTGATTCTCTTTGAATAACCCTGTGTGTCTCCCTGCTGACTTCAGATTCTGCATTGCAGTTATGCACTTATTTCAGGGTCCATTTTTTTTTTGGTCATCTACAAAAACAGACTTAAAAGGTATACTGTAGAATAACCGATACAAAACTGCTGGCTCCATGGATGTAGCACCTGATAAGCCCTCGCTTCCCAAATGGCTCCATGTATCCCGCCACGCTAACAGCTCGATTTATATCTTGTAGCGAAAGACAAGTTGAGCAAAATTCATGTAGTGGATTTTTGCTCAGAAAATGGTATTTACATTATTTCCATGCTCATGTTTTTACTAGAAAAACTTTACCATGATTTTTGCTCCAGTGTTTTTTTTTTTTTAAGTACATGGTGAGAATAACTAGTTTTGCTCACACAAGTCAACTACTTTATCGCACTTATCTTTACTGAAATTTGAGCAACATGTGAGTAAATACAGAAAAGAAAGACGATCGAGTCAGCGCTTCCTTCAGCCAGTGTCTTTCTTTCTGTATATAGATACCTTTAAACAAAACGCTACCATAGCGTAGTAATCTTGTACACAGCAAGAAATAACAGAAGAAAGTATACGCTCACATTTCTGTGTGTCTCAGACACTGGATGCTCCAGACAGCCGGCGATATTAGATAGGAACGTCGGATTTCCCGCAGGATTCACAGTCTTGTCACCCCAGTGAATGCTGGACGCCAAATGTAAATTTTTAAGGTAGATTTATTTATATGAAAATATATATATGTTACTGTACTTTTTTTTTTTTTAGTACTGGTACATTTTTAAGTACATGGTGAGAATAACTAGTTTTGCTCACACAAGTCAACGACTTTATCGCACTTATCTTTACTGAAATTTGAGCAGAATGTGAGTAAATACCTCTCACAACCTCATACAGCTCAGAGCTGAGCAAAACCTGAGGAGAGGGGTCAGAAGCCTCAAAAGTAAAAGGTCAGCAGAGGCATAACTAAAAACAGCAGGGCCCAGGTGGGGAATCCACCTCCAGGTCCACAAAGTCGCCGCCACAGCAAAAAAACTCAAAGTAATATGCGGTGTGTATGAGCGTATGACAGAGCTTCAGAGTTGAGTGCAGATGAGAGAGAAAAAAAAAAAACACCAAAATAGACCAGCTACGTTATACAGGTCAAAAGATATGGGGGGGGGGGGTCCAAAGAACCTCAGCATCTTGTTTGAGGTTTCTCTGCCAGGGAGGGGCCTACCTCTTTATGACATGTGCGCATGAGCACCGACACCTGCACCCCTGGGGCAGCCCAACAGCTAGGGCTGACATGCAAGATATCACCCCGCTTTGGTTGAAGCCCCAGATTGGCACCGAACTGGGGCAACGCGTCAGCCCACCCCTACAACAGATTCCCAGGGGTAAGTGCACTGACGATCCATTATGGGCCCCCCTTGAACACGAGCACCTGCGGCACCTCTGGTAGTTCCACCCCTGTATGTCAGCGCTAGGACATGTTTGTTACTGCAATTATCCAGTGACATTTAAAAAAAAAAAAAAAAAGGAGCAGATATGTTGAGGAACTGCACCATATTCATGCATAACTCCCACATTTATCTTGAAGAGGTTCATTCCTGACAGCGAAGCTATAAAAAAGGGGCCATATGGGTGAGAGTTAAGTATTTTATTAATTTTCTTTGCCAGAGCAATAAAGCGTTCAGATTTGGTATGTAGAGAAGGTGGCTACCCTACATTAACCCCTGCCATACATGCACACCCATAAATCCCAGGCAACCTTCAACACCCATTAACCACTTTCAGCCATCCACACCCATTAACCGCTGCAATAAATGCACACACATTATTCCTGAGACAACCTTCAACACTCATTACCCCCCCCCCCCCCAGCCATCCACATCTATTAACATCTGCCACACTAGTACATCCATGAAATTTCAGGCAACTCTCAACATCCGGTATCCCATCCATTAACCACGGTCATATCCACATACTTGGTGCCCTGACAAACGTTCATCAACCCTTGTAGCACTTTCACACCCAGTAATCTCAGGCAACATTCAATAACCCTCAGCCCCAGCCAGACAACATACCTTCCAAAATGTTTATCAAAGTGCTGGCAGATTCCATCTACCTGAGCCTCAAGCTCAGCTTCATTGCATTTAGCTTTCCTCTTGTTGCTGTAGCTGGAGGCCACCATTAATTTTCCAACAGGAGCTCACTGACCGTTAAAAAAAAGATGGCTGACAATTCACAGTAATTTCTAGCAGTAACCACGATAACAAAATCCTTGCAACTACCTTGTTATCAGATGTAAATAATAAGTTATCTACAAATTATTTGCTACAAGATGTAAATTTTAAGCAAAGTCCTTGAAACATCTTGGGAGGTAATTAAAAAGCATGCGAGACACAAATTGCTCAAGTTTTGCTACAAAATGTAAATAAGGCCGAAAGGCAGCACTGCAAAACAGAAATGGGGGTCCAGAGCAAATGTGGCATAAAGGGGATTTGATTTCATCTAGAGCAGAGGAATATAAAGTAAAGAAGCATCATGATTGAGAGCCAAAGCCCGAAACGTCACTTTTCTTTATATTCCTCTGGATGGAATAAAATTTAATACTGTAGATTAGAACTGTGGGGAAGAATAAACCCCCATGTTTAACCCCTTCAGTTTTCTATCCCACTGCTTGTCATTTTGAGATTCTTGTAAAAGGTTTTCTAAAAAAATAATAACTAAAGAAATTGATTTTTTAAGTATTTATTTGCATACAAGTCCAGGCATTTCTGAGATAAGCATACTGTACAGCCGGGTTGAAGAAAAAGTATGAATATAGAAAAACAGGGAATGTTTGGTCTTAATTACATAAATCACTGCTAAATTACTCACTCATTCTTTCTGCAACATCCCTCACCACACATTAAAAGCAGATTGCAAAATCCAGGAAATTAAAACATTTAAAAAATAAAAAATTCTACCCCACCACGTAATAGATTTAACAAATACTTTTTTTTTTTAATTTATGGATTTGCTTCACACCACAAATAGAGTGACTGGTACGCAAATGTTTAAAAGGCAAGCTGGCATGTGGTCCCCAACACGCTTTGAGGTTTAAAATTTTCTCTTTCGTCAATTCCAAAAAAAAAAAAAAAAAAATTCCACCCTTGGTTTGGTACTGACAAAGTCATAGAACATTTTTTTGAAGCAAGACAGTACAGTAATGTTAGCTAAATATGTATGAAGTGATGACAAATAAGATGGTCTGGCATGTATTTTAAAAGTAGTATTTTGCATGCTGCACATCTACTTACTGACAAGAAGAGGTCGAGATACTGACAAGTGCACCGTTAATACTACATTCTTACAAAAATAAAATGCTTTTGACAACACCGGTAAGGTGGGTTAATGACTAGGAAGGAACGTGCCATCAAGACGCTGAATACCACTGGTTCTCAACTTTAGCTCTCTGGATGTTCATTCCCATAAGGCTCTGCCAACCTAATGAGTGGCTAGGTATCAGGGATGTAGTTCCAAAATATGTGAAGGCCAAAGTAAAGCACCAGCGTGAGGACATCTCCTAGATGTCTATCCCTCCTGTACCTTAGTCTGGAAAACTTTAGGAATCTATGGCCTAGTTACAAGAAGTCTGCCTGCCACCTATCACCAAGTAAACTCTAAATCAACTCAGAGCAATGTACAGAGGATATATTTTCCACCAGTGCAAATTTTCGTTCTGAGCCTTAGTTTTCAACTATCTTAGGCTAGCGTCAGACGAACGCAGTCATCACGTCCATGTCGCCGCAGTTTAACGTCAGTCATAGCATTGATTTGTGATCAATAGAGCCCAACACACAAAGTACACGCGCACCGAAGTGCGCACGCACCACGCAGGTGGCAACGGACGCCATTTAGGACTCAACGTAAAAGCGCTACGACGGACGCCCAGAGTGCGCCGCGTCCGCATAGCAGCCTGTGTGCGTGATGACACATCGCATTTGCGACGTGCATCATGTTGACGCTCAGAAGTTTTTTTGGTCTGGCTGACTGTACCTGTCATTTAAAATTTTAATTAATTTCGATTCCCTTATTTACCTTTTTTGTTCTACATCCGTAAAAAAAAAAAGACCGTGTGAGGTCTACAGTATCGTCCGTCAGTACGTCTGTCCGTTATGCACACACGCAGAGTGCGCTCAGACTGCGTTCGTCTGACATTAGCCTTAATAGGAATTTTACCTCAAATAAATACAGATTATATAGATTTTTCATTAATTTAGTTATAGTTTAAAAAATTTTTTTAAATACATTATACACTGCCTGTTTGGAGTTTTTACATTAAATTTCACAATCTGAATTTTTTTTGGTTCAGTGCTATGAAGATTTCCCAAGAAAGGGGAGTGATCGCTTTAAAGGAAAAGAAAAAAAAAAGAAAGAAAAAAGACAATAAAATTGATGCATCATTAAGGCTGGGGTCAGACCAGCGCACTTTTAACGTGCGTTCTGGTGCACTTAATTACGGCCGCACTAGCAGCAAATGATGGACAATGACGGCCAATATACGAAGTACGGTCGCACGAAAGTCCGGCTGCGGCAAGTGGAAAATGAACGCATTTTTTCGAGAACGCAGAACCGCTAGTATTGCGCTGCGTCCGCTAGCGGTGTGTGAGATTTGGAGACGTCAGACCCTGCCAACATAACGTCCAGACACCCAAAGTTTCCTGGTTTGGATCCGTAAAAAAAAAAAAAAAAAAAAAAAAAAAAGCACATCGTATGACCGTTTTCGCGTATTCCGTGCAAAAAAATACGTCAATGCGTTCGGACACACTTTTTTACGTTCGCGTGTAAAAATGCTTTCGTTTGACCCTAGCCTTAAGGCTGCGGTCAGACGAGCGCACTGATTGTGCACAGTGCGTCTGTTGAAACGGCTGCACTTTGTAACGGATGAGATTGTGGTTACATTTTAGCAGTTAGGGGAAAAAAAAAAAAAAAAAAAACACTATGCAGGGTATCTCTACATCCGTTGTAGATGCCTCCATGGCGTCCGTTGCAACATGCGTTGCCCGTGCGTGGAAAAAAGTGTGCATGTGCTGTTCTCCATTGACTCCTTTGAAAAGCTACGATGGACAGCAAACAGTGCAGTCAGACATACATGCATGCATCTGATCACAGCCTAAGAAGATATTAAAACATAGAATATTTCCAAAAACAACATACATTCCAGCTGTCACTTAAATGAGAACATTCATATGGTCTGTGAGCAGACTATGGACTACCAATAGGCCTAAACAGCAGAGCTGCAAAAGGCTTTGAAATTCTGGGATAATAAAATTATTTTTAGTTTTATTTTTTCCGTTTATAAACATTTGTGTGAACCATCCGGCTTCATTTTAAGCTACAATAGATGACTCGGAAGAAAAAAAAGTTTTTTCCCCTCAGCTCTTCTATTTTGGCTTAAATTGGTGCAATTCTCAGTTTTTGGTGTTAAAACAAGGTCTCCCCCCCCCGATAGATTCTACGTATTGATGGGTTTATAAAAGGCATTCTTCTCATTACCCCAAATCATGCATTAAATTAAAACTATAGCCATTTATACAGAGATTTTCTACTATTCCAATATCAAACTGTTATAGTAAACCTGCCACATCCACAAATTTTACAGAAACTGTTCAAGTCCCCATACATGCAGAGCACCAGTCTCCCGTTGTGAAATTAATGCAGAGCTTGGACCGGTCTGGTATGTATATAAATATTGCATGGATACTGTGGTTTAAGGCATCATCACCTTCCGTCCCTTTTTAATATTGTTGTCAGGCATTCCCCTGCAAACCAATGACCTTAAAAAAAGAAAATATATGTGATGGTCTCGAGGAAGGTGGTCTTCTTTCAAGCAAAAGGTGCAAACTTCCGAGTAATCTTGAGCGGTTTTAGTATTTGTTGATCCCGAATATCCGGACTCCGTGGAACTGTGGTAACTTTGGAAGGAGGACGCTGAGCAGTGACGTGGTGTTTATGAAGAAATGGACAGCGTCGTATTTTGTATAAAAGCTGGCAAGTAGGTATCTGGAAGGAAATAATAAAACCATGTGCATGGAAGGTGAGACTATTAGTTTAATACAAAAGTAACTTTTAGAAGTGATTTCTAGTAACAATTCGTATAGTTTAGATCAGGGATCTCAAACGCGGCCCCCCCCCCCCCAGATAGTGATTGTGCCTAGAAAACCCAGAATTCTTCGGCTGCAATAGACGGACAAAGATTCATGGGACTTGTAGTCCCAAAACATCGGGGGGGGGGGGGCATATTTTGAGATCCCTGGTTTAGAGACTTTTATCTAGCGTTAATGCTTTGCAGCTGTTATACACCTGCATACAGCAAATACAATGGATCTGTAAACACTTCCTTCTAGCGGTTATCTGCCAACCAATCATTGGCACTAGTGATCCTGATGACCAATAAAGCTCCCCTTGTGTTCCTCCAACCCAATCCTGCTGACAGGCCAGGTTTGCCAGATATTTCAAGCACAGCACGGGTGATATAATTTGCTGCTCAGTGATTGCATTTCCCTAAGGTGATCTGCAAAATCTGGCCTGGTTGAGTGTCCCGAGGACAGGTTTGGCAACACTGTTCTAGATTATAAAATCTTATGAGCAGGGCCCTCTACACCTCATCTCCGTCTTATGCTGGTTCATTTATATCTTGTTCCCTTTGGTAATTGTAAAGCGCTGCCGAAACTGGTGGAGCTAAATAAATGAGGATACATAACCATTGTTGTTTCATATCTCTGGTCCCCCTCTATTCGAAGTCACTGAGCTATCCCTCATCCATTTAATTCCCATTCCTTTTATTCTCCAGCTTCCAAAGAATGATCTACCCTACACATCAGGGTCTCCTGTCCTCTTCCTTTACAATGAAACATTTGCAAATTCAAACATTCAAACAAATTTGATTCCCGTTTCTGTTAACTTTCCCTTCTCCGTCCACTTTGTATCACCTCCCCCTTCTCAATGACAGTGCAGCATCTCCAAATATATGCAAGTCTTTTTTCAATCCATTATTGTATATGATGTTATGAGAGACCCCCCCCTCCCCCAAGTCTGATTAAAAACAAAAAAACCATTTATTTACAAAAGCAGATAGTAATTGGACATTCTATTATAGAGCTGCAGATTCGGATTTTGGAGAGCTGAAAGCAAAACAACTGGACAGTAATGTGAACACTTACAGTACGATAGGTGTTATGGTGAGGAACTTTCTCGAGGATGTGAACTGAATACCATAGTCCATCTGTTCCCAGTGAGTCAGGAGTCTCGCCTTCCCCTGGTCAGGAGTCTCAAAAGGGGTGCCTTTCACAGTGTGCAGGAACAGATACATAACCTGAGACAGAGAAAGGCACAGAAAGAAGCTTGAGATCTTGCATTACCACTTTTTAAATGACAACAGTAACCACAAAAATAGATCCTTTTCTATATAAAAGCTCTTGGAGGCTCGATTATTATTTGAAGAATCCCCTTAATGGACCAGTTAGGAAAGTAAACCGCACTCCGGTGTTTGATGAAGTTGCAAACACCAGTGCACATTGCTGTTGCAATGGTGACAAACGCTGGGGTTTCACAAAAGAGGAATCCAAAGAGCTTCAAGAGAAACAGCATTATGAAGTCTCGGCCCTCGTGTGCAATATCAGCGTTTGTCGCCATTGCAACAGCAGCGATTTTTTTCAGGAGCAACTTTTGGAAAACACCAGCACTCTTAGAAAAAGCCCTAAGAGAATAATCATAACCCCTGAATTGCACCGGATGGTTAATTTCATTATTTGGTGCAATTACGGGCCAATTTGTAGATTCACTAAGCTGTCAATTAGCCAAATACCGTCGAACTGGCAGCAAAATACAAAGCAATTTGCCTCAATTTGGCAGTACCGAGATTGCCCTGTAGAAGACTATCATGTCTCATTCACAGAAAGCCAGATTTTCAGTGTTTCATTTCGGCAGGTTTAAACAGGCAAATCCCATAGGAGTCAATGTAAAAACTTTTTTTAACCCTTGTGTTTAGGTCAAATTTTCCGCTTACTTGTTTATGCAACCCACACATATTATACACCGTTTTTCCCGCCATTAAATGGACTTTCTAAAAGATACCATTATTTCCATCATATCCTATATATAAAAAAAAAAAAAAAAAAAAAAAAAAAAGGGGGGGGGGGGGGGGGGGTCTTTTTCCCTTTTTGAAATTTAATCCCCAAAAATCTACAACTGCCAAAAAAGACCACGGCTAAGGCTGGGGTTAGACTAACACATTTTTAACGCGCGTTTAGGCGCACTTAGTCACGGCCGCAGTAGCAGCAAATGACGGCCAATATACGATGTACGGCCGCACGAAAGTCCAGCCGTGCAACGTAAGTGGAAAATTAACGCATTTTTTCGAGAACGCAGAACCGCTAGTACTGACGTACAGAGTGCGCTGCGGCGGCATAGCGGCATGTGTGCGTAATTAGGAGATGTCAGACGCTGCTAATGTCCAGCCTAGATAACGTCCAGACGCAAAAAGTGTTTTATTGACGATCCGTAAAAAAAAAAAAAAAAAAAAAAAAAAAAATCACGCAGGAAAATGAGCATCGTCTGACCGTTTTCACACATTCCATGAAAAAAAAATACGTCAATGCGTTCGGACGCACTTTTTGACAGTTGCTGCGAATAATGCGTTAGTTTAACCCTAGCCTTAATAGTAGTTTAAAAATTTTTGTCCCGAGTATAGAAATACCTGATTTTTACAGGTTTTTGCTTTTTAACCCCTTCACTGCTGAGCCATTTCACCTCTGTGCGCTGAGCTCATTTTAACCGTTTTATGCTCATCATTTTTAAATGCCAGCCTAGGTCCTATTTTAGTACCCCCCCCCCCCGACAAAATAAAAACACTTTTTTTTTGAAAACGTATTTATTTTTTAACAAACCTGGTCATGTTTGGTATCATTGGAAAGGCTATGATCAGGCTTCTCCAATGATATAAAACATGATCCTCTAGCGGATCCCCCTATCTCCACTATGCAGCTAGGGTGTTAAGTGGCCCACTGACGTCCTCACACATTTGGTGAAGTTGTTAGTGGGTGGGGTGACCCGGAGGCTTGGCTGACATCCAAGAAGTCAGCCACCTCCAGGTTTGAATCGCGATCCAGCAGCAAAATAGTTAATACTATACAGACTCTCCCCTTTCCAGCGGTGCAATTTTTTGTTTTTAGCCCTAATGGTTGGGAAGATATAAAGGCTCCAAAAAAGGAGCTCCACCTGCCTGATTTTTACTGCAGGCGCTGGAGGGCGCCTGCCAATGACATCATCAGGCAGCGGTGACGTCATCGCGCCCACCGCCCCCCCCCCATATAAAAAGGCTTCCAGCCTGCCATTCTGCCGCAGGAGGCAAGTATCGGGCGGGAGGGAGGTTAGGAGACCCTTGACATACCATATACGTCCGCGAGTCTAAGGGTGACTTCCCGATCAGACGTACATGGTACGTCAGCTGTTGGGAAGGGGTTAAAGACAGTTTATGCTTTTCATTTGTTACTCTTTAAAAGACTTTATTTTGTAACAGACCTTTTTATTAAATCGGACACTTCTTTATTTATACTCCTATTAGCAGAAAAGGAGTCTTCCTTTTTCACTGATGCCAATTCGGCGGTTATTGGTTTAATTTGGTGGCTCAGACGAGCAAGGCCAGTATCAGACCAGCAAGGCCAGTATCAGACCAGCAAGGCCAGTATCAGACCAGCAAGGCCAGTATCAGACCAGCAAGGCCAGTATCAGACCAGCAAGGCCAGTATCAGACCAGCAAGGCCAGTATCAGACCAGCAAGGCCAGTATCAGACCAGCAAGGCCAGTATCAGACCAGCACACTTAGCGCGCCCGTACTGACGTACCTTCCGACGGGACCGGCCACAACGTGTAGCAAGTGCACTGCAGCGGCCGTGCTGAAAGCCTCCCCTTCGAAACGCTACGACGTGTGTTGAAAAGGGGTTGTAAAGCGCAATCCTCCACAGGAGGATAGAGCCTTGCAGAGCTGAGTGCACAAACTGCACTCAGCGAGGTGGCCAGACAGGCGTCAGAGTGGAAGGAACGTCCACTCTCACGGACGTTCCTTCCACTCTGAAAAAAGCTTGTCTGACCCCGGCCTAAGAGGAAAATTAGAGCTAAACACAAACAGTGGAGAAATATAAAAACAGTAGTGGGTACTTTCGGGCAGACAATGGTAATAACGCCTGGTCACTATGGGGTTAAAGTTGGGAAAAATGTTTTTTAAAAAACAACCGCCTTTACAATAAATCTGGCTATTTTTCAATTATCTGCCAATTAAACATTTAGCTGTGCAAATCTTACAGTGGCTTTTAGAAAAGCTCAATGTTATACGTTGAACACTATGGCCAGAATACTCACCAGGTTATGGATGACATTTGTTAAAGTCCAAACAACAGGAACACTGAAAAAGGGGAAGCTCAAGAGGATGATGTGAAGGAAGCCCACAAGGATAATGTAAGCCAGCCATATTCCTCGACTATTCAGTACCCGAGTGTTGGGGTTCACCTCGCTGTGAGCAACCCCAACATTCATTCTGTAAAAGGAAAAAAATAATATACATAAACATATAGCACTGTCAAAGTAACGTACAAAATGTCAAACTGTAATGTGGACCTGTCATTAACAATAAAATGCGGGAGATCTACACAAAACCTACATGATCGGATGTCACGGGGGACTTGCAATGACCACTAAGGCAACAACAACTGGCGTGACAGGTGGGGGCAACAGATTTCATGAGGAATAAAAATGAAAGCTAAATGACCTACAGTGTACCAGAGCAGCATCAAAGTTGGAGGAGGGCAATACACATGAATGGGTGCTGTATAGTGACACTTTGAAAAACAAAGCAACAAATGGATACTGTAACCACCATGGCCAAATCAGGTTAATGAACACTCTACCCTAAAATACACCCCAATAATTGTACAAATGCTACCGACAGCAACTGCACAATTATTCTTTTAGTTAAGTGAAAATACTCTCCTTTTGTCCAGTGGTGCTAGGCTTCTGTTCCTCTTACATTCCAGGGCGTACATAAACTATAACTGTCAACACCTAAGTTACAGGACCAATGCTTTGTGCGCACAGCATCCATACATGCAATGGTTGCCTAGCCTGGCACATGCAACACCAGCACAAGGCTGCAGTCTCCGAGCATTCGGTCCTCCAAAGCGACATCACCCATTCGAAAGTTGGTCCCTAAAAAGGCAGGATGTTCAAAATAATGCTGAGTGACAGCTGTGTGGGTGGAAGAAACCTTATGCTTCACAAAGCTGTGCAAACCAGGCGTGACGATGTAAATACTCTAAAGTGGTCAGGGTGCATAGGGTGTCCCTGTAATTGGTCATGGTGTGCTGGGTGTCAATTCATCTTTCCTTTTTTACTGAAACAGGTAACACTAGGTTTTTTGTTAGAAAATATATGGTGACCAAACAAAAATTGCAAAGTGGAAACTTCCCTACGTGAGTGAAGCTTTCTGACTAGCAAGCTGTGTGATGAAGCTGTCAGGGCACAGAGCACACCCCCGGCGCTATCAGCTGGCAGTCACAGGATGACGTACATTGAGTTTATCAGCACATATACATGCATGTTGTACAGCACAGCATTCTTAACGTGTGCAATCATAAAACAAGGAGTATAAAACCAAGCTTCACCGTCACTGTAAAATAAAAATTTGCATATTAAAATTTTCGGGAATAATGTTTCCATGTTGTATAACTTTTCCTTCCAAAGTATGAGAATAAAATTATGATTTGACCTTATTTCCCTTTTTTTATTAGCTGTGTACAGAGCTTCTTCTATTTATGGGGCATTCCGCAAAAAAAAAAAAAAAAAAAATATATATGTTGATAATGAAACCATGTGGGTTTTCACATGAACTGTTTTAAAGCGACACTCAGGACACAATGGTTGCATTGCAAAGTAGAGGTCTTCCCACTTCCCTTTAGGTCTGTCAATCTGCTCCTGCAGGACAGTCTTTTGAAGGTTTTGATCAGTGTCCGTTTAAAAGAAAGACTATACTCAACTGGAGCACGTTATATTTTTAAAGTGGCCAGGATGAGTACAACACCCCCCCCCCCCCCTTCCTGGCTTAAAAAAAAAAAAAAAAAAAACTGGGTGAAGTGGAGGAGTTTCACTACACGAATAATAACCTCAGGGATTTCTGGGTTTGGGAGTCCCTGAGCTGAAGAGGGGGAGCTGTGCCAAAAAAAATAAAAAAATTGAGGAACATGGAAGTTAAAAGAAGCCGCTGCGTTTTGCAGTTTCTGCACACGTGACAGATTTCAAATGAGCGCGCAACTGATGTCAAGTACTCCCGTCTATAGAAAGCATCACATCCGTAGACATGTCTCAACGCGGTTTTGAAGCAGAAAAAAAAAAAAAAAATCTGATCTCCGGTGCGTGAAAAAGTGCATGCGTACTTAATGTGTAAAAAAATCACTACCTCGATGGTAGAGCGTAACAAATTAATAAAAGAAGATGTAATAGGACTAGGTAATAGAAGACCAAAGGGATTACCCCTATAACAATTGGAAAAATTCAGTTACTCTGATAAGAATATCAGGGTACTAGTGTCTCCTAGAGACCAAATTAATAATTAACTTTTATTCAACTTAATTAAAACGGCAAACAAACAGACAAGAATAGACAGTGCAATCAAAACAAACTATAATGAATTAAAACCAAAAAACAATTCTGCTATAAAAGGTTATTGAGTGTAACGGCAGGAGGTATGATCAATGGTCAATACAGTAGGTGGCCTTCAAGGGACACCTCAAAGTATTGTAACGTGTATAAGAGAAATAACAGTATCCGACCATGAAAAGACTGCACGTACAAAAAGCAGAAAGAGAAAAAGCAAGACACTCCTATAGGGAAAGAAAATGGCTCAAATAGCCTAGTATAAACATATCACTGTAATTGCCCAAATTGCCATTGCTAAAGGGACCCAACAACGTGGTATATAGATGTATTAGGGTCTCGAGATACGGTTACCCAGGATGGCAGAATGACAGTGGGGAGTTCTTGCTTGTGAAGTGCACCCGACGCGCGTTTCGCCACAAATGGCTCGTCAGGAGTGCTTACGGACTGAATAACAAGCTGGGGTATTTAAATTGTAGTTCTTCCGCCCCAGCCCGTGAACTGACCAATGGGGCAGAAGGATGACAGACAATCAAATCATATGGCTGCCATGAAGATCGACAACCGGAGATCCAATGGTGATCCCTATTTTATTCATGTATCTAGGTAGCTGATGGAGCGGAAAGATATAACGCTATGTTGTGGTATCAATGTAAATCCGATAGTCTAGAAAGCCGTAACACAATGAATTCAATCATAATGTGATGAAATTATTAAATTATTTACTGAATTATGGATATCGTTAAGACGGGATATAATAGTGATAATCGCTAAACAAAGTGAATTTAAAGCAATAATAAGGTGATCTTTGAGAGAATCTCCTAAATTGAAATGGATGCATCGTAATATGATAGGATACGATAATAATGATACTGTATCGAATTGACAAAAAAGTGTCCGCAGTAAATTAGCTACATGATTGTAAACTTGCATCAAATAGTTATATAGTGACACAAAAGTAACAAAAAGACGTGTTTACCACGTTCATGAGTAAATGGTGATACCATATAAAAATAAAAGATCAAGTATATGTGATAGATTATTCACCAATGTCTAGATCTATATCTAAATAAGGATATGCCAACTGTAGAAAACATTAACTTGGTTTATTTTATTGGAAAAATGAGTATAACTTTAGAAAGAATTATGTGATGAAGACCCTGTGAAACCAATTATAGTAATAATGAAATTGCTAAAGTCGATTACTATAAATATATTTTTTTTTCAAAGAGAGACATCGTTCTAGAGACGGACATATCTCAATTGACATAGATGTGGAATTGTGTGACCTGAGTCTAGAGGTACTGAAGAATAGATGTTATAGTACAAAACAGTGGTGATAAAGATTTGGTTCTCACTAAATTAGTGAAGATCATATAACTAACGTTTATAAAAAGCTAGAAAGATTTCAGTAATTGGATGAGAATGAATGCTTATAAAAGCTTAATAAAAAATATAATAAACAGAGTTGAAACAGTCTTTAACAATAAAAATAAATTATTAAATTGATATCTGTGAATATATATGATGAAAATAAATTAGACTGAAAGAATGAGGAAGAGAAAAAAAAAAAAAAAAAAAAAAAAAAAATCAATAAACCATCAAAAGTTAGGCGATTTGTACCAATAGCATTAAGTAGAAGCGATAAATTATCTATAATAAATAATTTATTACAAAAATGCAATGACTAAATTATTAATAAAGAAATGTATACGGCAGCCCCAATGATTGGAAAGTATTGCGATGATAACAGATATGAAAATATATACGCGTTTTGAAAGTAAAATGTGAGAAAAGAAGACCAATTTGTATAGTCGTTTTCACACAGAAATTAAAGAAAGGATATATGGAATATGAATGTATATGTAAAATATGAATTATTAAATTCTGGTAGGTTGAAAATAAAAGGATCAAAGAACAAAAAATGTCTGAACAGTGGACCATATAAAAGAATGAGGAACAAATATTCATATAAATGGTGTATAGTTAAAGTCCTCATTGAGACCATGTGGATATAAGGTTTTAAGTGTATATATCCAAAAAGATTCTCGCTGGCAGAGATTCTTGTCAAAATTCCCTTTTCTGGGTCCACAGACCATCTTTTCTATGACTTGAAAGGATAAACATGAAGGGTTTGAATCGTGCTGATTACGGACATGTCCGGAGACCGAAGTCTCTAGGTCATTATGTATCGAGTTAATATGTTGGAGAATACGACGTTTGAATTGTTGTACCAACGTACTGTACTCCACATTCACATGTGATAAACGAGTATTTTACTAGAACAATTCATAAATTGTCTGATGTCATAATGACGTCCAGTAGTATTACTAGTAAATTGTTGTGACTTTTTAACAAATTTACAAGCTTTACAGTGGGTAGATTGATAAACACCTTTAGGTTGTTGTAGCCAGGTAAGTGTGTTTTTTTCTGGTTGTAGGAAACTATGGACCAGTTTGTCACTCAAGTTTTTTGTCCTTCTTGCTGTAAATGAAGGAGTGGGAGTAAGAACTCTTTCTAAAGATTTTTCCATATGTAGGATGGGCCAATATTTTTCACAAATAGTTTTTACTTTTGACCAGCCATTATCATAATCAGCAATGAATCTTATGGAGGTTTTGTCGTCTCTTTTTTTCGGAGTCAAGAGTTGATCTCTTGGAGTTAAGAGCGCTCTTTGATATGCCTTCTTTAGACATTTCCTCGGGTAACCCTTAGATAAAAACATATCTTTTAGGAGGTTGGCTTCTAATTGAAAATCCTGAAGGGATGTGCAATTTCTTCTGGCCCTCAAATATTGGCCTATTGGTATACCTCTCGAGATTTGGTGGATGATGGGAGGACCAATTTAGAAAATTGTTAGTTGATGTTTTACGGTGAAGTGTGGTGGTCAATTCTAAGTTTGAATTAATGATAATATTAAGATCCAGGAATTCAATGCTATTGCCTCCAACCATCAATGTTAGACCAAGTCCGATATCATTGCTATTAAGGAGGGCCAACCATTCATTATCTCAATAGGGCCCTGCCAGAGGAACAAGATGTCGTCAATATAGCGCATCCACTTGGTGACATAATTGGTAAATCTCATCATCTCAGTGGAGAAGATAAACAATTTTTCCCACCAAGCAAGATATAGGTTTGCATAGCTAGGGGCACAAGAAGTTCCCATGGCAGTGCCACGTATTTGGAGATAAAATTGATTTTGAAATCGGAAATAATTGTGATTAAGTACATACTCCAGAAGAAGCAAAATAAATTCTGTTTCCTGTTCAGGCTGGGGTCAGACCAGTGCACTTTTAACGCGCGTTCTGGCGCTCATAATCACGGCCGCACTAGCAGCAGATGACGGGCAATATACGATGTACGGCCGCACAAAAGTCCGGCCGTGCAACGCAAGTGGAATTTGAACGCATTTTTTTGAGAACGCTAAACCGCTAGTACTGACGTACTGAGTGCGCAGCTGCGGCATAGCGGCGTGTGTGCGTGATTAGGAGATGTCAGACACTGCTAATGTCCAGCCTACATAACGTCCAGACGCAAAAAGAGTTTTATTGACAATCCGTACAAAATCACGCCCGAAAATGCGCGTCGTCTGACCGTTTTTGCGCATTCCGTGAAAAAATACGTCAATGCGTTCGGACGCACTTTTTCAGGTTCGCGGGGAAAAATGCTTTCGTCTGACCCTAGCCTCAGAATATTTACCGCACAAGAAGTGTTTAGTGGCTTGTAATCCCACTGAATGGGGAATATTGTTATATAGTGAAATGACATCAAGGCTAACTAGAATAGCGCCAGGAGAGACATGAGTTTCAGACAATTGCTGAAGAACATGTTGGGTGTCTCTAACGTAAGAGGGGGTATCAAGTGGTTTTTTTTTTTTGGTTTTTTTTCGTACTTAATCCCCAACACGGACTCGCCCCCATCCCCCTTCACATTATCCCTTACCCCTGATAATGTCCATGGACTTGCCCATTCCCCCCCCATATATATGTCCCACTACCCCCCCTCCTCCCCATATGCTTTGGCAATGCTAAAATGTATTTGGTCCTGCCAATAAAGCTTATTTTGATTTGATGTGTTGCTCCCTAGATTATCCTTCATAATTCAATAATGGGTGGCACGATGCACGTTACACCAGACACATTAAGGCCCTGTTCACACCTGGGCGTTTACAGCGTGTCCCTGTGTGCTGTAAAACGCCCAAGCACGGAAATCCCATGATTTCCTATGGGGCCCGTTCACACCCAGGCGTTTTACAGCGCACAGAAACGCGCTGTAAAACGTCCTACGCCCAAAGAAGTACGGGAGCTTCTTTGGGGCGTATTGCAGCGCGTTCATGCTGCAGTCTATGGCCATGAATGCGCTGCAATGCGCGTTCTTACATTTGCGGGTTACGCGCGTCAAAAACACGTATTACGTGCGTCAAAAACACGTATTACGTGCGTCAAAAAAAATGCACAGGTGTGAACCCAGAGTTAGTGAGCTTGTGTGGCCCAGGCCTACGTTAAATAAAGCTGTGTGAACTATGCCTCTCTATGGTTGAGCGACAGTGATGGCTCCTTCCAGCAGCAGATGTCTGCCCAGAAGAGCTCTTACAGCAGGGATCCTCAATGTTTTTTGTTCGGAAGCCACAGCGGCAAGACATCAAGAGGAGAGCCGCATTACCAAAATACCTGTGGCCTATCAGCATGGCTCCACCCCCATCGAATACTGTATATTATAAGACTAGAAAACAGACAACTGTAACACCTCTATATCTTTTTAAATGAGAGAGGGGAAAAAAAAAAAAAAAAACACCACCGCAGATGGGGACTGTGGCCAAGAAATTAAAAGACGCTTGCTCCTGGGGAGAAAAGCTATGGAAAATCTAGACAGCATACTAAAAAGCAGAGACATCACCCTGCCAAAAAAAGTGCGTGTAGTCAAGGCTATGGTTTTCCCAGTTGCATTGTATGGGTGTGAACGTTGGACCATAAGAAAGGCTGAGTGTCAAAGAATTGAGGCCTTTGAACTATGGTGCTAGAGAAGACTCCTGTGAGTCCCTTGTACTGCAAGGCGATCAAACTGGTCAGTCCTAGAGGAGATTAACCCTGACTGCTCTTTAGAAGGCCAGATCCTGAAGATGAAACTCCTATATTTTGGTCACCTAATGAGAAGGAAGGACTCACTGGAGAAGATCCTAATGTTGGGAAAGATTGAGGGCATAAGAAGAAGCAGACGACAGAGAACGAGGTGGCTGGATGGAGTAATTGAGGCAGTAGACGTGAACTTAAATGGACTTCGGAAGGTGGTAGAGGACAAGAAGGCCTGGAGATACGTTGTCCATGGGGTACCAATGGGTCAGACATGACTTTGCAACTAACAACAAACAAGAAAGTTTTACCTTAAGTGGTCAATGTGGTTAGTGTGTTCCTTCAAACATTAATCCTGGAGGAAAATGATACATGCAGTGGTCACAATGCTTCCTGCTGTGCCGCCAAGGAAAGACAGGTTATGTAATGAAAACGAGAGAAATCGCAATGTATCCTTCCTGGTAAAATACTTTATAAATAAAAACTGGTGTCTAGTAAATTTCTAGTTTAAACAGTACACTCTGCACAACGACCATTCAAGTTAAATTAAGCACTTATCCTACTGGTTCTTAGCTCTGCCGTCATGGTTACCAATCAAACTGTGCCATAAAGCTTTCCAAGGAATGTGACAGGCTCTGGTGCTACCCCAGTAGCAAACAGCACAATGGGGCGCATCTAGGCGTCGCCAAACGTAGAACTAGACATCAACACTTGACATGCATTTGCTGGGTGGCATAAAGAATGCATGCTACAATACATTCAAACACAGACGCGCCAGATTAAAAATCAAAGAACTTTCATAGAAAGTAAGTACTCCTACCAGACGGAAGCTGGAGCATGAAGCTGAAGTTAGCTCCTTATTCGGCCAGCTTCTTATTCTCACACTGAAGATGGCTTCTTATTCAGGCAGCTTCTTATTTAGTGACTGAAATTGGCTGCTTATTCGCCAAGATCTTATTCCTCAAAGAATAATGTCAATAAAAAGTATATCGCACAATTGGACAATTCTAACACATTCATATGATGAAATAAATTTATCCAGATAACTGGCACCCCCCCCCACTCGTTTCAATGGTAAAAAATGAATAAGTAATTGGTGATTTTCTCTATGAAAATCATCTTGGCTCACCCCAAATGGACTAGTTTTCTATCAATTAGACTGTTCTCTATCAGAAAAAACATAATCTGGCCCGAGCCAAACATTATTGATTAAGCAAACTGGCATCAAACCTAGCCCCCCCCCCGCTCCATTAAACGCAATGAGAAAAAAATAAGTAACTGATGATTTTCTCTATGAAAATCATCTTGGCTCACCCCAAACTGACTAGTTTTCTATCAATTAGACTGTTCTCTATCAGAAAAAACATAATCTGGCCCGAGCCAAACATTATTGATTAATAATACTTATTAAGTATACAAATACTGGTGAATTGCCAGCAAAATATGGTGCAGTTTGCCGCTGAACTCCGCAATTCGGCAGCCTGCGGTGGCAGTGAAATTGTCCCATAGAGAAGTACTGTATCTATTCAGAGACGCTGAACTGTACCAAATTGTCAGTGAAATGCCCTGATTTTCAGTGCTTCAGTTCGACAGGTTTAAACAGGTGAAACCCTTATGATTCAATGTAAAAAGATATTGTTTTTATTATTTATTCAATTGATAATTATTTTCAGCAAAAAAGAAAAAAAATTATTCACTTGCTTTAAAAATGAAAAAAAATTTTGCCAAAATTTTTGATTCTCATTTTTTTTAAATTCTGTAACACACCATTCAATTATTTTTTTATTATGTTCATGCATTTTTATTCTTTAACCACTTGGCTGCTATGGACGCGCTCAGCGCGTCCAGCCAAGTGGTTCTCCTGTGCTACGGACGCGCTCAGCGCGTCCGAGCACAGGAGGCAGCAATCCGCCGGATTCCCGCGGATTGCTGCGCCCCCCCGGTGCGGGCTGACATCTTGGATGTCAGCCCGTCAATCCGGGACCCCGGCGGGGACATTAGATGTCATCGCGGCGACGCGATGACATCTAATGCAGGCGAGCCCCCCCGCATGTGCGGAGGAGGCGCCTGAAAGGGAGGGGGGGACCTCTCTCCCTCCCGATCGCCGGGGAGTAGGGAGTTAATACAGACACCGCTTGGAAGGGCACAGCCTGCCCTTCCAAACGGTGGCTGTCATTAACCCCTGGGGAGCCGGATCACGAATCGGCGTTGAAAAGCGCCGGTTCGTGATCCTTTCCCGGAGCTGGCCGACATCTTGGATGTCGGCCAAGCCTCCGGGAACTCCCCCTGAGGACTGGCGTCATCGTGCATAGCACGATGACGCCAGTCCTGGAGTTAACCCCTAGCTGCCACCAACGGTGGAGATAGGGGGTTCCAATGAACCCCCTATCTCCCGATCCGTGGCAGCTAGGGGTTAATGTTTGGTACTGCTGGATCGGCCAGAGCATGGCCGTTCCAACGATACCAAACACCACTGTGAAAAAAGTTTAAAAAAAAAAAAAAGTTTTTTTTTTTTTTGTGGTTTGTTAATGCAGCAATATTGTTCCCATTTCAATTATAATGTGAACAATGATGCTGCACTAACGATTTTTGTATGCGGTGCGTGTTAAAAATCGGGTAATTTTCCCCAAAAAAAAAATGTAACGAGACCCCATCTCTAATTTTTTTAACAAGCGCACCCCATACAAAATATAACCGCAATTGCTCGCATGTTAAAATGTGAAAAAAAACACTTTACACGTTGTAAATTATTGAAAATTCATATTTTATTGCATTTTTTGTTATAATATACAGACAGGACATGACGTATACATATAATAATGACATATTATGAATCTGCCGAGTCTGACGGAAAGAACGATATATAATAGGTCTGGGTCATATACTAAAATAAGCCTTCAAAACCGGTAAAAATGACCTCAGCACAGAGGCGTGAAACGCCTCAGCAGCGAAAGGGTTAAAATGCCTTTTAACCCTAACACGGGCATTTTACTAGTGCTCGCTGCTGTTTTTATGTTTCTGCACTGTTTGTGTTTAGTTTCAATTTCCTCTTACTAATTTATGCAACATACACATATTATATACTGTGTTTCTCACCATTAAATGGACTTTATAAAAATTATTTCCATCATATCGTATAATTTACTATAAAAAAAAAATGTATGAAATATGGTGGAAAAAAAAAAAAAAAAAAAAAAGGGGAAAAAACACGCTTTTTAGAAATTTAATCCCCAAAATCTACAACCGACAAAGATGGCCGCCACCATGAAGCAAGTAACAATTCCGTACAGCAAGATGGCCGCCGCCACGAACAATTACGTACAGCAATGTTAATTTTCAGGTTTTTGTTCACCAAAGCACAAAATATTTATTTATTATTTCCCCCTGCACATAGACATAGATTACAGTTCGATTTAGATTTTGTTTCAGAAGTAAACATAACATTTATTCAATAAAAACTATAATTTGTGCATACAAAACGGAATTGTTCTGACCGCTTTCCTTTATCATATTTTGTCCGTGTGATCGAAAAACAATCTGAATCTTTCGATAAGAAATCGGCCATTTTGGATTCAAAATTCACATCCAAAGCGTTCAATGACACTGCTGCAGCAAACTGAATCTCTCCACTCTCTCCACTGGCTCCTTTCCATCCGCCTTCAAACACGCGCTAGTTACCCCTTTACTAAAGAAACCATCCCTAGATCCCAACTCTCCATCCAACTACCGCCCTGTATCCCTGCTTCCCTTCACATCAAAGCTCTTAGAAAAACTAGTCTTCAACCGCCTCTCCCTCTTCCTGTCCTCCAATTCCCTACTTGACCCCCTGCAATCTGGCTTCCGTCCCCTACACTCAACTGAAACTGCCCTCACCAAAGTCACCAACGACCTCCTAACTGCTAAAAAACACGGCCACTATTCTATTCTCATCCTGCTTGACCTCTCGGCTGCTTTTGACACTGTTGACCACCCCCTCCTTCTACAGACCCTCAACTCTCTGGGTCTCGGTGACACTGCACTCGCTTGGGTCGAATCCTATTTATCCAACAGGTCCTTCTGTGTGTCCTTTGCTGGTAACTCCTCCTCCTCATTGCCTCTATCTGTTGGTGTACCTCAAGGCTCTGTCCTTGGTCCTCTGCTCTTTTCCATCTACACCTCCTCCCTGGGCAAAATCATCAACAGCTTTGGCTTCAATTACCACCTCTACGCTGATGACACTCAGATCTACCTCTCTACCCCTGATCTCTCTCCCCCTGTCCTTTCAAAAGTCAGTGACTGTTTATCTGGCATCTCCTCCTGGATGGCCTCCCACCACCTAAAGATCAACATGTCGAAGACTGAACTCCTACTTATTCCTCCCTCCAATGCCTCCCCACCTCCTGACTTCTCTATCACGGTGGAGGGTATCACCATCTCCCCATCAAACCAAGTTCGCTGTCTTGGAGTTACACTTGACTCTGCTCTTTCCTTCATCCCCCACATCAAGTCTCTTTCCTCCTCCTGCCGATACCAACTGCGTAATATTTCCAGAATTCGGCCATTTCTTACCGCTGTCGCCACAAAACAACTCATACACGCCCTGGTAATCTCCCGACTCGACTATTGCAATAATCTCTTATCTGGCCTCCCTCTGTCCCGCCTCTCCCCCTACAATCCATCCTGAACGCCTCCGCCAGACTAATTCACCTCACCCGCCGCTCTGTCTCTGCCGCTCCCCTCTGCGAGTCCCTTCACTGGCTCCCCATCCACTGCAGAATTAAGTTCAAAATCCTTATCCTTACCTACAAAACCCTCACTAACTCAGCTCCCCACTACCTGTCCTCACTAATCACCAAATACACCCCAGCCCGCTCCCTAAGGTCAAACAGTGACCTGCGCCTAGCTTCTCCCCGCATCACCTCTTCCCATGATAGACTGCAGGATTTCTCACGCGCAGCCCCCACTCTCTGGAACGCTCTCCCTCGTACTGTCAGACTTTCCCCTAACTTCTCTTCCTTCAAACGCTCCCTTAAAACGTTCCTATTTAGGGAAGCCTACCACCCAACTCACTGACGCAATCATCAATCACTCTCACCTTACAGTCCTCTCCTCCTGTTTCCAACCCCAACCCTCCCAGATTGTGAGTTCCTACGGGAATAGGGCCCTCATCTCCTCCTGTACTGTTTGTCAAATGTTGTTCAATGTATTGTAACCCTGTCTATACTGTGCTTATTGTACAGCGCTGCGGAATATGCTGGCGCTTTATAAATAAAGAATAATAATAATAATAATAATAATTGCTGCGCTGCAGCAATTCTGCAGCTGCTGAGGTATTGAACGGGGCTCTGCTGAGCTCCATGCCGCAGAGCCAGATATCAGGTCCTGAGGTCGTTTTAATTGGCTGAGATTGGCACAATCTCCTCAGGGCATTTGTCTGGAACTCTGGCACCCGATTGACTCACCCTGTGGCTGTGGGAACAGAGTGGAGCACCGATTCACACTCCTTTTCTTTCCGACTGGGCCGCTGAGGCAATGGCCATCTTGCGGCCTGTGCTTGGGGTTCCTACAGCATGGTTCCTTCCTGTGTGCACCATCCTTACCGGCATGAGAAAGAAATAAAGGAAATCTGGTGAGACAGAGGGATCATATCTCCTAGATATCAGGGTCTCGCTGGGTGTTGGGCGCGAAGGAGGGATGCGGGACCGCTGTTGTGGGACCTCGGCGAACTCCGAATCCTCTGACGACCCCATTGACAGGGTTGAGTGTCGAAGCTGCATAGGCGCAGGGCCGGGCTCCGCCACTCACTGCAGTTGACCTTCAAAAGGTCATGGATGACTTTCGGGGTTTGTGACACAGCGACCTGAACGAGATATGCTCTGCTGTGGAGTCCATGCAGACTCGGGTTGCTGAGGTCCATTCCCATTCTCAGGAGACGGTGGTGGTGGCGCTGGGCACAACGGATGCTACAGTCGCAGATCTCCAGATGCAAGTTGTCCGCTTCAGCTCTGCGGTCCTGGCCTTGGAGAATCGGCACCGGAATATCCACTTGTGGGGGATCCTGTAGGATGTCTGTGATAAGGGGCTCCTCGCTTATCTGGGCAACTTGTTGACTCACCTTTCAACACTGCGACCTTCCTGGACTCCCCTATTGTTTCAGCTATGCGTGTTCAGAAGGCTGCCACTGCCAGGCTCCTCCCGCATGATGTTATATTGACCACCAGAGATGTGCTTACCCAGTCTCGGATCCTTGCAGCGGCTGGCCCCACTTTTAAGGTCACCTTTACCTCTACTTGTATCACCTTTTATTGAGGCTTACCATTTTTGGCGTTGGCTGCATGGCGCTTTTTGGCGATGTCACAGCTCTGCTATGGGGCTGTGGGATTCAACATCACTGGGGCGCCTCAGGTTCTCATGATGTTACCTGGGAGGGAAAGGCCTACTCTGCCGCAACCACAGAGGCGGCGCAGGCCGTTTTGACCATCGTGGGGCTCTTGGCTGCTCCACATGGTCCAAGGGTCTACCTTCAGAGCCCGGATGAATGACTCCCCTCTACATCTGTTTTTCCTTGGGATAGCTGGGACTGTTCGCCCCAATTTTTCTGAGGCCGTGCTGCTCATTTTTGTCTGTGATTTCACACCCTCCACCATTTCCCCTTTTTTTTCTTTCTTGGTTTAAGTAGCTTGACTTATGCTGAAGGCATTTTTTATTTCTCCTCATTTGCTGTGACATTCTGAGGATGTTTTTGATTTCCCACATTTTTCACCCTCCTCACCGCACAACTATTTATGCGGGGTTCCCTGTGTGACCCTTTTATCCAGGATTGACGTGGGAGTCCGGCTGGGGGTGGTGATCCACCTTTTATTTATTTTTTGGTATGGGACACTGGGTAGACACCTGTGCGAGCCACTAGGGTGGCAGCCTAGGCTTGGGCCTCCCTCCTGGCCCCAGATCTCCCAGCCTTGTGGACTCTTCCCAGGCCCCCGGTTTCAGTTAGGTAGCTTGGGTGAGCAGGGTACGCCATGATTTACTGGGCAGTCCCTTGCCTCCCCCCCCCTGCCAGACTAGACCACTTTTTTTGGTCTGCCCCTCTCGATTTGTTTTACTCCACTTACTCCTTTACCCCCTTCCCCTCCATTTTATTTTTACTATTTCATGACTCTATAGATGACATTTTATGGTCCTGCGTGGCCATTGTTCAGCGCTTACTTTCTTTTTACTATCTGTATTCAAATTCTAAAATAAATAATTCAAAAGAAAAAAAAGAGAGTTTTCATTGAAAAAGTCATTGATTTGATCATTTTAGTTTAGCATTTAAAAGAATTAATGTCAGGGTTCGAGTTGTCTCAATATTGTTTGGCTCAGGCAAAATTTTGTTGGTTTTTTTTGCAACGGAAGAGAAGCCACTTAATAAAAAAAAAAATTCATTCATGGGTGAGCCAAAATGATTGTCATTGAACAGTTGTTCCCAAAGTGGGATATGTGAGAAGACAAAGGAGTACACGAACTGCAGATGGGTGAGCCAGTGAGTTGGGAGAGTTGGTGACATGGAAGAGTCAGTGAGAATGCTGGCTTACGTTACCAGCCGAGAGCGGTGCAGCCAGTAGTAAAGTAAACAATGTTCATAGAATGCTGGTGTCTATGTCCGTATGCTGCCCGCATTTGTGATGAATAAAGCAAGATGCCAAAACTGCAATGCAAGGCAGTTTTATTAGTGATGCTCTACCTCATTCCACCCTTTTCTCCTTCACTACTAATCAGGACTCCATTAGAAAAGTTGGGATCACTTTCTGGACCACTGTCTGGGCAACCTGACCGCCAATTCTCCCTCCTCATTTTAGCCCCTTTTACGACCTTGGGCTAATCATATCCCAGTCATCAACTGGGATCCACAATTTGAAAAAAGCTGCATGATTTTATTTTCTATTTGTGGGTCACCATTAACGGTGCTATTCTGGCTTGAGCCAGCATATTTTTTCAGCTACTGATCCATAAAAGCAGTGCCGCTCTCACCAGTATCGGCTCCAAGAGTGCAATGGACTCCAAGGAGCTCAGGGCAATCCTGCAAAAGTCCTGCATGTTCACTTCAGTGGGGTTGCGTAGAACCAAAAAATAATGCTGAGGAATATTTGTTCACTATTGTCTGTTGATAATGGCCAGAGAAAGCAGCAGGTCACTCCACCTCCTTCACCTATGGATCTTAGGTAAGTGAGCGATTTTTCAAGCTCTGTTGATTGAAGTTTCAAATGTTTGTTGCAAAACAAAAATCACTTAAAATGACACTCTATTGAAAATAGATTTTACCCTTTTCCATAAAATAATTGGGCAAATGCTGCCGACAGCCTCTGCACAATTATTTAATTTTTTTATTTTGAAGTGATTTTACTCTCCTTTTGTCCCTTGATGTGCGCAGCTCCTCCTCTTCGACTGCGGAGCTTCTGAGTCCGAAGTTTCCTGAAACTTTACTATAAGGGTTATTCAGAAAGAGCCGGTCTGGCCCCGAAATGGCACCAAACAATGAATTTCCCCGTACGGTGCATTTTCGGGGTCATTCAGCTATTCAGAAAGCAGGCAGTTCGCCAAATTAAGGCGAATTGCCTGCAAATATGTTGCCTGTTCGACGGCAGTGAAATCCCCCATAGAGAAGTAATGGTTAATCTATTCACAGACACCAAACAGCAGAGCAATGTCAGTGAAATGCCCTGCTATTCAGTGGTTTCAGTCGGCAGGTTTATTCAGGCGAATCCTATAGGTTTCAATGTTAAAAATATTCCTGTTTTGATTCAATATCTTATAAACTGTTTATTCCTTTAATCTGCAGCAAAAAGTCAAGCTGCGGTAGCGAGCTGACGTCATGTCCCTTGCTGGAAGCTAGCGAGTCAGCCATAGGAAATACCTAGCAGTAGGGATGCACCGATACCACTTTTTTAAGACCGAGTACCGATACTTTTTAAAAGTACTCACCGATACCGATACTTTTATTTAATATCATGTGACGCTTTCCAATAGGAACAGACCTCATATAAAAATTTATATGAGATTGACCGCAGGTCTCATGGATTTGCCCCCAGCTCACATGGGTTTGCCCCCAGGTCTCATGGATTGGCCCCCAGGTCTCATGGATTGGCCCCCAGGTCTCATGGATTGGCCCCCAGGTCTCATGGATTGGCCCCCAGGTCTCATGGATTGGCCCCCAGGTCGAACGCTGGGGAAGCTGGCCGTGTGCATGAAAAGCACGCGGCCAGCGTTCCCCTCCGGAGCGCCAAATACTCACCCTTCCTGAAGTTCCGGTCTCTGGGCAGTGATGCGGTCACGTGGCCGCCGGGCGCATCTGTGACGCTGCCTCCAGCTGAAAGGCAGCGTCACAGGAGCGCCCAGTGGCCGCGGGAACGCATCACTGCCCAGCGACCGGACCTTCAGGAAGGGTGAGTATTTGGCGCGCCGGAGGGGGAACGCTGGCCGCGTGCTTTTCATGCACGCGGCCAGCTTCCCCAGCCCCGCGGATACCGGCAAGCCGGCCCAGCGCCAGCTTCCAGTATCGGCGGGATGTATCGGGCCGTTTGCACGAGTAACAAGTACTCGTGCAAACGGCAATATCGGCCCCGATACTAGCATCGGTGCATCCCTACCTAGCAGATAGTTCCTCTTATCAAATACTCGTTGAGGTGTAGTGCAGGTTAAGCAGGTTGGTTTATTTTTGAACAATACAGACACATTTATATGGTACAGTCCCATTGTTCTCTCCCATGCCAGCCCTCAGACATCCCGATGCCAGTTTTAACACTGCCACCAGCCATAGCCCTTTTGGTATACTTAACATGGGCTGCCCCTAGCTCGAGCTCTGCTCTTGGTGCCACACTGTCTGGCCCGCCCTGGGCTGTTCCCTGCCCGTGAAATTCCACCCTCCTGGAGTGCGGGCTCTGATTCCGAACCCAGGATTTTCTCTGCACCTGGAAGCCCGGCCTGAGTTTAGCAGCTGATTGAGGGGTGATCTCGGTGGCGCTCCCCTTTACAACTCACCGCGCAGTGGCACCATGTTCCCAGAGCCCTTCTGACCAAAAAGCACTCTGGTGGCATGTACAGGGGCTGAGAGGTGCAGGGTGTAAGGCATGTCGGCTGTGCTAGGTCTTGGCTGGTGGCAGCTGTATCAGGGTTGCGCTGGGCAGATAAACCACGGTGGCTGGGCAAGGCAGGGATGTCAAAGAACTTAATAAACATCAGGGTCATGCAACGAATTATAAACTTGGGGGAACGAAAACTGGGCAATTTAGGTGGTATTAAATTGTGAGGGAATACAGGTGTGTTTGGTGCGGGGAATTGCGAGGGGAAACACAATACACACAGGGATCATACAGACATAAATTGTATAAACGAAATTTAACATTGAACCAACAAACTTTTAGGCTAGGGTCAGACTAACGCATTTTTCGCGTTGTCCGTGAAAAAGTGCGTTCGAACGAATGGACGTATTTTTTCACGGAATACGCGATAGCGGTCATACGATGCGCATTTTCATCCGTGATTTTGTACGGATCATCAATAAAACACTTTTTGCGTCTGGACGTTATGTTGGCCGAACATTAGCAGCATCTGACGTCTCCTATTCACGCACACATGCTGCTAGCGGACGCAGCGCACTCTGTACGTCAGTACTAGCGGTTTGACGTTCTCGAAAAAATGCGTTCGTTTGCCAATTCGTATGCTGCCCGGCATTGGATGTAATTTGCTGCTAGCACGGCCGTGATTTAGTGCGGCTAAACACACGTTAATACTGCATTAGTCTGACCCTAGCCTTAACGTTTTATGTGCCAATAACTTGAAAGTGACGGCTGTTCTGTCACACTAACGTTAGCGCTCACCTGCGTGAGCGTTAACCTTAGCCCAAGTAGTTAACGCAAATTAGAATCCAAACGCTAACAGGTTAAGTAACCCGTTTGCGTTTGGTATCTTGTGCTTCTCTGCGCGAGGTTACTGTACTTTGCACTCCCTATACTTAACATGGGGAGCGCAAAGTGTTAATCAGCGTTAGGATTACAAAGTCCCAGCGCTGATTAACGTCTGGCTGCGATTAACAAAAAGTTAACCAGAGCAAGGACTTGGTGCTAACGGATTCCGCTTCTAAAGAATACGTTAACACCAGCCTAAAATTTTTCTTAAAACTCGTATACTCACCTCCTGGTTCGCGGCGAAGCCTGCGGCTCTGTCCGCCTCCTCCTCAGTACGGTGGGAGCAGGGAAAAACTGGGGGAAAAAGTCCCCCCAGTCTCCCCCTGCGTATCACTACGCTGACCGGCCGGATCTCGCAAGACGAGCTCCAGCAGGTCATGTGACCGCCGGCGTCTGTTTCAATTGAGTCCTATGGAGAGGATGCGTGTGGCTGAGCTTAAAGCCTGAGATACACTGAGCGCGTAGCGACGCACAGCGTAGTGAAGCAAAGATTTTGCAGGCTTGACTTCACGACGCTCCGCCTCGCAGCCAGGCTACACTGCATGATGTTTGCTTCTCTCCGTACTGGACAGGAATCCAATAACTAAATTAAAATGTACACACAAAAATATTCTATTTTCACAAAAGTGCATGTCATATAGGCAAAAAAGTTTCTATTGAATAAAATACATAAAAATTACTGCCAATTTAATAGGAATAGTATAAAAAAGGTAGCCCTGATCATATAGCAACCCCATGTGATATATATATAAATATATTATAGGGACGCAGGGAGCGCTATGTATAGAGTAGGGATGCATCAAAACCAAATGCATACCGCATAATTAATAGAAAACTAGTCCGTTTGGGGTGAGCCAAGATGATTTTCATAGAGAAAATCACCAATTACTTATTCATTTTTTACCATTGAAACGAGGGGGGGGGGGTGCCAGTTATTTGGATAAATTTATTTCATCATATGAATGTGTTAGAATTGTCCAATTGTGCGATATACTTTTTATTGACATTATTCTTTGAGGAATAAGATCTTGGCGAATAAGCAGCCAATTTCAGTCACTAAATAAGAAGCTGCCTGAATAAGAAGCCATCTTCAGTGTGAGAATAAGAAGCTGGCCGAATAAGGAGCTAACTTCAGCTTCATAGCTGGAGCACTACATACAATATCTCCACTTAGAATTGATGCATGCAGTTGGCAGTGCATGAAAAATTGCAACCGCAGCATCCATATGCTGCAGCTTAGAAATCAGAAAGGAATCTCAGGTGACTGGTCTTGATTTCCTTTCTGTGCCATATAAATTATACATGTTGCAGGGAAGCACTTAGCCCTGTGCTCTCCTATGAATGAAATAGTATTTTAACAGGAAGGATGCACTGAGATTTCTCTCGTATGTGTCCAGGAAAAGATCGTCGATCTGGCAACCCTAGAAAGAAGTCCGCCGCATAAAGTCTGGAACACAGCTTATTCGAAGCAAGCCAGTGGCTCCTTCCTCCGGTTTTATTGGTGATCATGCGGTGATACCAAGCGCCCCGCATAGCTTCTGTGGGAACACATCACTTATTAAAAGTCACATATCGATATATTGCGGTGACATTGATGTAAAGCCGTCGGATACCGCAAAGGATGGACTTTTCCTGCACATACCTTTAGCTGGGACCTCCGCCTGTCACCGGTCTCCAGGAAACAGCACCACTTCCGGTGCAAGGCTGAACGTGCTTCCGCTCTCTAAACAGCCTCCAGTAATATGGCGGATTCCAGAGGTAACTACCAGCTGACCTCGTGACTGCACCTGCCTTCTTTGGGTGCCCCCACCTTCTTTCGGTTCCTGGATAGTGCGTCACGACATTCCTCTACGTCCATTGGCTTCCAATTCTACCACTGTAAGAAACATGAGCGGACGACGTTGATAGGTCAGATTTTCTCACGGTTAATCCCGCCCTGTAACTTTCGCACGCGGTAAACAAAGTTATACTTGTTGACTCGTTGTTTTGTGACCGCGTCAGGCTGCGGCTGCTTTGCCGGTAATATACTCCTTTCCACGTTAAAGCAAATATACGGCGAAAGTCGTAACAGCCGCGTTTTGTTTTGGAAACTACGTCACTCGCGCGACGAGCCAATCGCAGAGGCCCGTTCTTACAACGCAGACTGTGGAGGAAGAAACATGGCGGACACTGTGGAGGTTCATAAACTGAAGGTACCAAGGAGCTAAAATGAAAGCATGGGGGCAGACCTGCTCAGGGTTGGCACGGCGCTGCCACACGGCGAGAATGGAGTGTTTTTTAAAGCTTTTTGGCCTCAGGAGGGACCTGTGGCTTCATGAATGGGCAGACTGACTCCACGTGGGTGAAAGTCAGGCAGGAAGTCTAGTAAAAGCACTAGGAGTGACTTTTTGCTTTAGGAATTTGTAAACGTGTCCAGACCTAAAATTATTTCATAACTTTACTTGAGCTTTGTCTGGACTGCAATCAAGCCCGTAAAACAAGCCCGGGGGTTGTGTCGGATCTGGTTCCTGAATTATGTTTCCTGCCTTTTCCTCGTGGCAATCTTGTTTGCTAAATTTCCGGAGGGGGTTCTGGTGTCCCCCCCCCCCCCTACAATAAAGCGCCAACGTATTCCTTAGCGACGTAGAGTGGGTAGGACAAAACAAACCTATAATCGACCCATAGGAAAAGAGGAACCCGGCTCTGGAGCAAGGGGGTGGGGTGGGGGGGGGGGGTTAGCAGAGACAGAGATTGAGGGCTGTGTGGTCGATACATCAGGAAAGGTGCTATGGGAGGGGGGATTATGGAGTGAAAGCTTTTTCTAAAGGGTGTTTTACAATCTGTTTGTACAGTGCTGCAGAATATGTTGGTGCTTTTATAAATAGTATTTCTAAACACATTTTAGAGTGGTAACCTACAATGTGTAACCTATAAGTATTGCAATGCAGAGAAACACTGGCGTTTCCCAAACCTATAATTCAAGCAGTAAAAGGAGAAGCCGCATTGTAAAGTTTCTCCTTTTGCTATTTGTATATTCTATTTTTGAGAAGCGCCGGCATTTCTCAGCAATGCAATAGTGGCATTTGAAGATTTTTTGCAATGCTGGCAAACACCGGTGCTTAGGACATACCGTAGGGGGTAAATACTATTACCTTTCTAATACAGAAAACCCATAAAATGGTGTGGTTTGACTCTATGGTGATGAGTTAGTCCCAGTTGGCTTATTTTTACACTTGGTTTCTATTGTTTTTTTTTTTTAAATGAATTTAAACTCTTACACACTTTCAGTCCCCGCGTCAGACACTTGGCTGTTGTGTGGCATGTAGCTTTCTGTAAAGGTCTGGGCTCCTATTACTCCTATGCTGTAGGTTATTTTGCTTCCACCTGCTGCTACCATCCTGCAATCATATCTTCCTATAACAGAGGCGGTCATATAATTCGGTTCAAATATCAGCAGCCCAGGGCTGAGCGCTCAAATTGGTCCTCAAATTATGTTACTTGGTTGATACTAATACCAGGTTAATTCACATCAATCAGATCTCTGTAGGCTGATTGAGGGGAAAGAGGTTAAAATTTGTCTCTTCAATAGACAAAAATGACATTGAATTCACACATTAGATCAACTTTTGTATTTCTGTAACCATGTTCTTGAACCCAGGACATACTTAAACGAGAGAAATCTCAATGTATCCTTCCTGGTAAAATCCTTTATAAATAAATAACTTAGATCTCATTGCAGAATGCAGAATTCCACATCGGTTTTGACATAAATCAATACACGCAGACATATTCATACTAAAAGTGCATACAAATACAGTGTGCAGTAACACTGTAGAAAGAATTTAAAGTGTTATTGTTATACTGAAGTGGAGACTGTTTAGAAGTCCTCTTTAAACTGCCTTGTGACAATTAGGGGGAAAAAAAGGCCTTTTCACAAATATAGCAGAACTGCAACATATTCATTTGTATTGATTATTTCATCCCCTTACAGAGGTTACAAATACAATGCCTTTTTCACAGTGGTATTTGATGGGGCAGGTTTACCTTCTGTGCTTTATTTTTTTTCGGAAAATAGGGCTGCTCAACCTTGGGCCCCCCCAGACTACATCTTCTTTGACACTATCCTCTCATTGGGTTGACGTAGCCTTGTGTGAAATGTAGTTCCAAGACATCTGAACGGCCTAAGTTTAGCACACCTATTGTAAAACAATTAGTTGGCTCTGAACATGTTTTTTTTCTTTTAAATCTTGTCCTTGTTTGTATGTAATCACATACCATACTTTGCTTTTTTATCCTCCTAATTAATTCTCTTTTCTAAATGATGCAGCTAGCAGAGCTTAAGCAGGAGTGCCTGGCCCGTGGATTGGAGGTGAAAGGGAACAAGAGCGATCTGATCAACAGACTTCAGGCATATTTGGATGAGCATGGTGAGGACCTGTACTTTTAAATATTCATGCGTTGTTGTGTGTCTCACAAACCAATATCATAAATTTTAAAAGTGAATGCTCTATCGTAAAAAAAAAGTCTTAATGAAACACTCTTATTCAAAAAAAACAGCAGGGGGGGGGGACCAGAGGGATTAATAACACACACATACAGCAACTAGAGCATGCATAAGCCAATCGGATGCCTTTTAATGTTGCTGAGTTGAAGGGCATTGGATGGTCAGCTCAGAGACTATTTAAACTCCATTAACTGGTAATGGTATCAAGTGTCTTTTTTTTTTAGGTTTTTGAACGACCAAGCATTTTATGTGTATCTCGGAGAACATTTATTTAAATAATGGGATGTATAGTTAACACGTAAATAGCAATTTTGCGTAAAGATTGTTATTCTGAGGTTGTTGCAAGTTTATTAAAATAGTGTAAATATACAATTTTATCCTTTTAGAAAAATATTGCTGGGATAAAAGTTCTAAACGCTAGTTATTGTCCTTTACCTTGCACAATTTCATTTGGGCATTAAATCTAACATTAATGCTTTAATATGCAATAATTAAGGCCCCAAGTTGCAACAATAATATTTATTTTTCTTTAGGGTATTCTGGTCGAATACGTGTAAGAAAAACACACAGAAAAACGGTGCAAAATGAATTGACCATTTACTTGGCAATTTATATTACCAGTTTATAACATTTTTACAGTAACTAATAAAAAATGTACACATTACAAGACACATTACAATAAACAAACATGAAACCGTCCTATCACAATCAAAGCACAGCCACAGTACAGTAAACAAATAACTATACTAAACGATATAGAAATGAAAACAAGATGCAATACTTACTCGGCTCCCAGCTTTTGGCTGAGGAGAGATCTCATCGTCAGCCTTCCTCTCCAGGTACACCCCGCAAAAGGGACCCAATTGTTTCCCACAAATACCTTTATTCCCACTGGGAGTCACCATATGATTTAACCTCTCTAGAGTGGGCTGGCTTAGTAATGTCACAGCTAGCCACGCAGGCCAAAAAGTCTACCTACTGCCCCTAGTGTTCACTCCTTGGTATAACAATCAATTAATATTTAAATATGATTTGTGACACAAATCATTTGTGATCACTACAATTTGGGATCTGCATTATTGGCATAAATAGCTTTATTTCAATTACAGTATATGTGATGAAGGATTATAATAAATATGGTCAGATGTCCTGCATATGGGGATTTGTTGTGCTCCCAATAAGATTATTAGCAATGTAGTGTCCAAAAATAATCTGCCTGTCCCTGGCTTTTAAAATACAGCAGAAAGTTTTGTTGAACTTTCTGTTCCCATGAGTTTGCAATCAGCTCCTTGTAACTGTTTACAGAAATGCAAAGGGTAAGGAGATCTCACAATTTCATTTCTCCCCAGGGAGGATTCTAATCTTGCATTAGAAAAGGTAATGCACAAATAATGGTTTTATATACTAAAGTTCTTTTTTTTTTTTTTAAATTATTCTTATTCTTTTATCCCTTTCGCTACTAAAACCACGTGTACATGATTTTGCATTGTAACTAACTGCTTTTGAACATAACCTTGAATTCTTAAAATAGGGATATTAAGTTTTACAGTATGGCTTCTATGTGTTTGTGGCATCCTTGGGTACTCAAAGCTGTTCTGTATCTGCTATTTGACCACAAGTTACTTCAACTCCTTCACCTTATTTATCATCTTCACAGAATTATACTGACAAAATGTTGTTCTGAAATCACTGCTGAATATATATGTTAGTTGGGTCAGCTAAGATGATGTTCTGCTCATATTTGGCATTTATTTATTTATAAAGGATTTTACCAGGAAGGATACATTGAGATTTCTCTAGTTTTCACGTATGTCCTGGGTTCAAGAACATTGAATTGTTACAGTTGTTACAGAAATACAAAGTTACCGTTACAACTACTTATACAGCGCCAACAGATTCCATAGCGCTTTACAATGGGGAAGCACAAACGGCAGACTTACATGATACAAGAGGAAATCCAACCCTGCTCGTAGGATAACTGTCCAGGTTGTACATCACTTTAAAACAAAAGCTCAGGCAGACATCCCATGATCTTACACTCTAAGGGACTACAGTAACTGAAACAGATGGTAGCAGAGGGAAGGTGAAACTGGTGGCCAGTAGAATTTCATAGGGATTGCATGAAATGGATCAGATTTTTGGGCTTAGTAAGGGTAATTAGAGAGAGAAGTGGAGACAGCTGGAAAGGATGCCTGAAATTAGGGACCGGCCCTGGGTGGGTGGTTTGGGGCAGCATAGGGACGAAATGGAGGGGAGTCTGTGATGGAGTATGCTGTGGAAAGTGAATGAGGTTGGTGACAATGCAGATAGCCCCAATTAACAAACATATGGGGGGAGGAGGGAAACACAGATTTTTTCTATCAGAAATGGAGGGAGATTCAAAATATTTTAAAAGACTAGTCAGGGAATAATAAATGCAGACATAAAAATACAATTGCAAGATTATGTCGGACGCCTTATTGAAATGGTGGATTCCTTGAATGCTTGGTTCAGGGCCGCAGAGGGAAGAAATGGAGGTGAGTCTGTGTTGGAGTATGCTTGAATGCTTGGATATTTGACATTCAACCTGAGGAGGTGGTTGATGGTGGCATGTTTCTTGAACCTGAATGCACTACCTCAGGTTTCTTTTATGATCCACTCCTTTTATAATCTGGCTGAGTGTTTGTGACATATGTGACAGAACGGCCACCGCTACAATTTATTCCCCCATAATTTATGTTGTTTGGCTATTATTCGCTGCCCTGTTGAGTGTACATTATGCCCCTATATCTGTTACGGTTTCCCACTCCTCAGTAATTGTCTCTCCCTGCCCGCGCTACATGCGGTTTGAGTCTGTGACAGCTCGGTTGCTACTATGTATATTCTATCCCTGTGCCGTAACCTTTCGTTGCTACATGATATTTCACTTCCCCACTGTTAATAAGTTATATATAACAATACTTTTGTGACTTTCCCCTAGTGTCTCCTGCCTTGCCCACAATTGTGACTCTTATACTTGCAATTCGAGCGCTCTGCCAGTGAAACCCGGCAATTGGTCACCCAGACTTTAGCCATGAGCACTCCAGCCACTCCACCAGGGCACTTTCTGTTCAGTGCGTCCCTAAACACAGGAGCTTGCTATCAGGAAGCCCATCATCCAGCCTTCCTCTCCTCCTGAGGGGAGTGCGGCCTCTCTGCTGCCCGGGTACATTGCATCAGCCGCCGGACTTCTACAGATCACTGCTCGGTCCCCCATGCATGAATCAGGCGCTTCTTTGGCAGAAGTAGCTGGTGGCCCAATGCTATGTTGGCAATACCTGGGATGTGCCGCCGCTCCATAAGGATCACCCCAAATAAACTCAGAAACTACAGTCGGGGAAACCAGGCTACCTGAGGGACCATAAGCCGGAGCATCCGATGGACCATCCCCCACAAACTGGGTTTGCTCTAAAGGTGGTGGCACATTCCTTAGAAGGGGTTCATCCCAGTGGTTCTGGCTGTCATTGAATGGTAATTTACTGGGCTCACTCTAGAGGCAGCGCTAACCTATGTTAGCGGATAGAAATTGGGCTATGGCTGGATGCAGTGCCCCCCCCCCCCGGCGCCGGGATGTCCTGAGGGCGGGCAGGAGAGAGAGGAAAATGGGGACAGTCTGTATAAAAGTAACCTGTGTTGTCCGCAATAAACATTCAACCTGCTTTACCCCTACATTAATTCTTGGCCAGTATGTGGGGAATAGACTCCCTAATGCTGATCTCTCGAGTAAGGATGGCAACTTTGGTGGATCTACTCGGCTCGAGTAGTGGCTTCCGTCACAACATACGCAATCAAATATCAGGAACGACACATCACTGGGTATCACGCACACTTTTCACTTGGTCATGAGTAGAGCCAAACATTGTTTTATTTGTGGCAATTCCGTGACAAGCTGCCTTTGCCTCTTACTGACAGATGGTAGCCTCCATGCCGCACACAATTTTTTTTTTTTTTGTTCTCCAATGTAGCAACTGGCTTTGCCTGGTGTGTTTGATAGCTAGTCTGGGCCTGTTCATGTTGCACTTTCTATATATCTACAAATATAATTTCTACATTCATTGGACACCTGACAATTCTTTTATAGAGGTGTCTTTTATAGAGCAGAATTTGTGACTACATATAGCCGATTCCCTGTGGTCTTTTATTTAAGTAGTTTTCTCAACCCCAATACCAATGGGGAAGTGAGTTGTTGTTGTTATTATTGTCATTTATATAGCGCCAACAGTTTCCACAGCACTTTACAATAACCAAAATACATATAAACGGACATAGGATGGAAACGAGGTGTAGAGGGCCCTGCTTATAGGAGCTTACAGTCTAGAGGGATTGGGGTTGAGGAAGACGAGAGGAATTGCACTAGAAAGCAGGATCATTAGTGCCAGTGGTTTGGGAATGGTGGGGCCATAGAAGCGGCTCCAATCAAGTGTGAGTAGGTGAGCAGAGTTGCATCAGTGATGAGGTACACTAATCTGAAGAGATGGGTTTTGAGGGATTTCTTGAAGGTCTGGGGAGAGTTTGATAGGGCGAGGCAAGTCATTCCACAGGACTGGTGCTGCCCTTAAGTCTTGGAGGCGAGAGTTGGCTGTGCGTGTGTAGACCGATGACAGGTGGAGATCACCCGCTTAACGAGTTGTCTAGATGGGAGGTGCTTGCGGAGTAACAAAGACATGTGGGGGGTTGAGTCAATGAGTGATTTGAACGTGAGCATCAGTATTTTAAACTGTATCCTGAAATGTACAGGAAGCCAATGGAGGGACCGGCAAGGGGGGGGGTACGCGAGTTGCGTTTAGTGAGAAAGATAAGCCTAGCCCCTGCATTCATTACAGATTGCAAAGGGGTAATAAGGGAGTTGGGGAGGCCAATAAGGAGCGAGTTGCAGTAGTCAAGTCGTGAAATGACAAGAGCATGAACCAGCACTTTTGTGGTATCTTGTGTCTGAAAGAGGCGGACACGGGCAATGTTTTTGAGTTGGTCACTGTCTGGGGAGAGAATGTTGGGTCAGTCAAAAGTGGCAGCGAGTTTGAGGCGTTGGGCTAATGAGCGTTCCATTTACTTGTAGAGAGATAGGTGTATTGGGTTCTTCTTGGAGGGAGGAATGACGAGAATTTCAGTTTTGGCAAGATTGAATTTAAGGAAGTGGGAAGCCATCCAATTTGAGACAGCGGAGAGACAGTCAGTGACTCGATCCAGGAGACCTGGAGAGGGGTCAGGGGAGGAGAGGTATATTTGAGTGTCATCAGCGTATAGGTCGTACAGGAATCCAAAGGAGCTGATCAGTTTTCCTAGAAAGGCAGTGTAGACTGAAAAAAGTAGGGCCCAGTACTGAACCTTGGGGCACCCCAACAGAGACAGGCTGCCGGGAGGAGGTACTTCCAGCAAATGAGAGACTACATGATCGTTGGGACAGGTAGGAAGCGAACCATGAAAGAACAGAACCTTGAAGGCCTATATCACTCAGAGTTTGAAGGAGGATTGAGTGGTCAACTGTATCAAAGGCGGCAGAACATGTATATGATTTTGTTTAATGCAAACAGTAAAAACAGGCTAGGAAGCTGCATAAATATATTTTTGTACCCATGCATCAAACAGATCAGGGAGATATGAGGGACTGAACATCCACATATGTAGCTGATCATTTAATATAAATTCTCCTCTTGAGTTGAGTAACCCTGCAGGCTTTGACAGCCTGCTAAATTGGAGGATTTCCTCCACTTGGAAGTCAGTCTGTTCACGCTGGACAGCCTTGAGGGTTACAGACATTGCACAACATTGCTGTCTGGACAATGCCACACTATATGCATAAGCATTGAGATGCATCTGAGCGTTCCTTTATACATTCAACACACTGATTGTTTTCTGAAGGAAGCATCAGCCCTGTCAGAGAATCTGCACTGTGCAAGACTTTGGTACTGGAATAGACCAACGTTTACAGAGATTTACTTTAAATTTAGTATCCAGCTAGTGGTCAGGAGGGATTAACAATTAAGGTCTCTGTGTTTTCTCGCTAACCCCTTTTTAATTTTAGAGTATCCCGCTAGCAAATTCACCTCCGTTATTCTTATTTGAGGGTATGTAGACTTCTCTCTCTTGTTCTAAAGCTGGAGATGCACTGTCCGCGGTGCAAAGCGTTTGCTTTGCGCCCCGTCGCGGCCAAAGCTCAAAGCTGTGTATTTTCAACTCTGGGCGCTCAGCCATGTGTCCCAACGCCGGCTGAACACGCAGAGAAGATGGCGCTGTATACACTGGGCACATCTCTACGCGCAGCGCCGCCTACACGCACTGCACGTCGCATTGCGTTCAGTATATCTCTGGCTTTATTACAAAAGAGAGAAGCCTACATACCCTTAAATAAGTGAAAGGGGATAGGATAACACGGCGCTGGATGGAAATTTAGTGGGTGCTGCTATGATCCTCAACAGGTAGTCTATCCCACTACCCAAATAAATTAATGAAAAATAACAGCATAAAGGATAGCGCGCCCAAAACACACCACACACTAGCAGATGGCGTAGATAGAAAAATCGTGACTTTACTTATATTTTTCTATCCGGTCAATGTATACCAATATAGCAGGGATCAAAATTTCAAGTACCAAGCTACTAGCCAGACCTTAAGAGTTACTCGCCACCAGTTGCCCCACCTACCCTGCGCTAAACGTCACCCCTAAACACTCCATAAATTATCTTATGAAATTACACTGTTAAAGGTTTTATTCAGAATAAAAGTTACAAAAATAAATAACATTAATACCCAGGCATCAGCCCCAGACAAGTGGTATTATCCACGAAGTACAGACTCCTCTCCAACAGTTTTTAGGACCAAATTATTTTGGGGTTTATGCATCCAATATATCAAGTGAAACCAAATACTCTCATTATTCATATGCCAGGTTATCACTAGAGGTTAGAAGACCCCAAAGTCAGGTTTCCCCCTTGGGTGCTTATACAGATGGATCCATTAATATTTGTGTGCGATACTTCCATCTCAGTTTTTTCTTGTTTTGCTCCTTCTGTATCACCCATTTTTCTTTATAAAATTATTTTGCATACACTCAAACGCCTATGCCTCCACTTCACCAATTATGGCCCCTCACGGGAGTAGCGGCACTGATTTTGGCGTCACTTCCGGTGCGCTGGCAGCTCAGCAGCTTTTTACTTTCTCTTAGTTTTACACCAGGGGTGGGGAACCTTTTTTTCTGCCAAGGACCCCCCTTTAATTAATTTCTCTCTCCACTTTAATTTCTTCCTCCCTTTAATTCATTTCTCTCTCCCCATTTAATTCATTTCTCTCTCCCCATTTAATTCATTTCTCTCTCCCCATTTAATTCATTTCTCTCTCCCCATTTAATTCATTTCTCTCTCCCCATTTAATTCATTTCTCTCTCCCCATTTAATTCATTTCTCTCTCCCCATTTATTTCATTTCTCTCCCCATTTATTTAATTTCTCCTCCCAAAAATTCTCCCCCCAATTCATCTCTCTCCCATTTAATTCATCTTCTCTCTCCCCATTTATTTCTAATTTCGCTCTCTCCCATTATTTCATTTCTCTCCCCCAATTCATCTCCTCCCCCAATTCATCTCTCTCCCCCCAATTATCTTATTTCATTTCTCTTCCCCCAATTCATCTCTCTCCCCCAATTCATCTCTCTCCCCCAATTCATCTCTCTCCCCCAATTCATCTCTCTCCCCAATTCATCTCTCTCCCCCAATTCATCTCTCTCCTCCCCCAATTCATCTCAATTCCATATCTCTCTCTCCCCCCAATTCATCTCTCTCCCCCCAATTCATCTCCTCAATTCATCTCTCTCCCCCAATTCATCTCTCTCCCCCCAATTCATCTCTCTCCCCCAATTCATCTCATTCATCTCCCCCAATTCATCCTCTCTCCCCAAATTCATCTCAATTCATTCCTCTCCTCCCCCAATTCATCTCTCAATTCATCTCTCTCCCCCAATTCATCTCTCTCCCCCCAAATTCATCTCTCCCCCCAAATTCTCTCATCTCTCCCCCCAATTCATCCTCTCTCCCCCAATATTCATATCTCTCCTCCCCCAATTCATCTCTCTCCCCCAATCATCCCAATTCCTCTCTCCCCCAATTCATCTCTCTCCCCCCAATTCATCTCTCTCCCCCCATTCATCTCTCTCCCCCAATTCATCTCTCTCCCCATTATTCATCTCTCTCCCCCAATTCATCTCTCTCCCCCAATTCATCTCTTCTCCCCCATTCATCTCTCTCCCCCCAATTCATCTCTCTCCCCCCAATTCATCTCTCTCCCCCAAATTCATCTCTCTCCCCCCAATTCATCTCTCTCCCCCCATTCCATCTCTCCTCCCCCAATTCATCTCTCTCCCCCAATTCATCTCTCTCCCCCAATTCATCCTCTTCCCCCCCAATTCATCTCTCTCCCCCAATCATCTCTCTCCCCCAATTCATCTCTCTCCCCCAATTCATCTCTCTCCCCCCAATTCATCTCTCTCCCCCCAATTCATCTCTCTCCCCCCAATTCATCTCTCTCCCCCCAATTCATCTCTCTCCCCCCAATTCATCTCTCAATTCATCTCTCTCCCCCAATTCATCTCAATTCAATCTCTCTCCCCCAATTCATCTCTCTCCCCCAATTCATCCTCTCCTCCCCCAATTCATCTCTCATCTCCCCCATTCATCTCAATTCATCTCTCTCTCCCCCAAATTACCATTCTCTCCCCCAATTCATCTCTCTCTCTCTCTCTCTCCCCGCCAATTCATCTCTCTTTCCCCCTCTCTCTCTCTCTCTCTCCCCCCAATTCATCTCTCTCTCTCCCCCCAATTCATCTCTCTCTCCCCCAATCATCTCCTCAATTCATCTCTCTCCCCAATTCATCTCCCCCAATTCATCTCTCTCCCCCAATTCATCTATTCTCTTCTCCCCAATTCATCTCAATTCATCTCTCTCCCCCAATTCACATCTCAATTCATCTCTCTCCCCCAATTCATCTCTCAATTCATCTCTCTCCCCAATTCATCTCAATTCATCTCTCTCTCCAATTCATCTCTCTCCCCCCAATTCATCTCTCTCCCCAATTCCTCTCTCCCCAATTCATCTCTCTCCCCCAATTCATCTCTCTCCCCCAATTCATCTCTCTCCCTCAATTCATCTCTCTCCCCCAATTCATCTCAATTCATCTCTCTCCCCCCAATTCATCTCTCTCCCCCCAATTCATCTCTCTCTCTCTCTCCCTACCCAATTCATCTCTCTCCCCCCATTCATCTCTCTCCCCAATTCATCTCAATTCATCTCTCTATCCCTCAATTCATCTCAATTCATCTCTCTCCCCCAATTCATCTCAATTCATCTCTCTCCCCCAATTCATCTCAATTCATCTCTCTCCCCCAATTCATCTCAATTCATCTCTCTCCCCTTCCAATTCATCTCAATTCATCTCTCTCTCCCCCATTCATCTCTCAATTCATCTCTCTCTCCCCAATTCATCTCAATTCACTCTCTCCCCCAATTCATCTCAATTCATCTCTCTCCCCCAATTCATCTCAATTCATCTCTCTCCCCCAATTCATCTCAATTCATCTCTCTCCCCCAATTCATCTCAATTCATCTCTCTCCCCCAATTCATCTCAATTCATCTCTCCTCCCCCAATTCATTCCCAATTCATCTCTCTCCCCCAATTCATCTCTGTCTCCTCCCCCAATTCATCTCTCTCCCCAATTCATCTCTCTCCCCAATTCATCTCTCTCCTCCCCCAATTCATCTCTCTCCCCCAATTCATTCTCTCCCCCCAATTCATCTTCAATTCATCTCTCTCCCCCAATTCATCTCTCCCCCCAATTCATCTCTCTCCCCCAATTCATCAATCTTCTCTCCACCAATTCATCTCTCTCCCCCCAATTCATCTCTCTCCCCCAATTCCTCTCTCCCCCCCAATTCCTCTCTCTCCCCCAATTCTCTCTCTCCCCCAATTCCTCTCTCTCCCCCCATTCCTCTCTTCTCCCCCAATTCCTCTCTCTCCCCCAATTCCTCTCTCTCCCCCAATTCCTCTCTCTCCCCCAATTCATCTCTCTCCCCCAATTCATCTCAATTCATCTCTCTCCCCCAATTCATCTCTCTCCCCCAATTCATCTCAATTCATCCTCTCTCCCCCAATTCATCTCTCTCCCCCAATTCAGCTCTCTCTCCCCCCCAATTCATCTCTCTCCCCCCAATTCAGCTCTCTCCCCCCAATTCATCTCTCTCCCCCAATTCATCTCTCTCCCCAATTCATCTCAATTCATCTCTCTCCCCCAATTCATCTCAATTCATCTCTCTCCCCAATTCCATCTTCAATTCATCTCTCTCCCCAATTCATCTCAATTCATCTCTCTCCCCCAATTCATCTCTCAATTCATCTCTCTCCCCCAATTCATCTCAATTCATCTCTCCCCCAATTCATCTCTCTCCCCAATTCATCTCTCTCCCCAATTCATCTCTCTCCCCAATTCATCTCTCTCCCCCAATTCATCTCTCTCCCCCAATTCATCTCAATTCATCTCTCTCCCCCAATTCATCTCAATTCATCTCTCTCCCCAATTCATCTCTCTCCCCCAATTCTCTTCTCTCCCCCAATTCATCTCTCTCCCCCAATTCATCTCTCTCCCCCAATTCCTCTCTCTCCCCAATTCCTCTCTCTCCCCCAATTCATCTCTCTCCCCCAATTCATCTCTCTCCCCCAATTCATCTCTCTCCCCAATTCATCTCTCTCCCCCAATTCATCTCTCTCCCCCAATTCATCTCTCTCCCCCCAATTCATCTCTCTCCCCCAATTCATCTCTCTCTCCCCCAATTCATCTCTCTCCCCCAATTCATCTCTCTCCCCAATTCCTCTCTCCCCCAATTCATCTCTCTCCCCAATTCATCTCTCTCCCCCAATTCATCTCTCTCCCCCATTCATCTCAATTCATCTCTCCCCCCAATTCATCTCTCTCCCCCCAATTAATCTCTCTCCCCAATTCATCTCTCTCCCCCCAATTATCTCAATTCATCTCTCTCCCCCAATTCATCTTCAATTCATCTCTCTCCCCCAATTCAATCTCTCCTCCCTTCTCTCTCCCCCAATTCATCTCTCTCCCCCAATTCCTCTCTCTCCCCAATTCATCTCTCTCCCCCAATTCATCTCTCTCCCCCCAATTCATCTCTCTCCCCCCAATTCATCTCTCTCCCCCAATTCATCTCTCTCTCCCCCCATTCATCTCTCTCCCCCCAATTCATCTCTCTCCCCAATTCATCTCTCTCCCCAATTCATCTCTCTCCCCCCAATTCATCTCTCTCCCCCAATTCATCTCTCTCCCCCAATTCATCTCTCCCCCCAATTCATCTCTCTCCCCCAATTCATCTCTCTCTCCCCCAATTCATCTCTCTCCCCCAATTCATCTCTCTCCCCCATTCATCTCTCTCCCCCAATTCATTCTCTCTCTCCCCAATTCATCTCTCCTCCCCCCATTCATCTCTCTCCCCAATTCATCTCTCTCCCCCCTTCATCTCTCTCCCCCAATTCATCTCTCTCCCCAATTCATCTCTCTCCCCCAATTCATCTCTCTCCCCCAATTCATCTCTCTCCCCCAATTCATCTCTCTCTCCCCAATTCATCTCTCTCCCCCAATTCATCATCTCTCTCCCCCAATTCATCTCTCTCCCCCCAATTCATCTCTCTCACCCCCAATTCATCTCTCTCCCCCATTCATCTCTCTCTCCCCCAATTCATCTCTCCTCCCCCAATTCATCTCTCTCCCCCAATTCATCTCTCTCCCCCAATTCATCTCTCTCCCCCAATTCATCTTCTCTCCCCCAATTCATCTCTCTCCCCAATTCATCTCCTCTTCCCCCCAATTCATCTCTCTCCCCCCAAATTCATTCTCTCTCCCCCCCCAATATTCATCTCTCTCTCCCCCCCAATTCATCTCTTCCCCCCAAATTCATCTCTCCCCCCCCACCAATTCATCTCTCTCCCCCAAATTCATCTCTTCCCCCCCCCAATTCATCTCTCTCCCCCCCCAATTCATCTCTCTCCCCCCCCAATTCATCTCTCCCCCCAATTCATCTCTTCTCCCCAATTCATCTCTCTCTCCCCCAATTCATCTCTTTCTATTCTCTTTTTCTCTTTCATCTCTCTCTCTCTTCATCTCTCTCTTTCATTCTTCTTCTCTTTCCATCTCTTTCTCTCTTTCATCATCTTCTCTCTCTTTTCATTCTCTCTCTCTCCTTTCATCTCTCTCTTCTTCATCTCTCCTCTCTTTCATCTCTCTCTTTCATTCTCTCTCTCTTTTCATCTCTCTCTCTTTCATCTCTCTCTCTTTCATATCTCTCTCTCTTTCATATCTCTCTCTCTCCTTTCATATCTCTCTCTCTCTTTCATATCTCTCTCTCCTCTTTCATCTCTCTCTCTCTTCTTTCATCTCTCTCTCTCTTTCATCTCTCTTTTCATCTCTCTCTCTCTTTCATCTCTCTCTCTCTCTTTCATCTCTCTCTTCTCTCTCTCCTTTCATCTCTCTCTCTTTCATCTCTCTCTCTCTCTTTCATCTCTCTCCTCTCTTCTTTCATCTCTCCTCTCTTTCATCTCTCTCTTTCATCTCTCTCTCTCTTTCATCTCTTCTCTCTTTCATCTCTCTCTCTCTTTCATTCTCTCTCTCCTCTTTCATCTCTCTCTCTTCTGCATCTCTCTCTCTTTCATCTCTCTCTCTTTCATCTCTCTCTCTTTCATCTCTCTCTCTTTCATCTCTCTCTCTTTCATCTCTCTCTCTTTCATCTCTCTCTCTTTCATCTCTCTCTCTCTCTTCATCTCTCTCTCTCTTTCATCTCTCTCTCTCTTTCTATCTCTCTCTCTCTTTTCATCTCTCTCTCTCTTTCATCTCTCTCTCTCTCTTTCATCTCTCTCTCTCTCTCTTTCTCTCTCTCTCTCTCTTTCATCTCTCTCTCATCTCTTTCATATCTCTCTCTCTTTTCATCTCTCTCTCTCTTTCATCTCTCTCTCTCTTTTCCTCTCTCTCTTCTTTCATCTCTCTCTTTCATCTCTCTCTTTCATCTCTCTCTTTCATCTCTCTCTCTCTTTCATCTCTCTCTCTCTCTTTCATCTCTCTCTCTCTCTTTCATCTCTCTCTCTCTTTTCATCTCTCCTCTCTTCTTTCATCTCTCTCTCTCTTTCATCTCCTCTCTCTTTCATTCTCTCTCTCTTTCATCTCTCTCTCTTTCATCTCTCTCTCCTCTTCTCTTCTCTCTCTCTCTCTCTCTCTCTTTCATCTCTCTCTCTTTCATCTCTCTCTCTCTTTCATCTCTCTCTCTCTTTCATCTCTCTCTCTCTTTCATCTCTCTCTCTCTCTTTCATCTCTCTCTCTCTCTTTCATCTCTCTCTCTCTCTTTCATCTCTCTCTCTCTTTCATCTCTCTCTCTCTTTTCATCTCTCTCTCTCTTTCATCTCTCTCTCTCTTCTTTCATCTCTCTCTCTCTTTCATCTCTCTCTCTCTTTCATCTCTCTCTCTCTTTCATCTCTCTCTCTCTTTCATCTCTCTTTCATCTCTCTCTCTCTTTCATCTCTCTCTCTCTCTCTTTCATCTCTCTCTCTTTCATCTCTCTCTCTCTTTCATCTCTCTCTCTCTCTTTCATCTCTCTCTCTCTCTTTCATCTCTCTTCTCTCTTCATTCTCTCTCTCTCTTTCATCTCTCTCTCTCTCTTCTTTCATCTCTCTCTCTCTTTCATCTCTCTCTCCATTTTACCCCCCTCCATTTATTTCATCCCCCCCTTACCTCGCGAATAGTCGAATGAGGGGGCGGGGATTATCCACACTCTGAGGCACGCTGGATCCTCCTTCACGCTGTGCCTGGAAGATGAGGTGAAGCAGCATGAATCACTGAGTGGATAAACCCCGCCCCCTCATCCTGCAGCGTGAAGGAAGAAAATCCAGAGTGCAGCAGTAAAGTCTGGTAAAGGGGCTGCGGGAGAGAGAATTTGCAACCCCCCCCCAAAATTGTTTTCCTTACAGGGACATTCCCCATCCCTGTTCCATGATGTAGCCGACAAGTTTGACCGCAGCATTGAGACAGTTTTCATGCTGTAGCTGGCAGAGAAAATAAGAGGCTGCTTAGCGGCCGGTCAGCGCGCCGGAAATGACTCAGGCCAAGTCCAGCTGTTGGCTGAAAGAAAAGTAAAAAAGCACACTGGCTGGCACTGAGCACGTTGACAGCAGAAAAAAAAAACCGCCGCCGATGGAATACACAGCTCAGGCAGCACGATATAATTTATCGTGCTGCCTGCAGGGGAATTTCCTCTCGCAAATTGTGAGCAGGCGAGTTGAAATTTTGAGGGCTGCCGTATAGTTGATATTTATATGTACTGATTACAGACGAATGTCTGTTAGGGTACCTCCTGGCATTGTCCACCGATTTGCTGTTTCCTACTTGGAGGGAGGAAATTCTTCCGGATCGGTGTACCACAAACTTGAAACTCAGAAGGGGGATTCACCGTTCTGTTTCTTCACAGAATCTCCAATCCGACGAACTCTCAAAGGAAAAGCAGATAAAATAGCCCAGACAGTTTTAAGTGCAAGAAGAAGCGATCTCTTACCAAATGCTCACTTACCCTTGTAAGAGCCGAACCTGGCTCGAGGGGTGCACGCTCCAGAGTTGTAATTACTGGTACAACCCTTAAACTGTTTTCAGAACGAATCCACACAGTCAGCCAACTGATAAGTATAAACTTCGACATTTATTTAAAATACCATTTATAGATGCAGACAGCGGACAACCAAATCAGTAAAATCAAATGGCTGGTATCCAAACTCGTTTTGCGCTTTAATATGCGCTTCTTCAATGGCAATAAAAAATACAGGTCCTGTACTGCCATGATCTCCTCCTTAATTCATTAGTTCTCAGTTTAGAATATCCCTCTAAGATTTGCATGCAGTGCACTGCACTGCAGAAGCAGGATTTAGCAGAAAAGTAATTTGCACACGTTTTTAATTCAGGAGGGAGAAATGGTATAATCTGGCCATTACAAATTTACGCCTTGGTCATAGATTATTATACTTCATCATAGATTCAGGTTTTGTCTTCATAGTTTAAGCCAAGATTGGCCAATCCATGACCCGCGTGCCACAAGTGTCGACATGCACCACTTTTTGTTATCTTAATAAAATTCATTAAACATACCGGCTAAGCAGCGTAGCATCTTGGTGCGGCATCTAATCACAGAATGTTGGAATGTTTCTTTCGGTGCAACTAATTTGTATTTTTCATAAACTAGTTATTGAATTATTATTAGTGTTCTGTTACAATAGTATTGGCTTATCAATATTTTTCTCCAGTACAAATTTATTTGAAGAATATAGGATTACTCCATTTGAAGTAAACGTTTGTATCCTTTCTGGCTACTGTGGAGGGGGCTAGGACGTTATCAACAACAAAAGTGTTGCATGGTGCACCATGGGTTGGCCACCCGTGAAAGCAGTATACTGAAATGTAGGGCTGCAACTAACGATTATTTTCAAAATAGATTAGTTGGCCAATTTAATTTTATTTATTTTTTTTATTTCCATTTTAATCGGAGAATAAAGAAATTTTTCTAAAAATTATGTTTTGCAATTTGCATAGTTTATGCAACTTTTGTATGTACATACACAAATTATCTATCTCGCATAACTTGGCTACTTTTCACACACAAGGTACGTGAGTGGCTTGTCGGAGTGATGGATCGATGCTGTGCTTGGAGCTCAAGCTCATTTCTGCTACAAGCACTCCTATATGTACATGATGATGTCAGCACGCAAAATGGTGTGAGAAGGTGGGGGGTACTCCATGCAGCCTGACCATGTTAATAAGCTAAAGTGGTCACGGTGCATAGCATGTTCCTTTTGAAATGATTTAATGAACAAACTGAGTTGTGGGCGGGACAGGAGATGAGAACAAATGAGTTTGGGCAAAGGAACGGACCTGAGTGGGAGTGCGTTTGGGCAAGAGACTGGACTGGAGTTTGGGAGGGAGTTTGTGGTGAAGGGCCTGGAATGGAGGGTGGGGCGGTGGCACAGAACTTCAGCTCCAAATATGGATAAAACACCAGCAATACAGTTCCAATCATCCAGTGGCAGAACCCCATGGTCTCCGTGATAGTTCTGCTGCTGTCATAAACAAAATAAAAACAAACTGGTGATGTCTGACGTAACTGTAGAGCTACATCATTCATACAGGGTTATCCAAAGAGATTCGAAAAGTCACCGCACGTTCGGTGACTTTTCGTTCTCTTCAATTCGGTTCCTTTTGCCGATTGCATTTCGGTGACCCTGCGGTGTATTCAGCAAGCACCACATGGTCCCCGAATTGCAGGGAAAAGCTGCCGCAAACCTGACGAAAACTAACCGAATGCACGCTGAAAACAAGCAAAAACATCTGGATTAACCTTTGAAAAAGCCGAACAGGAGCCGAACATGAGCCGAATCACACAGAGCCGAAGCAGCTGTGACGTAGAGGAGGCAGTGAATAAATTAGAAAAACCATTTGTATGAATCTGGGAAAAAGAAACGCTGTTTGCATAGAAACTACTGAGCGAAAATGTCTGAAATTTTCACAGGCAGGTCCAGGGAATGATAATAAAGAGGGCTGTTACAGAAAAAATAAGTAAACTGAAAAAAAAAACAAAAAAAAATCGGACTTTTAATAAAAAATAAAAAAAATCAGAAAAATGCTTAAAGTATCCTAAAAAATCAATGAATAAAGAGACTTTTTGCTGCAGAATTTTATAATGAACGGTTTAATAGAAATTGAATTAAAACGGGAATATTTTTAACATTGAAGCCTATGGGATTCTCCTGAATAAATTTGCCGAATGAAACCACCGAATGGCAGGGCATTAGGGGAACCTTTCACTGCTGGTTTGTGTTCTCTGAATAGCCGAAGCAGTGCTTCTCTATGGGGATTTCACTGCCCTCGAACAGACACCGAACAGGCACCGTATGTGCAGGCAATTCGCCAGTATTTGGCGAATTGCCTGCTCTCTGGATAGCCGAATGGCCAGGAAAGGTAACCGAACGCTGATTTTCAGCGTTCGGTTACCTTTCTCAAGCAATTCGGATCTCTTTGGATAACCCTGATAGTAAAGCATTAGCACGTCTTCTCCGATTGGCTCCAAAATAGTGTCTGAGGTTATTGCTGTTTAACTAGGTCTGATTTTAAACCATATGTGCTATACACAGACCTATTAGCTGATCGATAATGAGACTAGTTGTCAACTATTTTCATTGTCTTTTAGCTGTCGATTTAATCAATTTTAGTTGTTTCAACATTAAAGAAATGCTGTATAATTAATAATTTATGCACAAACTTCTTTCCCGCATTCCCTTTCTTTTCTTTGTCAAAATATTATACATTTTTATAATACTTTGTCGTAGCTTATCGCACTGGATTACTTTAACCACTGTTCAGGAAAGACCTGTTTGCATTAGTGATAGTTTTTCTCATAAATTCATTATTTAATTTTTCTAACTTAACTTTTACTTTTCAGCTGAAGAAGGTACAGAGGAAGATGTTTTGGGAGAAGAAACAGAGGTAAAATGTGCAGAGATTACACTTTTCTTACCATTTCTTGTTCTCACTCGCACCAATATTTTTTTCTTTTTAGTAGAGTAAGATTTGTCATAACAACAAAAGACAATACTCCGCTGATGATCTACAAAATATTTAAAATCACACCATCAATACTTTTGTATATATTACTATTGTTTTTACATTTCTAGAAATTTGTTCACATAACGTATGTGTAGTAAGTAGTACATTGCATGATGGAGCCAAATGTCTAGGAATGTTTTTTTACGGGTGTATCACATTTTTGGGTGTGTCATTTCTTTTACACTCAAGGGCTCTAGATTAGTGGCTGTCTGGTGCTTGATCCTACAAGTATATTCTAATGATGGAATTAGCACTCCAAAGGTTTTTGTTCGCTGATAAATATGCTTTATTGCATCAGATGGACATAATGTACAGGTGCATCTCAATAAACTAGAATGTCGTGAAAAAGTTCATTTATTAATTCAACTCAAATTGTTAAACTTGTGTATTAAATAAATTCAATGCACCAGACTGGCTGAAGTAGTTTAAGTCTTTGTTTCTTTTAATTGTGATGATTTGGCTCACATTGAACAAAAATCCACCAATTCACTATCTCGAAAAATTAGAATATGTTGACATGCCACTGAACTCAAAACACCTGCAAAGGTTTCCTGAGCCTTCAAATGGTCTCTCTCTGTTTGGTTCACTAGGCTACACAATCATGGGGAAGATTGCTGATCTGACTGTTGTCCAGAACCAGGCACAAAAGCAGGGTATGAAGTGAGGCACTCCAAGCAGCCTGACCACTTTAATAAGCTGAAGTGGTCAGGGTGTGCAGAGTGTCCCTTTACAATAATTTCATGAACAAACTAAGCAGGTGGCGGGTCTGGAGTGAGTTTGGGCAAAGGACTTCACCCGTTGAATGAGTTTTTACAAAAAAACAGACCTGAGTGCAGGAGAGCGTTTGTAGGAAGGGACCGAACCAAAGGGAGAGAAAGGCAGCTCCAAACCAAAGTGGGACGGTGGCACAGGATTTCATTAATGATAAAAACCCCAGCGTTTCAGAGCCCATACCCAGTGGCAGTATCCCAGGGTTTGTGTTTTAACGCTGCTAGAGTTGTAAACTGAAGGAAAAAGAAATTGGTTATGTCTGTCATAACCCTAGAACTAAATCCTACCGAGTAAAGCAGTGGCACATCCTCGGCAATCAGCTCCAAAGCAGAGTCAGCGGTTATAACGTTTAACTCCGTCTGACTAATCGATTTTGTGTACAGCACACACGGTTTGATCGATAATGTGAATAGTTGAGAACTATTTTCATTATCAATTAGTTGTCGATTAATCGATTTTTAGTTGTTTCAGCTCTAGTTTCTTTATACTCCTGTATATAATACACACAACATGACAGTGTGATAGAATTAAACTCCAGTATGATAATAACACTGAACAAACTGTTTTGGGACAAGTACAGAAATAAAACAAGACTTCCTTTTAACCAAATAAAGTGAAAACTGCTACATAACCCTCAAAATCCCCAAACTATGTGGGTACTGAGTCTTTAGATATTTCTTGAAGACCCACAAACAAGAAATACAGAAATATTATATATGTGAAACGTGAATTACTTAACTTGGAGGGAGCGACAAAAGAAAGAGGACGGGTCTATAGTGTCTCTGTCTTGTATATGGTGGAGAGTGTCCTGATTGGGCCTTGTGTGGAATACCTTGATGTTCATTGGCTATTTAGCGTGTGTAAGTTTGCACAAACCTTATTGTTCATGTTTCCTAACCTTTTTGCTGCTGTGGGAAAGTAAAAGAAAGTTCTAGTGTAATATGAGCCCTCCAGTCTTCTAATAAAATTAAATTCATCTTTAAGTCCAGGGTTTCACCAATCCTTGGAAAAGCCTTTACATTAATATTGGTAGTACTAGTATTCTGGACAGTTTAGCTTTGCTACGCAGTAACTAGCTGGGCACATAGGGCAAGTAGCTGCTATGGGGAAATGGTTCCTATAATGGCCACAATATACTATTAGACTCCATGGAACCAAGCACAAAACTGCCCAAGCTCGTGTAGGCAGGGTTGGACTTGGGCCGCGGAAGGACAGTAGGAACTATTTGTTTCCCGGGGTAGTGTTTTGCGGCATGTGGCCAGAAGATGTGGTATAAAAGGGATAAGTATCATCCCCCCCCCCCCCCGCGTACTTAACACCAGACTTTGAGACACCGTATTCTTTGCAGGATACCGGCTTGAGTGTAGAATAGCAAGCTATTGCATTCTTTTGTTGAGCAGTTAACCGCTCCTATACAAAGTATGAGAGCTGTTAACATACAGTAACCCACATCTAATTCTGAGCACAAGCAAAAGTTGCGTCAAAGTTGGAGTCGTCATGTGGAATGGCTCCAGCTGTTAACGGTCGAATCAGAATAGGGCCCATAGTTTGCATAGAGCATGGCTTCTGAATCTTTCAAATGCAAGCAGAAGTGACACAAATTTACTAAATGGTTTTATTCCTGGCATGGCACCTATGAAAATGTTGCAGGCAAGAAAAGAGTTAAGTGAAAAGTAAGGAAAGGCGTGTGTTGTAATGTGTAGATTATTTTCTGGGTGAATGAGTTAATAACCAAACTTTTTGATCCCTATAATCTTAATAGCGACCTAGCATGAGCCATACAGTAATCGTGCTCACTTCTAACACCATGAAAACGTGAAAGGAACCATGGAACATGTCTAACACAAACTTGCATGTTACCCACACTGGAAAAATATATAGGGTGCACATCCAAACCAGGGGTTCTTCCACAGCCCCAAGAAAAATCCAATGTCATAAAATAATCCTTTATTAATTATATCTGAATGTGTACTCCTAGGTGGTCTACACTATGCAAGAATCTTATACACTGTATAATGCACACAAACATAGATCTATCATCTAGAGAAATGTCACAGCAGACATGTGTAGCAAACAGAAAAACATGTATCTATGTAGTGTGCATACCACTCATAATGGTTAAAGTCCAGAAAGCAAGAACAGAGAGCAAAGAAATCGCAACCTCAGCAAATTAGCCGACATGACAGTAGTCCAGTGCCTCAACGTTTTGGCAACCACGTGCCTTTTCTCCTTTTTTTTTCCATTTAAAGTGTTTATGCTAGTTACTTGTAATTTGTATTGAAAATTAATAATCATGTAGTAAATCATTACAATAAGAGAGTGTGAGAGAAGTCATAAAGATGAGAAAGTAGAGAAGATGCAACAAAGATCTAAGTAAGAAAAAAAAGGGGAACATTTCAGAAATAAGTGAGGCAGTTGCAGGTGTAATCTAACAACACCACAGTCTAACGAGTGCGGGAAATCGGGTATGTGTCCCATATGAAACAGAAATTTCTCGTAGAGGGTCTCATCCCCGCCACCCTGCGGGACATACTGTCAAGCAGTCTGACGTCCGTCAATCGGTCCGTTACTGCGGACAGAGGGGGAATCTCGTCAGACTTCCACCTGGCCGCCACTAGGAGTGAGGCTACCAACAATATATGAGCCAACATCAGTTTTTGGTGTAGGGAGAAGGGTTTGTGAAAGACTTGAAGAAGCAGAATTTCAGGGAGGGGGTCCACGGTGTTGCCTATAATGTCCGAGCTCAGTTGCGCGACCCCTTTCCACCAATTCATTATCTTAGGGCAGGGACTCCAAATATGAAAATAGAAGCCCGTTGCCCCCCCCCCCACATCTCCAGCAGGTAGATGTCACTCCTGTGGAAGTATGACACTCTCAGGCGTCAAGTACCACCTGTAGAGCAATTTCTTTCGGGCTTCCGCTAGAGACGCACAGCGATATTTCCCATTATCTCCTTCAAAACTTGCGCCCACTCCTCTGTCGATAATTCCCTCCCGATAGCTCTTTCCCACGCCATCTGGAAACCCCCATCGTTTAACAGGAGAAGCTAGAGTTAGGCTTTTATAGCATAGCGATATCGTTCCTTTCCTGTCCGTTGTATGGGAGCATTTTAATTCAAATGGGGAAAGGATAGGTCTGTTGGTCGGTAATTCCCCCAGTCCCCAAGTCGCGAGGTAGGATTGTAGTTGTCTGTAGGAAAACCAGAGGCGAGCTGGGGCCGAGAATTTGTCAGTCAGTTGAGGAAAGCTGCTCAGACCTTCAGGCGTGAACAAATGACAGACCCGGGACACAGCGCTTTGTATCCAAGGAACTGTCCTTCGTTAGGTAGCGGAGAGAGGGGATGCCACGGCGAGAGGGTGGAAATTGGTCAGTCTGGAAGCGTTACCATCCCAATGTTTGACCAGTAATGCGGTAAAGAGAGGGAGGGTTGGTAGGCGCGGTCGCATGCTCTTAGGTAACCACAGTATCGCTTCAGGGTCGTGAGGTAAGAAGGATACGGAGACCAGCTTTGTCCATTGAAGGCCTGTAGGGCCCAGCTGAAGAAGTTGGAGGTGTGCTAGCAGTGAAATCGAGGGGTAAAGGTGGATGTCAGGGACTCCCATCCCGTCCTGGTCTCTAGGTTGATGTAGTAGAGCAAGTTGCACTCTGTCTCTTACCTCTCCATATAAACCTCGAGAGAACCGTTTGGAGGGTTCGGAGGTAGCCTCTGGGCAGTCGCACAGGTATAGCCCTAAAGAGGTAAAGTAACTTCGGGAGCAGCGACATCTTCAACGTTGCCATGCATCCCACCCAGGACACCTCAAGCCCTGACCATTTATGACAGAGGTGACTAATTTCAGAGAGAAAGGGTTTGTAATTAAATTGAGATAAGTCGGGGCCCGAAAAAGACAGTTGAACTCCCAAGTATTTAAGACACAAGGATCTCCACTCATAAGTGAAGCTAGCGCGTAGACGGTGATTTCGCGATATTAATCTTATGAAAGAATGCCCGGCCATATTCCTCCAGTAAGTGTAATGCAGGGAGGGACAAAGAGGGGTCCGTCAGCAGCAGTTAGATGTCGTCCGTGAAAAGGCTCACTTTTGCGTCCACCCCCCTAATCGCGTCCGATTGGTGGATGGCCTGCGCCAAGGGCTCTAATACCAGTGCATAGAGTAAAGGTGAGAGTGGGCATCCTTGCCTCGTCCCATTGGAGATAGTAATCTCCCTGGAGGCAAAGCCGACGTGCAGTATCTTGGCCCTTGGTTGGGTGTACAATGGGAAAAATGGCAGTTATAAAGGGGACGGGGAAGTTAAATTTGAGAAGCACATGTCGGAGGAATAGCCGATTGACCCAGTCAAATGCTTTTTCGGCATCCAGGGATAACCATAACGCTGGCTGTCGGGAGCGAGTGACCTGGTCAAGAAGGGATATGGTTTTGATGGTGTTATCTGGTCCTTGTCTTCTCTTAGCCGATGACCAGGTGGTATTTATTATCAGTTGTGGTAAGACCTCCGACAGTCGATTCGCGGTGACCTTAGCGTAAAGTTTGATATCAACGTTCAATAACGAGATAGGTCTATATTGGGAGCACACCTGGGATGGACTAGTCGTCTTGGGTAGTGTCACCATACACGTGTGCATTCAGCCACTCCCCAGGAGGTTGGCCATAGGTAAACACGTTGTGGTAAAGCAGGAGCAAGTGGGGATTGAGGATGTCCGCAAAACATTTGTGATATTTTGCGGTAAGTCCGTCGGAACCCGGGGCCTTACCCTCTGGAAGGGATCTCAGGACGGATACTAGTTCCGTCATTGTGATAGGCGTGGATAGCCGTGCGCCCATGTCCTCACATATCGTAGGAAGGTGGAGGCCCTGCAAAAAGGGGACAATGTCAGGTAAGGTCGGTGTATGCACTTCCTTATCGTCGCCGATTAGATTATATAGCGCCGCATAGTAGTCAGCAAAGCAATCCACTATTTGTCTCGGTTGGTGTTGAGGGTTACCTTGCGCGTCTAACATCTGCGGGATTTGCTGGCTCTTGCCCTTAACTTGTTCGCTAGCATTTTGCTCGCCGTGTTGCTATAGACATAGCATTTAGCCCTCGCCTGGTCGCCCATGTATAGTCCAGTTTGTCCATGTCTGTAAGCTGTTTGCGCAAGTCCGTCACCTCGGCTAGGGAGGTCACTGTTTGTAGTCTCTTATGATTTACGTCTGCCTGCGCAATATCGCACAATAACCTCAGCTGTTGTTCGGCGTGTTGTCTTTTTAGTCGGGCCCCCCACTTAATCGGGGTTCCCCGTATTACTGCTTTGTGGGCCTGCCAAACCGTTCCCACCGAAACCTCAGGTGTAGCATTTTCATTGAAGTAACAAGATGCTGGTGAATTTCTTCCCGCACCTCCACGTTAGCAAGCAGAGATTTATACAAGCGCCACGGAGCTTTACCACACGGGTCGTAGCCGTCAGACATACAAAGGGTAACAGGAGCAGATTTTGTTTGGGGGGGGGGTGGAGAGCGTTGCACATACTCCCCTACATCGGCCCCGAGTCCTCCACCGGTGGCAGTCCTCCTGCATCCAGTGCCCGCTCTCTGTGTCGGTCGACGGGATGACGTCACGAAAGCCTTTGACCCAGGGTCATACCGGCGACCAACGGAGAGGGGACACTGGATGCAGGAGGACTGCCACCGGTGGAGGACTCGTGGCCGATGTAGGTGAGTATGTGCAACACTCTCCACCCCCCCAACAAAATCTGTCGCCTGAGCCTGGAGGCCAGCCGAGCAGGCAACTTGGCCGGCCTCCAAGCTCAGGCGAGCCCCAGGCTTGGCTGGGCCTCTAGACCTCAATCAGGATCGACTGCTACAGAGTCCTATTGCGATACCACATGACCCACAAGTGGACAGGCAGCTCGGCCACTAAACAACGGCCTTGAATTTTACTTCCGTGCCTTCCCTGCCTGCTCGCAGGGAAGAAGCTGAGGGTGCACGCAGAGCTGCCGGCTGTTTATGAAAGCTGTGTGCAGTATGAAATCTGCATGCAGCTTTTGGCAATCTCCGAAACACTGCCCATACACATCATACAGGGGGAAGTCCCTGGGTGGGGAGTGCAGGCAGTGTTAGATTGCCGAAAGCTTTGTGCAGGTTTCACACTGCACACAGCTTTAAGTAACATCCAACAGCTCTGCTCACACACCCAACGTCTTCCCTGCCAGCATGCCAGGAAGATGCTGTGGTGAATGCCGAGGCTGCGGTCTCACAGACCAGCATGGCATGGACCCGGAGATAGGATTGGCTTGAAAAGGCCAATCCCCAAAAATTGCCGTGATTCGATCCCAATCCTTTGGATTGGATTAGGACATTCTTACCAATATCAAAAACACATGGATCCAAGATCCTTATCTTGTTCTTACCAATATCATAATAATTCATCATTCACATTAAGTGGAGAAATCAAACCCAATATAGCAAAATATTAAACACACATGGATCCCTCTACGTCGACGTATCGGCCACATGTATGCTTATTATCTGCCCGCATTTGTATCAAAACATGATCATATTTTGGTTGTTAGTTATGGTTGGAAGAACCTCTGCATAACTTGAAAAAATAACTGTTTGCTAAATTCCCCCCCCCCCTGCCAGCAATAGACCCAAAATCATTAAGTCAAGCCACATTTCAGGTTGCCCATCTAACCACCGTATAGACACATCAAATTTTAGTTTTTGAATGATCGCAGATCTTGCATTTACAAGCATTGAACAGCACAATATTGCGCAACAACTTTGTATCAGAATCTGTCAGGAGCAGAGTACATTTCTGGCAATCCTAGTAGAGCTGGCTACTTTTATTTTAGGACCTGCCAGAGAGGGCATTACAAAACCATAATTTTGTAACATTGGATGGGATTGTAGCAGATAATGCCAAGGAAATGTTGGTTTGGTAGGATTTGCACTATGTAACAGTCTGTTCAACAGGTTATCTAATCCTTGATTAGACTTGCCTTGCACGTTTGATAACAATGAGGTTGTTACAGCATTTTTATTTTCCTTGCCCGCACCAGTGCTTAAAAAGAAAATACTGCATCCAAGAGGACTAGTAAAAGATGAGGCGTGCTTGTCATCCTGTTCTGTTGATTCCTCTTCGGCAGGATGCATATAAAGTTACACCTGCCAAAATGTACAACGATGTGGAATTTACCTGCTGTATTATTGAACACACAACTTTGATAATGAATATGCGTAATATGTAAAACAATATGGCATGCTCTGTGTAACAACTAGACTCTCACGTTTTTAACTGAATGTCACACTTAACATTACTATATTAAAGGGACACTCATGGAACTACTGCTTTTAAGGGGATATATTCACATTGTTGAATTAACGGTGGATCGCTTGTGGTGCAGGTGCAGTCTCCATTTAGGGAAGTTCGTGTTGTATCCACCATGGTTCTTGCTGAATTTTTTCAGAGTAGACTTTGCCATTGTTTTCCGTTTTAGACCATTATCCAGTGTTTCTGAATTCATAGATGTTCACCATTTCAAAGTTGCCAGCGTATAGTCACCGGTGTTACAAGCAATGGTGGAACTATGGCAAATGGAGAATATCTGCAGTTTAAAGCTTCAGAGAAGAACCATGGTACCGGTGTTGGCAGCAACTTTGCCTTTTTTTGATTTTATTTTTTTTTCTTCTCTGATTTAGCCAAAGTTCACAAGCAGACAATAAATTTACAATACAAGGCAACATTTGACAAATACAGGAGGGATGGAGGGCCCTATTCCCATGGGAAATCAGAATCTAGATGGATAAAATAGCAGTATTTCTTTTTATAGATTTGTTCTTCTGAGATGCTAAAAGAGTAATGCAATGTACATTTGTAACTTTTAATGTTTTTATCCTTTACAGAATTATTTTAGGATGTTTGTTCTAAATACTGGACAAGTCTCTCTTGCACGATTTCTATTTTTTTGTTGGGCTCGTTAAGATGTTCTTGGCAATGCAGTGCCAGTTTCCAGAAAAAGATCTAATACTCTGGGCGTAATGACTGTATGTGTACAATAAAACCTTGTGTCTGTACTGTACAGGGATTTCCAGCAATTCTAACCCCCTTAATCTTATCCCCAGAGCGCTCCCACAGTTTTGCCTTCGTCATGGCTGTCATAATAGTTCAACCTTTTATGACGGTGTTTCTTACATTAGGGGTGGGCTGCTTTTTGTAGCAATGTACATCTTGGCAGGATTGAGGCCTACTTGAGAATTTTGATTCTTCTTGAGGAAAGCACCAGTTTTGCTTTAAAAAGCCATATACATGGGGAGATGCTAAAACTCGTCTCAGTTTTTCAGTGCAAAAACCTATATACAGTTGCAAGAAAAAGTATATGAACCCTTTAGGATTACGTGGAGTTTTGCATGAATTGGTCATAAAATGTGCTCTGATCTTCATCTAAGTCACAACAATTTGAAAAACACAGTGTGCTTAAAATATAATACAACACAAACCTAGGTTTTCATGTGTTTATTGAACATAACATGTAAACATTCACAGTGTATTGGAAGTGTTGCTGAAAGCTGTCCTGCCCTTTAAAAACACACACCAGTTTTGGGTTTACTGGTTTCAAGAAGCACTGCCTGATGTGAACCATGCCTCGCAGAAAAGCGCTCTCAGAAGACCTACGATCAAGAATTGTTGACTTGCATGAAGCTGGAAAGGGTTACAAAAGTATCTCCAAAAGCCTTGATGTTCATGTGTCCACGGTAAGACAGACTGTCTACAAATGGAGAAAGTTCAGCACTGTTGCTGCTCTCCCTAGGCGTGGTCGTCCTGTAAAGATGACTGCAAGAGCACAGCGCAGAATGCTTAATGAGGTAAAGAAGAATCCTAGAGTGTCAGCTAAAGACTTACAGAAATCTATGGCACATGCTAACATTTTTGTTGACACATCTACAATAAGGAAAACCTTAAACAAGAATGGAGTACATGGGAGGACACCACGGAGGAAGCCATTGCTGTCCAAAAAGAATATTGCAGCACGTTTGAAGTTTGCAAAAGAGCACCTGGATGTTCCACAGCACTACTGGCAAAATATTCTGTGGACAGATGAAACCAAAATTGAGTTGTTTGGGAAAAAACACACAACACTATGAGTGGAGAAAAAAGGCACAGCACACCAACATCAAAACCTCATCCCCACTGTAAAACATGACGAAGGGAGCATCATGGTTTGGGGCTGCTTTGCTGCCTCAGGGCCTGGACGGATTGTTGTCATTGATGATAAACTCTGGAATTCATTTTTCCAAGACATTTTGCAGAAAAACGTAAGACCATCTGTCCGCCAACTGAAGCTCCGCAGAGGATGGGTGATGCAACAGGACAATGACCCAAAGCATACAAGTAATTCAACAAAAGAATGGCTTCAACAAAACAAAATACGCCTTCTGGAGTTGCCCAGTCAGAGTCCCGACCTCAACCCGATTGAGATGCTGTGGCATGACCTTAAGAGAGCGATTCACACCAGACCTCCCAAGAATATTGCTACACTAAAACAGTTCTGTGAAGAGGAGTGGTCCAAAATTACTCCAGATCGTTGTGCAGGTCTGATCTGCAACTACAGGAAACGTTTGGTTGAGGTTATTGCTGCCAAAGGAGGGTCAACCAGTTATTAAGTCCAATGGTTCACATCCTTTTTCCACCCTGCACTGTGAATGTTTACATGTTCTGTTCAATAAAAACATGAAAACATATGTTTGTGTTGTATTATTTTAAGCAAACTTTGTTTTTCAAATTGTTGTGACTTAGATGAAGATCAGACTCAGAGCACATTTTATGACCAATTCATGCAAAACTCCACGTAATACCAAAGGGTTCACATACTTTTTCTTGCAACTGTACATGATTTTGATAGTGAAAGGGATTACATCGTAGGTCCCTTTCTCGCTTCCAAAACCGCTCTAATGCAGCAAGACATGAACTCCACTACACCTATGAACATGTCCTGTGGCATCTGTCTCCAAGACCATAGCAGCAGATCCTTTTCGTCCTGCAGGTTTCAAGGTGGGATGGATGAGATTTGTTGTTCCTGCACATCACACAGTTGCATAGTCCGATTGAGACCTGGGGAATTTGGAGGCCAAGGCAACACCCTGAACTTCGGTTCATGTTCCTCTAACCATTGCTGAAAGCTTTTGCAGTGTAGCAGGGTGCATTATCCTGCAGGACGAGGCCACTGCCATTAGGGAACACAATTGCAATCTCTAGATACTTGGTACATGTCAAGTGTGTTCCGACACCTTTCTACCATGCCAGCATTAAGTTTTTCAGCAATTTGAGTTAGATTTGCTCTTCAGTTTGATCAGACCTGTCGGGCTATCCTTCATTCCCCATCTGCCTCAATGAGCTTTTGGGTGCCCATGACCTGAACTCTGATTCACCACTTTTGGTAGGTAATAACCATGCATACCAGGAACACCCCACAAGGCTTGCAATTTTAAAGATACACAGACCTAGTTGTCTAGCTATCACTATTTGACTCTTGTCAGTCGCTCAGATCTTTTTGCTTGCCCATTTTTTTTATGTTTTTCCAACACATGAAATTCAGGAACTGAATCGTGAGATATCCCACGCCTTGACAGGTGCCTTTTGTAACCATATAAGTAATGTTACTCACTTTTCTTGTTGTGGCTTATCAATGTGTTATTACTTTTGCAACTATTTATCATTAAAAGTGTGACTGTGTCAAATATGTGTATTTTAGAGAGAAATCCAGGATTTATAGTGTTGTCAGCTTCCCAATGTTTTCTGGACATTTATAATATGTACCAGGTGATGGCATTGTGCAAGAAGTGCTCCCCTGCAGTATGTAGAATCTAGGAAATCATTTAGGGTTGAATCCCAAATTACCTGTCTTGATCGTGTCATCAATTTCTGTCTTGCGACATCTATGTGTTACAGGGCAGATCCATATTTGTGTTCATTGGACACGTCCAGTGCAACTTTATTAAAGTACTGAGATTACATTTTTCATGCAAGATTTCTCATAATATGTTATCATACGTTTCCTTTTTTATTTCTTTTATTTTCTTCATCTTTTCTCTCCACCCCTATTTCTTGCAGGAGGAAGAGCAAAAACCATCAGATGATGTTCCAGTGAAACCAGAGGAGGATACTCCTGCTGAAACAACAGAACAAAAGTAAGAATGTGGTACAGCAATTACTTTATTAGCTGCCAGTAACCTTTTACTGGTATCTGCTAAAGGGTCTAAATCTTAATGTGATGTTTCAAGTGGACTATCGTGGAAATTATACTGGTGTTTAATGCACAATTATAGAACACAAGTAGTCTTCGTAGGAACACGAAGTTGCAGAAAATCTTGGTTTCATCCAACGCTGATGTTACCGTGATGGTTATGTTTACTCTAACCAGCAGATTTAGTTACGTTTTCGCTTCATTTTCAGGGAACAGTTTTTTGTCTCCTTTTTTGATACTTGCTATGCTCACATCAGAAGGATCAAAATCTGTTATCTAAAAGTAATACGAAAACCGTTGGTTGTGGTCAACCCTAAGGCTGGGGTCAGACCAGCGCACTTTTAACGTGCGTTCTGGCGCACATAATTACGGCCGCACTAGCAGCAGATGACGGGCAATGACGGCCAATATACGATGTACGGCCGCACAAAAGTCCGGCCGTGCAACGCAAGTGGAATTTGAACGCATTTTTCTGAGAACGCTGAACCGCTAGTACTGACGTACTGAGTGCGCAGCTGCGGCATAGCGGCGTGTGTGCGAGATTAGGAGATGTCAGACGCTGCTAATGTCCAGCCAACATAACGTCCAGACGCAAAAAGAGTTTTATTGACGATCCGTACAAAATCACGCCCGAAAATGCGCGTCGTCTGACCGTTTTTGCGCATTCCGTGAAAAAATACGTCAATGCGTTCGGACGCACTTTTTCACGTTCGCGGGGAAAAATGCTTTCGTCTGACCCTAGCCTTAAAGAAGCACAAATTGTAACCCTAACACCAGTGCCTACTCTGCATCATATTCGTGGCAGTAGAATGACTAGTTATAATGTTTCACTGGGGGGGGGGGGGAACCAAAACAAGCAAGGGTGCCTTTTGGGTTTATGTGAAGTAAAACTTTTTCTTTTTCCCCATTTCTAACTTGTTAATGTTAGGAAAAAATTTCAATTTCAAGTTGTTTCCAGCTGTGACCCACAAGGTGGCGCTTTTTCCCATAGGAATCTGACACCTAGCAAATCACTGTGCAATTCAATCATATCTCCGTATAGGTTGGCTCACACGCTTATTGCCTTGTATTTTCCTGATTTTAATGGACAGCTGCAAATTGAGAAATCCGGCAGTAGCCGTTTTCCATTTGCGGTTCACCATTCACTTGTATTCCGTCAGAGATGGTGTGTTGGCAGCTCGGGTCGCAATAATACTGAGCTGCCTGTGGATAATGGCAGCGGCGCTGTGCACCACCACTGTTATCGGCTCCAGGAGTCCACAGGAGCTCACATTAGTGGGGTCACGCTTGGATGGTGGGAGTTTATGCAGAAGAACACTGGGACCTATTTGGTTAGGACATCACTGGGAACACCATCGTTTAGGAGTTATTTGTTGCCGAATAATGACTGTTGCAAATGAAGAACTAGCAAGGTTGGAATGGCTCGCTCTTTATCTGCTAGCTGCACATTAACTGCTCCAGTATAAAATCTAGGAACCACAATGTCTGACACACCAGCAGCACTTGCATCTCGGTTGGAATAGCAAGTGGTAAAATTAAGCTAAATGCTTGAGCCATTATGTTGTACAGCTCGTGCGCTTGGCTTCGTAACAGCCTTGGGATAGGGCCCCTAGGTTTTGCATGTTTTTCTGCAGTAACACTGCTTCTAGTTTGTATAATTTCATTGTTAATCATATTTCAACAGGGAATTTTAGATTTGTGTAAATATATTTTTATTGAAAATATTTCATAGGAGTAAAATTCTCTGGGTAGGGGGAGATATTCAGGAAACAACCATGTCAACAACAAGTGATGGACTCGCAGGTCCCATGTTAAGCATCAAATATCCAGTGTCACGCAGGACCTTCGCAGTATACAAATGTGCGCAGAAACCAACAGCAGACAAATTTTCAACAAAAAGGAACTGTTATCTACTCCTGGAATACTTGGCACAGCCTTACAAAAACAAAAAAGTAAGAAAAACAAAACCAATGAAAACCATATGAAGGGGACCGGTCCATCACCACGTAGGACTGTGTTTCCCAAACCTGTCCTCAGGACCATCCGCCTCGCCATATTTGTCAGATATGTGAAGCACCGCACAGGTGATATGATTTTGCTGCTCAGTGATTGCAGGATTCAGTCTGCTTTTCCTCAAGGTGATCTGCAAAATCTGGCCTGGTTGAGGGTCCCGAGGACAGTTTTGGGAAACACTGCCGTAGGAGCACCAGGTCCCAGCCTGTTATGGTGCCCAGGCACAAACTAGACACCCCCGGTCCTCCTACAGCATGATTTCACGTGCCTCGACCTTTGCCTGAAAGGCACGCAGAGCTAGACAAGTACCTCCACTTGTGCCAAATGTCCAAAGAACCTGGTCGACCTGTCCTCTGCACTGAAAAAAGTTGTTTGATAGAATGTAGTTCCTCCATATTTTCATCCCACAACTGAGACATGGAGCAAGCCGATTGCTTCCAGTGCAGAGGAATAAGGCCCTTGGCCACGTTCAGCGCCCAGATCAGAATCGAGAGGTTTACATGCCGTAGTAGAAATCGAGGTGTAATGTAAAAGCATCACAGCAGATTCAAAAGCATGGGGAGGGGGCGTTCGACCAGGTCTGCCAGAAACAAGTGGATAAGCAACCAGAATGGGTGGATTCTTAGGCAGTCCCATCAAATATGTAGATAGGACCTCCTGGCCTCTCCACATCGCCAGTATGTCGGGTCAGTCCCTGGGAACATGGACTGCAACCAGAGGGGCATGCGGTACCACAGGGAAAGTATTGTATAGACCAGTGGTTCCCAACCACGGTCCTCAAGTACCCCCAACAGGCCCAGTTTTCCAGGTAGCACCGCACAGGTGACATGATTTGCTGCTCAGTGATTGCAGGATTCAGTCTGCATTTCCCCAAGGCAATCCTTAAAACCTGGCCTGTTAGGGGTACTTGAGGACCGTGGTTGGGAACCACTGGTATAGACGGTCTCCTGAAACCTGGAGTCACTGAGCAGTGTAGTGAGAGGTCACAAATCTTACTACACTGTACAGGGGTCAGAGACCTCTCTAGGTGCAAGTTCATCAGCGCACTGTAGTTGCAGCAATAAGGCACCGCCCGAATAAAAAAAAAAAAAAAAGGTTGTCCGCGTAAGCCACGACCTTGTGGTGTTGAGCTGCAGAAATCCCAGATGTATTCGTGTTGCCACGAACGGCCTCCAGAAACGGCTCCAACGCTAAAAACAATTTTGGATTTCTTTGTGGGGGGTTTTTTATTCGTTTTTTTTTTTTCCCCGCGTGTACAGCTGCAGTCTGTTTAATGTTCTTAAAATTTTGTTTTTTAACCCAAGTAAATTTTATTCCATATAATCTTTTATAAAATTATCCTTTCCCGTTGTGCTTTATTATCTTGTTTTGTGTGGGCAGAGCAAATTCTACACATAAAGAAAAAAGTCTTGCAGCGCTTCTCCTCATGGTTTAATGTTGTTTGTGTGACCTCATCATGGCGTGCAGCGGTTTCCCATGCTGATTACAAAGGCTCTTTTCAAGTAAAACTTTATCTTAATCTTCTGAAATGAGAGTATTGAGCTACTCTGATGTCACCCATAAAGGATTAGCCGAATGTAATTTAAGGTTTTGTATAACCTCCTGCCTCTTTTTCCCCCTTGTTTTGAAATCAAATACTGATAGTTCAGAGGTAATGGAAGGCCGGCACCCACTGTGTGTTATTGTCATACAACCTGTAAAATATTTCAGCAGACCAGATCCCAAAAGCTGTCTCTGTTCTGCTTATATTCAGTTTAATGATAATAATAATAGAATAAAGGTACAATAGCAATTTAGGCTTTCTTTCAAAAATCTAAAAAAAAAAACACATTTATCGTTTGTTTTTTTTTTTTTTTTTAATCCATAAAAATCCAAAGAATGGAAGTGAATGGCTAATTTACTTGTGGGTGAGATTCACTGTCCTGCTTATAAGGGAGCTCTGCCTTTTTTTAAATTTTAGTTTCGATGTTTATGGAGTTTTTTTACTTTTTACAAGAAGGCTGTATACTGTAGGTGTGTTTTTTTTTTTTAATTTTGAAAAAGTGCAATTCTCTTGCTTTTAAAATTCTTATTGTTATGCCTAAAGGCAGGGGAAGACAAACCCCAGTTGAGCGTCTGTTTGCATAAAGGGTAGAGTAAAGGATTAACATCTGAAGCTGAGGACCTAAGTATTTTAGCTATTTATTTTACATGCTGAAGGAATTTAACTAATGAGGATAATATTGTATAGAGAAAAAAAAAAGTACTTCTATCTATTACACTGTGATTTTCACTTTCATTATTTTCCATTCAGACCAGCCTGAAGTGATTTTATAGGGGCATGGCAAGCATGATTGCCATTCAATATCTATACCGGCAGGTACTCCCATCTCCATATACATTGACATCTCCTCGTTCATATAACGAGCTGCAAAGCTTTGACTTGCTGTAAAGAAACTATGGGGTCCTCTGTACACCTGCAGTCGAGTAAAAAATTGACCCACCGTCATCAGCAGTTCTCCATCTGGATGAGGATGACTTGTGGTCTGGGGTTTAAGTTACATCCTCACATATGGAAGTGCTGACAGATTAATCTTTTTTTTTTAGGTGGTAACTAGGGATGCACCGATACCACTTTTTTAAGATCGAGTACCGATACTTTTTTAAAAGTACTCACCGATACCGAGTACCGATACTTTTATTTAATGTAATGTGGCGCTTTCCATTAAGAACAGACCTCATATAAAAATGCCCCCATATATACAGGAGAATACCCCCAGCTCACATGTACATTGCCCCAGCTCACATGGATTTGCCCCCGGCTCACATGGATTTGCCCCCAGCTCGAACACTGGGGAAGCTGGCCGTGTGCATGAAAAGCACGCGGCCAGCGTTCCGCCTCCGGCGCGCCGCATACTCACCCATCCTGAAGGTCTGGTCGCTTGGCAGTGATGCGATCACGTGGCCGCCGGGCGCATTTGTGACGCTGCCTCCAGCCGAGAGGCAGCGTCACAGGAGCGCCCAGTGGCCGCTGGAACGCATCACTGCCAAGCGACCGGACCTTCAGGATGGGTGAGTATGCGGCGCACTGGAGGGGAACGCTGGCCGCGTGCTTTTCATGCACGCGGCCAGCTTCCCCAGCCCCTCGGATACCGGCAAGCCAGCCCAGCGCCGGCTTCCGGTATCTGCGGGATGTATCGGGCCGTTTGCACGAGTAACAAGTACTCGTGCAAACGGCAATATCGGCACCGATACTAGTATCGGTATCGGTGCATCCCTAGTGGTAACCACCCTAAATGCTACAGAGAATAGTTATTTGTATAGTGGCTTGTATTCTCTGCTCTCTTTTGAGGTCGCCTGCTGCATGTTGATCAAAGGAAAGTAAGTAAAGAATGCATCCGCTGTATTTTTAGAAAGATCATTTTTGCAAACTAGTATAGTGCTGCTCACTCATTACCCCTCCTAATCACCCACAGCCAGTCGGGCTTGACAAATGCTGACTTGATCAACCGAAACGTTGTCTTGTGGAATCCATTAAAGCCGTGTTTCCCAAACCTGTCCTCGGGACCCTCAACCAGGCCAGATTTTACAGATGACCTTGGGGAAAAGCAGACTGAATCCTGCAATCACTGAGCAGCAATTCGTATCACCTTTGCTGAGCTTCAGATATCCTGCAAACCTGGCGAGGCGGAGGGTCCTGAGTACAGGGGTTTGGGAAACCCTGCATTAAAGGAACACTCTACTTATCCTGACCACTTTATAAATGTAAAGTGGTCAAGATGTGAAGGGTGCTCCTCCAGCACCCCTGATATGGCTAAAAAGAGTCACCAGCAGCCAGTATTTTCCGGGTGTTGGTTACCAGATCGTTACTAGTGAGACAGCATGCAGAGAACGAGATGGATGTCAGTACTCCGATGAGTAGATCCTCCGTATATTCCTTCCTTGCTCCGGAGATGCCAGATATTGAGAAAAGTCTGTAAAATGTTCCCAATCACTGGCCTAAACTCGGTGTAGGGTAAATAAAGGTGGAATATTTTACTGTGCACAACATTAGGTTCTGTTATACAAAATGCTTTCATTGTTTCATGCCCCTGTCTGCCCTCAGACATCCCGGGGCAACCCTGCCCTGAGCTCGAGCCCAGCTTATTTACATACGATGGGGCTCCTGTCTCCATCGCGAGCCCAGTTTGGTGGAATGTGCCCCTAGCTCCATCCCACTTGGCCGTTTGGGATCGGTTATGCTCTCTAGGCAGCCTGGTGTCCCAACTCTATTACCCAAATAACTGGACATCAGAGTGGCAACTCCGCTTGGATACTTGGTACTTGTGCAGGGGCCCCCGAACTGGCTTCAATCATATGTATCTGATCGGTCACAATATGTGTCCATTTCTGACAGCACTTCCCTCCCCACTCACTTGTGGTGTACCCCAAGGCTCGATACTCGGCCCCCTGCTATTCACGATATTCATAAATGATCTGCCCAATGTCTGCAAAGCCTCAACTGTACACATGTACGCAGACGACACCGTAATCTATACCAGCAAACCAAAATCTCTCGCAGCTGGAGGTCGTGCTGCAAGAACAGTTCAGAGGTAGAAAAGTGGATCAAAGATAACAAACTTTTTCTAAATACTGACAAAACTGTAACGATGCTCTTTGGTACAGCACCTAAATTACATAAATTGCAATCGCCCCATCTATGTGTCAGGACATAATCAAATGACATGTTGACCACAGTCACTTCTCTCAAATATCTAGGTATGTGGTTAGACCCAAATCTATCCTTTGGCCCCCACATCGAAAAACTCTCATCTAAACTTTACCCCAAACTAGGTGCCCTGTACAGAAACAAATCCTGCCTGAGCCCCGCGGTAAGAAAGCAGATAGTACAACAAATGCTTATGCTGGCTATTGAATATGGAGATGTAGTGTATGCAGCGACCCCGCAAACACACCTTCAGAAACTTACCACATTGTATAACTCCTTCTGCCGCTTTGTGCTACAATGTACTGTAACTACATGACCCACCATTGTGACATGTTAAAAGAGCTAAATTGGCCGTGGCTGGAATCTAGACGCACCCTTCACCTTTCCAACCTGGTGTTTTAAGAGGTTTTCTGGGAGGCTACCACCCTACCTGAATAGGCTGCTTCCCTCATCCTATAACCTCATCCTATAACCTCCGATCCAGGACCAGCACCTTACTTGCAATACCACAATACAAAAAGAAAGTGGCTCGATCCTCATTTTCCTACAGAGCTCCACAATTATGGAATAACCTCCCAGACGCCGACAAATCTTCCCCCAGTCTAAAGTCACTTAAGAGATCTCTATTAACATACCTCGATACAGAATGCACCTGTAAACATGTAACATAGTGAATATATTTATTTTCTGTTAATCTGTATATTTGTGCTATTTTTTATTTAATACCTTGCATTGTATTACTTTGAATTGTTACAGGTGTTACAGAAATACAATGTTCTTGAATCCAGGACATACTTGAAAACGAGAAAAATCTCAATGTATCCTTCCTGGTAAAATCCTTTATAAATAAAACGTATAGATGTTTATTTAAGTCCAGAAGATCATGGAGTATTTGACCACACTAATACCACATATCAAGAAAATCGCTACACGTTTGCCACCTTCTTTATCTTGTAAATAAGTGACTGGAGGCCTATGACACTGGTCACCCCTTTTGGAATGAAAGCCAGGAAATTTTTATTACCCCACTCTCAGGCGGAGCTCTAGGGTGGAGTCACAATATCCGCTACAAAACCCTGATACATTGACATCTCGCGGTCAGCTGCAGTGGTCTGTCCGAATGCCGTTAGAGCATTCGGACAGCGCCCCATGTCTGGTCTGAGGTCTGAAACCTGGGTGTGTAAACACACACTCACACATACACACACTGCAGTCCTCAGAGTGTATGCCTCTCTAGACTGTTATGAATAACGACCTATATAGATATATACATACACATTGCAGCCCTGTGTATTTACATACATACACACTGCAGCCCTGTGTGTGTGTGTGTGTATTTACATACATACACACTGCAGCCCTGTGTGTGTGTATTTACATACATACACACTGCAGCCCTGTGTGTGTGTATTTACATACATACACACTGCAGCCCTGTGTGTGTGTATTTACATACATACACACTGCAGCCCTGTGTGTGTGTATTTACATACATACACACTGCAGCCCTGTGTGTGTGTATTTACATACATACACACTGCAGTCCTGTGTGTGTGTATTTACATACATACACACACACGGCTGCAATGTGTATTTACATACATACACATTGCAGCTCTGTTTGTGTGTGTGTATTTACGTGTGTATTTACATACATACACATTGCAGCCCTATGTGTGTGTGTGTGTACAGGGGTGTGGGAATTGTATCGCCCGGGACATGAAGATCCGGGCGCCGGGTGAGTATTTTTTTTTTTAGATGCAGTCCGGCGGGCTAGAAGCCCGCCGGACTGCGGACTAATTACAGGGGCGCCCCCGATACCGGAAGCCGGCATTGAGCCGGCTTGCCGGCATCCGAGGGGCTTGGGCGGCTGTTTGAATGCTCTTGACAGCCGCCCCTGGAGCTGTCAGCCGCATACTTACCTTCCCGAGCGGCGCCGACAAAGTCTCCGCGCTTCCGCACGTTGAAGGACCCAGCCGCGATCACGTGGGAGTCCCACGTGATCGCGGCTGGGGGTCCTTCAAAGAGCGCAGGCGCGAAGACTTCGTCGGCGCCGCTCGGGAAGGTAAGTATGCGGCTGACAGCTCCAGGGGCGGCTGTCTGAATGCCGATAGAGACATGGGTGTCTGAGTGGGGGGGGCAATATCCATGAGAGTGGGGGGGGCAATATCCATGAGCTGGGGCGGTATATCCATGAGCTGGGGCGGTATATCCATGAGCTGGGGCGGTATATCCATGAGCTGGGGCGGTATATCCATGAGCTGGGAAATTATCAGGACAAGTTGATTGTCCTGAGGGACAAGTAGATTGGACTACTACTTAGTCCGTTGGACAAGTAGATTTTTTTTAAAATTTCCACACCCCTGGTGTATTTACATACACACACACACCTGCAATATGTATGTATGTATGTGTGTATATATATATACGCACACACATTGCAGCCCTCAGTGTGTGTGTGTGTGTGTGTGTGTGTATATATATATATATATATTATATCACATTTCAGAACTCAGTATGTATGTACAGTATATATACATACACATTGCAGCCCTCTGAGTGCTTAAATAGAGGTCTTTATTCATAACAGCCTAGAGAGGCAGCATCACATGTATCTAATGCTGCTATGAATAAAGACCTCTATTTAATCACTATTTTGTTGAAATTATTTTTCTTATCAGGACAAGTAGGTCGTCCTGAGGGACAAGTAGATTGGACTACCACTTAGTCCATTGGACAAGTAGATTTTTTTAAAATTTCCACACCCCTGTACATACACCTTTTTATGTTTCTTCGCTGCTACTTTATTGTAAATATCCTAGACAGCATGTTTACTATCTTACATATCGCCATTTTAAAATCTCTAGATTCAATGGTGGTGCAAACCATAATGAAAGAACAGTGAAGGGAGAATAGACGCAGTTTACTCAATTTATGGAAGCATAGTGGTGGTACTATTGCTCAGCGTTGCTCTTTGTCATTTGCATCCGCTTCACCTGCTGTTTTTGAGTTTTCCCTCTCTGAAATTCACTTTAGTTGCAGCAAGAGGTGTTTTGTCAATTTTTTTTTTTTTTTAAATTTTTGCAATGTATGGTGATCTTCAGTGCCACTAAGCGGTGAATAACCCTTTTTAGGGCACTATTCACTAGTGAACGCTAACGTTGGCGTCTGGATGTGTAAGCCTTATCGCTAGGATAAGGGACTTCATCGCATGTCCCCCATATTGCCTTCCTGATGCTAATCCCAGAAGAAATCACTTGGCGCATCGGTGATTGTGCTAGCTTCCGCGCATTCTATACTTAACATGGGGAGCGCAATCTTTAATTAACGTTTCGAGAACTAAGAAAATACAAAGTGCTAGCACTAATTACCGTCGAGATTGGCAAGTCAAAATTTTATCGAGTCCTAAAAGCTGGTGCTAACTGATTCCGCATTTTCAAAATCCTTTAGCACCCCCTAAAATCCCCCAATAAATCTGCTACTCGCCTCTTATCCATCAGCAAGAAGGGGTGGCCCGATCGAATTGTTGTCACTGGGAGCAGAGTGAACCTGGGAGCAAATAGTTCCCAGTCTCCCTCCACTATCGCTGCTCGATCTCGCAGCCCAGAAGTGCAAGCATCCATCGAGTCCTATGGGCTGCAGGAGGTGATGCTCGCAGCGGCATGGAAGCTCTACCCTGAGTATCCTAGTGGTTAGAGCTGCGTTATGGAGCGAGATGCTCAGCTAGCACCTGTCCTGGAATATTGTGGTAAAATGGGGAAGCTACGGGGAAACCGGCAGGCGCAGACTTACCCTGTTGGCGTCTCCATTTAATGCGCTAATTTGGGAATATGGTACTTGGTGTATTCTGTCACTCTAGGTCCTTTGTAAATGTTTGCAGCATTTTATCCAACAGATGGCAGTATGAGTTCACATATGTATGAAGCACATGGAGAGCATCACGTTTAAGTTTAAGAGAGAGTGAACTAAAACGATTCTGGCCTTTGCAGAAATGAATGCTTTACAATCTATTGTCTTCATTTTTAATTGGTGTATATATACTCCTGCTCTAGTGTATTATTTTACTTTTATTTTTTTTATCCAGAAATACTTGATGTTTAACATTCTCTGCAATCTGGCTTGCCACCTATAGCAACAAGTAGACAGATCTGATCTAATTTTTTTTATTATTTTATTTCCATTACTTCTTTACAACTCTGTGGCAAGGATTCCTAATTCTGCATACCGCTGCTCTCTATTCACTGTAGAAATGCTGTAAAACTGGAGATCGTATCTGGGCATGAACCCACAGATACGGTCAGATCTATAACTTGATTTCACTGATCATTGCTTCTTTAAGCCCACTTAAAGGATTTGAGCTTTGTGTCAGTTTTGCACTTCTGTAATGAAGGCATTTCTGTTCAGTAAAGAGAAACAATTTTGATTTGTAAATGGGGCTGTAACCTTTATTTTTGCCTACAGTGTTGAAGCCGCCAGACGTTTTTAAATGCACCATAATGGCGCATCGAAGAATAAGGTAGATCGGGGGTCCGCTACCATAACCCACAGTATGTTTTGGACTCTCATCACCCACCAGGCTCAGCCACTCGTTAGGTTGGCGGAGACTCATGGTAATGTAGTTCAAAAAACCTATGGAGGGCCAACGTTACTGACTGATCCTCTGCAAGAAACCAGTTTGACTAGCTGCGTGATAAGAGCGTCTGTCCGCCATTTAAGGCTAGGGTCAGACGAGCGCATTCTGTGCGTCCGTGCACAACGGACTTACGTTCTGACTGACGACAAGGTAGTGGCCACACGGTCCGTTTTTGTGACTGACGTTTTTTTGACTGATGTAGAAGTGAATAAGATTAATATGAAAAAACATTTTGTCCGTCAAAATGCTGGACGTCAAAAATGCAGTCAGTCTGACCACGTTCCATCACTCACACACAAAGCTATGTGGACGTGGCGCACTCCGCCCGTCCATTCTAGCGGTTTTACGTTCTTGCCTAACTTGCGTCCGTTTGCTGCGTCCATTGTGCGTCCGCATTTCTGTGCGAACGTACTTCGTGTGTGGGTCTCTACTGATCAGAATTGTATGCTACCATGGACGTTAAAATGTGTGGCAACACGGACGTGAACACTGCGCTCGTCTGACCCGAGCCTAAATCATGCTGGTGTTGTTGGACTTGTCAATGGACCCCTACCCGCACTTTATATACCATTCTGAAACCAATATGGCAGGAGGGATATTCATTTTTGTATATATTCTGTGTTATACATGACCTTTTGCAGGTATGGCAGGTGTGCTAGAATTAATTTGCAAGGCCAAAGGAGAAATAGCCTGCGATCTGACCAGATTTTCTTGTGACCTCTTTATGTTAAAATTTGCCATATAAAGAAAATTCTGTTTGACGATCCATTGAACTTGCTCTAGGTATTTATTTCCCTGGGTGTGTGGAATAGCACATTCTGTCCTCTGACCCTGCTGTGCATCCTGTGTAAGTTGTTAAATCTTTTACTGCCCCATGGGAAAACCTCTTCCATGATTTGGGAACAAAAGCATAGTGGTGTTCCCCTGAACGGGCACCTCTGCTTTTATGGGGCTCTGCTGATTCACACTTTATGGGAGAAACCTTTGTAAGAACTCTGACACCACACCATTCCACCTTTCTTTAAAGCCTGGGAACTTGCTTGGGGTAAAGTTTGCTCTCCTGCCATGATATTGAACATTCCTGGTTTTTGTTTTTCTTCACTTTTTTCTATTATTTTTATTGATTTAGCATCTTCTTAAATGTATCCATCCACTCAGGGCTGCCATCAGAAACCCTGGGGCCCCTTACTGAAGCTCTGATCGGGGCCCCACCGCAGACGTATTATTTTTGTATTTAAAAAAATCTATAACATTACTCATACACACATACACATACACATGGAGATCACACCCCATACACGCTGCGCAGTCACAGCACACACAGACCCCATACATGCTGCGCAGTCACAGCACACATACCCCATACATGCTGCGCAGTCACAGCACACCCCATACATGCTGCGCAGTAACAGCACACACACACACCCCATACATGCTGCGCAGTCACAGCACACACACACACACCCCATACATACTGCGCAGTCACAGCACGCACACACACCCCACACATGCTGCGCAGTAACAGCACACACACACCCCATACATGCTGCGCAGTCACAGCGCACACACACCCCCCATACATACTGTGCAGTCACAGCGCACACACACACACACCATACATACTGTGCAGTCACAGCGCACACACACCCCCCATACATACTGTGCAGTCACAGCGCACACACACACCCCATACATACTGTGCAGTCACAGCACACACACACACCCCATACATACTGCGCAGTCACAGCACACACCCCATACATACTGTGCAGTCACAGCACACACACACCCCATACATACTGCACAGTCACAGCACACACCCCATACATACTGCGCAGTCACAGCACACACCCCATACATACTGCACAGTCACAGCACACACCCCATACATACTGCGCAGTCACAGCACACACCCCATACATGCTGCGCAGTCACAGCACACACCCCATACATGCTGCGCAGTCACAGCACACACCCCATACATGCTGCGCAGTCACAGCACACACCCCATACATGCTGCGCAGTCACAGCACACACCCCATACATGCTGCGCAGTCACAGCACACACCCCATACATGCTGCGCAGTCACAGCACACACCCCATACATGCTGCGCAGTCACAGCACACACCCCATACATGCTGCGCAGTCACAGCACACACCCCATACATGCTGCGCAGTCACAGCACACACCCCATACATGCTGCGCAGTCACAGCACACACCCCATACATGCTGCGCAGTCACAGCACACACCCCATACATGCTGCGCAGTCACAGCACACACCCCATACATGCTGCGAGTAACAGCACACACACACCCCATACATGCTGCGCAGTCACAGCACACCCCATACATGCTGCGCAGTAACAGCACACACACACACACACCCCACACATGCTGTGCAGTCACAGCACACACACACCACACAGGTTGCACACACACACACACACCACACAGGTTGCACACACACACACACACCACACAGGTTGCACACACACACACACACACCACACAGGTTGCACACACACACCACACAGGATGCACACACACACACACACCACAGGCTGCACACACCGCACAGGCTGCACACACACACCGCACAGGCTGCACACACACACACCGCACAGGCTGCACACACACCGCACAGGCTGCACACACACACCGCACAGGCTGCACACACACACACCGCACAGGCTGCACACACACACACCGCACAGGCTGCACACACACACCGCACAGGCTGCACACACACACACCGCACAGGCTGCACACACACACACCACACAGGCTGCACACACACACACCACACAGGCTGCACACACACACACCACACAGGCTGCACACACACACACCACACAGGCTGCACACACACACACCACACAGGCTGCACACACACACACCACACAGGCTGCACACACACACACCACACAGGCTGCACACACACACACCACACAGGCTACACACCACACAGGCTGCACACACACACACCACACAGGCTGCACACACACACACCACACAGGCTGCACACACACACACACACAGGCTGCACACACACACCACACAGGCTGCACACACACACCACACAGGCTGCACACACACACCACACAGGCTACACACACACACATACCACACAGGCTGCACATACATAATGAAGGCCTCCTCATTAAGCAGGGGACCCTGGAGTACCCTCTCATTATCCACCAGCTTCGTGTGGGCGGGGCATGTCAATACAGGGCCGTTTTTTTTTTCTCTCCGCCTCCCTCCCCACTCCGGGAAAATCTGCAGCTAAGGAGGAGACCCAGGGCAGCCTAAGAGAAAATACTTACATTGGTGAGTGGAATCCTCTCTGCTGCCTCTGGGTCTGCCTGTGTCAGGGGGAAGGGGAGCTCCATGCTGGGCCCAGGCTCCCACTTCTACATCAGCTCCAGGGCCTCTGCGAGTCAGGGACATTTGGGGGCGGGGCCACAGCCAGCTTCCTGCTATTGATGCAGCGTGTTACTATTTACAAAGGCACATGGTAGGGCCCTGTAAGGGGGGGGGGGCACTGTGCTGGCGACCCGGGCCCTCAGTGTCCATATTATTAGTCCGTCCATACCAGGAGCCCAGCAGTTTCAGGGTCCCCATGACAACTAGGCATAGCTAAGTTTGTCAGTGAACCTTCAAGGGCCCCATGGAGGCACCTGGCCCCATACACCAGTAATACCTGTACCCCCCCCTGATGGCGGCCCTGCATCCACTTGTGGGTTTTTGCTTTTTATTTCTAACACCCTTTCTTCCAATCTCCGTGTTTTTCATGATCAGATTAACAGTGATTTGCTGATGTTTGCTTTCATTCTTTTATGCGTTTGTTATTCTATCTTCTAAAGTGATTTGTTTCTTTATTTTTTTTAGATCGGAAAAGAAAGTAGTGAAAATCATAAGTGGCATTCCTCAGGTCGATGTAAGAAGCCTCTCTTGCTTTATGTCTAATAACAAAGATGGCATTTTGCTTTTGGCATTCTGACTTTTGAGATAACCTAATCCAACATTTTTATAGGTTATTTATAGTGTGCAACATTTCATACAAGAAATACTTAAAGCTTATGGGCACGATCGGCTGCCCCTCGCTAAAACCGGGACGCCAAGGGTAAAAATTAGCGGCACGAATTTCCCCTTTGCATCCCGGTTTCACCAGTGGAATACAAGGCAGGCGCTGAGTCCAGCAGCCTGCCACGTAGCAGCCGCTAGGCTCGCAGATGCTGGGGGCAGCACTAACACACCATCCCAAGCATCCGCTCCATAGGACTCCATGGACGCTTCTCCTGCCGGTCACATGACCAGAGGATCGCGCCTCTCACGAGAACCTGCTGTCAGTGGAGTGATTGCGGGGGAAATGGACCCCCATATCTCCCTCTGCATCAAGGAGCAGCGGATTGGGCCACCGTTCTCCCCGTGGTAAGAGAGGTGATACATTTTTGGGGGGGGGGGCATTTCAGCTGCTGCTAACTGATTCTGCAGCAGCTCTGAGCTGGTGGTAACTTTTTCAGTTAGCGACAGCTCTTAGGATCACAAGGTCCTAACACTAGTTACTAACGCTAGTTACTTTATGCTTTCACTTTGCGCTCCCCATGTTAAGTATAGGGAGCGCAAAGTACAGTGAACTCGTGCAAAAAAACACTACTACAGATTCGCCAATGTTTTTTTTTTAACCTGTTAGCGCTGCCCCTGAATCACCCCGATTCCCTATCGCCTCATTCAAGCGACTGCTCACGCTAGTGTTAGCTTGAAGGAGGTGATGGGACCCTGCGTGTTTTGTGACGATCTTTGGTATATTTTTCTTTCTTCTTAATTTTAAGCAGAAAGTTTCTGATGATTTTCCTCCTTTTTAATTTTTCTCCAATTTATCTTCTAACAGAAACTTCAGAAAAGAGCGGAGAGGTTCAATGTTCCTGCCACTGTGGACAGTAAAAAGGCATCTCGTGCCATCAGGTAAGCTTCTTTTTCTTTATTACTTTGGTGCTTTGGATTTGTTTACTACTTTACAATTTTTACCCATCTCTTTTAACATGTTCCTGGGTGCTTTTCCTAGTTTAAATAGCAAATAGCTGCCCAAAGTAAGAGGTCCATCCATGATGTACAAAACTTTGTTCATCTGGCTGTCACTTTGGTTATAATTGTTTTATACAGGAATTGTAAATCTATTCTAGGAATGGTAAATTGAAGATACTAACTTATTTCTTCTTCATGATCTCCTTTCCAGGTTTGGCCTCCCATCCACTGACCAGAAAGGTGAGATTGTTACTGCCCTGCAGCAAATGGATATGATGGCAAGCAGCAATGTTTTTGGTTTTTCTTTTTCCTATTCCATATATTTTACCCATTCGTGCAAACTTAAAATGAACTATTTAATGAACCTGGGAAAGTGCATACTGTACTTGCTTAACCTCCCTGGCGGTTTTCCCGAGTGTGGATTGGGGTTAACTTTCAGTGCTGAAAGCGGTAACCCCGAGCCACGCTCGGGCTGGATACATACCTGTACCTGCGCTCCCTCGCTGACCACCTCAATTGCATTCTCCTCTGTGCAATCGCGGCGTCCTGGTTCCCGTCTCGTGAGAAGGGAAGTAGGACGCCACGATCGACCGGCGGTGACAGCGGGGGACAGTGAGGTAGTGCAGGGACAAGTATGTAACAGCCAGAGAGTGGCTCCGGGTTACCGCTTTCAGCAATGAAATTAACCCCAAGCCACACTCTAATACCGCTAGGGGGCTGGATTAACCGTACCGATTCTGACATATAAAATGCCAGAATCGGAACGCCAGGGAGGTTAAAGAAATGGTTTATTTCATGTACATATTTCTAGGTTTCTTTCCTGTTCACAGGAATTATGACTTCACTTTTGCACATAAGACGAAGGATATTTAGACTTTTTTTTTTTATTTTTGATAGAAGAGCACTTAACCTGCCTGGCGGTATTCCCGAGTGTGACTCGGGGTTAAATTTTTCTACCGCGATCGGTAACCCCGAGCCACACTCGGACTGGATGCATACTCACCGCATCCTTTGCTCCCTCGCCGTCTCCGCATTCACCTCCATGTGATCGCGGCAGCGACTTTGCTTCCTGGTTTCCTGGTGCTTGCCCAGATCCACCAGCGAAACTTGTATTGCAAAGCCTTATTACATTTTGGAAATTATTTTTATTCGCCTTTTTATTTCTGTAAAGCTGCTTTGAGAATAAATACTCTTTTTTTTTTTTTTGGTACCCCCGTGTCCTGTATTACTTTGGCAAAGGATTGTACACCTGGACAGGAATCCCAGCACCCAGAGGAAAGAGGCATGTTTTTGGTTTGATTATATCATTGAATATAATTTATTTCCATTATTTTGGATAATTATTTGTGGGATAATAAATTATTTTGTGTTTCAAACACCACTCCGTGTGTTTACTAGACTCTTGTTTGCACGGATTTCAGTGAGTTATTCCTACAGAATACAGGCTTACTATGTAAAACACCACATTTCCTTTCTAAAAAAATTGAAACCCTTTTAGACACAAAATTTTGAAAAAATGAGACCGCCAGGGAGGTTAACAAATCTAGGGGACAGAAAGCTTGTGATCGTAGAATTTTAAGAAAAACAGGTTTGCACAAAGTGCAACAGGAGTGGCAACAAGAGGGTTAACTTTAATGTTTAAAAGGTACAAACCAACAAGAAAATGATTGAATATAAAAAGTGGTCAATATGCCATGATGAAGCAAAGGAGGTACCACATCAAATCACAGTTACCAAAAAGGCATACACAAAATAGGGAGTGGTTACTACCTATACCTCGGTGGTTCGAGCCACCTACATAACCAATGTTAGAGGACCACTGAAGGAAGACCCAGCATATACCATAATGGGAAGGACCACTAAAGAAAGAACAGAAGAAACTGCTAAAACCAAGAAGGAGGCATAACTCAACGCGTTTCGCCCGCACCGGGCTTAGTCTACGCTAAGCCGGTGCGGGCGAAACGCGTTGAGTTATGCCTCCTTGGTTTTAACAGTTTCTTCTGTTCTTTCTTTAGTGGTCCTTCCCATTATGGTATATGCTGGGTCTTCCTTCAGTGGTCCTCTAACATTGGTTATGTAGGTGGCTCGAACCACCGAGGTATAGGTAGTAACCACTCCCTATTTTGTGTATGCCTTTTTGGTAACTGTTATTTGATGTGGTACCTCCTTTGCTTCATCATGGCATATTGACCACTTTTTATATTCAATCATTTTCTTGTTGGTTTGTACCTTTTAAACATTAAAGTTAACCCTCTTGTTGCCACTCCTGTTGCACTTTGTGCAAACCTGTTTTTCTTGTTTATTGTCGGGTTATGCCCTGTGGATTGGCTTATTGAGCCCCGTCTCGTTTCGTTTGTGTTTTTCCATCGTAGAATTTTATGTCAAAAATTGTCTGGCTCCTAATAATGTGTCGTTGTTTCCTTAATCTTAGTTTGTCTAGCTCTCGTTTAGAGCATAATGTTCTGTTTATTCCTAACTGTATATAGAAGAACAATTCCTTAACTGAGGAGTTTACATTTTGTATCCTAGTTTTAAACGTGTGCAATAGTTATCTAATGGCATTTTTCCTATACCTGTTACATAGGCCGAAAAAAGGCGTGCGTCCAATCCCACCTGCTGTTGCGTGATAAGGATAAAACAAAAAACCCAGTATAAAGCGCTTTCCAAATAATACAACATACCGGGGATAAATTCCTATTTGACGCCCGATGGCGGTCAGATTTCTCCTTGCATCAAGCAGCTTTTAACCACATGCTAAATATTATAATCCTTAATATTCTATTTTTGCAGGAAGGCATCCAGTCGTAGTTTAACCTCCCTGGCGGTTCGATTCTGACATTTTATATGTCAGAATCGGTCCAATTTATTCTAGCCCCCTAGTAGTATAAGTGTGGCTCGGGGGTTAACTTTCAATACTGAAAGCGGTATCCCCGAGCCACACTCGGGCCGATACTTACATGTTCCTGCGCTCCCTCGCTGTCCCCGCAGTCACACTGCAGCCGATCACAATGTCACACTTCCTGGTTCACTCCTTGCGAGAAGAGATCCAAGCAGTGTGACGTTGCGAGCGACTGGAGTAGACTGCGGGGATCAGCGAGGGAGCGCAGGACATGTAAATATACAGCCCGAGTGTGGCTCGGGGAAACCGCTTTTGGTACAAAAAGTTAACCCCGAGTCTCACTCGGGATAACCGTCAGGTTAAAAGTCTGTACAGTCTCTGATCAAACCACCTCAACAGGCACAGTTCTATTGTTCTCACTGTAAACAAAACCATTCCTATGCTATAGGCTGAATTTCCTTTCGTCCAGTGTATATTCCTATTAATGATGTTTCCAGACAATGATTTATATAAAGTTATCAGATCCCCTCTAAGGCAACGACTTCTAAGCTAAACGGTTTAAACCTGTTAGCCTTTACTCATAACGTAAATCTTCCATTCCCCATATTAATTTAGCTGCCGCCTCTGCACTTTTTTTTTCTTTTTTCCTAATGTAGCACTACTGTTCACTTTTCAATTATAAAGTGAACGTTGATGCTGCATGAACTCACTTTCTCAATTCCCGCAATGCCAACAAGTGTGGAGGTGATGGCACAATGCGTTATTACGCATTGTTCCGTCAAAAACCTAAACCAACGCACTTCTGTGAGGGGTGCATGGGCTCCCTTGGAACCCTGTGTCTCTGATTTTCATGCTGCATAAAGTCATATGAGGTGTCATTGGAAAGGTCAGAGTCTGGTAAAAGTATTATTTGGTAAAATAGAAAAAAAATAAATTCCCCTCTCATTTCTATGGCGGCGGTATTATGTGCTTTCACGTATAAAAAAAACGTCCTAACTCACCTCATTTACCAAGCCAGGACCAAATGCGGAGGTGATGGAGCATAGCGTTATTACATAGTGGTCCATCTAAAACACAAGCCGCTGCCCTAGGGTCCTTTGGATCCCTGTATTTCCATACTTTACACACCACAAAGTCATGTTAGGTGTCATTGGACAGGTTTGAAGTCATTGACCAGTCCCAAATCCTTATTTTGCCCTGATAGCCTTAACTCTGTACCCTTTGGGGTATAAGTTGCTTGAGTGTGCTTCACTCCAAAGTGCATATCCTTACATTTATCTACATTAAATTTCGTCTGCCATTTGAGTGCCCGGTCCCCAAATCTAAATCCCTCTGCAGCGAAGTAACATCCTGATCGTATTTCATCACCTTTCCTAGCTTTGTGTCACCTGCAATCACTGACACTTGACGATCGGTGCCCATTTCAAGATGATTTAGGCTGGGGTCAGACGAGCGTGATTTCTACGGACTGTACGTCCGTGCAGTACGGACATCGTCAGTACGGATGACGCAGTAGTGGTCACACAGTCCGTTTTTTCACTGAAGTTATTTTTTGACGGATGTAGGAGGGGAAAATAAATTACAATGAAAAAACATTCTGTCCGTCAAAAATGCTGGACGTATAAATGCAGTCCGTCTGACCACGTTCCATCACTCACACACAAAGCTATGCAGACGTTGTGGACGTGGCGCACTCCGCACGTCCGTTCTAGCAGTATTACGTTCTTGCCTAACCTGCGTCCGTTTGCCGCGGCCGTTGTGCGTCCGCAGTTCAGTGCGGACGTACTTCATGTGTCAGGCTCCAATGGACTTACTTTCATGCTATCACGGACGTACTTTTAGGCGCAATCACGGACGTGAACACTACGCTCGTCTGACCCCAGCCTTATAGATTGAAGTGGTCCTGTAACAGACGCCTGCGGGACAACACTTAATATCGATGTCCACCTTTGAAAATTTACCATTTACGTCCACTCTCTCTACTCTATCTTTTAGCCAGTATTCTATACAAGGATTTTCATCTTGACCATTTTTCTTAATTTGAAAATTAATTTCTGGAACTGTGGCGAAAGCTATGGCAAAATCAAAGTAAATCAAACACTGCGACCCCCTGATCTACTTATTTCTTCATAGAATGCCATTAGGTTAGTCTGACATGATCTGTGTTTCATAAATCCATGCTAATTTCTGCTAATGACATGATGCCTCACAATGAGTTCCTGAATATCATTTTAGCAATCCCTCTTTCCCATCCACACATGTTAAGCTCACCTTTCTATAATTCCCAGACAGACATTTTGAACCTTTTTTGAATATCGGGACCACATCAGCTTTTCTCTAATCCTCTGGTACGATTCCTGAAAGAAAAATATCCTGAAATATTAAAAACACAGTTTTACATATTTCCATACTTAACCTCCCTGGCGGTATTCCCGAGTGTGACTCGGGGTTAAATTTCACTACCACGAACGGTAACCCCGAGCCACACTCGGGCTGTATACTTACTGCATCCTGCGCTCCCTCGCTGTCCCCCACAGTGTGATCGTGGCGACTTGCTTCCTGGTAACGCTACCTGCGAGTCACGAGATTCAGGGGGGCAGGACCAGGCAGCAAACTGTAAAAAAAAAAAAAAATATTTTATTGTAAAGTCCCTAACATGCAGTTCTCATGAACTAACAGATCAGAAACAGACCATACACATGAAGATCTCTTGAAAATATAATTATTGATAGACTGTATGCATTATAAATGTTGCTGTGTAAATAAGAGTTTACATAATTGAAATAATATATCCTACCAAGGATATTTACATTGAGGCAATATGCGAACTAATATTGCACCCTTGTTTTCTGAAAGATTTCAGTGTTTTTGGTTTGATTTTATTATTGAATATAATTTATTTGCATTATTTTGGATAATTATTTTTGGGATAATAAATTATTATTTCGTGTTTCAAACTTTATCTGACTTCGTGCGTTTACTTGATGCTTGTTTGCACGGATTTCAGTGAGTTATTCCTATGGAATACAGGCTTACTATATAAAACAACAAATTTCCTTTCCAAAAAATATTGAAGCGCTTTTAGACACAAAATTTTGAAAAAATTAGACCGCCAGGGAGGTTAACTCCCTCAGTACTCGCAGGTGAATTCTATCCAGCCCTGGGGCTTTGTTCACAGTTGCTGCAGCACTTTTTCTTGAGTCAACCAATCACATTGTATTAAGTGTTTATCAATGATCTCCATGTGTCTTGTTATAGGAGATCTACTCAAGAAAAATAAACATTCAACATTTCTGCCTTTTCTTGATCTTCAGTTAAAATGGCCCTGTCTCTGATTTTAGTGAACTTACATTGGTCACACAGAAATATTCAACTAACTTTATTATTTTTATTTCAGGCACGTCCACTGATGTCCCAACACCGGTGAGAACATTAAATATTTCAATGTTGTGTTTACTGAATGTATAAATTCCTGTAGCATTTGTATGCTGCTATTGCCATACCTATAGTATGCTTCCACATAACTGCTAACCAAACTAGCTTGGAATGGAACGTCTTTCTTTTGTACTATTTAAAATCCACCTGACCTAACCTGGGTTTGGCCGTATTGAGTTATGTCAAGTTTTTACAAGTCATTTGGCTTTTCCAAAACAAGGCGATCAAACCAAACCTATAATATAGTAACAGATGTCCAAATACACATCTTTTTCATTTCAGAGTGTACAGCAATAGATCATGATCAAAGAATAATTTATTTTATAAAACGCAAAATTTTCCACATTTGTATTCCTTATTAATATCCGGTGCTGTGTTTTGATAATTTGTGTTCTAATTCCCATTCTTGGACTTGTACGTAGCAATCTCATATATTTATGGACTTGACAAATCCAGCAGCCAGGTAGCCATGGACTCCTAAATTCCTTAATTTTTCTACTTTGGTCTATATAGAAAATGTTGTTTTAAAGGGATACACTGTTGAAAATAGTTCCTTTTTTTTCCTTAAATAATTGGGCAGATCCTGCTGCCAGCCTCTGCCCATTTATTTATTTTTGTACAACTACTCCTCTTGGGCTCAGGGAATCCCAAACCTGGAAGTCTCTAAAGCTGTTCTATGCAACTTGTGTAGCATAGGATCAGCAAATTGCACATCGCTACAGTCTTGTGAACTTTACGTAGGTTGCATAGTGCCTGCGCAGAGCGATGGAAAGGAGCTGTGCATGCGCAGATCCAATCCGCTGGCTGCCTCTCTGAGAATGCTCACTATTGTGGGCGGTCTTAAAGAGGATGACATCAAAAGAAACTCCTTCACGTCACCCCATCTGGATGAAAAGTGGTCAGGGTGAGCAGAACGTTACTTTAACTGTTTGATATAAAATTCTCATGTTCTATTCAAGATGGTATACGAAATCATGCAAGTTCTGGTTATTGCTATCCATCTTTCTGTTTAAAGGTGAATATTGATAAACTCAAAGAGCGAGCTCAGAGATTCGGCCTCAGTGTTTCCCCAGTCACTAAAAAGGTAAGAATTTGACCCTTTTGAACAATGGGATGTTACTCCGTAATGCACAGCGGATCCCACTCTAGTTTTTGTAAATTTAAAAAACAAAGAAATAATAATAATACTTTTGGGATTTCTTTAGTGAGACTTCAAATGGAGTTATCAGACTCCATGCACGCAGCTTTATAGAAGGGTAGTGTTTTAGATATGAGCTCTGGTATGGATCAAGGTCTTTACAATGTTATATAGGTTGAGCACCTGATATCTGAAATGCTTGGGATACCAAGCATTCCAGATTTTGGATTCTTCTGGATTTCAGAATCAAATTATGATGCTGTAGGGGAGAGCGACACAACATGGTAGCACAAAATAAAGGCTGTTTCTATGCGCTTGGAGACACTGCACAACGCTTTCCAAAGGACATGCTGGCTCTGAACAGCATGGTCTCTCGATGGTACTCTGCAGCTCCAGCGTATGACATGCACCACAGAGTCTCCCTGCATCTTCCTCGTGGTGCTGCAGCCCTTGGAGGAGGAACATCAAGGAGGTAAGTAAATATCAAAAGTATGTGGATATGCGAACCAGATAAAGCACACCAGAGGCTAGGCAAACTGTAAAGCAAACAAAATTATTACAAGGTTGATGTTTCAGTCTACAATGGGACTTTCAAAAAATTAAAAAAACCTATCAACAAGATATAAATTCGCACTCTAAGATCTGGTACTTAAAACCAAAACTGTTTATCATAACTTAAAGCTCTTTTCAGCTCTCTATTGGAGCTTTCGTCAGGATATACCCAGATGAAAGCTCCAATAGAAAGCTGAAATGTTGATCTTTCTTTAATTATAGTAAACTTTTTGGTTTTCGTTGGATTTCTAAAGATTTGGCGCCAAGACTCTGCAGCGTCAGGTGCACCCTCAAGAAAATTAGTCAGTCATGTACACTTAGATCCAAAACAAGTGCCGCAATCTCGAAAATGGCGGGAGCCCACCAAATCTAGCGCCGAGTCACCGTATGTGGGGGCGCCGACTGCCCCCCCTCCTCATCCAGAACACCAAAAGAAACGGGTCTCAGGCAGCTAGTTCCAAAGTTTATTCAAGGGAGTGAAAACCCCAAGGAGTAAAGAATCGTCGTGACGATTCTTTACTCCTTGGGGTTTTCACTCCCTTGAATAAACTTTGGAACTAGCTGCCTGAGACCCGTTTCTTTTGGTGTTCAGTCATGTACACTTGTCAGTCTCTTATGTTCTATATGTTTCTCACGGTTTAAACTAGATGATACAATGCTACATGGAACAAGGCCTTTCAGTAGAATCTCTTGATATCAAACTTTAACTTTTAAATCGTCTGTCAGGCACACATGTTGAGGTAAACCATGAACAGTAAAACCTTTTAGTTTCTCTGGGCTTATTCTAGTGACAAATCACTACCGTGAATAACGCAGCCTGGGACTGTTGGATGACTGCTTTATATCTGTTTATCAAGATCAGGTATAATTTAAAAATATTGCACCCCGAATATATACTTGGAGAGAGAACAAGAAGATCATCCAGTACCTTCCAGAGTGTTCTTGTTTCATTAGATTAAAGAAATTCGGTTCATCGAAGATGGGAAACCTTTTTATACTGGCAAGATCCCGGTGTGGGTACACGTTACGTGCAGCATGTAATGCTGATCCGAAACCTGCTCCCCACCATTCTCATTCCCCTTTTACTTTCTGTCACATCACTTTATGGTATTACTCAGCGTTGATGCAATAAAATGGGGGTTATGGAGAAACGGCTAGCTGGTACCTCCTATATTGTATGCTTGAACTGTTTGCCTACAGGGCACATTCTTGCTTGCTGAATTTAGCCAGGCCAGAACAGAGGCCGTGGTGTAACTGTGCCTAGGGATTGTTGAATTTTCATTTAATGTGTGTGACCTTTCCAGGTGTGTGCACATCCGTCACACCCCCTCTCCATCTGATCACGTTCAGAAACAAACCCATTGCAAACAATGTAAACCTTGCATGGCAGTGTTAGACTGCAATAAGCCACATTTATGAGGGTCCTTAACTGCCTTTGTCCTACAATGTGTAGTGTATTCACACCTCCCTGTTGAGAAGGTTATTGCTGCTTTTTAATATATTTTAAGAATCCCTTCCCCCATTGTATGTGGGAGTGCATGATCTCGCTCTGTGGGATCTTGAGTTTACATGAGCCATTTATACACCTTTTTACAACTCTCTGAATCCGTTTTGAGGGACCTTTTTTTACAGACTTTCTTCTTCCACAGCAAAATGAATGAACTTTTTACACAGAACAGGTTATTGTATTTTGTGGGCTTGCACTACGGTCACGTAAAGTCATGCCTATAAAGCCTTCTGTGGCTTTTATTGCACTTGCTTTTTAAGACCTTTTTACAGAACATTTAGCATGAAGGTTTGGGTTCAGATGTGGACCGTATTTCCTAGTCTTGCTTTGTTTTTTGTTTATATTCCGTTCCCACGTCTTGCCACGTTTAAACCAATTAGTTTTTTATTTTGTCTAGTAGAGGCGTTTTTTTTTTTTGACCAAAATAGATTGACATAATTTTATGGTATAATAAACAAAGATTCTTCTTTCAAAAGCATATTTTCCATATGCCTGGAATTTAAAGTGCTGAGTGAGTGCTGTCTGTAATAAGAACATTCTTGTGGCTCTGTTTAGGCCATGGACTCCTTTATGAGTTAAGTAATTAGTTTTACCTAACAGGGTTATTCAGAGAAAGGTGAAACCTGGAGAAGTGAAAATTCTAGGTCAAAATAACCGAAGCAGAAAAAGTCTCCCGTTTATCTCTCTTTCCAAATCCGCTATTTTGACCTAGAATTTTCACCAATTTCGTCCTTGCATGTACATGAAGCTCCCTGTCCATAACCGCTGCACACCTCACCCTTTGGTTAATATAGGTCAGGGGCAAGTTGTTCTTCTTTCTGCCCGTTTGTCTCATTTATTTTTGTGCCCATCTGCAGTGTTGATTTCTGTAACACCGTTTCTACCTGGTTGGACTGGACTTTAAAGGAGGTATTGCAGACTGTCGTTAAAAGTTGTGGAATTATCATCTGATTTGGCTCAGATACTCCCTGGTTTGGCCAGATCTCCTGGAAATCCTGGGCAATTCCAGCCTATGCAGGGATTTGAAAGAAATCCTAGGGGGCTTCAAGATTATTCTGGGAGTTGGAGTAGCTCTGTTAACTTGTTTTTGAAGGTATTCACCTCCCTGCCGTTCCGATTCTGACATATTTTATATTTCAGAAACGTTAAAATCAATTTGGCCCTCTAGCGGTATCTCGAGTGTGGCTCGGGGTTAAATGCATTGCTGAAAGCGGTATCCGAGCCATATTCGGGCTGCAGACATTACCTGTCCCTGCGCTCCCTCGCTGTCGCCCGCTGTCACTTCCGGCCGATCGCAACATCATACTTCCTGGTTCCCTTCTCGCGAGAAGGGAACCAGGAAGCAAAACACCGCGATCGCGGAGGTCAGCGAGGGAGCGCAGGTAAAGGTATGTATGCAGCTCGACTGTGTCTCGGGGTTACCGATTTCAGCACTGAAAGTTACCCCAGAGCACACTCGGAAATACCGTCAGGGGGTTAAAGGGACACTCTAGGTATTGTGAACACTCCATGTAAATTGAGTGGTCACTGTGTCTCATGCCATCTCTCTCGCCTCCTGGGGGTGGCTCTTGGAGGGCTGAATCAGCCCTCAGTGTGCAGGGGCAGAAGTCTGTCCAGAAGCTGAGATCGGTGAGAACTGACGTGAGCTTCAGGACCAGGAGGCAGAGAACATCCAACCCCCTGCGGCCATGTAACATGTTGCGTCTTGCAGGAAGCCAGCAGCATGTCTTTTTGGAGGATTTGAGAGCCACCACTGTGCTGGAAAGTAGTTAAGTTTTAAAATGATTTTAAGGGTTTAAATGGGACAGCAGTTGTGAAGGGGTTAGAAGAGGTTAATGTTTAATTGCCAGATGGGTGGAGTAGAGGTAACATCACTGCTCTATAAGCATCGAGTCTGTGGAGACACAGGTTCGAATCCCAGCAAGAGCACTTCTCCAGTAAGTGTCCTTGGGCAAGACACCTAACGGTCAGGGCCGCCATCAGGACATTACACCCAATGTTGCAGTAAGGGGCCTGTCGGCGGCACCATCATAACTGTTTTTCACCTTCGGTATCGGACTCAAGGAGTCCGAAACCTGAACTGTACTGGCCGGCAGCTTCCTCGGTGGGCGGGCCAAGCAACCTGCTTGAGCCTCCAAGCACATTGCTTTTGGCGCCGCCCTCCAGTCACGTGTGCGTGTGAGACTCGCACACAAAGGAGAAGCTGGCTGGGAGGAGAAGAAGCTGGAGAAGAAAGAAAAAGAGAAGAAGGAAGAGAAGATAGACGAGGAGAAAAAGGAGCAGAGGACCTGGGCCCAGCCACACCCCAGGGCCCAGACAGACCCCAGGGAAATGTTTTACCAACACAGGACGGTATACCTGAAATAGGCCAGACTGTATACAAGGATGTATTCTAACACAAGCCCAAATCGATCAGTGTTAGAGTGGTCAGGGATAGCCAAAACGGTACACAAGGGGTATCTATCATATAAGCCAAAAATCAATCAGAGTTAGAGTGGTCAAGGAATAGCCAAGGACTGGTACAAGGGGGTGGTTCTCATACAAGCAAAGTAATACTGGAGACTGAAAAAGAAACCAAGTAGTGAATCGCCAGGGGACGCTCAGCACTGAGGGAAGCAAACTCCACGACAACGCGATGAGCCGGATCTCACTGTCTGTATTTAAACCTGGCGGCTGCGCGTCATAATGCCGCACCCCGCCTCCTTTCCAGCCCTGCGAGCTCCAGAAGCCGGCACAACTCTTGGCACCCAGCTTGTCGATGGCGCCGCTGGGTTCCAGGGCCCCCTCTGAGCCACAGACGTGACATATATGCTCATGCACATCGCACATTACTGTGAGTTTTATTGCTGTGGAACTGTGTTATGTCCTTTTTTTGTTTTGGAAGGGGGCGAAAAGCTGTAAGAGGTTGAGGAAGTTTACGGGGGGGGCCCATCGTGAGGTTCAGTAAGGGGCCCATCGTGAGGTTCAGTAAGGGGCCCCATCATTTCCGATGGCTGCCCTGCTAACGGTACATACTCGCCACCCAGGACCTACTTGAAAACGGGCAAAAACTCAATGTATCCTTCCTGGTAAAATACTTTCTCCAACCCCCTCCCCCCTCTCACTCTTTCTAACGATGGTGTCCCTTTAAATATAAACTCCTCACCTTTACTCTCTGATGTTGCAAATGTGTTTTGGAGTTTTCAAACAAGTCATTCCACCTCTGTTTCTAAAGCAACGGTATTTTGTATTTAATTATAATCCTAATTGGATGCGGCTGATGTGCTGTTTTTGTTCGTGGCAGGTATTAATCACATGGCTATTAGCAAAGATATTATGGACTAAAGAATCCTAAATGTCAAAGGTTACGTTTTTCCTCGCATTTTCTTGTAACTATAGAGTGAAAGAGGGGGGCGTATTTGCCTTTATTTTAGCAATTGACCATAAAATTGCATTCATAAAGTCAAAGATTAAAAACCTCCATACTTGTGGCATGTCCTCCTTTCCCCCCCCCCCCCCAAATAGTGACTCAAGGTTTGGCACTCCTTTTTTTTTTATTATTAGTTTTCTAATTCTCCTTAATGAGGGCAAATTTTATATGTAGTCCCGTAGAATCGTGGTCACTCGTTGAAATGAGATTAACCATCCTGAGCTGGCAGGCAAAATATTTGATGACGTCCTTGTGATTGGCGAGAGGCAGAGGTCAGCCGTCCTGTGGGGATAAAATGTGTTTACAAAACATCTACAGATGGAGTTGTAAAGGGGTGGGGGAGGCCAAGAAGAATGGTTGTGATTGTTTCAGGGTCACATACATGGAGAACGTAAGTTTTATTTCGGCATACTATAAATCCATATGTCCATGTGATGGTTACAGATAATGTCCAGGAGTAATGGTATTGCAGGAAATTTCCCTCTAAGGTATACAATGGCCGTAAATCCTTTTTGGACATCAATGACAGGAGGGGGTAAAACACTCTGGAAAAAGAATGGAGAAGAAAAAACAATGATGCTTTTTAGATGAAAACAGGTTCACCGTTTTACATCTGGTACCCTAGACCGATTGTGTCCCGTTCCCCCCCCCCCTCCATTTTTTCATATTGTGTGTGGGTTCATTTAACTGTAGATCAGCTGGAAATATGGTAAGCGAATGGGTAGTTTATAAAGTATTTTACCAGGTAGGATACATTGAGATTTCTCTTGTTTTCAAGTATTTCCAGGGTATGATATTCTCTGTTTGGCTCCATCCGTAAAAGTGCACGTGTTTTTTGCATTAAATAACAATTAGAAAAATAATCCTGAATCCCCACGTTTTTTTAAAGCTGGAATAATTTTTCACTGTGGAGAAACAAAATTTTAATTTGTACAAACTCCTGTCACCATGCATGACTTGATACTGGAACCTACGCTTCCACTGTACTAAAAGGTTCTTTGTGCAAGATAAAGGACCCCATCTAGAGTCTAGAACAATTCTCCCCAATAAAATTTCTGTATCTGGTAAACAAATAAATGGAAAATATTTTAATTATCTAGAAGGACATTCTTTAAACATAATTGCTAATTTATCTTACATTTTAAGTGCCTCCGTGAAAGTGGTTAAAAAAAATATCCTATTATCCTAGATCCAGTCCTAAACTTTCACTAACCTGATGCTTAAATGTGAGCTGGGAATGGGGTGGATAGGCCTGACCTCCCTCCAGGGTCACCTGGTTCTTCTTTATTTATCCCTGCTGTGAAACAAAACTTGTCTTTTGTTGCTGACACACACACATCTCATCGCCGCTGCCTGCACTCTCACTCCCCCTTTTATTCTGGTTCAGTGAGCGATGTGGAGAGCCATTCTGCCTCTCCTGAAGCCACCAGTTCTGCCTGTCAGCATTAACAGAGTCTTGGTGCACTGAGCACATCCGTATGTTACCTATCCACCCTTCTTAAACTCTCAGCACCTTGATTGAAGGCTTTCTGAATGAATCACCATCCAATACCTCCTCTCTTTCAAACAGCTACAACACAGATCATTAAAAGCCGCCACATAATGTGCATAATGTATTGTGACGTGCTGCCAGCATATGCTTTGCTGCGAGAACAATGCCTCTCAAGCAGTCACGCTTTGTGCATATCAAACGGAAAGAGCAACTGAGGTGAACTGTGCCACCCCTCCCGTCCCACATGCTTAAAATCTTTACCCATCAGCTGAACAGAGAGAGGGATAATGTATGTCATGAACACCCTAAAAGCTACTGTTAGCCAGGATAAGCATTCAGCTCCTTTGGAGAATAGCAGACCTCACGCTGAGTTTTGTTAATCCTTGCTGCGCTTTGGGTAGGAACCTTTATTTGTACTCCTGTGCATTTGTCGAAGCCTCATAAATTTTTGTCAGATGTACATAATGCTCCAATGAATCACCACTTAACACAGCCAAAGTTAGTGGTTACTCGTTCTCTAGCTAAAAAGCGCGTGGAGGTTTAAAATTTTGATTTACAGTGGAATAACGTATATATAATGGAGGTAAAACAGGATGGTATCAATCGATAAAAGGGGAAGCAAGCTTTCTCGTGTTTTTTAATTTTTTTATTTTAATACTACTCTTCTACAGGGTTTGGTCTCTTTTTTTTTTTTTCTGAGCGGATTATTAAAATACACCTAGCCACACTTTTGTGGCAAGTCTATTCCTATAGAGACACAATCCTAGGATTCCAATTGTAATTTTACATGCTTTTGTTGGATTATAAAGAGGCATATGATAAGCGTGCCACATTCTGATCTACCCAATGCCTTTTAAGTTATGTAATCTGCAGACTATTACTATACTTAATTGACATGGAGCCTGCGGATTCTGCAGCGGTGTACAAGACAAGTGGGGAAGTGGAGTATACGTTGGAACATAAATTATTCCGATGAAAGTAACAAAGAGGATACAGTGGGATTGGAGGACTCTGTTCCCGAGGGAATTTACAATGTATCTAGGAGAAATTTATTTTTTATAGTGTTTTCAGGTTTCTTCTTACAAAGATATTTATTGCCCGTTTTGAAAACTGATTTAATTGTAGAATACCTTATTTGATCTCTGACTTCGGCCAAGTTAACATCTTCAGAACTACCATCAGAAACTCGCCCCATGCTTTAATTCTGCACCCTTTCAAAGGCCACACTGCCAATCCTGTTAGGGTGAAAGTAATTTATATAAATGCAAATGTTCCGCCCTACTTCAGCAACAAAGCCAGATATCTTTCGGTCGACTAGTCATCTCTGCTGCTCTAATCACAGGGGCTAATGTGCCTTTCAAATGGCTTCAAGCCCACGCTCCATTGCCCCTTTTCTCTTGAGTGCAAAATCCTCCTCCACTAAAGCTTCCCCTTTCATTTTACCCCCCTTTTAAATAAAACAGGTTTGGTATAATCTTCCTTATTTCTACAATGCTATGCTTTTTTAAAAACCACAAATGAAAATCTGATTTCTTTTTAGTTGTGTAAAAGTTAGTTCCAAGTATTTAAAAAGCGCCAACAAGTTCTGTAGCGCTGTACAATGGGAGAGACCGAATAACAAATATACATACAAATTACACACACCAAACAGTAGGAGAGAAGGCCCTGCTCAAGAGCTTACAATCTATTCCTCTTGATGCACTGTGTCGTCGCCCCCCCCCCCCTGCCATGTGGGTGCGTTGCTCCCCAAATTAGACTTCTATGTAACCTAGACTATGACTCTCCTAAAATAAATGTTTTTCAGCAATCGTGCAGCTCTGCAAATGGGGTTACACAAACCTTTTATTATAGCTTGGAAATCCGTGGGCAGTGATGTTAATGTGCAACATTTATGTTATGGGTCTTGTACCCAGGCTATGGTATTCTTAGGGAACACACCCCTTGCATATTTCTGCCTTATCCTTAATTTCTGAAACATTAGAGCTGGGGTCAGTAACCTTGGACCACCAGATGTTTGGAACCTCATTTTCCACGAGGTCCATCCAACCGGATGAGTGACTGAGCATCATGGGGGTGTAGTTCCAAAACATCTGGAGAGCCAAGCTTGCTGACCCCTACATTAGGGTCTTTTCTGTAAATCCAAAGTCACTAAAAAATAGCCGTTATTGCCGGGTTTCTCTTGTTCGCTCAGGTAATCACTTAAGAAATGTGGACCAATTCAAGTGTATAAACCAGCATTTCCTTATGTGATTACTAGGACTGAAACAATCGATAATGAGAAGAGTTGACAACTCTTCTCATTATCGATTAATCGGCTAGTCGATTAATCGGTCTGTGTATAGCACACACTGGTTTTAAAGAAAGGTTTAAAATTTGTGCCTGGGAATTATAGACCTGTGAGCTTAACATCTGTGGCTGGGAAAGTATTCGAGGGGTTACTAAGGGATAATATTCAGGAATTTATTGGGAGGTATAATGTTATTGGCAAAAATCAGCATGGTTTCATGAAACACAGATCATGTCAGACTAACCTAATTACGTTCTATGAGGAAGTAAGTAGAAGTATAGATCAGGGGGTTGCAGTGGATGTGATTTACTTAGATTTTGCCAAAGCTTTCGACACAGTTCCACACAAAAGGTTACTATTTAAATTAAGAAAAATTGGTCTAGATGAAAATACTTGTTCTTGGATAGAAAACTGGCTAAAAGATAGGGTACAGAGAGTGGTCATAAATGGTACATTTTCAAGATGGACACCAGTGGTAAGCGGTGTCCCTCAGGGGTCTGTTATAGGACCAATACTATTCAATTTATTTATAAATGACCTTGAGATAGGCATTGAAAGTCATGTATCAGTGTTTGCAGATGACACAAAACTATGAAAAGTAATACAATGTGAGCAGGATGTTACTTCGCTGCAGAGGGATTTAGATAGATTGGGGGACTGGGCACTTAAATGGCAGATGAAATTTAATGTAGATAAATGCAAAGTTATGCACTTTGGAGTGAAGAACACACAAGTAATTTATACCCTAAATGGTACGGAGTTAGGGAAATCCAAGCAGGAGAAGGATTTGGGAATAATCATAGACTTCAAACTAAGTAACAATGTGCAATGTCAAACAGCAGCTGCCAAGGCAAGCAAGGTATTGGCATGCATTAAAAGGGGAGTTCACTCATGGGATGAAAACATAATTTTGCCTCTGTATAAATCAATGGTCAGGCCGCACCTTGAATATGCCGTGCAATTTTGGGCACCGGTCTTAAAAAAAGATATTATAGCGTTAGAAAAAGTGCAGAGACGGGCAACTAAATTAATAAGGGGAATGGAAGGGTTAAGTTATGATGCAAGACTAACAAGCTTAAACCTGTTTAGTTTAGAGAAATGGCGCCTTAGAGGGGATCTGATAACCTTATATAAATATATACGGGGCCATTATCAACCATTGTCTGATAACCTATTCATTAACAGGACTATACATAGGACAAGGGGTCATCCATTTAGACTGGAAGAAAGAAAATTTAGCTTAAAGCATAGGAAGGGTTATTTTACGGTGAGAACAATAAAGCTGTGGAATTCTCTGCCTGTTGAGGTGGTTGGGTCTGAGTCTGTACAGACTTTTAAAAAACGACTGGATGACTTCCTGCAGACACAGAATATTAAGGGTTATAATATTTAATATGTGGGTAAAAGCTTCTTGATCCAAGGAGAAATCTGACTGCCATTCTGGGGTCAAGAAGGAATTTTTTCCCAGTATGTTGCATATTGGCGAGCATTTCAGACTGGGTTTTTTACCTTCTTTTGGATCAACAGCAGTAGGTTATGTGGGAGAGGCTGAACCCGATGGACGCATGTCTTTTTTCAGCCTATGTAACTATGTAACTGTTTAGATTCAAACGGAGTTAAACATTATTAACCGAAGATACTACTCTGGAGCTTAGTGTAAAATCCAGAAGGTGCGGTGTGATACAATTGGCACCATGAGTTTTTTTTTTTTTTAATTGAAAAGTTTTTATTGATTTTTCAACAGTACAAATATAAATGGTAAAGCAGTACTTCAATGAACAATCAGTACCTTTAAGAAAAACAAAAAAAAAAAAAAACCAACAAACAACATACATTTGTCGCTGCTGCGATTGTCAACAATAAAATATAACCTAACAGATATTCCAGGTGTGCGCTAAATTCCACATTCCGCTTCTCAAGGACTTCACCCTAAAACCCCAATAAGATTGGTATCCTACGGCTGTCCCTCGTGTAAACCCCCCCCCGTGTATGATCCCCTCAATCTAGTTGTTAGAAATAAGATAAGTGTCCCAAATATACCAGAAGTTCCTCTTGGATGGTAAAGTTCCTGTAACTGTCAGGGACATTGCGTCTAATAAGCAGAATTCTTTTAGGCGGTCAGTAGGTAGAGTGAGGGATGGGACGTCGGTAGACTTCCACCTAGCTGCCACCATTAGGGACGATATGGTCAAGATGTGTGCTAACATTTGTTTCTGGAACCTGGAATACGAATTAGGGAAGAGTTGAAGGAGCACTATCTCCGAGGTAGGATCCACCGTGATACCTAGAATCTTGGAGCTCAATGTCGCAACCTCCCTCGACCATCCCTCCAAAGGGGGGCACGTCCACCAAGTATGGTAATACGTTCCTCTTAATAACCCACATCTCCAGCATGTGGAGGAAGCCTTTCTTGACATGTGGCTCTCTCTATCTGGTGTTAGGTACCACCTATATAGCAACTTTTTACGTGCTTCCCACAATGATGCACATTTAAACTTGCTTCTGTCATCCGAGAAACTATTTCTCCACTGTTCCCTTGGGAGTTCCCTTCCCAGGTCTTTCTCCCAATTTCTCTGATATTCCCAATGTTTATTAGCTGTGGATGTAAGTAGGAGATCGTAACAGATGGATATCATTTTCCTCCGTTCTAGGGGGTGGGTACATCTATTTTCAAACGGAGAAAGCAGGGGGCGTGTAGAAGATGGTTTCCCTCCAAGTCCCCACACCGCTAGTTGAGATCGGATCTGACCGTATGATAGCCACAGTGAGCGGGGAATGTCATATTTGTCAATTAGTCGGGAAAAGGGGAGAAATCCCTCCTGATTAAAAAATTGGAAGAGCCTCGTCACGGCGTGTAATGTCCATACCCGTGGGTCAAAGTGAGGAATGAGGTGGCCTAACACCGTAAGTGGGGCTGCCAGGGCAATGGGGTGATAGTTTATGAGTTTAGCTGTGTTATAGTCCCATTCTCTATGAAGCAGGCTGGCAAAAGGAGGAAGAGGTGGCAACTTGGGGCGTAGGGATCTGGGCAGCCAGAGGATTATTGAAGGTGAATATGGAAGAAAATAAACCGAGAGAAATCTAGTCCACTGGGGACCCGGAGGAGTCATAAGAAGGGCTTGGGATGCTGTTAACATGGATGCTTTATAATACATTAATACATTAGGGACCCCCATCCCTCCGCTTTCTATAGATTGATTCAGGCGGGCCGCTCTCACTCTAGGACGTTTACCTCGCCAGACAAATTTGGAGAGTACAGATTGCAGATTCAATAGATAGGTTCGTGGCAAAGCTATGGGGAGGGCATGGAAAAGATTTAGCAGTTTTGGCAATAAAGACATTTTAAGTGCTGCAATTCGACCCGCCCAGGACACCGCTACCTTAGACCAATTCATACATAGATTTCTAAATTGTGTAAGAATAGGTTGATAGTTATTAGTAAATAGTTCTGCTCTAGAAAAAGCTATTTTGACTCCCAAATATGTAATGTGTGATTTCCTCCAGTCATAGGGGTAGGCAATTTGTAAGGGGAGAAGATTCTCATTGGGAATCGCAAACGACAACGCCTGTGATTTCTTCAGATTAATTTTATGAAAAGAGGCTTTACCATAACTATCTAGAATCTCGTGAAGGGCGGGTAGAGCTGATGATAGTTCTGTCAGCGTCAATAATATATCGTCCGCAAAGAGGCTCACTTTGCTCTGTGTGGGACCTATGTGTATGCCTTGGACTTCTGAGGCTTGCCTAATGGCTTGGGCGAGTGGTTCAAGCGCCAACACATAAAGTAGGGGTGATAACGGGCATCCCTGCCTTGTACCGTTAGAGATACTAATGGGGTCGGATGTGAAGCCAGCATTCAAGACCTGTGCAGTGGGAAATGTATAAAGCCCCCCCACCGCCTTAATCAAAGCGACTGGGAAATTAAATTTTAACAATACATGATTCAAATAGGACCAATTAATCCGATCAAAAGCTTTTTCTGCGTCTAATGACCGTAGTAAGGTAGGTTGGGACGTTTGGACTACATGGTCAACGAGGGTAAGTACTTTCAGGGTGTTATCTGGGCCTTGTCTATTTTTTATGAAGCCTACTTGGTCATCCGCCACTAAAGAATGGCAGTACCTCGGCTATTCTAATAGCCATTATCTTCGCTTATAACTTGGTGTCGACATTAAGGAGCGATTATAGGTCGATATTGTGAGCAGCGAGGAGAGGGAAGTGGCGTTTTAGGGATTGTTACAATATGCGCTGCTAACCACTCCCGAGGTGGTTGGCCCGATTTTCAAAGAGTGATTGAAAAATTTTTAGCAGATGGGGTTGAAGATCTGGAAAACATTTATAATATTTCGCTGTGAACCCGTCTGGACCAGAGGCCTTGCCATTAGGTAAACTTTTTAGTGCCGATGCTAGCTCAATAGAGGTTATAGGTCTGATTAGTTCGTCTTGGAGATTATCTGACAGCTGTGGAAGGCGGAGGGAGTTCAAGAAGGGAAATATGTCTTGCAGGGAAGGTTGGTGTACTTCGGGTTCTGCCGAAAGGTTGTACAGGGAGGCGTAATACCGTGCAAAGCATTCAGCTATTTGTCTTGGTTGGTGTTTGAGCTGCCCCTCCCGATCTAATATCTATGGTATACGTGATTTACCCATTTTGGCTTTCAGTTTGTTAGCATTCTGCTTGCCTTGTTACTGTAAATATAGCATCTCGCCTTAAGTCTACGCGACACCCATGTGTAATCTAGCTTGTCTAACTCGATCAATTGTCTACGAAGGTCTGTAATATTAGACAGGGAGGCCTCCGTGCGAAGTCGTTTGTGGGATTCGTCGGCTATTGTGATTTGGTGTAACAGGGATAGTCTATGGTCTGTTCATTGTTTTTTAAGACGCGCACCCCACTTGATTAGAATACCCCGCACTACCGCTTTGTGAGTTTGCCATAATACTCCCTCTGATATCTCTTCAGACGAATTCTCCCTAAAATAGTTAGATAAGGCAGTTTGTATTTCTTCTCTGATCTCAGGACGAGATAATAACGATTCATTCAATCGCCAGGGGGCTCTACCACACGAATCCTAGTCATCTGCAATACACATTATAGTTGGAGCATGATCTGACCACGTTATAGGTCCAATATAGCAGTCTCGGACTTGGGACCTTTTATAAACATATAGTCTAGTCGAGAATATACCTTATGGGCTGTGGAAAAAAAGGAGTGACCCATTTCTCCTGGGTGGAACAATCGCCAGACATAAAAAAGTTGGTGCGCTGCCAATAAGTTCGCATATCTGGTGCGAGCCGCCCTCACTCGCTTTGAGGCTCGGGATGGTAAATCAAGTGACATGTTGAAATCTCCACAAACAACCAATCTGCCAGCTAGTGACTTTTGCATTCGGGAAAAAACCTTGTTCAAAAAGGGAAGTTGGGAGTCGTTCGGGCTATACACATTAACGATGGTGTAAACGATATGGTTCAAGGAGCACGTTAGTATAATAAATCTTCCATTGGGATCAACCACTTTATGAATCAGGCTAAAGGCGAGACGGTTCTGAATTAAAATGGATTCTCCTCTAGTTTTCGTTGGGGAAGTCGCATGAAACTGCGTAGTGTATTGTGGCAAGTATAATCTGGGATACGCCGAGTGTTTAAAATGCGTCTCTTGGAGGCAGATTACATCCGGTTTCTCAGAGTTAATGTCCGTGTATAGGGAGTGTCTCTTGTGAGGGATATTAAGCCCCTTCACATTCAACGAGAATATTTTCATGGTATGAGACTTACTATGTGGGAAAAGAACAGGCATTGCAGGGGAGCCGCTGGTTCAGTGAAACCCATGGAACTTCTTCAGGACAGTCAGAAAGGCGGCGTGCTCCAACACTGTCAGGGGAGACCTCCGTAGGGATGACTTCGGAGCCCAGAAACGACGATCCAGGTATTCGTAATTCTGTCAAGGCAAGCAGCGACAAACAAAACATAAAAAGAAAAAAAGAAACACGAACAAAAGGGGAACTCTTCAGTGTCTCGAATATGTACAATAACAGTCCCCTCCTGAAGCTGGTAAAAAACCTCCAGCTCGCCCCGTTCCAACAGGGGGAGGTACGGGGGAAAAAAATTGGGCCCAGATCCAGGACAGAGGGGGTGCCGAGCGCACGTTGTCCCCGCGCGGCCAGTCGGAACCCGGTTCAAGACTCCTCGTGGCTCCTTTTTATAGGAAGAGTAGACGGAGCTCATGAGGAAGACCTCCACCTCGACTTCATGCTATCATTTCCAAGTGTTCACTCGATGCCATTCTGGCGAAACTTTTGCTGGGGTTGGTTGGGCCTCTTGAGTTGGCGTGCAATCACCAGTGAGATTCCATTCTCGCAGAAGCTGAAAACCCGTAGTAATATCATTCATGACATGAAGAGTGTTTTGTCTCCATACGAGTAGTTTGGTCGGGTATCCCCATCTATACGGCATTTTGTGTTCTCTCAAGATTGTTGTGACAGGTGTAAATTCCCATCTTTTGGCCATGGTTGCTGCAGAAAGGTCTGGAAAGAACGAGATGGACAAGTATGGCTCAGGCAGCTTTCCTATCTTCCTGACCTCAAACATCAGCTCTTCCTTGACACGAAAGAAATGGACTCTGACTAATGCATCTCGAGGTATCGCGGAGGCCATATTTTTTGGTTTGGGAAGTCTGTGCACTCTATCCAGCTGCAAATCCTGGGCAGACGTTGATGGGAGAAGTGACTGAAAGAGACTTGTGACGTATGTATGTAGATCCTCAGCTTTAACTGATTTCTGGAATACCTCTGAGTCTTATGTTGTTTCTTCTAGAACGATCTTCCAGGTCAGCCATCTTCCGTTGCATCGATTCTTGTGTCGTTTTAAGTGATTTGTAGGCATCCACCAGTTCATTATGAGCGATGCATAAATCATCTGTTTTCGCTTCCAGTTGGTCAGTGCGGTCACCAAGATCATGTATTTCTTTGAAGTTCTGTCACTATAGATTTAAAATCTTCCTGTAACGAGTCCCTTAACTCCCCCAACATGGCTCTGAGTTGTTGTTCAGACGCCGGATGAGCGGTCGGTGGGGTCGCGGGAGAGGTCTCTCCAGCCGCATCGCGCTTCCTAGGGGAGCACGCACCCTGGGAGCCGCCATCTTGTGAGGCCTTCCCTTTCCGCGCTGATTCCGGGAGCTCCATGCAGCGTTGTGCCTTTGAGGGAGCCTTTGGTGGGGCCATCGCTAGTGTCCCTGAATGTTAAGGGGCTTACCCCGTGATTTTGACGGGATTCCGCCGGGTATGAGAGCCGCAGGGTTGGGATTATGCCGGCGGGTAGACGGAGCTCAGCTCACTCGCGTCCTCCTCGCATGGCTTCCGGACACGCCCACCCGGCACCATGAGTTTTAGAAACTCAAATATAAATTTTGTTATGCGGCTGTATTCGGACAAGTTGTGATCCACCCTCTCAATAGGATTGCTAAAAATAGACCTATAAGATTACAGATAATTCCGAAAGCGCAATGGTATTTTTACTATATCATATGAACAAGAAGTATCCTATCTATATGGCATATAAATGTTTAAAAGTACTTATATTTTTAGATGAAATTCCATGTTCTTTTCAGTGGTGGGTCACCATGTTTGCATGTCTTCAAATCTGAGCCTCAGCCATCCTTTTTTCGGACATACTGCAACTGGGAATCGATGGATTTAAGCGAGGTAAACACGGCCAATATATACAAGTAAAAACATAAAATTTATTGGCAATGAAATAAAAATGAGCTCAATGTAGTATAAAATAATCTAAAGTATAGGGGATACTCGTTTCGCTGGCTACAATGCCAAACCTCATTTGTCAGTTTCCAGGGTCCCAAGATGGCACCTACGGACCTTCTGGTATAGCATCTTTCCTTTCAGGCGTGCTTGCGTGAAATCGGCGTTCTGTCCTTACTTTCGTTTTCACTTGCCGCAGTTCTGGCCCCGACACTTGTATGGCAATTGTGTCTTACTATGATGGTCTCCATGTATGTGCTCCTGCAGGCTGCCCAGGGGCTCCTCCTTCAGATTGCTGCAGCTGGGTCTGGTAGATTTTGCAGGCAAGTAAAGTCAAACACAGCATGGCTAACACAGGGGGACTCACCAAATGCCGGGTCAGCTCCACTGTCTGGGATCCGCAATCCACCAATTGTGTATACCAAAAATCAGCAGGCCACACCAGGAGCTATGTTCAAGCTCCTGGTGTGGCCTGCTGATTTTTGGTAGACACAGATTTTTGCAGGCAGAGACAGTTTTGAAACCTACAAGTGTCGGGGCCAGAACTGCGGTGAGTGAAAATGAAAGTAAAGACAGCTGATTTCACGCAAGCACGCCTGAAAGGAAAGTTTCTATACCGGAAGTTGTCGTACCGGAAGGTCCGCAGGTGCCATCTTGGGACCCCGGAAACTGACAAATGAGGCTGGACGAATACACCCAGAACTACGAGGACTACGGTCCAATTGCTGAACTTGTGTAAGCACCGGACATACAAACCCATGCATCGAGACTCTTACTGGGACTGATGAAGCTGGCAATGTAGCCAGCGACACGTGTATCCCCTACTTTATTTGATTTTATACCACATTGAGCTAATTTTTATTTTATTGCCAATACATTTTATGTTTTTACTTGTGTATATATATATTGGCTGTGTTTACATCCCTTAAATCCATCGATTCCCAGTTGCAGTATGTCCGAAAATCGGATGGCTGAGGCGAAGACATGGTGACGCACCACTGGAAAGAACAGGAAGTTCATCTAGAAATATAAGTACTTTTAAACATTTGTATGCCATATAGATATATATGATACTTCTTGTAAATTATGATGTAGTAAAAATACCATTGCGCTTTCGGAATTATCGGTAATTTTATACTACTCCTGGAGCTGATTGGAGAAGATGTGCCGGCTGCTTTACACTGTATGATTTTGTTCTAGGGTTATGTTGGACATCACCATTTTGTTTTTAGTTCTGCTACTGTTGTAAACTAAATATCACACAGACCATGGGGGGCTGCCACTGGGTGGTTGGCGCTGTACCGCCAGTGTTTTATCCTTATTTGGAGCTGGAGTCCTGTGCCACCACTCCACCCTCCAGTCCAGAGCTGCTATTTATTTATAAAGTCTTTTACCAGGAAGGATACATTGAGATTTCTCTTGTTTTCAAGTATGCCTGGGTTCAAGAGTATTGAAATTTTTATAGTTGTTACAGAATTACAAAGTAATAAAATGCAAGATAGTAAAAAAAAAAAAAAAAGCACAAATATACAGATTTACAGATTCATTTCCGTTGTAAAATTTAATAATTTTTTTATTATCCGATAAATCGATTTTTAATTGAAAAAATAAACCGGCCAACTACTGTAATCGATTTATGAAAATAATCGTTAGTTGCAGCCCTAGTGATTACCAGAGCTCACCTGGACAGGTGTTACTCTGCAGAAGCTCTGGGTGTAAAGCATAGATATAGGTACAATGGAATTTATATTTATTCTCAAGAAATACCCAAAATTCCAAAACAAATGAGGGCTCATAAGTTCTGTCTGTTGTTTTTTATTTTTAAATTATATCTCTAATCAAAAATGTTAATTAGAAGTCTTGTGGGCCTTGTAGCAATAGAGATGAAGTGATTTCAAAGGACCCCCCCAGTAATATATCCAGCTCTTCCGATTCTGGCAAACTTGTGACAATACCATGCCCAGCAAGGACAAGTATGTGCCAGGTTGCTCTTTTGGATAGAATGTAGTGCTTGGCGGAGGGGAAGGTAAGTGGTCCTGCAAAAGGATAGCGACCACATGACGTCATTGTCTGCTTTCTAGATTAGCATTTCGGTAGTAGAATATGTAGAGTTAAGCTTGTGAGCAAGGCCTTCTAGATGACAATACACTTTTAATATTGAAAATTACCAGTAGACTGCATATTATTATTTTTTTCGTGCTTGTTTGTCCCATTCCAGTGTGGCCATTCATTAATGAGGAATGTCATGTTGCCTTGAGGCTGAAGCTGATAAATAAATCTCCCATGGCTATTTGTTTTTTGGCTTTTATGCTGATGTCAGACTTCCTTTAATTTATTTTTATTTCCTTTTAAATGCCTTCAGCAAAACATGTTTCTCTCCCAAAATGTTAAACAAGTAATTATTTCCCAGTCAAGCCTTACAACCCATTACATTTATGTAGGTTGCTTGGGAAAAGAAAATTCCTGTCACTCCTTAATTTAACCCACTCCACACAGAGCAAAGTTTATGCCTTGACTCTTAATGTATTTAAGGGAACTGATTAAATGGTCTGTGTTTTTTTTTATTCCAGGGCTTGACAAATTTGCTTTCAATCTAGGAGCCAGCTACAAAAGTTAGGAGCCAACGTTTCGGCAAGGATTCGCCTTTATCAAGGTATACTTTGATAAAGGCGAATCCTCGCCGAAACGTTGGGAACCTTGCCTCTGCATCTGGGAGTTGGTTTGTACTGACCCAAATTATGATTTTAGCTGCTTCTATTTATTTATCACTTTGTTACCTGGTGCTTTTTGCTGTTAGGTATTTTTTTGTGCATGTGCTCTTTTGGCTACTTTTTTGAGCATAGAAGTGTAGACCGTTGCTTCTAATATCAGTTTAGCCGCTGAGATATATATATATATATATATATATATATATTTATTATTATTGTTAATATCTGTACATTGTGACGTTGTGATATTGTTTTATTTGTTTACTTATTTTCTTGTCATTGGACATCCTATTTATACACTCTCTCTCACTCTCTCACTCACTATCCTATATAAATACAAACACCAGGGCTGGATATATTTACATTAAATGTAGGAGACAGGAAGAAAACATTAAAGCCAACTAGATCTTTTTAGATGCCAAAGACTACTTTTAGATTGGTGTAAAATAAACTGGAAATTTAGGAGCCAGGACTAAAATTCTAGGAGCCAGTGTCTACCAGGCTCCTGGCTTTGTCAAGCCCTGTTTTATTCTATCATTTTGTAAAACCATTTACAAAATAATACATTGATGTTGTAAAACGTTGTTACTTTTCTTGTGCACCACATCAAGATTTTCTGTTTCACCTTACGTTTCTTATTAGCTTTATATTTATTTGCCAGAGGTACAGTTTATAGAAGCTCAAGGAAAGTGTTTTTTTTTTTTTTTTTTTTTAAATTTTTGGAATACCCTCTTTTTAAGCTATGGAAAAAAGGCAAATATTCTCTACCCACGTCCTTGATGATTCCAGTGCGGTTAATTATATTGTGCTCATGTGATTTTATTCCTTTGCACATGGAAGAGGGGTGACGGGGGATGAGTTTGAGTGTAAATAAAGCAATCGAAGTGAGTTTAATCTGACCACAGCGAGACTTCCTTAATTCTCTTAATTCCTAATTGTCATGGTTGTTGGTGCCGAGGCACTGACTTGGTATACACCTCAACAGGAAAGGCGAGCAACAGGCATTTGAAACTCTGCCATGTTGCATATTTTTAGGCCAAGATGTTTTCACTCCCTATTGTGCAGGTCGGAAGATGTCTCCGCTCTGAGAAGTCCTTACCAAATGTTCAGACTGCTGACTGTATCAAACATATAACTGAAATGCACACCAATATTTTGTTATTCTATGATTGATATATGGTTGTTTTTTTTTAGTTTGTGCTTATAGCTTTAACTAGGGCTGAAACAATCGATTAATCGATGATTTAAATAGTTGTCAACTGTTTTTCCATTATCGAACGATTAATCGTCCTGTGTACAACACGCATTGTTTAGAGTCAGACGGAGTTAAACGTAAATAACCTCCGCTTCGGAGCTGATTGGAGAAGACGTGCCGCTGCTTTACTAGGTAGGATTTAATTGTACGGTTAAGTCAGACACAAGCAGTTTTTTATTCCGTTTACAACAGTAGCAGAACTAGAACACAAACCATAGGATACTGCCACTGGGTGAAGGAGCTGTATGCTTGTTTTATCCTTGAAGCTGGAGTCCTGTGCCACCACCCCACCCTCCCTGCCACACCCTCTTTGGTCGGGAACTGCCATTCCCTCCCTTTGGTCTGGTCCCTTTCCCCAAACACTCCCACACTCAGATCCGGTCTTTTGTCCATACCCACTCCCTCACACTCGGGTCAAGTCACTTAAGCAAAGTCACTCCCTTCCACCTCCAGTCCCTCCTCCTACTCAGTTTGTCTCTCTTTTTACTAATAATGAACAATCTACGCACCCTGACCACTTTAGCTTATTAACCCCGATTTCATGCTGACATCATCATCTATGACCAAGTGCTTGTAGCCGTGTTCATTTGAGAAAGCAAACATGGGCTTAAGCTGCGCATGCAGCATCAACCCATCCCTCTGACCAAGCATACCTTGTGTGAAAAGTACGCACGTACGAAAGTTACGTACACTACGCAAATTACTTATGAAAAAAGGGGGAGGGGTTGCGGTTATTTTTTTTTTTTACATAAAATTCTTAAGTAAACATTTATTTTTTTTTTCGATTATCCGATGAATCGATTAATCTAAATAATAATTGGCCAACTAATCGATTATGAGAATAATCGTTAGTTGCAGCCCTAGCTTTAACCTTCACTATTGAACACTTTTTTTTTTCTTGCCGAGAAAACATTATATTTGAACCATGAGATGCATGATAAACACTTGAAGTATAGGGTGAAATAGCAATTTTGCATAAAAATAGTTGTTCCGAGACGGTTAAAAGATTGAAATAATGGAAATTTGCAAATTTTTACAGAAATATTGCTGGGATAAAAGCTGCTGAAAGCTTGATGATGTCCCTTATCTTTCTAATATTTATCATTGTATTAAAGCACAAAATTGTGTATACATGTGAAAGGGTTAAACATACACATGTGATTTTCAGACACTGCCAGTATTGAGATTGTGAGGGGTGGGGGTGTCATGACCTCCAAGGGAGTGTGATCATGATGCGATTTTTTTTTTTTTTCATTTTTTTTAATTTTATTTTTTTAATATATATATATATATATATATATATATAATTTTAAAAAAAAATCGTCTTCAATGATGACCATGCCCCCAAGAGTGGGTGTCATTCTGGCTGACTAACCCCTCTGCACTTGGATGGCTGGATTAGCCCTCTGAGCACACCCTCGCCTGCAGAGGGAGAAAGGAACTCAGGGCAGTTTGACCATTCATATACCAATCATGTAATGTCAAATTTTAGATTTTCTGTTATTCATTCTTCTGTGGAAAAACTAGATAACTTTATGCAGTTGCATAAAGATTCTGTTCCTGCTGTAAACTTACCAGAGCCATTAAAGCTTAGGGAGTTGGTAAGACTACAACAGTTCTGGTTACAGGGATACTGCCACCAAAAATGAAATGTCCTTATTGTGTTCATTTTATGTTGCTGATAATCTTACAAGAGAAAACCAAAGCACAGGTATGTTTAGTGAAGAAAATACTTTCTATGTGTCACTGGGTGCATACGTTTTGTGATCATTTGTGTTGTAAACGGCCACCCAACAGTATCTACTATACATCATGTGCGCCTCACTGGCTGGCATTGGCCATAGAATGGGGTCTATTGGACAATCACTGACTCTAATCATTGCGTTGTATTCAAAGGACATCACCAGGGGTAGATTAGAAGTCTTTTAAACTCAGTCATAACTCCTTCAGCTGTCCTCTCTTATCTCAGGTAGCAGAGGCAGGACAATAGCCTTATCTAAGCATTCCCTCCTCCACCTCATCAACTATTAAATAATGTATAAATAAAGCACAGCCACAAAATGAAACTGTTCCACAGATTTTGGTACATGTTGCATAATTGGGAAAAATACAAAACAATGGAAACGGGAGATAAAAAACGAATTTTATTTTTCATGCAATTACTTTATAAAACACATGCTGCTGTTTTTTTTTGTTTTTTTTTAAGTGGTTCAATTTGTAATACACAAGTACCAGTAATCTAGTTACAGTTTATGTTAGTGGTAGTGTCCCTTTAACTTTATTCCTGACTTGGAAACCAGCCTGTCATTTTTCGGCTACATTTGTTTGACTGATCTGTGTGATGACATTAGGTTTACTGCAACTGTATTTTGCAAGCTGGGAAACTGTCCTTATTTTGGCCAAACATAAAAATGGACAAGGTAACAGAAGGCAACCAATAATCACGTGTACTGTCCTTATGTAGATCGTATCAGAAGGCAATCAATGATGACGTGTACTGTCCTCATGGATTCAAAGATATGGCTTCAAAGATATGATGACCATCGTAGAAAACCCCACATACTGGAATGCTGAGGAAAAATACTGGACATAGTGTAAAACTGCAAAAATTTATTAACGTGAATTAATAAAAGAATCCCACTCACAAGATAAGCAGCACACTAAAAGAAATTTGTGTGCAAATGCGCATTGTCATGGAGCTGATGTAACGCTCCATGCTTCAAACCCCAAGAGACTTTATGTTCATTTATATCGTGTGTTTTTAAATATATTTTACATCGTTTGGTTTTAGTTTAATTTAGTTTAGTGTAAAATGGCGTAGCTTTGGTTTTTTAAATACTTATGTTCCTGTAGGTAAATGTGTTTTTGTGTATACAGTAAACAAGCTTTACTGCTGTGTAATTTATGCACCAGGGCTTTTCCCATTATCTAGCTGCATATTTAATTCAAGGGATCTGTGATAGTGGTTGTGTTTAATCTGATGTGTTAGAACAATGGATTATATAAATGTTGTGTGAGCTGAAGGCTAAAGAATGTAAAGAATGTTTATTGTAAAATAACTGACATAATGTAATTAGTATGGGTAGGACGAGGTGCGTCATTTTATGCAAATTATGACTGTTGGACTTCAGCATAAATGGTGGCGTTTTGTTCATTAAAAAGTAGGGATGTACCGATACTAGTATCGGTGCCGATACCGGGTACTGCAGGAGTACTTGGTACTCGTGCAGTACCCCCGATATTTTTTTCCGATACCGGAAGCCGGCATTGAGCCGGCTTGCCGGTATCCGAGGGGCTGCGGCGGCTGTCCGAATGCTCTATCGGCATTCGGACAGGCCCTGCAGCTGCTCTCCACCCTGTGTTTATACTTACCTTCCTTTAGCGACGCCAGGAAAGTCTTCGCGCGCGCGCTCCTTGGAAGGTCCCCAGCCGTGACCACGTGGGACCATGTGATCGCGGCTGGGGTCCTTCCAACGAGGGCACGCGCGGGAACTTACCTTCCTTCAGCGACGCTGGGAAAGTTCCCGCGCGTGCCCTCGTTGGAAGGACCCCAGCCGCGATCACATGGTCCCACGTGGTCACGGCTGGGGACCTTCCAAGGAGCGCGCGCGCGAAGACTTTCCTGGCGTCGCTAAAGGAAGGTAAGTATAAACACAGGGTGGAGAGCAGCTGCAGGGCCTGTCCGAATGCCGATAGAGCATTCGGACAGGCCCTGCAGCTGCTCTCCGCTCATACTTACCTTCCTTCAGCGACGCCGGGAAAGTTTCCGCGCGTGCGCTCGTTGGAAGGACCCCAGCCGCGATCACATGGTCCCACGTGGTCGCGGCTGGGGACCTTCCAAGGTGCGCTCGCGCGAAGACTTTCCCGGCGTCGCTGAAGGAAGGTACAGTTGTGTTCAAAATTATTCAACCCCCAATGCTGTAAAGGGTTTTAGGGAATTTAGTGTACATTTGTAATTGTATTCAGAATGAAATCCTACAAGGACTTTTTAAAGAACCATATGCAGCTAAAATGACATCAATTGGTTTTGTAATACAGTAGTAAATGTTTCTTTTGTGAATTCTTCATTGACACAATTATTCAACCCCTTAAAGACTACCACTCTGAAGAACAGAGGTTCATTCAAGTGTTTTCAATCAGGTATTGAAAACACCTGTGGATGTCACGGAGCAGCAATAAAGCATAATAAGCATCAATTAGGCAGCAAATGACTGTGATACTCAGCTCCTTCTAGACATTTACTGGTGTGGTTACAAACATGGTGAAGTCAAGAGAATGGTCCAGGAAGACAAGAGAAGAGGTGGTTACTCTTCACAGGAAGGGCAATGGCTATAAGAAGATTGCAAAGATGTTAAACATACCAAGAGAGACCATAGGAAGCATCATTCGCAAATTCAAGGCAAAGGGCACTGTTGAAACGCTACCTGGTCGTGGCAGAAAGAAGATGCTGACTTCGACTGCTGTGCGCTACCTGAAGCGTAGAGTGGAGAAAAGTCCCCGTGTGACTGCTGAGGAACAGAGAAAAGATTTGTCAGATGTGGGTACTGAAGTTTCAGCTCAGACAATACGGCGCACACTGCGTAATGAAGGCCTCATGCCAGAACTCTCAGGTGCACCCCCTTGCTGTCTCCAAAGAATAAGAAGAGTCGACTGCAGTATGCCAAAAGTCATGTGGACAAACCACAGAAGTTTTGGGATAGTGTTCTGTGGACTGATGAAACAAAATTAGAACTGTTTGGGCCCATGGATCAACGCTATGTTTGGAGGAGGAAGAACAAGGCCTATGAAGAAAAGAACACCTTGCCTACTGTGAAGCATGGCGGGGGGTCAATCATGCTTTGGGGCTGTCTTGCTTCTGCAGGTACAGGGAAGCTTCAGCGTGTGCAAGGTACCATGAATTCTCTTCAGTACCAGGAGATATTGGATGACAATGTGATGCAGTCCGTCACAAACCTGAGGCTTGGGAGACGTTGGACCTTTCAACAGGACAATGATCCCAAGCATACCTCCAAGTCCACTAGAGCATGGTTGCAGATTAAAGGCTGGAACATTTTGGAGTGGCCATCGCAGTCACCAGACTTAAATCCGATTGAGAACCTCTGGTGGGACTTAAAGAAAGCAGTTGCAGTGCGCAAGCCTAAGAATGTGACTGAACTGGAGGCTTTTGCCCATGACGAATGGGCGAAGATACCCGTAGATCGCTGCAAGACACTTGTGTCAAGCTATGCTTCCCGTTTAAAAGCTGTTATAACTGTAAAAGGATGTTGTACTAAGTACTAAGATTGAATGTCACTTGGGGGTTGAATAAAACTGATAATGATGTGAGCACAGAAAAGACATTTGTGGTTATTTCATTATAAATGTTATGTTATATTTGTCTGACCTACACGTGCCTCTTTGATTTAATTATAAGCAAGATGACTGAATGATCAAAATCAATGTCAAACTGGCCAAAACACTCAATTTCAGTGGGGGTTGAATAATTTTGAACACAACTGTAAGTATGAGCGGGGGGTGGGGGGGGCGGCGGCATTATCCATGAGCTAGGGGGGCATATCCATGAGCTGGGGGGACATATCCATGAGCTGGGGGGACATATCCATGAGCTGGGGGGACATATCCATGAGCTGGGGGGCATTTCCATGAGCTGGGGCGCAGGATATCCATGAGCTGGGGGGGCAATATCCATGAGACCTGGGGGCTTTATATGAGGTCTGTTCTTATTGGAAAGCGTCACGTGACATAAAATAAAAGTATCGGTACTTGGTATCGGTGAGTACTTGAACAAAAGTATCTGTACTCGTACTCGGTCTTAAAAAAGTGGTATCGGTGCATCCCTATTAAAAAGTCAGAGAACTCTCAGAGCTCAGAGAGAGAGAATCCTGTTTTAAAGCATACAGCCGCGCCTGGTGTCTTTATTTCAGCGACGCTACACTATACACTATCACCCTCAGAAGGTACCGAGCAGCCTTCTGGAGATTCCTAACGGCTCCAGGGCAGAGGAACAGAAGCAGGCGGGTCAAGCTGCTCGAGGCGCTGAGGACAGTGCTCCCAGTAGCCGGGCTGACCACAACGAAGGGGTGTCTGGAGAGCCAGGACAGACGGAAGGGAACGGTTCCATCACACGCATAATTACCAACAATTGTGGTCAACGGTTATTTTGGCCATACTTTTAATTTTGTGACTATCAGACCACTGTAATTGAGGTGATTTCTTGGTTTGCAGATTTCACTCCTGCAGTGGAAAAAATGCAACCACCTCAATTGTGTGTTTGTTGTTTTTTTGCAATTAATGTGTGGAGTACATAATTAATAAAAAAATGACTTATCAATTCCACCTTAGCTCCTGGAAGGAATTCTACATCACTCGCAGTATTTCTGAAATCATGGGACATCAAGGGAAACATGGGTGCTCAGGAGCAGCTTTTTTCTCACATGCCTATTTTTTTCCACATGACACCTAGCTTTTAAATGCTGCTTTCTGCAAAGTGCCACCAGAATGTAAAAGTGCTATGCTGTAGTATAGAACACCCCATAAAGTAAGAAAAGGCAGTAATAACAAAAAGCCGTATTCTTTTCACATCCGAAACAAAGTTTAGCTAAGAGAGCGATTCGTACATGGATTCACAAAAAAAATCTGCTGTCCTAGCCAGAGAAAAAGGGGGCAGTATAGGCTCTTAAAACAGCCATCTGACACTTAAACGTGGAGGTCACTGTCCTAGCAGCTGCATGGTGCCTGTGGGTGCACTTGAGCATGGCCTGGGGCAGAAACAAGCATGGGGGAGGGTCCAAGGTGAGAGGTTTGATAAATGCTTGGCCTGCTGGCTTTTGGATAGGAGTAATTTAGCTCAGATGGGCTCCAGCAGCCCATGAATCAAAAGCTGTCAGTACAAGGCTAAAGATGGAGTGAGGAGCATTGTAAGTGTGCCTCTCCGTGACCCCTGCTGGCCCTGGGGTCAAGTGGGCAACAGATTTCTGAAGAGTTGATTTAGTGGAGCAGTTAGGGAGGCTTCTGGGGAGGGGGCCGTATGAGATATGTGTTCAGGCAGAAATCTGAAAAGGCTAACTTGATCAGCTTGTCCTCATATATTTTTTTTCAATCTTCAAATACATATCTTGAAGAATTAGCCTAGGAACACGTAGGCTTTTCCAGCTTACATAAAAGAATTGCAGCTGGTTCCAATTACTGATCCCATCATGCCTGTTAATACATTGATTGTAACAAGTGTGTCTGTATAATGTGTTTAGATAGTAGACAATTTGGAAAAGATATGCAATGTATTTATGGAAAAAAATTTGAATCCAAAATTAGACTGCGTCCACCATTTAGAAAATTCTATATATATTTATTCTTTGCCGATCAGCAGTCTTAAAGATCATTTGAATACTTTGACTAACCAAGCCATGAAACGGAATTCACAGGTTATCCACCTTTGCCATAGTTCTGAGCCCATTGCCTTGCAGAGAGCATACATACTGGCTGCTACCTATGGTTAATCCAATATATGCTGTCTCACACTGCAAAAATCTTTTTTTTTCTTATCCATGTGTCTGCATTTAGTCCCTGTGATACGCGTGATCATCTCCTTTTTATGCTTCCGTCCCCCGTTCAAATTGGTTTTTATTGTCCTTCGATAATTCATTGAAAGGATGACATAACTGGTTTGTCCTTGTGAAAGCACTTGTCATGTTGTAGATTGAAGTTATTATTCTGCAATATTGTTTGATTCATGCGAGATTGCTGGTTTCTGTATGAGTAAGACTTGAAAATTTTTAAATATTTGCTGTATTGTTCTGAAAGTTTATAAAACTTTACGAAATAAAAATTGATTTAATTGTGACACTAAAACAAGAAGATTGCAAATGATTGGAATTACACTTTTCTGTAACCTATGTATTAAAGGCACTTAAAGCATGTCAATTAATGGATTAGAGCGGTCTGAAACAAAGGTGGATCAATTATAAACATTGTAATTAAAGGTAAAGCGTGACCAGACGTAACACAGTTTTGTAAGCGACGGTGTTAAATCTGTGTTAAGCCAGGGCAAGCTAACAATTTTATTTCTTTTCATTCCTAGAGTGAAAATGAAGAGAAACTGAAGAAGAGGAAGGAACGCTTTGGTATAGTGACCAGTTCAGCTTCTGTTAATGATGATGTGGAGGTAAGAATTATTATTATACTCTTTATATAGTGCCATCAGATTCTGCAGGATTGCATATTAAGTTGAGTTTTGCCAGCAAATGTGCTGACGTGTACTGTTAACACACGTGGGTAACTCTCCAGTAACTCTATGCTAACCTAACAACTTAGGTGCTAGTATGTGTCAGTTGACTTCTGGGATCATTTTGAAAATAAAGCTTGGTTATGATGAACATCATAAATACTTAGTTTACGATTTGAACTAAATTTATTAAGGTCCAAGTTACCGTCCTCTTGGCTCAGTCTGAAACCCCAATCAGACTCCCCAAATGCAGAATTATACAGGCTGCACATGAGCATAAATGACTCGCATTAAAAGAATATAATTGGAAGGGTTTGCACATAAGCCTGCATTGCATCAAGAACGTTTACCTTATCCTTCAGAGTAGGGCTGCAACGAACGATTATTTTCATAATCAATTAGTTGGCGGATTTTTTTATTTTTTATTTTTTTATTACTTTCGACTCCTAGGATAATTAAAAATTTTACAACGTGAGTAAAGGCAGCTCTGGACTGGAGGGAGGGTGGGGTGGTGGCACAGGACTCTAGCTCCAAGTAAGGATAAAACACTGGCGCAGGGGTGTGGAAATTCTATCGCCCGACGCCTGGGACATGAAGATAGGGGAGCCGGACAAGTAGATTTTTTTTGAGATGCAGTCCAGCGGGCAAGAAGTCCACCGGACTGAGGGCTAATTCCTCGCCGTGAATATCGCATGTGCGATCATCCAGGACGGGAAGAAATGGTCCCTGGACACTGACGTCAATAAAACTGCGCGCGTGCAGCCCTATGCTTCCCGGCATACAGCTCTCGCGATACGACCCATAGTACCGCGAGAGCTGCTGGGAGCCATGTCATCCCATCAGGGAGCCGTGTGTGACATCACGTCTCTTCCCTATAGAGCAGGTCTGTGATAAATAATAATATTAAAAAAACACCTCGGTAATTATTATTATTATTCTTTATTTATAAAGCGCCAGCATATTCCGCAGCGCTGTACAATAAGCATAGTATAGACAGGGTTACAATATATTGAACAACATTTGACAAACAGTACAGGAGGAGATGAGGGCCCTATTCCCGTAGGAACTCACAATCTGGGAGGGTTGGGGTTGGAAACAGGAGGAGAGGACTGTAAGGTGAGAGTGATTGATGGTTGCGTCAGTGAGTTGGGTGGTAGGCTTCCCTATATAGGAACGTTTTAAGGGAGCGTTTGAAGGAAGAGAAGTTAGGGGAAAGTCTGACAGTACGAGGGAGAGCGTTCCAGAGAGTGGGGGCTGCGCGTGAGAAATCCTGCAGTCTATCATGTCGAAGAGGTGATGCGGGGAGAAGCTAGGCGCAGGTCACCGTTTGACCTTAGGGAGCGGGCTGGGGTGTATTTGGTGATTAGTGAGGACAGGTAGTGGGGAGCTGAGTTAGTGAGGGTTTTGTAGGTAAGGATAAGGATTTTGAACTTAATTCTGCAGTGGATGGGGAGCCAGTGAAGGGACTCGCAGAGGGAAGCGGCAGAGACAGAGCGGCGGGTGAGGTGAATTAGCCTGGCGGAGGCGTTCAGGATGGATTGTAGGGGTAATTGTAGGCGTAGGCGTTCAGGATGGATTGTAGGGGTAATGTTACATATCATGCTCTTGGAGCCATTCCATGCATGTCCTGATCACCATGCTGGAATGATCCCAAGAGCTTGCAATCTAACACCTTTTATGGAAAACTGTCTGAATCGGGCAGTTATTTCCACAAAAATTAATAACTTGAGTTAAATTGCAAGCTTTCAGGGCCAATCCATGACTGAAGCTTTGCATACACGCAGGAATGACCCCAACAGCTTGCATTCTAACTCACACTCATGTAGTGCGTGCATAATTTATCACAGAAACCATAGCCATAAAATTTACAGTAATATGCAGTGTGTATGAGTTTTATTGCTGTGGAGCCCTGTGATACGCTCATACACACCGCATATTCCTGGTAGTTTTAGCGCTGTGGAGCCCTGTGATACCCTCATACACACCGTATATTCCTGGTGGTTTTAGCGCTGTGGAACGCCAAGATAGATACAGAATTTTTAGTTGTAATGCTCTGACTTAATGTAATGCTTGTTCTTTAATGCAACTTAAACCAGATTTCCTAATGTGAATGTTAAAGTATGTCTGGTGAAACAGTATGTGAGCAGACATATAAGGCTTATGAGGTTGACCCTGATAAAAGCCATTTAATTTTGTTGTTTAATGTAAACTATTTTATTTTGTTCAATGTTCAGTACTTGCATTTGTTGCACATATTGAAGTGTTAAGTATGTTTCTAGGCTGTTATGAATAAAGACCTCTATTTAAACAATATTTTGTTGAAATTATTTTTCTTATCAGGACAAGTAGATCGTCCTGAGGGACAAGTAGATTGGACTACCAATTGTCAACTCTTCTCATTATAGATTAGTTGTCGAATTTAATCGATTAGTTGTTTCGGCCCTACCTCAGAGCGGGAGTAGCCTAGTTGCATTATGGAAAGGGTAATATCTATGTGGTTATTATACCAACATACAATTATAAAATTTAGCTAAGTATGACGGTAAGTTAGAATTTTAATAAAGGACTCAGAGGCGAGTATTGCATTCTCTTTTCTTGCTTTTAATATAGCAGCAAACAAAAATTTCGAAAAAAAAACACAGACATTTTTTTAAAAACAAAATATTTGGTAACAATGGAGTATTCTAACCCCCCTTTCCCAGTGAGACAGTCCAGTACTCTGTAGCCTATATATACATCCAGCTTCCCGCCTTTTCTCCCTCTTTTCTTTGCTTGTTAACAACGGATCCACAGGCATAAAGAACCATGAGGAAATTGATCCATCCGAATCTTGAAGACAGGAATCACCACCAGATGAAGATCCACATCTCACTGAGCTGAAATCAAAAGAAGTGAGAAACCAACGCGTGATATAGAACGCGAGCAAAACCCAAGAGTCCGCCCTGGGAGGGCAGGGTGGGCAATACTCGCCTCTGAGTCCTTTATTAAAATTCTAACTTACCGTCATACTTAGCTAAATTTTATAATTTTAATACAAGGTCTCAGAGGCTCCTACTGCAAGTTCAAAGCTGATCCATAAGAGCGGACGACCAATGAACTATTGGTTTAAAATAAAAGGTCCGAAAAGTGGTCTCACGAGACCAATCCGCTGACCTGAGCAGATCCTCCAAACGACAACCCGCCACCATCGCGGAGGACGCCGTGGCGCTGCGAACAGAGTGTGCCCCAAACCTGATTACGTCTACTCCCGCCAGGGCCAACAACCACTTCAACCAACGCGCCAGCGTAGTGGAACCGACCGCGGCATGAGGAGAACGATATGAAACAAATAGTGGGGACACCCCTGGAGAACGCAGCGCGATCGTACGGGTCTCAAAAACTTTCAAGCATGCCACCGGACATAAAGCAGGTTGAGTCGGGAACGACGGATAAAATACAGAAGTTAATGACGTTTTGGTACGACGCGATACATCAAAGCGAACCCCTTCAGGAACAAATGATCTGACCTGAAAATCCAAAGCTCTGACATCCCCTACTCGTTTACACGAAACGAGGCAGAGGAGTGCCAAGAGCTTGGCCGAGATCTGTCTCAAAGAGAGATTCTCATTCGACGGCCATGCCAGTAAGAATGTGAGTAACATAGCGACATCCCATGTCTCCGAATAACGAGGGAGCGGAGGTCTCGAACACCTAATGCCTCTCAGTAAACGACAGACCAAGGGATGTTTGCCCACAGGAGTTCCTAAAATACCCTCGTGATAAACCGAGAGCGCCGATCTATAAACATTAATCGTCCTATACGCTCTACCCTCGTCAAAGCATTCTGAAAGGAAGTTCAGGATGTAGTTTAGAGGGGCTCGAAAGGGATCCTGATCCCTCGACATACACCAAGCAGCCCACTGAGTCCAGGCCGAATCATAACAGGACAAGGTACCCGGGGCCCATGCCGCCCGTAACAGAGCTCTAGCTCGGATCGAAACCTCTCCGGTCGTCCCGGATGCCCCGAGACCAAAGAGATTAGGACCGGACACGTGCCCTGTGACAACAGCGGGTGGGGTTGTCCCAACCCGTCCACCAGTAGATCCGGAAGATCCGGCAGTAAGCGCGGGACAGCCACCAGAAGTTCCAGTAACAGAGGAAACCAAGGTTGGTTGGGCCAGAATGGAGCCACTAGAACCACCTCTGCTTCCTGTGTCCGGATCTGGTGTAACGTCCGAGCAATGAGTTGGAATGGAGGAAACGCATAATGTCGAGGACTCCCCCAGTGTTGCAGAAAGGCATCCGTGGCTAGGGCCATGGGGTCTGGTCGCCAACTGTAAAACTGGGGTAGCTGATAGTTGAGCCGGGAGGCGAAGAGGTCTATTTGAAGAGGACCCCATAACTCCCACACCCTTGTAAAAATTGACGAGAGTAAACGCCAATCTCCAGAGTCTTCCGTGTGTCTCGAGCTCCAGTCTGCTAGGAGGTTCGACACACCCGGAATAAATTGGGCCTGTACTATTATTCCTCTCTGGAAGCACCAGTCCCAGAGTCGGGTCGCCATCCCCGTGAGGAGGGAGGACCGAGGTCCCCCCAGAGCGTTTATGTATCTGACCGCTGGAAAGTTGTCCATCCGCAAAAGGACAGACAAACGATCCGGCGGTTTCAGAAAGCTCTGTAAGGCGAATAGACCTGCCAACAATTCTAGTCCGTTGATATGGAAATCCGCTTCCTGGGGAGACCACGGACCCCCCGTCAGCAAATTCCCGCACCTTGCTCCCCAACCTGAAAGGCAAGCATCCGAGTCTATCGTCATTGCAGGTGGGGGAACTGTAATAGGTCTGCCGTTGCAGGATCGGAGGTTCTCGATCCACCAATGGAGATCCTCTCTCGCTCCCTCCGTGAGAAACACTTGATCCGAATAATCGAGTCCCTTCCGTAGGAAAAGGGCCGTCAGGCGTTGGAGGGCCCGATAGTGGAGAGGTGCCGGATGCACCGCCAATTTCGTGGCCGCCAAAAGTCCTATGACCCGTGAGAGCTCTCGTAGTGTCGGGGAGGCACTGGCGAGCAGCGAACGAACCTCTTTTAAAATGGCCTTGCCTTTGTGTCCCGGAAGTTTGAGTGACATCGGTATGGGATGCACCATGAGACCCAAAAACTCCAGGTATCTGACTGGTTGAAGAATAGATTTTTCTTTGTTCCCCAGAAATCCCAAGTCTTGTAACAGGGTGATTGTCTGGCAAATTTGGAGCCTGAGGAGTTGTGCAGACTCCGCCATCAGAAGTATGTCGTCCAGATAAATGATGAGGCGAATCCCTTGAGATCTGAGATGGCTCACCACCGGCTTCAGCAGCTTGGTGAAGCACCATGGTGCTGAAGACAGTCCGAATGGGAGGCATCGAAAACGCCATGTGACGTTGTTCCAATGGAAACAGAGGAACTCTCTGGATTCCTCTGCCATAGGAACCGTCAGATAGGCGTCCTTCAAATCTATCTTTGCCAACCAGTCCCCGTGCCGAAGGACATCTTTCAGTAAATGTAAGCCCTCCATTTGGAAATGGTTGTAAATCACCGATAGATTCAGATCTCTCAGATTGAGTACGGGTCGACTTCCCCCTCCCTTCTTGGGTACCAGGAATAGATTGCCCAGAAACTTGCCTTCTTGTGGAGACCGTTCTATAGCCCCTTTCCGTAAAAGGTCTGAGACTTCTTCCTCTACCAATACCCTTTCTGCCTCCGAGAAAATCATCGGAGGGGGAAAGGATCGTTGAACGGGAATCGAAACAAAATCTATGCGAAAACCCTTCACCGCGTCTAACACCCAAACATCTGATGTGATCCGTCGCCATTGTGTTAGACATGAACGTAAACGACCTCCCACTTGAACCTCCGAAGGAGGAATCAACAAGCTGTGTACCTTGATATCTGTATCTGGAATTGCGTCCACCTCGGTAGCCTCGGAAGTTGCGAAAACCTCTGGCACGCCAGGGTCGTGAGCGTGATGGGAAGAAGTTGGCAACTCGGGTTTCAGATTGTGAGGCGTCATATGCCACTGACCCTCTTGACGCGTCGTATGCCACGGAGCCTGTAAATTGGCGGGAAATGCCCGCTGATCCTCGGCCGGCAGCGCGACCCCTGACCCTGCCGGCCCTAGCGAAAACACCCGCTGTAAATACTTTCTTAATGGATGTCGTGACTTTCTCCATCGTGGTGAATGCCCCTGTGTACTCGGACATATCTCGAAGGAAACCTGGGCCAAATAACCATCCTTGGGCTTTAGCACCCAACTCATTGTCAGCCACTGCCGCCAGCTGCGGATCCATTTTTAATAAAATGCATTTTCGACGTTCTGTCGCCAGGGCAGAGTTAGTGTTACCCACGAAACTCAGAGCCCTTTGCACCCAGTTTGTCACGTCATAAGGGTCTAGTGTAGCATCGGCCAGCTTTGCTTGTTCCGCAACATCAAGAAGTTTGGCTAGTGGGCCAATCACGTCTAACAGTTTGTCTTGACAATTCTTAAATGCTAAATCCACTCCTCTGTTTTGTGACCAGCCTTTATTCTCTACAAATTTTATGAATTTTTTATCAACGTCAGGGGTTAAGCACGTTTTCCCTACAGTAGTAGGTCGGGGACACTCTGCTCTCATTCTGTTTCTGGTGGTTTTATCCAATGGTTTACGCACTCTCGCATCAATCCAAGCTTCCACATGTGGGGTGAGATTCCAATCAGTGGAGCGAGGGTGGGACAGATCCTCTGGTGTAAACATGGGGTTACCCATAGGGTCATAAATAGGTCCAGATTTGTCAGACCTTTGATGGGGTGTAACGGGTAAATCAGAAAATTCCTCATCTGAGGCATACACTTCTAAAGTGTCTTCTTTGTTTTCGTCCCCTGAGAAGGGAGTATTATCTTGTCCACCAGAGGTGGAGGGGTGTTCATGTGAGTGGGGAGATTCGTAGCGTTTAACTCGCTTCGCCGAATCAGTCTCCACATGGTGCGTTTTTTGATTGCGCTTTTTTGATAAGAGTGTCCCCGGCATAGACTCCCTGGGCAGTGTCACGGGGATGCCAGCCCCTCCAGCCCTGCGCATTTCATTTTTATTGGGCTGTTTCCCTGTGGGTAGGGGAGAATCAGGGAGCCCCACCTCGGTGGGTATATTGCTCATATCTTTATCTGGATGAACCAGGGCAGTATCGGATTTTACTTCAGAAATTGCATCCCTAAGTGATTGGGAGAATGACGTAGAAAGAGCTGTTACAGCTTTGAATACAGCATTTTCAATTGAAGATTGAATATGGGGCTCTAAATTAAGTTTAGGGGGATTGGGATCAGCAGGGTCAGCGGCTCTAGAGCCCGATGGGGTACCAGCCTTATCATGGAGAGTATCCAGTTGTGAGGAGCAGTCCTCCGAATCTGTGTCCCGTTCTGGGGAAGAATCCTTTGCCACTAAGCGAGGAGCTGACTTAGGACGCGGCATTCTCTTTGGCAACGTGATAGAACACTGAAAGCCGGCGGAACTGAGCGCGCGAAGTACCGCGCATGCGCCCCGCCCCTAGCAACGGCTTCCGCCGCGAGGAGATAAACCCATAAGTAAATAAATTAAAACGCTGCAGAAACCTGTTTTAGATGTTCCCCCGCAAAGGGAACGCTACCAATACCTTAAGTAAACCACTCCGGTCGCCACAGTTAACGCTGGACGACCGGAATAAACCAATTAAATGTACATAAATATATAGGAGAAAGAAAAACTATACTTATCTTCTCCAGCAGCAAAAAAAAGAGGGAGAAAAGGCGGGAAGCTGGATGTATATATAGGCTACAGAGTACTGGACTGTCTCACTGGGAACGGGGGGTTAGAATACTCCATTTTTACCAAATATTTTGTTTTTAAAAAAATGTCTGGTTTATTTTCGACATTTTTGTTTGCTGCTATATTAAAAGCAAGAAAAGAGAATGCAATAGGAGCCTCTGAGACCTTGTATTAAAATTATAAGGTTTACTTTGTGACACCATGTATCCAAGATTGCCTTCAGGTTCCTCAAAACCACACACAGGTAGATATCTCTAACATTACTTGCCGAATCGGGCTGGGGGGGGGGGATATATTGTTAAATAACTTTACCTGTTACTACCACTATTTCTCATAGCAGTTATGTTGTGGTAGTTTGGTTAACTGATTTAGAAACAGACACTTTAAATCTAGTTCACCTGCTCTAAATTTTTTAACCTGACATTTCTGTGATTTTGGCATGGATAAGTAACTGCTTTAGGAGGTAATTAAATAGCTTTAAATACAGTTCTCCTCGATCTGTTGTTTTGATGAGATCATTCCAGTCATCATTTTGGAAACCTAAAATCTGGCCAAAACCGTCAAATATTGCTGTTATCTGGACACCCCCCCCCCCCCCATTAGAGTATTACGCTGGCCAATTTGTCGATTTTTCAATAAACATGGTTACCCTTTCTGCCCCCCCCCCCGAATGTAGTAAAACACAGCTGGTAGGGGATTATGTGTAGGTAAGGTAACTCATGCAGTGGGTTGTAAAACTTTGGAATGCAGGGTCAAATATGCACTCCTGACCCTCTAGATTGTGGTTACCTTGCAAAATATGCAAGGGCTTCTGTCAGAAGTGTGAACTCTATGGCACAGAAGCCAAGAGTCCTCTGAAAGCCTCAGGTGGGGGAAGGCTGGCCAATTAGACCCCTTTTGGGGTCAAAGGGCACCTAAGCAAAGGTTGCTAAAGGTGGGGGAAGTGAGAACAGGAAGCTGTATCCATAAAGCGCTGTATGCCAGCTGTGTATTAACTTGTTCAGCATCTCAACAGCTGCTTTTGTGATGAGATTTCACATGTACCAGAGAGCTAATGAGGACTACAGTACTAATTGTGAAATTCTGCAAAATGGAATTAGTTTTAGGTCTTGAAAGATGTGGCTCTTGTAGTGACTTGCAAGACACCAAAATTTGAATAGCACAAATGGCATATTTCTCACTGTGTGGCATAGATGTATACTTTGCATCCAAAGAGGTTTCTCTTACAAAACGGTTAGGCTTAGTTTCAGACTGTTTTATAAACTGTTTTTTTCTTCTATTTATCCCAACAGGCAAAGAAAAGAAAAAGATCTGAACGTTTTGGCATGGTTTAGCTTGGTCCTGCCCCTGTTGCACTTTGATGCCATATAAATGTGTTCAATTTGCTCCATGCCCAGAATATTGTGCTGAAGTATTTGGTTCTTACACTGTTTTTGTGGGCTTTTTTTGTTTTGTTTTTTTAAAAAAAAGTATTAAATGAAATTTGAGTCAATTTGTTTTGTTTCTGTATGCTTATTCCAATAGCTTTTGTTAATCACCTTGTAAATTATTTTCAGGTCTTCACACATATTTGAGCCAAAGTTGAGTTAGTCCAACTCTGTTGTTAAGGCAAAGTTGTGCTTGCTCTAGTCAAAACTAAGCAAGTGCACCTTTGCCTTTTGTGATGCTTCTATTTAAATACATTCTCTCTAAAGCCTATAAATGCATTAGTTACATGTTATGTAACTATATTGTTTAATTGTTGCAAAATAACACTTTCAGGTTGACTACAGCTAGTGTGTAGGTTTGTGACATAACCTGCTCTAAAGTAAAATGTAATCTATAGTCACATGCTATTTTTGTCTACTAACATATTTGTATTACAATGTGATCCTATGGATCATAAGAATTTACAAGAGCAATTTCAGGATTTATTTTTGTGTAGTATTTTGTATTAAAAAGCTGTGTTCTAAAAAAAGAAAAAATCCAATCCACTTTTAAAGGATTGCAGCAAAGTACTTGCTTCCTTCTGGGATTTATACTCCAAAGGACTGTGTGGTGTCTACAGTATCTTCCGTCAGAACGTCCGTCCGTTATGCACGCACGCAGAGTGTGCTCAGACTGCCTTCCCCCTGACTCTAGCCTAAGACTTCTATACAGCGGACTTAAAAACAATGAAAAAAGATCTCTGTAGTTTGGGGGGTTCTTCCTTTAGGTATGAGTTTTTTTTTCACAAAATAGGTATCGGCGCCAATCACCGTGAGATCGTGTAGGGAAGGAAAGGGGATTTATACATACACTTTTGATAGATGATTTGTCGACCTACATACGCTATAACAAAACATGGTGCAGTATATCAAAAATACAACAATTTGGCAACTATAGTGTATATACACTGCTCAAAAAAAATAAAGGGAACATTTATTAAATACTGTGGTCATTACATAGTTGAATGTGCTGACAACAAAATCACACAAACATTATCAATGGAAATCAAATTGAGCAACCCATGGAGGTCTGGATTTGGAGTTACTCAAAATTAAAGTGGAAAACAAAACTACAGGCTGATTTAACTTTGATGTAGTGTCCTTCAAACAAGATGAGGCTCAGTAGTGTGTGTGTGGCCTCTACGTGCCTGTATGATCTCCCTACAACACCTGGGCATGCTCCTGATGAGGTGGCGGATGGTCTCCAGAGGGATCTTCTCCTACACCTGGACTAAATCATCCCCCAACTCCTGGACAGTCTGTGGTGCAATGTTGGTGGATGGAGCGAGACATGATGTCCCAGATGTGCTCAATTGGATTCAGGTCTGGGGAACGGGCGGGCCAGTCCATAGCATCAATGCCTTCGTCTTGCAGGAACTGCTGATACACTCCAGCCACATGAGGTCTAGCATCCTCTTGCATTAGGAGGAACCCAGGGCCAACCGCACCAGCATATGGTCTCACAAGGGGTCAGGGGATCTCCTCTCGGTACCTAATGGCAGTCAGGCTACATCTGGCGAGCACATGGAGGGCTGTGCGGCCCCCTAAAGAAATGCCACCCCACACCATTACTGACCCACTGCCATGCTGTGTCATGCTGGAGGATGTTGCAGGAAGCAGGCTTCTCCAGACCCTGTCACGTGCTCAGTGTGAACCTGCTTTCATCTGTGAAGAGCACAGGGTGCCAGTGGCAAAGCTGCCAAACGTCCTGCATGGTGTTGGGCTGTAAGCACAACCCCCACCTGTGGACGTCGGGCCCTCATACCTCCCTCATGGAGTCTGTTTCTGACCGTTTGAGCAGCCACATGCACATTTGTGGCCCGCTGGAGGTCATTTTGCAGGGCTCTGGCAGTGCTCCTCCTGTCCCTCCTTGCACAAAGGCGGAGGTAGCGGTCCTGCTGCTGGGTTGTTGCCCTCCTACGGCCTCCTCCACGTCTCCTGATGTACTGGCCTGTCTCCTGGTAGCGCCTCCATGCTCTGGACACTACGCTGACAGACACAGCGAACCTTCTTGCCACAGCTCGCATTGATGTGCCATCCTGGATGAGCTGCACTACCTGAGCCACTTGTGTGGGTTGTAGACTCCGTCTCATGCTAACACTAAAGTGACCAAACCATCAGCCAGAAAGCAAAGGAACGGAGAAGTGGTCTGTGGTCACCACCTGCAGAACCACTCCTTTATTGGGGATGTCTTGCTACCTGCCTATGCTTCCCATCTGTTGTCTATTCCATTTGCACAACAGCATGTGGACTTGATTGTCAAATCAGTGTTGCTACCTAAGTGGACAGTTTGATTTCACAGACATGTGATTGACTTGGAGTTACATTGTGTTAAGTGTTCCCTTTTATTTTTTTGAGATATTATATATATATATTCCAAAAACAGGATTGCACTCGAGGTCTTCAATAAAAAGGCAACATTTATTCAGTTTACATTAAAAAAAAAAAAATCAACCCTTTCGGCTCATACATGAGCCTTTATCAAGGTTAAAAACAATATGTACCTTAACACTTTTATACTTTGAATAATCAACAAGCTTACCAAGTCTGTGTCGCGTTGCCGTCAACCACGCCCACCCGGAAAACGGAAATGGTGCATCGTTCCTGGTCAGACACGTGACTTCAAACAAAGGACGTACTTACTGTGGTGTAAACATACCAAGTAGACATGGAAACCCCACGTTAATACTATGTGCCTCCACTCTGGTTCAATTGGAGGAGAAATCCTTGATGAAAAGACGTATAATACAGGAGAGACATACACTAAATGAATTAGGGGTTTGTATATACATACATAACTAAACACATTTATCTACTACTCAGGAAAGGTGTATAAGACACATTAAGTCCATGAGACATAAGAGTGTTCAACTTTCTTAACCAGAATGTTTCTCTTTGTAAGAGAATTTGCGATCGGTCACCCCCCCCCCCCTCTACGCAGAGGCGGGACATGGTCTATGCCAATGAACTGTAATGTGGGCAGACTGTGATGATATTCCAAAAAAATGTTTGGCATCCGGTTTATCTGTAAAGCCCTCCCGGTACGCTGTATTGATAGCCGATCTATGTCCTCTGATCCTGTCTCTCAATGTTAAATCGTTCTTGCCCACATAAGCTAAACCACATGGGGAACTGATTAAATACACCAAACTCCGTCAAACACGAGATCCTAAACTGAATCTTGTATCTTTTACCTGTTGTCGGGTGTACAAATGAATTACCAGGCGACATGTTAGACAATCCAAACATCGAAAGCATCACATTTTTTGAGAAGTCAGATTTTTTTTTTTTTCCATAAGATTGAATTGGGTCAGATTTAACCAATAAATCCTGTAAAAAGTGGAACGCGTAAACTATGATTACACTACCCACAGAGTGTACAGATCGCATTTCAATTTCAGTATTTGGCGAATTGACAGCTTTCTGAATAGATGAACTGCCATGGAATTGCAAAGTATGGCGAAATTCACCATTCGGTGGCAAGTACGCCGCTTGGTGAATAACCCTTTCTGTCTTCCTTTTCTTAAATCTTTACCCTTTGAACAGGGGGACAGGTCCTAAAAATTCAATTGTGGGAAATGATTTCTGTCCATAATTCCTGCCCTAAAAAAAATTACAAAAATATGGCATTCCTGTGCATACTCAATGTACTCAAGCCCTGGAAACACTCGTAAATATAGATATTACACGTAAAATTGTTCCTAGACAGAAAAGTAATCCAGTTTTCCAATATATCAGTCAAATAGGTAATTTGTACTTCCTGGTGGCGGAACTGTGTTCCCAAGTATTTCTGGTCAGCTTCACCACTTAAATTTGTCCTGTGGTAGGTTTGATCCCAAAAGGTCTTCAGACGATCAGAGAAGACCAGGCAAAAGCAATGGTCTTCCCCTTCTGATAAAATGAAAATCTGGTGTGTCAGAAGAATTTCTTTCTCTGAGACAGAGCATTATGGACCATGAGTCTGTTCCTATAGAGACCATCAAACATTTCCAGCTTACTGATTCACTGCTAGATGGACCATAGTAGCCTATAGCTTTCCCTTTTATAGCCTATGAAAATGATCCCTGAAAGTATAGCCTTCCAATTTCCTTTGTAAGTCAAGATACATTTTTTAGTGGAAGATTATTTTATCTATGTATTTGGGGGAAACAATTTGTCCAGGACGGTGTTCAAATCAACTGGTGGAAGATATTTGCATACATAATAAAGTAGGGCTTGCAGAAATTTCAGGATTGAAATAATTTCAGCCAGCATAGGAGAAAATTCTTTGGGCCAAGGCGTACACAGCCCATATTCTAGGATGTTCACACATGATACCTTTTATTACTCACAAGCTCGTACTAGAAATAACACACAAATCACTCCAGAACATGTGGGGGTAAGGGAAAAGGTAAGAAGAGAATGAAGCCTGTCAAGTAGGGACTAAACCCACCAACTGTGATGTATCTATAGCAAAACAAAAGCAAAAAATGTGAGTTGCCAAGTGAACTCACTACAAAAGTCTAGAAGAACTTCTCTTTATTAAATTTCTGTTAAAATGGATCAAGAGTTCAACAAATGTAATATAAGTGATTTATTTAAGGATCTCTCCTATGCATTTAAGAGGATATGCTCAACCCATGTCTTATCTGGATTAAAAGAGAAATGTAGAGATACACAAATGCCAAGCCTATGCGAACCAACCTCATGTTTTATATGGTCTGGAAAAGAAATGTAGAAACATACAAATGCCAGGTCTATACAGCATATTACTCTTTATCTTCACTGTTGCTGCCCCTACAAAATTTCCGTCTACTATAATTACCCTGCAGTTTTATGTCAACTCAGATCGTGTATATCTTAGCCCACATTCAATTACCACACACATCAACATAGACGATCTGAGGAGCTAAAGCATCAGTTCGGGAAGGAGAGAGATACCGCACAAATGGATTGGAAGTAAAATCTACAGGAGGAGCCAAATAGCCACAGATACTGGAGAGTTCCTGTTCAGCAAGGGTCAGCAACACCCGCCATCCAGATACTTTGGAACAACATTGAAAAAGAGAGAAATCTCAATGTATCCTTTCTGGTAAAATCCTTTCTCAAACAAACACACATTTCCCTTGAGGCTCAGCTAACTTAGCAAGTGGTTGAGAATCATGGGAGATGTAGTTTCAAAACATCTGGTGGGCCAAGTTTTCTGACCCCTGTAACTTTTGCATATGTATATGCTAACCAATCATATGCCAGTGTTCAAATTGTCTGGTGACCGTTGCACTGAGTCAGTTGGCCTCTGATGGTTGGTTATATAATGGCAAATGCCTCATGAACCTGTTGTCCAGCAAAAAACATAAGAATTGTAGGTTACTGCACATATGAGTTCGGATTGATTTGATCCCTAGAACCTTTGTCTATCTCATTGATATGTGCAAATTGTAACCAACGAGATTAATTGCCTTAGACTTCTTTGAGTTGGCTAAATTAGTTTCAATAATATTCTTTCTTTTTTTTTTTTCACTTTTCATGAGAATTTATATTGACAAATGGAACTAATTGAATGTAAGGATTATCGGTACAGATTAATTTAAAATACTTTATTGTCATCTGATAGTGAGCATACCATCTGTCAATTGAACTTCAAAGAATATGGTTGAAATGCTGTTTTCTATATGCTTAGAGTTGTTAGGATTACCACCTAAGATTAACTCCATATAAGCATGCTTGTAAAATCGAATACTAACTGCATCTAGCTGCCCAGGATTGAGTATAATATTATACGTGGATAAGAAAATTAACCAATTTAATGATTGTAATGATAATGCTCTGAATTAATCAAATTTGTTGAGTGATTACTATAGAATATGTTTTTTGAGATCATCCTCATTGTGCTGGTAACCCTATGTGATTAATTGAAGCACTCCTGTGACAACAAAGATTGCATTATATACTAACCCAGTGGTTCCCAACCACGGTCCTCAAGTCCCCCTAACAGGCCAGGTTTTCCAGATATCTGAAGCACAGCACAGGTGATATGATTTGCTGCTCAGTGATTGCAGGATTCCGTCTGCATTTCCCCAATGCGATTCTTAATATCTGGCCTGTTAGGGGGACTTGAGGACCGCGGTTGGGAACCACTGTACTAACCAACTTAAATGTAATTAACATTCAAGGTGTGGATCTCCCCCTTATTTTCAAATGTGTTAATTATTTTTCTTCTTTTTTCTATTTTTCTTTATCATTCTAGTTTTGTGGAAGTTGAATCTAAGCAATTGGATTTTTATGAAACTTTATAATAAAAGATATATTTTATGACACGGTTTCTTGATTAACAGCCTCCAAAGAGGCTTCCTTTTTGTAATAAATCTACATCGTTTATGTATATTTTCATATAATTTATTAGATAATTATTCGGACAGGTGCTTGGTGGTGGTGACAATGCCAGAGATCACCTAAGGACAACAACACTCTGATCACTCTGTGAAGACCAAGTGTTAAACTGTAAAGTGATATGTATAGTGATCAGTATCCTATGGTTTTACCCACGTTAAATATTGGGTATTGTTCATGAATGATACATTTTCTCAAAAAAGGAAAAGCAGTTCATGAAAACAAAAGCACTGCTTGATAATATTCAATGATAAACATATTAAATGAAAGTTATTCTTTTATAATTAACTGCAAACAAATCTCGTTGTGTTACACAGTAGCACAGTGTATTACTTTTTTATATATTACAGATAATCTGATGGGCTTTTCTTCACATACCATTCAATTATGTTTTTCTATATTAAACTTTAAATAATGGTAATATATGGTATATGTGATTGGCATCGATATCTGCAACTAGAGAATAATAAAAGGGGTTTATGCCCAAGGTCATATCAGGTCGCATCCAGGCTTTGTCATTTCCCAGCACTGCAAGTACAGTTGTGCATGAGTTTCATGGGTTAAGCATAGTCATCCTTCACCACGAGGGCAAGGGGGGGGGATTGAGGGAAGGGTACGTAATGGTAATGAGGGTACATGGGATTTAAAGAAAGGGGATAAAAAAAACTCCACCTAATTTATTTTTGTCTCCAGGCTGGGGCTATTCGTGACTAATTTGAACTGAATAGAAGGAGAAAAAAAAATCTATGGGCTTACAAAGAGCATAGGAAAGTGTGGGAAAGGACTGGGGAGAAAAGGCAAGCTGTGCCCTGCGGTGTGTGAGAGATGGTTCCAGTGGCGAGAGCACAAATTTGGCATGGCTTGACTTCTTGGGGACGCAATGCAAAGGGCCGGCATAGGGTCAGAGAGTTGGGAGAGAGAGAGAAACAGAATAAGACAAAATGCATAGAGAGTAGCCAGTGACACAATGTGATCGAAGGGGGTGTGCGTGCCTCGTCCAAAAAAGAAATACCCGCAAATGTTCTACAAAATTTTAGTACTTTACCCTCCCTCATTTCTCAGATGGATTTTTTCTCTTTCCTTTATGTTTTCTTTTCTTCCTCCCTCTCTATCTACATCTTGCGACATCATTATAGAAATTGCTGAAGTACTTTATTTCTTTTGAAAGTTTCATAATTTAATTTCAGCTTCATGTACTGCTTTTCAGGAGGAACACCTGCCCAGCTTTCTGTACGCATGGACCCTGAAAAACAAAGGAAGCATCCCAATGGCCGCACTGTATAATATAGCTACTGTGTGGAATGTCTATTGAAACAAGCTTAGGCTAGGGTCCGACGAGCGTGATTTCTACGGACTGTATGTCCGTGCACACGGACGTACGTCAGTACGGAAGACACAGTAGTGGCCACACAGTCTGTTTATTCACTGACGTATATTTTGACGGATGTAGGAGGGAAAATAAAAAGCAAAACCATTTTGTCCGTGAAAAATGCTGGACGTATAAATGCAGTCCGTCTGACCACGTTCCATCACTCACACACAAAGCTATGCAAACGTTGCGGACGCAGCGCACTTTGTGCGGCCGTTCTAGGGGATGTACGTTCTTGCCTGCCTTGCGTCCGTGGGCCGCGGCCGTTGTGCGTCCGCAGTTCAGTGCGGACGTACTTCATGTGTCAGGCTCCAATGGGCTTTCTGTCATGCTATCACGGACGTACTTTTAGGCGCAATCACGGACGTGAACACTACGCTCGTCTGACCCCAGCCTAACTCCTTCAAGGCTAGTGGGATTTAGCGGTACCTCTACACAGACAAGAATCTACAATGACCATTCGAGCCACTGCTTTCACTCAGGTGACCTGGTATTTGGTTTGGGACTATTCATTTATATATTTTTATCTACCTCTGGAAATGTCTGCAAAACCTGTTACAGAATTTTCTGAAAGTTGGAATTTATATCAGTCATTTTAAGGAAGAGATTTCAAACTCTGGCCCTCAGATGTTGGTTGCCTTCAATTCCCAGAATTCTTTGAATGCAATAATTGGCCAGAGAATCGTGGGAGTTGTAGTTCGGATACATCCAAGGCCAGAGTTTGAGATCCCTGTTCTAAGACTAAACAAGAACAATACTATTAAATAGCAATTCCCGGTGGCAATTGTCAAAATGACAATTTTCACAAAAGTAGTACTTTGCTTACACATTGATTTTATTCTCATGTAAATTAAGGCAAATATTAATTAAATTATTCTTACCTCTTGCTCAATAAAGAATAAGCCATTATCTACCTGATAAATCACTGGATGGAACTAAAATAGTTATCTTGTGGTCGTAAGTAATATATTTTTTTATGTACGTCCTCCCGATTGGGGGGCAGAGGGGTCCAAAGGACCCCCGTTTCAGCCACTCTGCTGGGGGGGAGGGGACTCCTTTAACTGACGTAATCGCACCCATCGCAATGATGTCAGTGCGCCTGCAGGGGGTATAAAAGCGGGGTCTGACTTCAGGGAAATCAGACCACCGCGGTACACCCGGACAGAGAGGTAACTATAGTGAGGGAGGCACCGCTGATCGGATAATGTGAGGGGACATCCTCCGCATACAGCAATGACTTGATGAGGATATCCCCCCACATGTCATCCTCAGCAAAGAAGTTAACAAAATCATATACATCAAAATACAGTATATTATTAAAATGTATTTAATTTAAATTCTAATATAGTGTGATAAGGTGAGGGGGATTGTGTACGAGGGTGTGTATATTCCCCCTCTGTTTATGAGAAGGCTTTGGGCTGTTTGAATCCAGGAGGAAAAAAATGTGTTTTAAATTGTTCCCCTGTGCTGCAAGGTTTTTCCCACCTGCTAATTAAATGCCTTTAAATGCTTCCTGGGTGTGGGGAACCGGTGAGAAGGAAGTAAGGAGATTCAGAAAGACACAGACTGACTGAGAGAGATCAGCAGCAAACACGGTGAAGCTTTGAGGTGGGCAAAGATTTATGTTTGGATGAAAGGGATGTGGGTATAAAGCTATATACCCTAAAGCGTGGGCGCCTATAAAGTTACAGTTGTGTTCAAAAATTATTCAACCCCCACTGAAATTGAGTGTTTTGGCCAGTTTGACATTGATTTTGATCATTCAGTCATCTTGCTTACAATTAAATCAAAGAGGCACGTGTAGGTCAGACAAATATAACATAACATTTATAATGAAATAACCACAAATGTCTTTTCTGTGCTCACATCATTATCAGTTTTATTCAACCCCCAAGTGACATTCAATCTTAGTACTTATAACTGTAAAAGGATGTTGTACTAACAGCTTTTAAACGTGAAGCATAGCTTGACACAAGTGTCTTGCAGCGATCTACGGGTATCTTCGCCCATTCGTCATGGGCAAAAGCCTCCAGTTCAGTCACATTCTTAGGCTTGCGCACTGTAACTGCTTTCTTTAAGTCCCACCAGAGGTTCTCAATCAGATTTAAGTCAGGTGACTGCGATGGCCACTCCAAAATGTTCCAGCCTTTAATCTGCAACCATGCTCTAGTGGACTTGGAGGTATGCTTGGGATCATTGTCCTGTTGAAAGGTTCAACGTCTCCCAAGCCTCAGGTTTGTGACGGACTGCATCACATTGTCATCCAATATCTCCTGGTACTGAAGAGAATTCATGGTACCTTGCACACGCTGAAGCTTCCCTGTACCTGCAGAAGCAAAACAGCCCCAAAGCATGATTGACCCCCCCCCATGCTTCACAGTAGGCAAGGTGTTCTTTTCTTCATAGGCCTTGTTCTTCCTCCTCCAAACATAGCGTTGATCCATGGGCCCAAACAGTTCTAATTTTGTTTCATCAGTCCACAGAACACTATCCCAAAACTTCTGTGGTTTGTCCACATGACTTTTGGCATACTGCAGTCGACTCTTCTTATTCTTTGGAGACAGCAAGGGTGTGCGCCTGGAGTTCTGGCATGGAGGCCTTCATTACGCAGTGTGCGCCGTATTGTCTGAGCTGAAACTTCAGTACCCACATCTGACAAATCTTTTCTCAGTTCCTCAGCAGTCACACGGGGACTTTTCTCCACTCTACGCTTCAGGTAGCGCACAGCAGTCGAAGTCAGCATCTTCTTTCTGCCACGACCAGGTAGCGTTTCAACAGTGCCCTTTGCCTTGAATTTGCAAATGATGCTTCCTATGGTCTCTCTTGGTATGTTTAACATCTTTGCAATCTTCTTATAGCCATTGCCCTTCCTGTGAAGAGTAATCACCTCTTCTCTTGTCTTCCTGGACCATTCTCTTGACTTCACCATGTTTGTAACCACACCAGTAAATGTCTAGAAGGAGCTGAGTATCACAGTCATTTTAAAGCTGCCTAATTGGTGCTTATTATGCTTTATTGCTGCTCCGTGACATCCACAGGTGTTTTCAATACCTGATTGAAAACACTTGAATGAACCTCTGTTCTTCAGAGTGGTAGTCTTTAAGGGGTTGAATAATTGTGTCAATGAAGAATTCACAAAAGAAACATTTACTACTGTATTACAAAACCAATTGATGTCATTTTAGTTGCATATGGTTCTTTAAAAAGTCCTTGTAGGATTTCATTCTGAATACAATTACAAATGTACACTAAATTCCCTAAAACCCTTTACAGCATTGGGGGTTGAATAATTTTGAACACAACTGTATATATCGTTTTTACCAATAGATGCAGTTATAATTATAAGTAAGTGATATGATGCCGCCCTGGGATAAAAAGCACAGAAGAAACAACCAAAATCTGTGCTAAACAAAGATGAGGGAGGTGTGGCAGGTATCCCTGACAGCGCATCAGTAGTGCAAAACACTAGAATACAATTGAAACATTTGCATATGTATATATATATATATATGATGAAATAAAGTGCATCAACAGTAGGCACAATAGTGAAATAAAGTGCAACAAAACAGTAAAGTGCAGCGGTGCCTTAAAAGAATAAAAACAACATGGCTTAGTGCAATAGTGCATATAAGAGGATATGTAGATACCTGTAGATAATAATCAATAAAGTGCACAAATTAAATGTCCAATGCTAATCCGATGGACATGCACAAAAAAGTGTCCAATATTTCAATTGAGTGAAATAGAGCGTAGAAGTCCGTGGAAATGGAAGATAAAATACTCAGGAGTCCCAATGTTTGTGGTGCTCCTTATTCCGGTGGAAAGTTCATTACATCCTCTATCATAAAAGATAAGGGAGAAGCACACGGAGAAATCTTTGGCGCAGGAGATCTTATGACAAATTGGACAAAGATTATTACTGGTAGAGGTATATACCACTCACATTTAAATGAGCCTAAAGGTTTCTCGGCTCTAGGTTTAATCGCCTATGGCCATGTAGAGAGTGGCACTTCCCTTCTTTACCAAGTAGCAGATCCTAGACGAGTTAAGAACAAATAGGAGACAATGATCCCATAGTGTAATACTGCAGGGTAACCAAACAGAGGTAATGACACACTGCAATTACCAATTAATGAGCCTTTCAAACTCAGGCTCAGTCAGTATAGCCTTAGGCACTCTTAGGTAGGTGCCCTGGACCTCTTTTCCTCGTTGGCATATCGAGTGGTGTTGTTCTCATGAGGTATCAGGTTGGAATTAGCAAAACACGGCCAATAAAGGGTTAAAAGTAAAAAATATACATTTATTTCATAAAAAGGGACATAAAAATACTGAGACGTGTTTCGGCTGTGGTAGCCTTCCTCAGTCGGTGTATTGTCCTGTAGTATCTCTCAGGAGATACAGAGATACTACATGACAATACACCGACTGAGGAAGTATATACTGGAGTGCCACAATAAAACTCAGCTATATAAAGAGACTGTTTCCGTGACATACTTGCCCTAGAGGACCACGCTATAACGACCCCGTGTGACAATATGGTGGAGAATGCGGGCAAGTATGTCACGGAAACAGTCTCTTTATATAGCTGAGTTTTATTGTGGCACTCCAGCACATAAACAAAATAAAACAGAAATCAAAACCTAACTCATCCGAGCGCTGAGTAAACAATAAAGCGTCCCTCACTAACTTGGGAAAATAACCAAACAAATCTTTGCCCACCTCAAAGCTTCACCATGTTTGCTGCTGATCTCTCTGTCAGTCAGACTGTTTCTCTCTCAATCTCCTTACTTCCTTCTCACTGGTTCCCCACACCCAGGAAGCATTTAATGGCATTTAATTAAGTGGGGAAAACCTTGCAGCACAGGGGAACAATTTAAAACACATTTTTTCCTCCTGGATTCAAACAGCCCAATGCCCTCTCATAAACACAGGGGGAATATACTCACCCTCGCAAACAATCCCCCTCACCTTATCACAATAGTTAAATAAAATATTAAATCTATTAAAATAATTATTAAAATTAATTTAAATATATTAAACGTGATGTTTGGGGGCCCACAGAGCACGTGCACAATGTCTTTCACAAACAGAACAGCTTTATTCACCCTTTCAGGGCAGGCAAAAAGGCAACATAATAAGTACACGCTTGGGTTCAGCGAAATTAAAGCAAAGTCCTGATCTTCAGCACAAATAATCAGAAAAATAATGGCTCACCAACGCTTTAAACAGTCCCAAACCTGAGAATCCTTTCCCCAAAATGAAGAAGGCTCTCCAGCAAGGCACAGCACGTCTCCTGCTTTTGGAACACACACCTCGCTTCCACTGATTACTTTCCTTTTTTCTTAACTCCCACAATCCTGTCTGGGAGTTGTTGCTTATTAAACCTCTTCCTGGACAGGAAGATTAACCCTGTGGTTGCCCTTAAAGGGACCACAACCCAAATAGGGGTGAAACATATTGCCCATCCAGGACCCAGCCCTGCCGACCTCTACATAAAATATATTTAAAAAAATGAATACAGTGGCATTGTTACCTTTAAAAGGGGGGAGACATTGACGCAGACAACTGGACATACAGTGGCAAGAAAAAGTATGTGAACCCTTTGGGATTACGTGGAGTTTTGCATGAATTGGTCATAAAATGTGCTCTGATCTTCATCTAAGTCACAACAATTTGAAAAACACAGTCTGCTTAAAATAATACAACACATACATTTATATGTTTTCATGTGTTTATTGAACATAACATGTAAACATTCACAGTGCAGGGTGGAAAAAGTATGTGAACCCCTTGGCTAATGACTTCTCCAAGAGCTAATTGGAGCCAGGAGTGAGCCAACCTTGAGTCCAATCAGTGTGATATTATTGGATGTGTTGCTGAAAGCTATCCTGCCCTTTAAAAACACACACCAGTTTTGTGTTTACTGGTTTCAAGAAGCACTGCCTGATGTGAACCATGCCTCGCAGAAAAGAGTTCTCAGAAGACCTACGATCAAGAATTGTTGACTTGCATGAAGCTGGAAAGGGTTACAAAAGTATCTCCATAAGCCTTGATGTTCATGTGTCCACGGTAAGACAGACTGTCTACAAATAGAGAAAGTTCAGCACTGTTGCTACTCTCCCTAGGCGTGGTCATCCTGTAAAGATGACTGCAAGAGCACAGCGCAGAATGCTTAATGAGGTAAAGAAGAATCCTAGAGTGTCAGCTAAAGACTTACAGAAATCTCTGGCACATGCTAACATTTTTGTTGACACATCTACAATAAGGAAAACATTAAACAAGAATGGAGTACATGAGAGGACACCACAGAGGAAGTCATTGCTTTCCAAAAAGAATATTGAAGCACGTTTGAAGTTTGCAAAAGAGCACCTGGATGTTCCATAGCACTACTGGCAAAATATTCTGTGGACAGATGAAACCAAACTTGAGTTGTTTGGAAAAAACACACAACACTATGTGTGGAGAAAAAAAGGCACAGCACACCAACATCAAAACCTCATCCCCACTGTAAAACATGGCGGAGGGAGCATCATGGTTTGGGACTGCTTTGCTGCCTCACGGCCTGGACAGATTGTTGTCATTGATGGAAAAATGAATTCCAGAGTTTATCAAGACATTTTGCAGGAAAACGTAAAACCATCTGTCCGCCAACTGAAGCTCCACAAAGGATGGGTAATGCAACAGGACAATGACCCAAAGCATACAAGTAATTCAACAAAAGAATGGCTTCAACAAAACAAAATACGCCTTCTGGAGTTGCCCATTCAGAGTCCTGACCTCAACCCGATTGAAATGCTGTGGCATGACCTTAAGAGAGCGATTCACAACAGACATCCCAAGAATATTGCTACACTGAAACAGTTTTGTGAAGAGGAGTGGTCCAAAATTACTCCAGATCGTTGTGCAGGTCTGATCTGCAACTACAGGAAACGTTTGGTTGAGGTTATTGCTGCCAAAGGAGGGTCAACCAGTTATTAAGTCAAAAGGTTCACATACTTTTTCCACCCTGCACTGTGAATGTTTACATGTTCTGTTCAATAAAAACATGAAAACATATAATGTTTGTGTTGTATTATTTTAAGCAGACTGTGTTTTTCAAATTGTTGTGACTTAGATGAAGATCAGAGCACATTTTATGACCAATTCATGCAAAACTCCACGTAATCCCAAAGGGTTCACATACTTTTTCTTGCCACTGTATGTCAAAAAGTTGTCTGCACCATTGTATTCTCCTGTTCTTTTTTTGAGAAACATCGAAAGATGGACACATTCCTACCATAATTGTTAAGTATTATTCTCAATTCTATAGCACGGTCACTTGTGTATTGCACTTGCACGTGCATTTGGAATGCCACTTTGTGATTTTTATGTACGTTGAATTGCCACTATTTATATTGTTCTATGCGCTGTATGGATTTTTTTTCACTTCACAGTCTATGACTCAAATGTTGGATATTTTTTTTGTGGTTTTATGATCCACTAAGGTGGCATTTTTGTTCTCTTTTATTATTCTTACATGTTTTACAGTTTCTGATACAGCATTATTTTCCAAAATTTGCACTTTATATAATTTTTAAGCGCCTACACTTTCTGTTTATAATTTAAGTTTGTTGGGGGAAAACAATGCTGCTGCTTTAAAAAAATTTAGTATAACTGTATCTTTTTTGAACAGCGTGGAGATACAGGGGTCCAAAGGGCCGCCTCCTCTCAGCTTGTGTATTTGACTGAACAGTGTGTGTAATAACACCTTGCTCCATCAATTTTACAATGTTGATGTATTAGAACAAAAACAGAAAAAAAAGGATTTTTTTTTTATATGTAATGATTGCAAAGTCATAAATCATTGGTAAGGTCAGAGTCTGGCCTTTCTGATGGTAAGTCAACCGTCCATGTAGGACCTACAGGTCTGGAGATACAAAGGCCCAAACGACCTCTGCATCTCCTGTAATGGGTTTTCCCTGCCAGTCAGGGGTTTCTCAGTTTGTGACAACGTCCCGGCCCGGGGGGGGGCAGCCCCACAGCAAGGGCTGACATCCAATATGTCCTGCTGCGGCTGGGGCCCCTGCTCGGAGCAAGATCGGCAACAGGACATGTGTGGAGTGATAGTCTTACATTGTGAACTTCTTGATAAACACACAGTATCTTTCCTTGTTTTTAACTCCCATGACTCTCAGCAGGAGCTACACAACTCTAGCAGCCAGCCCCAGAATTTGCACAACAAATAAACATGTCATACGTATTTGAAACCCTGCTGTGTAGCCTACAACAAAAGAGATTTTTTGTTAATTTACAACCTTAACCTTCTTGATAAGAGGCGGACTCTCTCATACCCAATTGTAAAAAGAAAATCCTTTAAGGCAATAGTGTACTAAGAGGGGGCGTGGGGAGGGTGCATATAGCCAGCTGTCACTCTTCAGGACTGGCTCTTCCATGCAGAAATGCGGACTGTGCTTCCTTGAAGGTGGGATTATTGTGCACCCTGTCGAGAAATGACATTCACTGTGATAATTCATTCTTGTACCTCTGTAAAACAAGCTGCAAATGCAGCCCCAACCTTCACTGTATCAAAATGTTCTTAAACCTTTCTGCTGCATTACAATAACCAGAGAGAGGGCCGAATACAGCAACAACTCTGGGGGTACTGCTGTACGGGGATAAGATTCATTGGGCTATAATTGCTGAAATTCCTCTATAGCAGGGCTCAAAATTTCAAGTCCCAAGCTACTAACCAGGCCATAAGAGTTACTCGCCACCAGTTATTCCACCTAACCTCTACCCAGCCCTTAACTCTGCCCCTAAACACACCCCCTTAAATTATCTTATGAAATTACACTATTTATAATAAAGTTATAAAAATAACATTAATACCCAGACATCAGACCCCAGATACATGTATACCCAGTCATCAGACCCCAGTGTGAGCAGAGCAAGGAGGCAGGGAAGCTCCTCTCCATCCCCCTGCCAGTGACAAAGATGAGCGTGGTCAGATTAGGCAGCTGATCCCTGCCACCGTGCAGCCTGGGGAAGGGGGAGCTGCACGGTGGCACCACTGGAATACACAGCAAAAATAATTTATTGTGCTGCCTGCATGTGCATTTCCACCCTCCCTCACTAAATTTCCACTCGCCAAATGCTAGTAGGCGAGTTGAAATTTTGAGCCCTGCTCTATAGTACAGATACTTGGTGTTTATTGTAATTTCCATATACAGGCATTACAAATGTTATAAGGAGGATATACAGTCAGGTCCAGAAATATTGGGACATCGACACAATTCTAACATCTTTGGCTCTATACACCACCACAATGGAGTTGGAATGAAACAAACACAATGTGCTTTAACTGCAGACTGTCAGCTTTAATTTGAGGGTATGTACATCCAACTCAGGTGAACGTGTAGGACTTACAGCAGTTTGCAGATGTGCCTCCCACTTGTTAAGGGACCAAAGGTAATGGGACAATTGGCTTCTCAGCTGTTCCATGGCCAGGTGTGTGATATTCCCTCATTACCCCAATTACAATGTGCAGATAAAAGGCCCAGAGTTCATTTCAAGTGTGCTATTTGCATTTGAAATCTGTTCCTGTCAACTCTCAAGATGAGAGCCAAAGAGCTGTCACTATCAGTGAAGCAAGCCATCATTAGGCTGAAGAAACAAAACAAACCCATCAAAAAGATAGCAAGAACATTAGGCGTGGCCAAAACAACTGTTTGGAACATTCTCAAAAAGAAGGAATGAGCTCAGCAACACCAAAAGACCCGGGAGACCACGGAAAACAACTGTGGTGGATGACCGAAGAATTCTTTCCCTGGTGAAGAAAACACCCTTCACAACGGTTGGCCAGATCAAGAACACTCTCTAGGAGGTAGGTGTATGTGTGTCAAAGTCAACAATCAAGAGAAGACTTCACCAGAGTGAATACAGAGGGTTCACCACAAGATGTAAACCATTGGTGAGCCTCAAAAACAGGAAGGCCAGATTAGAGTTTGCCAAACAACACCTAACAAAGCCTTCACAGTTCTGGAACAAGATCCTATGGACAGATGAGACCAAGATCAACTTGTACCAGAGTGATGGAAAGAGAAGAGTATGGAGAAGGAAAGGAACTGCTCTTGTTCCTAAGCATACCACCTCATCAGTGAAGCATGGTGGTGGTAGTGTCATGGCGTGGGCAGGTATGGTTGCCAATAGAACTGGTTCTAATGTATTTATTGATGATGTGACTGCTGACAAAAGCAGCAGGATGAATTCTGAAGTGTTTCGGGCAATATTATCTGCTCACATTCAGCCAAATGCTGCAGAACTCATTGGACGGCGCTTCACAGTGCAGATGTACAATGACCCAAAGCATACTGCAAAAGCAACCAAAGAGTTTTTGAAGGGACAGAAGTGGAATGTTATGCAATGGCCAAGTCAATCACCTGACCTGAATCCCATTGAGCATGCATTTCACTTGCTGAAGACAAAACTGAAGGGAAAATGCCCCAAGAACAAGCAGGAACTGAAGACAGTTGCAGTAGAGGCCTGGCAGAGCATCACCAGGGATGAAACCCAGCGTCTGGTGATGTCTATGCGTTCCAGACTTCAGGCTGTGATTGACTGCAAAGGATTTGCAACCAAGTATTAAGAAGGGAAAGTTTGATTTATGATTATTATTCTGTCCCATTACTTTTGGTCCCTTAACAAGTGGGAGGCACATCTGCAAACTGCTGTAAGTCCTACACCTTTCACCTGAGTTGGATGTACATACTCTCAAATTAAAGCTGACAGTCTGCAGGTAAAGCACATTGTGTTTGTTTCATTCCAACTCCATTGTGGTGGTGTATAGAGCCAAAGATGTTAGAATTGTGTCAATGTCCCAATATTTCTGGACCTGACTGTATCACCATTTTTATTATTTATCTTTATAGTATTTACTGTATATGACACAAAAGGCCATTTGTGCATGTATGCTAATAATGCAGTCGCTGTGTGACATTGTGTAAGATAAGGAACACCATCTAGAGTTTAGAAACTTTCATTCCAGCAATATTTCTGTCAAGGATAAACGAAGACATGACAAATCAGAAATTAACTAATTTACATTTTATGTTTTAATGTTTAATGTTCAATTTCGATGCAAAATTTCTATTTTACTTTATATTTCTTAACTTTGCATACCATGTTTCAAATGTTATGATATTTGTTTTCAACAAAAAAATGCTTGGTAGTGAAGGGGTTTTAAACCCAGTGCATTCTTTCTTTCTGATGGTTTTGTAATATTATGTTTATTATGGCAAATTCTGTAATAATTTTGCGCCCTTCCTGCACCTTCTGAGTCACTGTCAAGCCATGTATCACAGCCTTGTACCAGAAGATGTCACACTATTTGTCAAATCTCTCTTTATTGTGTGTCTTAATTTTAGCAAAATTATTTCAACTTTAAATAGTTTTCCAAGTGAAAGCTAGATTTTATGAAGTCACATGAACAATGTGATATGTTTAGAGGAAAATTAGGTTTTGGAATCCTAGGGAGAACAGCACAAAACAGAGAAAGTATGTAGAGCTTTTTAAATATCTTCATCCTTTCATGGGTATGTTAGAATTGTAATGGAAAGAGCATTTCGAAACTTCATTTTTTATTCTCGTTGCGACTACAAATAAAGAAGACATGCTGAGTTTTGAAAAGCACTGAACCCTATTTCAATCTCTGAAGAGCGCTCTTCTTGGTCCATTACAAGGTAGTGCTACACATGACAAATCAATACGTCTCAATCAAAGAAGAATCATCTCAAACTCTCTGGTCCCCTCACTAAATCAAGTGGTCTATAGCTGTTCCTATCTGAGCACTGTCATAAAAACAAATAATGCCTTTCAAAGGTTTTGTTATTTAATTTTAAACTGCCCGAGATGACGGGTGATTTATGGGCTTCAATTTCTATGGATCTTCAGTCCTAACTTCTATATCCAGCATGGAGTCATCTTCCTCTATGGACATTTCTGTGAATAGAATCTCATCTGATTGAGATCCACCAATCCATCATTTAAACAATCACTTCAAGTGTACTGACACCCAAGACAGATACAGAACTCACAAATGTTTCTATGCTTGTGATGCAAATAACATACTGATAATTTTATGGCTTTTACATCAAAGAAATATCTGTAAATGAACTTTGAACTGAACAAAAACATTAATATGAAATGCTATCAGGTTTGTCAATGCCGTCTGAATTTTTTATGTGTTTCTAACTGCTTTTATACAGGGTGATTCATATAAACCCAAACCCAGTTTTTTTGTTATGGACCTTAAACGAATAAATGTTAATTAATGAGAGTTTCAGGAAGCTTACCTCCACTTGTGTTGAGCACATCCAATCACAGCAAGTGCTGGAAGTGGTCACCACTTTTTTGTAAGGAACAGGTCAATTCAGAACTGAATGTTGTTGCTAATGCGTCTCCATAGTGCATCATCAATGTTTTGGACCTCATCCATAATGTAAGCCGTTACAGCATGTGGGGATTGATACAGTACACTCCTTATATCTAGTAGCCCCACAGAAGGAAGCCAGGACTGGTGAAATTGGGAGACTAGGGTGGCCACAGACTCTTACAAATGACATAGTCCTCCAAAAAACTCAGGATTGTCGTCGCTGTCGTGATGTATGGCATATCCTGCCATTAGGCTGGAAGTAACCCTGTGCCCTTCCAAAGAGTAATTTTGTTCTATGGTAGTGCTATTCTCATGGTTGTGCAGTTGTAGTGGCTATGCTGCCACCAACCAGCTGCTTCCAGCATATGCTGTGATGAGATGTTCTCAACTTAAGAGGAGATACATTAGCTGAAACTCTCATTAAATTTCTAACATTCATTTATGATCTATAATGAAAATTTTGGATTAATTTCTATTTGAATCACCCTTTACTTTATTTATTTATTTGCAAAGTATTTTACAGCCAAGTCATTTCTTTCACATGTTTTCTCCCATCACAAATTGAAGATGGTTTGGTCATAGAAAAAGTCACCTTTTGTTGGTCTTATATAAGCTACTGCCTTTCAACTGGAAGCAGCTGGGGCTTGTTGGTTTAGTGTTAACCCCTCCACTACCAAGTGATTTTTGTTGGAAAAAATGCTATCATAACATTTATTTGAAAAATGGGACAAGAAGTAATACAATTAAATATAGGGTAAAATCGAGGTTTTGCACAGAAATAGCTTTTCTGAGATAGATAAAAAATTTATATAATGCTAATTTGCTCATTTTTTATTTTTCATGTATTCATTTATCCTTTACAGAAATATTGTAATTTAAGATTTTCAGCTCTAGATTATGTATTTTATTTTACACAATTTCAAACTGGGTCTGCATTAGTATCATACAGGCAGAAATAGCCTTTGTTTTAAATACAGTAACTGTGATAAAGATAAATGATAAAAGTGGAGAGATCTCCTGCTTATAGGGTTTTCTAGTGATCGTGATGAGATTATTAGTGATGCAGCTTCCAAAAATTACCAATAGAATATAAAAATATCTGAATGTGACATAATGCCTGTATATGGAGATTACAGTAACGCCTTGTATCTGTACTGTACAGGGATTTCCAGTCATTATAACCTCTGAATCTTATCCCTGTACAGTAGTGAGTGACCTCAGAGCAGTCCCTGTGTTCTGCCCTCTCCCTGACAGTTGAAATGCAAGAGTAATCTGCTTGAACCTTTTGTTGCAGTGAGGATTGGGGTTGCTGTTTGCAGCTGGTTTTATGTCTTTCCAGGGTACTAACAGCTTTGGCTTTAATTACCACCTCTATGTCAATGATACTCAGATCTACCTCTCTACCCCGATCTCTCTCCTCGTGTCCTTTCCAAAATCAGTGACTGTTTATCTGGCATCTCCTCCTGGATGGCCTCTCATAATTTAAAGATTAGCATGTCAAAGACTGAGCTCCTACTAATTCCTCTCTCTAATGCCTCCCCACCTCCTGGCTTCTATATCATGGCCAATGGTATCACTATCTCCCCATCAAGCCAGGTTTGCTGTCTAGGAGTTACACATGACCCTGCTCTTTCCTTCACCCCCCACATCCAGTCGCTTTCCTCCTCCTGCCACTACCAATTGCGTAATATTTCCAGAATTCGGCCATTTCTTACTGCTGACACCACAAAGCAACTCATCCATGCTCTTGTATTCTCCCCACTTGACTATTGTAATATTCGTCTAGCTGGCCTCCCTCTCTCCCGCCTCTCCCCCCCAAAATCGATTCTGAATGCCTCTGCCAGGCTCATCCACCTCACCCACTGCTCTGTCTCTGCCGCTCCTCACTGCAAGTCCCTTCACTGGCTCCCATTCCACTGCAAAATTCAATTCAAAATCCTTACCCTGACCTACAAAACTAAGCTCCCCACTACCTGTCCTCACTAATCAACAAATACACCTCAGCCCGCTCCCTAAGATCAAACCGTGACCTGAGCCTAGTTTCGCCCCACATCACCTCTTCCCATGATAGACTGCAGGATTTCTCACACACAGCCCCCATCCTCTGGAATGCTCTCCCTCGTACTGTCAGACTTTCTCCTTAAAGACATTCCTATTCAGTCAAGCCTACCACCAACTCACTAATACACCTCACTGCCCCAACCAGTCCATCAGTCTCACCTTGCAGTCCATCACTCTCACCTTGCATTCCATCACTCTCACCTTGCATTCCATCACTCTCACCTTGCAGTCCTCTCCTCCTTTTTAGGACCTTAGTTTCCTCCTGTACTGGTTTATCAAATGTTGTTCAGTCCCAATGAATTGTAACCCTATCTATATTCTGCCCATTGTACAGCGCTGTGGTATATGCTGTCACTATATTAATAAAGAATAATAATAATAAGAGACAAAAACAAACAATTTCATTTCTCCACAGGAGACACACTAATCTTGCTTTAAAAAGGTGTGAAAATGGTCTTTGAAATGCTAATGAGTGCTTTCAATGCATTACAATGCAAAATCAAGATAACTTGATTGTGGGAGTGAAGGGGTTAAGAGATGCCTAAAGAGGTTTGCATTAATGTTGGCAGGTGAGCTTACACTTTCAGTGTGAACTCAAAGAAAAACTAAACACCTCTGCGTCTTTGTTTCACCTCTGTAACACAGAATCTGAACAGTAGATGACATGCTTTTTGGTTTATTCTTTGCATGGCAGTTCAAGTTGCAGCCCAGGAGTAACTGGGTCTAGACTAGAGCGCCTGAGAAAGAATGCCGGAGTCCCAGAGGCGGGAGATGTCAAAGATGTCAGTCCGCACCAGGAGACCACAGCGATCGGCCGAAATACTGGGCAATCGCCCCTGCGAAGTGAGGACGCGCTCTGCTTGTCTTCGGCAAGCTGAGCGCTTTTGAGAGGATGCGCTGAGCACATTCAGGAAGACGCGCTGAGCAAGGTTTGGGAACTATGGGATGGAGGCAGATATTGACTTGAGGAACTGAAATGTTAGGGGGGGGTGTAAGAAAGAAGGGGGGAATGTTTGACGGCTAGGTGGAGTAGAGGTAACATCACTGCTCTGTATTGAGAGAGACTGTGGAGACACAGGTTCGATCCCAACAAGAGCACTTCTCCAGTAAGTGTCCTTGGGCAAGACATACAAATACATACTCGCCACCCAGGACATACTTGAAAACGAGAGAAATCTCAATGTATCCTTCCTGGTAAAATCCTTTCTCAAAAAAAAAATGAAGCAGGATGTGTTTGTATGGTTTTTGGTGTTTTACAGTGGGGCAAAAAAGTATTTAGTCAGCCACCAATTGTGCAGGTTCTCCCACTTAAAAAGATGAGAGAGGCCTGTAATTGTCATCATAGGTACACTTCAACTATGAGAGACAAAATCAGAAAAAAAATCCAGAAAATCACATTTGTCTGATTTTTAATGAATTTATTTGCAAATTATGGTGGAAAATAAGTATTTGGTCACCTACAGTACAGTACAAACAAGCAAGATTTCTGGCCCTCACAGACCTGTAACGTCTTCTTTAAGAGGCTCCTCTGTCCTCCACTCGTTACCTGTATGAATGGTACCTGTTTGAACTTGTTATCAGTATAAAAGACACCTGTCCACAACCTCAAACAGACACACTCCAAACTCCACTATGGTCAAGACCAAAGAGCTGTCAAAGGACACCAGAAACAAAATTGTAGACCTGCACCAGGCTGGAAAGACTGAATCTGCAATAGGCAAGCAGCTTGGTGTGAAGAAATCAACTGTGGGAGCAATCATTAGAAAATGGAAGACATACAAGACCACTGATAATCTCCACCGATCTGGGGCTCCACGCAAGATCTCACCCCGTGGGGTCAAAATGATCACAAGAACGGTGAGCAAAAATACCAGAACCACACGGGGGGACCTAGTGAATGACCTGCAGAGAGCTGGGACCAAAGTAACAAAGGCTACCATCAGTAACACACTACGCCGCCAGGGACTCAAATCCTGCAGTGCCAGACGTGTCCCCCTGCTTAAGCCAGTACATGTCCGGGCCTGTCTGACGTTTGCTAGAGAGCATTTGGATGATCCAGAAGAGGATTGGGAGAATGTCATATGGTCAGATGAAACCAAATTAGAACTTTTTGGTAAAAACTCAACTCATCGTGTTTGGAGGAGAGAGAATGCTGAGTTGCATCCAAAGAACACCATACCTACTGTGAAGCATGGTGGCGGAAACCTCATGCTTTGGGGCTGTTTTTCTCCAAAGGGACCAGGACGACTGATCCGTGTAAAGGGAAGAATGAATGGGGCCATGTATCGTGAGATTTTGAGTGAAAACCTCCTTCCATCAGCAAGGGCATTGAAGATGAAACGTGGCTGGGTCTTTCAGCAGGACAATGATCCCAAACACACCGCCTGGGCAACGAAGGAGTGGCTTCGTAAGAAGCATATCAAGGTCCTGGAGTGGCCTAGCCAGTCTCCAGATCTCAACCCCATAGAAAACCTTTGGAGGGAGTTGAAGGTCCGTGTTGCCCAGTGACAGCCCCAAAATATCACTGCTCTAGAGAAGATCTGCATGGAGGAATGGGCAAAAATACCAGCAACAGTGTGTGAAAACCTTGTGAAGACTTACAGAAAACGTTTGACCTCTGTCATTGCCAACAAATTATATATAACAAAGTATTGAGATGGACTTTTGATATTGTGAATATCTCATAGTGTCCAGGGGTCTGCGGCAGGCAGTGTGAGGCCGCAATAAAGTGTGGCATGGGAGTCAAATTGGCGATATTGGTCCAGTGTGTCCACGATCTGTTTCTGCATAGGAATCACTGCAGATTTCCATTGTCTAGCGATTAGGAGGGCCGTGGTGGAGATTATGATAAAGAGCATTTTCAGATGAGTTCAGGGAAGTTGAATAATACCTAGTAGCAATACCGCGGGAGTGTACGGAATTGGGGTGCTCAAGACCTCCGTCGCCAATTTAGCAATGTCTTTCCACAGCGGGGATAGCGAGGAACAGTGCCACCAGATATGTCCCATCGTTCCTGTTGCTTGTCCGCACTGCCAACATAAGTCAGAGGCGAGTGGCGAGAATCAATGAATCTTGTCAGTCAGTGTGGTTTAATATAAGAACAGGGATGGAGCCGCACCACACAAAAACAAAAGTTTTAGACTTTAAAAAAACTGATTTTTATAAAATGAGATTTTGTGTGAATGAGTCATTATCAGACTGGAGGAGTTTAAAGGGAGTCCAGGAGAAATGGGATTATTTAAAGGAGGCAATATTGAAGGCCACAGGCAATTGCATTCGGCTTGTTAGCAAAAACAAAAAAGGGAAGAAACCACTGAAGTACTCTGCAGAAGTGGCCAAAATAGTGAAGAACAAAAAGACAGCATTCAATAATTATAAAACAACTCAGAGTGAAGAAGATAGGCAAACCTATAAGATTAGGCAGAAAGAGGCAAAGCAATTTATAAGAGCTTCCAAAGCACACGCAGAAGAGAAAATAGCTCAGTCAGCAAAAAAGGGGGACAAAACATTTTTTAGATACATAAACGAGGAAAGAAAAGTAAAACAAGGATTAGTTAGATTAAAAACAAAGGAAGGAAGGTATGTAGAAGAGGATAAAAGTCTCGCTGACTGCCTCAATGAATATTTTTGTTCAGTCTTTGGAGAAGAAAAGGAAGGAAAGGGACCTCAGTTAGGAGGAAACACTAACGAGACATTTACATATGAGTTTACAGAGGAGGAGGTTCTACAGCAGCTGTCTAAAGACAAATAAATCAATGGGGCCTGATGGGATCCACCCCAAGTTATTAAAAGAGCTCAGTGGTGTAATAGCAAAACCGTTAACAGATTTATTTAACCAATCCTTGTTAACCGGAGTCGTCCCAGAAGACTGGAAATTAGCAAATGTTGTGCCCATTTACAAGAAGGGTAGTAGGGAGGAATCGGGGAACTATAGGCCAGTTAGTCTTATGTCAGTAGTGGGGAAATTAATGGAAACCTTGTTAAAGGAAAGGATTGTTGACCATCTAAAAACACATAGATTACAGGATCAGAAACAACATGGGTTTACCTCAGGGAAATCATGCCAAACTAATCTTATTGATTTTTTTTGATTGGGTAACAAAACTAATAGACATAGGTGGTGCAGTAGACATTGCTTATTTAGATTTCAGTAAGGCTTTTGATACTGTTCCGCATAGAAGGCTTATCAATAAATTGCAATCTTTGATCTTGAATTCCAATATTGTTGAATGGATTAGGCAGTGGCTGATTGACAGGCAACAGAGGGTTGTGGTAAATGGAGTTTATTCGGCGCAAGGTCTTGTTACCAGTGGGGTACCTCAGGGGTCAGTACTTGGACCCATTCTCTTTAATATTTTTATTAGTGATATTGCAGAAGGTATTAATGGAAAAGTATGTCTTTTTGCTGATGACACAAAGATTTGCAACAGGGTTGACATTCCTGGAGGGATCAGCCAAATGACAAATGATTTAGGTAAACTAAAAAAATGGTCGGAGCTGAGGCAATTGAGTTTTAATGTGGATAAGTGCAAGATAATGCACCTGGGACGTAAAAACCCAAGGGCTGAATATAGAATATTTGATACAGTCCTAATCTCAACATCTGAGGAAAGGGATTTAGGGGTTATTATTGCAGAGGATCTAAAGGTAAGTAGTCAATGTAATAGAGCAGCAGGAAATGCTAGCAGAATGCTTGGTTGTGTAGGGAGAGGTATTAGCAGTAGGAAAAGGGAAGTGCTCATGCCACTGTACAGAGCACTGGTGAGACCTCACTTGGAGTACTGTGTGCAGTACTGGAGACCGTATCTCCAGAAGGATATAGACATCTTAGAGAGAGTTCAGAGAAGGGCTACTAAAATGGTGTACGGCTTGAAGGAGAAAAGTTACCAGGAAAGGCTTAATGATCTTAACATGTATAGCTTGGAAAAAAGACGAGACAGAGGAGATATGATAGAAACATTTAAATACGTAAAGGGAATCCACAAGGTAGAGGAAGGGAGTATATTTAAAAGGAAACAAAGTAGCAAAACAAGAGGATATAGTCTTAGATTAGAGGGGCAAAGGTTTAAAAGTAACATCAGGAAGCATTATTTTACTGAGAGGGTGGTGGATACATGGAACAGCCTTCAAGTTGAAGTGGTAGAGGCCAAAACAGTAATTGAATTTAAGCAGGCATGGGATTGGCATAAGGCTATCCTAAACAAAAGATAAATCCAGGTAAAGTATCCATGTAATTGGGCAGACTAGATGAGCCTAAAGGTTCTTATCTGCCGACATTTTTCTATGTTTCTATGTCATGTACCAGCGTATAGAATCTTCCTTTGTGTTTCAATTAGCGTTGCGCATCTCGATGCTCCTATTGCGAACATATGAGCAGACGCCCATTAGGACGGAGTTAGGGTAAGTGACAGATCGTGCTCCCATAGTCGCTGGAAGGGCCAACGTTCCGCTTTTTGCGGAGTATTTAGTACTCGGTAAAACTTCGATATTGGTTTGATCGTGGATAAGGGATCTAGGCAGCACAGTTCTGTCTCTGAAAGTGGGGGTAGGAAGGCAGAAAGAGATGAGGAGATCGGGCTCTGTTTCAAATAGGAATGTAGCTGCATATATGATAAAAACATATTGGTTGATACCCCATACTTTGTCTGGAGATCTGCGAAGGGTAGGATGGCTGTTCGTCCAAATAAGTGGTGCAGATGAGTTACGCCACACTTGAGCCAAGGTCTTACAGATACGTGTGGAAGAAGATACAGTAATGATTGCAGTGGGGTGGCCATCGCCAGGGGATAGTAATTTGTGAAAAGTGTCATATGTTGATCCCAGCCACGCAAGTGGAAGGTAGTAGAGGCCAGCATACCCCGCATGGTGGGCCTCAGGTTAGAGGGTACCCAAAGTAAGTCATGGATGGAGTGACCCTGCATATAAGTCGCCTCCACCGTCAGCCACTGAGGCATGGGGGAAAGCCTAAACACCTCTGTTAATGAAGCCAGGCATGAGGCCCAGTAGTACTTGTGAACGTGAAATAGATTAAGTCCCCCGTCTCTATGGCGGAGGTACATTAGTCTCCTAGACACCCTAGGTCGTTTATGATTCCAGACGTAGGGCATTAAAAGCGATTGGAGGGAGCCCAGGTATGATTTAGGCAAGCGGATCGGAAGTGTTCGGAAAATCTATAGGATTTTAGGGATGATCGACATTTTCACAGCTGTCATTCTGCCTAACCAGGACACCTCCCCCCTCTGCCATTTACCCAACAGGTATTTAATCTCAGATGTAAGGCGGGTGTAATTCTGGGGTATCTGACGCAACCTTAGGAATCCGCACCCCCAGATATGTCAAAAAGGAGTTACGCCAGTCAAACTGATATTGTCTTTTAAGTGCATGTAAATGTGAGGGAGAAACATTTATGGGTAGGGCCTGTGTTTTTTGAGCATTAACTAGGTGATAAGACGCCACTGCATATGAGTCTAGTTCATTCTGGAGGGCTGGGAGGGATGTGTCTGGGTCCGTCAAAGTTAGGAGTATGTCGTCAGCATACAGGTTCAGTTTTGTACGTGGTCGGTCCCACGGATATTCCACGGATTAAATCATTCTGGCGGATAGCTTGCGCCAGTGGTTCTAGAACCAGGGCATACAGAAAGGGGGAGAGAGGACAGCCTTGTCAGGTACCATTCGTGATAATAAATTCGTTGGAGAGAAACCCCGAGTTCAGGACCTAGCCGACGGGGCGTCATATATCGCCTGAACGGCATTGAGGAATTGGGTCGGGAATCTAAATTTAGAAAGGGTCATGCGCATAAATAACCAGCCGACCCTATCGTACGCCTTGTCCGCATCCAAAGAGACTACAAGGCTGGGTTGGTCAAGTCCCCTCATCACCTCCATGAGGTTTAGCAATTTTTTGGTGCTGTCTGGGCCCTGACGGCGGTGTATGAAACCCACTTGGTCGTGTCCTATCAGGGTGTCGTAGAATTAGTTTTAGACGGGCCGCCAACGCTCTGCTGTATATCTTGAGATCGACATTCAGGAGAGATATAGGTCTCAAATTTGGGCACATGTCCGTTTTTTTGCCCGGTTTGGGGAGAGTAATTATGTGTGCACGTAGCATGTCGACTGGGAAAGATCCTAGTTCTGAAGCCTCTTTGAATGTGCTGTGTAAGTGGGACAATAGGAGTGGGGTAAAGGTGGTATAATAAAGGTCTGTCAGACCGTCTGGGCCTGAAGCCTTGTTGCGCAGAAGGGTTTTAATGGCTTCTGATATCTCATCCATGGAGAGTGCGGAGGACAGTAGAGCTGATTGGGTGCTCGGCAGGGTCGGCAGGTGTAAGGTCGCCAAGTAGGCCCTGATGGAATCTGTTGTGGAATGCGTGTGTGTCTCTCATCTTTTTAAGTGGGAGAACCTGCACAATTGGTGGCTGACTAAATACTTTTTTACCCACTGTATATATTTTTTTAAGTTGCTGTGCGTGTGTGTTTTTGTCACATTAGGTTAAAATACTTTAAGAATTGTAAGATAAGAGTTATTGGAGTATGTAACCTATACTGTTAACGCTAAAAGGAAAAAAAATGAAGTATAGCCGATAGACAAAAATATTCCCATCGTGGTAGAAAGGCCTATTTTGCCTAAATCACTACTTTATAGACATAGATGGAAACAACGCAACAAAAAAAGCTGCTGTTTTAAAAACGACGCTCATTTACATACTAGGAAAACAATTTTGTATTTGATGCAAAAAAGGATGCACTTGCACTGTTTTTTGGTGCAACTTGGCACCATACTCTTGCCAGTTTTCAGATATGAGTACAGTAAAAGAAAAAACAACACTTTAGATAGTTTTCAGGGTTGTGTTATATATAGGGTGAGGATAAGAATTAGGGTTGCGGGCGTGGCCTGGCTAGAGACAGCGATGGCAGCATAATTCACGAGCTCCCGACCCCATTGCCGAAAACTCAACGCTATCTGACCCACAAGTGGCTATGGTCCGCTCTTCGCAAGGCAGGAAGACCAGACATTCCTCTGCAACCTCAGGTGACACCCCGGCGAGACCGATTACTGAATTTTTTGGCGCCACGCAAGCGCGGCCTAGTAAGGCAAGCTCGACCAAGATGGCGGCATCTCCCGCGCATTCGGAGACATCCTCCATTGGCGGTCAATCTGCGATACAACGCCTAGAAGTTTTGATTGCCGACCTCCCCACTCGGGCTGAGCTCCCTACCCGATCTGATTTTGCGGACATGATAGACCAGATGCAGGCCACCATCGGCCGGGAGATTGCGGAGGTCCGTGCGGATGTTTCCGCCATTGATGCCCGTGTTAAACACCTCGAGAAGGAGATCAAGACCCTCCCAACTGCACCCTCAACCGCAGGCCAGACAGCAGAACGGCGATTCTCAGACCTTCACCGCCGGCTGGATGACCTTGAGAACAGGTCCCGGAGACACAACATCCGGGTGCGGGGAGTAAGAGAAGACATTACTGAGGTAAAGGCCTTTTTGCTAGGTGCGTTTGCCCACATCTTGGGTGGTCCACAACTGCACCATGCGGCGATTGATAGGGCCCACAGGGCTCTGCGGCCTAGGGCCCCCAACGCCTCAGCTCCCCCGAGGGATTTAATATGCCATATCCCGGATTTCTCACTGAAAGACGCCATCATGATGAAAGCCCGCTCGCGCAGGCAATGGAAGTTTGCAGACGAAAGCTTTGAGATTTTCCAGGACCTCTCTCCCCACACCTTGGCGGCACGGAGAGCATTGCGCCCCATCACACGTCAACTACAAGACGCGGATATCCCCTATCGATGGAGCTTTCCCTTCGCGCTGCAGGTGCGCAAGCATAACCTAATGCACACCATTCGCACTCCCACGGACGTGCCCCCCTTTGTGTCAGCACTTGGGCTACAGGATACTGACGTCCCGGACTGGGAATGCCTCCCTCTGCCGACACCTGCAGTGGCACCCCCGGACGGAACCCCGCGTTCTCAACGTCCCCCCAGGGGACACAGATTAGGTGAGGCCAGACCGCCCGCACCTACCCAACTGCGCTCTCCACCGGCGGACTGAAACACGGAGGTAAGGTGGTACCATATGTATGGTTATACAGTGTAAGTCTTCCATCGCACTGGACTGCCCTTATTTTTACAAGCACAAAATTTACCCAGTCGATCGCCACATGAAGAATCTCCCATGGGTGGCAGTTGTCAGTGACTGTACACTGGTACAACGGTTCCCTGGACAATCATGCCATTGGGTATGCTGGACATATAGGACTAATGGACATATTGCTGTCTACTTTCTTTTTAGACTCCCGCCGGGAATACAAATTTTTGATGTCCGATGCCGGCATTACGCAGCCGTTACACCATACTGAGGAATTCCTCACGGCCTCTATCTTTGCCAATCTTGGAACTTTAGAGATGTGGCTTTATTTGACCCCTAGTTTGAAGGTTTTCTCGGATATTGGAGTCTGCCGAAAGTTTAAACGGGAGGGATAGGGTTGGGTGGGGGGTGAGAGGGAGACAGGAGCCTCATTGGGTTTACAACTGTGCCCTAGGCGGCTATGGGCTGTCACTATCCACCTTTCATTCAGGCCTGTGCTGGGAATGGGGGGGGTTAAGAACAGACACCACCGACACGCAATCCCGTTGATATCTTGTGGACCTCCTTACGATTTTTTGCCAGAGATGCCACCACCAGAATACTAAATGCCTTAGCACTCGCTGGGCAGTCAAAGTCACCATTATTACTACTGTCGACTGATGCCGAAAAGGTCTTCGACAGGGTACTTTGGCCCTTTCTGTTCCGGACATTGCAGCGTTTCGGTATCGGAGAGGAATATCTGTGCTGGGTTAAGGCTCTCTATCTAACGCCGTCAGCGAGGGTACGTGTTAACGGAGCTCTCACACAACCATTCCAGATTCATAATGGTACTCGGCAAGGATGCCCACTATCACCATTGCTCTTCGCGCTGAGCCTGGAGCCTTTATTATCCTCTATCAGACAAAATCCACTTATTAAAGGAGTCCAAGGAGAAAGAGTGGAACATAAGGTATCGGCATATGCGGATGACCTGATGTTTATCATGCCGGACCCAATAGGAACAATGCCGGAAGTCCTGCGGGAACTACAGATTTACGGTGATCTCGCAGGCTTTAAAATCAACGATACGAAGTCGGAACTGCTGGCGGTTTCGTTACCAACATCCTGGCGAGCGACACTGAGAGAGCGGTATCCCTTTCGAAGGTGCGCTACTTCTCTAACCTACCTGGGGATTCGCCTAACTTCGGATTACTCAAAACTTTTTGCCCTTAATTACATGTCCTTACTAGATACTTTCCAATCGGACATCGCAAGATGGTCACCTAAATATTTATCTTGGACGGGCCGCGTTGGAGTAATTAAGATGAACTTTCTACCACGACTCTTATACCTGTACCAAGCTCTCCCGATTTCACTGCCACGGACCTATCACCAGTCGATCCGCACGCACTTCACAAAATTTATCTGGCCACACGGCCGCCCACGACTCAAATATGCTACGCTCTGCAAGCCAAAACAGAATGGAGGTCTTGCACTACCTGACACGCATCTTTATTATATAGCAGCTCAAATGAACAGAATAGTGGACTGGACGGTAGGCTCGCCGGAACAGAAGTGGCTAGACCTGGAAGAAGTTTTGGCAGGACGTCCATTATGGACGCTCCCTTGGCTGTCCTGGAGAGCGGTTCAGACACTTAAGCATTCAGCCTCCCCGGTTGGGCACACGCTACACGTTTGGCACAAAACCCGAACGAAATTCACGTTGTCAACCTACCCATCACCGTTGCTCCCGCTTGTACATAATCCTGACCTCCCGACATCGATTTTGCCAACCTTACGGGAACGCTTCACGGATACTACCAAATTCCGCGCACATCACTTGTTACAAAACGGAACTTTCATACCGCTTGATTCGCAGGGACAACCGGACTCCACATTCGCGATACGTTTCAACTACCATCAAGTTAGATCATTCCTTACACGGTTATCGGGCAACACCTCTCTTACCAGACAGCTGACTGCCTTTGAATCTCTGTGTCAAAGGACGCCTCCGCTGGCACATGGTATTTCCATGCTGTATCGTATGCTCCGGACAGTGGGCGAGGCACCCCCGGATTTTATGGCACGTTGGGAACGCACTCTTGGTTCACCTATTTCTGATGACTCATGGGCTAAATCACTTGCCCTGACGCACTTCGGTTCACCAATGGCTAAACTACAAGAAACCTCATATAAAATACTGGCATTCTGGTACCGCACGCCCGCCCTGATTGCCACTTTTGACGCGTCTCACTCGCCGACTTGCTGGAGATGCAACATAGCAATAGGCACATATTTACATATTTGGTGGGAATGCGCATCTCTCAAACCATTTTGGAAGATGGTCCATGACCTGGTGCGCCGCACGACGGATGTGGAGTTGGAATTCACACCGCAAACTTTCCTATTACTCATGTTACCATTCTCGGTGAAGGTGATGAAGAAATCAGTCTTATTACGCATCCTTTTAGTGGCCAGAACACTGATTCCTCTTTACTGGAGGACTGGGAATATACCAACACTGAAAACGCTAGTTGACAAAATGGAAATTTTACGTTCCAATGAGGAACTAGCGCTTACACCATCAGCGGCAGCACAACATTTCACCAAAGTGTGGTACCACTGGGTTGCCTACTGCTCCTCGGCGAACTTTAGAACGGATTTAGCAGTAACTGCGAGCACGGTGGAGGCCGTAGGGCCGCCTAGTCCACAGGAGGAAGGCGACGGACTACTTCTCATGACTGGTCCTGAGCTGCAAAATACGCTCTCATGACCGCCTTTAACTCACTGTGTATTGTTTCCCTTATGTAGTCCCTTCCCCCACCACACACTCTGTCACTTTTCCCTTCTTTTCTTACTGTCCTTTGCTAATCTATTCTCTTTCGGTCAAGAACCTCTAGCTACGTGAAGATCCCTAGACTGCTGGATCCATTATTCATATATTGGATTCATACAACATCTTATCGCCGACCTAAATCGCCTTTGTTCTCTGAAAAAGTCACTTCAGCACTGCTAACGGAATGGGATATATTTGTTTCTCATATGTGTTCAAGTACTGTGACCTCCTATTGTACAGGTCGTTGGTGGTTCTTGATATTAAGGAATACCGAAGTCGCATTTGAATCACCACTATAGGTCTTTCACCCTGACTGACCGCTTCTTATTGTATGTCATACTGTGTGAAATCGCTTTGGCATCCATATCTATGTATGTTATTACTTTGGAAACTCAATAAACTCTTTATTACAAAAAAAAATAAAAAAATTAGGGTTGCATCAAAAAAAGGAGCAGAATCTGTTGGCTAAAACTGAAGCAGGATCTGTTGTTTAGAATTAAGTGTCTATAACCCTAAGGCTCGGGTCAGACGAGTGCAGTGTTCACGTCCATGTTGCCGCACATTTTAATGTCCATGGTAGCATACAATTATGATCAGTAGAGATCCACACACGAAGTATGTCCGCACAGAATTGCAGACGCACAACTGACGTGGCAAACGGACGCAAGTCAGGCAAGAACGTAAAACCGCTAGAACGGACGTGCGGAGTGCACCACGTCCGCATAACTTTGTGTGTGAGTGATGGAACGTAGTCAGACGGACTGCATTTTTGACGTCCAGCAAAATGTTTTTTCATATTAATTTTATTTCCCATCTGCATCAGTCAAAACAAAACGTCACAAAAATGGACTGTGTGGCCATTACCTTGTCGTCAGTCAGAAAGTACGTCCGTTGTGCACAGACGCACAGTCCGCACAGAATGCGTTCGTCTGACCCTAGCCTTAAACAAGCACAAATCGTAACCATAACCTTAAAAGTAATTCTAACCCTAAAACAAGGTAAAATAGTAGGACTCAACCTAACACTAATAGTAAAAGAAATTATTTTTTGCACAGTTCTCAAGTCAGAAAACTGAAACAAAATAAATTGCGCTGTAAACACTAATGGAAGTCCTATCAAACATTATTTTTCATCCTACCACCTAAATATGAGTGTCTTTTTATATCAGAAACTTTTTTTATTACATAATTTCTGACTGTGTTCAGAAAGTGGAGATTTTCATATAAAATACCTTTTAAATTATCCACCCGAAAATATTCATATTCTAACTTTTAAACAAAATGTTATTTTCACGTTTAAAGTTATCGTGATAGAAAAAATTACTTGCCGTGATATGTCAGGATTCTACTTTTCCTGTGCACTAACCAAGATATAATTTATCTGTCTTTACAGATTAAGACGTCTTTATGAGTATGTTACATGTACTCTGACAGAAAACCAGTGTTCAAGAAGCAAATTATTTTTCTTTTCATGCAGACGAAAACTTTTCAGTGCTTGTGGTAACGTGCTTGAATCATACATAAAAAAAACTGTTCAATGGTATACATATAGACTCCAAAGAATGTATTTAATGAAATATCTGTTCTATTCAGTTTAAATAATTTGTCCTGCATAGGCAAAATGAAGCAGACTAGGACAGGTGTCAGAAGCTGGAGCAGAGCATCATAACATTTTTAATGCTTTTTCTACAACTTCAGCCAACAGCACATTAAATTTTCTGCTGAAACCCCTGGTGACTCTGAGGTTAAGGGTCACATCTTGAGTAGGTTACAGATGGTATTTCTTATTTAGGAGCATGGATTTTTCTAATTGAGGTGGAACCTGCATGGTGACAGGCATAAAAAAATCCCCTCAGGTTCACAACTTTTTAATATGGGGGGAAGTTCAGAGGTTTTCACCTTGTTTTACCTCTTTCATTTTACAAGGAGCATTCATAGCAATACTTTGCAAAACAATTACACATATTTAGGGGCACATAACACAAATCTCAGATTCTTGTGCATGAGAACTATGGTTTCTTTCTTTAGATTTCTAACAGCATTTGCATTGAACTTGTTGCCCTGATTCTATTTCTGTAACCGGCATTGTCATGGAACTGACATAGCGCTCTTCGCTTCAAACCCCAAGACTTTTATTTTCCTGGCAAAAACCCCAAAAGACACAGGACTCTATTAACGTCTTTGCGCAAAATCGCACGCACAGCGCTATTTTTTTTGCTTGCAGCGTTACACGTTAATGTGCGAAAAATAACGGCAGTATTACAATCCGTGCGCATTTTTTCATCCATCAAAAAATATCACGCGTAAAAAAGACGTGCAAAAACGCGCGCGCATTAAAATTGCGCGCAGAAATCGGTGTGTGGACTGTTTATTAACGCGATTCAGCCAATCAGAATTAAGAACCACAATTGTCTCCCGTTCAGATTTTGCGCCTGCCAAAATCAATCTGAGTATATATGCTGCAGCAATAATAAAAACACGCACAACCTCTCAATTTTATTGTTTGGTTATGCGTAGAATGTGTAACTATACTTTGCTGTATTCTTTTTTTCGGGCTGGTGTATTTGGTTTCGGCCAGGACGTTCAGATTTGCCATTAACACCAGCTTTTAAAAGACGTTAAAATTACACGTGCAAACGTCCGTTAAAATTTGCGCATAGTTTGTAATACCATCCGTGTACCAGCGTACAAACGCATTTGCGCTCACAATGTTAAGTATAGGATGCGCAACGTACATTACGCTCGCAAAGGATTTGCGCAGGTTCACCAGCGGTAGACGTTAACGCACATTTTTGTTTGTGTGGACATTGTAATACGATGTTCTGCGCAAAGGGTTTTTCCCCTCGCGTTAATGCGTTTTTGCACACACATTAACGTTTGCGTGAAGAAGTTAATAGAGCCCACAGACATTTGCTTTGGGAAAGACTTCATTTTCATTTATATTGTGTGGTGTGATTTTAAATGTATTGTAAATTGCTTGGTTTTAGTTTAAAATGTACTTTTATTACCTTATATAAATGTGAACTTAGAAATGTGTTTAGAAGGTGCAGACCTTTCTTTTGTGTAGAATGTAAATAGGTTTGAGTAATGTGTGATTATGCAAGAGGTCTTTTCTCTTTGTCTAACTGTTATCTGTTTGAGGAGTCATGAGTCTGGGGCAGTGTTTGACTGAAAAGGCAATCTGATCTATGGGAACAATAGATTATGTAAATGATGTGTGATAACTGAATGCTAAGGAATGTTTACTGTAAATATCTAACTGACCTAATGTAATTAGAGTTCTAGTAATTCAATGTTGGCAGTTTGGTATGTAAATGATCCCTGTTGGACCATATAAATATGTTTTTCTCAGTAAAGCAGATATAGTTCTTGGTTGATACATTCAGCTTGTCTGGTATGTTATTTCCACTCCACTCACCATCAGAAGGCACCTTGCGGCTGTCTGAAAATCTGACCTAACATCGAGGCTACACGTCAGGAGATTGAAAGCCTGCAGATCCCCAGAAGCTGCTGCAAACTTCGGCTCAGCACTGGTACAGATCCCTGCCAGCCAGCTCAGGTCTCCCAGCAGGCAGAAGCAAGCGGGTGAAGCTGCTCGAGGCGCTGTCAACCACGTTCCCAGTAGCCAGGCTAACCACAACGAGGGGGTGTTTGGAGAGCCAGGACAGGCGGAAGGAGCGGGTTTCCGTCAAAGGCATACAAATGCATTTTTGTTGCAATTAAAAGGTTCTTATCGAGGGGGCGTGGCCGGCTGCCGAAGGGAGCAGACGTGTCTCTGTGGAGCTCCGCACGTCTGCCACTCTTAGGGTCTATCTTCAGCTTAACCTGCTGAGTATTTTTGATATACATAGGGATATAGGGACTCAGGCTAGCTGGCCACTGGACCTGAGATGTCTGGAGGCCGTTTTGTACCCCCCTCCAGACCAGAGACACCCTTTGTAGCCAATGGAATGAGGATGCCACGAGGGGCTGGTGGCCATTTTGCGGCCTTCAGCCCAGCTCCTGTGGCCTTTCTGCCCGACTACCCTTTCACATCGGCTTGGTCTGAACCTACGCTGTGGGCTGAGGTGATGCTGGGCACGCGTCCCCGTCTGCCGAAGATGGACATCGGAAGGGACTGACAGAGGGATCGGTGGACGAGAAGTGGGACGGATCCCCTCCCCACATGGGGAGCATGGACACCTTCCTGGCAGGCCTTGAGTCCTGTTTGCAGCTCCTAGATGGAGAGGATCTGAACGGTCCACTCAACAGGGGCATTTGTAGGCAGATGACGCTTACTCTGTGGAGATGCCGAGGAGCGGTGGATCCGAGTCTGACGAAGGACGGGGCTGCATCGGCTGGGCGCCCTGCCGGGGCCTGTGTAACAACTGCTTCGGGGAGACGCGACGAAGGTGCTGAGAAGGGTGACATGCCTGTGCTGATTAAAGGATGTGTGGACTTGGAGTCTGGTGGCCCGTGGAAGGAGGGAGGTAACTCGAAGCCCGGGATGATATTGGTCCCTGAGTCAGATACTGAGCTGGTGCTACAAGGAGACCTTGACCTGCACGATGCACCCGGGTTGCCATCGGGTTGAGCGCCGACACGTCCCGGAGGCCCAGATCAAGACTTGGAGGGAGTTGAGGGCCCCTCCTTGTCGATTGTGCAGGTGAAACCGCCACAGCCTTTTGCTCTGAGTTCTACCCCGCAGCAGATAGCGAATCTCCTCTGGGTGACCGATGCCAGAGCTCTCTGGGTGTCCAAAGGCCGGCCGAAGCTAAGGATTGTGCCCCCCGATGTTGAGATGGCTTGGGCAGTGCGAATCGGCCTTCCGTGCGATGGGCTACCTGCCAAGCAAGTACTCCCTTTTCGAGACACGGGTTGATGGGACCCCTGAGACTCTTTTTCATTTTCATCTTTTGATGTTTTTGGGAACTCTCATACCCACCTGATGACTCTCCCCAGCTGGGGATAGTGAGACTTTCTTTTGCTTTTTGATGCCTATTCAGGATTTTACTTAGCAACATGCAGTGATATCTGACGCTTTTTGTCTTCTTTGAGTATTCTTCTTCTTTTTTTTTTTGTCTACCCCACTTCTCCCTCCACTATTTGAGATTTAGCTGTTTCCCTACTAGAACCCCCCCCCCCTCATGCTTTATGTTCTTTCGATGCCTATTTGGCCCTGCAAGGCCTACTTTGCTGGTCAGTATGTGACATTCTTGCTTGCAAAATAAAAACTTTAAAATAAAAAAAAGGTTCTTATCAAAAACTGCTGTAGTTTAAAAAAACTTTTGCAGTAAGGTCACATTTTTATTATTATTATCATCATCATCATTTATAAGGCGCCAACAGTTTCTGCAGCGCTTTACAATAACCAAAAGGAACGATATACAGATAAATGGACATAGGATTGAATCAAGAGGTGTAGAGGGCCCTGCTCATAGGAACTTATAGTCTAGAAGGATTGGGGTTGAGGAAGACAAGGGAGAATTTTACTGGATGTCAGCATCATTAGTGCCAGCAGTTCGGGAATGGTGGGGCCATGGAAACGGCTTCAATCATGTGTGAGTCGGTGAGCAGAGGGATGAGTTGCATCAGTGATGTGGTACAGTAATCTAAAGAGATGGATTTTGAGGTTTTTCTTGAAGGACTGAAGACTAGGCGAGAGTTTGATAGGGCGAGGTTAAGTCATTCCACAGAACCAGAGCTGCCCTTGAGAAGTCTTGGACGCGAGAGTTGGCAGTGCGGGTGTAGATAGAGGGCAGGCGGAGGTCGCCTGCCGGCCGGAGTTGTCTAGACAGGACGTGCTTGCGGAGTAATGAAGACATGTAAGGGGGTCGACTAATGGAGTGATTTGAACGAGAGCGTCAGTATTTTAAACTGTATCCTGAAATGTACAGGAAGTCAATGAAGGGATCGGCAGAGGTGGGAGGTACGCGAGGAGCGTCTGGTGAGAAAAATAAGCCTGGCACCTGCATTCATTACAGATTGAAAAGGGGGCAATACGGGCGTTGGGGAGGCCAATAAGGAGCGAGTTGCAGTAATCAAGCTGTTAAATGACAAGCGCATGAACCAACACCTTTGCAGTATCTTGTGTCCAAAAGGGGTGGACGCGGCCAATGTTCTTGAGTTGATAGTAACAGGATTTGGTCATTGTCTGGATGTGGGGAGAAAACGTTAGGTCAGAGTCGAAAGTGGCTCCAAGGCAGTGAGCTTGAGGCGTCGGACTAATGAGCGTTCCATTTACTAGTAGAGAGATAGGTGTAACAGGTACATTGTAACAGAGAAAGAAAGCGGTGATATTACTAGCGGCGCTGGCGAATAGAACAATGAATTAAAAATGAAAAATAAATTGATTGTTTTTTTACTTTATGACTTGTATGTCTGCAAGCCCTTAGGGATATATCGGACACCATGCAGATGTTATAGAATAGGCAATATTAAAGGGAATCCCTTAGGCGCAACCCTGCAATATTCTGTTTGTTCGTGTATACAGAAATGTTTTTCTTTCTTTTTTTCCTTCACCCCCCCAAAAAAGATTAATATTTTTACTTTTTTTTCCCTGAAATATAAAAGATACTACACCATTTATATTAATTAGTTCAACTTACTTTAATTAGGTCATTAAATAGGTCACCACCATATTGAAAGCACCCCCCGGTAATCCTGACACACTGCACATTACTGAGCTCCACAGCAATAAAACTCCCTGTAATGTGCGGTGTGTATGAGCATATCACAGAGCTCCACAGCAATAAAACTCACAGGAAGCACTGGGGTGTATGAGCAGGTACAGAATCCACAGCAATATAACTCACAGGAAGCACTGGGGTGTAAGAGCAGGTACAGAATCCACAGCTATATAACTCACAGGAAGCACTAGGGTGTATGAGCAGGCACATAATCCACAGCAATATATCTCACAGTGAACGCTGGGGTGTTTGAGCAGGCACATAATCTACAGCAAGAACCTGCAGGAACCATGAATGGGCCCCCCCCACCATAGGCAAAAACATACCCCCCTCCTGTTAACATGCATTGGTCCCCTCCTGGTCCACAATGTTGACTCCAGACAGTATCACATTTTTTTCCAGGTTCACTATGACCTCTTCAGTCCATCCCATTTTTAATGTATCTCACAGAGCTCCACAGAAATAAAACTCACAGTAATGTGCATTGTGTATCAGTGTAAATCATAGAGCTCCAAAGTATAGCTCACAAATAAGTATAAAATAAAAGAACAATTATATATTATAGGCAAACCCCCAGGCAGACGAGTGTGGGCCCCCCCGGACTCAAGGGCCCAGGTGCGGTCGCACCCTCTGCACCCCTGGTAGTTACGCCCCTGGGTCCTTCCAATGATTCCTGAAGAGGGGACATAAGCCAGAGAAGCAAACAATTGTGCAGTGGTACTGGCCCCTGCTTGTCCCCTATGGGGTACTTACTAGACTCAGAGCCTCTTCTCCTGGATATCAGTACGAATGATCAAGGGGAAGAAAAAGCCTGGATCCAGTACTGGTTAGCAGCGTCAAATTTATTCATAAATAAAACAAATAAAAACAGTTTAAAACAAAATTGAAAGTTACATACAGTCATGGCCGAAATTGTTGGCACCCCAGAAATTTTTCCAGAAAATCAAGTATTTCTCACAGAAATGTATTGCAGTAACACATGTTTTGCTATACAAATGTTTATTCCCTTTGTGTGTATTGGAACAAAACAAAAAAAGGGAGGAAGGCTAGGGTCAGACGAGCGTGATTTCTACGGACTGTACGTCCGTGCACACGGACGGACATCAGTACGGAAGACACAGTAGTGGCCACACAGTCCGTTTTTTTTCACTGACGTATATTTTGACGGATGTAGGAGAGAAAATAAAATAAAAAGCAAAACCATTTTGTCCGTGAAAAATGCTGGACGTATAAATGCAGTCCGTCTGACCACGTTCCATCACTCACACACAAAGCTATGCGGACCTTGCGGATGCAGCGCACTTTGTGCGGCCGTTCTAGGGGTTGTACGTTCTTGCCTGCCTTGCGTCCGTGGGCCGCGGCCGTTGTGCGTCCGCAGTTCAGTGCGGACGTACTTCATGTGTCGGGCTCCAATGGACTTTCTTTCATGCTATCACGGACGTACTTTTAGGCGCAATCACGGACGTGAACACTACGCTCGTCTGACACCAGCCGAAAAAAGCAAATTGGACATAATGTCACACAAAACTCAAAAAATGGGCTGGACAAAATTCTTGGCACCCTTAACTTAATATTTGGTTGCACACCCTTTGGAAAAAATAATTGAAATCAGTCGCTTCCTATAACCATCAATAAGCTTCTTACACCTCTCACCCGGAATTGTGGACCACTCTTCCTTTGCAAACTGCTCCAGGTCTCTCTTATTGGAAGGGCGCCTTTTCCCAACAGCAATTTTAAGATCTCTCCACAGGTGTTCAATGGGATTTAGATCTGGACTCATTGCTGGCCAATTCAGATGTTCAGAACTCTCCAGCGCTTTGTTGCCATCCATTTCTGGGTGCTTTTTGACGTATGTTTGGGGTCATTGTCCTGCTGGAAGACCCAAGATCTCGGATGCAAACCCAGCTTTCTGACACTGGGCTCTACAGTGCGACCCAAAATCCTTTGGTAATCCTCAGATTTCAATGATGCCTTGCACACATTCAAGGCACCCAGTGCTAGAGGCAGCAAAACAACCCTAAAACATCATTGAACCTCCACCATATTTCACTGTAGGTACTGTGTTCTTTTCTTTGTAGGCCTCACTCCATTTTCGGTAAACAGTAGAATGATGTGCTTTACCAAAAAGCTCTATCTTGGCCTCATCTGTCCACAAGACGTTTTCCCAGAAGGATTTTGGCTTACTCAAGTACATTTTGGCAAACTGTAGTCTTGCTTTTTTATGTCTCTGTGTTAGCAGTGGGGCCCTCCTGGGTCTCCTGCCATAGCGTTTAATTTCATTTATATGTCGATGGATAGTTCACGCTGACACTGATGCTCCCTGAGCCTGCAACGACAGCTTGAATTTCTTTGAAACTTTGTTTGGGGCTGCTTATCCACCATCCGGACTATCCTGCTTTACAACCTTTCATCAATTTTTCTCTTCCATCCACGCCCAGAGAGATTAGCTACAGTGCCATGGGTTGCAAACTGCTTGATAATGTTGCGCACTGTGGACAAAGGCAAATCTAGATCTCTGGAGATGGACTTGTAACCTTGATATTGTTGATATTTTTCCACAATTTTGGTTCTCAAGTCCCCAGACAGTTCTCTTCTCCTCTTTCTGTTGTCCATGCTTAGAGTGGCACACACAGAGACACAATGCAAAGACTACGTGAACTTCTCTCCTTTTTATCTGCTTTCAGGTGTGATTGTTATATTGCCCACACCTGTTACTTGCCCCAGGTGAGTTTACAGGAGCATCACAAGCTTGAAACAATCTTATTTATCCACAATTTTGAAAGGGTGCCAAGAATTTTGTCCAGCCCATTTTTGTTGTTTTGTGTGACATTATGTCCAATTTGCTTTTTTTTCTCCCTTTTTTTGCTTTGTTCCAATACACACAAAGGGAATAAACATGTGTATAGCAAAACATGTGTTACTGCAATACTTTTCTGTGAGAAATACTTGATTTTCTGGAAAAATGTCTGGGGTGCCAACAATTTCGGCCATGACTGTAAGTCCTGAGACGCATTTCGCCAGTACAGTCTGGATTCATCAGTCAGTCTGGGACCAAAGCATAAATTTATAGTGAAGAAAGTCTGAGTGTAAGCGGGTCTTTCTCCAGTACCGTTCAGAAGTTCAAGAACTTCTTTGGAGATACCCGAGGCGCCTTTTGAAGCCGCTGATCCATGACTAGAGAGGTGCCGGTGGCCATCTTGCGGCCTTCGTCCTGGCCCCTGTGGTCTCCCTTCCTGGCTGTCCTGCCACCTCGGCCCACCCTGAACACATGTTAGGGGCTATGGAGACAGAGGGCCCACGTCTCCCGCCCGCCTTGAGTGACTGTTCAGTGAGAGCGACGGGCAGGCCTGCAAACGACTGGCTGGATGGATCCCCCTCCCCCTCCACCCTCTGGAGGTAATGATGCCTTTCTTACAGGCCTAGAGGCCTGTTGGCGGGGGAGGACGCGGACGGCCCACTCACCAGAGGACTCTGCCGTTGGCTGATGCTTACGCTGCGGAGTGGCCGGGAGTAGTCCGGGTGAGATGGGATCGACGTGGCGCGGGACTGGCACTCATTGGAGGCCTGTTCCCCTACTGCCGCAGGGGACTGCTTTGATGTCAACGTTCCGTCTGGGATGCTGATGCTAGAGTCTAGGACCCCAAGCGGTGCGACTGTGGAGGAGTCTGAGGGTTCGTGGTCCGGGACGTCCAGGCTTCCTGGATCCACAGTTGACGAGCTGGTCCCTGACGTGGACTGCGACGCTGCTCCTGGCGACCTGGAGTCCACTCCAGCCGGACAACGTTACTGCCCTCAGGTCCGTCTTTAAGGAGGGGCAAAAGGGGCTGGTGCCCCAGGCCCAGTCATAGTTAAGGTGCCCAAAGCAGGCTGCTTCGTTTGTGGGCTGCTGGGGCCATTTTACAGTGGTGGCTCTGTGTTTTTTGGAGGCCCCAGGCTTCTGTGGAAGCACTGCAGCCCTCCTAGGCCCGGTCGGCCCCCTCTGATGATGTCAGAGAGGGCGTGCCACAGGGGGCGGGGCCAAACGGGAGTTGAGGTTTCCTGACTGCATAGGCCTGGACACCCCCTAATCAAAGGACCTTACATGGAGGCTGCAGCTCCTTGTGCTGACTCCACCCCCTCCTTCCACAGACAGAGCCATGAGCCTCCACATGCTGCTGGAGTACAAGAAGGTATTTGAGGGGGAGGCATGGTATTTGAGGGGGGCCCTAGGAGAAACACAGGACAGGTCCTGCTAAAAAACTGGCTGCACATCACAATCTCCCTCCAGCTTTCAGCTCAGAGGCTCTTCTGCTTAATGCAGCAAGAGCTGTGCAGAGGCTGACTGTCACAATCTGTGTGTAGCAATGTTTGTGTGCACAGCCTAATACAGGGATAAACATCAGATTAAACCTCTGAGCTTGTAATCTGACTCTGGGGGCTGCAGAGGTTTGGGAGAAGGAGCTGCCCATGGTTTCAAGGAGGCAACACTTATCTGTCAGTGATCTGAGGTGTGTTCAGTTCCTCAGCAGCTGCTGAATTGTTCCATTGCAGCAGATCAGTTTGCTGCAGCAGTCAAGCGCTTTGGCTGTGAATATGGAAGCGAAAGGGCAGAGGATTGCTTGATGAAAGGTGCTGTGTCTGCAAAATCCACTTGTCCATGTATTACATCTTTAGTGTTACTGTTTACCATGTTCCAATAAATATTTGCTGTTTTGCTCCACCAAACTGAACATTTCCTTATTGGATTATTTTCTCCGTGGAGGCGGCCATCTTTCGTACGTCACACTCCGCTAACCCCGCAGCACCTCTCAACTTGGATGCAAGTGCTAAGTTGGCGGTGCCGAGCGCTGAGCTGCAGAACAGCGTTCAGTGGCAAATTGCTGACTTAGCACTTGCAGCGGCTGAGCAACTGAACGCGCCTCAGGCTGCATTCTGGGAGCAGCATGTGGGGAGTGAGCTTAAACTTCTTTGGGTAAGGGAAGATAACCCTCTCCACTCACTACCCCAGATACTGCACTTTCATTTTATAGCTTACTACTCTCATATAAATAAATGCAGGTTCTTACCTAAGCTCTCACAGTTTGCATGGAATGGGCAAACATGGATTCACATGCATTATTTTTTCAACATTTTATAATTATTTAAATATAAATATATCATTATTTTAAAAACGTTTAATAATCATTTTAATATAGGTAAAATAAAATATATTTTCATACTTAAAATTTTAACAATATAATGAAGACTAAAAAGCAATGAACCTGAAAAAAGTCTAGAAATTATAATCTTTAGTTAATGGCACCACGATGTGTAACCCAAGGAATACAGACTAAATTTGAGAACTATTTGATCTCTAAAATATGCCATTCATACCTATATTATGACAAAAGTATATAAAATTGCATAATCATTATTAAATGTAGAATGAAAAGGACACCAGGCATAAGGACCAGTGTGGTGTCATTTGTATTCTACAATTTAATAAAGATTAAACGGTTTTACAGATACTTCTGTTTAATGAGATCTATTAATTCTCAAAGTTCGTAATGATATAATTATTAGAATATATAATTTCAGTTTTATTGTTGTGGAGCTCTGTGATGTTATGCTCACACACTGCACATTACTGTCATTGTTTGAAAGTCTGTACAGACTCTGACCCAACCACCTCAACAGGCAGAGAATTCCACAGCTTTATTGCTCTTCCTGTAAAAAGAAAGCTATGCGTTATGCTGAATTTCCTTTTTGTACAGTCTATACATTATGTGTTTATGTATATAGAATGTGTGTAAATATATGTCTTCTAATATATAAGTCCATGATATATTTGTGTATTTGTTTTGGTTTTTTTTGGATGTTGGTGTGGAGAGAAAAATCATGCGGTGTGCCGGCTATCGGGGGGGGGGCCCAAGAAAATGTTTGCCCAGGGTCCAATCAATATTAAAGACGGGCCTGACTGCCCTACCTTGGGGATGGCAACGTTGGTGAGCTACTTGACCCCAGTGGCGGCTGAGGGAGCTGCAGACCCCGTATCTGTTTTGAGACTCTTTGTGGTTTCGGGGACCTGGTCCTGGCATTGTCTCTCCTAATCCCTTTCTGCCGAGCTTGTCTCGAAGGGGCAGCGCGATCTGGGAGACCCCGCATGGCCCTGCCTGTAGCAGCCCTGCCTCCTCTATTGGACACTGGCTGACTTTTTTAGCTCTGAGTCATTTTGGTTTCCCTTTTTCCCCTTTTTTCTTTCCCCCTCCTCTCACGGTGTTCGAAGTTTCCGACTGACTTTTTTCTTGCTGATGCCTGCTGAGGACCCTTTGCTCGTTTTTTGCAGATGAGTCTTTTATTTTTATGTATATCTTTCCCCCCTACTTTTTGTTTTACTTCTTGTATGGCATATACAGATTATCTCGAGTGGATTGGCCCCATAGGCGACTCTACAGGGGGGCAAGGGGGGCAATTGCCCCCCCTAGGTTATTCCTTGCCCCCCCATGTGCCCCCCCACCAAAAATCAGCATCCAGCTTCCCACACTTCTTCGGACCAACACATCTCCGTCTCTATGCATCGTATATGGAAGAACTAGGTGTCATTCGAAAGGGCAGAATCTGGCCTTTCCAATGATACCCAAAATGACCATATTCAGTGTGAAGTATAAGTCATAAAACATTAAATAAAAACGTGTACTTAAACTTAAACATTTTCACAGGGTTGAAATGGCCCAGCAGTGAAATGGTTAATGTTCAGACTATACATTACATTGTGTATTACGTTAGTTTTTGCCTTGGTTTTAGTTGTGTATTAAGGGTTAATGTGTAGGCTTCATCCTTTACAGTATACATTTGTTTTTTCCTTGATTAATGGCATTTTACGGTTTGATGGGTAAACTACATGCCTCAGTGTATTCATTTCATGTTTTCCCTTGATGAATGGCATTTTACGGGTTAAGGCTAGGGTCAGACGAAAGCATTTTTCCCCGCGAACGTGAAAAAGTGCGTCCGAACGCATTGACGTATTTTTTCATGGAATGCGCAAAAACGGTCAGACGATGCGCATTTTCAGGCGTGATTTTGTACGGATCGTCAATAAAACTCTTTTTGCGTCCGGACGTTATGTAGGCTGGACATTAGCAGTGTCTGACATCTCCTAATCACGCCGCTATGCCGCAGCTGCGCACTCAGTACGTCAGTACTAGCGGTTCAGCGTTCTCAAAAAAATGCGTTCAAATTCCACTTGCGTTGCACGGCCGGACTTTTGTGCGGCCGTACATCGTATAGTGGCCGTCATTGCCCGTCATCTGCTGCTAGTGCGGCCGTAATTATGTGCGCCAGAACGCACGTTAAAAGTGCGCTGGTCTGACCCCAGCCTAAGGGGTAGGCTAAATGCCACATTCTTTATTATTTTTATTGTATTTCCCTGGGTTTATGGCATTTTCGGGGTTATTATGGAAGTTAGAATCTAAAGGATCTAATGATCTTCAGATCCTCTGCTTTCCGTCACATTTTGGGGAATTCATTTTTCCAAAAATAAGGTGAATTCCCTTTTTAGCGAATGGTCACTGTAATTTGCTAAAAGTGGAGTCGCTGAAGCAGCTATCAGACATTCAGCGAAAACCGCCGAATTGCAGCAAATAAAATATTGAATTTAAGTATCAGGTTATAGTACAACAAAAAAGGCATCATTGCATCACATTACTCTGGGGTTTTGGAATCTTATTTATATATATATACTTATTTAGGGCACTATTACCTGGTGTGAGCTAACCCTTGCGTCGGCGTGATTTTGCGTTAGCGCCAGGTTAATTGAGTCTAGCGCCTGACCAACAGATCGTTTGCTTCCCGCTACAAATGGGAAAAATCACTTAGCGCGTTGCTATTAGCGATTTGTACCGCGAGCTTAATGTACTTTCCGCGTCCTATACTTAACACAGGGAGTGCTAGAGATCTCTAGCGCTTTTGCAGCTAACAGATCACTTGGTGCCAGCGCTAAATTTTTTGAGGTGCACTAATTGCAACATTTTACCTACTGCTCAACCCTGGTGCTAACTCCAAAAAACAGAAAAACCAGGTCCTCGTCCAAAATGAATAGGCAATTGAAAGGAATGCAGCACAGGTGTTCTCCAGCACAGGTGTTCTCTTGGCCTCATACACCATAGTAATTTATATGGTCAGCAATGTCGCTGCTGTTGCAGTAAGCTCTATTATAAATGTATCCTTTATGCACATATATCCTAATTCTAATATATTGCCTAATTTTAAACATTTTATGCTGGGGGTTATTCATAGTATGTAAGCAGTTGATTATTAGGGTGACTGTGTGGACCATGTTTAAAGGGACACGTGAATAAGTTTTGCCCTGAAACATGTATTATTGCTATGATGCAGCAGGGAAATTGTTGTCGCTCACCTGGCCTTCCTTTTGGATCTATTAAATGCAGTGTAATGATTCTACATGCTGTTGGGTGGCATTTATCATGCAATGCCCTTCAGCCTTAATATATGGATGATACGTCCACCGTGGAGGATTTTAATAATGCAGGGGTGTGAGGTTATTCACTGGATGTGTTCATATTCAAGCTTGTGAGGGCGGGGGATAGGTATGGAAAAGAAAAAACGTTCTATCCTGTACACAACCGCATTAGCGCCGGGTCTCAACCCGGATCTTAGAGTTTCCCTAGCGTGCGCCAAACGACCTTGTTCATGGACTACTGCAGACAAGGTGATCTGTTAGTAGGTCATCAGGCACTAACAGGGTTATTCAGAAAGCAGTGAAAAGCAGGAGAATGACTGGAGAATGGAAAATTCTAGGTCAAAATAGCTGATTTGGAAAGTGAGATGAAAGGGAGAATTTTTCTGGTTTGGCTATTTTGACCTAGAAGTTTTCATTCTCCAGTCATTCTCCTGCTTTTCACGCTCTCTGAATAACCCTGTAAGTTTTAGCGACTCGCACTAAATTTTTCCTTTTGTGATGGGGATGGTGTTTTAGCTCACACCAGGTGTTAGGGCCCTTAGTTTTATTCAGTGGTATGAGTTAGTGGTGAAAATTATTAGTGCCCCCCCAGTTTTGACTGCGGTATCTTCTGTGCCCCCCCTAAATATTGTTCCTAGAGTCGCCACTGATTGGCCCCCAAGTACCCGGGCCTGGTGCCATTTGTTTTCCATGGTCTCCCATGGTCCATTGGACTAACGGAACTACACCAGTGACGGCACAATTTTGCCCTTTGCCACTACCCCTCGTAAAGTTTTTTTGGTCTCCTTCGCTGATGTCTCTTCACCACCAGTTCCTCTTTCAGTTGGGGTACCTCAAGGATCTGTTCTGGGTCCCCTACTCTTCTAGATCTATACCACCTCTTTGGACAACGTCATCCCTTCCTATGGATTCCAATATCAACTCTATGCTGATGACACCCAAATCTACCTTTCCTCTCTCGATCTCTCTCCTCCGGTGTTGGGCCGTATTACAGCCTGCCTATCGGCTGTCTCCGACTGGATGACTTCCAATTTCCTAAATCTCGACCTCTCGAAAACTGAACTTCTCATCTTCCCTCCCTCTAAAACCTCCATTCCTGCGCCAATTTCTCTTCAGGTGAATGGTGCTACCATTACTTCTACCTCACAGACACGTTGCCTCAGGGTCCTCCTCGACTCCGATCTATCCTTTACTCCTCACATTCAGTTGCTAACCAACTCTTGCTACTTTCACATTAAAAACATTGCACCTGTCCGTCCCTTTCTTAATCAGGACTCCCCCCCCCGACACCTGCAGGGAAGAATGTGAAAGGGGAGGGGGGGCTCCATTGGAGCCCTCTCCCTCCCGGGTGGCTGCAGATAGGAAAAAAAGAAAGGCACCGCTCGAGAGGGCAGAGTCTGCCCTTTTCAGTGGTGCCTCTCTTTAACGCCTTAGGTGCCGGATCACAATTTGCCCCCCATTTGTGCAATGACATCAGTTGGACAGTTAACCCCCTAGCTGCCAAGTGGAGCTTAGGGGGATCCTTTGGATGCTGATCATGGTCTTTTCAATAAATCCAAACATGACTAATGTAAAAATTAAAAAATACAAAAATAAAAAAAGGTGTTTTTTAAAAAAAAAAAAAAAATCATCTGGGGTATAATAAAATAGGGCTTCAAATCACATGTAAACATGATGAGCATAAAACGGTCAAAATGAGCTCAGCACACAGAGGTGAAATGGCTCAGCAGTGAAGGGGTTAAAAAGCAAAAACATGTAAAAATTGGGTATTTCTAATTTCAGGACACAATTCCAAAACTATTTAGTGGGGGTCTTTTATGGTGGTTGTAGATTTTGGGGATTACAGTTCGAAAAAGTGTGTTTTTTCAATTTTTTCAACATATTTCATAATTTGTTTTACAGTACATTATTCGATATTATGGAAATAATGTTATCTTTAGAAAGTCCATTTAATTGCGAGAAAACTGTATATAATATGTGTGGGTTCCATAAAACTGCCTGGTCATGATGGGGGTTAAGAGATCCCAAATTCTCCCTCTACAGTCTGTAATGAACGCCTGTGCCAGGCTCAACCACCTCACCTCGTGCACCTTGCCCCTTTGTCAATCTCTACACTGGCTTCCTGTTTCCTTTAGAATTCACCTCAAAATACTGGTGCTCACGTACAATGCTCTCCATAAACGCACCCCTGCCTACATCACCTTATTAACAGGTACATCCCGTCCAGACCACTTCGCTCTGCCAATGATCTCTTCGTACCCACATCCCTAACTCTCACCTTCAGAACTTCTCCCGAGCTGCCCCCTTTTTAAGGAACTCCCTCGCCCACAACATTAGACTTTCCCCATCTCTCCAGTCATTCAAGAAGTCTCTGAAAACTTACTTTAGAGAAGCCTATTGACTCGCTCCATAATTCTTAAGCTATCTTCCCACAGAGCCCATAAGCACCCTGCTATTTCATGTACTCTATTTACCCTCACCTAGTGTGTCACCCCTCTCCTCTTATATTGTAAACTCTCGAGCAGGGTTCTCTCTCCTACTGTTCTGTGTGTTTAACTTGTATTTATATTTGTTATTCTGTCTCACCCATTGTACAGTGCCAGAATCTGGCCTTGCCAATGATACCCAACATCACTATATAATGTGTAAAAACAAAACAAAAAAATAAAATTGAAATACAGTTAAAAAGAGATCTTTTTTTTCGTTATAAAAGCAGTGGCATTGTTTTTCCCCCCTTATAAAATTAACAATGCTGCTGCAATAACTCATTTATTTTTTCATATCCAGTATATTTTAATATATTTAAGATAATTTTATTATATAATTATTTTAACCTCCCTGACGGTCTGATCTTTCCTAAATTTCATGTCCAAAAGTTTTTCTTGCTCCCCGCCTAGCGGTATTCCCAAGTGTGACTCGGGGTTAAATTCCTATGTTGAAACCGGCAACACTGTATAATGTATTTGTACCTGTATAATGTATTTAAAGATATACAATGCTCCTTCTTCATAGATATTTCTGAAAAGGAGGAAATAAAACATCTCATAGAGTACCCCAAACTTTCATATACAATGTACAATAATCAAAATGAATAAAACCATTACACCATGGATCTCAAACTCCGGCCCCCCAGATGATATTGAATTACAGCTGCCACGGTTCTCTGGCCATCTATTGTTTTCAAGGTATTCTGGGAATTGTAGGCAATCAACCTCTGTGCGGCAGATGTACAGAACAGCACAAAATTATAATATAATAGTTTGTGTGATAAGACATGAAAGGTCTAACTGTACATGGGTCCCTGCTCTGACATACACCACCCAGTATTATTTTTCAAACTGACCATATAAGTAACATTAGTGACTTGATGGGCTGCATAAATACAGTTATAAGCATTTATAAAGAGCCAACAGCTTCCATAGCGCTGTACAATGGGAGACACAGAATAACAAATATACATACACATTACACACACCAAACAGTAGGAGAGAAGGACCCTGTACGAGAGCTTACAATCTAAGAGGAGAGGGGTAACACGCTAGGAGAGGGTGAATAGAGTACAATAAGTAACAGGGTGTGTGTGGGCAGTGTGGGAAGAAGGGGCAAGACACTAACAATGGGGGGATTGGGGAGTGAGCTGATAGGCTTCCCTAAAGTAATTTGTTTTCAGTGATGTCTTAAATAGCATAAACAGATTGTAACAAATAAACTAGAAACCATTGCTGCAAACATTAGTCTATCCATGATTTACTTTTTCTCCTAATAACACCAGTAGCGTAAACCAATTTGTTTCCTGATGAACTTATATAAAGGATTTTGGGCATTCCCACTACTTGCTGAATCTGGGTGGCATTGGTGAATGTATGTACTTGTTAACTATGTGTATTTCCCATGGACGTCACATGAGGACAGTTTGCTTGTCTGTATTTGGGTATGGGGTTATAGATCATATGATGTCATAGTTGGCACATGGTTTCTCCCCGGACAGCTCTGGGTGGCCCAGCAGGAGAATTAGGGGGGGGGGGGAATGAGGGAGGGAGGATTTTTATAAATGGTTCCTTCTATTCCATAATTCAAATCACCCCTCCCCTTCTACTCTCACACATACACCGTTGTGATTAATATGAATTTATTTTCTGTCCCATCTCTGAATTTGGGTCACTGTAGTTGCACTGTAAAAGGGGACTCAAAAGCTGGACCCTGTACGTGACCAGAACAAAAGGAAAGGCTTGTTAAACTTTTGACATGTAGTTTGGAGAAAAACAAACAAATTGAGCTTCAAAACAGTACAACTGTGAGCATGATTGCTTCCCTTCACCCCTGCCTGCTGGATCCACTGCCATTCAACTCTTTGTCCCTCTTCAGTTCTCATTTGCTGTTATATTCACATCATTGCCTTCAAATTTATTTAATGTTTTAATTTCATTGTCCACCGTTTCCTTCCTTTGCAAATTTCATGTTTCCTCTTTGCGCCTTTGTTTACTGTTTACCCATTTATCTCATACATTTCTCCGTTCATTGAATCACCACATACCAAGTTATTTGTTCTTTATATATAATTATCGCTTCGTGATAATCAAAATGTTACTGTTACTTTCCAAGAAGAAAATGGAATACTGCTCTTTCTCTTGTTTTATAAAATGCCACTGACAATATAACCAGGTAACAAGTTGATATAAGAAACTGTAATAATGGATACATGTATACTGCTGAAGATTGTCTGCAAATGTTGACTTTTTATTTAGCGAGGAAGATTTAAAATTCTACAAAGTGTTCCTTATGTACATATGACAGGTACAGGTATTATTTTATATGGTCACATATTGTTGGAATTGAAATTGTCATCTCAAAAGAGGTTATTTACTAAAACTGAAAGCTGATGAGAAATAAATTGCTATATTGTCATTTTGAAGGATTGCTTGTTATCTCAATAGTTTGTTCAGGCCTGTTATCTTCCATGTTGGTGTCTTAATATGAAAGATTTCTTCACAGGGAGTCTGATCAGGTGATGATAATTAGTCTGAAAGTTTCTTTTTATTTACTTTCTTCAGACAGAAAATATTTTGAGAAATGAGTAAGGATGAGATTGAAATCTCTTTGTTGAGAGTGGGGTTTGCTAGTGATTACCTACATTCAGTGGCGTCACTAGGGTTAGCATCACCCAGGGCGGTAACTCGTGGTGTCATTGTCACGTTTCCATATTGCAGCCAGACCCCTGGTGGTGAGAGCGACGCTCAGCAGCTCTTGTGGGATTTGGGCTAGCCTCTGCAGACCATCTCCCCTGTGGCTGATAGTCTGTGGTCACATGACCGGCCCTGCCCTATATATACAGCCAGCAATGGATCAGATCTTTGCTTCAGAATAGGTTTTCTTACGGAGTTTTCTTACGGAGTGCTACATCTGTGATATTGTTATTCTGGTATTTGACTATTGGTGTGTTTTCTGGTTATTCTCTGTCTGTTCCCTGTATTGCATATTCTGATATCCTGTTGCTGACTTTGGCTTGTATGACTATCTCTCTGGCTCCTAATCCTCGGTTTCTGGCTGACATCCTCTCTGGTGTTTAACTCCTGGCTATTCCCTGACGATTCTTGTTCAGGTTCTGTATGTCATATTCAGGTCTTTATGTTTTGCTGTCCAGCAGTATATTGTAGTATATTAGAGGCCATCCAAAGGACCTCATACATAGTGCAGGGTTCTTTCTTACTGCCGAGCGCATTGGTTGCGTCTTCTACTTCTGTTGTCTATTCTAGAGTTTACCCCAACCCTGTAATCTGTATAGAGTTAGAAGGCTACTCAAAGACCTTACCCAATGCAGGGCCTCCTCGTGTTTCTGTATCCTGTCCTGTCATCTCTGGTTCTGTTGTTATACTGTGTGCAGGGTTCTGCATCATGCAGCAAAGCACATACCCGCCTAGAGGGCTTAACCGTACTCAGTAACAAGGGTGCTCAATGGCATCTGCACCAGGCGTCAGTGACAGTCCCCCCCCCCGCATCTCCTTCATAGGGAATAACCTGCCTGGCGGGAGATACGCAAAGAGATAGACAGGCAAGTATAAAAATATACACAGAGGGACAGACAGGTATAGAAACATACGGAGAGGGACAGACAGACATGTATAGAAAGATATGCAGGGGGATAGACAGACAGCTATAGAAAGATACGCAGAGGGATAGACAGACAGGTATAGAAAGATACGCAGAGGGATAGACAGACAGTGGGATGGATGGATGGACAGACAGACTGTGAGATGGATGGATGGGTGGGTGGATAGACAGATAGGGATGGATGGATGGATGGATAGACAGACAGTGTGCCCCCTATCACCCACCTCAGCCCCCAGTGTACAATCTGTCACCCTCCCTAGCCCCTTCTTCTACCCTTCCCAGTGCAGCCCGTTACCTGCCTCTGTCCAGATCCAGCATGTGCAGGGTGTCAGCACAGCTGCTCCTGGGCCTGACTTCTCTCCTTTTCACATCCACAGGCATGTGCTTCTGATGGTGTGTGTGAGGAAGGGGCAGGCAGTGTGCTCAAGGCTCCCCAGACTCAGAGCCAGGAGAAGCATGGGGCAGCCATGATGGTGGGAGGGCTGCTCCCCCTCCTCTCCCCGGCCCCCGGAGGGGGTGGGGCTTGTGCTGGCTGAGGACGGGGTTCCTCCTCTGCCCAGCGCTGATCTCTCCCCACAGAGAGACAGCACTGAGAGCAAGCACACACCAAAGGCTGGCCCTGGGTGCTGTCACCCCCCCAAGAGGGTGTCACCCGGTGCTGCCCGCCCCCCCCGCCCCACCTTGGGACACCACTGATAGCCTTTTATTAATTTTCATTTGTTTTTATTGATGTCATACAGAGAGCAAAGCACTCTGATTTATTCTTTTTTGTTTGTTTTAGTTCTCAGGATTGTACAAGTTCTGTTTAAGAAGCAGGGGTCAAGTTGTGCAGGAAAACGTGGGAATGCAGTTCTTCCGCATTTTTCTCTGAGAGAAAACGTCACGTAATGTGTAATATGTATTTATTACAATTATAATAAGGATTCTCAAAAAATACAGCCTATATTTATTATTTATGTTTAAACAATGATATCAAATTTGCATGTGGAGTATTGGGTTCAGTGCGACATGTCAATAGTTAATTGATGCGCGGAGATATTGGAGAGTTCCCACACTTACTATTTTAGGACTAGACTCCTCCTGTTAAAATATAGAAACATAGAAAATGTCGGCAGATAAGAACCTTTCGGCTCATCTAGTCTGCCCAATTACATGGATACTTTACCTGGATTTATCTTTTGTTTAGGATAGCCTTATGCCTATCCCATGCTTGCTTAAATTCAATTACTGTTTTGGCCTCTACCACTTCTACTGGAAGACTGTCCCATGTATCTACCACCCTCTCAGTAAAATAATGCTTCCTGATGTTACTTTTAAACCTTTGCCCCTCTAATCTAAGACTATGTCCTCTTGTTTTGCTACTTTGTTTCCTTTTAAATATACTCCCTTCCTCTACCTTGTGGATTCCCTTTACGTATTTAAATGTTTCTATCATATCTCCTCTGTCTCGTCTTTTTTCCAAGCTATACATGTTAAGATCATTAAGCCTTTCCTGGTAACTTTTCTCCTTCAAGCCGTACACCATTTTAGTAGCCCTTCTCTGAACTCTCTCTTAAGAAGGGTAACATAATACTTCGACAGAATTTATTTGTGCATTTCGTTTTGAATGTATTTCTTATATGATGTATTTAAATATACTCTGCAAATTGCTGCATATTTTAATCACCTTTATTAACTGATAAGGCAGCACTTCACTAACACTTTATATCAGTGTTTTGCATGTTATATATTTGTGCGTATTGTACCCTTTCGGCACTTTCATGTATAGAATACACTTTCTGCCATTTATAAATACAGGCAAGACATTTGCACTACCTTATTTTTTGGTCTTATTCAGTGGCTCAGTGGGGCCGAAAAACATGTCTGAGAAAGATTTACGCAGTGGTGGGAGGGGTGCAGTAGAAAATATGCACTTTTAACCAAAAGTAAAAAATACTAATTTTGCCGCATAGCATTTTATGAATAATATAACTATATATAAAACATTGAACTTGCACCCGGCGTGGGAAATGAGAAAGCGAGTATTGGAGGAATTGCTTATTTATACGTGACAAATGGACAATGTCGTTTATTACGAACAAATTTTTTTAATACAGTATATTGGACACAAGCAGGGCCGGTGCTAGACTATTTTGTGCCCTAGGCAAGATCAGCTACTTGCACCCCCCCCCAAAACTACTGAACATGCGAGCATTCTGGACTCAGTACTGACCATGAGAGCGTTATGGATTGGGTACGGAACATGAGAGCGTTATGGATTGGGTACTGAACATGAGAGTGTTATGGACTGAGTACTGAAAATGAGAACGTTATGGATTGGGTACTGAACATGAGAGTGTTATGGACGGAGTACTGAACATGAGAGAGTTGTGTTTTATTTAATGAGAGCGTTATTTTATGTATTATTAAATGAGTGTTATGATATCTTAATGTGTTATATTAATGAGGAGCAGTGCTCACCTCGTCTTTCAGGCAGCTCCTTCACGCGGGACCTACAGCCAGAGACTGACTTCGCACCTGCCGAGGTGCAGGCTGCCGCCGGTACCAATATGCGCCGGCTCGCTGTGTCCATTTCAGCCACTAGTGCCAAGGAGGAGTCAGGGGGACGAGCTGAATGCTTCTACGTCTGCCCCTCCGTCCGGACTCATTCGGAAACAAGCATCGCGGTGCCGGCAGAGGGCCGCGACTCACGGACACAGTGTCCCTGAACTTGCGGACACCTTTCTAACTCCTGGTCTGACCTGGCTGCACCTAGGCGGCACTGCACTCTAGGCAGCCGCCTAGCTCACCTAGCGGCAGCGCCGGTTCTAGACACAGGGATCAGTACTTCACACTTTCCTTTATTATGCAGACCCGGTACTTGCAGGGTACACCATAAAGCCGGAAAAAATATACAATTCAAGCACCTACTCCTCCATGCGGAGTCTAACTAATCATGCAGGATTTCCTGACTGAAATATTGGATGGCTAAGCCAACTCTTTGATAAGCCAGCTCTATGATGCGCTCATACACACCGCACATTACTGTGTTTTATTGATGTGGAGCTCTGTGATGCGCTCATACACACCGCACATTACTGTGAGTCTTATTGCCGAGCTGCTCTGTGATATGGTCGTATACAATGTACATTACTGTATCACAGAGCTGCACAGCAATTAGACTCACAGTAATATGCGGTGTGTATGTGTGTATTTCAGAGCTCCACAGTAATAAATCTCTAAAAATATTCTATTTAAGTTATTCTTTATTACATTATATTAAAATAATTATAATATTGTTAAAATATAAAAATATATTATTAAATTAATTATTAAAATCAGTTTAACTATATTAAAATGTATACGAAAAAAATACATAGTTTAGTGTAGTGGCATTGCTAACCTTATAAGGGGGAAAAAACAATGCTGCTGATTTTAGAAGAAAAAAAAAGATTTCTTAAATCTAAATTTTATCTATTTTTTACACAAAAATAAATAACAAAGATAGTCATGTTTGATATCACTGGAAAGGCTAGACTCTGGACTTTCCAGTGACACAAGAACCATTTTTATAGGATACAAGGTCCGGAGATAAAGGGGACTAAATTACCCCTGCATCTCCCATAATGGATTTCCCCTGCCCAGCAGGGTAAATCCGAGTTTGTGATGTCATCGTGCACATGCACGATGACTCCCGCGACACGAGGGCAGTCACACAGCATGGCTGACATCCAAGAAGTCAGCCCACTGTGGCTGCAGCCCCTGTTCGGTGCCAGATCGGCACCGAGCATTGCAGGGACATAGGACGTTTGTGGAGCATCATCCTCCAAGCTGAGAAAGGAATCCCCATGATGCTCCACGGATGTTCCAGCACTACAGGGTAGATTGATGAAGCCCCAATCTGAGCCCCTTCCCCATCCAGGCCCCCAGGCAGTGCCCGAGTGCCCGATGGGTCAGTCCGCCCCTGCAGTGAGCGGAGTAACATCCCGATGGCAGGGGTTACATCCAAGAAAGTAGAGCTCATCCTTCGCTGGCAGCACACGGTGAACCAGTTTGTCACACCGGCCCACAGAGATCCCGGCCCTCTGGGAATCTCCCGGTAGTCCTGATAATCAGTACATGCTTAGTGGGTCATCATGAGCAGGTTTGTGGCTGTTCCTCCCACAACCATCAAGCCCCAATAGGCATTTGCTTAGTGTGCAAGATGGCCAGTCCAGTCCTGGTTTCATTAGTCAATATATAGTCATGGTCGTATTGTATTTCAAAAATGTTGATGCTCTTATGCCAATCAATGTACACCACCTACTCAGATTTCACCACCTTGTTCAGCGATGATAATGAAGTATTGGTGAAAGCATATGATGATCTTAATGCAATGTAAGAGGGACAAATGGACTGCTTGTATCATGGGGCTCTATTTTTATCCTGCAGCCCTGTATGCTAGACATTTCTATTTGATTTCTGGACGTATAAGATCAGAGGGATGAGTAGCCCCAAGAAGATCTAAGAAGGGCATAGAACAGGTTTATTTGTCAAATTATCCAAGTAAATTTCAGACAGAAATAATTGATAAGACACAAAGACACCAAAAACATATACTTTGAGCTATCTTACATTTTTATTGTACAAAATGAAATCTATAAAAAATGGAGGAGTTGATGCCTGGATGTATGAAAATCACAATGCCACATACTAAAACAAATTACGAAGAAACACCATTTAAACACAGCATCAGAAGCCCAAAAAGCATGCTATTCTTCAGTTGCGAATGCAATAAGCTGTTAAACTGAAGCTTTTCATAAACTGATATAAACCATCAATAATAAAGCTTTTCCTTGGAATAGTGAGAATGTAAACAGTCTCCTTAAGAACAAGGATAGAAATTTAAACTGCTAGAAAATATTGCAAATCTTCTAAAAGGTAGGAGTCACCAAGTTACTTTTCTACTGAAGCCTTGCAAAAACTAGGGACTTCATCTTTGTCCTGTGCAAGAAATGTACACTAAGTGATGTCACGCAAACCACTAAAATAAAATGTGACAACAAACATTACATTAAACAATTGATAAACCTGTCAAGAGATGATGCTAGTGTAAGACGTATAATGACTGTATAAAGATATCATACTCAGCTTAGTAGTGATACTGCCCTTGTTTATAATAAAAGTGTAACTTGTTTATTTATTGACTAAAAGGAGGCACGTACCTCACCAGGAGGTTCATAAATTTTGGAAATCACAATTTGATCCATGTAGTGGACTCTCATTTTATCCTGTATAGCCCCATCATCCTCACCCTGAGATCTTGTGTGACATTCAATAAATCAATATCACTTTTTTGTATGAGGCACAAAACCCTTCCTATTTGTTAGACACATATCTTCCTTTCTGAGATGGATACATCAAAGTTTTATTTTACATGCAGCTTATAGGATGCCCGGTATTAACCCTGTCCCTCCTTTCCTATTAGGAAACACACAGTGAGTCACCCAGGTGCACATATAACCCACCAACATAGGTTTTATTAAAACAAGATATTCTTCAGACTACCATATTACAACATAAGAAACAATAGCTAAAAGCAAGCTTCACGAAGAGAAAAAGCATGTATAAGAGCCACAACTCTACATATAATACATTTACACCTTGACAGAATTGAATGATATTCTTTTTTTTTATCAATGTGGGGGAGAAAACTCCCTTTGCCATCTTCTCTATACTATTTTCTTTCAGCAGCCGCCAACTGCTCAGAAGTGCTCTTTTGTTAAAAAGTGGCAATAAAATAATTCTCTGCCCCACTCTCTCATTTGTTTAAGAACTTAATGCGTTACTTTAACTTTACAATAATGGAAATAACTATAAACTTTCATTATGAAGCAATCTGCTTTCTTTTTGTCTATAGCCTTAAAACCTTATATGTATGAAAATTGGATTAGAAAATCAACATGCCTTTCAAGTAGTACAATAAAATTTGAAGTGCTGTACTCCAAGTTGCGTGAAGTATTACTTCCCATTGCAGTCAATGCCACCAGGTTCCCACTAAAAATACCCCATCCACTAAGCCAAATCAGGACCCTGGCCTGTGGACTTGTCCCTTCCCTCAACAAGCAGGTGTTGGCCCCATCACCCCAGCATTTTATGGATTTAGAAGATTAAGAGAATCACTGCTATTTGACTATGTGCCATAATTTATCTGGAAGGAACCTTGACAGGAGTTATACCTGTCACCATCTGAAGGTGGCCCTGATAGTGAAGGAGTTTATTATCTTGCAAATCTTACTATCAAATTATTTGCCAAGCCGTGACCACCTGTATTTTTCATGACAGAATGCATAGACATTGTATTATTTAATAATTCTTGTTTAACAGGCACAAAAAACTAAAAAAATATCAGATTTTTAAGAGTTTATTACTCTTAGTGCAGTGAGAATGTATACACATTATCATTGTCGACTGACTGTTATTTGGAGTGAATGTGTTAAATAAAACCTATAAGGGGGTCTTATTCACTATATTCAATTTCAGGCTAAAAACATCCAGCTGAAAAAATATATGAGCCGCGTGTGCTCCCCATTTTGATCTAAAGTTAACAATTTTCTTGTGTCATCTACGCAATTCCAGGTTTCGTGAAAACCCCCTTAAAATATAAACAATTTAATCAGGAGAAAGAAGATTCAATCAGTCTAGGTCAAGGGTCAGCAACCTTGGCTCCCTGATGTTTTGGGAACTACATTTCCCATGTGGCTTAGTCAGCCTAATGGGTGACTGAACATAATGGGAGATGTAGTTTCCAAAACATCAAGGAGCCAAGGTTGCTGACCCCTGGTCTAGGTGATACTCGTACAGTGATATCCCATTGAATCCTACTCAAATGACTGTTGCTGTTATAAATATCTCCATGATGGCACAAGTCTATTAAAACCACTGCATACCCATTGTAAGACTGTGTTTGAGTGAATTGTGGTAGAAGACAACAAATTCTCCTCTTTCCAAAATGAAAGAACAATGAGACAGAAAACCAGATGAAGACCATCCACGCAACCCAACCAGTGGCAATGTTAAAAGTTCTAGTAATGATACACAATGATTATATTGATGCTCAAGACTTTAAGCTGAAGGCAGAAGCTAAGTGATTTACACTGATATGCAGTTACAGTCAACCGTATGACAGTAATAAGGTTTATAAAGGCTTGTGCACACGGGGCTTAATTGGCATGAGAAAACATACACCTCTAAATTAGGTGTTACTTTCGCTATAAAAGTTTCCCATTCCAGAACCCCACCTAACAACCCTATACTTCCCTTGCTACAAAAACATCTCACTCACACATACACAAGTAAACAACACATATAAAGGTGAACAGTTCCAGCTTCGAAGGGACTACCTCTAGTAGTCTTAGCTGTTCAGCTCTCATGAGCGTGGTTGCTCACAGTGCAGTGCCTCCTAAATCGGGTGGACGGCGGCTAGACAAGCCTGTCCCTTGAAGTCTAGAGCCTGTTGGAGACTAAACAGGAACAAAAAATGGCATCTTTTCTTCCACCGGTCTAAGGACCTTCATTAGTGCAAATCGTGCCATGACCAACCCCTCGCCCCCCACCCACCCACAAAAAAAATGAGAGAAAAAAAATCTTTGATTGTTTTAAGAACTTGCAAAGCAGAGTAGCTTTCTTAATATTTAAAATAGGTTGCCAAAGAAATAGCCACTGAAAACTTTTACAACTGTTATATCCTGCTTTACGGTCTGGAAAATGTGACACACAATACATTATATCCTTTCTGTAGGAATTAACACAAAAAGTTGTTTCCATGTCAAATGTCCAGAGCTATCATAATTCTTGCTGTGATTTAAAAAGTAAAATGTGGTGTCCAAGAAATGAAGCTGTGATGTTCCTATCCCATACATGTGTCCCTTTTGGACTTCAGTACAAGTTTAGTTTCAGACACTGTTATATATCAAGTATTGATATGATGGGAACTGCATGAGTAGAAGGTTTGGGTTGTAGATGTACTTAGTCAGAAAAAAATATTACTAGACTTGTATTGTTAGCTAACATGATGGGTTTTTTTTTTATCAGAAACTTGATTCTTTTTGTAATGTGAATATGAATTACAACCACAAGCCATTTTTGATTGCTCTTTCATAGAAAAAAAGAACAAAGTATAGAGGCCCATCCAATGTTGAAAGCACAGGTCTGGTTGAAGAAATGGATCCTTGAAGACAGAAAATAGAATCTATAAATTGAGAAGTGTGAATAAAATGCAGTTATCACTAAACACTGATAACAGCACATACTCCAGGAAAAAAAATATTAATTCCTGCCGAATTCAACCCCGGTTTTATTTTTTCTTTGGGATTAAACTTACCTTTTCGTCCAGGCCTACAATCTCCTCCCACTTTTCCAGAATCTACCATCCAAGTACCGGAAGTACTTGGATATAAGAGCAGAAACATTGAGAGGCATTACATGTCGGTTGACCACTCGTTCAACCAGTTGACTTCTCCTGGAACTACATCATCGCACTAGCATAGAGTTATAAAATATGCGTATGGAATTTTCTTTGTGAATTCCCCGTTGTCCTGCCAAATCGCTAAATAAACGCATGGATTATAAATTCGTATATATCTAATGGTACCCCCCCCCTTGAATCATTGAATCCATTCAGATCTTGGACAAACACATATTCGTTTCCTCATGCTCTTGCTAGTCAAGAACAAGAAAACACTAAACACATGGAGCTTTTACATTTTTGGTAATTTCCTGGCACTGAGGAGGTAAATTGTCCAAGGTTATTATTAACCTAGCATTTTATAGCATTTGCAATCATATCCCCCTCATTAGTTTTTTTAAAGAGATATTTTCACTTTTTCTTTCAATATGGTAATATAGTTGGATTGTTGTACTGCATTAGAAAAGGACAGGGCCTTTTTAATTTGTTCAATTTATTGTTAATCTATATGCTTTGTTTTGTTTTACCGTATTGCACAGAACTTAAAACACAACAAAGACACACCAAAAAGTATTCACGGAGTGATGCCCTATCAATGTGATGCCCTATTAGAGGACCAGAATTTATCATTATGAGAAAAGGGGTCACTTAAACAGTATTTTAAAATCCAAGCAGCTGTCAACAGCACTATAGATCTTAATATTTTTGGTTAACTTCGTACCCCACTATTTTTAGCACTGCTTTGGGACTTAGAATGTCCCCAGAAGATTTAAACAAATATATTTAACACTGAACCTATTGAAGCTGGAGCCTAAATTGGCAACCCCATTGGTAATCTCTCACTGCTACTATAATAAGCAGCATATCAAGAGTTTGATATGCCACGAATATTATGTTTGTGAGATAACCTTCGCCAGAACTCTCAGATGGACAGTTTCCATGACAACATCAGTTATTCCAAGAATTTAACTAAAAAGCAGAATTCAAATACAGAGTGCCAAATTTGTTGCTTAAGCTGTACAGGAAGATGGAGATTAGAAGCATAAAAATGCACCAACCCCAGTCCCAGTTTTGGTCTGCTTATACCCTTGAGTGAAAGAAAGGAGTCGAGGGTGAGTGGGTAAAGGACAGGGGACCAAAGTCTTAAGAGCAGCCGCACCTGTCTACAACCATGCCAGGGATTTTGCCATAAATAATTTGCTGCTTGTCATTAAAGTATAACATGTTGATTGGTGACATTTTGGTTGGGGTACAGCAAGGGCCAGCAGAGCCCTGTGGGTTTGCTTGATGTACAAGATGGGTGTGGGGATACTTCTGCATGAACATGTACTCGCACTGGCCAGAACAGTAATTGGCTTTATATCGTTTCGGGGCAATTATCCAGTCCCAGCCGAAAGCCTCAAAGTCAACAGTAAGAGGGTAGCGACAGCAACGAGTTTCAGTAGAGTGTTCATCACAGTCTAGTCCCAGGCTTCGCTTTGATCGCTTGTTATTCTCCATCACACGCAACTCCATGAAAGGGTGCTGCAAAATAGAGACAATATAGAGTCAACAAGACAAAATGGTAGAATAATATATGTGATTTTAGGTTATTATATGGTTATTAACTCCTTCAGAGATACGGATGTGTGGGACACATCTTCTGCTTTTCTTGCATTCCTTTCCTACCTGAAGCCTGTGTAGTTGAGGTGATTCATTACACTTGTCTCTGCTTGGTTAAGTTGTATCTTTTCCCGTATGCATATAACCTGAACTGTAGTTGGAAAGTCTGGGCAAACAAACCCACAAGAGAGGTTATGCTACTGTTAAATTGCAGGACTGTATTGCAGTCCCTAATTTATGTTACCTTCTGAGACATTCTGTTGCTAAATCAAAAAAATTTAAGCTCTCTTTTAGAATTAGGGGTCACTAGCCGCTTTAAGAAGCAGATGATCACAAAAAATTAATTACCTGCACCTATGGATGGCAGGGAACACTTTATTTTATGGGGTGTACACTTATGCAGCTTGTATATCCTGTTTTGCTGTATTTAGAGGCTAATCAATTGAAAGAAGTAAATTCCCTGTTTTGATAAAGAGGTAACATCACTCTCTAAATCGGTTGACGGCTTTTTATAGCACACCTATCCACTTCAGAGAGCACTCAGAATTATGTAGAGACCTGGATTGGAAAGAGGAGAGCCAGCACTTTCTAGCAAGAGCCGCCACTTTCTAGCGAGAGCCGTCACTTTCTAATGAGGGTTCACACTCAGTAATGCCTATCAGGAGAACGCAGCAGCAACAGTAATCTCACACTAGCACCACATCAATTTAGGAGGGTGGGCATTCCCTCTGTTGCCTTTCAAATTGAAACATATTCTGGGATTTTATGAATATTCAATTTCTCTCTCATTATATATATATATATATACAATATATATCAGAAGACCCCTTATTTGAAAGAGGGTTTTCCACCAGTATAGCAAAGTATTTAGCCTCTTCTTCATGTAGATGTTAAGTAACCATCACAGTGACAGTGATCACCTGTCAGTCAATTTCATTTTATAGTGGTTTTGTGCTGTGGCTCACATTCAACTGTTTTTACTGAATAAAAAAATGCAGATGTCAAAAATAATGGTAAAATTAAGTAAGGGTAAAAATGGGTAGTTTTGTGAATTTCTAGTTTAGATGACTTTGGCGCATGCACTTTTATAGTTGGTGTGTATATTCTCAGTATTATTACCTTCTCTGAGTTGGGTTGGATGGGCAAGTGAGGGCCCACATAGTGTCAAAATAGCACATTTCAACCCTCATGTTAAATAAGAACTTTTCGTAGCTTTAAAACACACCCAGCGAAGTAATGCTGAATGAGGATCCATAAAATATATTGTGAAAAATGGCTCTTATGTTGCTGCTTATGTTCAGCACTGTCAAAACCCTTGCAATGTAGTGCAAGTAATTATTCAAATTAATTTTACGTCTACATGAGGAGTGTCTGCTGAAAATAAAGTTAAAAAAAGGTATAATTTTTTATTGGTACATTATTGTAAAATGACTTAAAATGATGACCAACTACAGCTCAGGGCTAAGGGTGTAAAAATGACTCTTAAGGGGTTAAGAAACCAGATATTTGAAGAAAAATATTAGTAAAAGATAAAAGCTGGCGAGAGATATAGATTAAAGTGAGAGGAAGGACAGTAACTCACAGCATTAGATGAACATAGTGTAAAACATTATTGAATTCTTCACTGCTTTAATATTGCATTGCTAATATTATTTGATGTCATTATTCTTTCATAGACTGCCATGGAGAAAAATGTGACACATAAAGTGGAAACAATAGTCATATACGAGAGCCCCATAATATGGTTCACTTCTGGCTGTGAAAACATAACTGACAAAAGAAGACTTGCATTTTACAGAAAATTAGCTATAATGATGCTCGGGGCTTAATTACTGCGTCATCATTATCATAGAGTTACTATATATTGTGATAGCTGTAACGTGCCCAAATTGTGCAGTGATGGAGTTCAGGTATATCACAAAGGGTGGTAACTCCATAACATTATTGGAGCTGCCTAAGGACATTACAAATTTAGATGACATGGTAATTTCTGGATTAATAGTCCACAATAGCAACTTGAATTAAGATGACCTTAAGCGAACTGTAAGACAAAAAACATAAGTTTGGTAAAACCTACAAATGCAGGAAATTTGACTCAGAATGGATTTGAGCCATGGTAGCTTGAGCTGGGACAGTTGGCAATTTGTCAGCGCTTACAAATCTAGAGTAATTTGGCATCTGTGTTTCTTTCTCATATTTATTTTCAGTGGTACGCCTTTTGTATGAGAATTACTTTTGGGATGGGCAAACATAGGGCCCTATATCCACCCTGTTGTAACAGGGAGCCAGTAAGAGAAATTATCGGCCACCTACTACTGACTCCTCTCCTGACAGAGACTCTCTATTAGCTACTTAAGTGCATATAGTTGGGAGCCACTTACAGATACCGACAGCAGCATCACCTGCCGTCACTAGTATCGACTCCTGGAATCCATAGACAGAGCTCATGTATGCAGGTTTGTGCTGAGGCTGAAGAGGGACACTAGAGACTATTTGTTCCCAGTGTTCTGCTGCTTGCGCAAAGGGATGTGGCGAATTGTTGCTCCTTATGCACTTATTAGTCTGCGGTCACACGAGTATTCTTGAGAGTGGAAAGAATGTCCATGAGAATGGATGTTCCTTCCACTCAAACGCCCATGTGGCCACTTCACTGAGTGCAGTTAGTGTGCTCTGCGTTACAAAGCGCAATCTTACTATGGAGGATCGCGCTTTGTAGCCCCATCCTACATCCATCGTAGCTTTTTGATGGGGAGGCTTAAATCATGTCTGGTGTAGTGCGCGCAACTAGTGCGCATGCTACAGCATGTGGCCCTCCCCGTCGATCCATCACAAAGCTGCGACAGAAGCAGGGAGGTGCGGTCACACAGATGCACTCAGTGCGCTCATGTGACCACAGCCTTAGAGGTAGTTTGGTAGTTTTCGATGGGTTTATTTTTATGTGTTAAGTGATTTTGTAAAAATCAGAGAGACTTTATTCTTCAGCAAGCTCACTGTTCTCAAGGTGAGCCGTTATTAAGAGCTGATATAAAAAGAATAGGAGTCGTTAATGTTGAATAAGGAGCCATTGGTTCCAAGTTTGTGGCTTGTGGCAAGGCAGGAACAGCAGCTAGAGTTGTTAACTTAACGGCAGGGTTGGAATAAGGGCTGTCTTGTTAAATTTCATGTATAAGCCGCAGCAGCTCTAGAGTAGACCTAACAAGTTCAGCCAAAAAAGTCTTGGTCAAAACTTTTAAAATATTGCTGGATCTACTAACACAGTGGAATGAAGATCACAAGACGATTATACTGTGGAGTCATTTGTCAAGCATGTGGAATTTCAGACTTGCAATTCCAGCAAATGAGATGTGTCCCGTTGACCACAAATACAATCCTCCTAAATCCTCTGTGCATTATAACAGCTACACATATACATTAGTAGGTTCATTTCTCTTTTAAAATGGCCTAGAAGGACATAAGTGCAAACTTCCTCCATTGAGGCATGTCATTTCCACAGTTTCATCCATTAAACTTGGGGCATATGATGATTTTAATTTAGTCATTTAATAACACTGCCTGAGCCAGTATACTGACCTATGGCAGAAATTACACAAACTTCTGGTTATAACTAGTTTCTAAAAAGAAAGGTACGCACCAACCCTTCTGCCCCTGGTCCCAATGAGGTCACTGCCAGATCATTTCCATTAGGGTCAAACGCATTGATCTCGATGCCCCAGTTGCTGTATGGCTGCTTAAACCAGTTCTGCAGCACATTTTTGAAGTCAATGCTTTGCCAGTGGCCTGTACGGGAATGCAGGTCAATCTTCAGAGACCGGATGCGGATGTGTTTACTCCCCTCTTCCGTAATAGGCTTGAGGCGTAGGATCTGCAGGTACACAGTGGAGGTGTGCTGCACTGGCCTCAGGTACACCCACAGCTGGGCCTTCACTACCTTTGTGAACATAATCTTTGGACTGAAGTTAAAGTAGCAGCAGTGAGGATTCCCATCCAGTCTAACAACAGGGTCCGCTGCGGGTGATAGAAAGAGAAACATCCATATTAGATGCCGCCATATACAGGAAATTCTGGATATTGCCGATGTGTATTAGAATTGAACATGTCTTACTCAAGGCCTGCTTTAGATTTTAGCAATATATGATTGACAATGCACACCAGTGATATATTATGAAGAATATATTAGCTGTGAATAAGTTCAGTTCATAATAAACAGATATTATAGCACAATACAACTATTAGGATGGTTTCCATGTATATTATTATATATGCTACTATAGCTTATATACCTTATCAGAAATTTTTGGGACCAAAAGTGTTTTGGATGTAAGACGTTTTTGGTTTTTAGAATATCTGCTTTTAATAGTAAGATATGTTGGGGATGTTACCCAGGCCTGCACAAGAAATTCATTTATATATCATATATACCTTATACACACAGTTACAGGTACTTATAAAGCGCTAACAAGTTCTGTATCGCTGTACAATGGGAGAGACAGGATAATAAATATAAGTTAAAAACACAGAACAGTAGGAGAACGGACCCTGCTCAAGAGGTTACAATCTAAGAGGAGAGGGGCGACACACTAGGTGAGGGTAAGTGGTAGAGGATGTGAAGTAGTGGGGTGCAAGTAGGAGAAAGAAATTTACAACGGGATTATGGAGCGAGCCGATAGGCTTCTCTAAAGTAATGGAGAGATGGGGAGAGTCTGATGTTGCAGGGGAAGGAGTTCCATAGAAAGGGGGAAGCTCGGGAGAAGCCCTGAAGGCGAGAGTTAGGGGTGCGGGTATGGGGAGATGATAACATCAGATCATTGACAGATTGAATTGGTCGGGACGGGATATACCTGTTGATAAGGGAGGAGATGTAGGCAGGTTATGGAGAGCTTTGTACCTGAGCACCAGTATTTTGAATTGGATTCTTAAGGAAACAGGGAGCCAGTGTAGAGATTGATAAAGGAGCGAGAGGTGAGGTGGATGAGCCTGGCACACCACAGTGGCGTAGTGTGAGTTTCAGCGCCCGGGGCAAAGCAAGAATCGCAACCCTCCCCAACCTGTGGACACGTTAGCACACCCGGATTCCCTTCCACTAGTAGAGTATTGAACCCCTTACCTTCCTTTTCCTTCTCAATTCTTTCCCTCATTCACAGCTGTTTCACCATTCCTGCATATTCCCTTCTTTTCCCTCATTCTTGCAGTTTTCAATCCATTCCTCTCATCTAAACTTTACCCCAAACTAGGTGCCCTGTACAGAAACAAATCCTGCCTGAGCCCCGCGGTAAGAAAGCAGATTGTACAACAAATGCTTATGTTGGCTATTGAATACGGAGATGTAATGTATGCAGCTGCCCCGCAAACACACCTTCACAAACTTACTACATTGTATAACTCATTCTGCCGCTTTGTGCTGCAATGTAACTACATGACCCACCATAGTGACATATTAAAAGAACTAAACTGGCCGTCGCTGGAATCTAGATGCACCCTTCACCTTTCCAACCTGGTGTTTAAGAGCTTTTCCCTGTTCTTTTCCCTTCTTTTTCACCCATACTTGTCATTTTCTGCTTCCCCCCCATTCCAACAGTTTTCTCATAATTTCTTCCAATCGCCCCCGGGACTTTTCTCATTCTTTACAGCAGTTTTCTCCTCTAGGATACACATGATAGTCACCTGTATACCAGTGTAAATGGGTTTTGCAGGGTCCCTGGATCTGAGAGCCCTTGGTTTGAGTTCTATAGCACAGAGCCCAGCACCGGGTAGGGGGGTGTAGTGGAATGTGCTGTGTATGAGCGGCGTATCACAGAGCTCCACAGCAATAAATCTCCATATTAAAATGTATATAGAAATAATTATTTTAATATAATCTTTATTTTAAAAAATTAAAGGGAATGAGTTCAGCTCAGTATATGTTAGAAAAAGCAGCGGTCTCTCTAATAAAAAAAAACTTAGACCCCGCTCCCTGGCCATGTCTGTGACAGGCTGTGGCTGAGCAGGGGTTACAGGCGGTGCAGGGGTTACAGGCTATGCAGGAATTTTAACCCTTGCAGTGCTGTTGTGTACAAAGAGAGACCTGGAGAGACCATGTCTGTGCTGTGTGTCAGGCGCCCGATGATGCCATCAGAGGGGGCCACAGTGCAACCGGCCTAAAAACCACACAGCCCGGAATCGCACAAAATCTGGTTGCCAATGGGGGGAATTTTGCACCCCTAAGAAAATTGCCACTACCACCGTGCCCCCCCCCCGCTACACCACTGCACAGGCATACATTACAGACTGCAGAGGGTGAGTCTGGGATTTCTTAAGGCCAGCTAGAAGGAGGTTACAGTAGTCGAGGCGGGAGATAATAAGAGCTTGGATGAGCTTTTTAGCAGAGTCCTGATTAAGAAAGGGGCAGATGCGTGCAAGGATTTTTAGGTGGAAGTAGCAGGATTTGGTTAGCGACTGAATGTGAGGAGTGAAGGAGAGATCAGTCACAGTCTGAAGGTAATTTTATACAATGTTTTTAATAATTTTATCACACGAGGTCTGGTGTGACATTTTGCAGTTTTGGTGCCACGTCAGTACTCAATAGCATTTCTGGATTTCAGAATATCAGATAAGGGATCCTTAACCTGTACTAGGTTTAGGTTAGCAGAACTATGGTTTCACCATTACATGAATTAGGTATAGAAATCCTGTTTCTCACATTACCAATATAGAGGTGAATGTGCATCATACATAGGAGCTATGGGGATCCAACAGTAAAAGAAGTTTTACAGTATGAATTTTAGTTTTGAGAATCACCAACGTTTCTCGGCACTCTAATAACGGCGATTTTAGCTGTTTTTTACAACACCAATGCTTACGGGATAACCCCTAATGTATCTATCCACTTATCTGTATATCCATCTATGCATTTTTTGTGTTACATATTACATTTATTATACATATATCTTTATAAACTTATAGCTATTATTAGCAAAAACAAATATAAGAGGTACTGGTGCTTATGAGGATCTCATGGATAAAAAGAAAAAGCAAAGGTCAAAGGATAATTACACAAAATGTCAAAGGTCTTAGTTCACAAGACTTGTTGCCATTACCAATATAATACTATGTTTTGTGACAATTGTTTCTTGTTAAAGTACTATGTACAGCTTCAGGCATACACTTTACTCTCCGCTGAAGTATGTGCTGCTCAGTTCAGTTCCACATTTTCTAAAGGAAGAAGAACTTTGGGATCTACAGTTTTTAAGAATTACACATTCCTAAGATTTGAAGACATAAGCTAGAGTCAATTGCCATAAAAAAATTTTGAGAAAGTATTTTACCAGGAAGGATACATTGAGATTTCTCTCGTTTTCAAGTATGTCCTGGGTGGCAAGTATGTACCGTTAGGTGTCTTGACCAAGGACACTTACTGGAGAGGTGGTTTTACTGGGATTTGAACCTGTGTCTCCACAGTTATAGAGCAGTGATGTTACCTCAACTCCACCCAGTCTAGTGATAAAATGTGCGGTATCACCCTTAAATCAGTCTGTTTGAAAAGCTATCTTCATGGTTACATGAACTCCCTTAAGCAGCAAAATCATGTTGATGATTTTATCTCTTTGACCCTTCCACTGACAGGCCAGATTTGGCAGGCTTTCATTTCTTACAGTCTACTGCAGGGGGTCACCAACGCTGGCCCTGCAGATGTTTTGGAACAACATTTCTCATGATCCTTGCCACTCATTAGGTTGACTTAGGTTATATGAAATGTAGTTCCAGAACATCTGTCAGGCCAATGTTGCAGACCCCTGGTCTACTGCAATACCTTGCATAACTTGGCTGCTCATTATTTTTATTTTTTTTAAATATAGAGGCCAGCATCATGATTGCCACTAACAGTTCATGATTATTCATTCTGCAAAAACTCTGGTAATATATTTTCTTGAAAGGATTATACCTACACATTTCAGCTTTTTTTTTTGCTTCTTTTGTTTCTCCTTTTGTTTGTTTCCTAGAAATATCCTTGCAGAACTCTGCAATACCTGCGTAGATGTCTATAGAAGGATACCATTTATAGATGCAACCATTGTGGATACTATGTCCTTGTTTGTTTGAGAACCCTGAGCTCTACAAAGGTATAGACCAGCATATAGTTTAAAATTTCATTCATAATATTGCATATGGTTCTCCCCATGGAGACCAGATTTCATACAGTGCCGTTGAATGAACAAGGAAAAATGGGGGTTTGTACTACATAAAATGACATAATAATTAGGAAAGTAGCAACTGTATAAAAGATTGTGATCATAACATATTAATATACCATATATATACATATATATAGTATATTAATCCCTTCACTGCTGGGTCATTTCACCTCTGTGTGCTGAGCTCATTTTTAACGCTTTTGCTCATCATGTTTAGACGCGGTTTGGAGTCCCGTTTTATTACACAACCCAGACATATTCAGGGTTATTCAAAGAGAATCGAAAAGTCATTTCACGTTCGGTGCCTTTTCGTTCTCTTCAATTCGGTGCGATTTGGCGATCCCATTTCGGCGACCCTGCTGTATATTTAGCAAGAACCTCAGGGCCGTCGTAGTGCAGGGAAAAGCCGCCGAAAACGTGTCGAACACTCACCGTAAAACCCAGCCGAATGCACACCGAAACCCGCAAAAACATCAGATTAATCCCGCCGAAGAAACCCGAGCAGGAGCCGATCAGAGCGCAGAGCAGCCACCGGAAAAACCCGACATTTTGCAGTCCTTTCCTCCTGTTTCCAACGCCGTCGCCAACCCTTCTAGATTGTGAGTTCCTACGGGAATAGGGCCCTCCTCTCCTTCTGTACTGTTTGTCAAATGTTGTTCAATGTATTGCAACCCTGTCTATACTGTGCCTATTGTACAGCGCTGCAGAATACGCTGGCGCTTTATATCTAAAGAATAATAATAAGAAAAAAAATCAGTTTGCTTGAATGTTTGAAAAGTGAAACGCTGTTTGCAGAGAAACTACTGAACGAAAATGTCTGAAATTTACATATAAGATCCAATGAATGATAATAAAAAGGGCTCTTACAGGAAAAAAGAATAAACGATTTAAAAAAAACACGGAATTTTTTTGGAAAAAATCCTAAAAGATCCTAAAAAATCTAAAAATAAAGAGACTTTTTACTTCAGAATATAATAATCAATGGTTTAATAGATATTGCATTAAAAAGGTAATATTTTTAACATTGAAGCCTATGGGATTCGCCTGAAGCCACCGAATGGCAGGGCAATTCGGCAACTTTTCACTGCTGGTTTTTGTTCTCTGAATAGACGAAGCTATGGGGATTTCACTGCCCTCGAACAGGCACCGAACAGGCACCGTCTGCGCAGGCAATTCGCCAACATTTGGCGAAATGCCTGCTCTCTGGATAGCCGAATGGCCAGGAAAGGTAACCGTATGCTGAATTTCACTGTTCGGTTACCTTTCGGCAGCAATTCGGATCTCTTTGAATAACCCTGATTATATATCCTTTTTTTTCGGCAGACTCAGCAGATTCATAATATATCATTATTATATGTATACGTCATGCCCTGCCTGACTCTTGTAACAAAAACAAAATGCAATACAATTTAAATTTTCGATCATCTATAGCAGGGCTCAAAATTTCCACTCGCCTACTAGCATTTGGCGAGTGAAAATTAAGTGAGAGCAAGTGGAAATGAACACGCAGGCAGCACAATAAATTATTTCATGCTGCGTATTCCAGCAGTGCCACCGTGCAGCCCCCCTTCCCCAGGCTGCACGGTGGCAGGAATCAGCTGCCTAACCTGACCAAGCTCGTCTCTGGCACTGGCAGGCGGGTGGAAAGGAGCTTCCCTGCCTCCTCGCTCCGCTCACACTGGGGTCTGATGACTGGGTATACATTAGGGATGAGCCGAACACCCCCGAGTTCGGTTCGCATTCGAACTCGAACTTTCCAAATGTTCGAATTCGAACACGAACTCGAACCCAATACAAATCAATGGGGCTGAAAATTCGATTTTTAGAGTGCCCTCCAAGAGGGCATATATGCTAGATATTTGCCATAAAAGGTGTATGGGGGTCCGGGTAGTGCCCTGGGGGACAGGAAAGAAGGACAAAAAGTAAAAAAAAAAGTTTTTAAAGGGACAGTGAGTTTTCCATGAAATAAGGGTTAAAAATAAAAACGAAAAATTCCTTCAAATATCGTGCCTAGGAGGTCCCAATAACCTGCCCGTGAAGTGGCGGATTTCTAGGATGTATAGAAACACTTAAAAACAAAAAAATGACGTTTCAAATGACGGTAAATGCTTTTCCTTTAATCTATCCATAAACAACTGGTTGGGGTGGCAGTCTGTATGAAAAGAGGAGACATTTTCGGACACGTAGAAAAAGTTTAGTGATTTTTTGGCTAAATTTAGCCACAGTTTCACACAGTAACCCCTCTGAGGATATGAATCTGATACAGGCGTCAGTGGCAGTGCACCCAAATATTGTGCTTTTGGTGCCAGGCCTGCAAGTACTATCATACAGTAACCCCTCTGTAGTATTGTGGAAGAATGCAGGGGTGGACCTTGCGGTCCTATATTAAAAAGATATGCATCTGGTAAAGGCGTTAGTGCACCCAGATATTGTGCTTTTGGTGCCAGGCCAGCAAGTGCATTCATACAGTAACCCCTCTGAGGTACTGTGGAAGAATGCAGGGGTGGACCATGTGGTCCTATATTAAAAAGATATGAATCTGGTAAAGGCATCAGTGCACCCAGATATTGTGCTTTTGGTGCCAGGCCAGCAAGTGCATTCATACAGTAACCCCTCTGTGGTATTGTGGAAGAGTGCAGGGGTGGACCATGCGGTCCTATATTAAAAGATATGAATCTGTTAAAGGCGTCAGTGCACCCAGATATTGTGCTTTTGGTTGGACCCTGCGGTTCAAAAAATTAAAATGATGTAAATCTGGCACAGGCGTCAGTGCAGCCAAATATTGTGCCTTTCATGGCAGCAAGTGCATTCACACCGTAACCCTTTTGTGGTATTGTGGAAGAGTGCAGGGTTGGACCCTGCGGTTCAAAAAATTAAAATGATATAGATGTGGCACAGGCATCAGTGCAGCCAAATATTGTGTCTTTCATGGCAGCAAGTGCATTCACACCGTAACCCTTTTGTGGTATTGTGGAAGAGTTCAGTGCTGGAGGTTTTGTGAATGCAGAAGATATCCCCGATCTACTCCGTTACATCAGCATCAGGGGATTGATAACTGCTGATCCAGGACTGATTCATTTTTATAAATGTCAGCCGGTCTACAGAGTCGGTGGACAGACGCACTCTTTTGTCTGTGACAAAACCTCCAGCGGCACTGAACGTCCTTTCAGCAAGCACGCTGGATGAAGGGCAACCTTTCAAAAGTCAGTGACTGTTTATCTGGCATCTCCTCCTGGATGGCCTCCCACCACCAAAAGATCAACATGTCAAAGACTGAGCTCCTACTTATTCCTCCCTCTAATGCCTCCTCACCTCCTGACTTCTCTATCACGGTGGAGGGTATCACCATCTCCCCATCAAACCAAGTTCGCTGTCTTGGAGTTACACTGGACTCTGCTCTTTCCTTCATCCCCCACATCAAGTCTCTTTCCTCCTCCTGCCGATACCAACTGCGTAATATTTCCAGAATTCGGCCATTTCTTACCGCTGTCACCACAAAACAACTCATACACGCCCTGGTAATCTCCCGACTCGACTATTGCAATAATCTCTTATCTGGCCTCCCTCTGTCCCGCCTCTCCCCCCTACAATCCATCCTGAACGCCTCCGCCAGGCTAATTCACCTCACCCGCCGCTCTGTCTCTGCCGCTCCCCTCTGCGAGTCCCTTCACTGGCTCCCCATCCACTGCAGAATTAAGTTCAAAATCCTTATCCTTACCTACAAAACCCTCACTAACTCAGCGCCCCACTACCTGTCCTCACTAATCACCAAATACACCCCAGCCCGCTCCCTAAGGTCAAACAGTGACCTGCGCCTAGCTTCTCCCCGCATCACCTCTTCCCATGATAGACTGCAGGATTTCTCACGCGCAGCCCCCACTCTCTGGAACGCTCTCCCTCGTGCTGTCAGACTTTCCCCTAACTTCTCTTCCTTCAAACGCTCCCTGAAAACATTCCTATTTAGGGAAGCCTACCACCCAACTCACTGACGCAACCATCAATCACTCTCACCTTACAGTCCTCTCCTCCTGTTTCCAACCCCAACCCTCCTAGATTGTGAGTTCCTACGGGAATAGGGCCCTCATCTCCTCCTGTACTGTTTGTCAAATGTTGTTCAATGTATTGTAACCCTGTCTGTACTGTGCTTATTGTACAGCGCTGCGGAATATGCTGGCGCTTTATAAATAAATAATAATAATAATAATAATAACCTAGTAGCTGCATAGCATATTGGCTAAGTTCTGGCCAGTGATCCAATCTCAACACACAGTAAGCCAGTGGATCATCTGCTGGAAAGGTATCCAGTCTGCCCTTGCCCCTAGGTAGTCCTGCACCATATGGTGAAGATGCTGGCAATGGGTGCCTACATTTGACGTCCCTGGGCGTCATGGACTAAAAAAATTTAAAAAATGCATCAGTCAAGCCTTCACCACTATTCCTCTGATCATCCGCAGCCTCAGAAGCACGTGTGTCAGCACTTGGTAACCTAGCAGTGACTGGAAAGGTGTTACACAAGTGTCGCTTTAGAACGTCCTCAAGTTTTTTCATCCTGTGCTCCCTCAGTGCGGGCAGGATGAGCTCTTCAACTTTACCCTTGTATCGTGGATCAAGAAGGGTTGCCAACCAGTAATGAACCCTCTCCTTGATAGCACGAATCCTGGGGTCCTTTAGCAGGCTTTGCATTATAAGGGAGCCCATGCAGCGTAGGTTGGAGGTGGCATTAGCTTCCGAGTCTTCCTGGTCAATGAGGATGACCGTATCGTGCACTTCCTCCTCCCAGCCACGCACTAGCCCTTGTGTTTCTGGGCACACGAAACCCTCCCTTGAGGAATCCCCACCTTCAATGCCCCCACTACTTAAATATTCCTCCTCCTTCTCATCCTCCTCCTGTCTGATCTGAGGAGGACCCGCTGGAATGCTGTCTGCAGAAAGACTGGGGCCTTCAGAGCTAGGGAAGGCCTCCTCTTCCTCCCACTGCTCTGCCTCTAGAGCCACACCTATAATTCCCCGCAGAGTGTGCTCCAGCAGGAACACTAAAGGAATTGTGTCACTGATGCATGCACTGTCCCTGCTCACCATCCTCGTTGCCTCCTCAAATGGAGACAGTACAGTGCATGCATCCTTGATCATCAGCCACTGCGGGGGGATAAAAACCAAGTTGACCTGAACCTGTCCTTGTGCCATACTCACACAGGCACTCGTTGATGGCCCTCTGCTGCTTGTGCAGACGCTGCAGCATTGCTAATGTCGAGTTCCACCTGGTGGGCATGTCACAGATCAGACGGTTTGTGGGAAGGTGGAATTCTCTTTGAATTTCTGCCAGGCGAACACTTCCTGGGAATGACCGCCTGAAGTGGCTGCAGACTTTTCTGGCCTGGCTGAGAAGCTCTGCCAGCCCTGGGTACTTGGTTAGGAAACGCTGTACCACTAGATTTAGAACGTGTGCTAGGCATGGTACATGCGTCAATTTACCTTTGCGTAGGGCGGAGAAAAGGTTGCTGCCATTATCACAGACGATCATTCCCAGCTGAAGCTGGCGTAGTGTTAACCATCTCTGCACCTGCCCCTGCAGAGCTAACAGAATTTCTGGCCCGGTGTGGCTTCTGTCCCCTAAACAAACCAGCTCAAGCACAGTATGGCATCTTTTTGCTTGAGCCATTGCGTAGCCCCTGTCAGGCGTCGGTGTAAATGCCATTCGCCAGAGACACAGAAGGAGGAGGAAGAGGGAGAGGTGGTGGTGGAGCAGACAGACCTCATACAAGCAGCTTTCTGGAGGCGTGGTGGATGAACAAGCTCCAGCACAGAGCCCCATCTTGGATCCCTCCCAGCTGCAATCAGAGTTACCCAGTGTGCCATGAAGGAGATGTACTGACCCTGTCCATGCTTGCTGGACCACGTGTCTAAAGTCACATGCACCTTGCTGCTGACTGCCTTTCCCAATGACTCGATAACATTGTCTTCCACGTGCTGGTATAGTGCTGGAATGGCCTTCCATGAAAAGTAATGGCGTTTTGGAACCTGCCACTGTGGTACAGCACATTCAGCAAATTCACGGAAGGAAGCAGAGTCCACCAGCTGGAAAGGCAGCAGCTGCAATGCGAGTAATTTTGCTAAACTGGCATTTAGACGCTGTGCTTGGGGATGGTTGGGACTATATTTTTTCTGATGCTGCAGCAGCTGGGGCAATGTAATCTGACTGCGTAAATCTTCAGCTGATGGGATGCTGTCACATTGTGAAGGAGCTGGTACATCCATTACTGTAGCATCATCCCTGTCAGTGGAGGTTGTAGCGGGCAATGACATGGCAGGACATAAAGTGGGGGTAGAGACAGATGAGGAGGAGGAGGACCTACGCAAAGTTTTGCGCCAACGGGATGTGTTGGAGGTCATATGTCGCCTCAAGCACGTGGTACCCAAGCGTCCGGTGTCTTTCCCACGCTTAAGCCTCATCTGACATAGATTACAAATAGCAACGGTGGGGTCTGCTGCACATTTCTTTAAGAACTCCCAGACAGCAGAGTTCCTGCATGTGTGCTTTGAGACAACAGCGCTCTGCACTGGAGCAGCTCTGACATCTGATGCCTTGGACTTTCTAGTGCTACGGTTGGTCATAGAGGATGTTGTGCCTCGTGTTTGCTGTGCCTCCTCCTCCCCCTCCTCCTCACTTGATTCCTCTGTTCGATCTGGCACCCAGGTGGAGTCAGTGACCTCATCATCATTGTCATCTTCACCCCCTATCTCTTCGTCACTGGAGCCAACTTGGCAGTATGCTGCAGCTGCTGGGGCAACATGAGTGCCAGTTATTTGTGTGTCATCACTGGCACCCCCTTCCTCTAGGTTGAATATACTCCCTTCCTCAACCTCAGAGATTGAATCAGAGCACTATACTTGCTGCGCATCCTCAAGCAGCATGTCACTGTCATTGTAGTCAAACAATTCAGCTGACTCCTCCGTGTGTGATAGCGAGGCTACGGCAGGAGTAGCTTTGGACATGGAGGCTGCATTAGATGCTTTGGCAGCTGAGGTGGACTGTAAAGCACTACAAGCCTGGCTGGCAGAGGACTCAGAGGATGAGGATGGCCTGGTTAGCCAATCCACTAAATCCTCTGTATGTTGCTGCTGCTTAAGATGGCCAGCACCAGTTAGAAAGGACAAGTGTGCCCCTGCAGAGGATGCACCACGTCCAGAGGCACAGCCTCCCGACACAGGGGCTGCTTGCCCTCTTATCTGTGCCTGGGAGCGTCTGCCTGTCCTTTTTGTTCTTTCAGACATGGTGAGTGATATATAGATTAAATATATACAGAACTCTGATTCAACTCTGGTATAAAGATTAAAGAATTACAGAACTCTGGTATAACTCAGTGAGACACCCTGATAGCTAGCAGCCAGTGACAAGACACAGATTACAATTCCCAGAAACCTCCTATAAATCAGTGAGACCCCCTGATGGGTGGCAGCCAGTGAGAACACACGGATTATAACAATTCCCAAATATTTTGTAGAAATTAGTGACCCCCAAAATACTGCGTGGTACTGGCTGTGTGACAAGACACAGATCACCTCAATTCCCAAATGTTTTGTAGAAATTTGTGACCCCCAAAATACTTGCTGGCAGTGACAAGACACAGATCACCTCAATTTCCAAATGTTTTGTAGAAATTAGTGACCCCCAAAATACTGCATGGTACAGGCTGTGTGACAAGACACAGATCACCTCAATTCCCAAATGTTTTGTAGAAATTTGTGACCCCCAAAATACTTGCTGGCAGTGACAATACACAGATCACCTCAATTCCCAAATATTTTGTAGAAATTTGTGATCCCCAAAATACTTGCTGGCAGTGACAAGACACAGATCACCTCATTCCCAAATGTTTTGTAGAAATTAGTGACCCCCAAAATACTGCGTGGTACTGGCTGTGTGACAAGACACAGATCACCTCAATTCCCAAATGTTTTGTAGAAATTTGTGACCCCCAAAATACTTGCTGGCAGTGACAAGACACAGATCACCTCAATTTCCAAATGTTTTGTAGAAATTTGTGACCCCCAAAATACTTGCTGGCAGTGACAAGACACAGATCACCTCAATTCCCAAATGTTTTGAAGAAATTAGAGACCCCCAAAATACTGTGTGGTACTGGCTGTGTGACAAGACACAGATCACCTCAATTCCCAAATGTTTCGTAGAAATTAGTGACCCCCAAAATACTGTGTGGTACTGGCTGTGTGACAAGACACAGATCACCTCAATTCCCAAATATTTTGTAGAAATTAGTGACCCCCAAAATACTGCGTGGTACTGGCTGTGTGACAAGACACAGATCACCTCAATTCCCAAATGTTTTGTAGAAATTTGTGACCCCCAAGACACAGCAACAATCTCCTATGAAATCTCCTCTCAAATGCGTGCAGAAGCGCTGCGTGGAAACCTTATATGCAGGGTAATTCAAAGAGCTCCTAATTGCTTGAGAAAGGTAACCGAACGCTGAAAATCAGCGTTCGGTTACCGTTTTTGGCCATTCGGCTATCCAGAGAGCAAGCAATTCGCCAAATCCTGGCGAATTGCCTGCACATTCGGTGCCTGTTCGGTGCCTGTTCGAGGGCAGTGAAAACCCCATGAAAAAGCACTGCTTCGTCTATTCAGAGAACAAAAACCAGCAGTGAAAGGTTCCCGAAAATGCTCTGCCATTCGGTGGTTTAATTCGGCAAGTTTATTCAGGAGAATCCCATAGGCTTCAATGTTAAAAATATTCCCGTTTTAATTCAATATCTAATAAACCGTTCATTATAAAATTCTGCAGTAAAGAGTCTCTTTATTTATAGATTTTTTAGGATATTTTAAGCATTTTTCTTAATTTTTTTTAAGATTCTTTTTAAGTTTATTTATTTTTTCTGTAACAGCCCTTTTTATTATCATTCCTTGAACCTCATATGTAAATTTCAGACATTTTCGCTCAGTAGTTTCTTTGCAAACAGCATTTCACTTTCAGACATTCATACAAACTGTTTTCCTAATTTATTCACCTCCCTCTGTCTGCGGTGTCGGCTTTTTCCGACGGCTTCACTGTGTGTGATCGGCTCCTGCTCGGGTTTTTCCGGCATCTTCGATGGGTTAATCCAGATGTTTTTGCAGGTTTTTGGTGTTCATTCGGTGGGTTTTGCGGTTAGTTTTCGGTGGGTTTGTGGCAGCTTTTCCCTGCAATTCAGGGACCCTGTGGTGCTTGCTGAATACACCACAGGGTCACCAAAATGGGATCGGCAACAGGAACCGAATTGAAGAGAACGAAAAGTCACCGAACGTGCGGTGGCTTTTCGAATCTCTTTAAATTACCCTGATAGTGAGCTGCGGGACTTAGCTCTGTGAGCCCATGATTGGGAAAAATTTGCCCAATCAGAACTCTGAGCCGTGATTGGCATAGTGTTGAACCTGTCTTGCACCAGACCTGTGGTCAGGTGCAAGGCTGTAGCCAATTACGAGCTTCAGGCCAGTGGAAAAGTGCATTGTGGTCCATTGTGGTGCATTGTGGGCGAACACGCGGCGAACACCCGGAAATGTTCATATTTCGCGAACAAACGAACAGGCTATGTTCGATGCGAACTCCGAACCGATCGAACCGAACAGCTCATCCCTAGTATACATGTATCTGGAATCTGATGTCTGGGTATTAATGTTAATTTTGTAACTTTATTTTAACCCCTTAGTGACCGGGCGGTTTTACACAAATCCGTCCTTTAGTGACCGCTGCTGTTTTTACGTTTCTGCACTGTTAGTGTTTAGGTCAAATTTTCCTCTTACTCGTTTATTCAACCCACACATATTATACACCCTTTTTCCCGCCATTAAATGGACTTTCTAGAAATACCATTATTTCCATCATATCCAATAATTTAATATAAAAAAAATATGAAATATGATGAAAAAAATGGTAAAAACACACTTTTTCGTAATTTAATCTCCTAAAGCTATAACCACCAATAAAGACCCCGGCTAAATAGTTTCCAAATTTTATCCCGAGAATAGAAATACCCAATTTTTACATGTTTTTACCTTTTAACCCTTTCACTGCTGAGCCAGTTCACCTATGTGCGCTGCGCTCATTCTGACCATTTTGTGCTAATTATCTTGAGATGTCAGCCTAGGTCCTATTTAATTAAACCCCCCCAGACAAAATTTTTTTTTTAAAAAAAACACATTTTTTTATTTTATTTAATTTTTTTATTATTATTATTTTTTTTTTATTATTGTTTTTTAAACCAAACCTGGTCATGTTTGGTATCATTTGAAAGGCCATGATCAGGCCTTTCAAATGATGTCAAATATGACCATCTAGCTGCCATGGATCGGAAGATAAAGGGATCCTTAGGAACCCCTTATCTCTACATGGCAGCTACAGGGTTAACTGGCCCACTGACATCCTCACACATATGGTGAGGTTGTCAGTGGGTGGGGGGGGGACCTGGAGGCTAGGCTGACATCCAGGATGTCAGCCCCCCTCCAGGTTCGAATCGCGTTTTGGCGTCAATTCGCGGTAAAACGCGATCCGGCGGCGAAACGGTTAATGCTATACACCGCTGAAAAGGGGAGACTCTCCCCTTTCCAGCGGTGCAAAAAGCATTTTGCTAGCGTCAATGGTTGGAGAGATAGAGGGCTCCGAAGGAGCCCCCCCCCCTCCATTGAATTACATGGGGGCACCTTCTGATGACGTCACCACGCAGCGTGGCGACGTCATCAGCCTCGCCTGCCCATGTAAATCACATGGGCAGGCTTCCTCCCTGCCAGATTGCCGTGGGATCCGACGAGGGAGGTGAGTATCGGGCGGGAGGGGGATTTGGCGCCGCTGACGTACCCTGTACGTCCGCGGGTCTAAGGGAGACCCGAGGACAGGACGTACAGGGTACGTCAGGGGTCATTAAGGGGTTAAATAAAACCTTTAACAATGTAACTTCATAAGATAATTTAAGGGAGGTGAGTTTAGGGGCAGAGTTAAAGGCTGGGTAGGGGTTAGGTGGGGCAACTGGTGGCGAGTAACTCTTATGCCCTGGGTAGTAGCTTGGGACTTGAAATTTTGAGCCCTGATCTGTAGCGTGTAAAGTGATTTTTTTTTCACATTTTATCATCCGAGCCTTTGCGGTTATATATTCTATGGGGTATATTTGTTAAAAAAAAAGTAGAACTGGGAACTCGTTACTTTTGTTTCTAGGAAATTACATGATTTTTAGCAAAAATCCAAAAAATTAAATTTATTAGTGCAGCAGCATTTATCCTGAAAAAAGACTTCTTTTCCATCACAAGCAGCAACAGGAATGAGTGAAAGATTAATCACGATGGGCAGGAGCGTTTTTCAAACAATGTTACTATATATATTTTTTTATAGCAATGGTAATAATAATAGTCAGACAAAATCTGCATGCTCTGCTCCTGCAAGAGTGTGTCTCAGAATTAGTTAACTTTATAACTTCCCTTTGATTCAACTTCTAAGGATGCTCTCCAAACAAAGTATAAAACAAGAAAACAAACAAAATCTCCTGATGGTTATTTGGAAAGAGCACTATGTATTCTTGTCATACTGCTATAATAAAACGATCAAACGTTTTGTTTAACCATTTCACAGCAGAAGGATTAGGATTATTAATATATATTATTATATAAATAAAACGCCACTGTCGAGGTAAATTATATTGTCAACTTTCAGAACAAGATGAATCTGTACCTAAAACGCGACTGAATAGAAATAGTGAAATAGTTTAGGCGAGCACAACTTGTAGAAGACTAAACAGAGCATGACAGGATTAGGCATCCAGTGAAACATTTTCCAAAAAATAGAACGAGAGAAGGAAATTAATTAATTTCTGTTACCTTTGACTTGTTACTGTTGTCTACTGAGGAAAAACTGCCGACAAAAAGGATGTTTGCTGAGACAATACACATTAACACTGCCAAAGTGAAATCAACCACCAAAAGCTGTGAGGGACTTAAAACAGTCTATGTATGTACTTGATTTACTGATAAACCATCAGCAATTGCCAAAGCGCACTATGCAGAAGTGCAAGAAGCTTACAATTACAAAATATCTTCAACAGATAAAGATGTCTTGTGCAGCAACAGGTTCTTGAGTTTCACAAAATGGGAAGTGACTATGAGAAAATAGCAAGAGCATTGAAAGAGCCCATGTCCATTATAAGGACAATAATTAAGAAGTTCCAGTCAACTGATAATGTTATAAATCAGCTTGGAAGAGGACATATGACTTTATTGTCTCAAAACACTGTGAAGAGGATGGTTGAGTGGCCAACAAAAATTCCAAGCAGAATTTCAAAAGTTAGTTGGGCCTTTGAGTCCGAAAGTCTCCAAAGCGACAATCCATTATCACATGTATCACCACAAGTTATTTGGAAGGGTTTCAAGAAAAAGCCACTACTCTCATCCATAAACAACTGAAGTGTCTTCAGTTTGCCAGACTCTAGAAGAATTTCTAATGGGATCGAGTTCTATTGTCAAGTGAAAACAAAATAGAGCCTTTTGGCAGTAAACACCAGAGGTGGATTTGGCCCATACAGAGAGGTAGCCACATGGAAAAGTACCTCATGCCAACAGTTAAATATGGTGGTAGTTCTTTAATAATTTTGGGCTGGTTTTATGCCAGGGGACCTGGATATTTTGTTAGGATACATGGCATCATGGACTCAATGTAATATCAGCTGACATTTGATAAACGTTTGACTGCCTGTGCCAGAAAGTCTAAAATAGGCCATGGTTGAATTTTCCAGCAGGAAAATAATCCAAAACACATCAAAATAAACATAAAAACTGGTTTACTGACCACAAACTCAAGATCCTGCCATGGCCGTCATCCCAGTCCCCTGACCTTAGCACTATAGAAAACTCGTGGGATGAAATGAAGAGTCCACCAGCATCGACATTGAAATTTGAAGGTTCTGGAGAGATTCTGTATGGAGGAATGGTCTCAGATCGCTTGCCATCTACTCTCCAACCTCATCGGGCACTATAGGGAAAGACTCAGAGCTGTTATCTTGGCAAAGGGAGGTAGCACAAACTATTGACTAAAAGGGTGCCAATAATCTATTTATAAAAAAGAAAATTATCAGACAAACCTGTGCTTTGTTTGCAGTTGTTTGACATTCACAAAAGCAGAGACGTTCTGTGTATTTTTTAATCAAAAGTTCTAAAGGTTACAACAATAAAGACACGTTTTATCAGCCTTCTTTCTTATATTTACCAAGGATGCCAATATTAGAGGAAGGTGCCGGTCTTCTAATTTTTGAGGTTCAGTCATAAAAAAACTGGATTTGCAACTCTGTCAAGCAGTTCTAATGCATGAGGCTGCTACTAAAATAGAATAAATTGTTGCTGTTGCTTATGACACTAACGTCATTTATACATTGTTAAATTTAGCACCTACATTGTTCTTCATGATAATGAAAAGTATGTATAAATAATAAAAATGCAGACAATGCTAACAGCTAATAAATCAGTTACATGACTGTGACTGTTTATTGCACCCAAGATAGGTTCTGATGGCTGGTTTGTATGATATTTAATGGGTTCCATTCCAATTATACTTTGTTTATATATTCTAATAATTTTCACTAATTTAAAAGTTTGAACTTTCTCGACTGTCCATTTTCTCCCTCTAATTCGGTTTCTTCCCTCCCTCTGGCTTTTTTTCATTGCATTAGTTTCAGTGACACCATTTCTCCATGAGAGACAGAACCCAGAGAGGCAGAGGAAGAAACATCTGTTTCTAATAAAGTTTCTGGTGCAGCAGGGCCATTTCAGTGCTCTCTAGGGAGTAATGAACACTAGGGAAGGCAGCCAGAATTTCTCCAATATGAAGCCAAATGAAACAATTGCTCAGCAAAGCCCACAAAACCAGAGACAAGGATGTAGGGCAAGAAGAAAAAAAAAAGAGAGAAATGAATAGAAGTAAAAATATGAGGGCTTATAAATGCCAAAAGAAACCAATTAAGAAATTTGGAGGCGAGTTAAAAAAGTTAAACCCTTATGTATTTTCACATTTATTATATAATACATACAAAATTTAAAGTTAAACATAATTTCTCATTCAGATTGCTAGCAAAAAGGCACTGTGAACAAAACATCATCTACTAGTTTCAACAGGAAAATCCTCCTTTTATGAGTAAAAAGAGAAGCATTGCAAAATAAAAGAAATGGTTCGATGGAGGGAATTTTTTTTTTTGAGAAAGGATTTTACCAGGAAGGATACATTGAGATTTCTCAAGAATCCAACTGATATTCTTGTAGCATTGGTGGGCACTTGCCAGGATCTACAAATCTTAAAGGGTTATTCAGAGACAGCCGATCTGGCCCCGAAATGTCACTGAACAGTGAATTTCCCCCGACATTTAGTTTTTTTGCAAACAGCGGTTCAATTTCTAAACTCTCTAAGGTACTGTGCTTTTTTTTTTTTTTTTTTACCCATCCGGCGGCTTGTCAGCTGTTATATGTTGACCTGCCCAGTCAAGGCACCTCTTGGTAAGGTGAGTCCTATCTAATGAAGGGCAGGGGGCTTACACATCATTGGCCATTCAAGTAAACCAAAACCTCTGATTGTGTTTTGTTTTACAAGGAATTATATAGAAATGAGTGCAGATGACACTTTTTTTCTTGTTATGCTTCATACATGAACTGGGTTGTCACTCATGGTCGTTGCAGCTGCCCTGGTGGGCATGGGCGCGACACCGCCTTTTCTGTATGTATGTTTAATTTGTTTCTTTGACTAATTTTCTGAGTTGCACTTGCTAGTACCTTAACATATACATAAATATTTCCTAATTTCACACCTACTTTTCCTTTCTGTTTTCTCTATTGTGTATGAATTTCAACTGATGCTCTAAATGTTTGATGGACAGTATAAAACGGTTAAAATATGGTACTGTGCAGAAAGCTTAATAGTAACTGATTATTATTGCAGAGGTATACCAGGCTTTTACCATTGGAATATCAAAATATAATTAACAAACTACACACAAATGAGGAAGAGACACCTGACACAAGATCAAGTGATGGGTATCTGATGACAAAATATCACACTAAGCCTGCCACAGTGTCAATGGCAGGTCCTAGTCTATCTTAGACTAATGACTGCTCTTATAAGATTACCCTCTCACTTTAGACATACATCTTCCTGGGCTCTCTGCAGTACAAAGTTTGGCAAGGTTTTAATAAGTCTTTCAAGGAAGCACCTGTGACAGGATGGGGGTGCAACACCAGGGAAGGTGATTAGGGATGAGCTGTTCGGACGGTTCGGAGTTCGTCCCGAACTTTGGCAGTTCGAAAGTTCGTGAATTTCGAACTTTTTGGGTCTGTTCGGTTCGAGTTCGAAAAAAAAAGAAATTTTGAAAAAAGTATAGAGAATGCTTAAAAAAATACAAAAAAAATCTAGAAATAAGGAGACTCTTTACTGCAGAATATTATAAGCAACGGTTTATTAGATATTGAATTAAAAACTAATGTGTACGTGGAAAGATTATCAACTATAAATGACCTCTGTTCACAAACGGGCATAACACCAGGTGTTTTTAGTCTGGTAATCAATTTGATACATTGTACAACATACTGAGGGTGGGATGGTGTCTGCTTCTGATTGAGATTTGAGAATTCATTTCCCTAAAACATCCTAATATACTGCATTTAACCCTTTCGCTGCTGAGGCTTTTCACACCTCTGTGCTGAGGTCATTTTTACCGCTTTCGCTCATCATGATTAACCGCGTTTTGTAGCCATATTTTGATATATGACCCAGACATATTATATATCGTTCTTTCCGGCAGACTTGGCAGATACATAATATGTCATTATTATATGTATAAATTATGTCATGTCTGTATATTATAACAAAAATGCAATAAAATTTGAATTTTCAATAATTTATTATGTGTAAAGTGTTTTTTTCACATTTTAACATGCGATCGTTTGCGGTTATATTTTGTATGGGCTGCGCTTGTTAAAAAAATTTGAAATGGGGTCTCGTTACATTTTTTTTTGGGGAAAATTTTGCTTTTTTTAACAAACGCACCGCATACAAAAATCATTAGTGCAGCATTATTGTTCACATTATAATTGAAATGGGAACAATATTGATGCATTAACAAAACAAAAACAAAAAAAACTTGTTTATTTTTTTTTAGAATTTTTTTTAAAAATATATATATATTTTGTTTATTTTTTTAAATTATTTTTTTTAAAACATTTTTCATGCTCATGTTTGGTATCCTTGGAAAGGCCATGCTCTGGCCGATCCAACGGTATCGAACATTAACCCCTAGCTGCCACGGATCGGGAGATAGGGGGTTCATTGGAACCCCCTATCTCCACCATTGGTGGCAGCTAGGGGTTAACTCCAGGACTGGAGTCATTGTGCTATGCACGATGACGCCAGTCCTCAGGGGGAGTTCTTGGAGGCTTGGCCGACATCGAAGATGTCGGCCAGCTCCAGGAGAGGATCACGATCCGGCGCTTTTCAGCGCCGATTCATGATCCGGCTCCCCAGGGGTTAATCACAGCCACGGTTTGGAAGGGCAGACTGTGCCCTTCCAAACGGTGCCTGGATTAACCCCCTGCCCCCGGCGATTGGGAGGGAGAGAGGTCTGAAGGACCACCCCCTCCCTTTCAGGCGCTTCCTCCGCACATGCGGGGGGCGCCTGAATTAGGCTAGGGTCAGACTAACGCATTTTTCGCGTTGTCCGTGAAAAAGTGCGTTCTAACGAATGGACGCATTTTTTCACAGAATACGCAATAGCGGTCATACCATGCGCATTTTCGTCCGTGATTTTGTACGGATCATCAATAAAACACTTTTTGTGTCTGGACGTTATGTTGGCCGGACATTAGCAGCGTCTGACGTCTCCTAATCACACACACACGCCGCTAGTGGACGCAGCGCACTCTGTTCGTCAGTACTAGCGGTTTCACGTTCTCGAAAAAATGCGTTTGTTTGCCACTTGCGTTGCGCAGCCACACTTTTGTGCGGCCGTTCTTCGTATGCTGCCTGGCATTGGACGTCATTTGCTGCTAGCACGGCCGTGATTTAGTGCTGCTAAACGCACGTTGATACTGCGTTAGTCTGACCCTAGCCTTAGATGTCATTGCGCCGCCGCAATGACATCTAATTGCTCCGCCGGGGTCCCGGAGTGCTGGGCTGACATCCAAGATGTCCGCCCGCACCGGGGGGCGCAGCAATCTGCCGGAATCAGCGCGTCCATAGTACAGGAGAACCACTTGGCTGGACGTGCTGAGCGCGTCCATAGCAGCCAAGTGGTTAACTTGTGTTTGAAAAAAATTCAAAATAACATCTAAGGCTAGGGTCAGATGAGCGCATTTTGTACGGACTGTGCGTCCGTGCAGTACGGACGTACTTACTGACTGACAACAAGGTAGTGGCCAAACAGTCCGTTTTTTTCACTGACGTATTTTTTGACTGATGTAGCAGGGAAAATAAATTAAAATGAAAAAACATTCTGTCCGTCAAAAATGCTGGACGTATAAATGCAGTCCATCTGACCTCGTTTCATCACTCACATACAAAGCTACACGGACGTTGCGGACGTGGCGCACTCCGCACTTCCGTTCTAGCAGTATTACGTTCTTGCCTAACCTGCGTCCGTTTGCTGCGTCCGCCATGCATCTGCACTTCCGTGCGGACGTACTTCGTGTGTGGGGCTCCATTGGTCAGAATGCTATGCTGCCACGGACGTACAAATGTGCGGCAACAGGGACGTGATATCTGCGCTCGTCTGACCCCAGCCTTAAGCAATCTTATTTTTCACCTCGGGATTAAACATTCACAGGGTTATTCAGAGAGTGGTGAAAAGCAGGAGAATAACTGGAGAAGTGAAAATTCTAGGTCATTTTAACTCACTTTCCAAATTGGCTATTTGGTCTAGATTGTTCTCTTCTCCTGCCAGTTCTCCTGGCTTTCACCTCTCTCTCAGGGTTGTTCAGAGAAAGGTGAAAACCAGGAGAATGGCAGGAAAAGAGAACAATCTGGACCAAATAGCCGATTTGGAAAGTGTCTAGGGTCAGACTAACGCATTTTTCACAGTGACCGTCAAAAACTGCGTCCGAACGCATTGCCTTATTTTTTCACGGAATGCGCAAAAACAGTCATACGATGCGCATTTTTGTGCGTGATTTTTTACGGATCCAAACCAGGAAACTTTGGGTGTCTGGACGTTATGTTGGCTGGACATGAGAAGGGTCTGACGTCTCAAAATCACGCACACACGCCGCTAGTGGACGCAGCGCACTCTGTACGTCCGTACTAGCGGTTCTGCGTTCTCGAAAAAATGCGTTAATTTTCCACTTGCGTTGCGCAGCCGGACTTTCGTGCGACCGTACTTCGTATATTGGCTGTCATTGCCCGTCATTTGCTGCTAGTGCGGCCGTGATTAAGTGCGCCTAAACACATGTTAAAAATTCGCTAGTCTGACCCTAGCCTAAATGGGAGAATTTTTCTGGTTTGGCTATTTTGACCTAGAATTTTCCATTCTCCAGTCATTCTCCTGCTTTTCACCGCCAAAAAATCAGTAAACTTTTTCTGCGTGTCCGAAAATGTCTCCTCTTTTCATACAGACTGCTGCCCCAAGCAGTGGTTTATGGATAGATTAAGGCTGGGGTCAGACCAGCGCACTTTTAACGTGCGTTCTGGCGCACATAATTACGGCCGCACTAGCAGCAGATGACGGGCAATGACGGCCAATATTCGATGTACGGCCGCACAAAAGTCCGGCCGTGCAACGCAAGTGGAATTTGAACGCATTTTTTTGAGAATGCAGAACCGCTAGTACTAACGTACTGAGTGCGCAGCTGCGGCATAGCGGCGTGTGTGCGAGATTAGGAGATGTCAGACGCTGCTAATGTCCAGCCAACATAACGTCCAGACGCAAAAAGAGTTTTATTGACGATCCGTACAAAATCAAGCCCGAAAATGCGCGTCGTCTGACCGTTTTTGCGCATTCCGTGAAAAAATACGTCAATGCGTTCGGACGCACTTTTTCACGTTCGCGGGGAAAAATGCTTTCGTCTGACCCTAGCCTAAAGGAAAAGCATTTACCGTCATTTGAAATGTAATTTTTTGGTTTTTACATATTTCTATACATCCTAGAAATCCGCCACTTCACGGACAGGTTATGGGGACCTCCTAGGCACGATATTGGAAGGAATTTTTCGTTTTTATTTTTAACCCTTATTTCATGGAAAACTCACTGTCCCTTTAAAAAGTTTTTTTTTAACTTTTTGTCCTTGTTTCCTGTCCCCCAGGGCACTACCCAGACCCCCATACACTTTTTATGGCAAATATCTAGCATATATGCCCTCTTGGAGGGCACTCTAAAAACCGAATTTTCAGCCCCATTGACTTGTATGGGGTTCGGGTTCGGGTTCGGACCAGAACATTTGGAAAGTTCGGGTTCGGCTTCGAACCGAACTCGGGGAGTGTTCGGCTCATCCCTAAAGGTGATCAGTCATCCGTGTGTAACGTATAAAACCAGAAAGGCTGCACTCAACTTTAACATACATCTTTCAAAACGGTGAGACGATATAACAAAGCAGTGCACTCCACTCCAGTGCACTCCACTGTTTTGTTTAGTTATAGTTTTAGGTATTACAGTGTAACAGAGCTCATTACTGGGACCTGAGTAACTCCGTTAATGTTGCTCCCTTGCACAGCATCCATTCTTCCACCAGAGACCTTCTGTGCTTTTTCTAGTCCATAGCCAAAGGACTGACAAAATAAAAGTGATGATAGCATTGTCCAACAAAGGTGGGACAGGACTCAGATTCGTGGTAAAAACAAGTGGACTCTTTAACAAAACACACTAATAAAATATATACAGTGCAAGGAGGGACTGGGAGAACAATAGAAGCTGGCACCCTGGCACCCCCCTGCTCCTATCCCCTTCTGGTGACCATTGTCGTGCCACCACAGGCCAAACCTAAGTAGAAGACAAAGCATTAGAACACATTGCATCCACACCTTGGGCACAAGGCTGCCTGAATAAGTTTGACAACAGATAATACAAATAAACAACAGGCTTATAGAAACAGGGGCAATGTTTGTCTCAGAAAATGATGTCCACTCAGACCTGCCTCACCTCTAAACAACATTTTAACATTCTCTGCTACAAGGGAAAATGGACTGGAAAAGGCTCTGTGGCACGTACAATAACGATATTAACAATAACAACAGTAATACTTAAACACACGTCACCCTTTACTATAAGGCTGGTGTCAGACGAGCGCACTGCAGAATGGAAAGAACGTCTGTGAGAGCGGACGTTCCTTCCACTCTCCGCTGCCGCTGACTGCCCTCATCTGTGCAAATTGCGATCCTCCATAGGAGGATCGCGCTTTGCAGCTCCGTTGACGTGCTTTCTAGGGCATCAACGGATTTGTTTCCTAGACGGACGCTTGCTGCGCGCACAGTTCGTGCGCGCACACACGCGGCTGTGACAGCCGCCGGTAAGTGCGGGCGCAAGGCCGCACTAGGTGCGCTTGTCTGACACGAGCCTAAGAGGGACAAGATTACTAGCACATAAGAGAGGGTTGGGAAACAATATGACTTATCAGAGCTAGCAGAACCCACAGTTTCACATCTCCCAAAAGCATCTCCAGGGCCATGTACCCAAAGTCCCAAGTGACGACTGTCACCTATAGGAAAAACTGTAAAAACATATTTCTCCTCCACTCCCTCCAATCTTAATGTCTTCATAATAACTTATGCAGTGTTATGAAAGTCAAAGAGCTGGTATCAGGCGCTAGTACTCATTTCCAACGGCTCCAGTAGAAATAAGAGCTGGTATATCTTCTTGATACGAGTCCCAGAATAAGGCCCTTGGTTGGTGGCTCTGGCAGACAGTCCTTTGTATTTCAAAATCACCAACTTGTAACTGAGGAAGTGTTATGCAGTGTTATGTATGCATATACTGCTTCAGAAAGAAGCCACAACTCTCCTTTACTAACAATATTTTTTATATTTTACATATGATTTTTTTTACCAGAAAAGTCAATAAGAATAACATTGACACAGAAAAGATGAGTTAAAGTAAGGTAGAAATACAAATAAAGATGGCAATATACAACAAAACATCATAAAGTAACAAGTGTTACCTTAATGGGTACCACACACAGTAAAATAGCATATAGGGACTAGCATCACCAGGGAAAGCGTATTATATTATAATAAGCCAGGGGAAATGGGTTTGGTAGAAGGGGGTTGTTGGTTAAAAAAAAGGAGAGGTGTTGGGGTAGAGTAGAAAAAGAGGAAAATATCATGAATATGCACAACATGGTAAGACAGATGTAAGGATAGGTAACCAGGGGGATATATTCTCTTGAAATGTGTGCAGTACCAGAGTCCGGTAGAGAGGATGTGTCAGGTCCCACGGCGACGCCATAACAGGAAGGTCAAGTCCTGAATGCAACCCCGGTAACACATCCATGTATAGTTTAATAATGCCTTGTTCCAGCTTGGTCTCCTGCAACAGGTGCATGTAATGAACGCTGGCTGGATTCCTTAAAAGAACCACTCCAACATCCAGCCAGCGCTCTGTCATTAATGTTTGACTCCTAGCAAAGGAAGTAAGTTCCTGAATCATCCCAAGAGCCTAGTGAGCAGCCTTGCTGTTATTCTTCTATCTTATTCCTGTGTACCGGACCCCTGGCTTTCCCCCTGGACTTCGCTTTGCATCATCCTTGCCGGTACAGTGTCGAGACCCCCTTCTGTGTTACCTCAAGACCTCCATCCACAATCCACCATTCCTCCTCACTTCACCTCCAGAGATTTCATTATCCGGATTCCCTTTTTCAAGTGACTGTGTTTTCCCCATCATCTGCATTGCTTTTCAATGACTATTATTATTTATACAGATTCCTGCCTTTTGTTTTGTATCCAGTTATTTAATATACGTTTCTGCTATTTTCACCAACTCTTTTGTTGTCGCATATTTATTTACTGCATCCTGCATCCAAGGAAGTCAGGGCAAGACTGATATTTTATATGAAAGCACTTCTCAAACACACCCCCCTTAATTTCAGGTTGAACATAGACACCAGATGCATTAATTATGTATATCTCTTCATGAACAGACCCGGTGCGCACGCGTACACATGGCTCTCCAGCAATGTGGAGGGCAGAGCAGAGTCGAGCAGGCACATGCTGCAAGTCTTGGGCCTGCTGAGCTGTCAGGGCACCCCGCTGGATTCTAGCCCGCCGTGATGCTGGAGACTGCCACTATAACACAATAGGTTGCCTAGCAGGAAGGAGACCACTTGATGGGGTGAAATCCTGGCCCGGGACTAGGAGGCCACATCAGGGACCCAGACCAGGCCCCATTGCACACCACCAAGCTACCGCAGGCTGCTGAGCCGCCGGGATAACATGAGTTGGATGGGGACAGGTGTTCGGGACTAGGGATGAGCCGAACACCCCCGTGTTCGGTTCGCATTCGAACTCGAACAATTTCAAAAGTTCGAGTTCGAACTCGAACCGAACTCAATGCAAGTCAATGGGACTCAAAAGTTTGATTTTTAGAGTGCCCTCCAAGAGGGCATATATGCAAGATATTTGCCATAAAAGGTGTATGGGGGTCCGGGTAGTGCCGAGGGGGACAAGAAACAAGGACAAAATGTTTAAAAAAAGACGTTTTTAAAGGAACAGTGAGTTTTCCATAAAATAAGGGTTAAAAATAAAAATGAAAAATTCCTTCAAATATCGTGCCTAGGAGGTCCCCATAACCTGCCCGTGAAGTGGCGGATTTGTAGGATGTATAGAAACATTGCCATCAGAGACCCACACACAACACCTAACCACCCTTAAGGGGTTAAAATGCACAGGGACTGGCTACTATCCTGTTAGATCAGGGAATGTATTATATGTATTAAAGCAAGGTATATATGACAATGGATAGTCAGAGACTCTAGGGACTCAGCTTGTACGCTTTATGATAGACATTTCTAACACAATAATAATTGTATGCTCACATAGGCCATTTGGGAGAGGTACATGACATACAAATACTGGAATATTACGTTTACATCTAAGGAGTGTGATAAAGATTTTATTAAGCCTTGATGACAAATGACGTAACATCTACATCATTAATGATTGGCTTTACAGAGCCCTGGTCCTTAAGGACAGCATATCAGAGGATCATATAGTAGAAATGAACACTTCTTAGAATTCAGAACAAGCACAGTGTTTGTTCATACATGTGCAGGCCACACCCAGTCTGCAGGCAATGTATCAAATATGTATCAAATTCATGAGACCAGACTAATTTAGAAGCACATGTTATTTCCAAACACTAATTAAACACCTGTTGTTTACGCCGTTTGAGAGCACAGGTTATTTAGAGGTGAGAATCTTTGCACCTAGACATTAGGTAGTTTTCTAATTCAATATCTAATAAACAGTTGCTTATAATATTCTGCAGTAAAGAGTCTCTTTATTTCTATTTTTTTGTATTTTTTTAAGCACTTTTTATACTTTTTTTTTAAAAAAAAATTTCGAACATGCCAAAAAGTTCGAAGTTTGCGAACTTTTGAACTGCCAATGTTCGAGTCGAACTCCGAACTGATCGAACCGAACAGCTCATCCCTATTCGGGACGCCTTGACACCTACCCGTCCACAAAGTCAGTTTGAAAACCCTAGTGGTTCAGATGATAATTCTAGTTATACAACCTGGCTGTTACGTGCCCCACCATGGTCCCGGACAGCGAGCAGCGAGGACGACGCTGCCGGGTGGCGAGTGAAGAGGAGAATCTGGGCGGTCACGCGAGACGCCGGGGGCGGAGTCCGGCGTGATGACGCGGACCCACTGGGTTTAAAAACACAGGCAATGCAATTCCACATTGCCAAAATGTGATTATCATCCCTTAGAGCTACCCTATTGTATTTTGGTATTCTGATATTCTAGTTCTGACATTTGGCAAACGGCTTCTGACAATTCTGGTTTTGACTTATTGGCAAACGGCTTCTGACTATTCTGGTTCTGACTTATTGGCAAACGGCTTCTGACAATTCTGGTTCTGACATATTGGCACTGTACTTTGACCTCACCTTGCTGCGAGTTCTCTATTCATAGGGATATATATTATAGACCGACCACTTCTAAGGATCGGAGGGAAAGGATAGGGTGCTGCGTGCAAGGATCATACCTCCTCCAGGTGGGGATCGTATCACTGGCCAAAGATCTGGGAAGCCATATACTGAAATATTTCATTTTTGTGGTACACCTCCGAAGAGATATCGGGAGCAGAGCTTCAAGATAGTAGAAGTAGAGACAGATATGTTTAAAAGTTCAGACTTAAATAGGTTGATCTTAAAGCTGGCCCATTCACCATAAGTCTCAAACTCCTGTAGTACTAGGGGCAAAGAGTGACTGAGTTACAGAAGAAAAAGCCCTAGCGCTAATTACCGCACCGATGGGCTAATCAAAATTTTAGCGACACCTAAAAGCTGGTGCTCTGATTCCACTTTAGCAAAAGCATTCAGCATCCCCTAAACCCCCCCCCAATAAATCAGGTACTCACCTCTCATCCCATGGCAAGATTGGCAGCCCAATCCACCGCTTCACGTCACCAGGAGCAGAGTGGGGACAGATAGGTCCCAGTCTCCCTCCGTGATCACTCTGCGACCTGCATGATCTCGCGGAAATGCTACCGCGAGTATCACTGAGGGTAGCGCTGCGTTCCGTGGCAAGGTGCTGAGGTAGCACCTGCCCAGGAATCTAATGCTAAAATGAGGACACTACGTGGAAACCTGCAGGTGCAGGTTTTCCCTGATAGTGTCTTCATTTTAGCATTAGGTAGGAAATAGGGCCCTATGGGTAAGCATAAAATCGTAGTAGAGAAGAGCAGTCCTGTAGTCTGTTGACAAAGAACCTGCGGACAATTGCATTGTGCTTAGCACAAATACTTAAAATACAATTTCAATCCAAAATATGAATGGAAACCTCAGAACATGGACCATGTAACAGAAATGCACCCTTGGATGTAATACTAGAAAACCCTATAACACATACTAAGCTGTAATCGGTTAAAATGGGAACATACACACGGGAGAGGGCAAAAAGGGAGAATGAAGTGAAATGAACATCTATAGTACTGTTTGGATCCAAAAAGCATCAATAAAATTACAGGGATTGAAATAAAAAATATTAGGAGATATTAACTGTGGCTGTGGAGATGGTAAGTTATGATACTTGAAATATACCTTGAAGTAAAATAAATTCTATTGTTTGACTTTCTTTGTTAACAAGCACTAGAAATGAGTCTGACAACTGGAGTTGTGAAGTCTTGGGACCAGATACGGGTCTTCTACATAATGACTTACAGCAGGCCTCAAAATTTCCACTCGCCTGCTCGCATTTGGCGAGTGGAAATTACATGAGGGCGAGTGGGAATGCAGAGGCAGGGCAGGATAAGGGGTTAGGTGGGCAACTAGTAGCGAGTAACTCTTAAGGCCTGGCTAGTAGCTTGGGACTTGAAATTTTGAGCCCCGACTTACAGGGTTATTCAGAGAGAGCCGAACTGGCCCTATGAATTTCCCCTTATGTTGCAATTTTGGGGCCATTTGCCTATTCAAAACCTGGCAATTGGCCAATTTTTAAATGTTATTTTGTTTTTTTCCTGTAACGATCTTTTTATTATTATTCATATGACCTTTTATGTTAATTCCAGACATTTTCGTTAAGTCGTTACTTTGCAAACAGTGTTTAAAATTTTGAGTTTCAATCGTTTTTTTTTGTTGGCTTGTTGGCTTTTTCCAGGGGCTGGTCGACACTGTGTTCGGCAGATCATCGGCTTCTTTTGGACACGTACGGTGGGTTTTCGGGGGCTTATTGGATCTGATAATTTCAGCAATTTTACGGCTGTTTTTTTTAGAGTTGGTGGTTTTCCAAATGTTTTTTTTAGATTCTGCGGTTTTTCCCTGCACTTCCGGGACCCTGCAGTGAATGCTGAATTCCCAGCAGGTCAGGGAATTCGATTCCCTGAAGTGCGGGGAACAAGAGAGCACCGAAATGTCGGTGACATTTCGGTGCTCTCTGAATAACCCTTTTAGGACTCTATTACATTCTTTGCGCAAAAAAGCATTAATTTTTGCACACAGCGTTAAACATTAACGCGCGATAATTAACGCTTGTATTACAATCCGAGCGCATTTTTTCATCCATCAAAAAATACCGCGCATAAAAAAGATGCGCAACAACGCGTGCGCATTAACACTGTGCGCGGAAATCGGTGGGCGGACTGTTTTTTCACACGATTCAGCCAATCTGAATTAAGAACCACAATTGTCTCCCGTTAAGTTTTTGCGCCTGTCAAAATCAATTTGAGTATATATGCTGCAGCAATAATAAAAACACACACAACTTATCAATTTTATTGTTTGGGTATGCGTAGAATGTGTAACTATACGTTGCTGCGTATTTTTTTTCAGGCTGGTGTATTTGGTTTCGGCCAGGACGTTCAGATTTGCCGTTAACACCAGCTTTTCAAAGACGTTAAAATTATGCGCGCAAACGTTGTCCATTAAATTTTGTGCTAACATTGTAATACCTTGCGCGCACCAGCGCACAAATGCATTTACGCTCACAATGTTAAGTATAGGACGCGCAAAGTACATCACGCTCGCAAAGGGTTCGCGCAGGTTCACCCGCGGTAGATGTTAACGCGAATTTTTTGCGTGGATATTGTAATACGACGTTCTGCCTTAATGCGTTTTTGCGCACGCGATAACGTTTGTGCGAAGAATGTAATAGAGCCCCATGTAATTTAGGTTTAACCCCTTCACTGCTGAGCCATTTCACGTTTTAAAAAAACACATTTTTCTTTTTTTATTATTATTGTTATTTTTTTTTTTACTTTAAACATGATCATGTTTAGTACCATTGGAAAGAACATGCTCTGGCCTTTCTAATGATACAAACATGACCCTGCTAGCTGAAAACAGTCGGGAGATATTGGGGTTCAAACAAACCCCTATCTTTCCTTAGGAGTCAATAAGGACGTTTCCCACACGTCTCCTCAGCAGTGAAAGGGTTAAAAGGGACTAATGCCCGTCAAGTTCAAACGTTTCATACCTACCTATTGCTGTTTATCCAAAACCAGACAGAAAAACACAGCTGGAGAATTGTCCTATTGTGCACAATAGGAAAAATTATTGATTCCTTAATGGTAATTGATATTACTCTTCATTCAGAAAATGCCATATTTCTACTGTTCTTACTGTGCAGAACCATTCTGTATGATACTGACAAAGTATAATTTCCTCAACTCATTTTCTTGTATTCATTGAAAGTTCTGTTAATGAATAAATCTTTATTTTTACAATTCGGCTATTTGGCTGGGGACTATACAATGGGTATGTAGGATGAACAGTACAGGCAAAACAAGAGGGGAAAGGAGTATCTACAATTTTTTTGACTTATCCCAAAAATATGACATCTAATCATTTTCTTATTTTAAATGTATTTACAGTGAAAGAAAAAAGGACAGTTATTCAAAGGCCATGCTCCCTCATACCCCAACTGTGGGGAGATATGCATATGGGGTCCTGTTCTTTATTCTAAGAAGTCACCATGGATGTATTAATAGACTTTAGGCTAGGGTCAGACGAACGCAGTTTTAAGGTGCGTTTAGCCGCACAAAATCACGGCCGTGCTAGCAGCAAATGACGTCCAATGCCGGGGAACACACAACGAACGGCCGCACGAAAGTTCGTACGTGCAACGCAAGTGGCAAACGAACGCATTTTTTCGAGAACGTCAAACCGCTACTACTGACGTACAGAGTGCGCTGCGGCCGCATAGCGGCGTGTTTGCGTGATTGGGAGACGTCAGACGCTGCTAATGACCGGATAACATAACGTCCAGACGCAAAAAGTGTTTTATTGATGATCCGTACAAAATCACGGACGAAAATGCGCATCGTATGACCGCTATCGCGTATTTCGTGAAAAAATACATCCGTTCGTTCGACCGCACTTTTCCACGGACGACGCAAAAAATGCGTTCGTCTGACCCTAGCCTAAGTAAAATACCACCAGGTATTCCATATAGCAACATTAGCTGTGGTCTTGACTGTTTAAAAAGGCTAATTAATGGCAACTTTAATTTAATTAATGCCAAATCTAATTAATGCCAACTGGCTTTTTAACTGTGAGATATTGAATAATGAGTCAATATATTAAAATAATCATATCTGGCATTGACGTTTATGCGCTTTATATGTCAGAATACAGTCCTTGGTTTGAAATGTAAAGCTCGTGGTGTATTTATATGAAACAAAGGGAAAAATAAATTCTGTTCATCAACAGGTTTATGTTTCCGTTACCTGTTTTTCATTTTCACAGACTGGAAAATAGATTATTTGCTTGGATTCATTCATTGCTTTCTTGTTTATTTTTTGTTTGTTTTTGCATAACCAAGTAAAGCATAAGCCAAAGGCTACACTCTGAATTCCATGGATTGCTGAGAGTAGGGCTGAAAATAAAAAGGGTCTGGGATTCTTTTTCTATGACTTTCACAATAAATAAGTCTGATATACTTAAAGAGGCATTACTTTTTAATGTGTTGTGAAGCTAAGGCAATGATTGATCAGAACAAAAAAAAATTATTTACTAATAAAATGCTCCCCCATTTGTGACAAATCAATCATACTTTCTACATAGAGCAGGATGGAGCGGAGTCTTCTCAGTAATGATTGACCGTCTGAAGTACATGACCAACAGTTATCCAGGCTTGCTTAGCACACATAGGCCCCTATTACACTCTTCACGCTAATGCGCTCGCGCAGCGCAATTTTTTTGCGCACGCAAAAAAACTTTAGCGCGCGCAAATTAACGCGGTATTATGATCCGAGCGCATTTTTTCAGCCTTCATGTTTTTTTAAGCGCAAATCCGACACGCAAATGACCCTTGCGTGCAGGAATCGGTGGGCAGACTGTTTTTTCACGGGATTCAGCCAATCAGAATTAAGAACCACCATTTGCTAGGTTTCGGTTGTTGCGCCTGTCAAAGTCAATCTGCGTATATGTGCTGCAACAAAAATAAAAAATTAAACAATTTACTAATTTTATTGTTTGGGTATGTGTAGAATGTGTAACTGTACTATGCTGTATTTTTTTTTTTTGTGCAGGTTCATTTCGTTTCGTCCAGAACGTTCAGATTGTAAATTAACACCAGGTTTTCAAAGACGTTAAAATAATGCGCGCAAACGTTGTGCGTTACATTTTGCGCTAAGATTGTAATGCGCGCATTCACGTACTAACGCATTGGCGCTCACAATGTTAAGTATAGGATGCGCGCAGGAACTTGCGCTCGCGCTGGGTTCGCGCAGGGTCACTCGCGTTGGACGTTAACGTGCATCGTTTGCACGAACGTCGTAATACGACGTTATGTGCTAATGGTTTTTTCCTCGCGCAAATGCGCATTTGCGTGCACGCTAATGCGCTGCGCGAAGAGTGTAATAGGGGCCATATTGTTTTGCATTCACATTTGTACGCTACATAAAAAGGTACACACCTGCATTTTTACACATTATGGATATTTTGGTTATATTTCTCTGTGTTCAGAAACTCTGGTTTAGGCCATACAATGCACATATCTTCTGTATCTGTTGCAACTATAGCTTTTCAAATACTCCAAGAGAACAGGGAAGCCACCTCACGTATACACCTAAGTAATAAAATGAAGTAATGTGTGAAATCTGTCAGCCAGTCTCCTTTAACCTGTTTTCTTAGTTCAACTTGTCTTTGAAAAGAAGAAGCGATTACAAATTTGAAAGGCTTTCATTGCACGTTACCAGGTCTCTGACAGTTAACCTGCTAAATTCTCCACATTTAGGCTAGGGTCAGACGAAAGCATTTTTCCCCGCGAACGTGAAAAAGTGCGTCCGAACGCATTGACGTATTTTTTCACGGAATGCGCAAAAACGGTCAGACGACGCGCATTTTCGGGCGTGATTTTGTACGGATCGTCAATAAAACTCTTTTTGCGTCTGGACGTTATGTAGGCTGGACATTAGCAGCGTCTGACATCTCCTAATCACGCACACACGCCGCTATGCCGCAGCTGCGCACTCAGTACGTCAGTACTAGCGGTTCAGCGTTCTCAGAAAAATGCGTTCAAATTCCACTTGCGTTGCACGGCCGGACTTTTGTGCGGCCGTACATCGTATATTGGCCGTCATTGCCCGTCATCTGCTGCTAGTGCGGCCGTAATTATGTGCGCCAGAACGCACGTTAAAAGTGCGCTGGTCTGACCCCAGCCTTAGCCTTGACCAGCACACACAACAGGGTTGTCCCTTCTCTTCCTTTTTTCAGTATGGTCACAGAACCTCCTATAAGAGTCCATACACTGGATACAGTGATAACGCAATTTGGAGGTTGGAGTTAAAGCCACACTTTAGGATTAAAATGGACATGGAGCAAAACCAGAATTGTTCTTTATCAACACCTCTTGATCCACACTGTGGTCTAGACCAGTGTGTATAAACGTTAGTGTTAATCCCACCCCATGGATTACCCTAGGGGACTGGCTGGCACAAAAGCAGAATTATTCATCTTTTCTGATCAATATACTGGGATTTGGCAGCAACAACAGAATTATGGTGTTTTTGTTAAAAAAGAAAGGTATCATCACCATACTCAGGTGTGCACTCAATATCAATATATAACAGTAAAAAAAATTGCAGTAATCCAATACAACACAATCATCTAGTTCAGTGGTTCCCAACTGCAGTCCTCAAGTCCCCCTAACAGGTCAGATTTTCCAGATATCTGAAGCACAGCACAGGTGATATGATTTGCTGCTCAGTGATTGCAGGATTCAGTCTGCATTTCCCCAAGGCGATCCTTGAAACCTGGCCTGTTAGGGGTACTTGAGGACCGCGGTTGGGAACCACTGACCTAGTTGATTAGCAACACAATATATACACGTGTGCATCTGCTTCATAACTTGCCTTTGTTTAGTTAGAGATAAAACTCAGTTTTGAGGCACAGAAGAAACAGAGAGCAAAGGAGAAAGGAGTTTGTTCAACTGTAGTAGTGTACGCAACTTATATATACAGTATATACACTTTTTTTCTATAGCCAAGGTGGCAGGAGTCACAGGCATGTCAGTGGAACAGGTGGTGGCACCCTAAACAATATAATGTAAAGCTGTGAGATGTGGAATTCCTGGGGAAGGAAGCGAACCAGAACTTTCTCCTGTAATGTAGAACTCTTGGATAAATCAGTATGTCTATCATTACGCCATGCTTTCTTGTTCCCATGCAATACTTCCCAAGCGACTAAGAGGGCCTACATCAGGATGAAGACACTTGATTAGGCTACTTGAACAAGAGCTAGGAAGGGAAATGCATATATGTTGTCATCTTACGTGAGTTACAGCAGTTCCTTATCCAAAATTAAATTTCATTGTAGGGCCACCACTATCAGGCCAATTGTAGCCTCAACCACAAGCACTGCCTACATCACTGTCACAGCTACTCTCCCCATCACATCTGCTGCCAACACCATTTTTAGTACAGCTGATGACACCTATGCCAAAACCTTACCTTGTAGAAGAGATATTATGCCAGATCAAGCAAGAGTAAAGAAGAGCACCCAGAGCGCTTAGCAGCATTGCTTGGATCCTCGAGGATGGTGTGTAGGCCACAACATTTCATCATGATGCTCTTTGTTATAATATAACAAAGACAAGGGGCCAGCAACCTTGGCCTGCCGGATATTTTAGAACTACATCTTCCATGATACCCAGGTACTCAACAGGTTGGCAGTGCCTAATGGGAAGTGTAGTACCAAAACACCTGGATGGTCGAGGTTGCTAACACCTGCCCTAGACAGAGATTTTGAACTTCCTGCAAAGAGCACGGAAATGAGGTAGGCATTGCACTGGAATGTGGGCATATTAATTATCCCTATTCCTCATCTAAATAAAATAAAATTATGAGTAGCTGAGTCTGCCTGTCGGTTAAAAAAAAAGACCATAGATTCCTACTTCACTTGATTGTAAATTAAGTTTAAAAACAAATCAGCAATCTTTGATTTTTTTCTTCAAATATCATGGCGCTCCAGACATCTTTTAAGCACATGTAGAAATATTTAACAGCAAGATTTTCTGCATAATGTTTTTGAATTGGCCTCAATCAAATATTCAATATATTCTGCGTGATGTCTACTATCAGACCATTGGACTGCAATATAATGCAGGAGTCCAATTGGCTCCTATATGGAACGTGTTGTAAAACATCATTCAATATATTTCTCGTATGAGGAAAAATAATTTTATCAAGTCAAATTGAAGATGCAAACTTGAGAAAATGTGCACTTAGCAGATTTTTAAAACTTCACACTTACTTGAAAATGCCCCTGTGTAGAGGATTGGATTTAAATCTGAGGACTCTAAAAGGTGCAGAATTCATAGGTGTTCACCTCTCACCAAAAAATATGTTAATAAATGTATATGTATGAAAAAAGGTACATTTTTACCACACATATGCATGATATGCGCTGCGGAATATGCTGGCGCTTTATAAATAAAGAATAATAATAATAACCAATCACATAAGGTGGATAAAATTATTTACAGATTGATCAGAAAATTTTACTGTATATTACACCTTCTAAATATGTCCTAATAGATCATTTCACACTGTTCCATAACTCATGGACCATGTTTGTCCCTATTATCAATCTGTCTTATGCAATATGTTCCTGGCAAGTTTACTGACAGGTTCTACAACAGTAACAGGCACCACAGTCCTCTACATTATCAAAGGAATCTCAAATGCCCATCACAGTCTCTCCTGTACATCACATGAATATATACAAGAAATAGAGGTGGTGAATGTTCGTCAGGTGTCCAAGTGAAGCCAGTTTCATGGCGAGATCCCAGGTGAATCTCTTTGTTCAGTCAAGAGTCGCTCTACACTCCAGCGGGGATCAGTGAGCACTCTGACTCATCCCACCTTCGGAATATAGAGTGTTTCTTGAATTAACAAAGAGATTAACTTGAAATTGCAATGGATATGTAAAGGACCGAAATATTGTGTGAGAGGTGTCCTCAGTAAAGATTACCAACATTCTCTCCTAGAGTGCCAAGTTCATCTTTCTTCATACCACATATGTTAATGGCTCCTGGTCGCCTCTCGTGCTACCGAAGAGTTGGGGTCTCTCCACTTTTTGGGGCCTTGAAAAATCCAAAGAAATCCAAAAATCTGAATTGCTCATGGTCTCAAGCATTTCAGATAAATGTACTCAACCTGTATTACAATGCAAAATCGAGTATACCATTTCTTCGCAGTGAAAGGGTTAAGTACAGATTTGATCATGCCCAGAGAGAGAACGCTGTTGAACATTAATCATATTCCTGCAGACATATCCCTTAATACTGTATATGTATTCATTGATGTGTTATAATTAATTATGTAGCATAGGGGCCTGTGTTTAAAAACCACCAAGTATTTCACTGGTGAACTTAACTCTGTCAGCTCCGTGATAACAGCAAATGTTTCCTGTATAGCACAACCATACTCTTCTGCCACCACCAGGACAACTGCTACCATCGCAATTCATGTCTCGGAGTCTTTACCAGGAATCAGTTTAAGAGTCTCGACTTGAGCATAGCTGCAAAGTATTGTTTAGAGATGAGTGGCAATCCCACTACTACTGTCACTATTCACTGTTGGTCCATGCCACAAACAGAAATGGTATGAAGATGAAAAAGAAATATGCGTATATGTTAGACAGAGAATTACTACCTCCAAATAAATGTTATATGTAAGTAAAGACCTTCTCGTAACCTCAATATACAGAAGGCAGGGCACCAGATCCCTCTTTCTTTTGAATGTGAAAGTAAACTTTTAAGTTCAAACAATAAAAACAATTAAACTCAAACAGCAATAGTAGGGCAACAATTTGTGAAAATCCCCAACACTGACTCGCTCCCATCCCCCTTCACATTATCCCTTACCCCTGATAATGTCCATGGACTTGCCCATTACCCCTCATATATGTCCCAATACCCCCTTCCATCCCATATAACCTCCCCATATGCTTTGGCAATGCTAAAATGTATTTGGTCCTGCCAATAAAGCTTATTTGAATTTGAAAAGACCTTAGGGAGCCATCCTTTTAATGCTATATGATACAATAAATAGACCTTACAAAGTCTCAAAAGATAGAATCTAAAAAATGAAAACACATTTCTCATGTCGAAGTTACATAGTTCATTGTTGTAGAGAAGTTAACTGAGAAATTACTCCTTGAAGCAGTCCACGTTAAAACAACGTGTTAGTGGCTGCCAACAACAGGGTCTATACATAAAAAAGTAAACTTGTGTACTGGTATCATGAGGGTAAGAGTATACTTATCGTGCTCTCAATTTATCACAATTTATCAAGTAAGATTTGTCCATTTGGCCAGTCATGGTACAAATAGATAGCTAGATATACCCAGAGTCTCTATAAAAAAATTCTATAAAAAACAATATTAACTCTTCAAGAAAACTAAAAAAAATGTTAGTAGTCGATGCGTTGTTAATGCTAATTAAAATATATTTGTAGAATATCAAGTGGCCACCTTGTGGCATTTCCAGGACTTTTCTGCGTCTCTAACCCAACAGCGATGTACGTTTGCTCCAATTTGCTCCAGGCTGGTTTCCAGCATCATTCGTTTCACATTGCAATACCCGGCCCGAGGACTAGAGATCGGAATTCGTTTCGGAAAAATTCGGAATTCGTAACGAAATTTGATAATTGGTATTCGGACGTACTTCTGAATAAAGAATCGATACGATACGAATACGAAACGAAAACGAAACTAAATGATACGAAACTAAATGAAATGGTATATAACAAATTTATTTCGTTTACTCTGTGTCATCATCATAAAAGAAAAATTTGAATAATTGATATCAACTATAGAATTTGAAATGAACTATCAAATGGATATCAACTATTGGATATCAACTATTGAAATTGAAATGAACTATCAAATGGATATCATCTATCGGATTCGATTCGATACGATTTGATACGATACAAATCCGATACGATAGAAATTGAAATGAACTATCAAATGGATATCAACTATTGGATATCAACTATCAAATGGATATCAACTATTGGATATCGAAAAAACAATAAGGTGGAAAAAATGGCGCAGATAATGTGTAGATGGTCAGTCTTGGGTAGCAGCAAGGGCACAAACGCACACTCCCAAGTGCGAATAGTCAATGGATAAAATAATGGGTAGAGTCCTCGCGCTTACGCCAAGTGTCCAGTGAGTAATACTTCAAGATAATCTAGAAAACATAATAGGAGACATACATTGCGCAGTACATCCTTATGACACCTGGTTTCCAGAGAGAAAGTATTCAACTCACTTTTTTCTGAGCCCCATAAAGTCGGCTCTGGAATATATAGGCATAAATCTGTGGATATGATCTCACCAGCCCGTCCTACCAGCAACCATCCGTGGTGATAACCTGGTCCATAGATGAAATATTGAATCCCCGGGATATGTCACAGACGAAAAGTCAGCAGGATAAAATGAAGTAAAATTTATTGCAGCACTAACGCGTTTCGACCTAATTGGTCTTTATCAAAGTGCAAAAAAATATACATAATACAATGCAGTGTACAATGTTCATTTATACAAAAAAGATGAGGGAAATAGGCGGTGTCAAGCCACAACCTCATTAACTTAATTGGTACTAACACACCCTACTTCCAATCATTTAGAGGCGCAGCACCAGCAAACATTCAATATACAAACGGGCGCATAATGATTACGTCCATCTACCTCGACCCCGCCCCTCTGAGCCATCGATCGCCATTTTGGAAGAGGGAAAATGGTGTCCATAATATAGCTTGCCCTTGCAACATTGATGGGCATTTAAAACAAGCTTATTTCCGGACGTTTTGGGGTCCCGAACCAGCGGGCTCCCACTGTCCATGAGGTGATATCTTTCTCAGGTGCTCGTGGGCATAGCAGCGGCAGACATCCGGCATGTAGACAGGCGCATGGTGATTACATCACCATGTTCCAACTTCCGCCAGTCTGAACCGTCGAGCGCCATTTTTGAAGAGGGAAAGTGTTGTTGAAAGTACATCCTACCCTCACAATATCGCAGCTTATTAATTTCGACGGACGTTTAGCAATCTTGCTTGCGGCCGTTTTGAGTGCCAAGTCAGCAGGTCCCTACCGTCCGACAGACGCACGGGGACCATATCGACACACATGCTCCCACATGAACTTCACTCTTCCGGACGATATATCAAAAAAGAAAAATATATTAAAAAAAAAAAAAAAAAAAAAAAAAACACAAAATTACAGCATATATGCCGCAATGTCACAATTCGCCAGTCGATCAACATATAGCGCGCAATAAGCATATAGCATACATATGTCACGTCACTGATCGAGTTGGGGAATAGTGCATATACTATTCCACATAACATATAGTAGTGTCATGTAGAGTGGATAATAAAATATGAAATATAAAATGTGAGTCATATAAAAAGCATAATGGTAATTTAATTATAATAGAGCATTAATTTCCATATCTATATTCAAGCCCTCAGGTGTTAGACATCCTATATCAAATATCCATTTGGCTTCTAAACGGTTTAAATTCTTTTCAATATCACCCCCTCTCCAATGCTTTTTAACATGTTGAATACCAGCGAAGCCAAGAAGTTTAGGGTTACCATTATGATGTTTAGAAAAATGGGCTGATACACTATGTTTATCATACTTCCTTTTGATGTTATATATATGTTCAGCTACTCTAGTTTTCAGCATCCTAGTAGTTCGTCCAATATATTGTAGCCCGCACGGACACCACAATAGATAAATCATATTAGTAAAATTACAGGTCAAAAATGTTTGAATAGAGAACACCTGGTTATTGGAATGTGATTTAAAATCCATTAAACATCTAGTGCTATCTATTGCGGTCCTACAGCAGATGCATAGTCCACATTTATGAAAACCTATCTTTTTAAACTTAGAAAGGAAGGTTCCTGGGGCTTTTTCTTTATCCAAAACACTTTTGGTCAACAACATCTTTAGGTTTTTAGTCCCTCTGTAGATAACTTTAGTTTTATCACCTATGTACTTGATAATGTCTTTATTCTGGTGTAACAAACCCCAATTTTTCTTAAGAATTTTTAATATGCTATTATGGTTTGTGGAGTAATTCGTGATAAAAGGCACCTGTGGATCGAGTTTATCCCCATCGTTATTTCTCTTTTTATAGCTAAGTAATTGGGACCTATCCATCTATCCTATCCATATTATCCACTCTACATGACACTACTATATATTATGTGGAATAGTATATGCACTATTCCCCAACTCGATCAGTGACGTGACATATGTATGCTATATGCTTATTGCGCGCTATATTTTGATCGACTGGCGAATTGTGACATTGCGGCATATATGCTGTAATTTTGTGTTTTTGTTTTTTTTTATTTTTTATTTTTAATATATTTTTCTTTTTTGATATATCGTCCGGAAGAGTGAAGCTCATGTGGGAGCATGCGTGTCGATATGGTCCCCGTGCGTCTGTCGGACGGTAGGGACCTGCTGACTTGGCACTCAAAACGGCCGCAAGCAAGATTGCTAAACGTCCGTCGAAATTAATAAGCTGCGATATTGTGAGGGTAGGATGTACTTTCAACAACACTTTCCCTCTTCAAAAATGGCGCTCGACGGTTCAGACTGGCGGAAGTTGGAACATGGTGATGTAATCACCATGCGCCTGTCTACATGCCGGATGTCTGCCGCTGCTATGCTCACGAGCACCTGAGAAAGATATCACCTCATGGACAGTGGGAGCCCGCTGGTTCGGGACCCCAAAACGTCCGGAAATAAGCTTGTTTTAAATGCCCATCAATGTTGCAAGGGCAAGCTATATTGTGGACACCATTTTCCCTCTTCCAAAATGGCGATCGATGGCTCAGAGGGGCGGGGTCGAGGTAGATGGACGTAATCATTATGCGCCCGTTTGTATATTGAATGTTTGCTGGTGCTGCGCCTCTAAATGATTGGAAGTAGGGTGTGTTAGTACCAATTAAGTTAATGAGGTTGTGGCTTGACACCGCCTATTTCCCTCATCTTTTTTGTATAAATGAACGTTGTACACTGCATTGTATTATGTATATTTTTTTGCACTTTGATAAAGACCAATTAGGTCGAAACGCGTTAGTGCTGCAATAAATTTTACTTCATTTTATCCTGCTGACATTTCGTCTGTGACATATCCCGGGGATCCAATATTTCACCTATGGACCAGGTTATCACCACGGATGGTTGCTGGTAGGACGGGCTGGTGAGATCATATCCACAGATTTATGCCTATATAGTCCAGAGCCGACTTTATGGGGCTCAGAAAAAAGTGAGTTGAATACTTTCTCTCTGGAAACCAGGTGTCATAAGGATGTACTGCGTAATGTATGTCTCCTATTATGTTTTCTAGATTATCTTGAAGTATTACTCACTGGACACTTGGCGTAAGCGCGAGGACTCTACCCATTATTTTAACTATTGGATATCACCTATCAAATTTGAAATGAACTATCAAATGAATATCAACTATTGGATATCAACTATCAAAATTGAAATGAACTATCAAATGGATATCAACTATCGAATTTGATTCGATTCGATACGATACGATTTGATACAAATCCGGTACGATACGATACAAATCAATCCGAAATTAAACAAAATACGAAACAAAACACGTGACTAAATTAGTTACGAAATTTCCAAAAACAAAATTATTTAGAAACGTAACGAAACGAAACTAAACGAAAGTAATTTTTCAGCCATGCACATCCCTACTGAGGACAGGTGGCTCTGAATGGCCAAGTTCATTTTTTTGATACACCAACGGATGCTTCTGCCATCTTCACTGAGGATAAGAAGGAGAAGATTGACCCTCTCCTTTGCCAATTTTGATTTATGCTTCACACACTACCCACTCATCCCGAGGATCAGGCCCTAGGAGGACTCTATTTTTCCTTCCTTTAGGCAATATACGTAGTTTGAGTTTCACACCTGTTGAGGCCATCTCATGAACTTTTTGGCAATTTTAGTTGTGTTTCTGCAATGTCTGATTTCTGTTTTCTGTTTTTATTTTGAACATTCTACCATTTTTGGACACGCTGCTTTATCTAGATTGCTATGTGTCAGTCCGACCTTGTCTTCCCGTTTTCAGCTTGCCGTGTTCCCCATCGTTGGATGCACTGAGGATTCCCTTTGACGGTGGACATCAAATTATGATTTACAGCACCTCCCTCCTTCGCCATATCCTGGACTTCAAGGTGAACCATGGCTCTGTAATATCTCAGTTACTCTCCAAGAGACCCATCCAGCATGTTGTTTTATACTTCTCTCACTCTGTTTGTGTCACAGGTAACTAACCTTTTCCTTTCCAGGTGCCACACATGGAACTGTTGTTTTGGGATTTTTGTTTTTGGAAAAGGTTTTGGATCAAGTACATGTCAGGGGTATGGTTACTCTTTTCACAATTGAAATGGTTCAAGATAGGGGGGCTGCTGCTGGGACGGCTTCCTGCCCCCTCACTATGCAATTTGCTATAACGCAAAGCCTATTTTTAAATTTGGTATCCCAACTGATGCCTCTCCCTATGCTCTGTCAGTCCTCGGTAGTGGGTCCACAGATTTTCGCTCACTCTTGGTATAGACTAATATCCTGGAATGTAGAGGATCTAAACTCTCTCATAAAACAGAAAAAAAGTTATTTTCCACCTAGAGTGCCTTGATCCATTCCTGATAAAGTTTTCTTCAGGAAACACATTGGACCTCTCCTGCACAAATATTTCAGGCGCCTTGGATAGGCTTTCAGATTTCGTCCGTTTATTCTAATAAAAAAACAGGCATTACCATTCTCCTCCACAAATGTCTTCCCTACTCTATTACAGATTGTATAAATGATCGCTTTCTATATAACGCTCCTCCCATTGCTCCATCTTCCTGACGCTTCGTGTAGAATTGTAGGGTGCGATTTAAATGATGTCCCAGATCTGGTCTTGAACCGCTCCCCCAGCTACTGGTTAGATTGGGGCAGACAGCTCCCTACTGTCCCTGCTTTCCTCCATTCTCATTTTAAGCTTAATGGTATCTGGAGAACACTAAACCTGATGGGTAGAGATTTTACCTTCTACTCTGACAATCATAGGATGTGTTCTAGAATAGACCTTTTCGTTCCGGCTGGGTGGAGTAGAGGTAACACCACTGCTCTGCGTGGAGAGAGCCTGTGGAGTCATGGGTTCGATCCCGATGAGCATCTCTCTAGTAAGTGTCCTTGGGCAAGACACCTAACGGTAGATACTCGCCACCCAGGACATACTTGAAAACGAGATAAATCTCAATGTATCCTTCCTAGTAAAATCCTTTCTCAAAAAAAAATATCTGCAGTTCTCTCCCATAAAGTCTGACATGCGTCTATAGGCGCTATTACTTTTTCTGACCATGTCCGGATCACATTGGATTTAGCATATAGTACGGTCCTCCCCTACTCTAAGAATTGTCGCTTTCCGACTCATATGCTTAACCTGGGGATTGTCAAAACACACTTGGTGTCAGGTATTGTACCGAGTGGTACCGAGGTGGCAGGATACTGAGCACAGGATGCAGTGATGCACCAGTACAGGGGTCTGCGGTGAGTGGAGAGTTGCTGCAGAAAGCAGCAGAACAATTGCTTTGGAGCAGAGGGGCAGGACACGTAGAGGGCTTGATAAAGGGGAAGCAGAAAACAAACCAGGACAATGGGATCTTGGGCACACTGGAGAGTATGGAGCTGAGCCGTAGCTAGCTCCTTTTGCACCCGAGGCAAAAACAGAAAATTCTGCCCCCCCCACATAATTTTAAAAATCTGAGTCCCCGACCAGTGGCGCAGTGCTAAGCTCCTGGATGCTCCCCGCGACCAGAAGCAGTGGATCGGACCACCCTTTGCGCTGTGGGATGAGAGGCAAGTATGTGATTTTTGGGGGGGGGGGGTTCCAGCTGGTGCTGACTGATTCTGCAGAAGCGGCATCAGTTAGCACCAGCGTCTAGCAGTGGGTAACTTTTGTAGCTATGGCGGGATGGTAATTAGCGTTAGGACTTTGCGCTCCCCATGTTAAGTATAGTGAGCGCAAAGTACAGTAACCTCGCGCTGAAAAGCACAATCTGCTTTAACCTGTTACCTTTGGGATTGTAATATGAGGGTCCTGCGCTAGGATGTGATATGGGCAGCATGCAGTAACCTCATTTAACCTAGCACCAACGCTCTCATGTGTGAGTGCTAGCGTTAAGGAGGTGATGGGGCCCAACATATAAAGTGCACACACAGTACATGTACAAATACAGTACACACAGAATACATGCATGTATAGCAAAAGAACATTTAGCATAATATACCCCCCCCAGAATAATATACACAGCACTGAGCCCACAGACTATTTTCCCAGTTCACATGGATATTATTGATCCCAGCTCATATAGATATTATTGACCCCAGCTCATATGGGTATATATTGCCCCAGTTCACATAGATATGACCCACCTCATGGATAAGCCCCCAGCTCTCATGAATAATGCCCCCAGGTCTCATGGATAATGCCCCCAGGTAGTGCCCCCAGGTCCCATGGATAGTGCCCCCAGATAGTGCCCCCAGGTCTCATGGATAATGCCCCCAGGTCTCATGGACAATGCCCCCAGGTCTCATGGATAATGCCCCCAGGTCTCATGGATAATGTCCCAGTTCTCATGGATAGTGCCCCCAGGTCTCATTGATAATGCCCCCAGGTCTCATGGATAGTGCCCGCAGGTCTCATGGATAGTGCCCCCAGATAGTGCCCCCAGGTCTCATGGATAGTGCCCCCAGATAGTGTGCCCCCAGGTCTCATGGATAGTGCCCCCAGATAGTGCCCCCAGGTCTCATGGATAGTGCCCCCAGGTCTCATGGATATTACCCCCAGGTCTCATGGATATGCCCCCATTTCTCATGGATAGTGTCCCCAGCGCACATCTCAAGCTGCCGCACTTTGCCGGCGGCCGCGTGCTTCCTACCAGAACGGTCGCTCACAGGAAGTGCAGCCGCTTGCCTGGGATCGATGAAACAGCCTGCCGCGATCTCGCGAGATCGCGGCTGGCTGTTAGATCCCAGCCGAGCGGCTGCACTTCCTGTCAGCGGCCATTCTAGTAGAAAGCTCGCGGCCGCCGGCAATCGTTTCGGGCTCGGGCGGGGCCACAGCTTCACAGCTGTGAAGGGGCGCAGCCATGGCTCGAGTCCTGCGGGAACGCTGCGAGAATGCAGGTTCCCGCAACCTGCGTTCCCTCAGCGTTACCGCCGGTATCGAGCCATGGCTGCGCCCCTTCACAGCTGTGCCTGAGGCACGTGCCTCACTCGCCTCGCCCTTCCTACGGCCCTGGTATGGAGACACAGGAGAGGCTGGTAATGACGGCAAGGTTTGGTTCAGGACAACACAGGAAAGCCACAGCATTGGTCCTCTCTCTCTGGAAGTAGTTTGGCAATGCTGGAGCAAGGAGGAGAAGGAGGTGTGGCACTTTATTCAGTTAAGTCACATGACCTATAGTGTGTGTGTTTTAACTGGTTATGTAACAGAACTGTGCTGGATCTCAGCACTGGAAATGAGCAGCACAGGAATGAAGCTGCCCTAAAATGCAGGCAGGATTAGGAACCTGACACCTGGAAATAAATTAGAATAATTACATGGATGATAATCTGGCTCACAGTGACGATATTAATCTCTTTTGGCCGGCTTCAAAGCCAGTTATTAGTGGCCAGAATATAGTCAGAAAGGAAGCCACAATATGAGTTATTGCTCTCCATGACGATCTGGTGTCTAGTTATATCGTTTATCTCTCCAATCCTAATTCTGACACTCTCCATATACAGAATGTAAGGCTAAGTACAATGCTCCGGTGACTAATCAAGCACAACGTTCCTGGCAACACCAACGTAACTGATTCTCTCGGTACAACAATAAGCAAGACCAACTCCTAGCTAATTTGGTCCGCTCTCAAACTACGACTGGACCCTCCTCCATTAAATCGCTGAAGGTACACCTCTGCTGATTACACAAAGATTTGCAACAGGGTTGATGTTCCTGGAGGGATCAGCTAAATGACAAATGATTTAGGTAAACTAAAAAAATGGTCAGAGCTGTGGCAATTGAGTTTTAATGTGGATAAGTGCAAGATAATGCACTTGGGATGCAAAAACCCAAGGGCTGAATATAGAATATTTCATACTGTCCTAACCTCAGCATCTGAGGGTTGGGTTTTAGGGGTTATTATTTCAGAGGATCTAAGGGTAAGCAGACAGTGTAATAGATCAGAAGGAAATGCTGGCACAATGCTTGGTTTGCAGGGTGATGTATTAGTAGTAGAAAGAGGGAAGTGTTTTGGCAGTTCTCCAACCCCTTTCCCCTTCCTACTATTTTTGTGTGTTTGTTTATCTATTTTTTCTATTTTGTTTTTCGTCTGCACATATACCTGGGCCCCTAATGCTGTTTTTTCTGCTGACTCGGCCGATTCCCCTACTTTGACCATCTGGATTGTCTGTTTGTCCCCCCCCCCGGCTGGATATACTTGTGATATACATTGATGTTTTTTCTGCTGACTCCTTATGTGTTCCTTTACTGCTGAGTTATTTTTTGGCCCTGCGCGGCCATCCCTTTCCATTGTATGTCTTCTTACTGATGCCCTTTTCAAAATAAAAATTTTGAATACGAAAAAAAAAGAAAGAGGGAAGTGCTCATGCCACTGTACAGAGCACTGGGAAGACCTCACTTGGAGTATTGTGTGCAGCACTGGAGACCGTATCTCCAGAAGGATATAGACACCTTAGAGAGAGTTCAGAGAAGGGCTAAAATGGTGTATGGCTTGAAGGAGAAACGTTACCACGAAAGGGTTAATGATCTTAACATGTACAGCTTGGAAAAAAGACGAGACAGAGGAGATATGATAGAAACATTTAAATACATAAAGGGAATCAACAAGGTAGAGGAAGGGAGTAGAGATGTGCATTCGTTTCAGAAAAATTTGGAATTTAGAACGAAATTCGATAATTTGTATTTCGGAAGTACTTCTGAATAACGAATCGATACAATACGAATTAGAAACGAAACAAAATGGTATATAACAAATTTATTTCGTTTTACACTGTGTCATCATCATAAAAGAAAAATTTTAATAATTGATATCAACTATCGAATTTGAAATGAACTATCAAATTGATATCAACTATCGAATTTATCTTAACTTACAATACAAGTAATAGTCAGCAAAGGACTTTATGAAGCAAATTAATTTTGTTCCACTGTTTAATTTGACTCAAATACTAAATCTGTGACACAGCTTAAAATTTAACCCTTGCTTTCTTTTAACAGCAAAATTTGATTAATTGAGGTTTTATTTTGTGATCCAAAATTCAAATTGATATAAACTATCGAATTGATATATGAAATTCGAATCGATTCGAATTTTCAAATCGATACGTAATTTCAAATCTATCCAAAACGAAAAGATACAAAATACGAAACGAAATTAATTACGAAATTCCAAAAACGAAATGATTTAAAAACGTAACGAAACTAAACTAAACAGAACAAATTTTTCAGCCACGCACATCCCTAGAAGGGAGTATATTTAAAAGGGAACAAAGTAGCAAAACAAGAAGGATAAAGGTTAAAAAGTAACATCAGGAAGTATTATTTTACTGAGAGTTTGGTGGATACATGGAACAGCCTTCCAGTAGAAGTGGTAGAGACTAAAACAGTGATTGAATTTAAGCAGGCATGGTAAAGTGATAAGGCTATCCTAAATAAAAGATAAATACAAGGAAAGTACCCATATAATTGAGCAGACTAGATGGGCCGAAAAGTTCTTATCTGCCGACATATTCTATGTTTCTATGTTTCTCACAGACACCCCTGTGCTATTGCTAACTATTTTCGTGATAATTTTGCTGATTTTTATATGGCCGGTACAGTCGATCCACATACCCAATAGACCTTTATCCACCAAGTAATCATCCCCGAAATGTCACCTCAGAAGATGGACCTTCTCTCTGCTAATCACTGCTAAGGAGAGGTTTGGTTGTCAAATTTTGGTTGTTTCATTTGTGTACACAATATAGGAATAATACAAACAACACAGGCGCAAATATATACCAGGAGACAGTATAGATGAGGGTAAATGTTTCCACAATGCTGCTAAACACCAAACGTCCGTCCCTCTCTAAGATGAAAAAAAAGGCCATACGATACATTCCAAACAGGTGTAGCGCTATGTCTTGGAGCTCTCCAATAGTTTTTCATTCCATGATATCTCAAAGAAAAAAGGAAACAAATCACCACATAGTGTAACAACTGTACATATAGGTACACATGTATATATTCAAAGCCAGTGCCAACTCACACTTTTTAGAGCCGTAAACTAGGCTCACAGATGCAGACGTGTGGGTTTATAAGGGCAAACCCATCAGCCACTCTGCAGGGATTTTCTCCACCTTCCTCCTCAGTGGGCACCACATGGACATAGAAAAAAAGACAGGAATATGCAAAGAGTAGTGCAGGCAGCAAAGACAAGTAATATGCACCAGATAAGTCCTCCACCACTACTCACATGATGCTGAGCCACAAATGAGGGGCTCTACCTTTGCACACCTGGAGGTTTAATGTGTCGTGGTCAAACCTCTCCACAAAAACCACATTAAATTCAGGGATGGTACGAATAAAAACAAAACATTTATTAAAAACAAATAAAATAACAAAACATAATCACCAAGACGCGTTTCGCCTTTGCTGTTGCTTCTTCAGTCGGTGCTCAAATCATACAGTCTGTAGAACCTCATTTTGTACCCTTCCCAGTCGTTAAAATCAAGAATTAAGCTGTTTATGGTGTGTATACCCAGCATTTCATTGTAGTTCCGGTCTCTCTTCCAGACTACAAACATGGCCGCGAGCCATTTCCGGTCTAATGCCGCGCATGCGTGGTGACGCTCCCCGGATAAATGTCAATTCCGGTTTTGTGAAAAATCTACGCAGTTCCCCTTCTCGCACATCGCGAACAGGAAAAAGGTAGCAGCCACTTACCAGTGAACACCACCAGTCCCTCCCACACTACATAACTGTAACCATGGTTACCAGCAGTCTGGTACAACGGCATAAGTACTTCCCTCTTTCTACTACTAATACCTCTCTTAGACCGCTGGTAACCATGACTACAGTTATTATAGTGTCGGAGCGTCCAGGACAAAGCAATACACCTGTTTGGAATTTATTATTTGTGTACATGGTTTCCATTTTTAGACAGCATCACACTATTTATTAACAATGTACACTTTTTAATATCGAATCTCAAGACAGTCTTACCATAGTGTTACGCTAGTCACGCCAGCACTATCACGAACATTTCTTGTTTGAGGTACAAAATTCGATTTCTGCACTTAAGAATGGTAGGATTCCTGGCCCCGACAGGTTAGGAGCAAAGTATTATAAATTACTTCCTGGCTTTGTAATTCTGCATTTAGTAACTTTATACCGTATCTTACAAGGTGAAGCCCCTCCAGCCTCATTTAATGAAGCCCATCTGGTGGTCCTCCCCAATCCTGGTAAGGATCCCACTCTGGTTACTTTGTATCGGCCCATAGCTCTCCATAACACAGACTTATTAACTCCTTAACTCTATACCATCATGGTAAGCCAACTGCAGACCCCACTGGCACATATGATAGGTCCATCCCAAACTGGTTTCCTGCGTGGACGCCGGCTCTACTAAAAATATTCCTAAAGCCCTGGCGGCCATTTGGTCCTCCTCCCTAGCGCCACATACCCCGAACATACTTCTCAGTTGCGATGCCGATAGAATTTCATGGGAATATCTTATTCGTTTATTTAAATTTCTCTTTTTTTGTGAGGGAGTTCCTGGCACTGTTTAGGGCGTTGTCTACACACCCATCGTCAGTGGTCACGGCGAACGGTTTCAATTCTGAGCCCTTTATACTGGAACGAGGTACAAGGCAAGGCTGTTCCTTGTCTCCTCTATTATTTAATCTAGTCCTTGAACCACTTATCGGCATCATTGAATCCAGTGGAGACATAACTGGCATACATTTGAATCAAACAGTTATGTTAAAAGTGGTGGCTTTTGATGGTGATCTTTTATTGTTTTTATCCAACCTGTCTTCTGATATACCCCACTTGCTTTCCCTATTAAGGGGTTATTCAAAGGGAGCCAAACTTGCCACCGAATTGCACGAACAGTGAATTTCACCGTACGGTGCAATTTCATGGCGATTCAGTTATTCAAAAAGCTAGCAATTCACCAAATTTTGGTGCAATTCAGCAGCAGTGAATTTCTCCATAGAGAAGTAATGGTTAATCTATTCACAGAATGCCAAACAGGCCCGAAAAGCTGGCGAAATGCCCCTATTTTTGGTGGTTCCGTTCGACAGGTTTAAACAGGTGAATCCCATAGGTTTCAATGTAAAAAAAATTCCCATTAAATTTTTATTCAGCTGTTTATTCTTTTCATTTGCTGCAGCAAGTCTTTTTATTAATTAATTTTTTAGCATTTTTTAGACATTTTTCTGGATTTTTTCGGCAAATTTTTTTATTACGATTTTTTTTAAAATGGATTTTTTCTAAACTTTGGAACAGACCTTTTTATTGTTATTTATACTACCTTATATATTATTTCCATGCATTTTCATGCATTAGTTTTTTTAAAAACACCTTTCCCAATTATGACAAAACTATGGCTCTCTCATTGGGTCCCACGTCTCGAGGTGAATGGCTCAGAAAGTTCCCGTTTCAATGGACAAGGCCCCTTATGTAAAGTATCTGGGGATTATTTGGCCTGCTAATTTAACGCACCTTTACAGATAAAATATGGACTCGATTTAGGCTCAGATTAAAACATTGTTGAACGCATGTGGTTTGCTCCCACTTTAATACCTAGGTCGCGCGTTTCTTGTCTTGTCGCTGGCCGGATGGAGTAGAGGTAACATCACTGCTCTATAACTGTGAAGTCACAGGTTTGAATCCCGGCCAGAGCACCTCTCCAGTAAGTGTCCTTGGGCAAGACAACTAACGGTACATGCTTCCCTACCACACCCAGGACATACCTGAAAACGAGAGAAATCTTGTTTGGATCTTGCGCTTTTCAGCACGAGTTTACTGTACTTTGCGCTCCCTTTGCTTAACATGGGGAGCGCAAAGAGTTAATTAGCGTTAGTATTACAATATACTAACGCTATTTACTGTCCGGCTGCAGTTAACCACAGCCAGGACCTGGTGCTAACGGATTCCGCTGCTGCAGAATCCGTCAGCACCAGCCCAAATTCCCCCCAAATTAATCAGATACTCACCTTCCATCCCGCAGCCGGAACGGCAGCTCCAACTGCCTCTTCTCGCCGCGGGGGGCAGGGAGAGACTGGGGGGGAGTCCCCCGGTCTCCCTCTGCAGATGACTACGCCGACCTGCTGGATCTCGCGAGGTGAGATCCGGCAGGACATGGGACCGGCAGCATCTGCCTCAATGGAGTCCCATGGAGGGGATGCTCGTGGTGACACTTAGCACTGCTGCGTGCATCCCGGGGCTTAGTGGCGGATTACGATGCAGGCAGCTTTTCTAGCGCCTGCATCGTAATATCACACTAAGGGCTCTATTCCACTCGTCGTGCAAAAATGTGCGCGTGCGCAAAAACGCATTAGTGCGAGGGGCAAAACCCTTTGCGCTGAAATTCGTATAGCGACTTTCGCGCAAACGATGCGCATTAACGTCTAACGTGAGTGACCCTGTGTGAACCCTGCGTGAGCGCAAGTTCGTGCGCGCATCCCATACTTAACATTGTGAGTGCAAATGCGTTCGTGCGCTGGTATGCGGATGGTATTACAATCGATGCGCAGATTTTTACGAACGACGTTTGCGTGCATAATTTTAACATCTTTTAAAAGCTGGTGGTAACTGCAAATCTGAACGTTCTGGCCGAAACCAAATACACCAGCATGAAAAAAAAATACAGCACAGTATAGTTACACATTCTACACATACCCAAACAATTAAATTGAGAGGTTGTGCGTGTTTTTATTATTGCTGCAGCATATATACTCAGATTGAGTTTGGCCCGCGCTAAAACTGATGGGAGACAATTGTGGTTCTCAATACTGATTGGCTGAATCGCGTGAAAAAACAGTCTGCCCACCGATTTCTGCGTGCAACGTTAATGCGCGCGTTTTTTTTTTTGCGCGTCCCTTTTACGCGCAATATTTTTTGACGGATGAAAAAATGTGCTCGGATCGTAATACCCGCGTTAATTTACGCGCGTTAACGTTTAACACTGCGCGCAAAAAAATTGCGCTGCGCATGCGAATTTGCAGGCCCAGGTTTTTCTCCCTAGCGTCCCCCGTTTCAGCATTTAGATCGTAATATGGCCCTTTGGCCGACATCTTGCTATGCTCCAGTGTCTGTGTTTTGTGCCTGTTCCATTAACCCCCTTTGTGTTCATCATGTTTAAACGCGTCTTAAAGTCATGTTTTATTATAAAACCCAAATTCCCAAGCTAAACTCTGTGGTCATCCTGCCCCCCCCCAAAAAAATGGGCCAACACTCCTAAGCAAGGATCAAAGATACAGAACAAACACAAAACAACATGTGAATCAAAGCAATCCACATTAAAAGGAGTGTCAGGGAACAATATATTCTTTAAAAATCATGAGACTAAAAATTGTACAGGAGATATAAAATCACAACACACGGACAAAAACATAACTCATAATACACACAGACAAGATGGAAAGAACCCTAAGGGGTTAATTAGTATTATATAGGGAAATATTATAGTAATTTAATCTTATTGATAATGCATCCAGAGCATAGAAACATAGAAAAATGTGGGCAGATAAGAACCTTTCGGCCCATCTAGTCTGCCCAATTACATGGATACTTTACCTGGATTTATCTTTTGTTTAGGATAGCCTTATGCCTATCCCATGCCTGCTTAAATTCAATTACTGTTTTGGCCTCTAACACTTCAACTGGAAGACTGTTCCATGTATCCACCACCCTCTCAGTAAAATAATGCTTTCTGATGTTACTTTTAAACCTTTGCCCCTCTAATCTAAGACTATGTCCTCTTGTTTTGCTACTTTGTTTCCTTTTAAATATACTCCCTTCCTCTACCTTGTGGATTCCCTTTACGTATTTAAATGTTTCTATCATATCTCCTCTGTCTCGTCTTTTTTCCAAGCTGTACATGTTAAGATCATTAAGCCTTTCCTGGTAACTTTTCTCCTTCAAGCCGTACACCATTTTAGTAGCCCTTCTCTGAACTCTCTCTAAGATGTCTATATCCTTCTGGAGATACGGTCTCCAGTACTGCACACAGTACTCCAAGTGAGGTCTCACCAGTGCTCTGTACAGTGGTATGAGCACTTCCCTTTTCCTACTGCTAATACCTCTCCCTACACAACCAAACATTCTGCTAGCATTTCCTGCTGCTCTATTACATTGACTACTTACCTTTAGATCCTCTGCAATAATAACCCCTAAATCCCTTTCCTCAGATGTTGAGGTTAGGACTGTATCAAATATTCTATATTCAGCCCTTGGGTTTTTACGTCCCAGGTGCATTATCTTGCACTTATCCACGTTAAAACTCAATTGCCACAGCTCCGACCATTTTTTTCGTTTACCTAAATCATTTGTCATTGGTCTGATCCCTCCAGGAACGTCAACCCTGTTGCAAATCTTTGTGTCATCAGCAAAAAGACATACTTTTCCATTAATACCTTCTGCAATATCACTAATAAAAATATTAAATAGAATGGGTCCAAGTACTGACCCCTGAGGTACCCCACTGGTAACAAGACCTTGCGCCGAATAAACTCCATTTACCACAACCCTCTGTTGCCTGTCACTCAGCCACTGCCTAATCCATTCAACAATATTGGAATCCAAGCTCAAAGATTGCAATTTATTGATAAGCCTTCTATGCGGAACAGTATCAAAAGCCTTACTGAAATCTAAATAAGCAATGTCTACTGCACCACCTGTGTCTATTATTTTTGTTACCCAATCAAAAAAATCAATAAGATTAGTTTGGCATGATCTCCCTGAGGTAAACCCATGTTGTTTCTGATCCTGTAATCTATGTGTTTTTAGATGGTCAACAATCCTTTCCTTTAACATGGTTTCCATTAATTCCCCACTACTGACGTAAGACTAACTGGCCTATAGTTCCCAGATTCCTCCCTACTACCCTTCTTGTGAATGGGCACAACATTTGCTAATTTCCAGTCTTCTGGGACGACTCCCGTTAGCAAGGATTGGTTAAATAAATCTGTTAACGGTTTTGCTATTACATCACTGAGCTCTTTTAATAATTTAGGGTGGATCCCATCAGGCCCCATTGACTTATTTGTCTTTACTTTAGACAGCTGCTGTAGAACCTCCTCCTCTGTAAACTGATATGTAATTGTCTCGTTAGTGTTTCCTCCTAACTGAGGTCCCTTTCCTTCCTTTTCTTCTGCAAAGACTGAACAAAAATATTCATTGAGGCAGTCAGCGAGACTTTTATCCTCTTCTACATACCTTCCTTCCTTTGTTTTTAATCTAACTAATCCTTGTTTTACTTTTCTTTTCTCGTTTATGTATCTAAAAAATGTTTTGTCCCCCTTTTTTACTGACTGAGCTATTTTCTCTTCTGCGTGTACTTTGGAAGCTCTTATAAATTGTTTTGCCTCTTTCTGCCTAATCTTATAGGTTTGCCTATCTTCTTCACTCTGAGTTGTTTTATAATTATTGAATGCTGTCTTTTTGTTCTTCACTATTTTGGCCACTTCTGCAGAGTACCACAGTGGTTTCTTCCCTTTTTTGTTTTTGCTAACAAGTCGAATGCAATTCCCTGTGTCCTTCAATAATGCTTCCTTTAAATAATCCCATTTCCCCTGGACTCCCTTTAAACTCCTCCAGTCTGATAATGACTCCTTCACACAAAGTCTCATTTTAGAAAAATCTGTTTTTTTAAAGTCTAAAACTTTTGTTTTTGTGTGGTGCGGCTCCATCCCTGTTCTTATATTAAACCATACTGACTGGTGATCACTAGATCCCAAATTTTCACCTACAACAACGTCCGATACCAAACCTCCATTTGTGAGTATTAAATCCAATATGGCCTCTTTACGGGTCGGCTCCTCAACTACTTGTGTTAGAGATAATCCCAGTAGGGAGTTTAGAATATTTGTACTCCTGGTGCACCCAGCTGTTTTGGTTTTCCAGTTCACATCAGGAAGATTAAAGTCCCCCATGATAATAACTTTCCCCTTCATTGCCATTTTGGCTAGTTCCTCAAGCAGCAGATTATCTAGCTCTTCTACTTGTCCAGGGGGTCTATAGATCACACCTACACGAGCTACTGTATGATTGCCAAATGTTAGCGTAACCCAAACTGACTCTATGTTCACCTCGCTCACTTTTATTTGGTTCGTTTTTATGTTGTTTTTCACATACAGGGCCACTCCTCCTCCTTTCCTACCTTCTCTGTCTTTTCTATATAAAGAGTACCCCGGGATTGTTATGTCCCAGTTATTTTTCTCACTGAACCATGTCTCAGTAACCGCCACTAAATCAATTATTACATCAATTATTACAGCACTATAGGCTAATGTCATGACCCTAGAGCTATTATATTGATTCTACTCTGTCCCTGCTGTATAATAAAATACGCATAACCGCCATTGAAAACACACACAAAAACATTACTAATGCCTGCAGACAGAATGGAAAGAACCCTAAGGCTGGGTTCATTCACACCTCAACGTTTTTCAAACGTGTGCGATCGCACGTTTTTTTTACGAGCGTGTCGCGCATACGAACAAATGCGCGTTCGCGGCTATGTCTATGGCCGCGAACGCGCTGCTATATGCCCCAAAGAAGCTCCCGTACTTCTTTGGGCATCGGACGTTTTACAGCGCATTCCAGCGCGCTGTAAAACATCCATGTGTGAACCAGCCCCATTGGAAATCATGGGATTTCCGGGGTTGAGCATTTTACAGCGCTCAGGAAAGCGCTGTAAAACGCTGAGGTGTGAACTGGGCCTAAGGGCTTAATCAGTATTGTAAAATACTCAGATAAGCTCTTATATAGGGAACATTGTAGTCATTTAATCTATTTTATAATGCATCCAGAACATCAATTAATTATTACAGCACCATTGACTAATGACATAATCCTAGAGCTATAAAATAGATTCTGATCTTTCCCTGCTGTATAATCGACATTAAAAGACATCAAAAGCGAAACACGTGTTTCGCTGACCGTATGTTGGCTTGATCGGGAGCAAAATAAATCAGGAATGATGTGGATTGCTTTGATTCATATGTTGTCTTGTGTTTGGTCATCTTTTATTGTACGACCCATACAAATTATATATCCTTATTTTCAGCAGACTCGGCAGATTCATAATATATCATTATTTCATGTATATGTCATGTCCAGCTAGAATGCTATAACAAAAAATTGTAACAAAAAAAGAAGTGAATTTCCATTCAGATTTCAATGATTTACGGCGTGTAAAATAATTTTTTTCATATTTTATCATCCGAGCCTTTGTGGTTATATATTCCATGGGGCACTCTTGTTAAAAAAAATTATAATGCTAACCTGTTACTATATTTTTCTGAGAAAATACAAAATAACTAAAACAACAAAATTTTTCATTGTGGGAAATAAGAAGGTGTGTTAATGCAGCATCATTGTTCACATCAGTGCTTTTTTTCTGGAAAAATAGGTGGGGGTACTCTCATATCCTAATAAACAATAGTTGTAGCTCACTTAATGGAAGACACTATAAAAGGGAACCATATTTTTTATATTGTGTTACATTAAATGAACTACAACTATTGTTGTAACCCTATGGGGGTTATCCACTAAGTGCCTCTGTTGCAAGAAAAGTCTGTATTGCAGTGCAGTTAGCTGTTTTTTTTGGCAACGCTGGCACTGAGTGGATAATCCCCTAGCATTTGTGAGCACCACAGCAATGAAACTCATAATTTTGCTGAGTATGTATGAGCTCCACAGCAATGAAACTCACATTAATGTGCAGTGTGTATGAGCTCCACAGCCATGAAACTCACAGTAATGCGCAGTGTGTATGAGCTCCACAGCAATGAAACTCACGGTAATGCGTAGTGTGTATGAGCTCCACAGCAATAAAACTCCAATATCCACCAGGTACTGTTTGAATAATATTGGGGGACTCCAATGAGAGGGTGTTTGACCTTGAGAACACCCCCACATGATGATAACAGTAGGACCAGGCGAACATACCTGTGTTGCCAGAGCTGATATTTTTAAATGCTGTTTTGAAGTGTATTTGGAAGCAGCAGCAGTTTTTTCTTTGTTCTGAGGTCGGCCTGTCACTGAGTCCCTGCAGAGCAATGCAGCCAGGACTTAAATTTCCACCTTCTCACCTTCCCGGGTGCACCACACACTGTCTGGAACTGCTGGGGAGGCTGGGGGTAAGGCGGCAATGTGACTTCTTTTGGCATTCCCTCCTCTTGACATCATCAGAGGGGGCCAGGCACCAGCAAGGAGGAAGGGACCAGGAGGAGAAAGAGAGAGTACTGGCTTCCATATCCAGCAACGCGGGGGAGTCTGCTCTCTGACCTGGCAGATACAATGCAGCTCGCTGGGCACCGGCTGCATCTTAGAGGAGGAGCAGCAGGAACACAGCGCCAGGCAGATAGTTTAAAAATTTGGATCCCTGTCAAGGCAAGTGACCAGAGATTCAAATTTTTTGTACCCCCTACTGGTCTTGCTCTCTTAAGCAGCGGCCACCTGTACTGCCTTACAGTGCCAGCTCCTCTGATCACACCGCTTGCCTGACAATCCGCAGCTCTGGCAGATGTGTGTAAACATGCTGCACCCCCCTCCCCATGCTGTTCAAAGTTTCAGCGGCTGCAGAGAGAGGGGGTGCAGCATGTTTACACACATCTGCCAGAGCTGGGGAACTGAAGAAACAGAGGGGAGATTTTATTTAACCAACCCTCTCTTGTCACCTACTGAGAGAAGAGGGGGGTTACCGATCCCTACATACACTCCTGACAAGAATGAGCTGCGGCCGTTCTTCGTATGCTGCCCGGCATTGGACGTCATTTGTTGCTAGCACGGCCGTGATTTAGTGCTGCTAAACACATGTTAATACTGCGTTAGTCTGACCCTTGCCTAAACTGGATGAGCTTAAAGCTTGGTGCTTCTATTACAAACCTAAAGTCATTGTGCTGACAGAATCATGGTTAACCCCTAAAGTGCCATAGCAATACAAGGGTATTCATGCTCTAGAAAGGACAGAGCTAAGAGAGGAGGGGGAATTGTTATCTATGTTGACAACTCCATAAAGTTCACCCCGTTGCAGGATCCTAGCTCCCCAGCCACATTTGATTTCCTTTCTGGTGCTATTGAGATCCCGTTCAGTAAAACAATTATTGTTGCTGGATTATACTGCCCACCGAGTTCCCCAGTGCACTCCCTTTCTGACATGACCCAAATCCTTAGTAAATTAGTAGCTCAAAACCAAAAAAGTGAACTGTTGGTCCTCGGCGACTTTAATGTTGATTGGCTGAATCCTAAAAACAATAAACACTGCTCACTGTTTAAGGCTTTGCAGCTAACACAATTAGTCTCCTCCCCCACTTTCATTAATAGGAAAAGCCCTAACCACACCTTGCTGGACTGGATTCTCTCCTCATGTCCTGATCGAATACAGGAAGCAGGTGTTCTCGCTAACAGTTTCAATGATCACTGCCTAGTGTACTGTGTGCGCAAAATAAGGGCCACAAAATGTCCACCAAAGGTAATAATCACCAGGTCTTTCAAGAAATTTAATCTTGAATCCTTCCTAAATGATCTCAAATGCCTCCCATGGTACAGACTAAACCTAATCCCAGACCTGGACTGTGCAATTGAATACTTTCAATCTGAGTTCCTGAAAGTCTGGAACACCCATAACCCACTGCGCAAAGTGCGAGTAAAAAAGGCCCACCTCCCCTGGGTTACAGCTGACTTCACACATATGTACCAGTTTAGAGACTCCCTGTGGTCAAATTTCAAGAGTACTGGATCCATGAACGATCACTGTGAATACCGAAAATACCAGAATGCATGCACAAAACAAACAAAAATGGCTAAAGCCCAATACTTCAATGAAAATTTAAATAATAACATATCAAACCCTAGAAATTTTTGGAAAATCATAAGTAACATACAAGCACCCCCCGTCCACTCCCAACCGGCTGCTGTCAAAGTAAACAACCAAACTGTACAACACCCCCTAGATGTAGCGAATGCTTTTAATAATTATTTTGTTGGATGTGTCACCACCCTGATTGCTAAGCTAGGAAATGACATGCAATCAGAAAGGCCGCACGCAGGTCAGGCCCCACCAACGGTGCAAAGACCCTGTAACGCAGAGAAATTCAGTTTTAGACCAGTGCCTGTCAGTGTCATCACTAAACGTCTCAGTAACCAAAAACTGAAATACCAATCTGGACCTGATCAAATCCCAGCAATGCTGCTGAAAATCAGTGCGCCAGCAATTGCAAAACCTGTCGCAACCCTAATCAATGAATCACTGGCAACTGGATACATACCCAAACTCTGGAAGACTGCAAGGGTGGTACCTATCCATAAAAGTGGAGACAATTCTTTGGTATCCAACTACCGCCCGATATCACTGCTCCCTGTAATGTCAAAAATTCTGGAAAAATGTGTCTACACTCAATTACATGATTATTATCAGTATCGGAACTATTTAACCCCAGATCAATCAGGCTTTCGTCCAAAACATTCAACTACAACCGCCCTTTTAAAAGTTTGTAATGATATCCAAGCAGGCATGGAACAAGGAAACCTAACTGGAGCCATCTTCCTTGATTTTGCCAAGGCCTTTGACACAGTAGACCATGGCATCCTATTACAAAAACTTAAAAACTCCGGTATTGGTGATAGCATGCTAACCTGGTTCCAATCATATGTGTCTGATCGGTCGCAATATGTGTCCATTTCTGACAGCACTTCCCTTCCCCTCCCAGTCACATGCGGTGTACCCCAAGGCTCGATACTCGGCCCCCTGCTATTCACAATATTCATAAATGATCTGCCCAATGTCTGCAAAGCGTCAACTGTACACATGTACGCAGATGACACTGTAATCTATACCAGCCAACCAAATCTCCCGCAGCTAGAGGCCGTGCTGCAAAACCAATTCACGGGGTAGAAAAGTGGATTGCAGATAACAAACTTTTTCTAAATACTGACAAAACTGTTACAATGCTCTTTGGAACCGCACCTAAACTACACAAATTGCAAACACCCCATCTATGTGTGGGGACAAGAACAAATGACACACTGACTACAGTCACTTGTCTCAAATATCTAGGTATGTGTTTAGACCTAAATCTATCTTTTAGCCCCCACATCGAAAAACTCTCATCTAAACTCTACCCCAAACTAGGTGCCCTGTACAGAAACAAATCCTGCCTGAGCCCCGCGGTAAGAAAGCAGATTGTGCAACAAATGCTTATGCCAGCCATTGAATACGGAGATGTAGTGTATGCAGCTGCCCCTCAATCACACCTCCAGAAACTTACTACATTGTATAACTTATTCTGTCGCTTTGTTCTACAATGTAACTACATGACCCACCATTGTGACATGTTAAAAGAACTAAACTGGCCATCGCTGGAATCTAGACGCACCCTTCACCTTTCCAACCTGGTGTTTAAGAGCTTTTCTGGGAAGCTACCACCCTACCTGAATATGCTGCTTCCCCCGGCAGTTCCCTCATCCTATAACCTCAGATCCAGGACCAGCACCTTATTTGCAATACCGCAATACAAAAAGAAAGTGGCTCGATTCTCATTTTCCTACAGAGCACCGCAAATATGGAATAACCTCCCAGATGCCATCAGATCTTCCCCCAGTCTAAAGTCCCTTAAGAGTTCCCTATTAACATACCTCAATACGGAATGCACCTGTAAACATGTAACATAATGACTTTATTTCCTATATATTTATTTTTCTGTTAATCTGTATATTTGGTTTTGTGTTAATATCTTGCATTTTACTATTTTATATTTCTGTATCCATTCAATGTTCTTGAACCCAGAACATACTTGAAAACAAGAGAAATCTCAATGTATCCTTCCTGGTAAAATCCTTTATAAATAAATAAATAAATAAATTTTCAAACAGAACAGCAATAATTGGGTTTATACATGAAAAAAGATCATTGAATAATTGCAGCTTAAAAAAGAGAATTGTCCCTTATTTCATACAGGGCTCCTTATAGTTAATTGCACAGAGCTATAAAATGTACAAAGCAAAAAAACTTTGTCCTTTTTGCCGTGCAGTTAACCATCATACACTGTTTTATCAGCAAGCCAAAAAACAGTATCTGATATTTCCCAAGAGGGATATTTTGTACAGAAATCAATAGACCTTGGACCCAGCGCCGGTGCTAGACTATTTTGCGCCCTAGGCAAGACCAGCTACTTGCACCCCCCCAAAAAAAAAAGAAAGCTCACATGGGTATATTTGCCCCCAGCTCTCACATGGATTTATTACCCCAGCTCTCACATGGGTATATCTGCCCCAGCTCTTACATGGGTATATCTGCCCCAGCTCTTACATGGATATATTTGCCCCCAGCTCTCACATGGGTATCTTTGTCCCCAGCTCACACATGGGTATATTTGCCCCAGCTCACACATGGGTATATCTGCCCCCAGCTCACACATGGGTATAGCTGCCCCAGCTCACACATGGGTATATCTGCCCCCAGCTCACACACATGGGTATATCTGCCCCAGCTCACACATGGGTATATCTGCCCCAGCTCACACATGGGTATATCTACCCCCAGCTCACACGTGGGTATATCTGCCCCCAGCTCACACACATGGGTATATCTGCCCCAGCTCACACATGGGTATATCTGCCCCCAGCTCACACACATGGGTATATCTGCCCCCAGCTCTCACAGATGGGTATATCTGCCCCCAGCTCACACATGGGTATATCTGCCCCAGCTCACCCATGGGTATATCTGCCCCCAGCTCACACACATGGGTACATCTGCCCCCAGCTCACACACATGGGTATATCTGCCCCAGCTCACACATGGGTATATCTGCCCCCAGCTCACACACATGGGTATATCTGCCCCAGCTGACACGTGGGTATATCTGCCCCAGCTCACACGTGGGTATATTTGCCCCCAGCTCACACGTGGATATATTTGCCCCCAGCTCACGCATGGGTATATTTGCCCCCAGCTCACGCATGGATAGATTTGCCCCAGCTCTTAACTGGGTATATTTGCCTCCAGCTCCATCTCTCTCCCTCGGCACCTCGACTCCTTCACACCAGCGACTGACGTGAGGGCGCGCGTGCTTCAGCCAGCCCCAATACATGCCGGCGTCGCCGCGTCAGCCGCTGGCGTCAAGGAGACGGAGGCGTGGACTTGGCAGCACCAAGTCCATGCCTCCGTATCCTTAATGCCTGCGGCGACGCTGGCACGTATTGGGGCTGGTTGTAGCACCCGGCCGCTGCCAGGAAAAAATGTTTTTTATTTTGGTCGGGCCCGGCTGCGCCCTAGGCGGGCACTGCGCTCTAGGCACCCGCCTAGCTTGCCTAGCGGCAGCACCGGCCCTGCTTGGACCCTATTCCCCATCTTGCGTTAACATTGGGATGCTAACGGGGAAAATATGCACTATGGATTTCCCTGTATTGTCCCCATGTTAACGCAATATTCCAGGACAGGCACTACCTCAGCACCTTGCCCCGGAATGCAACGGTAACCACTGGGTTACTTGTAGTAGCACTTTCGTGCCGCTGCAAGTATCACCTCCAGGATTCCATAGGACTCCATGGAGGGTTGCACTTCCAGACTGCGAGCCCTGCACAGTCTCACTCTTGTGAGCGCCACAAAGTGATAACGGAGGGAGACTGGGAACTATTTGTTGCCAGTCTCGCTCTGCTCCCGGTGACAAAGCCACCCTTCTTGCTGCAGGATGATAGGTATCAGATTTATTGGGCAAGGGGTTAGGTGGTGCTAAATGATTTTTCATTTGCAGAATGATTTAGAGTCAACTTTAAGAAGGTGCTAAAATTTTGCCTTGTGCATCCCTGCGGTAATTAGCGCTAGCACTATGTACATTATTGCGGTGGCCCCTCTGTCTCTCCTCAAACGAATGGCCAGTGCCACCTATTCTCATCTCTACCCTTTTAAGAAGTAGCTTCAGATGTGGCAACTTTCAAAACAATCTCAAAGTAACATACCTTGGGCACTAGTTCATAATTAACGCTAGCAGGGGGGTGCTAGCAGGAAAAATCTGCTCCTGCAGATTTTCCTGTAGTATCCCCATGTTAGCCTGGTATTTCGGGGCAGGAACTAGCTGAGCACCTCTCTCACGAATGCAATGCTAACCGCAAGGATACTCACGTTAGCGCTTATGTGCCGCTGCAAGTATCACCTCCTGAAGTCCATAGGACTTCATGAATGGTTACACTTCTGGGCAGTGAACCCTGCACGACCTTGTTCTAGCGAGATCACGCAGCACCGAGGAGTGATCATGGAGGAAGACTAGAAACTATTTGTTCCCAGTCTCACTCTGCTCTCCGCCAGAAGAAGCAGCTGATCGGACCACCCTTCTCGCCATCAAATGAGAGGTGATTATGGAATTTAAAAGCACCAGCTTTTAGGAGGCGCTAACTTTTGGCTCTACGCATTCGACTGTATTTTTGCTCGCACTTTGTAACACCTCACACATCAAAATGTTAATGATTGTTTGCAAGCCCCTTGTTAGGTACATGATGCACAAAGTACAGTAAGCTCTCGCAAGCTCCATTAAGCAAACAGATTTCACACCATTGTAGCGTCAGGAATGTAACATGAATGCCATACGTTAAATTCACTTATCCTAGACCTAACGATTACATATTGAGATGGTACATTAGCGCCAATTATGGAAAAGAGCCCCTTGACACTGAAGAACTGTTACTAGTTGAGAGTCAATAGTAATGATCCTAGTAATATATTCTGCTCTCTCTAAGAGGGATAGTCTAAAGAAATTTGTTTTGACAGTATGTCATTCCAGATATCAGAGGCAATATCCAAAGAAACCCTTTGACCCCCATTCACTGTCCTAAGGTAACCGCTTGGCTCAACTCAGATGCACATTGATTTCTTTTCATCTTAGTTTTAGTGGGAATTTGTATACTATAAATTTAGATAAATTCAATGTCTATGAAAAAAAAATGCTTGTGTAGCGCTGTGTTTAAAACCTTACTGTGGCAGTACCCATTTTTGGCCACCAGAGGGAGACAAGCGCGATAAGAGACACTCAACATTGGGACGGACTACATTTCCCGGCATGCTCTGGGAACGGACACAGGAAGTGGGTGGGACACGCCGAGTTACATCCTGAGCCTCGTGGAGATAGCTGGCAGAGCGCGCCAGGGAGTGAAAGAGACAGGACACAGTGCTGCAGAGTGGAACAGTGACTAGGCCAGAACGCAGGTGCGGCCTATTAGGATTCCAGATTGGGTTATCCAGCCTTGTAAGAGGGAGACCCAGTGATCCACAGATATTACCCAAGCTGCTATCAAGGAAGCCAGAGGACCCCCGAGTTAGGAGTACCGCAGGTCTATCGGATTGGGAGAGCAGGCGGTAAGCCGGACAAGTCGTGGCCGGAGCAGAGAGAGCCAGACAACGGATCCAGTAGCCCGTATCCCAGTGAAGCATCGAGCGGAGAGACGTCCTGGGTCAGCGGAGCCTTGGTTATCGAGCGGATGGGTGAGAGGCCTCCAAGGCCGGTTGTAAAGCAAGAAAGCACGCTGTTGTTTGTTCCAAAAAACCCACAGGGCCCCAACTTGACTAGTCGAAGACACCGCTTTAAGTAATTCACTGGCCAGTTGAATAGTAGCCGGGTACCATAACACACACACACACTTACAGTACGGGACTTAACCTGTGCGGGACTCACTCCCTAATATCCAGAAAGGGGTTAAAGATTCGTATCTTATTCTCTTTTCCGCTACGGGGTTTCCTCGAATTACGAAGCATTGTATTTTTCTGTTCCGCTGCACATTTTCCTGAAATACGAAGCCTCGTATTTCTTTTCCGCTGCGCGTTTCCCGAAATACGAAATACTGTAAATATATCCACGAACACCGTGTTATCCATTATATGCCTTTATTTCTAGTAAACTATTTAAATTATAAAATCCACAACAGTGCTGGAGTATATTTATTCCCTAGTGCGGGGAGACTGACCCGTGGTTCAGTTTCAGCGGCTCCTCCGGGAGTGAGCGCTACACTTGCTTTTCCAAAACTAGTATTAAATGCCTGTCATGGCCAAAACTACTTTTACCCATTTCACAGGGCATCTTTCGCTTTATATATACATATTGAACTTATTTTGTCCCTCACGTGATCGGTGGCATGCCCCAAGTGGGAGGACCGCTGCAAGCAGAGAGCAGTTCTGCAAGGGCATCCTCCCCTCAGTCAATGTGCTGCTCATGAGTTGAGTGACAGCTAAGGCCGGGTGCACACTAGGCGTTTTCTTGTGCGCACTAGCGTGCATTATGAAGCACTTACCGGCGTCCGGCGCAACGCTGTGATGCTGCGACGGGGCCGGCCACATGCTTGTGCGTGCGCACCTAGCATGCGCACACCTAGAGATCCTCACCATCGATGCACTAGGATGCGCGTCGACGGGGCTGCAAAGCGCGATCCTCCATAGGAGGATCGCACTTTGCAGCACTGAGGGGGGACAGGCGGGCATCGAGTGGACGCCAGTGCGTTTTAACGCACGTACTGTGCGTTAAAGAAAACGCCTAGTGTGCTCCCGGCCTAACAAAAAACACACTGACTGAGCAGAGAGCTGTCTTGAAGGACAGCTCTCTACTGGCAGTGGCCCACAACCCTGTACAATCTGGCGCAGGCTCGGAGGAGAGGGAGAATCTTCAAAACAAATATCTCCAGTTTTTCAATTATATAGGTCTGTGAAAAAATGCTGATCTATATAAAGGGAGACATGACCTGTTGAATAGGCAAAAGTAGTTTTGCCCATTAAAGTTACACTTTAAGATAATATCATAGAAATTGAAACCAGGAAAATAATATCATAAAAAAAGAATACTAAAGGGGTTTTTCAGAGCGTACTGAAATGTCACCGACATTTCGGTGTACTCTCAGTCTCAGCACTTCGGTGAGTTAAATTCGCCGACCCTGCGGTGAATTCACCATTCATCACAGGGTCCCCGATGAGAAATGACCTGCTGACCGCATCTGAAAAACCACAGCAAAAACGCTGAATCTAAAAACTGCCGAAAAACCGCAGACCAAATGGAAAACAAACGTAAAAAAAACACTGAATCGATCCGAAAAACAGCCGAAGAACAGCCGAAAAAACACCAAATGCATCCGAAGAGTCGCCAAACAGACAACCGAATTGATGGGAAAAAGTACCGATGACCAGCCCAACAGACCGCTGACCAGCCGCTGGAAAAAGCCGACAGGTCGCCAAACAGGGGTGAAAAAAATAGCAACTTTTTGCAAAATGGAGATTTTTTTTACATTGAAACCTATGGGCCTGCTTGAATCTGTCGAATGAAACCTCTGAAAATCAGGGCATTTCACTAACATTTTGGTGCTGTTCGGTGTTCTCTGAATAGATTAACCATTACTTCTCTATGGGGATTTCACTGAAGATGCTGAAGATCACCATATTTCGCTGTCAATTCGCTAATATTTGGCGAATTGCCTGCTTTTGGAATAGCCACGAAATTTCACCATTTTGTGGCCAATTTGGTAATCTCTGAATAACCCCTCAAATTTTCTTTTTTCTAGCTAACCATGACAACATAAATAATTTCGTAGTGTCCCCGCAAGAGTAATGGTAGCAGAAAAAAATGGTCAGAGGACAAAGAATCACTGCAACAGTAGAGTTTATGAACAATACCACACATGCAGTGTCTTAGGCTGGGCTCAGACCAGCGCACTTTTAACGTGCGTTCTGGCGCACATAATTATGGCCGCACTAGCAGCAGATGACGGGCAATGACGGCCAATATACGATGTACGGCCGCACAAAAGTCCGGCCGTGCAACGCAAGTGGAATTTGAACGCATTTTTTTGAGAACGCTGAACCACTAGTACTGACGTACTGAGTGCGCAGCTGCGGCATAGCGGCGTGTTTGCGAGATTAGGAGATGTCAGACGCTGCTAATGTCCAGCCTACATAACGTCCAGACGCAAAAAGAGTTTTATTGACGATCCGTACAAAATCACGCCCGAAAATGCATGACCGTTTTTGCGCATTCCGTGAAAAAATACGTCAATGCGTTCGGACGCACTTTTTCACATTCGCGGGGAAAAATGCTTTAGTCTGACCCTAGCCTAAGAGTGCAAACAGAAAAGAATATACACAAATGGTGTGCCCATAACCCACACAAAATAGAGGGCAAAGGAACTTAGCTTAAACAATTCATTGCTTTCAGGATAGATTCTTCCAAACGGTTAAGGAGAGCATAAGAAAGCAATCGCGCAATACCAAATATCATGGATTAATCTAGTACATATATTTATTGCTGGTCACACTCACAAAGGAGGAGCCCAAATTTGGCTCGTTGGCGCACTTCTAGGCCTCTTATGGAGGGCCTCTCTCACCACTCTTCGATAAGGGTCGGATTTTCGGTCTCGTAAGAAGTGGTAGGGCCTCAAAATAGATATAAAGAACGGATAGTATAATATAGCCAGCACATATAGAGTATATGCCCCAGAGCCTCCTATGGTCGGTGGCTCTGTAAATGGGCAAGTGGATTACTTTACCCTTGTTCGGGGGAATCCCACTGGGTCCCATCCCACTTGATACCTCTGCCAATACCGGTACAGTGGATGGTCAGGATAAACAAAGCTTAAAAATATTCCCTGGATCAGGTAACTTAAAGTGGAATAAGCAGTAGAGCAAGATAGGATATACTGTATGTTAGCCCATAAATAAAAGCAAACATAAAAAGAGCATATAAAACATAAATAACACCCAAGACGCATTTCACTTGCATGCTGCAGGCTTCAACAGTCAGGAATGAATAGGATGGGGGTTCTCTGTGTCCATTTTATAGTTCATCGACTTAATTGGCCTGTGACCTCCTAATTGTAACGTAGGTGCCTATTGGTGGCTGTGCTTGCAGTCTGTCTCTCCTTCCAGGCACTTCAAGTTTCCGGGTGTTTCCATACATCACACTTCCATTTTCGGGATACCAATATCCTCCTCTGAATTGTGCGCATGCATAACTGATACTTTCGGATTCATTTCATTGCAACTCAATGATGAACTAAAAACTTGCTGGATTCATGAGGTTTGGATCCATTTGTGCCGATGTGATGTCTATGTTAAAGCATTGTATACTGAAAAAGGGGATCAGTAATTGTGGGGAAACGACTTTACATTCAAATACATAGTTAAAACACCATTTAAAACTATAAACTTTATTTAAAATATATCTTTATATAATCTATGGCTCTGTCTTTAGAAAGGTAGGGGGAGAGAAAGTGGGAAAAGGAGAGTGAGAAAAGGGGGGAAAGAAAATAAAAGGGGGATATGATATTATAAAAAATTTAATAATTATAAAAAATGGCAGATCTCAAAATCTGCATTAACCATTAGGGGTCAAAGTGTCAAGGGTGTATATCTACCTCATTTCAGTTTTTATCAACTTCTCACTTAAATCCTCCCCTCTCCAATGTCATTCCAGCTTTTCTATTGCAAAAAACTGTGATCCTACAGGGTTGCAGCTATGTGCATCTCTTTAATGTAAAGGGACATTATGCTTGTCCTATCCCTTATTGATGTTGCATAGATGTTTGTTGATTCTTATGTACAAAGAGTGTGACGTCTGGCCTATATGTATTTTACCACATGGGCACTTTAGCATACAGACCACATTTTTCGAATGGCAAGTTATCACTTTCTTTATCTTATATTCTGTTCCTCCCTGAATGGTGGTAAACCTCTTTAACAATCTCCTATTATAAACTAGGGATGTGCGTTTCGGGTTTCGGAATTTCGGAATTTTCACGAAATTTCCTGATTCGTGTTTTCGGATGCGGCCGATTTTCCGAAAATTTTTAGATCCGAAAACGGCAGATCCGAAAAGTTTTCCGAGCCGAAACGAAATATTTTCGGAATTTTCGAATGGACTTGAAATGTGTCAAATCGAAATTTATTGCTTTGAAACGAGGAGAACAGACGTTCCGAAAAAACGAGAATTTCCGAAATCACGAAAAGTCGATACAAAAAACGAGCTAAGTGACACGAAAATACGAAAAATGGTCGATATTCCGGAAACATGTACAATTCCGAAAAACGAAAATTTCCGAAATCACGAAAAGTCGATACAAAAAACGAGCTAAGTGACACGAAAATACGAAAAATGGTCGATATTCCGAAAAAAAAAGGTACACGAAAAACGAGTCGAGCCGAACCGAATCGAAACAGAAATCGGTCGAAACGAGCCGAATCGAAAAGTTTGAAAATTCGAAAAATCAAATCGAATCAAACCAAAAAAAAAATAGGTGCACAAGCCTATTATAAACAGTAGAGGTTATTTAGTGGTGACAACAGAATAGAGAACTCTGTGCACCAAAATAAGCAAGATTGAGCAAATCCCGATGAAAGTATATATTGTCTTCTCACAGCGTAGCTGTAGTCATCAAGAGAAATTGGACGAGTAGAGTGCACTTTAAGATTTACAAGAACTGGAACACCCTGGGATAGGTAGGCCCTGGAAATAGCCATGACAACCCAATGTCTCAGTTTGGATGTGGAAGCCACTTTACCTTTACAGTAACCACAAAGGAGAACAAAGAGTCTAGAGGATTTCCTGGGGCTCAGACCTGTCAATGAAAATGCAGCGAACCCAGACCATGTCATTGTATGCCATGTTTCCTCTTCGATGATGGAAAAAAAGTAGGCAATGTGGCTTACTGATTAATATGGTATCTACCTAGAAACCACCTTAAGTAGAGTTTCAAGAACACGTTTGAGAGCCACATTATCTTCCAAGAAACCCAAAATATGGATTGCCTGAGAAGGCTTGAATTTTACACATCTACTTAATATCCAAAGGAGTCTAATTTTTTGTCTCTGCACACGTCTAGTGCGGAAAACGTTTGATTCCCATTTCAGAATTTTTGGATTCCGACAATTCAGAATATTGAAAACTTCTGATATTTCGGTATCAGATCTATATAGAATACTGGAAGTGTCCGATATATTTGCCCGTTTCAGATATCTGGAACAACCATGTTATAAAAAAAAAACACATTGTGGAAAGGAAAAGAAAAGAAAAAACACATTAGGCAAATGACATAACATGTAAAGTGCAGGGGTTAGCATATACTGCAAAACGTAGAAAAAACCCTAGCGTCTAACCCTAATTTTTAACCATGATTTTTGGTGGTTCGTTCGACAGGTTTAATCAGGCGAATCTTATAGGTTTCAATCAAAAAACATCCCCGTTTTTATTAAATATTTATTCAACCGTTTACAGGCCCTATTACATTCTACACGCAAAAATGCACGCGCAACGCGTGAATTTTTGCGCCCAGCATTAAATGTTAACGCGTAAACCATCACTGGAATTACAATCCTCGCGCATTTTTTCATCTGTCCAGCAATACTGCGCGTAAAACGGACGCGCAAAAACACGCGCGCAGCAACGTTGCGCACAGAAATCAATGTGCGGACTGTTTTTTTCACGCGATTCAGCCAATCAGAATTAAGAACCACAATTGTCTCACATTAAGTTTAATACCATCCGTGTACCAGCGTACAAACGCATTTGCGCTCACAATGTTAAGTATAGGACGCGCAAAGTACAGTAAGCTCGCGCAGCGTTCGCGCAGGTTTACCCACGGTAGACGTATACACGAGTTATTGCGCTGAGATTGTAATACGACGTTCAGCGCAAAGGGTTTTGCCCCTCGCGTTAATGCGTTTTTGCGCGGCCGCAAACGTATGCGCAAAGATTGTAATAGGGCAATACGTTTATTATTTTCATTTGCAGCAAAAAGTCACTTTATTTATTTATTATTTAGGATTTATTAGGCATTTTTCGGGATATAAATACCAGCAATGCAAAAGAAAATACAGCTGGTATTACAATAAAAATACCAGCTGTGCAAAATAATCCCATAGGTTTCAATGTAAAAAATATTCCCGGTTTCCACGAAATATATATTCAACTGAATATTCTTTCCACTTGCAGCAAAAAGTCTCTTTTTTTTTTCTAGGATTTGTTAGGCATTTTTTGGGATTCTTTAGTGAAATTTTTGGATTCCTAGTTTATTTTAAAACAACAAGGCTTTTTTTGCTTGCTGAACAAACGCAGAAATTTTTTTCTCTTTCCTTCGGTCTTGCTGCATTCGGCGGGGGCTGTCTATGGTGCTGAAAGCTATTCAGTACAAGGACAGCAGCTATTCTTGATGCTGGAAACTATTCAGTACTAAGGACCGCAGCCTCGCAGGCAATAGGATAGAAGAGTAATGAATATAAATTCAGAAAAATGATCCTGGAAGACTCACAGCTAACTAGGTAGACAAATACAGTTCTGACAGACCAATTGCTGCTGAGTAGTGGTATGGACAATTTCTAAGGATAACCTTGGGAGCACTCCCAAATGGATATAATCAGGATAAACCACATAACGTAGACTGGATAGGCTTGGATATCAAAGAGTTCAGAAAATCTTAAAAGAATGCACCCATAGGCCACCGGATCCATTCAGTATTACTGTCAGGGATGAGTTCCTGTGTGTGTCAATAAACATTACCTGCATGTGTGCTATGCCTGAAAAGTACTGCCCTCAGTCCAATCCAGCACTGAAAGGGGTTAACAGTGAAACACCAAACAAACCCTCCCCCTATGCAACCTGACTTTGAATTGAGAGTAAAACCCTGATACTGTGCTGACCTGTCTTGTGCTATACCGTGTACCAGACCACCTGCATTGCCCACTGACTCTGCCTTCTTGCTGCCAGCCACTGAACTACGGACCGTCTGACTACTCTCCGTGGATTACTCTCATGTACCGTGAGATGGATACCGTATCAACCTGCTTACACCAAGGTACCTCCGGTGCATCCCCGCATACTGGGCTCAAACCCCCTGAACTTGGGTCCCACCATGGCCCATGCCTGGTGCCTCCCTGACAATTACATCATTCTAGATTGGGATCTGTTATGCTCAGCTTTATTTAACACTGTAAAGAGATACGACATTGAATTATATGACAACTTGAGGAGAATCCCCTCTCTGGATAGTAAACTGAAAAAACATTCCAGGGGACTCGGGCTTGTTGTTGGACCTGGCAAATCAACTGCTGAAGACTCAAAGTTTAACCTGCACCTAAAGTTGAACCAGCAACCAATTAAAAAGGAGTGACTTCCTAGAACAAGCCTGTGCTTTCTAGTCCCCCTGATAGGTAATTTGCCTCAACAGATCGGGTTATGCCCTAACAGTCACCCAATAATGAATGTGGTAGAAGGGGCTGGTGTTTTTGAAGCCCCAGATAGATGATTCTTTGTTTCAGATTGTTTGAAGGTAACTTGAATTCCCAGCTGTACCATTTCCCGAGAACGAGCCTGCTGTTCAACTGTTCTTGTGAACCCAGTTTGCTGGAGTCTGGAGAGACCATAACTTTTTATAGACCTGAAGCAGAAAACAGTTTTTAGTGTACTTGGAAGGAGCACCATTGCAGAAAGCATTTCAATATTTTCTCTGCATTGGAATGGACTGATTCTAACCTTGCTTGAAGTGCTTCAGAAAATGACTCTGGGTCAAAGATGCCATTGTGACCATCTTACCATGAAAAATGTGGGGTGTTCTTAGAGTCCTTATAATTTCTCTTTCTTCATACTTGATTGCTATAAAGGTTGCGATAGTCAAAGATGGAGAGTTATATCTTTCTAAAGATAGTTATTGACTCCTTATGTGTATCTGTATTCGATTCTAGAAATGTCATGGTCTGTGATGGAAATAAATGTCTTTTTGGAAGATTCATGAGGAATCAAAATTGTTTATTTCTGATTGAGCTGATGTTATTTATTTATTAAGTGAACAGCACAAATCGGCAGCATCGCGTTACAACAAGGCGGTCAAACAGGTGTACTAAAAGCATATAAGTGATGACAAGTAAGAATGCGACATTAGGTGATCAAGTCAGCAAAATCACGTTATTCATAAGCATAGTACAGAAATAGTGTGCCTCAGCATCGTCCAGGTACTGTCTACATTGACGCGGAGGTCATCCTCCTCAATACGGCCGTCTACAGGCATAGTAGATCTGTAGATCTGATTTTATTTTAATGAGAAAAAAACTGATTTTCTATCAAAAGTATGGAAATTTCTAAGTGACTCCAAGCCTTTGATCACTAGCGTAAGTGTTGTTCCACATCTCAATTACTGTGGGAGAGTGCTTTGCCTAGAGGTAAAGTACCAACCCCTGCCGGACCTTGAAATCATTCATTATTCTTTGACTGCCTTTCCATCAGCCCTCCTGTACATAATATGGGGAGAGTTAATCTAAAGTACGTACCCACAACATACGAGCAGCGAGAAAAATCTGCAGCACGACTAGAATGGCTGCGGGAGCTGTTAGGGTTGTGGTGCCATCATACATAATGGTTCCCCCGTTAATGCTAGTGTCTCAGGTGGAATAGGGCCCGTTGTATTGCACAGCACATGTTACTTTAACAACAACCACTTACTTACTTTTCTCTTCATATTCTCCTTGTGGCTTCAAAAGGAAGAAAATGGTTTTCCCCATAGACCAAACCTCACTCAACTACGTCTGAACAAATCTGATTGATTTCTGGACTTTTGCGTATAGTTTTCATAGTAATATTCAGGTCTTAATAAATATGTTGGTATAAAACAAACATCATTAAAAGTACTATAAAACTGTAGTTTTGTCCACAAGGGGGCAGAATAGCCACAAACTATACATTGTCAAATCTTTTTACTCATACATACAGATGTCAGCAGTGGCAGGTACAAACAAATGGCCATCTACCTCAGTTCTTGACAATGAGCACAATCTGTTTAAAACACCCATCAATAAAAACAAGTGGATTTGTTAAACTGGGGATTCCACAGAATTAAGTGAATTTACATTTAAACTTTTCGGGACACAAATAAAACAGAAATGTTGGATACCCCATCTTAAGTGTAAAGTGCTATCATTTTTATTATAAGCGAAAATAAAACATGACGGGCTATATTACATTCTTCACGCAAAAAGCCTTGCGCAAAGAGACAATCTTTGCGCCAAGCGCTAAACTTTTGCGTGCGCAAATCACTGCTGGAATTACAATCCTCGCGTCTTTTTTCATCCGCCGATCAATTGTGCGTACAAACAGGACGCGCTCAAATGCATGCGCAGTACCGTCTCACGCAAAAATCTTTGCGCGCGCAGTCATTTTTCGAGATTCAGCCAATCAGAATTAAGAACCACACCTGTCTCACGTTAACAAATTGCGTCTGCCACTGTCAATCCGAGCATATATGCTGCAGCTATTATACATGCACATACAACTTCATCCATTGTACTGGGTTGGTATGATTTGAATGGGCCACTGTGCTTTGGTGCATTCCTTTTTATGGGCTTGGATATTTGGGTTTGGCCAGGTTGTTCAAATTTGCCATTGGCACCAGCTTTTAGTAGGGATGTGCGTTTCGGGATTTCGGAATTTTCACGAAATTTCCCGATTCGTGCATTCAGATTCGGCCGATTTTCCGAAAATTTTCAGATCCGAAAACCGCAGATCCGAAAAAGTTACGAAACGAAACGAAAATTAGTTCGGAACTTTCGAATGGACTAGAAATGTGTAGAATCGAAAATCATTTTCGTTCCATTCGTAATTTCGGCTCCATTCCTGATTTCGGTTCCATTTCAGTAATTTCAGACAACGTATTTTTTGGTTATATCGCTGATTCTGTAATTTTGTATCATTCCCATCTCAATGTATCCTTCTTGTAAAACCAGAGAAATCTCAATGTATCCTTCTTGTAAAACCAGAGAAATCTAAATGTATCCTTCTTGTAAAACCATAGAAATCTCAATGTATCCTTCCCGGGAAACCAGAGAAATCTCAATGTATCCTTCTTGTAAAACCAGAGAAATCTCAATGTATCCTTCCTGGAAAACCATAGAAATCTCAATGTATCCTTCTTGTAAAACCAGAGAAATCTCAATGTATCCTTCTTGTAAAACCAGAGAAATCTAAATGTATCCTTCCTGGAAAACCAGAGAAATCTCAATGTATCCTTCCAGGGAAACCAGAGAAATCTCAATGTATCCTTCCAGGGAAACCAGAGAAATCTCAATGTATCCTTCCAGGGAAACCAGAGAAATCTCAATGTATCCTTCCAGGGAAACCAGAGAAATCGCAATGTATCCTTCTTGTAAAACATGAGAAATCTCAATGGCAGAATTATCGTATCGACAGAAATATCGGATCCGTCAAAACGAATAGACACTTTGAAACGAGGAGAACAGACGTTCCGAAAAACACGAAAATTTCCGAAATTACGGAAAAAAGTCGATACGAAAAACGAAACGAAAAAGAAACGAACCAAAACGGAAATCGGCCGAAACGAACTTTTACAAAATACGAACGAACCGAAAAAAAAAATCGGTGCACAAGTCTAGCTTTTAGGAGTTGCTAAAATTATGCGCGCAAAGGCCATGCGGTAATTACCGCGAAATAGATTGTAATACCATGCTCGTACCAGCGCACATTCGCATTTGCGCTCACAATGTTATGTATAAGACGCGCAAAGTACAGTAAACTCACGCAGGGTTTGCGCAGGTTCACCCGTGGTAGACGATTGCGCGCGGTTGTTGCGCTGACTATGTAATATGGGATTCGGTGCAAATGGTTTTACCCCACGCGTTAATTTTTTTTGCGCCGGCGCAAACGATTGTGTGAAGATTGTAATTTAGCCCGACATGTATTATAGCTTGTTTTGTAAAATGTTTTATGACATACTTTAAAAACTACCTATTTTTCACATTTTACAAACTTTACTGTTCATCTGTGGTCAAAGTCTTTTTAAGTACAGCGTTCCAATATTAGTGCAAAGAGAGCACAAGTAGTCCAAAGGGAAGTTGCATTTACAAATACTGATTTCCATGCTCCCACCGCTGGATATCTAAAAAAAAATCTGTTCTGAGGCTATTTTAGCTCTTCCGATTGTGTGACCTGCTCTTGGGTGGTGACTTAAAACTAGTCAATCCTTCTCTAACCTCTCCTTGACTTTGATCCCGAACTTCATAAGAACACTCAAGGAATTCCTCTGGATCACTGGTTTCATGGACAATGCTACCAACAGCGGCAAGCTCAACCTCCCCTGCCAAAGTAGGCTTTGTGCAGTGGCTTTCCAGTACTAGTGGCAACTCCACACCATAGGATCCCCAGGCATTCAACTCACCTTGACTTGAGTGGGCCTTCCCCTTCACAAAGTCCGTTATGCTCACCTAATGTCGTATTTCTGCAGCATACTCCAACTAGTTGAAACTTTGATTACCTGTTCAGTAGGATCTGTTTGGGGAGGACGACTCTCCTCCTTTAACTGCTTAATCACAGTGATTATCCTAGTGAGGACTTTATACCTTATGGCCCTTCAAGAGCTCTTTGATATGGGGTGTCCTCTCAGGAGTTGCTTTCAAAGATGCCCAACCTTGATCTCGGTCCATAGGGGATTCATGACGTCACACTGGTATATGTACTATAAAGCAGCACAATTGGCCATGCATTCCATATCAATTTAACTGACACTATATTAGTACAACAGGAGCGGAGTATGAATGCGGTCAGTTCCCTGGACTCCTTTATGTGTTTATTGGATGAACAACTCCCAAGATGCAATGTGAACCTTACAACACACTCTCCGCGTCTAGTCCATTGAAGAATTGAGAAGTCTTCACTTCCACAGGATCCAGCCTCAACGCTCTCTTCTTTAACCCCAAGTTACCTGAGAGTTACCCTCTGAGAGAGTTCTACTAGTGGATAGATAACAGAATCACAGATGTTTGCAATATAACTCTGTCGAGAACACCAGTCAAAATGGGATACCTCATCGAGTCTCAGGGCCTTCTCCCCAGGAGATCTTTTGTGCATGGCAACTACCGCATTATGCAAAAGCACGTCTGTAATACAATCTGCCCCAAAGATTGACCTTTCACAGACAAAGCTGTTAGCACGACACAGCTCACACAATAGTTGTTTGCTGTACAATGGGTCCATGCTCAGGACTCATAGGGAGTTTTATCCTATGGAGCAATTACAGAGGAAACTAAACCATATACAAATCAGACTATCACCCAGAAATGGTGACTGGAACTGAAATGCCAAAGAAGTCTGCTCTGCAAAAGAAATGCAGCAGCAACGGAGGATCGTTTCAGCCTTGTAAAGCCTTATCAGGAAGGTATAGCTGATTCTCATATAGAAACATAGAAACATACAGGGTTATCCAAAGAGATCCGAATTGCTTGAGAAAGGTAACCGAACGCTGGAAATCAGCGTTCGGTTACCTTTCCTGACCATTCGGCTATCCAGAGAGCAGGCAATTCGCCAAATACTGGCGAATTGCCTGCACATACGGTGCCTGTTCGGTGCCTGTTCGAGGGCAGTGAAATCCCCATGATAAAGCACTGCTTCGGCTATTCAGGGAACACAAACCAGCAGTGAAAGGTTCCCGAAATGCCCTGCCATTCGGTGGTTTAATTCGGCAAATTTATTCAGGAGAATCCCATAGGCTTCAATGTTAAAAATATTCCCGTTTTAATTCAATATCTAATAAACCGTTCATTATAAAATTCTGCAGCAAAAAGTCTCTTTATTTATAGATTTTTTAGGATACTTTAAGCATTTTTCTGATTTTTTTTTATTTTTATTAAAAGTCCGATTTTTTTTTTTTTTTTTCAGTTTACTTATTTTTTTTGTAACAGCCCTCTTTATTATCATTCCCTGGACCTCCTGTGAAAATTTCAGACATTTTCGCTGAGTAGTTTCTTTGCAAACAGCGTTTCTTTTTCCCAGATTCATACAAATGGTTTTTCTAATTTATTCACTGCCTCCTCTACGTCACAGCTGCTTCGGCTCTGTGTGATTCGGCTCCTGTTCGGCTCCTGTTCGGCTCCTGTTCGGCTCCTGTTCCTCTTTTTCAAAGGTTAATCCAGATGTTTTTGCTTGTTTTCAGCATGCATTCGGTTAGTTTTCGTCAGGTTTACGGCAGCTTTTCCCTGCAATTCGGGGACCCTGTGGTGCTTGCTGAATACACCGCAGGGTCACCGAAATGCAATCGGCAAAAGGAACCGAATTGAAGAGAACGAAAAGTCACCGAACGTGCAGTGACTTTTCGAATCTCTTTGGATAACCCTGATAGAAACATAGAAACATAGAAAAATGTCAGCAGATAAGAACCTTTCGGCCCATCTAGTCTGCCCAATTACATGGATACTTTACCTGGATTTATCTTTTGTTTAGGATAGCCTTATGCCTATCCCATGCCTGCTTAAATTCAATTACTGTTTTGGCCTCTACCACTTCAACTGGAAGGCTGTTCCATGTATCCACCACCCTCTCAGCAAAATAATGCTTCCTGATGTTACTTTTAAACCTTTGCCCCTCTAATCTAAGACTATATCCTCTTGTTTTGCTACTTTGTTTCCTTTTAAATATACTCCCTTCCTCTACCTTGTGGATTCCCTTTACGTATTTAAATGTTTCTATCATATCTCCTCTGTCTCGTCTTTTTTCCAAGCTGTACATGTTGATGATATAGGCATCACTAGCAAGGGGTCCACGTCTGGATTATCCTAATACCTCATAATAAACAAAATATGATATATACTCACAATGGAATGCATTACAAGCTTTAGTGAAAACAAGACAATCACAGCAAGATAAACCTTTAGAATAAATTTTATGTCTATCTTTTCAATTGTAATATGAAAAAGAGGCAATAAAATTCATAATCAAATCTAAAGTTTTGTATTGCCCTATTTGGGCTGTTATATGAGCACAACAAAATTCTCAAACTTTTGATATAATAAATAAAAGAACTTCAGGACAGCATCCATTCACTGAAAGTGGATTTATTATTTGTTTAATTATAAGTAAGTGACTTTTCAACCTTTACAAGTTGTTTGTCAAGCCTGAACTGCATTGCAACTATTCCATTTGGCTGAGCGTGGTGGGTCTGGGGTGTAGACCAGGTTATTTGTCCCAGGTTTGGGATCTTCTCTGATTAATACTATATCCTTGTTATAAATGAACATTATGTATTATTATTATGTAAGTAGAACACATTCAGGGTTATTCAAAGAGATCCAAATGGCTGCCGAAAGGTAACCGAACGCTGAAAATCAGCGTTTGGTTACCTTTCATGGCCATTCGGCTATCCAGAGAGCAGGCAGTTCGCCAAATGTTGGCAAATTGCCTGCACATACGGTGACTGTTCGAGAGCAGTGAAATCCCCATGGAGAAGCAATGCTTCGTCTATCCAGAGAACAAAAACCAGCAGTGAAAAGTTGCCGAAATGCCCTGCCATTCGGTTGCTTCATTCGACAGGTGTATTCAGTCGAATCCCATAGGCTTCAATCTTAAAAATATTCCCGTTTTAACACAATATCTATTAAACCCTTTATTAGAATATTCTGCAGTAAAGAGTCTCTTTTATTTATAAATTTTTTAGAATCTTTTTAAGCATTTTTCGGGATTTTTTTGCAATAATTTGTTTACTTTTTTTTTCTCAACGTTTTTCTTTTTTTCCATAACAGCCCTTTTTATTATCATTCATTGGACGTCATATGTAAATTTCAGACATTTTCCCTCAGTAGTTTGTTTGCAAACAGTGTTTCACTTTTCAAATATTCAAGCGTACTGTTTGTTTGTTTTTTCACTCCATTCGTCTGCGGTGTCGGGTTTTTCCGGCGGCTGCTCTGCGCTCTAATCGGCTCCTGCTCGGGTTTCTCCGGCGTCTTCGGCGGGGTTAATCCAGATGTTTTTGAGGGTTTCGGTGTGCATTCGTCTGGGTTTTGCGGTGAATGTTCAGCAGCTTTTCGGCAGCTTTTCCCTGCACTACGACGGCCCTGTGGTGCTTGCTGAATACACCGCAGGGTCGCAAAAATGGGATCGCCAAATCAAGCCGAATTGAAGAGAATGAAAAGTCACCGAACGTTCGGTGACTTTTCGATTCTCTTTGAATAACCTTGATTATTATGGTTATTTTTGTGTTACTATTTACATGGAATTGTCGCAGTGCACTTTAAACTTAACAATCAATGATCAAGTATAGGTCGAAATATTGTCAACTATACAGAGGAATAAAGCCACTTTTAAAGAAATGGATAGTGTGCTCAATTTTTCAGTGTTTTGTCTACAGTTCTTTCTGGGAGTGAGAAGCTTTTCCAACCACCTGGACAAAAATGTTGGCTGCTAATACTTGAATAGAACTATGCTTTTATAAATGACAGAAAATTAATGGTAATGATGGATAAGAATCTGAATTAATCGTCACATCTGTTTTGCGTTTAACTAAACCAGGTGAAACATTATAAAAGCTATTTTAAGAAGCCTTCAGGTGCAGAGCCAAAACAGAGCCATTAACCAGATCTGTCAGTATGGCTGTATAAATGGATTGGGTCTGAAAAATGAGGCCACGTCCCTATGGATTGTGACCCATTCACCCTCAATGGCTCATGTTATCCAAAAAAGCCTTTAGAAAATTAGAAGACCCACCTAGTTGACCTTGTAATTAACTTTGCACAAGACTCACATTAAGTAAGTAAATACAATGTACACAATGTAACTATTTACCGAGTAATCAAGAAATGTCCATCATGATTAGGTTGCCATCAGTCACACACAAAATGAAATGTAAAGCAGATACTGTCTTGTGAAGGATGTTTTCAGATTTGGCGGTATTCCTTACTTAAGAAAAAAAACAGTAAAAACGCCAGGAGTCCTATTCCAACCAAGATGTTAAGTGAACGTCTGGACAAAACAACTTTGTTAACTTACAAACTACTGCAGCTATTACAACTGAGCCACAATCTATGCTTCCAGCTCAGAGGTTGCAGCTGCTTCCTGTAAAGTAATGGCTCTTATACTTTATACAGGAGCAGAAAATGTGTGAATGCCTAGAGGCCAACGAGCTATTGCAAAGTAGCCCTCTTCTCCTAACAAGCAGGTATTTTATTTTTTCAGAAAGTATTTTACCAGGAAGGAAACATTGAGATTTCGCTCATTTTCAAGTATGTCCTGGGTGGCGAGTATGTACCGTTAGGTGTCTTGCCCAAGGACACTTACTGGAAAGGTGCTCTGGCTGGGATTCAAACCCGTGTCTACACGGTTATAGAGCAGTGATGTTACCTCTACTCACCTATTTGCTCTTCCATCAAGACCCCAAATTGAGTGAAACATAAGGGGCACTATTACATTCTTCACACTAAAACGGGGATGCTAGGGAGAAAAACCTTTTCCTTTGCGTCCCCGTTTTAGTGTGATATTACGATGCAGGCGCTAGAAAAGCTGCCTGCATCGTAATCCGGCGCTAAACCCTGGGATGCCGCTGCAAGCATCCCCTCGATGGAGTCCATAGGACTCCATTAAGGCTGCCGCTGCCAGTCACATGACCTGCCATATCACTCGCCGCACGCGAGATCTGGCAGGTCAGTGTAGTGATTCGTAGAGGGATACTGGGGGATTGTTGCCGCCGCAGGATGGAAAGTGAGTATTTGATTAATTTGGGGGGGGTTTTGGCTGGTGCTGACGGATTCAGCAACAGAGGAATCTGTTAGCACCAAGTCCTGACTGTGGTTAACTTTCGGGTTAACTGCAGCCGGACGGTATTTAGCGTTAGTACATTGTAATACTAACGCTAATTAACTCTTTGCGCTCCCCATGTTAAGCATAGTGAGCGCAAAGTACAGTAACCTTGCGCTGAAAAGCGCAAGATCCAAATCACTAACGGGTTTTTCAACCCGTTAACGTTTGGATTGTGATATGGTGCGCTCGTGCTATTGCCTCCAACGCTAACGTTAACGCTCACACAGGTGAGCGCTACCGTTAGCTTGAATAATGTAATAGTGCCCAAGATGTTTGACAATTTTTTGTAAATACAGGGCCTAGAAACATAGAAACATAGAAACATAGAAAATGTCGGCAGATAAGAACCTTCCGGCCCATCTAGTCTGCCCAATTACATGGATACTTAACCTGGATTTATCTTTTGTTTAGGATAGCCTTATGCCTATCCATGCCTGCTTAAATTCAATTACTGTTTTGGCCTCTACCACTTCAACTGGAAGGCTGTTCCATGTATCCACCACCCTCTCAGTAAAATAATGCTTCCTGATGTTACTTTTAAACCTTTGCCCCTCTAATCTAAGACTATGTCCTCTTGTTTTGCTACTTTGTTTCCTTTTAAATATACTCCCTTCCTCTACCTTGTGGATTCCTTTACGTATTTAAATGTTTCTATCATATCTCCTCTGTCTCGTCTTTTTTCCAAGCTGTACATGTTAAGATCATTAAGCCTTTCCTGGTAACTTTTCTCCTTCAAGCCGTACACCATTTTAGTAGCCCTTCTCTGAACTCTCTCTAAAATGTCTATATCCTTCTGGAGATACGGTCTCCAGTACTGCACACAGTACTCCAAGTGAGGTCTCACCAGTGCTCTGTACAGTGGCATGAGCACTTCCCTTTTCCTACTGCTAATACCTCTCCCTACACAACCAAGCATTCTGCTAGCATTTCCTGCTGCTCATTTATTATTAATGGAAAAAATATTGAAAGAACCACTCAAGAGCACACATTGCTATTACCAGTGGTGCTCCCTATTTGGACTGAAGCAGGAACTAAAACCAGACCTTCAAGGGAAACACGGTTTGAATGACCCTCCCTCTTAAACAGAAATCTGAATGCATTAAATCATCTTTTTAGTTTTCTCTTCAAAACTAAGGTAAGATAAAAGGTTGATAATTCTTTATAATAACTGCTCTGCCATTAAAGGGTCAAGGAACAATCGCTTCTCTATTCAATAACCCAAGAACATCAGGAGTACTGAACATTTTAACCTTAAAAAGCAGACAGAAATAAACTTACAGGGTTATTCAAAGAGAATCGAAAAGTCACCGCACGTTCGGTGACTTTTTGTTCTCTTCAATTCGGTGTGATTTGGCGATCCCATTTCGGCGACCCTGCGGTGTATTCAGCAAGCACCACATAGTGCAGGGAAAAGCCGCCGCAAACCCGACGAACACTGACCACAAAACCTGGCGAACGTGCACCGAAACCCGCAAAAACATCAGGATTAACCCTGCCAAACACGCCAGAGAAACCCGAGCAGCCGCCGATAACAGCGCAGAGCAGCCGCCGGAAAAACCCGACACCACAGACGAATGGAGTGAAAAAAAACCAAACAGTACGCTTGAATGTTTGAAAAGTGAAATGCTTTTGCAAAGAAACTACAGAACGAAAATGTTTGAAAAAAACTATTTAAAAAAACAAACAGAAATTTTGTTTGTCAAAAAAATCCCGAAAAATGCCTAAAAGATCCTAAAAAATCTATAAATAGACTTTTTACTGCAGAATATTATAATCAACAAGGAAAAAAGGTGTCATCTGCGCTCGTTTCTATGTGTTCCATGTACAACAAAACTGAGTTTTTTTTTGTTTCAATGGCCATTGCAACGTAAGCTCACTCGCCACTTCACGGCACCTCTTTACAGAGTGAGAACCTAACATGTACCAAAAGACCGCTCTACTGAGCAGCTCCAAGCCCCTCCTGCTGCTTTTCATGTTTTTGTTTTTAATCCCAAATGGGAAGTGTTTGGTGCGTGTATAAATAAAACCCACCATCTCTGCCTCTCCTTGGCTGAAAGCAGCAGGAGGGGCTTGGAGCTGCTCAGTAGAGCGGCCTTTTGGTACATGTTAGGTACTCACTCTGTAAAGAGGTGCCGTGAAGTGGCGAGTGAGCTTACGTTGCAATGGCCATTGAAACAAACAAAAACCTCAGTTTTGTTGTACATGGAACACATAGAAACGAGCGCAGATGACACCTTTTTTCCTTGTTATGTTTTATACATTAACTGGTTGTCAGGGCTCAGCGGGCGCCGCCGACCCGGCGTCCTCCTTCCCGGCTCCGGGGTCGGCGTCCTCTTCGGGTCCTGTGTGCGCGCAGTAGGCGCGCGTGCCGCCGGCAGTTCCGGATTTAGCCCTCCCGGCGGCGCGACGTCACCAATCTCCATGTGACCGCGAAGGACCAATCAGCAGGCAAGGCACCAGATTTAAACTTGCTTTTCCCATTCCTCAGTGCCCTTTCGTGGTTTTGCCTGTCTGACCCTTAAGTGCTCGTTTATTTCACTCAATTTGACTTACTGTGTATGACCTGGCTATCCCTCTCGACTTGTGTACCTCTATACCCCTTGACCCGGCTTGTTACTCGACTCTGTTTTCGCCTATACCCTATTGCTTTCTGATATACGTTCCTGGCTTACCAGCGTTTACACCAGCCACTCTAAGGACTGGTTCCTGTCCTCCTTGTGTCCCTGCCTTATAGGTTCACCTCCTGTTTGTGCGAAATCCAGCCACTTTAAGGACTGGTACCGCATTGTGACTCTATCTTGCTTTACCGGCACTGACGTTACGTACCCTTGGTTGGTGTTGGCCTGAAGACAGGGCAGCCCTCATTATTTGTGTTAACCCAGCCACTACAAGGACTGGTTTCTCTTCTATGTACTCGAGGCTCCTGTTTTCACTTAGGGCTAACCGTTCGTCCACCTCAGTCAGTACGTGAGCGTGCCTGACATACACGAAAGGGCCATGGACCTTGCAGGGACCGCTCAGCAATTCTCTGGTCTAGAAAGCCGTTTGGAGGAGCAAGATCACCGTCTTGATCAGTTCGCCCAGGCCCTCCAAACGCTGCTCACCCGTACCGCCCCTACCCAGGTAGAGGTTTCCCCTCCCGTGAATCCTCTCCCTTCCGAACCGTTCTCTGTGCCCACCTCGTACCCTAACTTGCTTCCTCCAGTACGTTATGGGGGCGATCCTACCGCCTGTCGAGGTTTTCTGAACCAGATTTCTATTCATTTCGAATTAACCCCGTGGTCTTACCCTACAGATCGTGCCAAAATCGCCTTTGTCATCAACCATCTTACCGACAAAGCGTTGAATTGGGCTAACCCTCTTTGGGATACCGATAAACCGATTGTCTATAATTATCGTGACTTTATGTCGGCCTTTCGTAGGGTGTTTGACCCTCCCGGGCGTAAACCAATGCCGCAAAATCCTTGTTACGCTTGCGCCAGGGTGCGAAATCACTGGGTGAATATGCTCTGGAGTTTAGATCATTGGCTTCTGAATTGAACTGGAACAATGAGGCTTTGATAGCCGTGTTTTCTGAGGGCCTGAACGATGAGTTGCAAGATGAGATAGCGGCCAGAGATCTCCCAGGGGACCTGGAGGACTTGATTACTTACCTGTCCTTTATCGATGAACGCCTTCGCCATCGTCGACTTACTAAGGAGAGGTCTAAAAGACCACCGGTTAGGCAGCCTCCCCGGTTTTCTGTACCGTTGCTTCCCGAGTCTCATTCTCCCCCCGAACCCATGCAATTAGATAGCACCAAGATCCCTGATAGTGAAAAACAACGCAGACGACGTGAGGGTTTATGCCTGTACTGTGGTTTGGGGGTCATTTCCTTAAGGGCTGTTCCAAACGCCCCCAGGGTCCATCGGGAAACTCTCATGCCTAAGTGCCTCTAGGGGACAGCTCTTAGGCGCTTTTCCTTCGTCCCCCAAACTGGAAAATAGACTCCGGGTTCCGGTTACTCTATCCTGGGAGAGTTCCCGTAACCCGGTACAACTCTATGCCTTAGTAGACTCTGGTGCTGCCGATAACTTTATTGACATAAATTTTGCTCGCAAACATGCCATACCCCTGGTTGAAAAAGAAACCCCATTACTTGTACAGGCCATCGATGGCAGACCTCTCGAAACCCCTTTTGTTTTGTTTGAATCTCGCAATATTACTGTTGGGATAGGACTGTGTCATAAAGAAAGTATGTTCTTCCATGCTATTTCGTCCCCTTCCTATCCTATCATACTGGGTTACCCCTGGTTAACCCGCCATAACCCTGTTATTGACTGGCGAGCTCGTCAGATCGCGAAGTGGGATAATGATTGTATGGCTTCTTGTATTGAGATTCCACTATCCATTAATGTCTTGAATTTGCCTACGGCCCCTCCTCTGACGACTTCCATTCCTGTCCCCTACTCGGACTTGGCACCTGTGTTTGACAAAAGAGAGGCCGATAGATTACCCCCCATCGTTCTTACGATTGTGCCATCGACCTTCTTCCTGGTACCATGCCTCCCAAAGGGGCTGTCTATCCTTTGTCCGTGAAAGAACATAAGGTTTTGGAGGAGTACATTAAAGATTCCTTAAAAAAGGGTTTATTCGTCCTTCCTCCTCTCCCGCTGGGGCAGGGTTTTTCTTTGTACAGAAAAAGGAGGGTGATCTTAGACCCTGTATCGATTTTCGAGGGTTGAACAAGATCACCGTGAAAAATGCCTATCCCATTCCACTCATCCCCGAGCTGTTTGACCGCCTGAAACATTCCAAAATCTTTTCAAAACTGGATCTCAGAGGAGCGTACAATTTAATAAGAATCAAACACGGGGATGAGTGGAAGACTGCGTTTAACACCAGGTTAGGGCATTACGAGTACTTGGTTATGCCCTTCGGTTTATGTAACGCTCCAGCAGTGTTTCAGGCATTTATTAATGATGTGTTACGAGAGTACACCCCTTGTTTTGTCGTGGTTTACCTTGATGATGTGTTAATACATTCCCCTGATCTGAACACCCACCACATACATGTACGACTCGTCTTATCTAAGCTCTTGGCCAACGGCCTCTACTGTAAGCTAGAAAAATGCCTATTCGATGTCCAACAGGTACAGTTTTTGGGTTATGTTATATCTTCCTCTGGTTTCATGATGGATCCCAAAAAACTGGAGGCCATCAGTCACTGGCCTCTTCCCAAGGGCCTCAAGGCCATTCAAAGGTTTATTGGCTTCTCTAATTACTATAGACGGTTTATCAAGGGCTTTTTCGTCCATTATTGCACCCATTACAGCATTGACGAGAAAGGGAGGTGACACTCAGAATTGGTCCTCCAGTGCCCTGGAGGCTTTCGAACGGTTAAAGGAGGCCTTTTCCACTGCTCCCATTCTACACCACCCTGATCCCAATAGACCCTTCGTTTTAGAGGTTGACGCATCAGAAACCGGGGTAGGAGCCGTCTTGTCACAACGTCCAGCCGATGACAAGCCCATGCAACCCTGTGGTTTTTATTCTAGGAAATTGTCCCCTACCGAGGCCCATTATGACATTGGGGACAGGGAATTGTTAGCCATTATTTTGGCCTTAAAAGAATGGCGCCATCTCTTGGAGGGCTCCACCTGTCCGTTTTCCATTCTCACTGACCACAAAAATTTGATTTACCTGTCCGAGGCTAAAAGGTTGAACCCTAGACAAGCTCGATGGGCCCTTTTTCTCACCAGATTTGACTTCCTCATTACGTACAGACCCGGGTCTAAAAATGTTAAGGCCGACGCACTCTCCAGACAATATGAACCCTTAGCAACTCCAGTGTCTGTACCTGTGTCCATAGTTCCCGAAAGGAAAATTTTAGCCTCTCTGAGTACACGAGTCGAGTCTCCTTTCTGGAACCTCTTACTCTCTAAACAGGCTCTGGCTCCCCCGTCTAAACCTCAGAATAAGCTATTCGTTCCTTCTGTAGAGGTACCCACTGCTTTACAGCTCTTTCACGAATCCAAATTCGCTGGACATTTTGGGGTAAATAAAACTCTTGACTTGATTAAACGACACCTTTGGTGGCCGACACTTACTAAGGATGTAAAAGATTACGTAACCACCTGTTTTGTTTGTACCCGTTCCAAATCCTCCCGCCTTTGTCCTGCTGGCCTCCTCCAACCCCTACCGATCCCTGAGCGCCCTTGGTCTCATTTAGCTATGGACTTCCTAGTGGAACTAACTCCTTCACTTGGTCATACTGTGATTTTTGTGGTTGTCGATCGCTTCTCTAAAATGGCACATTTTATTCCGTTAAAGAAGCTCCCCTCCTCCAGCGAGCTAGTACAGATTTTCACCAAAGAAATATTCAGACTACATGGTGTTCCTAATGTTCTCGTCTCGGATCGGGGTTCTCAGTTTATCTCTAAGTTCTGGAGAGGCTTCTGTCACCAGTTGGGCGTTAAACTGTCCTTTTCGTCCGCGTATCACCCGCAAACGAACGGTTTAGCCGAAAGAACCAACCAAACGCTTGAAACTTATTTAAGGTGTTTTATTTCTGACGCACAGGATGATTGGGTTACTCTGTTACCATGGGCAGAATTTGCGTATAACAACGCCACATCACAGTCGACCAAATTTTCTCCTTTCGAAATAGTCACGGGTATGCATCCCACTATTTTTCCATCCTCGTTCTCCCCCCAGAACATTCCTGCCCTGGAGGAACACCTAGATAAGCTCCGGGTTATTTGGGAAAAGACCAGGTTGAATCTAGAATCCGCTTCATTGAGCCAGAAGCGGGCGGCTGATCGGAGGCGCAGACCTCCACCAGTGTACCATGTGGGTGACAGGGTTTGGCTCAGCACACGCCACATTCGTCTGAAGGTTCCGTCTATGAAATTCGCGCCTCGTTTTATCGGTCCGTATAGAATACTCCGATGTATCAATCCCGTAGTGTACGCACTGCAATTGCCCGTCTCTTTGCGTATTCCGAACTCCTTTCATGTCTCTTTATTGAAGCCGCTCTCCTGCAACCGTTTTACTCGCCCTGACTCTCCTCCTCCCCCTGTGGTGGTTGATGGGACTCCCGAGTATGAAATTGAGTCCATTTTGGATTCCCGTTATGTCGCAATCGGTTGCAGTATTTGGTTCATTGGACTGGCTATGGCCCCGGATCGCACATGGGTTTCGTCACGTGACGTTCATGCTCCTCGATTGGTCTCCGCCTTTCATCATCGTTTTCCCGATCGCCCGGCTCCTAGCCGCCCGGTGGGCGTTCCTCGAGGCGGGGGTGCTGTCAGGGCTCAGCGGGCGCCGCCGACCCGGCGTCCCGCCGGGCCGCCGACCCGGCGTCCTCCTTCCCGGCTCCGGGGTCGGCGTCCTCTTCGGGTCCTGTGTGCGCGCAGTAGGCGCGCGTGGCGCCGGCAGTTCCGGATTTAGCCCTCCCGGCGGCGCGACGTCACCAATCTCCATGTGACCGCGAAGGACCAATCAGCAGGCAAGGCACCAGATTTAAACTTGCTTTTCCCATTCCTCAGTGCCCTTTCGTGGTTTTGCCTGTCTGACCCTTAAGTGCTCGTTTATTTCACTCAATTTGACTTACTGTGTATGACCTGGCTATCCCTCTCGACTTGTGTACCTCTATACCCCTTGACCCGGCTTGTTACTCGACTCTGTTTTCGCCTATACCCTATTGCTTTCTGATATACGTTCCTGGCTTACCAGCGTTTACACCAGCCACTCTAAGGACTGGTTCCTGTCCTCCTTGTGTCCCTGCCTTATAGGTTCACCTCCTGTTTGTGCGAAATCCAGCCACTTTAAGGACTGGTACCGCATTGTGACTCTATCTTGCTTTACCGGCACTGACGTTACGTACCCTTGGTTGGTGTTGGCCTGAAGACAGGGCAGCCCTCATTATTTGTGTTAACCCAGCCACTACAAGGACTGGTTTCTCTTCTATGTACTCGAGGCTCCTGTTTTCACTTAGGGCTAACCGTTCGTCCACCCTCAGGTACGTGAGCGTGCCTGACACTGGGCTGTTACTCCTGGCAGTTGCTGCCGCTCCGGTGAGTATGGGCGCGACGCCATTTTTCTGTATTTATTATAATCAACAGTTTATTAGATATTGAGTTAAAACGGGAATATTTTTAACATTGAAGCTATGGGATTCTCCTGAATAAACCTGTCGAATGAAACCACCGAACAGCAGGGCAATTCGGCAACTTTTCACTGCTGGGTTTTTGTTCTCTGAATAGACAAAGCATTGCTTCTTTATGGGGATTTCACTGCCCTCGAACAGGCAACGAACAGGCACTATATGTGCAGACAATTCGCCAGGATTTGGCGAACTGCCTGTTCTCTGAATAGCCGTATGGCAAGGAAAGGAAACCGTACGCTGAATTTCACTGTTCGGTTACCTTTCCCCAGCAATTTGGATCTCTTTGAATAACCCTGTTAGTTTCATAATTTATTGAATAAAGCTAAAAATAAATATTGTTCTTTGTGACATTTCAGCAAACGTTGGACAATACAATCCTTGTTGAAAACCATATATTCACTATGATACAATACAATATATATTATATTTTAAGTTCAACTAAATAGCAGTGACAATCCACAGTTATCACAGTCTGTGTACGTTTTATGTCATCTCCAATTCAATTCCGCAACCTAATCCGCACATGACATTGTCTATTCATTCCATGACCTTGTCCGTGATTGTGCAATGTCATTTGTATTACAATGTGAAAAACAGATGGGTCCCAGTTATTGTTCACACTTTATTATACTCAAGAGTTTCCAAGTAGATGCAGAGCTACCATTATTTTATCATTTCTATAGATACTGGAGTGACACTGAAACATCACAGATTGGATAGATTTTCCCAAGTCTTCTCTAGATTAAACTACTAGATGTTCACAGAACTATGAGCATTTGCAGATGCAGAATATATTAAGTGTAACATATTCTTTACGTTCCTGTGGGACGCTTATTAGATGGACATCACTACATCTACCAGAACTTCCTGTATAAGTTAGAAAAGATACATAAAAAGAGCAATTTGAACCTAAATTAAATCCAGTGCTTCGTGAAAATAATGTCGCTGAACCAACTCTGTGCTTCACATGCAGCAAGTATTTTTAAAAGTTGGCAGTGCGTAAGAAATTGAATGGCTGTATTCCAAGTCAGATGTAAACGTAACCAGAAACATAACAACTCCATAAACCTAAATGACTTTCTTTACCAAGGTTTACCAGGGCATTGTTAAAGGAACACTATCAGGGTAATTCAAAGAGATTTGAAAAGTCACCGCACGTTCTGTGACTTTTCGTTCTCTTCGATTCGGTTCCTTTTGCTGATCCCATTTCGGTGACCCTGCGGTGTATTCACTAAGCACCACAGGGTCCCCGAATTGCAGGGAAAAGTTACCGCAAACCTGACGAAAACTAACCGCAAAACCTGCCAAATGCACGCCGAAAACCCGCAAAAACATCTGGATTAACCAGTCAAAGACGCCGGAAAAACTCGAGCAGGAGCCGATCACACGCAGCGAAGCCGCCGGAAAAAGCCGAGACCGCAGACAGAGGGCAGTGAATAAATTAGGAAAACAGTTTGTATGAATGTTTGAAAGTGAAACACTGTTTGCAAAGAAACTACTGAGCGAAAATGTCTGAAATTTGCATATGAGGTCCAGGGAATGATAATAAAAAGGGCTGTTACAGAAAAAAGAAGAAAACTTTTAAAAAAAAAAAATATCGGACTTTTAAAAAAAAATTAAAAAATTAAAAATGCTTAAAATATCCTAAAAAATCTAGAAATAATGAGACTCTTTACTGCAGAATTTTATAATGAATTTATTAGATATTGAATTAAAACAGGAATATTTTTAACATTGAAGCCTATGGGATTCCCCTGAATAAACTTGTCGAATTAAACCACCGAATGGCAGGGCATTTCGGGAACCTTTCACTGCTGGTTTGTGTTCTCTGAATAGCCGAAGCAGTGCTTTTTTATGGGGATTTCACTGCCCTCGAACAGGCACCGAACAGGCACCGTATGTGCAGGCAATTCGCCAGGATTTGGCGAATTGCCTGCTCTCTGGATAGCCGAATGGCCAAGAAAGGTAACCGAACGCTGATTTTCAGCGTTCGGTCACTTTTCTCAAGCAATTCGGATCTCTTTGAATTACCCTGTATATTGAAAATTTACACACACACTCTACTTTTTCCCCTTTAATAATTGTGTCAATGCTACTGATAGCTTCTGTACAATTCTTTTTTTAAAGGCATTTTTGGTTTAATGGTAATATGTTTCCAATGCTCATATTGAGGATACAAGGGGTGAGGGGAGGATGAAAGGTTTATGTCAAGTGCTTAATTACTAAAGGAGCTGGGAAATAATTAGTAGACTCATTAGTGATTAGTGACTAAAAGATCCAGGCGTTTGGGAAAGGTGCTGAGTAGTCACTCCTGAATAATAGAGACACATGAAGCTCCAGCTTCCACTTCATAGCATCTTAAGGGGTTATTCAAAGACAGTTGATCTGGTCCCGAAATGTCACTGAACGGGGAATTTCCCCGCATGGTGACATTTTGGTGCCATTCGGCTATTCAGAGAGCAGGCAGTTTGGCAAATTTTGGCGAACTGCCAGCCAGTACAATGGTTAATCTATTCAGAGAACACCGAACAGCTGAGAAAGTTGCCGAAGTGCCCTGCTGTTCGTTGTTTTCATTCGGCAGACTTTATTCAGGTGAACCCCATAGGCTTCAATGTTAAAAAATATTCCTGGTTTCATGCAATATCTAATAAACCGCTTATTATTTTAATCTGCAGTAAAAAGTCTCTTTTTTATAGATTTTTTTAGGATCTTTTAAGCATTTTTTGGGATTTTTCCAGTTTAAATTTTATTCCGTTTCTTTTTTTTTTTTAAAGCAGTTTTTCTTTTTTCTATAACAGACCTTTTTATTATCATAAAGGAGGGATCTCGTGGCGCTTAGAAAGGTTACCAGACAATAAAGACACCTCTATGTCTCAAATGAATGATGTTAAAGTCCACTGTCGCTCTAGCTGTGACAGGCTGCTCCCCAAAACACCCCAAGACAGAATGAAATAGAAAGAAGGTTTCAGCGAGCGCTCGCTGAAACCTTCTTTCTATTTCTTTTTATTATCATGCATAGGACCTTATATGTAAATTCCAGGCATTTACCCATACTTGAAAACCATACCCATAGGACATACTTGAAAACGAGAGAAATCTCAATGTATCCTTCCTGGTAAAATACTTTTTAAATAACTAAATAAATATTCGTTCAGTATTTTTTTTGCAAACAGTGTTTCATTTTTGACACTTTCATTCATATTGTGGTTTTTATTTTTTGTGCCCCATTCATCATCGTCGGCTTTTTCCGATGTGTTCAACGTGTTTTTTGTGGCGGTTCCAGCGGGTCTTCGGTGGGTTTGCGGCGGGTTTGCGACGGGATTTCCCTGCACTCTGGGGACACTGCGGTGAATGCTGAATTCACTGCAGGGTGGGGAACTTTGATTCCCCGAAGTACAGGGAAGTGCAGGGAACGAGAAAGCATAAAAATGGCGGTGACATTTCGGTGCTCTCTGAATAACCCCCTTAGGGCTACATTACACTCTTGGTGATAACGTTAGCCCTCAGCTGAGTGAGCGTTAACATTAGCCCAGGTAGCCACAGCATATTTCAGTCCAAACGCTAACGGATTAAGTAACCCGTTACCGGTTGGTACCTTGTGCTTTTCAGCGCGAGGTTACTGTACTTTGCGCTCCCTATACTTTACATGGGGAGCGCAAAGTGTTAATCAGCGTTAGGATTACAAAGTCCTAACGATGATTAACGTCCGGCTGCGGTTAACAAAATGTTAACCACAGCCTGGACTTTGGTAACGGATTCCGCTGGTGCAGAATCCGTTAGCACCAGCCACCCCCCCCCGTGTGTCGAGAGTGAGCTATTCCTGTTTTTAATTATGTGTGGGTTTTTTGTATTCTTGTAGGGAAAGTGCAGAAATCTTGAGACTATAAGGGTCAGTCTTGGTTTATTTTCTCGTGCTTTGGATCACTGGATGCACGCCTGTATATGTGGCGGCATAGCAGCAATTATGGCAATGGCTTATTGACGTGCGTCTGTGATGGCATATGTTGTGTCTTAGACACTTTTTGAGCGAGGTTAATATTAAGACCTATGTCTCCTATCAAGATTGATCAAGAATTTTCTCATGTGTCTTTTGTCTATACGATTCCTGCCTCTCACATAACTAAGGAAGGCTTCCGCCAAGAATGGCAGGAAGCGGCAGAAGAGTGTTTGCAAAAATTTATGCAGATTATATGTAAATATGAGAAATTAGAACTGGAAACAGTCGATCTTGATATCCGACAGGAGGTTGATGACGTTAAAAAAGGGACGGATGAAATGACATTTAATGATATTGGGGCCAAATTAAAAAAACAGATGGATATATATGATGGTGAAATTAGAGAGAGGAAGCAATGTAAATTTTTGAGGGATTCTGAAGATTATCGTATGGGTTTGGTGTATAAAACTAGAAGAGGGAGAAGTAAATCCCGTAACAATTATTCCTTATTTGAAGGTGATTCTACAGATACGGAGGGGAAAGGTAACTCTGGCAGTTCATCCAATGCTACCCATAGGAGAGGTATCCTCAAGAAGGGAGTCACTTTTCTAGAGAGAGATGTTATCCCAAGAAATCTCGGGATCGACGAATGTGGGGATACAGAGGGTATCGAAACAACAAAAGATCTCAAAATTAAGTCCCCCAAGGTTAATTTTCAGACTACACACTTTGATCAAAATTCCTTTGCCCTCAATACAGACAGTTGGGTCATCCTCTTTATCTGATGACACCGTCAGTCATTATTCACATGGATTACCAAATTCTAATAAATTCAATTGTGATCAGGTAACATCTGATCTTAATATTACTGTAATGGATACACATACTGGGGTTGAAGTGTCTAATGATACGATTGGTGATGAAGGTCCGCTGTTTAACAGGGAGATAATGGATAACAAGTCCTTTAGGATTATCAATCTCTCTAATTTCAATCTTGATAGTCACCATATTTCTGTATTAAATAAGGGATTATCATTTGTACCTATGCCAGGTTTAGACAAATTTGAATGGACCAAGGATGTCCATATGTTTGCACATAAACTAGCCTTGCACAAGGTTTATAAGATCTAAGGCGAACAGAGGGCCAAACAATTAGGGTTAGAACCTAGTGATTTACCCTGTCTACAAATCCTAACTGAATTATTAGGTGACCAGATTGGAGTACGGCAGGGTTTGACAGACTTTAGACCTAAAAGTCGTTTCACACCCAATCTGAAAGATTTTGACAACATTGAATTATTTTGCAATTTGGTATGCTCAGAGATTGATAATTTAGATGGCTTGAACATTAAGCCTTTGGGTTTGGATAATTTGTCCACGAAGGAAAGAAAAGCATTACATGAACTTCAGGCTAGTAATGATGTGGTGGTCAAGCAATCAGATAAAGGTGGCAATGTGGTTTTGATTTCAGTCGAGTTTTATGAAAAAATTGCATCAACTATTTTGGAAGATACGTCGACATATTCTAGATTATCCACGGACCCCACTGTTCCTTTTTTAGAACAATTGAAATCTTTGGTGGATTCAGCCCTTGATACTGGTATTATTACAAGATCTGAACACGATTTTATGGTACCCTCTTGTCCAACGATAGTCACGTTTTATGGTATTCCCAAAACACATAAGAATCTTAGGGAACCTCCAGGCCGTCTGATCGTGTCAAGAAATGATAACCTCATTCAAAATGATAGTATTTTCCTAGATAAAGTTTTGAGGAAATACGTGTTTTCTTTGAACTCTTATTTGAGGGATACTAAACAGGTTTTACAGATTTTACAAGATAGCAACTTTAATGAGAATATACTACTTTGTAGTCTTGACGTAGAAGCTGTGTTGTCATGTATCCCCCATACATTGGGTTTAAAACATGTCAAATTATATCTTGATCGTGATCATTCCTGCGATGAGCCAACTGTTCATTTTCTGATTGAACTTCTTGATTTTGTATTAACACACAATGTTTTTACATTTAAGGGTCAATTTTTCCACCAAAAACAAGGTACGGCTATGGGTTCGTCGGTGGCACCGACATACGCCAATTTATTCTTGGGGATTTGTGAAGAAACTATTGCATCTGGGCAGGAGTTTAAATGTTATAATTCAAAAATTTAACTATGGCTCCGATGTATCGATGACATATTGGTGGTTTGGGGAGGTACACAGGGAGAATTTGCAAAATTTGTGTCACTCCTGAACCAAACTCAGTTCAACTTGAAATTCACATATGAGGTACAAGAACAAAGTATTAATTTTTTAGATGTGTTAATCTCTAAGGATAACCTGGGTCCTTTTAATACCACTTTATATAAAAAAGAAACAACAGTCAATAATTTCCTCCATTGGCAGAGCTTTCATCCCCCATCCCTTAAGAGAGGGGTACCAATGGGACAATATCTAAGACTAAGGAGGATTTGATCCACTGACATAGAATTTTTTGATAAAGCTAAAAGGCTACAGCAAGACTTTAGAGATAAAGGCTATCCTAATAAACATCTTAAAAGGTCTTTCCAATGAGCATTACAGACCCCTTGTGAGGTATTATTGACAGACTAAAAGAAATCAGATGACAAATACATAAGATGCATAGGGACCTTTGATGCAGGATGGTATGCGGTCAAAGCCATTTTGAATCGGTTTTGGCCGCTTTTATTTTTTGATCCCCACTTGCCAGATGTTTTCTCACCTAGTGTATCTATTACGGCCAGATGTAGTTCCAACATACGTGACAAAATAGTACATAACCATCATGTTGGTGTTTCTCAGAAAGCACCAATTACTTGGCTTTCAGGTAATCTACAAGGTACTTACTCTTGCGGTCATTGTCTTGCATGTAAATATATTTTTAAACAATCAAAAACGATTGGAGATGCTCTCAATAAGCACTGGTTTGAAATTAAATCATCTTTTAACTGCAACTCTAGAGGACTTGTTTACCTGATTACTTGTGAGTGAGGCAAAAAATACGAATGTAAGACCCTTAGGCCCAACAAGAGAAGGATTATGGAGCACATACACTCGGTTAGGAGAATTCAGGAAACCCCTGTATTATGACATCTGGCAAGACATCAGAACAATGTGGCTACTGTCTTAAGTTTTTGTGGTTTGGAGAAAGTCATCTCTTCATCTAGGAAGGGAGATTTTGATCGAAAGCTAAGGCAAAGGGAATGTAGATGGATCTACAATTTGAAAACATTGGCTCCCTTGGGACTCAATGAGGGCTTTTTCCTTCACACCGTTCTTATGAAAATTGAAGATGTTGCGGTGCTCTGGCTCGATCTCCTAGTCTCAAATACCACAGACCTCTGTCAGGGTGGGGGCCAATTAATTTTTTTGTCCCAAAAAAGTTTTCCAATTCTACCATGTGTGTACATATTCGAGGTCTTTGTTCCAAGAATGAGGTATGCCTTTTGGGTTTTCTATAGTGGTAGGTTTAGGTTGTTGCCATGTCAATCGGCGACCCAATGTCACCGATGACATTGTATGTTTAATTTAACCATTAACATGTACATCAACTAAATACATCTATTTCTATTGCAGTATAAGACTGCTGGGTCATGGTTGATAGATAACATGGGATGCGAGTCATCAGGTATATGTTTATAGCGTCCATTATGGAACAACTTAGAATATTTAAACAATGTTTAAATGCTGTTATGGTGACAGATGGATTTGATTGGCCCAAATGGATCATGTGGTATTTCCTCTTTTCATCCTTTGCATTCTGTTTACCAGTAGGCTATAGTGACAGGTGGATTTGATTGGCCCCAATGGGTCACATGTTACTTCATTCTTGTGATTGGCCTATTGGTGGTGGACTTAATAAATCAGTTTACTAATATATCTTGCTCCATTGTTGTATAAGACTCTTGTGTTACTGTTGTTTGACAACATGGGATGTTAGTCATGGGTTTATGTTTATAGCGTTTAGTTCTGAACAATTTAGATCGTATCCACAATGCTTAATTGCTGTTTTGGTGACGGATGGATTTAATTGGCCCAAAAGGGTCATGTGTTGTTTCATTCTTGTGATTGGTTTAAATGTTGTTTACAGTGATAGATGGATTCGATTGGCCCAAATGGATCATGTGGTATTTTTTCTTCATCCTTTGTATTCTGATGGATTTAATGGATTAGTTAACCAATACATCTTGCTCCATTTTTGTACAATACTCCTGTGATACTATTGATTGATAATATGAGATGCTAGTCATGGATTTATGTTTATTGTGTTTTTATTTCTGAACAATCTAGATCGTATTTACAATGCTTAAATGCTGTTATGGTGACAGATGGATTTGATTGGCCCAAAAGGGTTATGTCGTATTTCATTCTTGTGATTGGCTTACCAGTGGGCTGTAGTGACAAGTGGATTTGATTGGCCCCAAATGGTCAAGTGTTGTTTCATTCTTGTGATTGGTTTGCTGATGGGCCATTTTGATTGGCTGCAGACAATCATACATTGAGACAGATCACTGATGTTAATTGCGAAATGAGAACCAGATGGGATATTTAGAAGCTCATTCCCCGTTCAGTGACATTTCTTTGGATTTCTTTGGATTTCCCTATATAGGAGGAATATCAGTAGGATTTTTTCAGTCACAATTTTGCTCCTGTTGAAGCTGGCAGCAAGCCAGCGAAACATGTGTCGAGCGTGAGCTATTCCTGTTTTTAATTATGTGTGGGTCTTTTGTATTATTGTAGGGAAAGTGTAGAAATCTTGAGACTGTAAGGGTCAGTCTTGGTTTATTTTCTCGTGCTTTGGATCACTGGATGCACGCCTGTATATGCGGCGGCATAGCAGCAATTATGGCAATGGCTTTGTATTATTGACGTGCGTCTGTGATGGCATATGTTGTGCCTTAGACACTTTTTGAACGAGGTTAGTATTAAGACCTATGTCTCCTATCAAGATTGAGCAAGAATTTTCCCATGTGTCTTTTGTCTTTTTGATTTTCTAATTTTCTGGTGTTCACGATGAACGTCTCTTATTTATACCAATAAAGTATTTACTGATTTTTCCGGCATTCCTGTTTTTTGAGGTGTATCCCCTAGGCAGGGGTCCCTCATTTTTTGTTTTCTTCTTTAGTTTTCTAATGGTTGAAGGTTTAATCCTTTAGAACAGGTCTGTTCCCTCAGACTTGAGGGAGGAGAGAGGTGACTACAATGGTTCAGGGTTACCGGACTTATGTGGTTGTTAACATGGGGAACGCAAAGAATTAACGTTTAAGGCTGATTAACGTCTGGCTGCGGTTAGCAAAAAGATAACCACAGCATGGACTTGGTGCTAACGAATACCACTGGTGGAGAATCCATTAGCACCAGCAGAAACCCTCCCCAAAAAATTCAGATACTCACCGACTATCCCGCAGCAAGGACCGCGGCTCCAACCGCCTCCTCCTTCCGACGGGAGCAGGGAGAGACTGGGGGGAAAGTCCCCCAGTCTCTCCCTGCAGATCACTACGCCGACATGCCGGATCTCGCCTCGTGAGTTCCGGCAGGTCATGTGACCGGCAGAGGGGAAGCTCAATGGAGTCCTATGGACTCCATTGAGTGGATGCGTGTGGCGGCGCTTATTGTTGCTGCGCGCATCCCAGGGCGTAGCGCCCGCTAACAAGTCAGCTTTTTAAGCTCCTGCATTGTAATCCCGTGCTAAAATGGGGGCGCTAGGGAGAAAACTGCAGGCACAGTTTTTTCTCCCTAGCGTCCCCGTTTTAGCATCAGGATTGTAATGGAACCCTTACTGTATAAAATGGATGGTTTATATACTGAGTAAAAAAGGCACAACTCCCGCACCTAAAAAGCTGACTGTCTTTTTGTTTAATTCCATTGTCCGTTTTTATTTACTACACCTAATGTATTTTATTTTTCATATTCATTAATCTTATTTATCAAAATGCACCTTTTATGAGCACCAATATGATGATACCATACTGATATCACATGTTGTGGTTAAATTAAGCCACCTGTCATGCATACCTTGTTACAGGTATTTAATTTTTAGTACCTTGACATAATACAGTCATCATCTGAGACTTACAGGGTTATGCAGAGAAAGGTGAAACTCTGTAGAACTTTTGGAGAAGTGAAAATTCTAGGTCAAAATAGCCAAACCAGAAAAATTCTCCCATTTATCTCACTTTCCAAATCGGCTATTTTGACCTAGAGTTTTCACTTGTCCAAAAGTTCTCCAGAGTTTCACCTTTCTCTGAACAACCCTGATAGCCCCTAATTAGCTTCTATGTTATTGGGTGATTCTCCTAAGAGTCACACAAGTGAACAAAATGTGTAAATAAAAATGGATATTTAGAATAACTTTTCCTAGCAACATAATAACCAGCATAAATAATGAAAACTCAAACATTTCAAAAAAAATATACTGTAAATAAAGAAAATCATGATGGGTGCTGGTGACGGTGAGAAATAAAAACAGCATAATCACCCGCACAAATCCAAAATAAATATACACTAAATTTGCAACACTGCACACATAATAGAGATGTTCATTGTTAGTAAGGCTTTAGTATCTGGCCACACTCCTGCATAAGTGATCTTTTGGCTAAATTTAAAAAAACCACAGGTTGCACCAACTTATATAAGCCGTAGATAAACATGGAAAGATCAATAGGAGGCAATCAAATGACTCAATTTTCAATTCAAACATTGCCAATCGTTTGTAACGGCACTAACCGACAACTGTAAGACAATGCACCTTGCCTGTGTTTACATGCTCTCCAAACTAGAGGTGATGGGAGAAATGAGCAAACAATTCAAGTCTTTGTAGAAGGTTTTAGAAAACAATATTGCAATCAACACATACATATCAAACTTCTTAATGCACATTCACATTTCATATTTATATTTAATGTCTACAGGGCAAATGAAAGGCTATTCACGCTACAAACAAATGAGGAACTGAGTATGAGCAATTCAGATTCGATGCAATGTCAAGAGATGGAAAGAGGGGACATGTGCCTGTGGGGGGGCACTTACACAGAACTCAGATGTCCACACAGGAAAGTAAAAAGAAGAGCCTGGAAGGAAAAAAGTCAAATGAAGTTATATACAACATATTGCAAAGTCAGGATAACAGATATTTGAATGGCCATAATCAATACACGGAGATTCACTGGGCTCATACACCAAAAATACCAAAACGAAGAACACAAATGACTAGCACGGTTATTCAGAGAAAGGTGAAAAACAGGAGAACTAGCAGAAGAGAACAATCTAGACCAAATAGCCGATTTGAAAAGTGAGATAAATGGGAGAATTTTTCTGGTTTGACTATTTTGACCTAGAATTTTCATTTCTCCAGTCATTCTCCAGAGTTTCTCCTTTCTTTGAATCGATCTGCCTATATCACCAACTGTTAATGCCTTAGCTTGGTCATGAGCACGGACTGCAAGCTCCAAGAGAAAATTAAATTGTGAATACATTTTCTGACCTCATTAACAAGTATCATTTGATTCCATCTGTATGTGACTCTTTCCAAAATAATCAAATGTAGTACTTAGGATTGCATTTTTATTCACTTAAAAAGAGACACCTTGTTCGTAAATCAGGAAGGTATGCACAATCAACAGCAGACCAATCATCCCTCCACTTTCACAGCTAAGTATCCATAAGTGACGCCATAAAATATTTGGACAAGCAAGTAGCTCATATATGACTGTATATACCCAAAACAGGTGTATGCTACCCTCTCCCCTAAACAGTAAACATGCAACAGAACTCATCCAGTAACTTCACTACTGGACGACATGTATCAGCAGGCTAATCACATTCTGGACTGGCCATCAGGCACACCAGACGATCCCATATTCAAATTTTGCATGTCTAGCTGATTGTGCGCGTTGACATATCTCTTGAGCAGACCTCAACAATCTTGTGCAGGTTGAAGGGGAAAGTCGAGATTTCATTGTCATAGTAATGGGTATACCCAGCATGCAAACCTAACTAGCTAATCCCTTTCGACACCGGTCCATAGAATGGCCAAGTAAAGCTTGAGAAGTCTAATGAACAAGGTCTTGCACAGGAGAATTACACATAAAAGAGAAAACAAATCAAGGTTGGTAACACAGAGCTGGGCACTCAGACTAGACAGGGTCTAAGAGTGGAAAGAGCAGACCATAAACAGAGCCATAACCAGGATATCACAAATAATAACTCAGCAAGAAGATACCACTAAGAGCAACTTCCTGAGAAAGAGGAAGTATAACATAGGGAGCGTAACTTTCTCATTGTTTGGTCTGAATGAGGAATTATAAACCGCATGTGTGGTTTATGTTTGATAAATAGGGATGAGCTGTCCGGGTTCGGGCGGTTCAGAGTTCGGCCCGAACTTTGGCAGTTCGAAAGTTCGCGAACTTTGAACTTTTTGGGTGTGTTCGGTTCGAGTTCGAAAAAAAAAAGAAATTTTGAAAAAAGTATAGAAAATGCTTAAAAAAATACTAAAAAATCTAGAAATAAAGAGACTCTTTACTGCAGACTATTGTAAGCAACGGTTTATTAGATATTGAATTAAAAACTAATGTATACGTAGAAAGATTCTCAACTCTAAATGACCTCTGTTCACAAATGGGCATAACACCAGGTGTTTTTAGTCTGGTAATCAATTTGATACATTGCACACTATACTGAGGTACTGAGGGGGTGGGGTGGTGTCTGCTTTTGATTGAGATTTGAGAATTAATTTCCCTCCTAAAACTTCCTAATATGCTGCATTTAACTGGTGTTTGGAAAAAATTCTAAATAACATCTAAAGCAATGTTATTTTTCACCTCGGGATTAAACATTCACAGGGTTATTCAGAGAGCGGTGAAAAGCAGGAGAATAGCTGGAGAAGTGAAAATTCTAGGTCAAAATAGCCAAACCAGAAAAATTCTCCCATTTAACTCACTTTCCAAATTAGCTATTTGGTCTAGATTGCTCTCTTCTCCTGCCAGTTCTCCTGGCTTTCACCTCTCTCTCAGGGTTGTTCAGAGAAAGGTGAAAACCAGGAGAATGGCAGGAAAAGAGAACAATATGGAACAAATAGCCGATTTGGAAAGTGAGATAAGGCTAGGGTCAGACTAACGCATTTTTCGCAGCGACCGTCAAAAAGTGCGTCCGAACGCACTGCCGTATTCTTTCACGGAATGCGCAAAAACGGTCATACGATGTGCATTTTTGTGCGTGATTTTTTACGGATCCAAACCAGGAAACTTTGGGTGTCTGGACGTTATGTTGGCCGGACATGAGCAGGGTCTGACGTCTCCAAATCACGCACACACGCCGCTAGTGGACGCAGCGCACTCTGTACGTCCGTACTAGCGGTTCTGCATTCTCGAAAAAATGCGTTCATTTTCCACTTGCGTTGCGCAGTCGGACTTTCGTGCGACCGTACTTCGTATATTGGCTGTCAATCTCCGTCATTTGCTGCTAGTGCGGCCGTGATTAAGTACGCCTAAAAGCACGTTAAAAATTCGCTAGTCTGACCCTAGCCTAAATGGGAGAATTTTTCTGGTTTGGCTATTTTGACCTAGAATTTTCCATTCTCCAGTCATTCTCCTGCTCTTCACCACTCTCTGAATAACCCTGACAGGGTTATTCAGAGAAAGGTGAAACTCAGGAGAATGACTGAAGAGAAAATTCTAGGTCAAAATAGCCAAACCAGAAAAATTCTCCCATTTATCTCACTTTCCAAATCGGCTATTTGGTCTAGAATTTTCCATTCTCCAGTCATTCTCCTGCTTTTCACCGCCAAAAAATCAGTAAACTTTTTCTGCGTGTCCGAAAATGTCTCCTCTTTTCATACAGACTGCCGCCCCAAGCAGTTGTTTATGGATAGATTAAAGGAAAAGCATTTACCGTCATTTGAAATGTCATTTTTTGGTTTTTACATATTTCTATACATCCTAGAAATCTGCCACTTCACGGGCAGGTTATGGGGACCTCCTAGGCACGATATTTGAAGGAATTTTTAGTTTTTATTTTTAACCCTTATTTCACGGAAAACTCACTGTCCCTTTAAAAACTTTTTTTTTAAACTTTTTGTCCTTGTTTCCTGTCCCCCAGGGCACTACCCGGACCCCCATACACCTTTTATGGCAAATATCTAGCATATATGCCCTCTTGGAGGGCACTCAAAATCGAATTTTCCGCCCCATTGACTTTTATTGAGTTCGGGTTCGGATACGAACATTTGGAAAGTTCGGGTTCGGCTCCGAACCGAACTCAGGGAGTGTTCGGCTCATCCCTATTGATAAATGACGCACCTATTATTGTTGGAATTGTGTGCGTCTTCAGAATGACACGGACGAAGACAAGCAATGCCGAAACGACTCACAGCTGGAGACGGATTCTCAAAGCTAAGAACCCTGAGGACTGGAGAATCATCTCAAATAGAAGCTGGACAGAGGAGACCTTATCAGAAGAATGCACAGGACTAGCCAGGTCAGTGACATGCCTGACGCAGGTAACAATAACAGGCATGGTGAATCCACCCACCAGTGGCTGACAGCCAGCTCTTAAACAGACCAGCAGACACCCCAAGAATGTGTTACTGAGGTCTGCTTTAAACCAGTGGCGTCACTAGGGTTGGTGTCACCCGGTGCGGTAACTTATGGTGTCACCCCCCCCTGAGTTTTACGGATTTTTTTTAACTACTCTTACTCCTAAATCAGTACTCCCATATAACACTGAATGCTCATACACACAGCGCACATTACTGTGAGGTTTATTGCTGTGGAGCTCTCTCATATGCTCACACAAATTTTTGCCAACTGCCAGCAAGTACGGTGCCTGTTCAAAGGCAGTAAAAGCACACATGGATATATATTGCCCCCAGCAGCTCTGGATATATTGCCCCCAGCAGCTCACCCATGGATATATATTGCCCCAGCTCTCATATGGATATATTGCCCCAGTTCAGAATTATATATTGCCCCCAGCAGCTCACCCATGGATATATATTGCCCCAGCTCACATATGGATATATTGCGCCTCAGCTCACATATGAATATATTGCCCCAGACCAGCTCACACATGGATATTGCCCCAGCTCTCATGGATATGCCCCCAGCACACATGGATATGCCCCAAGCACACATGGATACTGCCCCCAGCACACATGGATACTGCCCCCAGCACACATGGATATGCCCCAGCCCTCGTGGATATGCCCCAGCTCTCATGGATATGCCCCAGCAGCTCTCATGTATATTGCCCCCAGCTCATGGATATGCCCCAGCAGCTCTCATGGATATGCCCCAGCAGCTCTCATGGATATTGCCCCAGCTCCTCTCATGGATATTGCCCCAGCTCCTCTCATGGATATACTGCCCCAGCTCCTCTCATGGATTTTGCCCCAGCTCCTCTCATGGATATTGCCCCAGCTCCTCTCATGGATATTGCCCCAGCTACTCTCATGGATTTTGCCCCAGCTCCTCTCATGGATATACTGCCCCAGCTCCTCTCATGGATATACTGCCCCAGCTCCTCTCATGGATATTGTCCCAGCTCCTCTCATGGATATGCCCCAGCTCCTCTCATGGATATGCCCCAGCTCCTCTCATGGATATACTGCCCCAGCTCCTCTCATGGATTTTGCCCCAGCTCCTCTCATGGATATACTGCCCCAGCTGCTCTCATGGCTATGCCCCCAGCTCCTCTCATTGATATTGCCCCAGCTCATGGATATGCCCCAGCTCATGGATACTGCCCCAGCTTATGGATATTGCCCCAGCTCATGGATTTGCATTTGCCCCAGCTCATGGATACTGCCCCACCTCATGGATAATGTCCCAGCTCAGGGATATTGCCTCAGCTCATGGATACTGCCCCAGCTCATGGATATTTCCCCAGCTCATGGATTTGCATTTGCCCCAGCTCTTGGATACTGCCCCAGCTCATGGATACTGCCCCAGCTCATGGATACTGCCCCAGCTCATGGATATGCCCCAGCACATGGATAATGCCCCAGCTCATGGATATACTGCCCCAGCTCATGGATATACTGCCCCAGCTCATGGATACTGCCCCAGCTCATGGATATGCCCCAGCACATGGATAATGCCCCAGCTCATGGATACTGCCCCAGCTCATGGATATACTGCCCCAGCTCATGGATACTGCCCCAGCTCATGGATAATGCCCCAGCTCATGGATATGCCCCAGCTCATGGATACTGCCCCAGCTCATGAATACTGCCCCAGCTCATGGATATGCCCCAGCTCATGGATACTGCCCCAGCTCATGGATACTGCCCCAGCTCATGGATAATGCCCCAGCTCATGGATATGCCCCAGCTCATGGATACTGCCCCAGCTCCTGAATACTGCCCCAGCTCATGGATATGCCCCAGCTCATGGATACTGCCCCAGCTCATGGATATGCCCCAGCTCATGGATATTGCCCCAGCTCATGGATAATGCCCTAGCTCATGGATAATGCCCTAGCTCATGGATAATGCCCCCAGCTCATGGAGAATGCCCCCAGTTCATGGATAATGCCCCCATCTCACCTCCTGCACCGCGTGTTCTGCTCCCTCTGAGCGTCCGGTGGCATGGAGCTTGGGCGCTCGCCTGGGGGAGCCACGTGACCAGCCGCGATCTCGCGAGAACTCGGCTGGTGACGTGTTTCCCCCAGGCGAGCGCCGAAGCTGCATAGCTTCGGACGCTTGCAGGGAGCGAACACGCGGCGCAGGGTGAGACACCCGCCCTTAGGGTGACAGTGTCACCCTAAGGGCGGTTGTCACCTAGTGCGCCGCACCCCCTGCCCCACGTTACGACGCCCCTGCTTTAAACTGACAACTGAATACACCTTGGGATTGGCTACCTTAAACCCAGAAAGCCAAGCCTTTTGCATAACTCCCCCTATTTCAATAAAATGCCACCGTAGCCTTCTGCTTGCCTGCATGGCTGCACTATAAAGGAATCCTTTATTGAAAATAGAGATCCTTTTTGTGCCCTTAAATAGTTGGGCAGAGGCTGCTGACAGGCTCTCCCCAATTATTTTATTTATAATTTTTTTTCTTCTTAGGTGATTTTCTCCCTCACCGTGCACAACTCCTTTTTATGGCTCAGGGACTCCAGAAGTCCATGAAGCTTTTCTGTGCAATTCATTTTCCTATGCAAATTGCATAGCATAGGAGCCGCAAATTGCGCACTGTTGTGGGACTTACGCACTTTTCTTACACAAATTTCGTATCACCTGCACAGGATGATGGATCGGAGCTGCAAACATTGCACGATCCAATGCTGCCTCTCTGAGACCGCTCGCTACAGCATATGGACTCAGAAAGGGTGATGTCGACGTGCTCCCTGTGTGCTGATGTCACTAGTGACAGCCAGCAGAGAAATTCTAAATCCCTGACTTTTGGTGACTATGGGTAGGGTGGAGGAAACTCACCCACACTTTCCTGCCAGATTGGGGCAGCTGGGTGGGGGGAGAAGGGGGGTACTCCTGACATCCTGACCACTATAAACCAATAAAATGGCCAGGAAGAGTAGACTATCCCTTTAATAAGAAACCTTTTTGCCCAATGCCAAAAATTAAATGTCGAAGATATTAAATGTCGAAGAGAGTTACCAATTCGTCATCCCTGTAAAGGACATGATTCCAAGAATCAGAACATTTAAGAGATCCAAAATTAACACTCCGTGCTAGTATGTACCAACCCACTTTTGGGAGTCTTGCAGTCCTAGATGTCACTAACATATTTTTCCTCTAAAAAGGAGCTGCCCATGCAAGTGAAACAGGCCATTGTAAGGCTTCAAAAACAAAACAAATCCATCAGAGAGATAGCAGCAACATTAGGAGCGGCCAAATCAACATTTTGGTACATTCTGAGGAAAGAGGAACGCACTGGTGAGCTCAGCAACATAAAAAGGCCTGGACATCCACGGAAGACAACAGTAGCAGATGATTGCAGGATCCTCTCTATGTTAACGAAAAAGCCATTCACAACATCCAGACAAGTGCAGGACAATCTCCAGGAAGTGGGTGTATCATTGTCAAAGTCTACAATCAAGAGAAGACTTCACAAGCGCAAATACAGAAGGTTCACCACAAGGTGCAAATTATTCATAAACCTGAAGAATAGAAAAGCCCGATAAAAAAACATTTAAAAAGGCCAGACCAGTTCTGGAAAAGCATTCTTTGGATGGATGAAACTAAGATTTATCTGTACCAGAATGACAGGAAGAAAAAAGTGTGGAGAAGGCTTGGAAAAGCTCATGATCCAAAGCACACATTGTCATATGTAAAACATGGTGGGGGCAGTGTGATGGCATGACTTCCAGGGCAATAGGTCATTTGTGTTTATTGATGATGTGACAGAAGACAGAAGCAGCCGGATGAATTTAGCAGTATTCGGCCAAATAAAGCAAAGTTGATTGGATGGCGCTTCGCAGTACAGAGGGGCAATGATCCAAAACACACTGCAAAAGTAATCCAGGAGTTTTTGAAGGAAAAGAAGTGGAATATTCTGCAATGGCCGAGTCAATCACCTGATCTCAATCCAATTGAGCTGCATTTAACTTGCTAAAGGCAAAACTAAAGACAGAAAGACCCACAAAGAACAACTAAAGACAGCTGCAGGTAGAGCCTCGCAAAGCATCAGAAAGGAGGAAACCAAGTCCAGACGCAGGCAGTCATTGCAATGAAAGGATTCTCAAGACAATATTAAAAATGAACATTTTATATATGATTATATTCATTTGTCCAATTACAGTTGAGCCCCTGAAAATGGGGGGACTGTGTATAAAAATGGTTGCAGTTTCTAAAATTTGTACTTGATATTTATGTCCAACCCCTTGAATTAGAAATGAAAGTCTGCAGTTCAAATTAATTTGGAACGTTTTGTTTTAATTTTATTCTGGTGACACATACAGGGTTATTCATAGAGAATCAAAGTCGCCGAACGTTCGGTGACTTTTTGTTCTCTTCAATTCGATGCGATTTGGCGATCGCATTTCGGAGACCCTGCGGTGTATTCAGCAAGCACCACAGGGCCATCGTAGTGCAGGGAAAAGCTGCCGAATACCTGCCGAACACTCACTGCAAAATCCAAGGTGAATGCACACCGAAACCCGCAAAAACATCTGGATTATCCCCGCCGAAGATGCCGGAGAAACCTGAGCAGGAGCCGATCACAGCGCAGAGCAGCTGTCGGAAAAACCCGACACCGCAGACGAATGGAGTGAAAGAAAAAAACCAGTACGCTTGAATGTTTAAAAAGTGAAACGCTGTTTGCAAACAAACTACTGAGCGAAAATGTCTGAAATTCACATATGAGGTCCAATGATGATAATAAAAAGGGCTGTTACAGAAAAAAGAAAAAAGTTAAAAAAAGGAAAAAAAATTTTGCAAAAAAATCCCGAAAAATGCTTAAAATATCCTAAAAAATCTATAAATAAAGAGACTTTTTACTGCAGAATATTAGAATAAACGGTTTATTAGATATTAAATTAAAACGGGAATATTTTTAACATTAAAGCCTATGGGATTCTCCTGAATAAACCTGTCGAAATGAAGCCACCGAATGGCAGGGCCTTATCGGCAACTTTTCACTGCTGGGTTTTATTCTCTGAATGAACAAAGCTATGGGGATTTCACTGCCCTCGAACAGGCACCGAACAGCCACCGTATGTGCAGGCAATTCCCCAAAATTTGGCAAATTGCCTGCTCTCTGAAGCCGAATGGCCAAGAAAGGTAACCGAACACTGATTTTCAGCATTCGGTTACCTTTCGGCAGCCATTCGGATCTCTTTGAATAACCCTGTATGAGCCATTAAATATGAAAATTGGGCCTGTGTCCAAATATATATATGGACCTAACTGTAATTGGGTGCTCGGTGATTGCAGTTTTCAGTCTGCATTTTCCCATGGGAATACATAAAATCTGGCCTGTTAGTGGGCCCTGTGGACCAGGGTTGGGAACCACTGATCTAGAGGATATTTAATTGGATCAGAAAGGAACCAAAGAGAAGTGGGATTTAAAACTGTAGTTCACTATTGTAGCAATGTATAAGGAAAATGCAAATTGTGAAAAGTAAAGGTCTCTTGAGGAATAAGTCAAAGTTTTTAAACTATGATCCAGAATCTAAATCTGTATAAGTGGGCTTGCGGAGTGTAATGGGCAGTAGGTAAGTGGCAACAAAGAGAAAAAAAAGCATTCTACAAGGAGCAATGTAGATATGTGCAGAACTGAAAAGGAATAAGTCTGTTTTTAAAGCGGTTGCTACAAAAGTATGTAAATAAATGTTTTCATCTTATAAACATCACTGATTGCAGAAGCACAGCACTATAACATCTCTTATTTTGCAAATCAATGCACGTTATCACGAGTCATATGTCCTACGCATCACACACTTTGATAATCAGAGCACAGCAGCTGTCTCTTGTGACATGAAAAAAAGTCTCTTATTCTCTTCCAAGAAGGTCAAAGGGCAAGTAAATCTTTGCCTTTACATTACAAAGTCCACTCCTTAATATTCTAGTCAAATAACCTTTAGCTGGAAAGAGTTTAGAGATGTAAAACATGTTGTATCACAGATAACTGCACAAGCGAGCACAGCTACCAAGTAAAAAATGCTTGGATAGGTTTTTATCTGCACAATATAATTAGGGAAATAATGCAGCATTTTCCAAGCAGTAAATTAAAATTAAAAGAATATATGCCTTCCATTATAAAGAAACAATTCTTCCATTATAAAGAAAATATAGGCATTTCTCTTGTTCCCGACGTTGTCCAGGTTTACACAAATCTGTGCAAATAGTTAAGATAAGAGCAAGCAGGTTTACTTATATTGTGCAATTGTGGGGTAAAGTTTAAAAAAAGAATCATGAAAAATTCCATTATTTTAATACACATGACAACTGTGGTTTATAGATAAACTCTAGGGTCAATCCATAAACCTTCAACTCGTGGATGATGACATAGACTTAGAGGACTCAAATCTGTGAATATTTCATGTTCCTCTCTGGTCCCCCATCAGAGGTTACCAAAAATAAAAATAAATGTTCTCTCTACATTTCACTTTTACAACTATGCTTGACAAGTGTGGTTTATAAATAATATTCACAAACATCCAAATGAATGGATGTATTGATGACTTTGTACAGGTTTGTTAAACCAAACAAAAGCAGCTAGCTTTTCTCGCTGCTAACTCTCTACTTGACCCGCACCAATCCGGCTTTTGCTCCCAGCACTCCACTGAGACTGCTCTGACCAAGATGACTAATGACTTAGTTGCTGCTAAAACCAATGGTCACTTCTCCCTTCTTATTCTTCTTGACATTTTTGCTGCATTTGACACTGTTAAACACCCTCTCCAGCTCCTCACACTGCGTCAACTTGGCCTCAGTGGCCTCTCCTGGTTCTCTTCCTACTTCTCTCTTCGGAGTGTCCTTCGCTGATGCCTCTTCACCACCAGTTCCTCTTTCAGTTGGGGTGCCTCAAGGCTCTGTTCTGGGTCCCCTACTCTTCTCGATCTATACTGCCTCTCTAGGCAACCTCATCTCTTCCTATGGACTCCAATATCATCTCTGCTGACAGTCAAATCTACCTTTCCTCCCCCGATCTCTCTCCCCCTGTGTTGGGCCGTGTTACAGCCTATCAGTTGTCTCCGACTGGATGACCTCCCATTTCCTAAAGCTCTACCTCTCTAAAACTGAACTTCTCGTCTTCCCTCCCTCTAAAAACATCATTCCTGCACCCATTTCCCTTCAGGTGAATGGTGCCACCATTACTTCTCCCTTTCAGGCTAGTTGCCTTGGGGTCCTCTTTGACTCTGATCTCTCCTTCACTCCTCACATTCAGTCACTAACCAAATCTTGCTACTTCCACCAAAAATTATTGCATGCGTCCATCCCTGTCTTAATCAGGACTCTGCTAAAATGCTCATTGAAGTTCTTATTATCTCCCGCCTTGACTACTGTAACCTCCTGCTCTCTGGCCTTAAGAGATTCCAGATTCTCCCTTTGCAGTCTGTAATGAACGCCTGTGGTAGGCTCACCCCCCTCATCTCACGCACCTCTCGCGCACCTCACCCCTTTGTCAATCTTTACACTGGCTCCCTGTTTCATTTACAATACAATTCAAAATACTGGTGCTCACTTACAAAGCTCTCCATAACCGTGCCCCTGCCTACATCTCCTCTCTTATTAGCAGGTATATCCCGTCCCAACCACTTTTCTCTGCCAATGATAAAATGCTATCAGCTCGCCGTACAAGCACCCCCAACTCCCGCCTTAAGGAATTCTCCAGAGCTGCCCCCTTTCTATGGAACTCCCTCCCCCACAACATTAGACTCTCCCTGTCTCTCCAGTTCTTCAAGAGGTCTCTGAAAACACATTACTTTAGAGTAGCCAATCAGCTCACTCCATAATCCACCACTGTACATTTCTCACGCCATTTTCCCACACAGCCCACATGCACCCCACTACTTCACATACTCTGCTATTTACGCTCACCTAATGTTTCACCCCCTCTCCTCTCAGATTGTAAACTCTCGAGCAGGACCCGCTCTCTTACTGTCCTGTGTGTTTAACTTGTATGTATATTTGTTATTCTGTCTCACCCATTGTACGGAACTTGTTAGCGCTTTATAAATACATGTAACTGTAACTTAACTTCAAATACTGCCAATAAAGATATTCTAAGAGAATCGTAAAATTTATTTGATTCAAGCTCAGAAGCATTAACAAAACATAAAAAGAAACAGCCAGCTAATGGTACCAATATAAAGCATCTACATAAATTTACTTTCTTGGGCTTCATCTGCAAATTACAATTACTGTACCTGAATATCATACTTGTAAAAACATTTGGGTATGGAGTTAATTTCCATAACCTTACCCCCCACTATTGTAGCAGAAGGAACTTAGTTCCTATGTGGCTGACATAGTAAAAAGCTGCATTACCCTCCTATTCGGACATAATTTGCAAAAAATATCTATATTGAAGGGTGTTTCCACTGCTTGAATACATTGTGAATGATGTTTTTTTTCTGTATTTACCAGAGGAATGACATTCTCATATATATAAAAGCTCTGCAGCTGTTTCAACATCCAGAAACCTTTTTTTTATCACAGCCATCATAGGGTGAAAGAAATCAAAATGAGTTCCACACTTATTTTTGTAGGACCTGACCCCTGCTTCCAAAGCAGAGTCAATCGGTTCACTCTGGAGAATGTCTCCGGGCGGCAATTAGCACTGCACAGGTACAGTCATAGTTATAGGTGCAGTGCTGTGCAGTCATTGTAACGACCCACATATACTACTGAGTGCCCAGCCTAGACTAGAGCTTAGCGCAAACACAGTGTCTGTTGCTGAAAATAGTAGTTAATATTTAACCCACTCTGGTTCCAACCTCCACCTCCTGTTTCTTCAGCTTAAAATGTTCCTTTAGTCCCTTCAGTTCAAGATCAGGTATATTTCATGGTATATTTCATCTTCAAAAGCACCTGCAGGTATCCCAAGATTGAGTATACTCGATCTGGTCCAATTCTGGAGCAATGCAAAAAATGTCATTTAATGCAAATTCGCTCCAGAACATGCTTCTGAAATTTCAACACATGATAAATGATGCGATGAATTTATTTGAAAAGCTTTGAGATCCATTTTTCCGTCACTGAAATATGAAGATCAAGCTATAATGAATATATAGTAGCATTTTTGTAGCCAGCAGAGGAGATCTTCTGTCTTTCAAAACGGACTTACCTATACAGTGGGACAACTCTGTATATATTTACTGTGTGGGTAATGGAAGTAATTTTCCATAACACCACTAGGGTTTGCCAGTGGTTTTATGAAAAATCAATTGGCAGTGAATGGGATAAAGAGCACAGACAGAGTTCTTGGTGACACAGAATCCTGTAGAGAGGATCCATACAATACTTTAGTGTGGATTTGGAGAAATTCATTTTAAGACAATTGATGGAGCCCTCACTTCTAAAGAGGAGTTTGATTTTTACTATCAGAGAAAAAGAAACAAACAGAAAGAAAGGCCAATGAGGCACTTTATTAGGGATTAAACCCTCAAAATTTATAATACACACAAAAGAACACCGAACATGTGTCCAGAAATAAGTACCATAAATACTTAGTGTAATGCTCAGGAGGAACCAAAATAAATTAATTTATACAGTTTATGAACACATCATTTTAAAAATAACAGACATCTTAAAACACATAATTGTTTGTGAAATGACAGTAGTCAGCTTAATGAAACAGATCACCTTATATATAAATCAATCACTCTTACTATAGTATACTATTAAATAATAGTCTCCTTCTAGCTGCAGACCTAGCCTAGATTTTTAATATCACAAGCATAAATATTTCCTATCAGGATTATTCAAAGAGATCGGAATTGTGGCCGAAAGGTAACCGAACAGTGAAATTCAGAGTTCGGTTACCTTTCCTGGCCATTCTACTATTCAGAGAGCAGGCAGTTTGCCAAATCGTGGCGAATTGCCTGCACATACGGTGCCTGTTCGGTGCCTGTTCGAGGGCAGTGAAATCCCCATAGAGAAGCCATGCTTCGTCTATTCAGAGACCAAAATCCAGCAGTGAAAAGTTGCCGAATTGCCCTGCTGTTCGGTGGTTTCATGCGGCAGATTTATTCAGGAGAATCCCATAGCTTCAATGTTAAAAATATTCCTGTTTTAATTCAATATCTAATAAACCGTTGATTATAATATTCTGCAGTAAAAAGTCTCTTTATTTATAGATTTTTTTAGCTCTTTTAGGCATTTTTTGGGATTATTTGCGAAATATTTTTTCCGGTTTATTTTTTAAATCGTTTTTTTCTTTTTTCTGTAACAGCCCTTTTTATTATCATTCATTGGATCTTATAATGTAAATTTCAGACATTTTCGTTTAGTAGTTTCTTTGCAAACAGCGTTTCACTTTTCAAACATTCAAGTGTACTGTTTTTTTTTTTTCACTCCATTCATCTGCGGTGTCGGCCTTTTCCAGCGCCTGCTGTGCGCTATGATCTACGGCTGCTCGGGTTTCTCCGGCATGTTCGGCGTGGTTAATCCAGACTTTTTGCGGGTTTCGGTGTGCGTTCGCCAGGTTTTGCGGTGAGTGTCCGGAGGGTTTGTGGCGGCTTTTCCCTGCACTACGACGGCCCTGTGGTGCTTGCTGAATACACCGCTAGGTCGCTGAAATGGGATCACCAAATCGCACCGAATCGAAGAGAACGAAAAGTCACTGCAGTTTCTCTTTGAATAACCCTGTATGTGTTATTACTTGTTTATTATTATTATACTTTATTTATATAGCGCCAGCATATTCCGCAGCACTGAACAATGGGCACAATATAGACAGGGTTACAATACACTGAGTCTGACCAACATTTCATAAACCAGTACAGGAGGAGATGAGGGCCCTATTCCAGTGGGAACTCACAATCTAGAAGGGTTGGGGGTGGAAACAGGAGGAGAGGACTGCAAGGTGAGAGTGATGGACTGTTTGGGTCAGTGAGGTGTATTAGTGAGTCGGGTGGAAGGCTTCCCTAAATAGTAATGTCTTAAGAGAGCTTCGAAGGAACGGAAACTAGGAGAGAGTCGGACAGTACGAGGAAGAGCGTTCCAGAGGATGTGGGCTGCACGTGAGAAATCCTGCAGTCTATCGTGGGAAGAGGTGATGCAGTGAGAAGCTAGGCTCAGGTCAATGTTTGACCTTAGGGAGCAGGCTGGGGTGTATAGTGGGGAGCTAAGTTAGTGAGGGTTTTGTAGGTCAGGGTAAGGATTTTGAATTTAATTCTGCAGTGGATGGGGAGCCAGTGAAGGGACTCGCAGAGGGGAGCGGCAGAGACAGGGCATCGAGTGAGGTGGATGAGCCTGGCAGAAGCATTCAGAATGGATTGTGGGGGGGGGAGAGGCGGGAGAGAGGGAGGCCAGCTAGAAGATTATTGCAAAAGTCAAGTCGGGAGATTACGAGAGCGTGGATGAGTTACTTTGTGGTGTCAGCAGTAAGAAATGGCCGAACTCTGAAGATATTACGCAACTGGTATCGGCAGGAGGAGGAAAGAGACTGGATGTGGGGGATGAAGGAAAGAGACGAATCAAGTGTAACTCCAAGACAGCGAACCTGGTTAGATGGGGAAATAGTGATACCATCAACCATGATGGAGAAGTCAGGATTTGGGGAGACATTAGTAGAAGCTCAGTCTTGGACATGTTAAATATACTATAATATTAATTGTTAAATATATTCAGAAAGCTGCAATGAATGAGCAGAACTACTAATGCAGACAACTTCATGAAGTATAAACAGTTGCAGATCTATTACAGGATAATTCTACAATACATACAGGAGACAGGTCAGTATTCCTGCCAGCAGATACAGGAGGATATGAGGACCCTATTCCCGTGGGAATTTACAATCTAGATGGGTGAGGAGGAGAGAAACAGGAGGGGGAGCTGCAGTGATGAGTTAATGCGGGAAGAGGTGAGGACTGTTTTTGGGTCGGTCGGATGTCTTGTTACGGAGTCGGGTGGTCGGCTTCCCTAAACAGAAGGGTCTTTAGGGTGCGTTTAAATGAAGCCAGATATGGGGACAGTCTGATATTGCGAAGAAGCGTGTTCCATAGGGTCGTCGCTGCACGAGGAAAGTCCTGCAGTCTGGCATGTGAAGAGGTAATGATGGGGGATGCCAGGCGCAGGTCACTGTTGGATCGTAGGGGACGGGCTGGGGTGTATTTGGTGATTAGTGAGGACAGGTAGTGAGGGGCGGTGTTAGTGAGGGTTTTGTAGGTCAGGGTGAGTAGTTTGAATTTGATTCTGCTGTGGATGGGGAGCCAGTGTAAGGATTCACAGAGAGGAGCGGCAGAGACAGAGTGTTGGGTGAGATGGATAAGCCGGGCTGATGTGTTTAGGATGGACTGCAGGAGGGGGGGGGGAGGTGGGAGATAGGAAGGCCAATCAGGAGGTTGTTGCAGTAGTCCAGGTGGGAGATAAGAGAGTGGATAAGTTGCTTGGTGGTGTTAGCAGTCAGAAATTGTCAGGATCCAGGTTCCGGGGCAGCAGAGGTCAAGCCAATATGCAATGAATGGGATCTTACAAGGCAGTTTGTTTATATAAACAGATTTATTGAACAGGGAGAAATATATATATGATATATGCAGATTGCAGGTATAGGCAGAGAGTCCTGGGAAATGCAGAGGGTTCTGTATCTGTAGAACAGCGGGTTGATGATTCTGTAGGATAGCGGGTTAAGGATTCTGCAGGATGCAGGGCAGCGGGTTGATGATACAGGAACTGTGATAGAAGGTCTTTAACAGGAACTGTGATAGGAGGTCTTTAACAGGAACTGTGGTAGAAGGTCTTTACTGGGAACTGTGATAGAAGGTCTTTAACAGGAACTGAGGTAGAAGGTCTTTAAACAGGGTTGCAGCAGAAGGTCTTTAAACAGGTCTGCAGCAGAAGGTCTTTAAACAGGTCTGCAGCAGAAGGTCTTTAAACAGGTCTGCAGCAGAAGGTCTTTAAACAGGTCTGCAGCAGAAGGTCTTTAAACAGGTCTGCAGCAGAAGGTCTTTAAACAGGTCTGCAGCAGAAGGTCTTTAAACAGGGTTGCAGCAGAAGATCTTTAAACAGGAACTGTGGTATAAGGTCTCCAACAGGAACTGTGGTATAAGGTCTCCAACAGGAACTGTGGTATAAGGTCTCCAACAGGAACTGTGGTATAAGGTCTCCAACAGGAACTGTGGTATAAGGTCTCCAACAGGAACTGTGGTATAAGGTCTTTAATAAGAACTGTGGTATAAGGTCCTTCCCAGGAACTGTGGTATAAGGTCTTCTTTGGGAGACAAGGTCCAACGGTAAAGAAACAGGTATTCAGGTGGTCTGGACAATACAGGTTTGCTCCTTCCAGCTTGGAGATTCCAAGGTAATGAAAAAGCATTGAGCTTCAGGTGTGGCTGGGTTTTAAGCATGGAGCATTAAGGTGATTAAAGCAACACCTGAGCACTGCACAGGCAGAGGGGAGTATTGCGAATACTAGTGAATGTCCCATCACTACGAGCCGGCGCTGGATATAGACTTTTTATTACGCCGGCGGCGACGCTCCTTACAGAAATGAATGAATTTTGGCAATATTACGGAGGTGATTGCGGCAAGATGATGAGAGTGATTGGATGTAGGGGCTGAAGGAAAGACTACCTCAGCAACTCCCCCCAGACCGCAGTGCTAACCACTGGGATACTCGTGCACAGCGAATATCACCTCCTGTAGTCCATAGGACTCCATGGAGGGTTGCGCTTCTGGGCTGCAAGCCCTGTGCGATCTCACTCTTGCAAGATCATGCAGAGCCGATGAGTGATGCATATGGTTCCGGTGACACAGAGGTTCAAAAGACCTCCTCTGCTTGTATTATTTACACCATTATTAGTATTTCCCTTTAAGAACTTGAGCGCAAATCTACATTAGGTTTTCGATAAGTAAGGTATTCCACAGTGCTAGTGCAAATTACCGCAGGGATGCGGACAGACATTTTAGCACCTCCTAAAAGCTAGCGCTACAGGATTCAGCATTTGCAGAATCATTTAGCACCCCTAAACCCCAATAATCCGATGCTGACCTCTCATCCTGCGGCAAGAATGGTAGACTTATCCACCACTTCTTGTCGCCAGGAGCAGAGTGAGGCTCGAAATAAATAGTTTTCAGTCTCCCTCCGCGATCACTCATGGTTGTCACGAGAGCGAGATCACGCAGGGTTTGCAGCCACGAGGCGCAACCCTCCATGGAGTCCAGGGGGTGATACTCGCGGTGGTGCTGAAGCAAGTATCCCAGCAGTTAGTGCTGCTTTCCAGGGCGAGGTGCTGAGTTAGCGTCTGCCCCAGAATATCGCTCTAACATGGGGACGCTTTAGTGGAGCTAAGGAATATAGCGTTTTTTTCAGTTTTGGTTAATTCTGGGGCCAAAATGTTTTATTTTGAATTATTTTGCTTAAATGGGCAACTGAGAGAAGGGGCCCCGAACAGTTCAGTAAGGGCAACCAAGAATTCTAATGGAATCCCTGGTCACATGGCATGCTGAGCTGGAAACATGTCATATTCTGCACAGATCAGGAACAGACCAACTCTGCATTAAGGTGAGTTTTTAAAGTAAACTCAAAGAGTTAGAGAGAGTTCAGAGAAGGGCTACTAAAATGGTATACGGCTTGAAGGAGAAAAGTTACCAGGAAAGCCGTAATGATCTTAACATGTACAGCTTGGAAAAAAGACGAGACAGGGGAGATATGATAGAAACATTTAAATACGTAAAGGGAATCCACAAGGTAGAGGAAGGGAGTATATTTAAAAGGAAACAAAATAGCAAAACAAGAGGACATAGTCTTAGATTAGAGGGGCAAAGGTTTAAAAGTAACATCAGGAAGCATTATTTTACTGAGAGGGTGGTGGATACATGGAACAGCCTTCCAGTAGAAGTGGTAGAGGCCAAAACAGTGATTGAATTTAAGCAGGCATGGGATAGGCATAAGGCTATCCTAAACAAAAGATAAATCCAGGTTAAGTATCCATGTAATTGGGCAGACTAGATGGGCCGAAAGGTTCTTATCTGCCGACATTTTTCTATGTTTCTAAAGATTAAAATGAAAGAGGGGAGCATGAGGGGGCTCAGAAGGGGTTAATGTTTAACCCATCTGTTTCCTACCCCCTTCAGTTTTAACCCTGTAGAATCATTTTAGGTTTCCCTGCTTAGTTTCTAAAGTTTTTTTTATGTAATCCCCAAAGATCCTGAGCCCTGTCCCAGATATAATAATGCTCTGGCAGCCATAGCAAAGTGGCCAGGTTGGTTGAATACCCTCTGAAAGGATTCACTGGAAAACTTTATTTTTAAGCCATTCGAAGATTATTGCCCTATAATGGTTAGTCCTGGCCAATGCCTTCCCCGTCATTTGATTAAAGGCAAAATAAATTCCACCTTTAATCCTGTCAGAGGTGAAAGAGTGAGGGAAGAACTCAAAATGAATAGTGACCTGGTTTAAAAATCCTTTGCACTTTTTAGGATCTACACTAAATAGAGGAGATTATATAAGTGCATAGTAGGGCATCAAGTAGTAGATATGTGTGTTTTGTCTCATTCCAAATCGCAATTCAGACGAAATAACGAATCGATTTAGTCCGAAAAAGAACAAAAAGTCTAAACAAAACGGCATATGATGAATTGTTTTCGTTTTTACGAATTGATTCGTTATACTGTTTCACTTATACTGAGTCAGCACTGTATCACTGTCCTTTTGCCGTGGTGCTGAATCTGTTGTATTCAGCACCACAGGCCATGGAGAGCGACATACAGTGCTGTTCGGTGCGATTCAGTGGCAGTGAAATTCCCCATAGAGAAGTAATGGTTAATCTATTCAGAGAATGCCAAACAGCACATAAATGTCAGTGAAATGCCCTGATTTTCAGTGGTTTCATTCGACAGGTTTAATCCGGCAAATTCCATCAATTAAATATATAGTATTTCGGAAGCACTTCTGAAATAACAAATCAATTTTGTCCGGAACGGATTGAAATCGAAATGAAGCGGTGTGTAATGATTTGATTTGTTTTTACTAATTGATTCGTTAGACTCAGCCCCGCGTTCCTCTCCATTGGTTGTGGTGCTGAATCTATTGTGTTCAGCACCACTGGCCATGGACAGCGCCATGGTGCTGTTCAGCAGCATTCAGCATTCTTCTGCATTTGGCGGCAGTGAAATTCCCTATAGAGAATTAGGGCACTATTACATTCTATACGCAAACGTTAACTCTCACCTGCATGAGCAGTAGCGTTTCCCCATTTTTATCAAATATTAATTCAACCGTTTATTCTTTTCACATGCATCAAAACGTCTCTTTATTTATCTATTAAGATTTTTTCGGCGGAATTCTATTTTTCTGATTTTTTTTAAAATGATTCCTTTTTTTCTGTAACAGACCTTTTAATTATTATTCATTGGACCTTATATGTTGTTTTCCATCATTTCCATGCACTAGTTTTTTTGTAAACAGCCTTTTAAAGTTGTGGTGTGTTTTTTTTCTTTTTTGTTTATCGTCTTGTCAAATTGTTGACTTTTTCCGGCATGTCCGGCATCTGGTCGGCAGGTTGTCGGCTTGTTTCGGATCAATTCAGTGTTTTTTCCAGCGGTTTTTCAAATCGATTCTGTGGTTTTCAGGTTTTTCGGATCGATTCAGTGTTTTTTCGACAGTGTTTCAGATGCATTTGCGGTTTTTCCGATCGACTCGACTGCTTTTTCCCTGCACTTTGGGGCCTGTGCAGTGGATGCTAAATTCACCGCAGGTTCGGCAAATTTGATTCCCGGAGGTGCAGGTAACGAAAGAGCACCAAAATTCCAGTGGAATTTAAGTGCTCTTTGAATAACCCTGTCAGGGTTATTCAGAGAGCGGTGAAAAGCAGGAGACTGATTGGAGAATGGAAAATTCTAAGTCAAAATAGCCAAACCAGAAAAATTCTCCCAATCATCTCACTTTCCAACTCGGCTATTTTGACCTAGAATTTTCACTTCTCCAGTCATTTTCCTGCTTTTCACCTCTCTCTGAATAACCCTGTGTATGTGTCATCAATCAATCTAAAATTGAACCTCAAAGTCTCCCAAAGCGACATTCACGCACAAATGAGATAGTCACATAGATTCATATGTTGAAATGAAAACCACAACCTTTTTGCCATTATTATTACAGAATTCAGTGGCAGTGAATTTCCCCATAGAGAAGTATTGGTTAATCTATTCAGAGAATGCCGAACAGCACCAAAATGTCAGTGAAATGCCCTGATTTTCTGTGGTTTCATTCAACAGGTTTAAACAAGCAAATTTCATAGGTTTCAATTAAAAAAAAATCCCCATTTTTATTAATATTTATTCAACCGTTTATTCTTTTCATTTGCAGCAAAAAGCCTTATTTGATTTTTTAGGTGAAAGTGTTGGATTCCAATTATTTTAAAAAGACTTGGCTTTTTTTACTTTGTCGAATACAACATCTTATTTTCTTTCCTTCAGTCTGGCTGTGGTCGACGAGTGCTGTCCTTGCTGCTGAAATCAATTTCAGCACCACGGACAGGGTAAGTTTTTACTCAGGAGCCCCACAGTGCTGCTGTCCATGGTGCTGAAACATATTTCAGCACCAAGGACAGGGGGATTTTTTGCTCCGGAGCCCCACAGTGCTAATGTCCTTGATACTGAAACATATTTCAGCACCAAGGACAGGGGGGGTTACATATCTTTTAACCCTCGTTTTTAACTCTAATCTAGCAGTTATTAATTCATTCATTTCACCATTCCAAAATATCAAATCAAAACGAAATAACAAATCGATAAGAGAAACTAATCTCCTGATATAACAAATCGATAGAAAATATGAATCATGGTAACATAACGAACGCACCAAAAGGAATTAAAAAGCGTAATGAATTGATCCGAAACAAAACTAATTTTTTCATTGTGCACATGTCTATCAAATAGTAGTTTCAGCTGGAGTCTGAGAATTTGGAGCCACTGAAAAATCACAGGCTTTGCTCCCCCCACTCTCCCCAGAACAAAACAGGAACTGCCCTTTAAAATCTTGACTTTTGGGAGATATGTATCCAGACACACACTTGACATACACAGCTCTATACGAATACCCAGACACAGATTCATACACATACACACAAAAAAGACACATGCCTTGATATATACACACACCCATATACAGTGGCAAGAAAAAGTATGTGAACCCTTTGGGATTATGTGGAGTTTTGCAAGAATTGGTCATAAAATATGCTCTGATCTTCATCTAAGTCACAACAATTTGAAAAACACAGTCTGCTTAAAATAATACAACACAAACATTATATGTTTTCATGTTTTTATTGAACAGAACATGTAAACATTCACAGTGCAGGGTGAAAAAAGTATTTGAACCATTGGACTTAATAACTGGTTGACCCTCCTTTGGCAGCAATAACCTCAACCAAACGTTTCCTGTAGTTGCAGATCAGACCTGCACAATGATCTGGAGTATTTTGGACCTCTCCTCTTCACAAAACTGTTTCAGTGTAGCAATATTCTTGGGATGTCTGGTGTGAATCGCTCTCTTAAGGTCATGCCACAGCATTTCAATCGGGTTGAGGTCAGGACTCTGACTAGGCCACTCCAGAAGGCGTATTTTGTTTTGTTGAAGCCATTCTTTTGTTGAATTACTTGTATGCTTTGGGTCATTGTCCTGTTGCATCACCCATCCTCTGCGGAGCTTCAGTTGGCAGACAGATGGTCTTTTTCGTTTTCCAGCAAAATGTCTTGATAAACTCTGGAATTCATTTTTCCATCAATGACAACAATCCGTCCAGGCCCTGAGGCAGCAAAGCAGTCCCAAACCACGATGCTCCCTCCGCCAAGTTTTACAGTGGGGATGGGGTTTTGATGTTGGTGTGCTGTGCCTTTTTTTCGCCACACATATTGTTGTGTGTTTTTTCCAAACAACTCAATTTTGGTTTCATCTGTCCACAGAATATTTTGCCAGTAGTGCTGTGGAACATCCAGGTGCTCTTTTGCAAACTTCAAACGTGCTGCAATATTCTTTTTGGACAGCAGTGGCTTCCTCCGTGGTGTCCGCCCATGTACTCCATTCTTGTTTAATGTTTTCCTTATTGTAGATGTGTCAACAAAAATGTTAGCATGTGCAAGAGATTTCTGTAAGTCTTTAGCTGAGACTCTAGGATTCTTCTTTACCTCATTAAGCATTCTGCACTTTCAGCAACACATCCAATAATATCACACTGATTGGACTCAAGGTTGGCTCACTCCTGGCTCCAATTAGCTCTTGGAGAAGTCATTAGGCTAGGGGTTAACATACTTTTTCCACCCTGCACTGTGAATGTTTACATGTTATGTTCAATAAACACATGAAAACATATAATGTTTGTGTTGTATTATTTTAAGCAGACTGTGTTTTTCAAATTGTTGTGACTTGCAAATTGTTGCACATTTTATGACCAATTCATGCAAAACTCCACGTAATCCCAAATGGTTCACATACTTTTTCTTGCCACTGTATACTTACAGATGTACCCACAAAAGCTTGGACATGCAGTATACACACTTTAGAGGTGTATCAATTTTGAATTTATCCAGAAAATAGCCTTAAGTCAACTCTAGAGGTTAGATACATCAAAGTTATCCACTTTTTAGGGGTCTCACCAGATTTAAAATCTATTATTGCAATGTATATATGTCATGTCACCTCAGAATGTCATATCAACATATGTAAAAAAAATGTAAATGCCCCCAAGTGCCACCTCCGTGGATCTTTCCATCTTCTTGTTGTGCATTATAGAAGAGGTACCTGGACATCTTGTAATAGCAGCCACGGACCGTAATAGAGTTATCCTATGATCTTAATCACCTTACAGGAAGACATATTACTGGTAGGCAGGCCCTTTTCTTCTCTTGGTTTAGAAGAAATGGCAGGCTCAAGATTAATCTAGTGCATATATTTCTCTGTGTCTTCCTGCCTTTCTGTGCTTGGATCTCACCTGAAATATTTTCCTGTGTGTTTGGCCACAACGTAGCTTGTATGGATTGGTAAACCTCTGTGGTAGACCCTTAAATCAGGGAGAAACTATCAAAGGGTCTAGAACTGCCACACAACAAGGCATATTACAGAACAATCAACATCTGTTGAATCTTCGAGTGGGCAGTGAACACCAGGAAGCTTCTGTGGCTTCATGAAGAGGAAATTGCTGCAGCAATGCAGGTAAGTGTGCTGTTATGATTGGATAAATCAGAGGTATCTTTTGAAATATCTTGCCTCCACATAATTACACTACTCTGTGATTTGTCTTATGCAGACCATACTCTCTGACTACTTACCAAGTTACCATCTTCTGGACTGCTTTTGGAGGATAATCCAGATTTTAGCTCAGGAGTGATCATTCTCTTCTATTTGAAGGAGTCTGCAGTGGAAACCAACCCTTTGTGGGCTATGTATTAACTCATCCCAGCTTTCTCATGATTTATAACCACCGACTGCCCCATCTTCATGAAATGTTTTAACGACCTCCAAATCTTACATTATCTAAATTCCTTGGGCACCATTACAGTCATATCGCTAACATTAGCGCTCACCTGAGGGAACGTTAACGTTAGCCTTGGTGGTCCTAGCGCGGCGCACCATTTTACAACTCAAACGGGTTAAAAAACCTGTTAGCGATTGGAATCTGGCGCTTTCAGCACGAGGTTACTGTACTTAACATGGGGAATTTGTTAATTTGCTTTAGGATTACAAAGTGCTAACGCTAATTACCGTCTGGCTGCGGTTACACGAAAGTTAACCACAGCCTGGACTTCATGCTTACGGATTCTGCTGCTCCAGAATCTGTTAGCACCAGCCAGAAACCCCAGAAATCTGATACTCACCTCCTATCCTGCGGCGAGGACCGTGGCTCCAACTGCCTCCTCTGTCCGCCGGGAGCAGGGAGAGACTGGGGGAAAAAAGTCCCCCAGTTTCCCCTGCGGATTACTAAACCGACCTGCCGGATAAGCTCATGCGGCCAGCGCCATCTGCCTCAATGGAGTCCTATGGACTCCATCGAGTGGATGCTCACGGCGGCGCTTAGTGCTGCCGCGTGCATCCCGGGGCTTAGCACCGATAATGATGCAGGCAATTTTTTTAGCGCCTGCACCGTAATATCGCGCTAAAATGGGGACACAAAAGAGAAACCTGCAGGTGCAGGTTTTTCTCCCTAGCATCCCCGTTTTAGCGCGATTACTGTAATGGTGCCCCTTCTCGGGCTAAGGTATTCGGTGCTCTTTGAATAACCCTGTATTTGTTCTACTTTTCTGATTCAACCCAATTTGTTTCATGGGAGTGTGACACATTGATTTTTTTAATGCTTCTCCGCACTTTTTGTAATACTTCTAGTTTGTATATGGGCAGTAGAGGTTTTTCTTATCCCAGGGTAGAATGTAGAATTGCATGTTAGATGTGTATGCGCTTCACAGCACATGTGTAGAAAAAACAATATTTTTCTTGTGCAATATGCTGATAGGAGTCACTATAAGGTATGGACAACAAATTGGTCAGCTCCTAAGAAACTTCTGAGAGATCCCAGGGGAGACTTCTATACACCCAAAGAAAAAGACGAAAGCGTAATGGTTTAAGATCTACTTCCCAAGCATAAGACCGGCATTTGGCTGGTGTTAAAAGCAGTGGTGGAGATAATAAGTATGAATACAAAATTACAAAATACTAATCTGAGATCTGTGCAAAATCCAGTCAACCACCCAAATATGCCAGTACAATCTATTAGTAATGGCTATAGTAACAAAGCGCTGCACTAATATAAACACTTATGTCTTATTAACAGAAATAACTCCTAAGCAAACAAGCTCTTGTTATTGCATGTTTAAGGTGTAACATGGCAAAATTCCCATACTTTCAGACTGTGTTAAAGAAAACCTACAAGATTTATTTCTACAATTCTTGTGGATATACAGTTGTGTTCAAAATTATTCAACCCCCAATGCTGTAAAGGGTTTTAGGGAATTTAGTGTACATTTGTAATTGTATTCAGAATGAAATCCTACAAGGACTTTTTAAAGAACCATATGCAACTAAAATGACATCAATTGGTTTTGTAATACAGTAGTAAATGTTTCTTTTGTGAATTCTTCATTGACACAATTATTCAACCCCTTAAAGACTACCACTCTGAAGAACAGAGGTTCATTCAAGTGTTTTCAATCAGGTATTGAAAACACCTGTGGATGTCATGGAGCAGCAATAAAGCATAATAAGCACCAATTAGGCAGCTTTAAAATGACTGTGATACTCAGCTCCTTCTAGACATTTACTGGTGTGGTTACAAACATGGTGAAGTCAAGAGAATGGTCCAGGAAGACAAGAGAAGAGGTGATTACTCTTCACAGGAAGGGCAATGGCTATAAGAAGATTGCAAAGATGTTAAACATACCAAGAGAGACCACAGGAAGCAGCATTCGCAAATTCAAGGCAAAGGGCACTGTTGAAACGCTACCTGGTCGTGGCAGAAAGAAGATGCTGATTTTGACTGCTGTGCGCTACCTGAAGCGTAGAGTGGAGAAAAGTCCCCGTGTGACTGCTGAGGAACTGAGAAAAGATTTGTCAGATGTGGGTACTGAAGTTTCAGCTCAGACAATACGGCACACACTGCGTAATGAAGGCCTCCATGCCAGAACTCCCAGGCGCACCCCCTTGCTGTCTCCAAAGAATAAGAAGAGTCGACTGCAGTATGCCAAAAGTCATGTGGACAAACCGCAGAAGTTTTGGGATAGTGTTCTGTGGACTGATGAAACAAAATTAGAACTGTTTGGGCCCATGGATCAACGATATGTTTGGAGGAGGAAGAACAAGGCCTATGAAGAAAAGAACACCTTGCCTACTGTGAAACATGGAGGGGGGTCAATCATGCTTTGGGGCTGTGTAAGGTTTTTTGGAAGTGGAACCCAGGATGCGGAGAGGAGGAAGGCGAGAACTGATATGCACAGGGCTAAAGGCTGAAGGAGGGTCTAGGCGTTCCGAGGTCAAGGCAGGCGGCAAGAATCGTGGTCGTGAGAAAGCTGAGGTCGGCAACGGGAAGGTCAATCAGATAAGGATACTAGGATATTTAGGGAAACAACAGGGAGAGCTCTTGTAGCAGAGGTACCACAAAATCAATGAGCGTCTTGCCTATAGTGTTCAGGAGTTTTATGGAGGAGTCAGGAGTTGGCTCCGCCCACCCTTCGCCCTGCCTCTCTGGTCTTTCCCTCCTCTGATTGGAGCTAGGAGGGGAGATTCCAGGGATCACCTTGGGCTCTACCCCGGCGGCTGAGGTTGAAGCCGCGCCCCCCGCCGATCCGCCGCACACACGCAGACCCGCCCAGACGCCGACCACTTGAGGAACCTGCGCCATCTTGGATGGACGGAGGACCCCGCGGCCGACATCCGGACCCTGCAGCCCGCGCATTCGGATCGGGGGAGCCGCCTCTCAACCTCCTCTCGTTCCGGAGGACGTCCTCGGGACCCGGGTGAGACAGCGAGGTCTGGGGGTCCGCAAGATGGCGGCCGGAACCTGACAGGACCCCCCCTTGAAGGCGCGACCTCCGGGGGCGCCTCGGAGCCGGTTTACCCGGATAACGCCTATGAAAGGCGGAAACCAATTGAGGGGCGTGAATCAGGCGTACCGGCTCCCAAGACCGCTCCTCAGGGCCATATCCCTTCCAGTGGACCAGGTACTCAAGCCGTCTACGATGCCATCTAGCGTCCAAGATGGCTTCTACTTCGAATTCTTCAGTGCTATCCACCACCACTGGAGGAGGAGGTGTCAAGCGTCTCTGCACGTATCGATCTGGGACATACGGTTTTAGGAGGGAGACATGGAATATTGGATGTATTTTCATCGAGGGGGGTAGCTGGAGACGAATACAAACAGGGGATATCACAGATAGAATGAGGAACGGACCTAAGAATCTGGGGCCCAGTTTCTTTGTAGGACAAGTCAGACGTAGGTGCTTAGTGGATAACCAGGCCTGATCCCCCACTCTATAGACCGGGGCTGGGTTTCGTAGTTTATCGGCGTAATGCTTTTGTCGTTGTTGTGTATCTTTCAATGCCACAAGAAGTTGTTGACGACAATCTTGCAGGTGTCGGAGTCGTTTATCAACCTCCGGGACGGAACTTGGAGTTGACGGATCTGGAAGCGTAGAGGGATGGAATCCGTAGTTAACAAAGAACGGGGTGTTGTGGATAGAATCATGGGTTTGTGAATTATATGCAAACTCTGCGGTGGGGAGCAGGTCGCTCCAATTGTCCTGCTGATAACTTGAATAGCATCTCAGGTACTGTTCTAATTGTTGGTTCACCCTTTCGGTTTGACCATTGGTTTGTGGATGGTGGGACGAGGAAAGGTGGATCTTTATGTTAAGTGATTGACAGAAGGCCGACCATACCTTAGATGTGAATTGGACGCCTCTGTCCGAGACGATGGACGAAGGGACACCATGCAGACGTACTATTTCTTTGAGGAACAGTGATGCAGTTTCATTGGCTGTGGGCAGACCCGGTATCGGGAGGAAGTGTGCCATTTTTGAGAATCGGTCGACAACGACCATAATGGCCGTGTTTCCTTGAGAGGGCGGAAGGTCTACTATGAAATCTATTGACAGATCCCTCCATGGTGTGGAAGCGGTGGGTAGAGGCTGTAAAAGACCAACCGGTTTGCATTTAGGTGACTTCATCCTGTTACACTCAGGGCAGGAACGGATATACTCTGTGACGTCTTTTTTCAGGGACGGCCAGTGGTACAATTGGCGAGTTCTGTGGAGTGTCTTTCGTATACCTCCGTGTCCCGCCAGAGGTGAGTCATGGACATTCTTTAGCACTTCCATTAGGTTGTTTGGGGATACTAAAAGACACTGTTTGTTAGAGGATTGGCCTTTAGAATCCTTTTTGAGACGGGAAAGGAGGGTTGACTGGACCGTTGTGAAGTGTTTTTGTTGTAGGATCGTAGGAGGGGATGTCTCTATCGTGGAGTCTACTGAATAGCATCTGGATAAGGCGTCGGCTTTCCCATTTCTACTACCAGGCCTGTATGTGATGTGGAAGTTGAATCTTGTGAAAAATAAAGCCCACCTAGCTTGTCGAGGTCTTAGACGTTTGGCCGTCTTTATATGCTCAAGATTTTGGTGGTCTGTGTACACTGTAATGGGATAAAGGGATCCCTCCAGGAGATGTCTCCATTCGTCAAACCCACGTTTGATCGCTAGCAACTCCTTGTCTCCAACGTCGTATCTTGTCTCCGCGGGATTCAGACGTTTTGAATAAAAGGCTATAGGGTGCAGATTGCCACTGGTAAGATTCCTTTGGGATAGGATGGCTCCGGTGGCATTTTCTGAGGCATCTACTTCGAGGAAGTATGGATGGTTAGGATCGGGTTGTTCCAGGATCGGGGCACTGGTAAATAGATCCTTCAGTTTGAGAAAGGCTTTTTGAGTGTCTTCGGCCCACCTGAATTTCTCATGGTTTTTTGTAAGTCTGGTAAGGGGTTGGACTATGTGAGAGAAGTTTCTAATAAATTTTCTATAGAAGTTCGAGAACCCTAGAAATCTCTGGACCTCTTTTTTGTTTGTGGGGGTAGGCCAGGAGTGTATAGCTGCTACTTTTTCTGGGTCCATCTCGAGCTTGCCAGGAGAAAGGATGTATCCTAGGAAAGAAATCCGGGATTGGTTGAAGGAACATTTGTCCAGTTTGGCGTACAGTTGGTGGTTGCGAAGACGGGAAAGGACCTCTTCTACATTCCTTTGATGTTCTTCCAGTGTAGGGGAATATATCAGAATGTCGTCTAGATATATTATTACAAAACGATCCAAGAGGTCTCTGAAGACGTCGTTCACCAAATGTTGAAAGGTTCCAGGAGCATTGCAAAGCCCATAGGGCATTACTACATACTCGAAATGCCCATAACGAGTGCGGAACGCTGTCTTCCACTCGTCTCCTTCACGGATACGAACGAGGTTGTAGGCTCCTCTTAAATCGATCTTGGAGAATACTGTGGCTGTTTGAAGACGTTCCATGAGTTCTGGAATAAGTGGTAATGGATATCGGTTTTTTATAGTGATGTGGTTTAATTCACGAAAATCTACGCACGGACGGAGCCCCCCGTCCTTCTTTCCTATGAAGAATATCCCTGCCCCTGCCGGAGAGGTTGATGGGCGTATGAAGCCTTTCTGTAAATTTTCTTTTATGTAGGTTTTGAGTACTTCCAGTTCAGGGGTGGAGAGAGGGTAGATGCGTCCGAAGGGTATGGCTGCTCCGGGAAGGAGGTCTATGGGACAGTCATATTTGCGATGTGGGGGAAGAGTCTCCACTCCTATCTCGTCAAAGACATCTTTATATTCTTGATAACATGTGGGTAACTGTACTCCGGTCTTTCTCATATTAGTATCTAGAACTGTATTAACGGATAACGTAGGAGGGGAATTCAGACAATTCTGGTTGCAGTAAGGAGATGGAAAGGAGATTAATCCCGTAGACCATTGTATCATTGGGTCATGTTGTCTCAGCCAAGGTATGCCTAGTATTACCGGGAACATTGGCGAAGGGATGAGGTCAAAGGAGAGGGTCTCCTGGTGACGAGGCCCCGCCCAAACCTGAATAGGTAGCGTCTCGTGGGTGACTACCCCAGAACTCAAAGAAGATCCATCCACAACCTGTATTTTTATGGGGTATTCTTTATTGTGCACAGGAACACACACACGGTGAGCAAGAGAGGAATCGAGGATACAGTTGCTGGCTCCAGAATCAATCATAGCGCGGAGGGGGATCTTCTTGTCTTCCCACTGTAAGACAATGTCAAAGGATAGAAGATATGTAGATTCAGAGGGGGACCTTGGTAATTGTACGTGGCATAGAGGCTTACCTCGTGGTCGAATCTTTTCTGGGCAGGTTCTGGCAACGTGGCCTAGTCTTCCACAATAAAGGCAGCAGTTTTCTTTTCTACGCCTCTCTAATTCTGCAGGGGGTAAATGTCCTCGTATCAACCCCACTTGCATAGGCTCTTCGGAAGATGCCAGTGGTGACGAGGAGACGGGAGGTAGAGCCAGCGGACGTGGAGTGTTAGACCCCATTCGTCTTGTCTGAGGGAGCAGAGAAGGATACGGATTGATGTTTTTCTCTAGTTGGCGTTCACGCCACCGGCGATCGACAGAAATGGATAGAAGAATGATCTCCTCGAGGATTCGAGGACGGTCTCCTCTGGCTATCTCGTCTTTGATGTGATCCGCCAGTCCCCTTCGGAATTGATCCACTAGGGCGGCCTCGTTCCAAGCCGTGTCTAGAGCATATTTCCGAAAGGATGTAACATACTCCTCGACAGGGTGTCTCCCTTGTCTTAAGGCTCGGATAGCTGTTTGAGCGGTATCTGTCTTGAATGGGTCTCCGAACATCGTCTCCATAGAGGCCAAGAATGATAGCCAAGAGTTCAAAGTGGGATCTTGGGCATGGATCAGGGTATGGGCCCAAGTGCGTGCTTCTCCTGTCAGTAAGGTGATTACCATCTGAATCCTTACATGATCGTTGGTGTATGTACGGGGTTTCAGCGAGAAATACAGGAGGCAGCTCGTTATGAAGTCCTGGAACAGTTTGCGGTCTCCGTTGAAGCGATCTGGCATTGGGACCTCCGGTTCTGGGGTATGGACCTCACCACCAGAGGGCGCTGACGAGGCAAAAAATGACCAGGGAAGAGGTGGAGAAGGACCAGGTCTTCCAGCTTGGAGGTCATGTAATTGCGATTGGAACTGTGCCTGGGTAGACTGTACTTCTTGTAGCGATTGTGTCAGCGTCCCCATCTGACGGGTTAGGGCGGTCAGGGCCTCGGCCAGCTCCGCGGATTCCATGACGAGGCTCATTGATTATGTAAGGTTTTTTGGAAGTGGAACCCAGGATGCGGAGAGGAGGAAGGCGAGGACTGATATGCACAGGGCTAAAGGCTGAAGGAGGGTCTAGGCGTTCCGAGGTCAAGGCAGGCGGCAAGAATCGTGGTCGTGAGAAAGCTGAGGTCGGCAACGGGAAGGTCAATCAGATAAGGATACTAGGATATTTAGGGAAACAACAGGGAGAGCTCTTGTAGCAGAGGTACCACAAAATCAATGAGCGTCTTGCCTATAGTGTTCAGGAGTTTTATGGAGGAGTCAGGAGTTGGCTCCGCCCACCCTTCGCCCTGCCTCTCTGGTCTTTCCCTCCTCTGATTGGAGCTAGGAGGGGAGATTCCAGGGATCACCTTGGGCTCTACCCCGGCGGCTGAGGTTGAAGCCGCGCCCCCCCGCCGATCCGCCGCACACACGCAGACCCGCCCAGACGCCGACCACTTGAGGAACCTGCGCCATCTTGGATGGACGGAGGACCCCGCGGCCGACATCCGGACCCTGCAGCCCGCGCATTCGGATCGGGGGAGCCGCCTCTCAACCTCCTCTCGTTCCGGAGGACGTCCTCGGGACCCGGGTGAGACAGCGAGGTCTGGGGGTCCGCAAGATGGCGGCCGGAACCTGACAGGCTGTTTTGCTTCTGCAGGTACAGGGAAGCTTCAGCGTGTGCAAGGTACCATGAATTCTCTTCAGTACCAGGAGATATTGGATGACAATGTGATGCAGTCCGTCACAAACCTGAGGCTTGGGAGACGTTGGACCTTTCAACAGGACAATGATCCCAAGCATACCTCCAAGTCCACTAGAGCATGGTTGCAGATTAAAGGCTGGAACATTTTGGAGTGGCCATCGCAGTCACCTGACTTAAATCCGATTGAGAACCTCTGGTGGGACTTAAAGAAAGCAGTTGCAGTGCGCAAGCCTAAGAATGTGACTGAACTGGAGGCTTTTGCCCATGACGAATGGGCGAAGATACCCGTAGATCGCTGCAAGACACTTGTGTCAAGCTATGCTTCACGTTTAAAAGCTGTTATAACTGTAAAAGGATGTTGTACTAAGTACTAAGATTGAATGTCACTTGGGATTGAATAAAACTGATAATGATGTGAGCACAGAAAAGACATTTGTGATTATTTCATTATAAATGTTATGTTATATTTGTCTGACCTACACGTGCCTCTTTGATTTAATTGTAAGCAAGATGACTGAATGATCAAAATCAATGTCAAACTGGCCAAAACACTCAATTTCAGTGGGGGTTGAATAATTTTGAACACAACTGTATGACTTGAATCAGTGTGCATTTATTGTGGTGTTGCAGTCGAAAATTGCAACTTTCTACTTCCTGATATAAGGTACTTTTTTCCTACACACTGTGGATTGGGTCCAACTGCACAACACTTATCGTTTTCAAAATACAAAAGCGTTGGTGGATCTTTTACTATTAAGCCACATTAGTTCCATCACTTTAAAACAGCTGTAAAATACAATTTAGCAAGGTCATAGACACAGAAAAGGCCCTTTGAACCACATATGACCTGTAACCTTCTGTTTAGGCATTTTGGATATAGAGTTAATTGGTTAATTATCTATTGTTTAGAGGCATGCTACATAAAGCAGCATGACAAATCCTTACACTATGGTTTGCATCACGCGAATGAATGGTGCAGTAATTGATCAGTCTGCTGCTATTCACATGCTGATTATTCTGTAGGATGTCAGAGATGTCCTTTTTACACATATAACATCAACAAAAATAAACAACTATAGTGTAATTTGTAGACTGGTCGTAGAGAAGTTTTGTTTTAAAGATCTACTGCATAAGGTTATTTTATTTTATCTTCCTTTCAGATTCTAATTATTTTTATATTTATTTTGTTTATGCAAGAGAACAGAAAACAGGAAATGGAAATAAAAATGGTAGATGTTTAAAGTTCTAAGTAGTTTCATACAGGGTTATCCAAAGAGATCCGAATTGCTTGAGAAAGGTAACCGAACGCTGAAAATCAGCGTTCACTTGCCTTTCCTGGCCATTCGGCTATCCAGAGAGCAGGCAATTCGCCAAATCCTGGCGAATTGCCTGCACATACGGTGCCTGTTCGAGGGCAGTGAAAACCCCATAAAAAAGCACTGCTTCGGCTATTCAGAGAACACAAACCAGCAGTGAAAGGTTCCCCTAATGTCCTGCCATTCAGTGGTTTAATTCAGCAAATTTATTCAGGAGAATCCCATAGACTTCAATGTTAAAAATATTCCCGTTTTAATTCAATATCTAATAAACCATTCATTATAAAATTCTGCAGCAAAAAGTCTATTTATAGATTCTTTAGGATACTTTAAGCATTTCTTCTGAATTTTTTTTTTTAAAAGTCCGATTTTCTTTTCTTTTTTTTTTAAGTTTACTTCTTTTTTCTGTAACAGGCCTCTTTATTATCATTCCCTGGACCTCCTGTGTAAATTTCAGACATTTTCGCTCAGTAGTTTCTTTGCAAACAGCGTTTCATTTTCACAGATTCATACAAACGGTTTTGCTAATTTATTCACTGCCTCCTCTGCATCTCAGCTGCTTCAGCTGTGTGTGATTCGACTGCTTCGCTGCGTGTGATCGGCTCCTGCTCGGGTTTTTCGAAGGTTAATCCAGATGTTTTGGGGGGTTTTCAGCGTGCATTCGCTGGGTTTTGCGGCTAGTTTTCGTCGGGTTTGCGGCAGCTTTTCGCTGCCATTCGGGTACCCTGTGGTGCTTGCTGAATACACCGCAGGGTCACCGAAATGGGATCGGCAAAAGGAACCGAATTGAAGAGAACGAAAAGTCACCAAACGTGCGGTGACTTTTCGAGTCTCTTTGAATAACCCTGATAGTCTATAGCAATAGGTCCAGTTCATGGATTTTGGTTCTGTTGTTTCGAGATAAATGTGGTTTCTAAAAAAACATGCATTTCCAAAGGTTTAGTGAATCATCTCATTAAACTGCAAATATTTCTTCATATAGCACAATTTTAGTTTATGCCACTATCAGATATTTAACTCTATTTTGTATGAGGGAAGTTAAAAAAGTAAGGTTAAAATCAATTGGTGCTTTATAAATACCTGTAACTGTAATGATGCTAATTCAAACATTTTTCAAAGAAAGCTTGTTTATTCAGCATTTCTCAACAAAATCGCCACGCAATTTTATTCTTCTCAAATCATCTCAGAAAATTATCTTTTTTCAATGAAGATATATCTCCAGTGACAATTGACTTGAAGTTAGCAGACTTCCCATCTACAGACGTGATGAGGAGCTTTTTGGCAAACTCAGCATGAGCAGTTTTTTGTTCTACATTAAACAAGTCCAATGTGACATGAAGAATCCTCAACATTCTTGTTTTTGAAATGTTGAATTCTTCCACAACTTTGAGAATAGTTTGAGATTCCTGATTTAGAAATTCCTTGGCTACATTGGTCTCATCTGTGGATGTGCAGGTCTTCCTCTCTTGGTTTATAACAAACATCACAATGTCCAGAATGGAATCTGCTAAACCACTTGAGGAGCATCTGGAGACTTGAGGCTTCATCACCATGATGGGTTTTGAGGTCTTCAAAACACTGAGAAACCACAATGAAATTGGAAGAGCAATTCTACGTACTGACCACCGCCACTCTTTGAGTCACCACGCGTCTCCGTGTTCGTCTGTGGGGATATCAATTTTTTACAAGTATTAGAAAGATTAGGCTTTCTTTGAAAACAAATTGAGTTAACATCATTATTTCATTGATTTTAAACTTACTTATGGACCTAACCTCGTATACCTACTACAGTAAATGTGAAATTAAGATAATGCTCATACCTTGATTCCCTGCGATTTCGGTATACCCCTTACAATAGTTCTTGGGAATAGCCTATGTAGAGAATATGAATTCTTTGAAGCCAAAACGAGGTTTGTTGGCATCTTAATTCATGGATATCCTGTCTGTGAAACAGTTCAAGGCTATTCTGACCCTTCGCCTTAGTCCATTTCTCACTAAATAACGAATGACTACGCATATATAAAAGACACAAGTGTAGATTACGAGTCTAGTGAAGACTTAACCAGTGCTCTGACTCACTCATAGTCATTAAAGTGTATAAATTGCTAAATTTTCAACAGCTCTGGATTATTTTGCAGCATATTGGAATACAATCATTAGCTGTATAAGTAGCTCTGGTCCTACAGTCAACTTTACATATATGTATGTAAGTACAAACACAAGCACATTTTTCAAACGTTGTCTCTCAGGGATCCATTTATTAATGACATGGGTCTAACAGTAGGTAAATCTAACATTTGCTCCTTTGAGCTGTCATAATTATTTCTAGCATAGATTTAACATAGTGGCGTAAATACATTTTAGAGATTCTACCCCTTATTGACATAATAGCTAGCATAAAGCAATTATTTTAGCTATACTGTATATACTGCACCTATTTAATTTACTGGATTGATATGGGGTGATTGCAATGAAAAATACAATCAAGCCCACCTTCTTATCACCCCCAATGCTCTGCTATAATATTTGGGGAATCTTACAAACCAAATACCTTCCATTAACTCATGGCAATTAGAAACAGGTCCACTGATCTGTGTGATAGGGCAAAAAGATTAAATCACAGAGATTCCTGTCACCCTAAATACTCTACTCCATTCTAGAAGAAGAGTGGTTAAAATGGGAAGCAGGTGTGTTCTAGGTGTTTTTTTTGCTTGTTTTATATTTGCTTGGTATCTTTATGTTTTGTTTTGTTTTTCTTGCGGAGCTTCATGAGCGCAAATCTTGGTGAGGTCCAACTCCTCATGAAGAATCCTCATCTTGCATGTTTTTGTTGAATTCTTCCACAAGCTTTTTGAGATGGGTTTGAGGTTCCTGATGCAAAAATTTCTTCACCTTGGCCACCATGGTCTCATCCATGAATGTGCGGGGGCAACTCTCTCTTGGTTCATCACAAGCATCAAAATGTCCAGAATGGAAACTGCTAAACTACTTGTGGACTGTCTGAGGACTTGGGTCTTCATCACCAAGATGGGTTTTGAGGTCTTCAAAGCACTGTTTTACAGGGAAACCACAATGAAATTAGTAGAGCAAATCTATGCGCTGACCACTGCCCCATTTTGAGTCATCAAGCATCTCCATGATCATCTGTGGGGTTATCAATATTTTTACAAGTATTAGAAGGATAATGTTTTCTTTTTTTGAGTTAGCATCATTATTTAATTCATCGGATCTTCTCTCGTATGTCGCCTCTTTTTTTATCTTATTGCTACCATTCTATAGACTCTCACCTGTTGTCAATGACGGGAGTGATGTAAGGTGACAAGACTCCCTCCTATGCAATTTTTTGCCCCACACCATGGCACCCCACCAAATACAATAAATCCACCATTGTATTCTCTGTACTTTTGTACTCTGCAGCAGGACAAATGTGGACAAAATTGTTACTATACAATTATATTTTCAGTTGTTTCCTAAGTGTTCTACTTCATTAATCCATTATATGAGCCCAAAAATAAATTGTATCATGACTGTTCCTTCATTTGGAAAGGGTCTCTGGGGAATAAACTAAATGTGGTTGCTCCTTAAAAGACATATCTATAGTTCTAGCAATTCAGGTCATAAACTCTGCCCATTTTGCCAGGAGAGCTTCAAAGATTCCCGTGGTTCTACTGATCCTCCACTGAATGGAGGCATCTCTTAACATACTAAAGTCTAAAGTATTAGTTGATCAGTAACATATACATGTGAACATACATATCAGTTTGCCATATTTAAATTCAGGAGCAAAGATGTTTGCATTAAAAAAAAAGAGGCAGAAATTAAATAAAAGCACTCCATCAACTATGCTACTTGCATATAGCTTGTGGTTTAAGGTGTTCTTCTGTTGTTAAGCAGCATAAATAGTTAAAGACCTTTCACTGAGATGATTCTGCGCTAACAAACATAGTTGCTCATCACAAGCACGGGACGTACAGATAACCATGTCTCGAGAACTACCACAAACAAGACCAAAAATGTCTTGTTACAAAACCACCCTCCCCTTCTCTTCCTTCTTTAATAAAAGATGTATGTGCGCACTGAGGGGGTATGCAGTTTTGAAATCCCTCCCTGTTTGTGTCATTTCTGCATCCCGATAATGGTCAAGTTGCCACCCTTGGGGAGCCAAGATACCAGCGGTTGCATTGCCCAGATACGGTTCAAAACAAAGATGTTTGACTCACGGCGGGTCAATGTTCCTATGTGACAATGGAGGTTCCCCTTTAGGTAACATCACTGCTATGCATGGAGAGAGCCTGTGGAGACATTGGTTTGATCCCAGCAAGAGCATCTCTCCAGTAAGTGTCCTTGGGCAAGACACCTAACGGTACATACTCGCCACCCAGGGCATACTTGAAAACTAGAGAAATCTCAATGCATCCTTCCTGGTAAAATCCTTTCTAAAAAAAAAAGATATATTTCCTAATGTTAGAGCTCTTTGGTGGCTCGTTTGAGATAAGGTACTGAGGCCAGTGAGTATATTTTCTTCTCATTTGTCCTTTCTCCCATATCCCTGTAACTCGGACAGACCAGAGGTCCAGGCAAAAGGCAGAAGGTTGTTCCCGCGAAGACTCTGGGTGGCTCCCATTGGTGGTTTCATATTTGCGTATTCTAAGGCTAGGATCAGACGAACGCATTTTTCGCGTCGTCCGTGAAAAAGTGCGTTCGAACGAATGGACGTATTTTTTCACGGAATACGCGATAGCGGTCATACGATGCGCATTTTCGTCCGTGATTTTGTACGGATCATCAATAAAACACTTTTTGCGTCTGGACGTTATGTAGGCCGGACATTAGCAGCGTCTGACGTCTCCTAATCACACACACACGCCGCTAGCGGACACAGAGCACTCTGTATGTCCGTACTAGCGGTTTGACGTTCTCAAAAAAATGCGTTTGTTTGCTGCTTGCGTTGCGTGGCCGCACTTTCGTGCGGCCGTACTTCGTATATTGCCTGTCATTGCCCGTCATTTGCTGCTACTATGGCCGTAATAAAGTGCGGCTGCACGCGCGTTCGCACTGCGTTCGTCTGACCCTAGCCTTAGTTTTACTTTTGTTTTTGTTTATGAATGGATGAGATATATGGGATGAGTGATTCCCCATGTGTGGGACAACATTTTAAACCCCAAGGTAAGAGAACTCTTGTTTCTTTGGAGACCTCTCTCTGTGTTAAAGTCAAATCAGTCCAACGCTGCAGTGTAATTTTATATTTTTTTAACTTTTTGGGTGTGACACTACCTATGTTTATTTGCTTTCTTAGTTACTGATAGCTTGCTAACAGTATGGGTGCCACTTGTTCCAAGGATGTAAAGCAGCCTAAGTCTAATATGAGCATTGTATCTTTACAATCTGAAGAAGCACCCCTGAAGACTAAGGGCAGTATTACAACGTTGGTGCTAACTTAACCAGAGCTGTTGTTAACTTAACAGCTCCATAGGCTATAATGGCTCTGGTAAGTTTACAACAGCTCTGGTTAAGTTAGCACCAACTTTGTAATATAGCCCTAAATGTTTGTTCTAATTGCTGCTGATAGCGAGAGCAAATTCTACATGAACTACATGATGACTATTCATTTGAAAAAAAATTAAGATTATTTTGTATTGTGTATTCTTGCTGGGTATGTTTTTATACTTCTCACCCTTTAATGGGAGTTCTATGGTCCAGGAAATCTTAAATAATCTATTTATGTGTAACTAGATGTATCTAGGATACATTAGATCACATTAAATTAAAACTGGAGCCAATCAAAGTATTTTTTATAATGTACTCAGGAATATATAACTGTCTTTTAATATAGTTGTCTCAATAGTTTTATGACATTTCGTTACAGGTATAACATAATAAATAAGCATAGGAATTAACTAGGTGGTTAAAATAGTACCATTACTGTTACACTGTAAAGAAGATACAGAGGGCACTATTCCCTAGTGAACGTTAACATTAGTGTTTGGATGTGTAAGCGGTACCGCCAGGATAAGTGACTTTAACACATGCCCCCCATATTACCTTCCTGATGCTAAACCCGTAAGAAATCGCTTAGAACATTGTTTTTTGCGCTTGCTTCCAAGAGCTTACTGTACTTTGCGCTTTCTATACTTAACATGGGGAGCGACAATCATTATTTAGCGTTTCGATAAGTAAGGTATTACAAAGTTCTAGTGCTAATTACCACAGGAATGCGCAAGCCAATAAATCTGATACTCACCTCTCATCACGTGGTGAGAACAGTGGTCCGATCCACAGCTACTTCTGTCCACGAGCAGAGTGAGACTGGGAACATATAGTTCCCAGTCTCTCTCTGCGGCATTGTAGATCTGGCGAGAGTGAGATCAGGCAGGGCTAGCAGCCTGAAAGCGCAACCCTCCATGGAGACCTATTGACTCCAGGAGGTGATACTCGCGGTGGCGTGAAAATGCTACTGCATCTAACATAGCGGTTAGTGCTGTGTTCTGGGGAGAGGTGCTCAGCTAGTGCCTGCCCTGGTATATCGTGCTAAAATGGGGACACTACGGGAAACCCGCAGATGCAGGATTTCCACCTTAGCGTCCCCATTTTAGCATAAAAAACGGAATAGAGCACAGAGTGTTTTAATACATCTCATGATAATCTCAGGTATAATGAATAAATAGCTTTAATGTAAAGCACTATATTTTGGTGTTAAATGGGAGGGACGGTGAACGTTGGCCTGTTTGTGGGTTATATACAAAAATAAAGCTGCATGGGGTCGATGACCCTGTGGGGTGTTTGGGTTTTGATTTTTCAGTAGACCACTGGCCTCCTTGGGAAATTATTAATGTATATTCTCTGTTTTTCTTCTTGTACTATTGAAAACATATACTGGTTGTGCTGCACACCAGTCATCAACAAATTATTCAGGGTGCTACCAACTATCAATATGGGCTTATCCTAATTGCCCCTCAAGAAGTAACCAACATATAACAAACTGGTAATTGGTGTACTGGTAATTTTACATACTATATATTTTATTATTTGCTTAAATAAAAACCACCTATTTTATACCTGATTAGAGTCCTGGCTGTTTACATATACCCAAGGAGGTGGCTGAGGCTGATAGGTGATCTGGTGCACATAGACAAAATCACCAACCGCCTTCAAATCTGGTGTCTTAGCTGTGAGACACCAGTAAATGTGAGCAGTATAGCTTATGGTACATTTGCACTTCTATTTAAACTGTGCTACGTTATGTATGATTTTTACCTTTGAGGACTACAGAGGACCCCAGAAGTAAACACGGAACCTGCGCATATACCACCACCAGAGCATCGAAGCACCAACTCTGCCACCTCCTCACTTCTACATATATAACAAGATGCATACCAATGTAAAACATAACTTTTATTGTAGATAATATCTTAAAGATAATAAAATCTTTTATTTTTGTGTACACACTGAAAAAGCTGTATGAAAGCAACAAAATACACAATGTACTCCTATACAAAAATATATTTTCATCACTATAAATTACAGCAGTGGCATCAAAATAACCCCCATTAGTGAACAAACATACCCTCATCATCAGAAATGTTCCTAAATCCATGGAATGAGTATCCACAGCAATATCCAAGATCCACACTACTAATCGAGTAAGTGTATACAAACACCAACACAAATCCACACACAAGAAAAAATAATGATAATGGCAAAAAGAATTTGGAGCCTCCAGGTAAACTGAACAAGCAGAGACCAGGTATCTCAACATTTCAGCATTAAAGGCTTTCTCAAGGGGTACGTTACAACTTATCACCAGTGTAGTATATATACCATGATAGATTAGAAGCCCACAAACGAGGAATGCCAGTTAAAAAGCCTCCCTGCACATGTTTCCTGTCACATTCGCATCCATCCAAGGGGTCAAGGAGGAAAAAGGGGGTGGTAATTTTTTTAAGAAACTTTATTTAAAAATTCAGGTCAACAGTACAAGAGTTTGTGATAAGAGACAAAGTGACATTGCAGAAACACAACAGTCCCCCCCCCCTCATTCGGGATAAACAGTCACATTGCCAAGCCCAAACGTTTAAGCAACAATATACATAAGGCACTTACATACATCAAGAGTCCTGCCCCAAAAATCGTGAGAGATCTTGTCATGCCCCCACTGCTGACTGTACTGTGCGTACCATCTGTGCTCAAGCAGCATATGTAAAGTGCTGCCCCATGCTTAGCACTGCTCTCTGAAACATAAACAGTTAAGCACTACAAACACACACCACACTCTGTCAAAATAAAACTCTCCTCCTCCCATCCAGCAATGCTTCTGCATTAAGACATTAAGATTAAGCTTTGTTCCTAACCAGACGTGTTTCCTGAGCTCCCCTGTTATTTACTATTGATCTCCTGTGTACCAGACCCCCTGCTTTGACCAACGATTACCACCTTATGCCAGCCTCTGATAAATGGACCGTCCTGACCATTCTTCTGGAATACCCACCTGTACCTTGCATGGAGACTTCCTTTGTGTCTTGTCTACCTCCCAAGGGATATTCCAAGTATCCTGGTCCCTTCTGTCTGTATCTGTGAATCCTCGCATACTGGGTTTAGACCACCCTGCAGACCATTACAGAACTGAGGGGGTGCTCGGTAATAATGGTAGGCCCGACAGTGACCGTCGCAAGTGGTCTCATATGTAGCGCAAATGTTTGGAACTGTGGTCTCGGGTAAATACAGTATGAATACTCCCAAAACAACAAAAAAATCTTAACTTTTGTTTATTAAAAGCAGCCTCTGCCCAATCATTCTGGAAAAATGCATAGAAATGGTAATAGAGCATGCAGGTGGTCGGAGAGTAGCGACATCCACTGTCCAACAAAGGTTTTTTGGCAGTCGCTGAAAGAATACCTAACAAAACTTTATGCAGGCCGGATGTAGGGGCCTACTCTGGGGTATCAGGTACCTGGAGACTTTGAACTTGGGAGCCACACCTCCTTACCTCATCCCAAAAATAAAGTAATAAACAGACAGGATCACAAGCAGTGAAAGAGATCTGCATTTTTATGTAGGTATTTTAAGCACTACCCAGAACAGTGCTGTTAGAAAAGAGCCATTTTTGCCGGTCCTACGTACACTCTATGGAGTAATTTGAAAAACATTTCACTATAGTGAACAGAAGGAATCTGTTTGCTTAATTTATTAGTGGCTGTGATTAAGGTAAAGGAAGATTGCTGATGGAAGTGTAGACACCATCCAGCCAGGCCAGAGATTGTTGAAAACAAGTTATACTTCATACTGTGGTCTAAGAGTTGACCAAAATATAGCTGCGAATGAGCAAACACACATTATCTTATCCAGAAGTTTAATTAAAATCCAAAGATATTAATTGCTTCAGATGCAACCAACAGCAAGTAGTTAACTGGATGGAAATATATACTGTAGGAGATACTAATGCACAAAGGTCATTATAAGGGCAAAGTTTTCTAGAGGATAAGCTTACAAAGTTACAGAGTTGTGTAAGGCCTTTCACTGCCAGGGTGCGGAATATCGGGGCCACTGATCTGTCCTGGAAGATTGGGTTATATAGTAGAGGTTGGAAGATGGAGGTCTCCCAGGATAGGTCCAAATGTTTACGAGCACTATACCAGGCTACATGTCCTGTTGATAGGAGAGGATTAGATTTCAGTAGGGAGGGCACCAAGAAGAGGGGACATGGAGGAAGGCTAACAAAGAGAACAGGTAAGCCATGGCCAGATCCAAGACACGATCAGAGAATTAAGAGACCTCAAGGAGCCAGTCTACAACAAAACGGTTGGGCAGCTACAGTTGTGTTCAAAATTATTCAACCCCAACTGAAATTGAGTGTTTTGGCCAGTTTGACGTTGATTTTGATCATTCAGTCATCTTGCTTACAGTTAAATCAAAGAGGCACGTGTAGGTCAGACAAATATAACATAACATTTATAATGAAATAACCACAAATGTCTCTTCTGTGCTCACATCAATATCAGTTTTATTCAACCCCCAAGTGACATTCAATCTTAGTACTTAGTACAACATCCTTTTACAGTTATAACAGCTTTTAAACGTGAAGCATAGCTTGACACAAGTGTCTTGCAGCGATCTACGGGTATCTTCGCCCATTCGTCATGGGCAAAAGCCTCCAGTTCAGTCACATTCTTAGGCTTGCGCACTGCAACTGCTTTCTTTAAGTCCCACCAGAGGTTCTCAATCGGATTTAAGTCAGGTGACTGCGATGGCCACTCCAAAATGTTCCAGCCTTTAATCTGCAACCATGCTCTAGTGGACTTGGAGGTATGCTTGGGATCATTGTCCTGTTGAAAGGTCCAACATCTCCCAAGCCTCAGGTTTGTGACGGACTGCATCACATTGTCATCCAATATCTCCTGGTACTGAAGAGAATTCATGGTACCTTGCACATGCTGAAGCTTCCCTGTACCTGCAGAAGCAAAACAGCCCCAAAGCATGATTGACCCCCCGCCATGCTTCACAGTAGGCAAGGTGTTCTTTTCTTCATAGGCCTTGTTCTTCCTCCTCCAAACATAGCGTTGATCCATGGGCCCAAACAGTTCTAATTTTGTTTCATCAGTCCACAGAACACTATCCCAAAACTTCTGTGGTTTGTCCACATGACTTTTGGCATACTGCAGTCGACTCTTCTTATTCTTTGGAGACAGCAAGGGGGTGCGCCTGGGAGTTCTGGCATGGAGGCCTTCATTACGCAGTGTGTGCCATATTGTCTGAGCTGAAACTTCAGTACCCACATCTGACAAATCTTTTCTCAGTTCCTCAGCAGTCACACGGGGACTTTTCTCCACTCTACGCTTCAAGTAGCACACAGCAGTCGAAGTCAGCATCTTCTTTCTGCCACGACCAGGTAGCGTTTCAACAGTGCCCTTTGCCTTGAATTTTCGAATGATGCTTCCTATGGTCTCTCTTGGTATGTTTAATATCTTTGCAATCTTCTTATAGCCATTGCCCTTCCTGTGAAGAGTAATCACCTCTTCTCTTGTCTTCCTGGACCATTCTCTTGACTTCACCATGTTTGTAACCACACCAGTAAATGTCTAGAAGGAGCTGAGTATCACAGTCATTTTAAAGCTGCCTAATTGGTGCTTATTATGCTTTATTGCTGCTCCGTGACATCCACAGGAGTTTTCAATACCTGATTGAAAACACTTGAATGAACCTCTGTTCTTCAGAGTGGTAGTCTTTAAGGGGTTGAATAATTGTGTCAATGAAGAATTCACAAAAGAAATATTTACTACTGTATTACAAAACCAATTGATGTCATTTTAGTTGCATATGGTTCTTTAAAAAGTCCTTGTAGGATTTCATTCTGAATACAATTACAAATGTACACTAAATTCCCTAAAACCCTTTACAGCATTGGGGGTTGAATAATTTTGAACACAACTGTACGTTATAAGATGTTATATCAGGCGAATATATACCACCCATCGTAGAGGGGAGTTGAAGTTTACGTAGTGCAACCCGCACCCTCCCACCATACCAGATAAATTGCGCAAATGCTGAATGTAAGGTTGCAACATCTTTCTTTTTAAGAATGACATTCAGAATCTGTATGGGGTGAAGGAGCCGCAGGAAAGCTACCGCTTTTATCAAATTACAGTGGCCCATGTAAAATTGAGGTAATTTTTCTCGGGAGGCAAGCAAGTCCTTAATTTGAGCTATAAGTGGCGGAATGTATATCTTGTAAAATCTAGTTATGTCTGTAGGAGCAAACTTAGGTATGTAAACTTGTCCGCCGTGCATCATTGAAAAGGGAAGAGATCTAAGTTTAATCTATCTCTTTTAGAACACAAACTAATTGCCAGCGTTTTCTCATAATTAATTTTGAAGCAGGATACTTTATGAAATTCTTCGAAACATTGTAACAGAGCCGGTATTGCCTGATCCGGTTATGAAAAAAATAGAAGCAAACTCCTGTTGTTTCAATTATGACCAAGAGATTTTGTCAAAGGCCTTGTCGGCGTCGCAGCTGAGAATTAGATCGGAAGAACTTGGGCGAGGGCTTTGCATACATTTTCAGTAGAGTGGTGGCCCAAGAGAAAGATCTTCTGGGCAAGAGATATAAAAATTGACAAAGATGATTGTAAACGATGGGCCGTAATGCCTGACAGAGTTTTCAGGTCCACATTTAACAGAGAAATTGGATGGTATGAAGTAACAAGGGATCATTGTTCGATTTGGGCAAAACAATAATTCTAGAATCATTGAATGCTACAGGCATTTACCCTGTAAGATATTGTTAAATAATATAGTGAGGCAGGGAACCAAATAGCCACTGAGCATCTTGTAAAATTCAGCCAAGAAACCGTCTGGGCTTGGCATCATATGATGGTGAAGTTGTGAGATGGCCTTTCTCTAATTTCAGTGGGATGGATCAGGGCATTGAGTTTGTCTCTCTCTAATGGATCTAACTCTGGCATGTCTGAAAAAAATAGAAAAACTTTGGCCTGCAGTTCCCAAACAACACTCTCTCAGCTTTAAAAAAGTTTTCAAAATAGGTAAGGAAATAAGAATTAATCTTAGTCGGATCTGTTAGGACCACACCATTGGTAATACGTATTTTTGAAATTGGAGGCATTTAAGGCTGCTGTAACTTAAGAAGAGTGGATAGCAACTATCCCTGTTTGTTACCATAGTGAATAAAATTATTTTTCTGGTGAAGCCAGGAATATTGAGCATTACCATCAATTATTGTAGCGTATTGATGCTTGCTCACTTTATACGCCAACGGAGATTGCGCAGATGACTGTACCAGGTGTGTTCTATAAGATTCCACCAGGGTAGCATGAGTCAACAGTAGTCATTGAATCATTTCCTTTCATTTACGCTTTACATATTCTATCAGGTCTATTCACTAGAAGGTGAAACTCTGGAGCACTTTTGGAGAAGTGAAAATTCTAGGTCAAAACAGCCGATTTGGAAAGTGAGATAAATGGGAGAATTTTTCTGGTTTGGCTATGTTGACCCAGAATTTTCACTTCTCCGACAGTTCTCCAGAGTTTCACCTTTTTGTGAATAGACCCTTTAGAGTCGTATTACAAAGTTAACGCTAACGTTAGCATGCAGCTGTGTGAGCGTTAATGTTACCTTTGGTGGCCCTAGCGCCGACCAACCATATTAAATTCCGAACATTAACGGGTTAAAAACTCGTTAGCGATTCGGAGCCTGCGCTTTTCAGCGTAAGATTACTGTACTTTGCGTTCCCTATCCTTAACATGGGGGGTGCAAACAGTTAATTAGCATTAGGATTACAAAGTCCTAATGCTAATGCTAATTCCTAATGAAAAGTTAACCACAGCTAGGAGCTTCTGCGGAATCAGTCAGCACCAGCTTAAAAAAAAAATACTCACTTTAATCTTGCGATGAGAAAGGCGGCTCGAACGGTTTCTTCTTGCCGCAGATTTTGCAGTGATAACTGAGAAGCGCACCCACTACTCGTTGCTCATGGTAGGGTCACAAATATCCTGCCAGAGTATGCGGTATTGCAATAAGTCGAGTAGTGCTTCGATACAAATCGGCCATCAGCAAGGCCAGCCTCCTGGAAGTCTCAGGTCGTCATTTTTAATAGTGTCCCTTTAATTTTCCTGTGACGTTGTAAAGCAGGTGACTGTAAGTCCAAGTCCAGCTATCATCAGTAGAAACCTGACAGCTGTATTACAATTCTCAGGTTTATTTTGGTCCATTACGTATTATAGTTCAGTGGCATCATTTGAAAGCCCTACCACAGGTGAACCAGTGGAGATCACAGGAGGTGAATTATAAGATTGCTTATCTTGACTGAAAACAGTAATTTAACTGCTGATGTGTTTATTTTGCTTAATTAGAACACTGGGGGGGGGCATGCTGCAGCAGGGTCAAATAAAAGGAAAGACTCACCTCTTTCCAAACTTGTGTCTATTGACCTTGAACGTGAAAAAGAGATGCATTATTAACTCTGGAATTTAGGACGCCGCCCCATCCTAAACCAACAGAATGTATTTCCAGTTTATCCTTGGCATTCAAGTAGGCACACATTTAATATGAATAAACATTATAAAAAGATTTTTGGATAGTGTAGAGAGTTTAAAATATGGTTCAGCTAATACACCAGGAAAGACATTTTAGTAGGGAAAAATTATATAATATGTGGTATGTTAATTACACTGAACTGTAAGAGAAGGCAATTCCTCATCTGCCAAGTCAAAATTCACTAAAGAATGTCAATGATATCTACAAATATTAATATAGGAACAATTGTAACAAAAAATGTACAAGCACCAATGATGTCAAATATAGGGCACTATTACAATCCTGACGCTAATGTTAGCGCTCGCCTGTGTGAGCCTTAACGTTAGCCCTGGTGGTCCTAGCGCGGGCGCACCATATTATGATCCAAACGCTAATGGGTTAAAAAAAAACGTTAGCAATTGGGATTTTGCGCTTTTCAGCGTGTGGTTACTTTACTTTTCGCTCCCTTTACTTAATATGGGGAGCGCAAACAGTTAATAAGTGTTAGTATTACAATATACTAACGCTAATTACCATCCGGCTGCTTAACCCGACAGTTAACCACAGCCTGGATCTGGTGCTAACAGATTCTGCTGCTGCAGAATCCGTCAGCACTAGCCAAAAATCCCCCCAAATTAATCGCATACACACCTCCGATCCCGTGACTCTAACCGTGGCTCCAACCTCTTCCTCTGCTCGCCGGGAGCAGGGAGAGACTGTGGGGAAAGTCCCCCAGTCTCTCTCTCTCTCTGCGGATCACTACGCTGACCTGCTGGATCTCACCATGTGACCGGCAGCGTCTGCCTCAATGGAGTCCTATGGACTCCATGGAGGGGATGCTCGCGGCGGCACTTAGCGTTGCCGCGCGCATCTCGGGGCTTAGCGCCGGATTACGATGCAGGCATCTTTTTTAGCGCCTGCATTGTAATAATGTCATGCTAAAACGGGAACGCAAAGGAGAAACCTGCAGGCGCAGGTTTTTCTCCCTAGCGTCCCAGTTTTAGCGTGAAGAATGTAATATGGCCCTTATGTTTCACTCAAATTGGGGTCTTGTTGGAAGAGCAAATAGGTGAGTAGAGATAACATCACTGCTCTATTACTGTGGAGACCCGGGTTTGAATCCCGGCAAGAGCATTTCTCCAGTAAGTGTCCTTGGGCAAGACACCTAACGGTACATACTCGCCACCCAGGACATACTTGAAAACGAGAGAAATCTCAATGTATTCTTCCCGCAGGTGCAGGTTTTTCTCCCTAGCGTCCCCGGTTTAGCGCATAGAACGTAATAGTGCCCATATAATTTAATTTACAAAATCTAATGCTATCCACAAATTAAAAATGTGTCTTTTCTGCCAAAAGTGAAAGGCACACCAACATTGAGAAAACTAAATGTGGTAAGATTTTCCGACAATAAGATAAAAAAAATGTATTACATCACACCTGAAAAGCTGGCAGTCAATTTTTCAAAGAGCTCTTAAAAGAGCAAGAAATAAAACCAGAAACTATCATATTGTAACATACTGTATCTGGAACTGAATGGTCTGCATATTTAGTCTATATGTGGTTCACTCACATGAATGAGAGTCAGACTAGGCTCTCAATTATCTTGCACATGGGTTATTCTGGAACACCCGTCAGCCTTTAATTGTGTTATTTCACAATTTCACATGGGTTCAGAATACGCACAGCCTTCAATTTTCCACTTTTTTATGTGTAGGTGTCTCCACCAATAGGTCAACGTTGTCACATATTTGATAGGCCTAAAAAGGGGGCCCCACTCCCCCCAAACTGAATGACTTCACTGCCTCCCCATCCACTGCAGAATTAAATTCAAAATCTGTATCCTGACCTACAAAGCTCTCACTAACTCAGCTCCCCACTACCTGTCCTCACTAATCACCAAATACACCCCAGCCCGCTCCCTAAGATCAAACAGTGACCTGCGCCTAGCTACTCCCCACATCACCTCTTCCCATGATACACTGCAGGATTTCTCACGCGCAGTCCCCATCTTCTGGAACACTCTACCTCGTACTGTCAGACTTCCCCTAGTTTCCCTTCCTTCAAACGCTCCCTTAAGACATTCCTATTTAGGGAAGCCTACCACCCGACTCACTGACAACCAGTCCATTACTCCCTCCAGTCCATCACTCTCACCTTGCAGTCCTCTACTCCTGCTTCTACCCCCAACCCTTCTAGATTGTAAATTCCCACGGGGATATGACCTTAGTGTCCTCCTGTACTGGTTTGTCAAAATGTTGTTCAATGTATTGTAACCCTGTCGATATTGTGCCCATTGTTCAGCGCTGTGGAATATGCTGGCGCTTTATAAACAAAGAATAATAATAATAATAATTGAATCCTAACTTAAACCCTAGTGTCAAACACAGGACAGAGACCCAAACTTCTGGTTTCTCTTCCAAAGCCGGGACGGGAGAATCGGGGAGATAAAATATTGCCGCACTAAAATCCTTGAACCTCTGTTACATAATAATCACCTTTATTATCAATTCAGTAAATCATACTAAATATAAAACAAAACACAAACAACACAACCTGAAAGCCATAAAAAGGTCAACACTATCATAATTTGGTGCCACATAGCAACAAACCCCCTTCCAGGGTAAAAAACAATCTGCCTGATTGTCCCCCAAAACTAAATCGGAGGGTGCAAGCAACATGCGGGGAAAAAAATGACAAGCTCAGAGTCGTGTCTATAAATGCTCGCAGTTTAGTCAATAAAATCAATGAACTGGAGGCAATGATGGCAGCTGAAGAAGTAGATTTAGTTGCGGTTACTGAGACATGGTTCAGTGAGAAAAATAAGTGGGACATAACAATACCGGGGTACTCTTTATATAGAAACGACAGAGAAGGTAGGAAAGGAGGAGGAGTGGCCCTGTATGTGAAAAACAACATAAAAACGAACCAAATAAAAGTGAGCGAGGTGAACATAGTCAGTTTGGGTTACGCTAACATTTGGCAATCATGCAGTAGCTCGTGTAGGTGTGATCTATAGACCCCCTGGACAAGTAGAAGAGCTAGAAAATCTGCTGGTTGAGGAAATAGCCAAAATGGCAATGAAGGGGGAAGTTATTATCATGGGGGACTTTAATCTTCCTGATGTGAACTGGAAAACCAAAATAGCTGGGTGCACCAGGAGTACAAATATTCTAAAACTCCTTACTGGGATTATCTCTAACACAAGTAGTTGAGGAGCCGACCCGTAAAGAGGCCATATTGGATTTAATACTCACAAATGGAGGTTTGGTATCGGACGTTGTTGTAGGTGAAAATTTGGGATCTAGTGATCACCAGTCAGTATGGTTTAATATAAGAACAGGGATGGAGTCGCACCACACAAAAACAAAAGTTTTAGACTTTAAAAAAATAGATTTTTCTAAAATGAGATTTTGTGTGAAGGAGTCATGATCAGACTGGAGGAGTTTAAAGGGAGTCCAGGAGAAATGGGATTATTTAAAGGAAGCATTATTGAAGGCAACAGGCAATTGCATTCGACTTGTTAGCAAAAACAAAAAAGGGAAGAAACCACTGTGGTACTCTGCAGAAGTGGCCAAAATAGTGAAGAACAAAAAGACAGCATTCAATAATTATAAAACAACTCAGAGTGAAGAAGATAGGCAAACCTATAAGATTAGGCAAAAAGAGGCAAAGCAATTTATAAGGGCTTCCAAAGCACACGCAGAAGAGAAAATAGCTCAGTCAGTAAAAAGGGGACAAAACATTTTTTAGATACATAAACGAGAAAAGAAAAGTAAAACAAGGATTAGTTAGATTAAAAACAAAGGAAGGAAGGTATGTAGAAGAGGATAAAAGTCTTGCTGACTGCCTCAATGAATATTTTTGTTCAGTCTTTGCAGAAGAAAAGGAAGGAAAGGGACCTCAGTTAGGAGGAAACACTAACGAGATAATTACATATCAGTTTACAGAGGAGGAGGTTCTACAGCAGCTGTCTAAAGTAAAGACAAATAAGTCAATGGGGCCTGATGGGATCCACCCTAAATTATTAAAGAGCTCAGTGATGTAATAGCAAAACTGTTAACAGATTTATTTAACCAATCCTTGCTAACGGGAGTCGTCCCAGAAGACTGGAAATTAGCAAATGTTGTGCCCATTCACAAGAAGGGTAATAGGGAGGAATCTGGGAACTATAGGCCAGTTAGTCTTACGTCAGTAGTGGGGAAATTAATGGAAACCATGTTAAAGGAAAGGATTGTTGAACATCTAAAAACACATAGATTACAGGATCAGAAACAACATGGGTTTACCTCAGGGAGATCATGCCAAACTAATCTTATGATTTTTTGATTGGTAACAAAAATAATAGACACAGGTGGTGCAGTAGACATTGCTTATTTAGTTTTCAGTAAGGCTTTTGATACTGTTCCGCATAGAAGGCTTATCAATAAATTGCAATCTTTGAGCTTGGATTCCAATATAGAAACATAGAAACATAGAAAAATGTCGGCAGATAAGAACCTTTCGGCCCATCTAGTCTGCCCAATTACATGGATACTTTACCTGGATTTATCTTTTGTTTAGGATAGCCTTATGCCTATCCCATGCTTGCTTAAATTCAATTACTGTTTTGGCCTCTACCACTTCTACTGGAAGGCTGTTCCATGTATCCACCACCCTCTCAGTAAAATAATGCTTCCTGATGTTACTTTTAAACCTTTGCCCCTCTAATCTAAGACTATGTCCTCTTGTTTTGCTATTTTGTTTCCTTTTAAATATACTCCCTTCCTCTACGTTGTGGATTCCCTTTACGTATTAAATGTTTCTATCATATCTCCTCTGTGTCTCGTCTTTTTTTCCAAGCTGTACATGTTAAGATCATTAAGCCTTTCCTGGTAACTTTTCTCCTTCAAGCCGTACACCATTTTAGTAGCCCTTCTCTGAACTCTCTCTAAGATGTCTATATCCTTCTGGAGATACGGTCTCCAGTACTGCACCACAGTACTCCAAGTGAGGTCTCACCAGTGCTCTGTACAGTGGCATGAGCACTTCCCTTTTCCTACTGCTAATACCTCTCAATATTGTTGAATGGATTAGGCAGTGGCTGAGTGACAGACAACAGAGGGTTGTGGTAAATGGAGTTTATTCGGTGCAAGGTCTTGTTACCAGTGGGGTACCTCAGGGTCAGTACTTGGACCCATTCTATTTAATATTTTTATTAGTGATATTGCAGAAGGTATTAATGGAAAAGTATGTCTTTTTGCTGATGACACAAAGATTTGCAACAGGTTGACGTTCCTGGAGGGATCAGCCAAATGATAAATGATTTAGGTAAACTAAAAAAATGGTCGGAGCTGTGGCAATTGAGTTTTAATGTGGATAAGTGCAAGATAATGCACCTGGGACGTAAAAACCCAAGGGCTGAATATAGAATATTTGATACAGTCCTAACCTCAACATCTGAGGAAAGGGACTATGGGTTATCATTTCAGAGGATCTAAGGGTAAGTAGTCAATGTAATAGAGCAGCAGGAAATGCTAGCAGAATGCTTGGTTGTGTAGGGAGAGGTATTAGCAGTAGAAAAGGGAAGTGCTCATGCCACTGTACAGAGCACTGGTGAGACCTCACTTGGAGTACTGTATGCAGTACTGGAGACCGTATCTCCAGAAGGATATAGACATCTTAGAGAGAGTTCAGAGAAGGGCTACTAAATGGTGTACGGCTTGAAGGAGAAAAGTTACCAGGAAAGGCTTAATGATCTTCACATGTACAGCTTGGAAAAAAGATGTGACAGAGGAGATATGATAGAAACATTTAAATACGTAAAGGGAATCCACAAGGTAGAGGAAGGAGTATATTTAAAAGGAAACAAAGTAGCAAAACAAGAGGACATAGTCTTAGATTAGAGGGCAAAGGTTTAAAAGTAACATCAGAAAGCATTATTTTACTGAGAGGGTGGTGGATACATGGAACAGTCTTCCAGTTGAAGTGGTAGAGCCAAAACAGTAATTGAATTTAAGCAAGCATGGGATAGGCATAAGGCTATCCTAAACAAAAGATAAATCCAGGTAACGTATCCATGTAATTGGGCAGACTAGATGGGCCGAAAGGTTCTTATCTGCCGACATTTTTTCTATGTTTCTATGTTTCCAAAGACACAATTGTGTAAACCCCATAAACTTTGCCCTATGGCTCCATAAATTCCTACTTAGGAGCAATAGCCAATTGACCATTGTTGTGTTATTTCTCGTGATCATTTATAAAATACAGGCCTCTATTATGTCAGAGGTGGGAGACATTTGGAAAGAACCCCCCAAAAAACAACCAAAACCCAAGAAGATGCACCGTCCTATGCTCAACTATACCTCAGCATTCCTGTGCCTACAATACCTTGCACCATACCAAAACTGATCACTAAATGTCAAAAATAGGGGAAAATACAGTAAACTCCAAAAGGAAGACCCATACAAGGTATACTTAATGCACGTTTCACTGCTACATAGATGCAGCTTCTTAAGGAGTCAAACCAGCAAGGTTTCCCAACATTCTGTTAGAAACATATAAAGGTCTATTCACAAAGCACCAAAATTGCATGCTTTGTGTATCACTGCAATTCACTGCATTTTGGCGATTCCCTTTCGCCGAATATGCGGTGAATCCACTATCTAGTGAATGGTCGCTGTATTTTGTCAAAATGTGTCACTGAAGCAGTTATTAAAAGTTGGCGAAAGCCGCCATATTGCACCGATAACCGCCAAATTGCACTGAATTTGCATCAGCAAATTCCAGCGGATTGCAAAGCAAAAAAAAAAAGGAATACTCCTATTGTCCTAATAGGAAAATAAATCAATAAAATGTAGCAAAAATGTGTCCAAATAATAAAAAAGTCCTTTAAAAAAACAACAGAAAAGTCTGTTCCAAAATAAAAAAGTATTTAAAAAAATATGAAAAACAAAAATGTCGTCTTAAAAGTACAAAAAGGTGTTCTAAAAAAATTTAAAAAATAGAATAAACAAAGTTTAAAAAAACTATTTAAAAAGATATTATCAGGGTTATTCAAAGAGAATCGAAAAGTCACCGCATGTTTGGTGATTATTCGTTCCCTGCAACTTGGCAAGATTCGGCGATCCTAGTTCGCCGACCCTGCGGTGTATTCAGCAAGCACCACAGGGCCGCCGTACTGCAGGGAAGACCCACCGCAAACCCGACGAACACTCACTGCAAAACCAGCCGAACACTGACGAACACTCACTGAAACCCGCAGAAAACAGCTGGATTAACCCCGCTGAACATGCCGGAGAAACCCGACTAGCCACCGATCACAGTGCAGAGCAGCCGCCGGAAAACCCGACACGCAGACGAATGAGGTGAAGAAAAAAAAAAACAGTACGCTTGAAAGTTTGAAATTTGAAACGCTGTTTGCAGAGAAACTACAGAACGAAAATGCCTGGAATTTACATATAAGATCCAATAAATGATAACAAAAAGGGCTGTTACAGTAAAAAGAAAAGACGATTTAAAAAAATAAAACTGGAAAAATGTTTTTTGTTTTGCAAAAAAAATCCCAAAAAATGCCTAACAGATCCTAAAAAATCTATAAAGAGACTTTTTACTGCAGAATATAATATTAAACGGTTTATTAGATATTGAATTGAACGGGAATATTTTTAACATTGATTCTCCTGAATAAATCTGTCAAATGAGACCCCGAACAGCAGGGCAATTCGGCAACTTTTCCCTGTTGTTTGGTGTTCTCTGAATAGACGAAGCATTGCATCTCTATGGGGATTTCACTGCCCTCGAACAGGCACCGAACAGGCAACGTATGTGCAGGCAATTCGCAACATTTGGCAAACTGCCTGCACTCTGGATAGCCGAATGGCCAGGTAAGTGTACGCTGAATTTCAGTGTTCGTTTACCTTTCGGCCACAATTCGGATCTCTTTGAATAACCCTGTATGTTTTTATATTGAATCCTATGGGATTTGCCTGTTAAATCTGTGGAACTGAAACATTGAAAATCAGGGCATTTTGCCAGAATTTCAGTGCAGTTCTGCGTTCTGTGACTACAAGACATGATAGCATTCTATCTTGCACCATATTTTGTTGTCTATTCGTCAGTATTTGGCGAATTGACAGCTTAGTAAATAGATGAATTGGCCCGAAATTGCACCGAACTGTGAAATTCACCATCCGTGTAATTCAGGACCAATTTGAAGTTTAGTGAATAACCTCTATAGTGTAGAAGAAAGTATTAAGAGAACAAATTAAAAACAAGGGTACAATGAAGGGAACAGAGACGCCAATGAGGAACTGTGAACAATCACTTCAACCTTTTTTTTTTAAATGGGCACAATCTGTGGAAAGTCTCTTTTATGGTAGTGTAGTGGCCATTTTTATGCGGTATCTTTTAGCCCACTCCTGAGCTTTAGCAGTCATATTTTTTTCCCTCTTCTTTTTTTAGTTTTCTAACGATCCTACTACAGAAGATCTCAGAAGGAATTGTTGTAGAAATAAACAGTGCCTTTTTTTGTGCTCCGAAGATTGTTCTGTTGTTTTTAACATGTGAACTGTACCCTTGCTTCGAAATTCTACATTTTGTTTAAAGAGGCTTTCTAAATATTGTGCCTGTTTAAAAAATGTCCAAGCAATTGAATATATGGCCTCACAGGTGGCTCTGTTAGAGTGGATCCTTTTTCTATTTAAAGATGGTTTTAGTGTGAGTCTTTATATTGTTTAGATATGCATCACACGAATTAAGACACCTACATATATGGACCACTTCTACCATACATCTACCTCACATTTCCTTCATGTTCTATAAGCAATGCTACTTCTATGATACAACCCCTCGATGTACAAGTCCTCCCCTCCTATGACATTCCACACACTAATTCTTGCACCTTCATTCATCTTCCCTTCAGTTTTTTGTTCAACTCTGTTATGTCAACCAATACAGCATATTGTATTTAATTGATGCTACACTTACAGGGTTATTCAAAGAGATTCGAAAAGTCACCGCACGTTCGGTGACTTTTCGTTATCTTCAATTCGGTTTGTTTTGCCGATCCCATTTCGGTGACCCTGCGGTGTATTCAGAAAGCACCACAGGGTTCCCGAATTGCAGGGAAAAGCTGCCGCAAACCCGACGAAAACTAACCGCAAAACCCAGCGAATGCACGCCGAAAACCATCAAAAACATCTGGATTAAACTGCCGAAAACCACAGAAAAACCCGAACAGGAGCCGTTCGCAGCCTTCGACACAGCAGAAGAGGCAGTGAATAAATTAGGAAAACAGTTTGCATGAATGATTGAAAAGTGAAACGCTGTTTGCAAAGAAACTACTGAGCGAAAATGTCTGAAATTTACATATGAGGTCCAGGGAATGATAATAAAGAGGGCTGTTACAGAAAAAATAAGTAAACTTAAAAAAAAAAAATCTCAGAAAAATTATTATTATTATTATTCTTTATTTATAAAGCGCCAGCATATTCCGCAGCGCTGTACAATAGGCACAGTATAGACAGGGTTACAATACAATACATTGAACAACATTTGACAAACCGTACAGGAGGAGATGAGGCCCTATTCCCGTAGGAACTCACAATCTAGGAGGGTTGGGGTTGGAAACAGGAGGAGAGGACTGCAAGGTGAGAGTGATTGATGGTTGCATCAGTGAGTTGGGTGGTAGGCTTCCCTAAATAGGAATTTTAAGGGAGCGTTTTGAAGGAAGAGAAGTTAGGGGAAAGTCTGACAGTACGAGGGAGAGCGTTCCAGAGAGTGGGGGCTGCGCGTGAGAAATCCTGCAGTCTATCATGGGAAGAGGTGATGCGGGGAGAAGCTAGGCGCAGGTCACTGTTTGACCTTAGGGAGCGGGCTGGGGTGTATTTGGCGATTAGTGAGGACAGGTAGTGGGGAGCTGAGTTAGTGAGGGTTTTGTAGGTAAGGATAAGGATTTTGAACTTAATTCTGCAGTGGATGGGGACCCAGTGAAGGGACTCGCAGAGGGGAGCGGCAGAGACAGAGCGGCGGGTGAGGTGAATTAGCCTGGCGGAGGCGTTCAGGATGGATTGTAGGGGGGAGAGGCGGGACAGAGGGAGGCCAGATAAGAGATTATTGCAATATTCGAGTCGGGAGATTACCAGGGCATGTATGAGTTGTTTTGTGGTGACAGCGGTAAGAAATGGCCGAATTCTGGAAATATTACGCAGTTGGTATCGGCAGTAGGAGGAAAGAGACTTGATGTGGGGGATGAAGGAAAGAGCAGAGTCAAGTGTAACTCCAAGACAGCGCACTTGGTTTGATGGGGAGATGGTGATACCCTCCACCATGATAGAGAAGTCAGGAGGTGGGGAGGCATTGGAGGGAGGAATAAGTAGGAGCTCAGTCTTTGACATGTTGATCTTTAGGTTGTGGGAGGCCATCCAGGAGGAGATGCCAGATAAGCAGTCACTGACTTTGGAAAGGACAGGGGGAGAGAGATCAGGGGTAGAGAGGTAGATCTGAGTGTCATCAGCGTAGAGGTGGTAATTAAAGCCGAAGCTGTTGATGATTTTGCCCAGGGAGGAGGTGTAGATGGAAAAGAGCAGAGGACCAAGGACAGAGCCTTGAGGTACACCAACAGATAGAGGCAATGAAGAGGAGGAGTTACCAGCAAAGGACACACAGAAGGACCTGTTGGATAAATAGGAGTCAACCCAAGCGAGTGCAGTGTCACCGAGACCCAGAGAGTTGAGGGTCTGTAGAAGGAGGGGGTGGTCAACAGTGTCAAAAGCAGCCGACAGGTCAAGCAGGATGAGAATAGAATAGTGGCCGTGTTTTTTAGCAGTTAGGAGGTCGTTGGTGACTTTGGTGAGGGCAGTTTCAGTTGAGTGTAGGGGACGGAAGCCAGATTGCAGGGGGTCAAGTAGGGAGTTGGAGGACAGGAAGAGGGAGAGGCGGTTGAAGACTAGTTTTTCTAAGAGCTTAGAGGTAAAGGGAAGCAGGGATACAGGGCAGTAGTTGGATGGAGAGTTGGGATCGAGGGATGGTTTCTTTAGCAAAGGGGTAACTAGCGCGTGTTTGAAGGCGGATGGAAAGGAGCCAGTGGAGAGAGATAGGTTGAAGATGTGTGTGAGAGCAGGGGTGAGGGAGGAGGAGAGGGGAGGAATTAGATGTGAGGGAATGGGGTCGAGCGGGCACGTGGTGAGATGTGAGGAGGACAATAAGGAATTGACTTCCTCCTCAGTGGCTGGAAGGAAGCGGCAGAGAGTGGCAGAGGGGACCTCTGGGAGTGGAGGTGGCAGATAACTATCTGGTGTTGGGATGTTGCTTCTGATAGAGTTTTACTGAGGAAGTAGTCTGCCAAGTCTTGAGCGCTGAAGGCAGCTGAGGGGGGAGGTGCAGGTGGGTAGAGGAGGGTGTTGAAGGTGGACCAGAGCCGTTTAGGGTTGGAGGACAGCGTAGATATAAGAGATGAGAAGAAGGATTGTTTGGCCAAGTGGAGGGCAGAGGTGTATGACCGAAGAATAAACTTGAAGTGAACAAAATCAGCTTCAGAGCGGGATTTCCTCCAGACACGCTCTGCAGTGCGGGAGCATCTTTGCAGGTTGCGAGTCTGGAGGGTGTGCCAGGGCTGAAGTTGGCAGCGTGGGGCCTTACAGAGTCGAAGAGGAGCAAGAGTGTCTAGAGCAGAGATAAGAGTAGTGTTGTAGTGATTAGTGGCAGCATATGGGCAGGTGAAGGATGAGGTGTGAGGGAGGTGGTGAAGTAGATTGGAGAATTGATGGGGGTCCACAGCATGTAGATTTCTGCGAGTGTGTGTGCGGGGTGGGGGAGCAGGGTGTTTAGGAAGTCCAGATAGGTTGAAAGAGAGAAGGTGGTGGTCAGAGATGGGGAAAGGGCGACAGTTGAACTCAGAAATGGAGCAGAGGTTGGAAAAGACAAGGTCAATAGCGTGACCATCGCGGTGGGTAGGGAGGAGGGAGGATTGTGTGAGTCCAAGGGAGGACGTGAGTGAAAGAAGTTTGGAGGCAGCAGGGGCGGAAGGATCATCAATGGGAATGTTGAAGTCCCCGAGAATTAGGCATGGAAGATTAGAAGACAGGAAGTGAGAAAGCCAGGTAGAAAAGTGGTCAAAGAACTGGGAGGTTGGTCCCGGTGGGCGGTAGATGACTGCCACCCTGAGGGCCAGAGGAGAAAACAGGCGGATGCAGTGTGTCTCGAAGGAGGAGAAGGAGAGGGATGGGGGTGGTAGGTGCAGGTGGGAGAGAGCAGGATTAAAATATCCTAAAAAATCTATAAATAAATAGACTCTTTACTGCAGAATTTTATAATGAACGGTTTATAAGATATTGAATTAAAACGGGAATATTTTTAACATTGAATCCTATGGGATTCTCCTGAATAAACTTGCCGAATTAAACCACCGAATGGCAGGGCATTTCGGGAACCTTTCACTGCTGGTTTTTGTTCTCTGAATAGCCGAAGCAGTGCTTTTTCATGGGGTTTTCACTGCCCTCGAATAGGCAACGAACAGGCACCGTATGTTCAGGCAATTCGCCAGGATTTGGGCGAATTGCCTGCTCTCTGGATAGCCGAATGGCCAAGAAAGGTAACCGAACGCTGATTTTCAGCGTTCGATTACCTTTCTCAAGCAATTCGGATCTCTTTGAATAACCCTGTTACTCTTATTTAAGGACCATTGCTATAAGCTTTAGTATTTGCCACTATTGACGTACAGTGAGGGAAAAAATTATTTGATCCCCTGCTGATTTTGTACGTTTGCCCACTGACAAGAAATGATCAGTCTTTAATTTTAATGGTAGGTCTATTCTAACAGTGAGAGGCAGAATAACAACAACAAAATCCAGAAAAACGCATTTGATAAAAGTTATAAATTGATTTCCATTTTATTGAGTGAAATAAGTATTTGATCCCCTATCAATCAGCAAGATTTCTGGCTCCCAGGTGTCTTTCCTACAGGTAATGAACTGAGATTAGGAGCACTCTCTTAAAGGGAGAGCTCCTAATCTCAGCTTGTTACCTATATAAAAGACACCTGCCCACAGGAGCAATCATTCAATCAGATTCCAAACTCTCCACCATGGCTAAAACCAAAGAGCTGTCCAAGGATGTCAGGGACAAGATTGTAGACCTACACAAGGCTAGAATGGGCTACAAGACCATCGCCAAGCAGCTTGGTGAGAAGGTGACAACAGTTGGTGCGCTAATTTGCAAATTGAAGAAACACAGAACAACTGTCAATCTCCCTCGGTCTGGGGCTCCATGCAAGATCTCACCTCGTGGAGTTTCAATGATCATGAGAACGGTGATGAATCAGCCCAGAACTACACGTGACGATCTTGTCAATGATCTCAAGGCAGCTGGGACCATAGTCAACAAGAAAACAATTGGTAACACACTACGCCGTGAAGGACTGAAATCCTGCAGTGCCTGCAAGGTCTCCCTGCTCAAGAAAGCACATGTACAAGCCCGTCTGAAGTTTGCCAATAAAAAAATGAATGATTCAGAGGAGAACTATATGAAAGTGTTGTGGTCTGATGAGACCAAAATCGAGCTCTTTGGCATCAACTCAACTCGCCGTGTTTGGAGGAGCAATGCTGTCTATGACCAAGAACACATCCCACCGTCAAACACGGAGGTGGAAACATTATGCTTTGGGAGTGTTTTGCTGCTAAGGGAACAGGACAACTTCCCTGCATCAAAGGGGCGATGGACAGTTCCATGTGATGTCAAATCTTGGGTGAGAACCTCCTTTCTTCAGCCAGGGCATTGAAAATGGGTTGTGGATGGGGTATTCCAGCATGACAATGACCCAAAAAACATGGCCAAGGCAACAAAGGAGTAGCTCAAGAAGAAACACATTAAGGTCCTGAAGTGGCCAAGCCAGTCTCCAGACCTTAATCCCATAGAAAATTTGCCATCAAGTACTAAGTCAGGTTCTGCAAAGTCGTCAAATACTTATTTCACTCATTAAAATGCAAATCAATTTATAACTTTTTTAAATGCATTTTTCTGGATTTTTTTTGTTGTTATTCTGTCTCTCACTGTTAAAATAAACCTACTATTACAATTATAGACTGATCCATTTCTTTGTCAGTGGGCAAATGTACAAAATCAGTAGGGGATCAAATAATTTTTTTCCTTGCTGTATTTTGATGTCAGCAAATGATCACAACTCATGCAGTAACCCTTCTTGTTCAATTATCTATTGTGATTACAGTAAAATTCATGATTTAACCCCCCTAATAAAAGTATTGCAATATCTATATCTGAGAGACTTTGAAGGCTTTAGATCTATATAAGGTCCATTCTATTGCACTCACTCTTCTTTGTTTCATTATACACTAGTGGTGTTTGAGGGAGACACCGGTGGAGAGAGCTGCTTAGTCTACTTCTCATTTGTGCTAAACTTTAATTTTAGTCAATTGTTTCATATAGTTTGATTACAGGAACATTTATTTAATGCTGGCACACTGTCAGGTACCTTCTAGATATATGTCTGATCCCTACATGCAGACGGGCTATCCTACGTTGTCGATCCTTTGATTGGTCAGTAATACTCCCTATTTCCAGAAACAAACAGAACAGAGGTATATGTGAACAGAACCAGAGACACCTGGGGTTAATGCCAGGGATGCTTGTGAGCCAGCTACCAGGGTTGCTCGTGAGCCAGACAGAAGGGGTAAATACCAGTCGGATGGTCAGAGAAGTGCCAGGGGTCATTATACCAGAAAGCTTCATCAGCCAAGTGCCAGGGGACCGTTACGCCAGAAAGAGTCGTCAGCCAAGTGCCAGAGGGTCATTATGCCAGAGAGGGTAGTCAGAACAAGAGCTAAGGGGCTAACAGCCAGGAATAACAATAGGCAAGCCTAGTCGGTACACAGATAATCAGATAATAATGACGAGCACTGAGGAGTGAGAACCACGTCAGGGCAAGGAACATATCTCAGGCTTCTGATTTTAAACCCGGCGGCCGCCGCGTCATCACCCCGCACCCTGCCCGCGACCTCACCGCGTGATCACGTCCATCCAATATGTCATTCGGCAGCTTTCCAGCGAGTAATGTGGAAGGCACCGACGGTCGCCAGGCTACCAGGCCGGCGCGGGACATGACACACACATGACTATATCAAAACACCGGCATTACATACATATTGCCTCAAAAAGTATGTCCCCTCCATGACTGTGCAGCCCTGAGGGAACATCCAGGAGTGACCCCATAGAGGTGTGAGAGCCCTCCCCGTAATGCACCTTATTGATGATGACCACTTAATAATCTTCAAAGTGTGGTTGGGGTCAGCATCACCATATTGACCCTGCAAACTGGGTGACATCATTTACATTTGTCATTTTTCAAGGACCATAAATTAAAAAAAGAGAAACAGCCTGTAACAGATCTCTGTGCCCGGACAGGGTCACATCTGCCCAATGTTGCTTCCTCGCTGGACAACCGGAGGGCTCTGTATCTTTTCTCTAGTGCCATTTCCTTCAGGACCTGTCTGCGGAGCTCCTGCACATCCTCTTCTGGTGGCTGTTCTCCCAGGCCCACCATACGACTCTCCAATATTAGCTCGTACATCACGTAGCCGAAGGGGATAATTTTGCTGTTGCACATTCGCTCGGCTTGGAGAGCTTCCCACCACATCATCAGGTGGATCAACGCACTCTCTTCCAGCAGGACCTGTTCCATCATCAGTCCACCATGCTGGTTCTGCCATTCTCGCAACCTTCGTCGGAATTCTGTCTCTGGGACTGTGGCCATCTCCTGCTCGCTTCTGCCGCGCCGTCTGAATATCGAATCCCAGTGAAAGTTTGGATGTCTTTAGACTCTAGGAAGCATCCCACACGCTACCACCAGTGTAACAGATCTCTGTGCCCGGACAGGGTCACATCTGCCCAATGCTGCTTCCTCGTTGGACACCCAAGTTCTCCTCGTGACTCTCCAGTACCTTAGCAGGTTAAGGACAGGTACACGTAGAGAGTCTGACTAGCACCCCCAGAAATAAGCCGAAGCTGTAGACCTGGAGCCTTTCGTTGGCACAGCAAGCAGAAGTTAGCTGCTACCCCAAATCAAGAACCGTGACTTCAAGCTTGGTCAGAATAGAATGGACTGTTTATTCACACACACATACACACAGATCCAGTCAAGGACCAACACATTTGCATACAATCAAAATTTTTACTGATTTTACTTGCACTATCTATAAATGTTGTTGCACCATTTTACTTTTGTTTTTCTTACAGTGGTCCTACAATGGTTTTCATCGTGAAGCTGACACTTTTAAGAAGTTTGATATCAACATTTATTCCCTGATGCTTTTCTTTCAAACAGGTTTCAGCACCAAGGATAGCAGCACCACGGGCTTCGAAGGAAAAAATCCCCCTGTCCTTGGAGCAGAAATAGGTTTCAGTACCAAGGACAGCACCCGTAGAACAGAGCCAGACTGAAGGAAAGAAAAAAATGCTGCTTTCAGCAAAGAAAAACAGCTATGTCTTTTTAAATAATTGTGAATCCAAAAAATCTCACCTAAATTTTTTATAAAAATCAATAAATAAAAAGGCTTTTTGCTGCACATGAAAAGAATAAACGGTTGAATAAATATCTAATAAAAACGGGGATTTTTTTTTTTACATTGAAACCTATGGGTTTCGCCTGTTTAAACCTGTCAAGCAAAACCACCGAAAATCAGGGCATTTCACTGACATTTCACTGCTGTTTGGCGTTCTCTGACTAGATTAAACATTAAGGGCCACATTACAATCTACTGTATGTGCTAACGTAAACGCTCACCTGCGTGTGTCTACCACATATTACAATCCAAAACGCAAACAGGTTAAGTAACCCGTTTGCATCTGGTACCTTGCGCTTTTCAGCGCGAGGTTACTGTACTTTGCTCTCCCTATACTTAACACGGGGAGCGCAGAGTGTTAATCAGCATTAGGATTACAAAGTCCTGACGCTGATTAACGTCCGGCTCTGGTTAGCGGAAAGTTAACCAGAGCCAGGACTTGGTGTTAACAGATTCCGCTTCTGCAGAATCCATTACCACCAGCCAAAAAAACCAAAAAAAACAATCACATACTCACCTCCTGTCCCGTGGCGAGGACCGCGGTTCCAACCGCCTCCTCCATCCAGCGGGAGCAGGGGAAGACTGGGAGAAAAAGTTCCTCAGTCTCCCCCTGCCTATCACTACGCCGACCGGCCGGATCTCGCAAGGCAGGTTATGTGACCGCCGGCATCTGGCTCAATGGAGTCCTATGGATTCCATCTTGTGGATGCTCGCAGCTGCGTTCAGCACTGCCGCGAGCATCCCGGGGCGTAGCGCCCGCTACAAATGCAGGCAGCATTTTTTGCGCCTGCATTGCAATCCCCCGTTAAAACGGGGGCGGTAGGGGGAAAACTGCAGGCGCAGTTTTTTCTCCCTACTGCCCCCGTTTTAACGCGGGGATTGTAATGTAGCCCTAATTCTCTATGGGGATTTCACCGCCGAATGCAGAAGAATGCTGCTGAACGGCACCATGGCACTGTCCATGGCCGGTGGTGCTGAACACAACAGGAGAGGAACACGGGGCTGGGTCTAAGTGAAACAGTATAACGAATCGATTAGTAAAAACCAAATCAATTCATTACACACCGCTTCATTTCATTTTCAATCCATGTCGGGCAAATTTGTTATTTCAGAAGTGCTTTCGAAATACTATATATATATAATTTCGTCCGAATTGCGATTCGGAATGAAATGAAATGCACATATTTTTAAAGGATTTTAACGCACAGCGCTCAAGCAGTTATGCTGTATGGCTCAAGCGCCATGCTCAACATTCCAGTTGTGATCTGGACTCTTATATGTTACCCATGGACATTACAATGTTAGACCTTTAAATGTTAAAGATAATGTCTGAACAGTGGGGGGTTTTGTAAGACTAGACTTAAAGAGAAAGAGATTTAGGGGAATATCCACTATTTGCCATTGCAGCAACCAGTTACAGTTACAAGCATTTATAAAGTGCCAACAGGTTCTGTAGCGCTGTACAATGGGAGACACAGAATAACAAATATACATACACATTACACACACCAAACAGTAGGAGAGAAGACCCTGCTTGAGAGCTTACAATCTAAGAGGAGAGGGGTGTCACGCTAGGTGAGGGTGAATAGAGTACAAGAAGTAACGGGTTGTGTGTGGGAAGAAGCCGCAAGAGATGAACAATGGGGGTTTAGGGAGTGAGCCGATGGGTTTTCAGCGATGTCTTGAAGAACTGGAGAAACGGGGAGAGCCTAATGTTGCAAGGGAGGGAGCTCCATAGAAAGGGGGCAGCTCGGGAGAAGTCCTGAAGGCGGGAGTTGGGGGTGTGGGTACGAGGAGCAGATAACATCAGATCATTGGCAGAGCAGAGTGGTCGGAACGGGATGTACAGTCATGGCCGAAATTGTTGGCACCCCAGACATTTTTCCAGAAAATCAAGTATTTCTCACAGAAAAGTATTGCAGTAAGACATGTTTTGCTATACACATGTTTATTCCCTTTGTGTGTATTGGAACAAAACAAAAAAAGGGAGGAAAAAAAGCAAATTGGACATAATGTCACATAAAACTCCAAAAATGGGCTGGACAAAATTATTGGCACCCTTAACTTAATATTTGGTTGCACACCCTTTGGAAAAAATAACTGAAATCAGTCGCTTCCTATAACCATCAATAAGCTTCTTACACCTCTCACCTGGAATTTTGGACCACTCTTTCTTTGCAAACTGCTCCAGGTCTCTCTTATTGGAAGGGCGCCTTTTCCCAACAGCAATTTTAAGATCTCTCCACAGGTGTTCAATGGGATTTAAATCTAGACTCATTGCTGGCCACTTCAGAACTCTCCAGCGCTTTGTTGTCATCCATTTCTGGGTGCTTTTTGACATATGTTTGTGGTCATTGTCCTGCTGGAAGACCCAAGATCTCGGATGCAAACCCAGCTTTCTGACACTGGGCTCTACAGTGCGACCCAAAATCCTTTGGTAATCCTCAGATTTCATGATGCCTTGCACACATTCAAGGCACCCAGTGTCAGAGGCAGCAAAACAACCCCATAACATCATTGAACCTCCACCATATTTCACTGTAGGTACTGTGTTCTTTTCCTTGTAGGCCTCATTCCATTTTCGGTAACAGTAGAATGATGTGCTTTGCCAAAAAGCTCTCTCGGTCTCATCTGTCCACAAGACGTTTTCCCAGAAGGATTTTGGCTAACTCAAGTATATTTTGGCAAATTGTCGTCTTGCTTTTTTAGGTCTCTGTGTCAGCAGTGGGGTCCTCCTGGGTCTCCTGCCATAGCGCTTCATTTCATTTACATGTCGACGGATAGTTCGCGCTGACACTGATGCTCCCTGAGCCTGCAGGACAGCTTGAATTTCTTTGGAACTTGTTTGGGGGCGCTTATCCACCATCCGGACTATCCTGCGTTGCAATCTTTCATCAATTTTTCTCTTCCATCCACCCACAGAGAGATTAGCTACAGTGCCATGGGTTGCAAACTTCTTGATAATGTTGCGCACTGTGGACAAAGGAAAATCTAGATCTCTGGAGATGGACTTGTAACCTTGTTGATATTTTTCCACAATTTTGGTTCTCAAGTCCTCAGACAGTTCTCTTCACCTCTTTCTGTTGTCCATGCTTAGTGTGGCACACACAGACACACAATGCAAAGACTAAGTGAACTTCTCTCCTTTTTATCTGCTTTCAGGTGTGATTTTTATATTGCCCACACCTGTTACTTGCCCCAGGTGAGTTTACAGGAGCATCACATGCTTGAAACAATCTTATCCACAATTTTGAAAGGGTGCCAATAATTTTGTCCAGACCATTTTTGGAATTTTGTGTGACATTATGTCCAATTTGCTTTTTTTCCTCCCTTTTTTGTTTTGTTCCAATACACACAAAGGGAATAAACATGTGTATAACAAAACATGTGTTACTGCATTACTTTTCTGTGAGAAATACTTGATTTTCTGGAAAAATGTCTGGGGTGCCAACAATTTCAGCCATGACTGTATCTGCTAATAAGGGAGGAGATATAGGCAGGGGCGCGGTTATGGAGAGCTTTGTACGTGCGCACCAGTATTTTGAATTGGATTCTGAAGGAAACAGGAAGCCAGTGTAGAGATTGACAAAGGGGTGAGGTGTATGAGTCGGGCACCTGCATTCATAACAGACTGCAAAGGGAGATAATAAGAGCTTGGATGAGAATTTTAGCAGAGTCAAGATTAAGAAAGGGACGGATGCGTGCAATGTTTTTTTAGGTCTAAGTAGCAGGATTTGGTTAATGATTGAATGTGAGGAGTGAAAGAGAGAGATTAGAGTCTAAGAGGACCCCAAGGCAATGAGCCTGAGAGGTAGAAGTAATGGTGGCACTATTCACCTGAAGGGAAATGGGTTCTAAAATGGAGAATTTAGAGGGAGGGAAGACAAGAAGCTCAGAAGAAGATGTTCAGTTTTAGAGAGGTTGAGCTTTAGGAAACGGGAAGTCATCCAATCGGAGACTGCCGTGAATCAGGCTGCAACATGTTCCAACACAGGAGGAGAAAGATTGGGGGAGGAAAGGTAGATTTGGGTGTCGTCAGGATAGAGATGATATTGGAGTCCATGGGAAGAAATGAGGTTGCCCAGAGAGGCAGAATAGATTGAGAAGAGTAGGGGACCCAGAACATAGCCTTGGGGCACCCCAACCGAGAGAGGAAGCGGTGCCGAAGAGTCACCAGTGAAGGAGTGAAGAGAGAGGTAGGAAGAGAACCAGGAGAGAGCCGTATCACTGTGGCCAAGTTGACGCAGCATGAGGAGCAGGAGAGGGTGGTCAACAGTGTCGAATGCAGCAGAAAGGTTGAGAAGAATAAGCAGGGAGAAGTGGCCTTTGGTTCTAGCAGCAACTAAATCATTAGTCACCTTGGACAGAGCAGTCTCAGTGGAATGCTGGGAGCGAAAGTCGGACTGGTGCAGGTCAAGTAGAAAGTTAGTGGCAAGAAAACTGGTGAGCTGGTTATAGACCAGGCGTTCTAAGATTTTGGAGGCAATGGGGAGTAAAGAGATGGGACGGTAGTTTGAAAGGGAGGTGGGATCAAGAGATGGCTTCTTTAGAATGGGGGTGATCAAAGCACATTTGAATAAAGAGGGGAAGACTCCAGAGGAAAGGGAGAGGTTGAAAATATGAGTTAAAGCAGGGCAATGACTGGTAGAACAGACCGAATAAGGTGTGAGGGGATGGGGTCAAGAGGACAGGTGGTCGGGCAGGAGAACATGAGAACGTTTGAGACATCCTTCTCTGAGACCGGAAAAAAGGAAGACATAATAGAAGAGGAGGCAGGGAGTGAGGGAGTCAGAGGTATTGAATAGTTAATTGAGGTGGGCAGTGAACTTCTAGTCTAAGTTTGTTAATTTTATCGGTGAAATAGTCAGCAAAGCTGACAGCAGTGAGGTCTGTGGAAGGTTGAGTGGAAGTGAGCCGCATCAACAGATTGAAAGTGTGAAACAGATGCCTGGAATCATGAGAAAAGGATGACGAGAAAGGGACGAGAAATAAGATTGTTTTGCGATTGATAGAGTGAGACTGTAGGAACAGAGCATGAATTTTTAATGCAGGAAGTCAGCCAAAGTGCGAGACTTCCTCCAGCCACATTTAGCTGCCCTGGAACATTGGCGAAGATATCTAGTGTATTTACTGAGCCACGGTTGGCGGTTAGGTCTGCGTGTGGGACAGAGAGAGGTAGGGGCGAGTTCGTCAAGTGATGTGGAGAGGGCAGAGTTGTAGGTATCAGTGGCTTTGTCTGTGCAGTTGGATGTTGAGATCAGAAGGAGAAGAGGATGGATTGCAGTAGAGAGTAGTTTAGGATTCAGGGCACCAAGGTGCCTTCTAGATAGAAGAGGAGTGGGGGTAAAAGCAAATACACTTTGGTGATCCAGATATATAATTTCAGAGAACGACAGGTGTGTGCCCCAATTTCATCAATGAAACAGCCCTTGTGTGGTGAAATGTCACTGTGAGAGTAATTTCATAAATCAAAGACATGATCAGAGCTTAGAAAGTGGTGGTACATGTTTGTTTTTTTGGGGTCTGATGGAGTTTACTTCTTTAACAGTTGCGCCATACAACAGATCAGTTCCCATTGTGAGTGCCTGTTTTTTTTCTATTTTTCATTGCTTGTATAATTAGGACGTATATTCTTTAAAACCCTCTTTTTTTGTTTTTTACAAATCAATTTATAAAAGTTTTTTCATAAAACCCTCTATTTGTGCTTGCATACCGTAGCTACTAGGGAAGCCCATGAGTCTAGACCAAAAAGCCAAAAGTACCCATCAGGGTACAGTTGAAAGTACTTGTGCTCTCAATACAAAACAAGCATAATGGTTGGAGGGATAGACATTAGGGATGAGCTGTTCGGGTTCGGACGGTTTGGAGTTCGACCCGAACTTTGGCAGTTCGAAAGTTCGTGAATTTCAAACTTTTTGGGTGTGTTCGGTTTGAGTTCGAAAAAAAAGGAAATTTTGAAAAAAGTATAGAAAATGCTTAAAAAAATACTTAAAAATCTAGAAATAAAGAGACTCTTTACTGCAGAATATTATAAACAACGGTTTATTAGATATTGAATTAAAAACTAATGTGTACGTGGAAAGATTATCAACTCTAAATGACCTCTGTTCACAAACGGGCATAACACCAGGTGTTTTTAGTCTGGTAATCAATTTGATACATTGTACACCATACTGAGGGTGGGGTGGTGTCTGCTTCTGATTGAGATTTGAGAATTAATTTCCCTAAAACATCCTAATATGCTGCATTTAACCCTTTCGCTGCTGAGGCTTTTCACACCTCTGTGCTGAGGTCATTTTTACCGCTTTCGCTCATCATGTTTAACCGCGTTTTGTAGCCATATTTTGATATATGACCCAGACATATTATATATCGTTCTTTCCGGCAGACTTGGCAGATTCATAATATGTCATTATTATATGTATACGTTATGTCATGTCTGTATATTATAACAAAAATGCAATAAAATTTGAATTTTCAATACTTTATTGTGTAAAGTGTTTTTTTTCACATTTTAACATGCGATCGTTTGCGGTTATATTTTGTATGGGGTGCGCTTGTTAAAAAAATTAGAAATGGGGTCTCGTTACATTTTGTTTTGGGGAAAATTTTGCTTTTTTTAACAAACGCACCGCATACAAAAATCGTTAGTGCAGCATTATTGTTCACATTATAATTGAAATGGGAACAATATTGCTGCATTAACAAAACAAAAACATAAAAAAACTTGTTTATTTTTTTTTTTAGATTTTTTTTTAAATATTTTTATTTGTTTTTAAAAAACATTTTTCATGCTCATGTTTGGAATCCTTGGAAAGGCCATGCTCTGGCCGATCCAGCGATATCAAACATTAACCCCTAGCTGCCACGGATCGGGAGATAGGGGGTTCATTGGAACCCCCTATCTCCACCATTGGTGGCAGCTAGGGGTTAACTCCAATGTTAACTGCTATGCACGATGACGCCAGTCCTCAGGGGGAGTTCCTGGAGGCTTGGCCGACATCCAAGATGTCGGCCAGCTCCAGGAGAGGATCACGATCCGGCGCTTTTCAGCGCCGATTCGTGATCCGGCTCCCCAGGGGTTAATCACAGCCACCGTTTGGAAGGGCAGGCTGTGCCCTTCCAAACGGTGCCTGGATTAACCCTCTGCCCCCCGGCGATCGGGAGGGAGAGAGGTCCGAAGGACCACCCCCCTCCCTTTCAGGCGCTACCTCCGCACATGCGGGGGGGCGCCTGAATTAGATGTCATCGCGCAGTCGCGATGACATCTATTGTGCCCGCGATGACATCTAATTGCTCCGCCGGGGTTCCGGAGTGCTGGGCTGACATCCAAGATGTCAGCCTGCACCGGGGAGCCCAGCAATCCGCCGGAATCCGGCGGATTGCTGCCTCCTGTGCATGGACGCGTTCAGCGCGTCCATAGCACAGGAGAACCACTTGGCTGGACGTGCTGAGCGCGTCCATAGCAGCCAAGTGGTTAACTGGTGTTTGAAAAAAATTCAAAATAACATCTAAGGCTAGGGTCAGATGAGCGCATTTTGTACGGACTGTGCGTCCGTGCAGTATGGACGTACTTACTGACTGACAACAAGGTAGTGGCCAATCAGTGATGTAGCAGGGAAAATAAATTAAAATGAAAAAACATTCTGTCCGTCAAAAATGCTGGACGTATAAATGCAGTCCATCTGACCTCGTTTCATCACTCACATACAAAGCTACACGGACGTTGCGGACGTGGCGCACTCCGCACGTCCGTTCTAGCAGTATTACGTTCTTACCTAACCTGTGTCCGTTTGCTGCGTCCGCCATGCATCCGCACTTCCGTGCGGACGTACTTCGTGTGTGGGGCTCCATTGGTCAGAATGCTATGCTGCCACGGACGTACAAATGTGCAGCAACACGGACGTGATAACTGCGCTCGTCTGACCCCAGCCTTAAGCAATGTTATTTTTCACCTCGGGATTAAACATTCACAGGGTTATTCAGAGAGCGGTGAAAAGCAGGAGAATAACTGGAGAAGTGAAAATTCTAGGTCAAAATAGCCTGACAGGGTTATTCAGAGAAAGGTGAAACTCAGGAGAATGACTGAAGAGAAAATTCTAGGTCAAAATAGCCAAACCAGAAAAATTCTCCCATTTTTCTCACTTTCCAAATCGTCTATTTGGTCTAGAATTTTCCATTCTCCAGTCATTCTCCTGCTTTTCACCGCCAAAAAATCAGTAAACTTTTTCTGAGTGTCCGAAAATGTCTCCTCTTTTCATACAGACTGCCGCCCCAAGCAGTTGTTTATGGATAGATTAAAGGAAAAGCATTTACCGTCATTTGAAATGTCATTTTTTGGCTTTTACATATTTCTATACATCCTAGAAATCCGCCACTTCACGGGCAGGTTATGGGGACCTCCTAGGCACGATATTTGAAGGAATTTTTCGTTTTTATTTTTAACCCTTATTTCATGGAAGACTCACTGTCCCTTTAAAAACGTTTTTTTTAAAACTTTTTGTCCTTGTTTCCTGTCCCCCAGGGCACTACCCGGACCCCCATACACCTTTTATGGCAAATATCTAGCATATATGCCCTCTTGGAGGGCACTCTAAAAAACCGAATTTTCAGCCCCATTGACTTGTATGGAGTTCGAGTTCGGGTCCGGATCCGAACATTTGGAAAGTTCAGGTTCGGCTTCGAACCGAACTCGGGGAGTGTTCGGCTCATCCCTAATAGACATGGAGGACCATCCTTTGCCCTGATAGAGTCGTTGCAGCAACATGCTATTGCGGGAACATACGCACTGCAGGCATTTATTTTAATCCTAGGACACAATGCTGATCAGTGAGTTAATATTATATGGGGGACCTTGCAGGGATTGCAGCAGGAGGGGGTCCATGAGCTACACCACAATATAGGAGTTTAGAAGCTGATCTCACACCTGCATTGCTTTTGAAATGACAAATGATGGCCCCGTAGTTGTGGGAGACCTATTTGCTCTATTCATAACTGTGCAGCTGCTAGAAGCAGCTGCTGTGGCACAATCAACTAAATGGGTATTGCATTGCCCACTTTGCAAACCATGAAAGAGATAAATGGTTGGCATCCAAAAGGTTAATTAAAGTCTGTCTTGAAACAAGGAAAATCTGATTATCATTATGGCATCGAGATTTATTGAACTTTCGGGCACAATTGGAAAATGTGTCATTTGGTTTTTTACTTTTATTTTTTTGTTTTTTCTAACTACATTAATTGGTGCTGTTGTCCAGTGGACACTTTTGTTGATGGCTACAATTGCAGGGAAAATGGGCCTTGGAATTTAATTTTAGAGGGTAGGGTTGGTGCAGAGGTGTAACTAGAAACCTCAGGGCCCTGGTACAAGAATCCATGAAGGCCCCCCGTCAAAAGATCCATATCTTAATTTTTTTTTTTTTGCAATATAAAAAAAATAGTACGCCATTTATATTAATTATTTCTACTTACTTTAATTGTTAACAGTGATAGTTTCAGGCCATCTCGCAGCAGCCAACGGCAGCCACTTTCTATCTTTCCTCTGCCTCTTTCTTTCTTCTGTGCCTCCCTTTCCTCTGCCCCCTGTGCCTCTTATTACTTTCCTCTGGCCTCTGTGCCTCTTTCCATCTGCCCTCTGTGCCTCTTATTACTTTCCATCTGCCCTCTGTGCCTCTTTCCATCTGCCCTCTGTGCCTCTTATTACTTTCCATCTGCCCTCTGTGCCTCTTTCCATCAGCCCTCTGTGGCTCTTATTACTTTCCATCTGCCCTCTGTGCCTCTTTCATCTGCCCTCTGTGCCTCTTTCATCTGCCCTCTGTGCCTCTTTCATCTGCCCTCTGTGCCTCTTATTACTTTCCTCTGGCCTCTGTGCCTCTTTCCATCTGCCCTCTGTGCCTTTTATTACTTTCCATCTGCCCTCTGTGCCTCTTTCCATCTGCCCTCTGTGGCTCTTTCCATCTGCCCTCTGTGCCTCTTTCCATCTGCCCTCTGTGGCTCTTATTACTTTCCATCTGCCCTCTGTGCCTCTTTCCATCTGCCCTCTGTGGCTCTTTCAGCTGCCCTCTGTGCCTCTTTCAGCTGCCCTCTGTGCCTCTTTCAGCTGCCCACTGTGCCTCTTTCAGCTGCTCTCTGTGCCTCTTTCAGCTGCCCTCTGTGCCTCTTTCATCTGCCCTCTGTGCCTCTTTCATCTGCCCTCTGTGCCTCTTATTACTTTCCTCTGGCCTCTGTGCCTCTTTCCATCTGCCCTCTGTGCCTTTTATTACTTTCCATCTGCCCTCTGTGCCTCTTTCCATCTGCCCTCTGTGGCTCTTTCCATCTGCCCTCTGTGGCTCTTTCCATCTGCCCTCTGTGGCTCTTTCCATCTGCCCTCTGTGGCTCTTATTACTTTCCATCTGCCCTCTGTGCCTCTTTCCATCTGCCCTCTGTGGCTCTTTCCATCTGCCCTCTGTGGCTCTTTCAGCTGCCCTCTGCGCCTCTTTCAGCTGCCCTCTGTGCTTCTTTCAGCTGCCCTCTGTGCCTCTTTCAGCTGCCCACTGTGCCTCTTTCAGCTGCCCTCTGTGCCTCTTTCAGCTGCCCTCTGTGCCTCTTTCATCTGCCCTCTGTGCCTCTTTCAGCTGCCCTCTGTGCCTCTTTCAGCTGCCCACTGTGCCTCTTTCAGCTGCCCTCTGTGCCTCTTTCAGCTGCCCTCTGTGCCTCTTTCAGCTGCCCTCTGTGCCTCTTTCAGCTGCCTACTGTGCCTCTTTCAGCTGCCCTCTGTGCCTTTTTCATCTTCCCTCTGTGCCTCTTCCATCTGCCCGCTCTGCCTCATTACTTTCCTCTGCCCCCTGTGCCCCTTTCCTCTGTACTGCTTTCATCTGCCCTCTGTGCCTCTTTCCATCTGCCCTCTGTGCCTCTTTCCTTCTGCCCGTTGTGCCTCATTACTTTCCTCTGCTCCCTGTGACCCTTTCCTCTGCACCTCTTTCCATACGACCTCTGTGCCTGTTTCTATATGCACCCTGTGCCATCTGTGCCTCTTATTACTTTCCTTTGCCCTCTGTGCCTCTTTCATCTGCCCTCTGTGCCTCTTTCATCTGCCCTCTGTGCCTCTTTCATCTGCCCTCTGTGCCTCTTATTACTTTCCTCTGGCCTCTGTGCCTCTTTCCATCTGCCCTCTGTGCCTTTTATTACTTTCCATCTGCCCTCTGTGCCTCTTTCCATCTGCCCTCTGTGGCTCTTTCCATCTGCCCTCTGTGGCTCTTATTACTTTCCATCTGCCCTCTGTGCCTCTTTCCATCTGCCCTCTGTGGCTCTTATTACTTTCCATCTGCCCTCTGTGCCTCTTTCCATCTGCCCTCTGTGGCTCTTTCAGCTGCCCTCTGTGCCTCTTTCAGCTGCCCTCTGTGCCTCTTTCAGCTGCCCTCTGTGCTTCTTTCAGCTGCCCTCTGTGCCTCTTTCAGCTGCCCACTGTGCCTCTTTCAGCTGCCCTCTGTGCCTCTTTCAGCTGCCCTCTGTGCCTCTTTCATCTGCCCTCTGTGCCTCTTTCAGCTGCCCTCTGTGCCTCTTTCAGCTGCCCACTGTGCCTCTTTCAGCTGCCCTCTGTGCCTCTTTCAGCTGCCCTCTGTGGCTCTTTCAGCTGCCCTCTGTGCCTCTTTCAGCTGCCCTCTGTGCCTCTTTCAGCTGCCTACTGTGCCTCTTTCAGCTGCCCTCTGTGCCTTTTTCATCTTCCCTCTGTGCCTCTTTCCATCTGCCCGCTCTGCCTCATTACTTTCCTCTGCCCCCTGTGCCCCTTTCCTCTGTACTGCTTTCATCTGCCCTCTGTGCCTCTTTCCATCTGCCCTCTGTGCCTCTTTCCTTCTGCCCTTTGTGCCTCATTACTTTCCTCTGCTCCCTGTGACCCTTTCCTCTGCACCTCTTTCCATACGACCTCTGTGCCTGTTTCTATATGCACCCTGTGCCATCTGTGCCTCTTATTACTTTCCTTTGCCCTCTGTGCCTCTTTCATCTGCCCTCTGTGCCTCTTTCATCTGCCCTCTGTGCCTCTTATTACTTTCCTCTGGCCTCTGTGCCTCTTTCCATCTGCCCTCTGTGCCTTTTATTACTTTCCATCTGCCATCTGTGCCTCATTCCATCTGCCCTCTGTGGCTCTTATTACTTTCCATCTGCCCTCTGTGCCTCTTTCCATCTGCCTTCTGTGGCTCTTTCCATCTGCCCTCTGTGCCTCATTACTTTCCTCTGCTCCCTGTGACCCTTTCCTCTACACCTCTTTCCATACGACCTCTGTGCCTGTTTCTATATGCACGCTGTGCCATCTGTGCCTCTTATTACTTTCCTTTGCCCTCTGTGCCTCTTTCATCTGCCCTCTGTGCCCCTTTCATCTCCCCTCCATGCCTCTTATTACTTTCCTCTGCCCTCTGTGCCTTTCTTACCACGGCCTCTTCTTTCTTTCTTTCCTCTACCTCGTCTTTTTCTTCAGGTGATGCCCGCGCGTCACCAGAAAACTCTGCTAGTGGGGGACCTCAAGTCGACACTGTTGGCTACGCGGTCCGTGAGTTGCTACTGCCGGCTACGCAGTCCGCGAGCCACCACTGCCGGCTACGCAGTCCGCGTGCCGCCACTGCCTGGGCCCCCTCTACAGTGGCGGAATGCCATGGCCCGGTCGCAAGTGCAACTGCTGTGACTCTGGTAGTTCCATCACTGGGATGGTGATACCCACTGGTCCATTTGCCTTCTGATTAAAGCAGCATGGGGGGCACTCACTGATGTGTTTAATAATGTAACATTGCAGAATGTGAGCATTAATTATTTATTTATTTATTTATAAAGGATTTTACCAGGAAGGATACATTGAGATTTCTCTCGTTTTCAAGTATGTCCTGGGTTCAAGAACATTGAATGGATGCAGAAATACAAAATAGTAAAATGCAAGATATTAACACAAAACCAAATATACAGATTAACAGAAAATAAATATGTAGGAAATAGTCACTAGGTTACATGTTTACAGGTGCATTCCGTATTGAGGTATGTTAGTAAGGAGCTCTTGAGTGACTTAAGACTGGGGGAAGATTTGATGGTGTCTGGGAGGTTATTCCATAATTGTGGTGCTCTGTAGGAAAATGAGGACCGAGCCACTGTCTTTTTGTATTGTGGTATTGCAAGTAAGGTAATTGGGTTTGTTTGAAAATTATAAGGACTGTACTATTATCAATTAAATATTCTTGGTACAGATTATAAAATCATCATGTTCTATTTGTTTTTTTCAACAATTCTTTTTAATATTTTATATACACTTTGAAAATGGCTTAAAAAAAGCTTTTCTTTTTACTTACCCACCCAGACGTGGCAGGAATAGAACTATAAACATAACCTCATAATCATTTTTTAGCATCTTGACAAGTTAGGCTGGGGTCAGACGAGCGTAGTGTTCACTTCCGTGATTGCGCCTAAAAGTACGTCCGTGATAGCATGAAAGAAAGTCCATTGGAGCCTGACACATGAAGTACGTCCGCACTGAACTGCGGACGCAGCACTGCCGCGGCAAACGGACGCAAGGCAGGCAAGAACGTACAACCACTAGAACGGCCGCACAAAGTGCGCTGCGTCCGCAACGTCTGCATAGCTTTGTGTGTGAGTGATGGAACGTGGTCAGACGGACTGCATTTATACGTCCAGCATTTTTCACGGACAAAATGGTTTTGCTTTTTAATTTATTTTCCCTCCTACATCCGTCAAAATATACGTCAGTGAAAAAAACGGACTGTGTGGCCGCTACTGTGTCTTCCGTACTGACGTACGTCCGTGTGCACGGACGTACAGTCCGTAGAAATCACGCTCTTCTGACCCTAACCTTAGGTATTACAAAGTGCAAGTGCAGTTTACTGTTGGGACACGAAATGGAAAACTTTACATCCTCCTAAATGCTGGTGTTAAGTGATTCTGCAAATGCAAAATCATTTAACATACTCCAACCCCCCCCCCCTAAAAATCACATACTCCCCTGTCATCCCGCAGCAAAAAGGATGACCCGATCCGATGCTTCTTCTTGTCGAAGTTGTCGGCAGCAGAGTGAGACTGGGAACAAATAGTTTGCAGTTTGTATCCGCGATCACTCTGTGGCACTGCGAATCTCGCAAGAGTGAGGTTGAGCATAGCACGCGCCCCAGAAGTGCAAGCCTTCATGGAGTCCTACGGACTCCAGGAGATGCTACTTGCGGTGGCGTGGAATCACTACTATTAAGGAGGTTAGCAATGTGTTCCATGGTGTGGTGCTGATATAGCACCTTCCCTGGAATATGATGTTAACATGGAGAAGGTAAGGAAAAATTTGCAAGCACAGATTTTACTGCATACCATCTCCATGTATGTCAGGAATGGCACCGGGTGGCACCGCAGGTTCAGGGAATCTGAGCCCAGGATGCAGGGTTGCACTGATGATACCTTTGGATAGCCAGATATAGGGTGATCCGAGGTGTAGTACAAAGGGGGTTATCCAGGAGAATAGTAAGCGGGAGGTCCGAGTTCGAGGGATTGGTACAGAGGGGGAGTCGTTGAAGCAAGCAGGGTCTGATACACGGTAGGCAATATAGTAATCTTAGAACAGGTCAGATTAGTTTGCAGGTTAGACTTACAATGCAAAGCCAAGGTAGAGAGGGGGAAGGGAATCTTTATTTCGGCAGGAGGGTGTGGTGTGTGTTTATTATGCTTAATTTTATTATTATTCTTTATTTATAAAGCGCCAGCATATTCCGCAGCGCTGTACAATAAGCACAGTATAGACAGGGTTACAATACATTGAACAACATTTGACAAACAGTACAGGAGGAGATGAGGGCCCTATTCCCGTAGGAACTCACAATCTGGGAGGGTTGGGGTTGGAAACAGGAGGAGAGGACTGTAAGGTGAGAGTGATTGATGGTTGTGTCAGTGAGTTGGGTGGTAGGCTTCCCTAAATAGGATTGTTTTAAGGGAGCGTTTGAAGGAAGAGAAGTTAGGGGAAAGTCTGACAGTACGAGGGAGAGCGTTCCAGAGAGTGGGGGCTGCGCGTGAGAAATCCTGCAGTCTATCATGGGAAGAGGTGATGCGGGGAGAAGCTAGGCGCAGGTCACTGTTTGACCTTAGGGAGCGGGCTGGGGTGTATTTGGTGTTTAGTGAGGACAGGTAGTGGGGAGCTGAGTTAGTGAGGGTTTTGTAGGTAAGGATAAGGATTTTGAACTTAATTCTGCAGTGGATGGGGAGCCAGTGAAGGGACTCGCAGAGGGGAGCGGCAGAGACAGAGCAGCGGGTGAGGTGAATTAGCCTGGCGGAGGCGTTCAGGATGGATTGTAGGGGGGAGAGGCGGGACAGAGGGAGGCCAGATAAGAGATTATTGCAATAGTCGAGTCGGGAGATTACCAGGGCGTGTATGAGTTGTTTTGTGGTGACAGCGGTAAGAAATGGCCGAATTCTGCTTAACTGTTTGAGTACCAAGTCAATGTTAAGCATTGGGCAGCATTTTACATGTGCTGCCTGAGCAAGGAATGTGAGCCTGGAGCGGTCAGCGATGGGGATCCTGACATACCCCCCCCCCCCTCAAGGCCGGACTCCGGTCTCTGAGGATGAATCAATGTTGGGTGGTACAACCGCAGCAGATGGTGGTATTTCGGCAGTGGCGCTTATTTTAGCCGGTTGTTTTCAGCAGGAAAGCAGTATTGCTGTAATGTGTAAATGCCATCTGCAGTAAACTTTATTATTTGCTGTGTGGAGACTTTTAATCTCACTTTTTTGCTTTCCACTACAACTTAAATGCTTATTGTTTTACCCTAGGGGTTAAGCATCAATAGCAACCAGTTATATTCTCTCTCCTGCTGATGAGGGCAAATGAGCCCAAAAAAGCAGTACAGGACTGATTGTGACTGGTTGCGAAACTGGCCTTTGCTAAAAAAAAAAAAAAAGTAATTTAATATGGCATGGCATTGGACAAGGTGGGTTCTGTGTTATTACAGAGCCTAGATGCAAAATAAAGCTGTGGACTTCATTTGCATATCCTACCCAGAGGTCTTTGCTGCATATGGGGAATTTAGCACATGAGCTCTGTAAGCAGTTCTCTGAATTGTTGGGATGTGTAAATGTCCTCTGCAAATATAAACTTTATTATTTGCTCTGTGGATGCTTTTAATCTCACTTTTTTGCCCTCCACAACAACTTAAATGATATATATATGTATGTGTGTGTGTGTAACACTAACACAAACCCTAGCCCTAATATTAAAAGGATTGCTGTTTTCCAACGCAATCATCTCAGATTTAACTCATATTTGGTGGGATGGTAGCAGACATAGCTAGTTCTAGTCCTCGGTCTTACATGATATTCATATAACAGGGTTACAAACATAATAAAAAAGTTTGCATCGTCAACAAAAAAATTCATAAATTTGCTTCTGTTTCGTGGTAAAACGGTTTTCAGAAAAATTCGTTTTATATCGAAATATTGAATTTTTCATTTCAGGTGTGACCTTTGGCCTTCAATATATAAAAAAAATACTTTTTGGGGGAATAAAATATGTTATGCATTTAAATGCATTCTCTCTTTGGTATAATTTCATTTTGTGATTGCTTTGGGAAGCGGGGTAAATAAAATGATGAGAGTAGTAACCACATTCAAAGAAATACGTTAGCACTTCTTTAGGGAAATACTGAAAATTAAATATAATACCGTATACAACTTTGAGGAAAAAGTAAAACCATAAGAAGCAAGTGCCTTCTCCCCTGCAGTGCTTCCTCGGACCTTAAATATATATATATACAGTGGCAAGAAAAAGTATGTGAACCCTTTGGGATTACGTGAAGTTTTGCATGAATTGGTCATAAAATGTGCTCTGATCTTCATCTAAGTCACAACAATTTGAAAAACACAGTCTGCTTAAAATAATACAACACAAACATTATATGTTTTCATGTTTTTATTGAACAGAACATGTAAACATTCACAGTGCAGGGTGGAAAAAGTATGTGAACCTTTGGACTTAATAACTGGTTGACCCTCCTTTGGCAGCAATAACCTCAACCAAACGTTTCCTGTAGCTGCAGATCAGACCTGCACAACGATCTGGAGTAATTTTGGACCACTCCCCTTCACAAAACTGTTTCAGTGTAGCAATATTCTTGGGATGTCTGGTGTGAATCGCTCTCTTAAGGTCATGCCACAGCATTTCAATCGGGTTGAGGTCAGGACTCTGACTGGGCAACTACAGAAGGCGTATTTTGTTTTGTTGAAGCCATTCTTTTGTTGAATTACTTGTATGCTTTGGGTCATTGTCCTGTTGCATCACCCATCCTCTGCGGAGCTTCAGTTGGCGGACAGATGGTCTTACGTTTTCCTGCAAAATGTCTTGATAAACTCTGGAATTCATTTTTCCATCAATGACAACAATCCGTCCAGGCCCTGAGGCAACAAAGCAGCCCCAAACCATGATGCTCCCTCCGCCATGTTTTACAGTGGGGATGGGATTTTGATGTTGGTGTGCTGTGCCTTTTTTTCTCCAAACATAGTGTTGAGTGTTTTTTCCAAACAACTCAATTTTGGTTTCATCTATCCACAGAATATTTTGCCAGTAGTGCTGTGGAACATCCAGGTGCTCTTTTGCAAACTTCAAACGTGCTGCAATATTCTTTTTGGACAGCAATGGCTTCCTCCGTGGTGTCCTCCCATGTACTCCATTCTTGTTTAATGTTTTCCTTATTGTAGATGTGTCAACAAAAATGTTAGCATGTGCCAGAGATTTCTGTAAGTCTTTAGCTGACACTCTAGGATTCTTCTTTACCTCATTAAGCATTCTGCGCTGTGCTCTTGCAGTCATCTTTACAGGACGACCACGCCTAGGGAGAGTAGCAACAGTGCTGAACTTTCTCCATTTGTAGACAGTCTGTCTTACCGTGGACACATGAACATCAAGGCTTTTGGAGATACTTTTGTAACCCTTTCCAGCTTCATGCAAGTCAACAATTCTTGATCGTAGGTCTTCTGAGACCTCTTTTCTGCGAGACATGGTTCATATCAGGCAGTGCTTCTTGAAACCAGTAAACCCAAAACTGGTGTGTGTTTTTAAAGGATAGGACAGTTTTCAGCAACACATCCAATAATATCACACTGATTGGACTCAAGGTTGGCTCACTCCTGGCTCCAATTAGTTCTTGGAGAAGTCATTAGGCTAGGGGTTCACATACTTTTCCCACCCTGCACTGTGAATGTTTACATGTTCTGTTCAATAAACACATGAAAACATATAATGTTTGGGTTGTATTATTTTAAGCAGACTGTGTTTTTCAAATTGTTGTGACTTAGATGAAGATCAGAGCACATTTTATGACCAATTCATGCAAAACTCCACGTAATCCCAAAGGGTTCACATACTTTTTCTTGCCACTGTATATATATATATAATATCTTTAATATATGGATGGCTTTATGTCATGTGTCAGAAATGGTCAGATTTTGGATATTTCACATAGGTGGAAGCAATAGAAATAGGTAAGAGATTAAATATGGGGCTTGAAGGAAAGTCTGTGAGACGCCTGAGAGAGACAATAAGCAGAAGTTTGATCTTTCATATCTTGAGTTTGAGTTTATGTGAAGTCATTTTTGATGAGATATTAGGAAGACATTCCAATAATCAACAGGAGGCTGGGAGATGAGGTTGGAGAAGACAGGAATATTTGTGTGTTGTTAGCATAAAGATGATATTTTAAACCAGAAAGCACTAACGAGCTTGCCAAGAGAGGATGTGTAGACTGAGAGCAACAAAGATTCAAGAACACTATAAAATTGTTTCTTGTTATTAGACTCAAGCCAAGATAAGGCAGTGCCTTTCAGTTCAAAGAGACGAGGGTGGTCTATGGTGTAAATGTAGAGAAGAGGTCAAGGAGAAGGAGTTGGGTTGTCTACTACTTTAGTAAGTGCAGTTTTGGTGGAAAGATTGGGTCTAAAGTCTGATTGTAGAGGATTGTGGAGTGTGTTTGCAGGAAGAAAGGTGGATAATTATTTGCACACAAGTTGTTCAAGTAGCTTAGATGTGAAAGGAAAAAGAAAGGACTACAATTAGGTGGGGAGGCAAGGTCATGAGAGATTTTGTTTTTTATTAGGATGGGAGCGATGTGAGCATACTTGACCTGCGTTGGGAGGATAACGGTAGAGTGAGAGATTGAAGAGAAACATTAAGATTTGTACAAGGTTGGAAGAGATGGAAGGAACAGGATCAAGAGGACAATTATGGAGATGAGGAGGACAGAAGAACAGCTACCCAAACCTCTGTTGTAGGTGTGAAGTTGTTCAGCGTGGTAGATGGAAAGGGAATAGGAGGATAAGCGACAGACTTGAATGCTGCCAGCAAGTATTCTGTGTGATGGAACTAATTTGATCTTAAAAATGAACCGCAAAATCACTCACTGTGAGGGATGGAGGAGGAAGAGATGGAGGCAAAGAAAGGGTGTTGAATGTGGAGAATAAGCATTTAGGGATAGAGCACAAGGAGGATATGAGAGAGGAGAAGTAGCTTTGTTTAGCTAGTTTAAGGGCACATGTATATGATCGGAGCATGAACTTATAATGGTGGATTGTATGGATACAGCTGGAAATCACATGACATGATTCTGAAGGAAATAAAGGAGACAAGTATTATGTTGAGAGGAACTATCCACAAACATAGTTAAAAGCAACACAATCTAAATACATATATTTTAAAAGGCAAATTCAAATAAATGTATTAAACCACAATAAATAAATTTCCAGGCTGAGTTAAGACCTCTGCTTTGAAGAGCTGTCAAAAAAGCCATTGACGGTGAAGAGCAGGCTATATGAATACTAAAATAAGTTTAAGTGGTCATGGTGGAAAAGACAGGTTTCAGCAATAATGGCCTTCCAGAAAGTTTGGAACTACATTTCCCATGAAACTCTGTCAACCTAATGATTAGATTACCTGAGCAGCATGGCAGAGGTAGCGCCAAAATATATGGAGGGTCAAGGATGCTGACCACTGCTTTAAGACATGCACGTGTAGCTAGATGTGTACTAACAAATTACGCCTCTTGGACATTGTTTTTTCCTTTTTTTTTCAATTGGACACCAGTAGCTAAATGACGTATGTCACTGCTTAACATTTTGTTAATATCCTAAATTAAAGGGACACTCTAGTCATCCTGACCGCTTTATAGTTTTATAGTGGTCAGGATGTGAGGAGTGCCCCCCTTTTTGCTCCCAAACAGCTTCCCAATTCTGGTGAAAATGCTGTATGAAGTGAAGGAGTTTCCTCTACCCCACCCTGCATAACCAGCAGACAGGATTATAAATTTCCGGGCTGCCAGTCACCTGATCAATCACTAGTGACTAGTGTCGACATCACCTTCTCTGAGATCACCCACGTTAGGGAGCGGTCTCAGAGAGGCAGCCAGCAATGGATTGGATCTGTGCATGCATTCAGTTCTGGTCCATCGCTTTATGCAGGCGCTACAGAACTTGCCTAAGTAATGTGCGCAAGTCTGTAGTAGTGTGAAATTTATGGTTCCTACGCTACGTAAGGCTAGCGTCAGACGAACGCAGTCATCACGTCCGTGTTGCCGCACAGTTTACCGTCTGTCATAGCATAGTATAATGATCGATAGAGACCCACACACGAAGTACGTGCGCACCGGAGTACGCACGCACCACGCAGATGGCAACGGACACAATTTAGGCAAAGACGTAAAACCACTAAGACGGACGCACAGAGTGCGCCAAGTCCGCGTAGCAGCCTGTGTGTGTTATGCTGCGACGTCAGACGCAGCGCATTTGCGACGTCCATCACGTTGACGATCAGAGGTTTTTATGGTCTGGCTGACTGTACCTGTATTTTAATTCTAATTAATTTTGACAAAGTGCGCTGCGTCCGCAACGTCTGCATAGCTTTGTGTGTGAGTGATGGAACGTGGTCAGACGGACTGCATTTATACGTTCAGCATTTTTCACGGACAAAATGGTTTTGCTTTTTATTTTATTTTCTCTCCTACATCTGTCAAAATATACGTCAGTGATAAACGGACTGTGTGGCCACTACTGCGTCTTCTGTACTGACGTACGTCCGTGTACACGGACGTACAGTCCGTAGAAATCACGCTCGTCTGACCCTAGCCTAAGTTAAGAAATTAAGTTAGCAATGTATTTTTTTCTGTAAGTAAACAGGACAGGCAAACACTGTCAGGGTTATTCAAAGAGCACCAAAATTCATAGGTTCATTATACGGCTATGCTTGGTGTTTCTATCTTTTTTTCTTCACATATTTTTTATAATATCTAGCTTCTAAAAGTGCATTCACATTGTAGGTGAGTTTGGCATGGACATTACTGCATTACTGTTTAACCTCCCTGGCGGTCTGATTTTTTCAAAATTTTGTTTCAAAAAGCGGTTAAATTTTTTTGGGAAGGAAATGTGTTGTTTTATATAGTAGGCCTGTAATCCGTAGGAATAACTCACTGAAATCCGTGCAAACAAGGGTCATGTAAACACACTGAGTCAGATAAAGTTTGAAACACAAAATAATAAATTATTATCCCACTTATCTAAAATAATGGAAATAAATAATATTCAATAAAATAATCAAACCAAAACCAATGAAATCTTTCAGAAAACATGTTTGCAATATTAGTGACTGCATATTGCCTCAGTACACGTCCTTGGTATGATATATCTTGAAACATGGGACTGCACAAAGTCCAACGTCACAATCAGGACAATGGAACCTGACTTCCTTTCGGATTTTCTTGCCCTTGTCTTCCCGCTTGGAGCAACACACCACACACATCCTAGTAGGCGCTGACTTCCTCTCTGTTGGTGGGATGTGGACCTCGAAGTGACGACCAGTCAGGCGTTCTGGGTTGACAACGCCAACAGCACGGCGTCCAGGTCTACTGCCAGCCACTGGTGTATGATGACGCAGAAATATACTTTCAGCAACCTTCCAAATGTAGTCTGAATGAAGGAGGGTCTGGTCACTTGCCTTTTTCTGCAGAATGTAGGCATTCCACAGGCACTGTTCAAGAAGATGCCTGAAGATCTTCTTGTAATACTTCTTCTGCTGTTTACGCATCGCAGGGTAAAATGTCATTGCTTGATTAGCTCGGTCAACACCTCCCATGGTGGAATTGTAATTCACCACTACCTGCGGCTTCATAATGTCCTTCCCACCTCTCGTATGTACCATGACAGTGGAGTTGTCAAGGACAGTGCTCATCAGGCAAACATCCTTCTTGTCACGCCAACGCAGTGCCAGCATTTTGCCTTTCTGTCAGGCAACCATGTCTCCAGTTTTCAGCTTTTTACTTCTGAAGATTGGTGGCATGTCACGCTGCTTAGGTTGGACGGTCCCATATGCGTCTGTCTTGTGCTGCAGGAGACACTCATAGAGTTCAGGTGAAAGGGTAGAAATTGTCTGTTGTCACACAATAGCCCTGATCCAGCAATGGCTCAATGAGTGACAGCACGGAGGATGTTGCAAATCCATATTTGCTGTATTTGGCGGCGAATTTCATCCCTTTGCCTGTGTATATAACGGAGTACCAGATGTAGCCGGATGAGGATTCACACAGCATATAGGATTTCACACCAAATCGTGACCTCTTAGATGCGATGTACTGCACCCAGCTCAGCGGTCCATTTTAGGCCATTAGACTTTCATCTATGCTGATGTCCCTCTCTGGAACATAGGTCCGCTGGAAATTTGTGATCATTGAATCATTTCATACACGTCCCAAATTATGCGCAGTTTAGGGGAAGGATGTGTGGTGTTGTCAAATTCCTTGTTGTTCACGAAGTGCAGGTACTTCATAATGAGCGTGAACCGGTACTCTGGCATCACCGTGCCAAAGAAAGGCGTTGCAAGCAATTTATTGGTTGTCCAATACCACTTCTGTATCAGTTTAGCGACGACTCCTTGGAGAATTATCAGGGCCAGGAATTTCCAGATCTCATCCTTGGTCACTCATTCCCACTTTCTGCTACGTGACCACTTCTGCGGCAGAGTAACCGACTGTTGCTCCTGGTACCGGTTTGTCTCGGTTACAATTTTTTCTAGGACCGCATCGGTCAGGAACAAGCGCAGGTATGCCAAGGGATTGTCGAGTTCCACGTCCACTTTTATACAAGGTGCTCCAGTAAATGGGAACCTTGGGGACGCTGCATGATCCGCACTATCATTACAGCACCAAGTTGCAATGTCGCTGAGCGCAGCATCAGAATCCTCACAGTCATCACTTTCAGGGTCTGCGGATGAATCTACCCACGAGTCACTGTCGCTCGGTTCTGCAAGCAATTCGTACTCGCTGTTGCTGCTCTCAGGCTGCGCTGCAGCTGCTTTGGAGGTACAAGCGCGCTTTTTGGACGCCATGACCGTAAACAAATGCTGTCAGGACACAGGACCACTCACTAGGGATACCTGGGGGTGAATGACACAAAGTAATCCTGACAGAATGCATTGCACCTGTCAGGATTTTATACTGTCTAATTTTTACTCTTTTTTTTTTCAGGTTTCAAATTTGCCGCCTGGTCCCGCCCCCTGTGTCGCGTGGCTCACAGGGAGCGGAACTAGGAAGCAAGTCACACGCCGACGCCGCGATCACACAGAGGTGATTACAGAGACGGCGAGGGAGCGCAGGATGCGGTGAGTATACAGCCCGAGTGTGGCTCAGGGTTACCGATCGCGGTAGCGAAATTTAACCCCGAGTCACACTCGGTAATACCGCCAGGGAGGTTAATCACACTTTTTAAAAATATTTTTTATTGTGGTTTTAAGTTTGGACATGGAAGAATAACACATGTGTTCCTGGAGTTTTGTAAGAGTTTTGTCATAAACTGTGTATTACTAGTAATAAGCATTTTTGTTTCTAAAATACAGATGGCAATTACTCATTCACAGAGGGTAATTAAAAGTAGTTCATTGTCAAGGTAAACAGGAAGGTAACTAAATATTAAAATATAAAAATAACATTACTTTTAGCAAAATTCAAATATGAAATAAAGATATGCTGTACAGTCTATCCATAAATTCTTTATCTTAACCCCTTTGCTGCCTAGCCATTTCACCCCTGTGAGCTCATTTTAACCATTTAGTGCTCATCATGTTTAAACTTGTCTTGAAGTCATGTTTTGTTAGAGGACCCAGGCAAATTATATATAATTTTTTTCAGCAAACTCAGAATATTCAAAATATATCATTGTTTTGTGCATACGTCATGTCCCGTCAAAATGCTATAACAAAAAGTTGAAAAAAAATTAAATTTCCAGTTAGATTTCACTTATTTACAGTGTGTAAAATTATCTTTCCAGACTTTAGCATCCAAATCTTTGTGGTTATATGTTCTTTGGGGGTTTTTTTTTTCTCAAAAAAAAATTGAAATGGGAACCTGTTACTGTATTCTTCTAAATATAAATACATTTTTCTCACATTTATTCTGTCGCATTGCATTTTATGAATAATATGGCTATGTATAATATACTGACCTTGCTTCCAGTGTGGGAAATGAGAAGATGAGTAATGTAAGTGGAATTGCTCATTTTACATGTGACACATGGACAATGTCATTGCTTATTATTATTAATTTGTTCTTGCTTTTTCTTTTGTTTTTTTACATTGTACATGGTCATGTTTGGTATCATTAGAAAGGCCAGACACTGACTATTCCAATGACACCTCACTTGATCTTGTGCGATGTCAAGAAAAAAAAAAGGAACAAAATAGTTAAAGAGAAACACTGCATTCATAACTTAACCATTATTCTATGCTTATCTGTACAAGAACTTACCCAGGCTTCTAAATAATATGTAGGGCCGTATTCCATCATTTGTGTTAAATAACGGACACTAATTGAAAACCTGAGCATGTCGTTTTCCTTTAAGGTCGGACATTTAACACCTGTATTACAAGGGAGCCACTTTGTCAAGCTAAGCGCCACTGTTGTTAACAGCGCCAGGAGTCCATATTACTTCATGAAGACAGATGAGACCATGTGAGATCTGGCCGGGACAGCAGAGGGAGGCGCCATTGCTCTGCCCGCGGGACAAGGAAGTGCCATATCACACTAATCTCTCACCAATGATCTAAAGTGAATATGGTATTTAATGGTGGGCAGTGGTGACTCTAGGAACAATATATAGGGGGACACATAATGTACCACAGTCAAAACTGGGGGGGGGCACTAATAATTTTCGCCACTAAATCAAACCACTGAAAATCCTAAGTAAGTATATAAATAAGATTCTGTAATTCCAGAGTAATGTGATGCAATGACTTCCATAATAACCCCTAAAATGCCATAAACCCAGGGAAATACAATAAAAATAATTAACAGTGTGTCAGGATCCATGCCTGCTGTTGGCTGCCATGTCCGTGCTTGCAGCACATCCAGGAAAAGTGCTTCCCTCAGGTTCAGCACAAAACCAGAACCTTCACAGTAAGGCTAGGGTCAGACTGAGGCAGTGCGAACGCGCGTTCTGGCGCACTTAATCACGGCCGCACTAGCAGCAGATGCCGGGCAATGACAGCCAATATACGAAGTACGGTCGCACAAAAGTCCGGCTGCGCAACGCAAGTGGAAAATGAACGCATTTTTTCGAGAACGTGAAACCGCAGGTACTGACGTACAGAGTGCGCTGCGTCCGCTAGCGGCGTGTGTGCGTGAATTGGAGACATCAGACGCTGCTAATGTCCGGCCAACATAACGTCCAGATGCAAGAAGTGTTTTATTGATGATCCGTACAAAATCACGGACGAAAATGCGCATAGTATGACCACTATCACGTATTCTGTGAAAAAATGCGTCCATTCGTTCGAACGCACTTTTTCACAGACAACATAAAAATGCGTTCGTCTGACCCTAGCCTTAATCACAGAACACACACACACCACACCCCTGTGTCTGAAATAAAGGTTCTCTCTGCCCCTCCCACTGGACTTCAGAATTAGCCCCTATACCTTGAAATGGAAAGACCTACAGGGTTATCCGAAGAGATTCGAAAAGTCACCGCACGTTCGGTGACTTTTCGTTCTCTTCAATTCGGTTCGTGTTGCCAATCCCATTTCGGTGACCCTGCGGTGTATTCAGCAAGTACCACAGGGTCCCCGAATTGCAGGGAAAAGCTGCCGCAAACCTGACGAAAACTAACCGCAAAACCTGCCGAATGCACGCCGAAAACCCTCAAAAACATCTGGATTAACCCGTCGAAGACGCCGGAAAAACCCCACGCAGCGAAGCCGCCGGAAAAAGCCGACACCGCAGACAGAGGGAGGTGAATAAATTAGCAAAAGAGTTTGTATGAATGTATGAAAGTGAAAAGCTGTTTGCAAAGAAACTACTGAGCTAAAATGTCTGAAATTTACAGTTGTGTTCGAAATTATTCAACCCCCAATGCTGTAAAGGGTTTTAGGGAATTTAGTGTACATTTGTAATTGTATTCAGAATGAAATCCTACAAGGACTTTTTAAAGAACTATATGCAACTAAAATGACATCAATTGGTTTTGTAATACAGTAGTAAATGTTTCTTTTGTGAATTCTTCATTGACACAATTATTCAACCCCTTAAAGACTACCACTCTGAAGAACAGAGGTTCATTCAAGTGTTTTCAATCAGGTATTGAAAACACCTGTGGATGTCACGGAGCAGCAATAAAGCATAATAAGCACCAATTAGGCAGCTTTAAAATGACTGTGATACTCAGCTCCTTCTAGACATTTACTGGTGTGGTTACAAACATGGTGAAGTCAAGAGAATGGTCCAGGAAGACAAGAGAAGAGGTGATTACTCTTCACAGGAAGGGCAATGGCTATAAGAAGATTGCAAAGATGTTAAACATACCAAGAGAGACCATAGGAAGCATCATTCGCAAATTCAAGGCAAAGGGCACTGTTGAAACGCTACCTGGTCGTGGCAGAAAGAAGATGCTGACTTCGACTGCTGTGCGCTACCTGAAGCGTAGAGTGGAGAAAAGTCCCCGTGTGACTGCTGAGGAACTGAGAAAAGATTTGTCAGATGTGGGTACTGAAGTTTCAGCTCAGACAATACGGCGCACACTGCGTAATGAAGGCCTCCATGCCAGAACTCCCAGGCGCACCCCCTTGCTGTCTCCAAAGAATAAGAAGAGTCGACTGCAGTATGCCAAAAGTCATGTGGACAAACCACAGAAGTTTTGGGATAGTGTTCTGTGGACTGATGAAACAAAATTAGAACTGTTTGGGCCCATGGATCAACGCTATGTTTGGAGGAGGAAGAACAAGGCCTATGAAGAAAAGAACACCTTGCCTACTGTGAAGCATGGCGGGGGGTCAATCATGCTTTGGGCTGTTTTGCTTCTGCAGGTACAGGGAAGCTTCAGCGTGTGCAAGGTACCATGAATTCTCTTCAGTACCAGGAGATATTGGATGACAATGTGATGCAGTCCGTCACAAACCTGAGGCTTGGGAGACGTTGGACCTTTCAACAGGACAATGATCCCAAGCATACCTCCAAGTCCACTAGAGCATGGTTGCAGATTAAAGGCTGGAACATTTTGGAGTGGCCATCGCAGTCACCTGACTTAAATCCGATTGAGAACCTCTGGTGGGACTTAAAGAAAGCAGTTGCAGTGCGCAAGCCTAAGAATGTGACTGAACTGGAGGCTTTTGCCCATGACGAATGGGCGAAGATACCCGTAGATCGCTGCAAGACACTTGTGTCAAGCTTTGCTTCACGTCTAAAGGCTGTTATAACTGTAAAAGGATGTTGTACTAAGTACTAAGATTGAATGTCACTTGGGGGTTGAATAAAACTGATAATGATGTGAGCACAGAAAAGACATTTGTGGTTATTTCATTATAAATGTTATGTTATATTTGTCTGACCTACACGTGCCTCTTTGATTTAATTGTAAGCAAGATGACTGAATGATCAAAATCAATGTCAAACTGGCCAAAACACTCAATTTCAGTGGGGGTTGAATAATTTTGAACACAACTGTACATATGAGGTCCAGGGAATGATAATAAAAAGGGCTGTTACAGAAAAAATAAGTAAACTTAAAAAAAAAATCTATAAATAAAGAGAGTCTTTACTGCAGAATTTTATAATGAATGGTTTATTAGATATTGAATTAAAACGGGAATATTTTTAACATTGAAGCCTATGGGATTCCCCTGAATTAACTTGCCGAATTAAACCACCGAATGGCAGGGCATTTCGGGAACCTTTCACTGCTGGTTTTCGTTCTCTGAATAGACGAAGCAGTGCTTTTTCATGGGGATTTCACTGCCCTCGAACAGGCACCGTATGTGCAGGCAATTCACCAGGATTTGGCGACTTGCCTGCTCTCTGGATAGCCGAATGGCCAGGAAAGGTAACCGAACGCTGATTTTCAGCGTTCAGTTACCTTTCTCAAGCAATTCGGATCTCTTTGGATAACCCTGCTAGTATTGCCTGTTCTCTATGTGTACCAGACCTCTGCTTTGCCCACCGACTCTGCATCCTCTCTGCCAGCCCCTGAACCTCAGACTGTCTCCTGACTATGATTCCTGCTTAGCCCTCTTGACCAGGGCCGTCTTTAACGCGGGGCAAAAGGGGCAGTTGCCCCGGGCCCAGTCATTGTTGAGGGGCCCAAAGCAGCTGCCCCTTGGGCCCGCGTGAAGCGTGGATGCCGCCGCCAGTCTATTTTTTATGGAGCACAAATTTATTTTCCAGCTGCTTGTGCCGATCTACCAGCCGCGCGAATCCGGAAGCAGAATAATTAGTCATGTGACGGTGGTGACTCAGTGCGCCGGCGCCACACTACTTGTCACATGGGTGGGAAGGAGCAGGAGGCTTCACTCGGCATCGGCAGCCAGGTCAGTGCGTGCACACTCGCAGAGTGACTGGAGACCGAGAGTGAGTGACTGAGCCACAGCGAGGCTTTCAACAAGTCAAGTGCCTCCCCTGCACGTGCTGGGCCAGTCAAGCTTATTTACATAAAATTGCGGGGGAAGGAAAGCAGACAGTACACAGGCGTGTGGATGAATCCACTCAGCCTGCACTGTCTGTTGCCTGCCCAGTCAGTATCCTGCTGCAGAAGCCAGGTACTTCATCTGTGTGCCCCTCCATGGTTTGCCTGTTGCTGTAGAGATCCCTGCCGCCTCTGACTGCTATCTGCTCCCCTCCTTCCTCCCCCGCTGCTATCCAATTCCTGGGGGGGGGGGGGGTAGGGCAGGGCCTTTGCAGATCGTCAAAGCAGGAGCTCCTGCTTCCTCCTTCCCTGCCTGGAACCCCCCCCTCTCACTGGGGGACATGTGGCCGCTGCTCCACCAGCTCCTGTGGGTCTTCAACCACACAAGCCCCTGGAGGTATCAGATATCAGAGGGGTGGGGAGGAGATCTTCTCACTGTCATTGGCCTGCCTGTACTTAATCTATGTGGCCACAGGGATCGGTCAGCAGGGTCCCTCAATGATACAGCTGGGGGGGGTGGTCTGATCTGCCAAAACACAGGGACTGGGGGGGGTGCAGCACTCTAATGCTGCACCCCCCCCCCGTCTCTGTGTTTTGGCAGATCAGACCCCCCCCCAGCTGTATCATTGAGGGACCCTGCTGACCGATCCCTGTGTGACAGGCAGCTCAAACCTAATGTGTTGGGTTAATTGGCCCAATACATATATATAAACACTTATTGAATGTCCAGTATAATATATCTCATATTATTATTCAGCCATTACAAATGAACAAAGTCACTTCTAAGTAAACCCTTGTTGCATGGCTAATCTTGTTCTGCAGACCAACATTAAGACAAACAAAAAACTGTTACATTGAATTAATCACCATTTTTATAAAGCCTTGTCATTCTTTTCTATCTAATGTGTGCCGCCAGATATGTTCTTTAATCAGCGCTGCGGAATATGCTGGCGCTATATAAATAAAGTATAATAATAATTAGCTCTATTATTGGGTGTGTGAGCTGTGATACGCTCATACACACCGCACATTACTGTGAGTTTTATTGCTGTGGAGCTCTGATACGATCATACGCACTGCACATTACTGAGTTTTATTGCTGTGAGATACGTTCATACACACTGCACATTACTGTGAGTTTTATTGCTGTGGAGCTTTGTGATACGCTCATACACACCGCACATTGCTGTGAGTTTTGAGACAAGTCCATGTTGTTTTTGTGGGTTTTTTGGGATGTTGGGGGTGGAGAGCAAAATTATGCAGTGGACGGGCTTTCAGGAGGCCCCAAGAAATTGTTTGCCCAGGGTCCAATCAATATTAAAGACGGGCCTGCTCTTGACACCACGCTATACAGCAAGGTACTGTCTGCCAATAACCCTGAACTCACTGCATACTGGGCTCAATACAACCCAGACTGGTACCCCTCCAGCGCTGAGCCTGACACAGTGTGGCATCTAACCATTAACCCCTAAAATGCCATCAAGGGGAAACAATAACATGGTTATTCAAAGTGACTTTTCGTTCCCTGCAATTATGCGATCCTAGTTCGGTGAACCTGCGGTGTATTCAGCAAGCACCACAAGGCCGCTGTACTGCAGGGAAAACCCGCTGCAAACCCGACAAACACTCACTGCAAAATCCGCCGAACACTCACCGAAACCCGCAGAAACAGCTGGATTAACCCCGCCGAACACGCTGGAGAAACCCGACTAGCCGCCGATCACAGTGCAGAGCAGCCGCCGGAAAAACCCGACACGTAAACGAACGAGGTGAAAAAAACAAACCAGTACGTTTGAAATTTGAAACGCTGTTTGCAAAAAACTACGAAAAAACGAAAATGCCTGGAATTTATATATAAGATCCAATAAATGCTAATAAAAAGGGCTGTTACAGAAAAAGGAAGAAACGATTTTAAAAAAAAAAAGGAAAAAAGTTTGCAAAAAAATGCCTAAAAGATCCTAAAAAAATCTCTATAAATAAAGGAGACTTTTTACTGCAGAATACAATATTAAATGGTTTATTAGATATTGAATTAAAATGGGAATATTTTTAACATTGAAGCCTATGGGAATCGCCTGAATAAATCTGTCTAACGAGACCACCGAACAGCAGGACATTTTGGCAAATTTTCCCTGCTGTGTTCTCTGACTAGATAAAGCATTGCTTATCTATGGGGATTTCACTGCCCTCAAACAGGCACTGTATGTGCAGGAAATTCGCCAACATTTGGCGAACTGCCTGCTCTCTGAATAGCCAGGAATGGTAACCATACGCTGAATTTCAGTGTTCGGTTACCTTTCGGCCACAATTCGGATCTCTTTGAATAACCCCCTAAATGAATAGAGTGAGGCATGTAGCCTACCCATTAACCCCTAAATGCCATTACTCAAGGGAAAACTTTAAATCAGTGGTTCCCAACTGCGGTCCTCAAGTACCCCTTACAGGTCAGATTTTGCAGATCTCCTTGGGGAAATGCAGACTGAATCCTGCAATCACTGAGCAGCAAATCATATCACCTGTGCTGTGCTTCACATATCTGGAAAACCTGACCTGTTGGGGTGGGGGGTACTTGAGGACCGCTACTGGGAACCACTGCATTAAATGAATAGACTGAGGCATGTAGTCTACCCTAAAATGCCATCAATAAATTAAAAAATAAAATGTATAGTGTGAGGAATGAAGCCTGATCTTTAACCCTTAATATACAACTAAACAAAGGCAAAAGTAATGCACAATGTAATATAGTCTGACCATTAACCCTGTCACTGCTGAGCCATTTCCACCCTGTGAAAAAAATTGTTCTGTTTTTATTTTATTATTAACGATTTTGTTTTTACACTGAATATGGTCATTTTGAGTATCATTGGAAAGGCCAGACTCTGCTCTTTCCAATGACATCCTTGATCGTCCACGTATGGCGCACGGGGCTGGAGATACATCGGTCCGAAGATGTGGGGGAGCACATGGGGGCAAGGAATAACCTAGGGGACAATTGCCCCCCTGCCCCCCCTAGAGACGCTTATGATGGTGGGGTCAACCTAAAGTGTTAGGTCACTATGCAAAAGAGCACTCACTTAACACCGGGGTTTGAAAAGAACGTCATTCTTTGCAAAATAACGTAGACGCAGATGGAGATTGAGCTGGTTGGAACAACTCATTCTCCATTTGCTAGGGGCACATTAACATATCCCACACAACAATTAAGAGACATTAATGTACAGTAAGCATCTATACCTGAGATGCAAGCTCCCAATATGACTTTAAAATCTTACATCCCAACCAAATATGCAGAAACAATCCAACCTTCGTAAGACATCTCCAACAGATGTTCAAGATCTTCGAAAAAATCTTTTGGAGTACTACTGGGCTGGCATACCATCTAGATTAGTTTCCTGTACCTGCAAGTCCCTGGAAGAGTAGAAGGTAATTTGAAGATTTTTATTCCAGTCCTCCTCAGTAAAGGGAGAAGGGACGTCTGATTCCCATTGTTGTGAATAAGGAGGGGGATCTTTATTCAGGGCTTAATGCAGCAGTGTTTAGAGTAGGAAGAGGAGGTGACAGGGCTGTGGATCTGTTGTACGAGTCCGCTCAAAGGGAGTCAGAGCTATGCGGATGGAGGAGTGGGCCACTAAGCGGATGGAAATATGATGAAGTTGCGTGACTGGTAAGTTTCTAAAGGAGATGGCATCCTCCCCTGCAGAAGAGAATGCATTGGAGCCAGTCCCCCTTATGCTGCGCAGCCACTAAGACGCAAATAAGGATCATCTTGGCAGGAAAACAGGGTCGTCAGAGACTGGTGTGACTGAGGACAGGGGAATAGAAAGGCCCAAAGTCTATGCCACATCAGCAACGCAACGGACATAGCCCCTAAGTTTGATATACAAAAACAGCTCCAGAGGGGAAGAACAACCGAGGTTTATATAGATAGTTTGCAGCCAAAATTAGAAGAACAAAGGGCTCATATACATACTATAGAAGCTGTTAATATAGTGTAGGCAGCTTCTAATTCCAAGCTGCAAGCTATGCTAAGCTAAGCACCTGCAATTGCTTACATATGGGCAAGATTGGAATGGTGCCTCGTGGAAGAAACATGTGTCTAAGCATGGAACATATGGAATGCTGAGTTTATTACCATCTTATCAATATGCTCTGTTTTGAGGACGATAAGGAGTGCCTGTAGGAGGCTTTTCCTACTTTCTCCATAAAGACTCTCAGCACAAATCTCTGTGCCAGAGAATACATTGACAGGAGGGATATTTGAACATTATGGATTTATACTTTAATTTCATCACCAGCAAGTACGTCATTTCTGTTAGTCAATGCTTTATAGAGTATATATTACAGTACTGTAATAGGTGGAGCGCATTACCTTCAATGTATTTTACCTCACTTGAGAATTGCCATTAAAAAAAAACCAGGATGATTGAAAAGAAATTAATAGAGAAGCAAAAATGCTGCAACAAGACTAAGCGACTGTATTGTAACAGAGTGAAGCTGCACAATGTTGTCCTTGTACAGATTGCAAAGTCATTACAATTCTATCTTTCACGCATTTATTTCTAAGCTGTTGCCAGCAATATAACTGAATTGGAAAGTCAGGGTAAAGTGATTACTGTGCATATACTTTCATAAAGTTCAAGGTCCACATTAAATTAGATTTTTGACAATATTGTATAATGCTATATTTCCTTATTTATGTACAAGTGAAATATCCATTACACTCAATGTAGACAAAAGAAATTTACCATTCAATGGGGAATTCAAATGCCATCGCCACTTATGCTGATTAGCTTTTGGTGTAAGGAGGTCCATGTCTCACACTCCCTTTATGATTTTTTATTTTTAACTGACATGACTTAGGCCTGGTTCACACCTGGGCGTTTTACAGTGCGTTCCTACGCTCTGAAAAACGCTCAAACACTGAAATCCCATTATTTCCTATGGGCATGGTTCACACCTAGGCATTTTACAGCGCGTAGGAACTCGCTGTGAAACGCCCTAAGCCCAAAGAAGTACAGGAGCTTCTTTGGGGAAGATTACAGCGCATTTTCAGCCATAGACTTCAAAAACGCACGTACAACGCGCGTTTCTAATTGTCAAAAACACTCGCCAAAAAACGTGCGTAAGATGCGCATATGAGATACGCTCAGGTGTGAACCCAGCCTTAGAACGATTTCTCTCTCTATAGCCTAGTCTCATACCCTATACCTGCCAGGTAAGATTGGGCAGTTTGTCTACTGAGGACTGATTTCTATGAAAGCCATAGCCTCCATGGACCAAAATTAGAATCAGCTTCTGATTAGATGAACCACTTCCTTTGCAGCGGGTATCCTGACCTCATGATATCATGAAACTCCCTTAACCTCAGCAGAGCTGGATAAAATCTACAAACAGGGAGGAGTCTGATCTTCACTTCCATAAATCCTACAAACTAGATGCATCAAAAGTCCAGGAATTTTATAGCCATATGTCATGGCCCTTGACGCCGCTGGCGCAAGAAGGCCAAATCCGGTGCTGCCCTCAACTTAAATCCAAACAAGCAGCACCTTTCAAGCACTGCTCTGCTGGACTTTGCCTCTGCAGCAGCTCTCCAGCAGAATCAACAGGTGTCAACTATAACCTGTAATGAGGTCTCCTCAAAGGGACGTCACGCCCTTTCTCACATGCTTCTGCATTGTTCTGCTCAGCGTGGTACTTGCCTGTGTTGTAACCTGAAGCTGATTACCTGTTCTCTGTGTACCAGTCCCTTTGGATTTCCCTACCAGACTTTGATACTCTCCACCAGCCCATGACCTAAGGATTTGCTCCTGGACTTTGTCATTGGACTACCCTCTTGGATACTATGCCTTGTATACCCTGCTGCCCACCATGCTCCTCTTTGCTTCCTCCAGTGAACGTGTCTCCAGTACCCCTGCAACCCTTGTCTCCAGTCCGCAGTGTCTCTAAGAACCCAATCAGCCCTTTTCCTCTCCCGGCTGTCTCGTGTCTCTTTGTAAGTGCCTTCAGTATCTGTGTCTAGCTCTCTTCCTGCTTTGCCCCTGGGTTTCTCTTCTGTGCTCAGCCCCTTTCCTGTGCTGCCTCTGTCCGTTACCCAGTAGCATCCCAAGTCAGCCCTATTTCTGCCATGCCCCTCATTAGTTATTCCTGTGTACTGTATGTATAAATAAACTCCTGTTTATCACCTTTTTCTCCCGTGTGTTTCACTGCATCCTGGGCTTGTATCCCCACCTCCCCCATGATGCCCCGTGACACCATAGGAAAAAAAAGCTCCTCCTCTACTCCGCTTAATTTATGGAAAAAGTCAATTTTATGAAAAGAAACAATATTGAATATAATCTCTAAAAGCAATGTAGATACATTAGCTGATTAGTTTCCATTCTTACCTTTCAATTAATTTCAGTTCCTTTTGTAGCGCTTTAATACTTTCTACTCTTGAGGCCTAGTTGAGAGGACAGAGATCCACCAACTATAACAAACAAGCAATAAGGAGGCAATAAGAAATCAAAACCGTTTCTGTCCGGTAGAGACAGAACTTATTCTTTGCATTCACATTTCAAAATTCTATTCTCAGTAATCTGTCAGTATTTCAATTGCATTCCAGCATTTGTACAGCGTACAGGAATTTCAATTCTTTGATATACAGACTAATATAAAAAGTATCCTGGTCACATAGTTTTAGAACTAATATGGGGGAATTAAATATATTATCATTTATATGCTGTACAAAAAAGCCACATGAAAAAAATATTTTTCAGGCATCTTATGTCTGTGTCAACATTTAACATTGTAGGATTTTCATCTACGGCCTTACAGTTCTTCATAATAAAATTATATTTTAGACTCCATCCTATATCTGATAATCACAAAGGTTATAGCACGCAATGGAAAATACATTTTTTTTTTCTATTATTGTATTAAAAAAAACTTTTGAGTTGGTTTTGACCTCTTTGACTGCCAATGAGCAAAATCAAGGTTTGGGAGGGTCCTGAAAACGGACAACAGCACTAGTGTCCTGACCTACAGTGGGTCTCTGCTCAGGTCTCGCGAGGTTTTAGCCCATCGGTGCCATTACAGAGAAGACTGGACTATATGCAAATCAGGCTGCTATCACCCAGAAAGGGTGGCCAGACCTGAAATACGAACGCAACCTCCCTTGCATGAGAGCTACAGCAACCCCAATGATTGCTTTGCCCTTGCAAACCCTCATATGGAGGGCATAGCGCATACCCCCTCTGGCACCTCGTGCAAGGGGTCTACGTCTTGATTACTCTACAGTAGGTCCCCGCACAGGTCTAACAAGATTTTAGTTCAATAGTTCCATTACAGAGAAGACTAAACCATACACAATTAGGCTGCTATCACCCACAATGGATGGCCAGAGCTGAAGTACCTAGGAAGTCTTCTCTGCATGAGAGATACAGCAAACCCTGTCGACCAGTTCACTCATGCAAGGCCTCATCAGCAAGATATAGCGGATATCCCTCTAGGCAACTCCAGCAAGGGGTCCACCTCTGGATTACCCTGCATACTAGTCTCCTGCCCTACAGTGCATCCCCATTCGGTTATCACAAGGTTTTAGCTTGAGTGCCATTGTTTCATTTTCAAAATAGTGCCTCTGACTGCCCTTTTTTCATGTTTTGATGGTAATTTTTGTATTTTCATAATAGGTAGGCAGGTATTCTCCATCTGACAGTTTCAGCCAAGCAGTTTGCTCTCTCCTATGGGTTTTAGTTCAGCAATGTTGTTGAACAAATGAACAGTTCCTTTGGGGTGGTCTGAAAAGGATCAATTAGTGTTGTTGATGCCGGTGCACATTGCAAAGTTAGTGGATGCCGGAGAGTCATTTAGATAGAATTCTAGGAATTTGGAAGAAAATTTTGAGAAGACTTCAATTGCAATTTTTCTAAGAATCCACAACTGCTTTGCACTGTCATAGAAAAGAAAGGCACTGTGCAATTATAAAGCTTGCCTGAAGCTGACTGCCAGGCATCTAGTAATTCAAATCAATTGCCCTCCACAGCTGCAGGGCAACTGTAAATGTCAGAGCAGTACACTATGATTTGCTCTGTAAACCATCATTCACATAGGAATTTTAGGAGTAGATGTAATATTATTAGGACTAGCTTTGGTGTCAGAAAGAATTTTAGATTCAGTTTTATGTTTAAAGGGTTATTATTTTTAATTTTTTTTTACAATAAGGGTTTTTAATTGCTTTAGGGTATTTTGTAGGTGTAGCTCTATTTTTGAGCTCTATAATTATGATTAGACATACAAAAAGGGTTAAGCTTAGTTTTAGGCTTTGGTATAGAATTGGGATGAAACTCAGACGAAAGGATTAGGTTTAAACCTGTTCGTATTTAAGTTTACATTTAAAATTCTAATGTTGTGTGAAGTTACGTTTAGGATTAGACACTAGGGATGAGCCGAACACTCCCCGAGTCAATGCAAGTCAATGGGACTGAAAATTCGGTTTTTAGAGTGCCCTCCAAGAGGGCATATATGCTAGATATTTGCCATAAAAGGTGTATGGGGGTCCGGGTAGTGCCCTGGGGGACAGGAAACAAGGACAAAAAGTAAAAAAAAAACGTTTTTAAAGGGACAGTGAGTTTTCCATGAAATAAGGGTTAAAAATAAAAACGAAAAATTCCTTCAAATATCGTGCCTAGGAGGTCCCCATAACCTGCCCGTGAAGTGGCGGATTTCTAGGATGTATAGAAATATGTAAAAACCAAAAAATGACATTTCAAATGACGGTAAATGCTTTTCCTTTAATCTATCCATAAACAACTGCTTGGGGCGGCAGTCTGTATGAAAAGAGGAGACATTTTCGGAAACGCAGAAAAAGTTTACGGATTTTTTGGCGGTGAAAAGCAGGAGAATGACTGGAGAATGGAAAATTCTAGACCAAATAGCCGATTTGGAAAGTGAGAAAAATGGGCGAATTTTTCTGGTTTGGCCATTTTGACCTAGAATTTTCTCTTCAGTCATTCTCCTGAGTTTCACCTTTCTCTGAATAACCCTGTCAGGGTTATTCAGAGAGCGGTGAAGAGCAGGAGAATGACTGGAGAATGGAAAATTCTAGGTCAAAATAGCCAAACCAGAAAAATTCTCCCATTTAGGCTAGGGTCAGACTAGTGAATTTTTAACGTGCGTTTAGGCGCACTTAATCACGGCCGCACTAGCAGCAAATGGCGGGCAATGACGGCCAATATACGAAGTACGGCCGCACGAAAGTCCGGCTGCGCAAAGCAAGTGGAAAATGAACGCATTTTTTCGAGAACGCAGAACCGCTAGTACGGACGTACAGAGTGCGCTGCATCCACTAGCGGCGTGTGTGCGTGATTTGGAGACGTCAGACCCTGCTCATGTCCGGCCAACATAACGTCCAGACACCCAAAGTTTCCTGGTTTAGATCCGTAAAAAATCACGCACAAAAATGCGCATCGTATGACCGTTTTCGCGCATTCCGTGAAAAAATACGGCAATGCGTTCGAACGCACTTTTTGACGGTCGCTGTGAAAAATGCGTTAGTCTGACCCTAGCCTTATCTCACTTTCCAAATTGGCTATTTGGTCCAGATTGTTCTCTTTTCCTGCTATTCTCCTGGTTTTCACCTTTCTCTGAACAACCCTGAGAGAGAGGTGAAAGCCAGGAGAACTGGCAGGAGAAGCGAACAATCTAGACCAAATAGCCAATTTGGAAAGTGAGTTAAATGGGACAATTTTTCTGGTTTGGCTATTTTGACCTAGAATTTTCACTTCTCCAGTTATTCTCCTGCTTTTCACCGCTCTCTGAATAACCCTGTGAATGTTTAATCCCGAGGTGAAAAATAACATTGCTTTAGATGTTATTTTGAATTTTTTTCAAACACCAGTTAACCACTTGGCTGCTATGGATGCGCTCAGCGCGTCCAGCCAAGTGGTTCTCCTGTGCTATGGACGCGCTGAGCGTGTCCATGCACAGGAGGCAGCAATCCGCCGGATTCCGGCGGATTGCACCCCCCCGGTGCGGGCTGACATCTTGGATGTCAGCCCAGCACTCCGGGGCCCCGGCGGAGCAATTAGATGTCATCGCGGCGGCGCGATGACATCTAATTCAGGCGCCCCCCCCCCGCATGTGCGGAGGAAGCGCCTGAAAGGGAGGGGGGAGGTCCTTCGGACCTCTCTCCCTCCCGATCGCCGGGGGGCAGAGGGTTAATCCAGGCACCGTTTGGAAGGGCACAGCCTGCCCTTCCAAACGGTGGCTGTGATTAACCCTTGGGGAGCACGATCACGAATCGGCGCTGAAAAGCGCCGGATCGTGATTCTCTCCTGGAGCTCCCCCTGGAACTCCAGGAACTCCTCCTGAGGACTGGCGTCATCGTGCATAGCATCGTGCATAGTTAACCCCTAGCTGCCACCAATGGTGGAGATATGGGGTTCCAATGAACCCCCTATCTCCCGATCCGTGGCAGCTAGGGGTTAATGTTTGATATTGTTGGATCGGCCAGAGCATGGCCTTTCCAATGATACCAAACATGAGCATGAAAAATGTTTTTTAAAAAAACTAAATAAAAATAAAAAACTAAAAATATTTTTTAAAAAATTCTAAAAAAAATAAACAATTTTTTTTTGTTTTTGTTTCGTTAATGCAGCAATATTGTTCCCATTTCAATTATAATGTGAATAATAATGCTGCACTAACGATTTTTGTATGCGGTGCGTTTGTTAAAAAAAGGAAAATTTTCCCCAAAAAAAAATGTATCGAGACCCCATTTCAAATTTTTTTAACAAGCGCACCCCATACAAAATATTACCGCAAACAATCGCATGTTAAAATGTGAAAAAAACACTTTACACATAATAAATTATTGAAAATTCTAATTTTATTGCATTTTTTGTTATAATATACAGACACGACATAACGTATACATATAATTATTATTCTTTATTATTATTCTTTATTTATAAAGCGCCAGCATATTCCGCAGCGCTGTACAATAAGCACAGTATAGACAGGGTTACAATACATTGAACAACATTTGACAAACAGTACAGGAGGAGATGAGGGCCCTAATCCCGTAGGAACTCACAATCTGGGAGGGTTGGGGTTGGAAACAGGAGGAGAGGACTGTAAGGTGAGAGTGATTGATGATTGCGTCAGTGAGTTGGGTGGTAGGCTTCCCTAAATAGGAACGTTTTAAGGGAGCGTTTGAAGGAAGAGAAGTTAGGGGAAAGTCTGACAGTACGAGGGAGAGCGTTCCAGAGAGTGGGGGCTGCGCGTGAGAAATCCTGCAGTCTATCATGGGAAGAGGTGATGCGGTGAGAAGCTAGGCGCAGGTCACTGTTTGACCTTAGGGAGCGGGCTGGGGTGTATTTGGTGATTAGTAAGGACAGGTAGTGGGGAGCTGAGTTAGTGAGGGTTTTGTAGGTAAGGATAAGGATTTTGAACTTAATTCTGCAGTGGATGGGGAGCCAGTGAAGGGACTCGCAGAGGGGAGCGGCAGAGAAGGAGCGGCGGGTGAGGTGAATTAGTCTGGCGGAGGCGTTCAGGATGGATTGTAGGGGGGAGAGGCGGGACAGAGGGAGGCCAGATAAGAGATTATTGCAATAGTCGAGTCGGGAGATTACCAGGGCGTGTATGAGTTGTTTTGTGGCGACAGCGGTAAGAAATGGCCGAATTCTAGAAATATTACGCAGTTGGTATCGGCAGGAGGAGGAAAGAGACTTGATGTGGGGGATGAAGGAAAGAGCAGAGTCAAGTGTAACTCCAAGACAGCGAACTTGGTTTGATGGGGAAATGGTGATACCCTCCACCGTGATAGAGAAGTCAGGAGGTGGGGAGGCATTGGAGGGAGGAATAAGTAGGAGTTCAGTCTTCGACATGTTGATCTTTAGGTGGTGGGAGGCCATCCAGGAGGAGATGCCAGATAAACAGTCACTGACTTTTGAAAGGACAGGGGGAGAGAGATCAGGGGTAGAGAGGTAGATCTGAGTATCATCAGCGTAGAGGTGGTAATTGAAGCCAAAGCTGTTGATGATTTTGCCCAGGGAGGAGGTGTAGATGGAAAAGAGCAGAGGACCAAGGACAGAGCCTTGAGGTACACCAACAGATAGAGGCAATGAGGAGGAGGAGTTACCAGCAAAGGACACACAGAAGGACCTGTTGGATAAATAGGATTCGACCCAAGCGAGTGCAGTGTCACCGAGACCCAGAGAGTTGAGGGTCTGTAGAAGGAGGGGGTGGTCAACAGTGTCAAAAGCAGCCGAGAGGTCAAGCAGGATGAGAATAGAATAGTGGCCGTGTTTTTTAGCAGTTAGGAGGTCGTTGGTGACTTTGGTGAGGGCAGTTTCAGTTGAGTGTAGGGGACGGAAGCCAGATTGCAGGGGGTCAAGTAGGGAATTGGAGGACAGGAAGAGGGAGAGGCGGTTGAAGACTAGTTTTTCTAAGAGCTTTGATGTGAAGGGAAGCAGGGATACAGGGCGGTAGTTGGATGGAGAGTTGGGATCTAGGGATGGTTTCTTTAGTAAAGGGGTAACTAGCGCGTGTTTGAAGGCGGATGGAAAGGAGCCAGTGGAGAGAGATAGGTTGAAGATGTGTGTGAGAGCAGGGGTGAGGGAGGAGGAGAGGGGAGGAATTAGATGTGAGGGAATGGGGTCGAGCGTGCATGTGGTGAGATGTGAGGAGGACAATAAGGAATTGACTTCCTCCTCAGTGGCTGGGAGGAAGCGGCAGAGGGTGGCAGAGGGGACCTGTGGGAGTGGAGGTGGCAGATAACTATCTTGTGTTGGGATGTTGCGTCTGATATTTAGAGTTTTACTGAGGAAGTAGTCTGCCAGGTCTTGAGCGCTGAAGGCAGCTGTGGGGGGAGGTGCAGGTGGGTAGAGGAGGGTGTTGAAGGTGGACCAGAGCCGTTTAGGGTTGGAGGACAGCGTAGATATAAGAGATGAGAAGAAGGATTGTTTGGCCAAGTGGAGGGCAGAGGTGTATGACCGGAGAATAAACTTGAAGTGAACAAAATCAGCTTCAGAGCGGGATTTCCTCCAGGTACGCTCTGCAGTGCGGGAGCATCTTTGCAGGTAGCGTGTCTGGAGGGTGTGCCAGGGCTGAAGCTGGCGGCGTGGGGCCTTACAGAGTCGAAGAGGAGCAAGAGTGTCTAGAGCAGAGATAAGAGTAGTGTTGTAGTGATTAGTGGCAGCATCAGGGCAGGTGAAGGATGAGGTATGAGGGAGGTGGTGAAGTAGGTGTCATATAATAATGACATATTATGAATCTGCCAAGTCTGCCGGAAAGAAAGATATATAATATGTCTGGGTCATATATCAAAATATGGCTACAAAACGCGGTTAAACATGGTGAGCGAAAGCGGTGAAAATGACCTCAGCACAGAGGTGTGAAAAGCCTCAGCAGCGAAAGGGTTAAATGCAGCATATTAGGATGTTTTAGGAGGGAAATTAATTCTCAAATCTCAATCAGAAGCAGACACCACCCCACCCCCTCAGTATAGTGTACAATGTATCAAATTGATTACCAGACTAAAAACACCTGGTGTTATGCCCGTTTGTGAACAGAGATCATTAAGGCTAGGGTCAGACGAACGCATTTTTCACGTTGTCCGTGAAAAAGTGCGTTTGAACGAATGGACGTATTTTTTCACGGAATATGCGATAGCGGTCATACGTTGCGCATTTTCGTCCGTGATTTTGTACGGATCATCAATAAAACCCTTTTTGCGTCTGGACGTTATGTTGGCCGGACGTGTGCAGCGTCTGACGTCTCCCAATCACGCAAACACGCCGCTATGCGGCCACAGCGCACTCTGTACGTCAGTAGTAGCGGTTTGACTTTCTCAAAAAAATGCGTTCGTTTGCCACTTGCATTGCGCGGACGAACTTTCGTGCGGCCATTCGTCATATGTTCCCCGGCATTGGACGTCATTTGCTGCTAGCACGGCCGTGATTTTGTGCGGCTAAACGCACGTTAAAACTGCTTTCGTCTGACCTTAGCCTTAGAGTTGATAATCTTTCCACGTACACATTAGTTTTTAATTCAATATCTAATAAACCGTTGCTTATAATATTCTGCAGTAAAGAGTCTCTTTATTTCTAGATTTTTTAGTATTTATTTAAGCATTTTCTATACTTTTTTAAAAATTTCTTTTTTTTTTTTCGAACTCGAACCGAACACACCCAAAAAGTTCAAAGTTCGCAAACTTTAGAACTGCCAAAGTTCGGGTCGAACTCCGAACCGTCCGAACCCGAACAGCTCATCCCTATTAGACACTGAGGCTGTTGTGAAATATCAGGTTTGGGATTTTGGTTAGAGGTTTAATGACAGGTTCAAAATCAGATTTATGTCAGTTTAGTTAGTCCAGCCATTTATTTACAGAAGGCTTGGAAAAGACTCATAATGAGTGAAAATGTTGCCTAGTCCGCTTGGGTGGAATAAATCTCTTTTCTTTTAAAATCCTGGAGTTGTGTTGTCTCTTGTATTCCCAAAGATATTAAAAAAAAAACAAGGGACCCCACGACTAAGCACCCAGGAATAGCAGAGTGCACCATCCCTATTATTTTCTGCAACCATTTGTTTATGGCTGCTGTCAGGTATGTTACGATATTGGACAGTTACCTTGAGAAAGTCGTAATACTACGATGAAACGCATCGGATATTCATGTCCAAATTGCTTTCAACCTCCCTGGCGGTGTTCCCGAGTGTGTCTCGGGGTTAAATTTCACCACTGAGAGCGGTAACCCCGAGACACACTCGGGCTGTATACATTACCTCTCCGTGCGCTCACTCGATGATCTCCGCAGTCTCCTCCGGCGATTGCAGCGTTTTACTTCCTGGATTCCTTCTCGCGAGGAGGAAACCAGGAAGTAATGAGGTTGCGGTCGCTGGAGGAGGCAGCTGGGGTTATCGAGGGAGCGCAGGGACAGGTAATATATCCAGCGGCATCCCGAGTGTTGCTTACAACATAGGAATTTAACCCCGGGCCACACTCAGGATGCCGCTAGGAGAGGCAAAAAAAATAAAGAAATTGAAGAAATAGACCGCCAGGGAGGTTAATTCATATTGTAATAAAGAATGCGGTTTAAATCGATATATCAGCATCTTTATTTCGCCATTGTGGTGGAGCAATCCAGATCCTTCAATCCTGGTGTGGAGCTGGTTTTCTGGAGTGATTGGTGATGCTGGATGGCTGAGCATTGTACCTGATGTGCCTTAAATATATGGAATTCCTGTGAGCATTTCCAGAAAGCAGGGGAATATATATATATATATATATATATATATATAATTTCTGCTTGTACTGTACTGCTCTATGTATGTTTTATGTTTTCTAGAGTGATCCTCAAATTTACTATATGTTGGAGGTTAAGATATTAGCTGTGATATATTAATAATAATAAAAGTTACTGAAAATGGAAATAATGTTAATTTTTATTCTTATTACAACAATGCAATGTGTTTGAAAAGACAGGAACAAACACATAAAAATAACACCTAGATGTAAATAAAGGTAGCAATAACAGTGTTTCATGAATAGGCCATCAAATATTCAATGTGTTTTATGCCAGTTCACCAGAGAAGTGTAAGTATGAAGTTTATCATGGAACCCTACAATGCTACTTTTGCAGTAGCAATCTATAGAAAGGATGCATGGGTCCAAATAGCTTTTATTTCTGCATTACTACAAAATTTCAATGGTTTGTGAAAGTATTTGTATTTTTCAGGAATAACTACCAGGGTTATTCAAAGAGCACCAAAATTCCACCAGAAATTCAGTGCTTTCATTCCCTGCACTTCGAGGAGTCAAACTCGCCGACCCTGTGGTGAATTCAGCATTCACCGGAGGGTCCCTTAAGTGCAGGGAAAAGCCACCGATCGCCGCATAACCACCGAATCGAACAGAAAAACGGCTGCAAAACCGCCAAAAAAACATTGGATCGATCCGATAAGTCACCAAAAAAACGCTGAACGCACACAATGATCTGCCACAAAAACGCTGAACGCATCTGAAAAAAGCCAACGGCCCGCCAAACAGGGGGCTGAATAGCCGCTAGAAAAAGCAGTCAAGCCGAAGAACGGGTAAAAAAACCCAAAAAAAACCACTGCAACTATTAAAAGCTGTTTGCAAAAACCTACTGTACGACAATGACATATACATTCCTATGAATAATAATAGAAAGGTCTTACAGAAAAAAACCACTATATTTAAAAAAAAAAATCAGAAAAAAAGTTTGCTGGAAAATCTGAAAAATGCCTAAAAAAATAAATGAATAAAGAGACTTTTTGCTGCAAATTAAAGGCATAAACGGCTTAATAAATATTTAGTATAACAGGGATAGTTTTAACATTGAAACCTATCAGGGTTATTCAGAGAGCGTGAAAAGCAGGAGAATAACTGGAGAATGAAAAATTCTAGGTCAAAATAGCCGATTTGGAAAGTGAGATGAAAGGGAGAGTTTTTCTGGTTTGGCTATTTTGACCTAGAATTTTTCATTCTCCAGTCATTCTCCAGTTATTCTCCTGCTTTTCACGCTCTCTGAATAACCCTGTATGGGATTCCCCTAATTAAACCTGCCGAATGAAACCACTGAAAATCAGGGCATTTCACTGACATCTATTTCACTGGCAATTCGCCAACATTTGAATAGCTGAATGGCATCGAAATTGCACCGTACGGGGAAATTCATTGTTCGGTTCAATTTCGGAGCCAATATGGCTCTCTGAATAACACCTTAAGACAAAAGAAAATTATTAGACCAAGACTGGTGATAATATGATTAAATGTGAATTGTTAGTATATCTCTAAGTAAATAACTAAAGGATGTCTAATTTTTATAAATATGTACTTCTGAGTAGAATTTCTTGTAGGTAGTTTTTCTATATGTTACTAGGAACACTGACTTGAGATATTCCGAATATCCGGGTTGATTAACCTATTTTGAGGTTTCTTACTATTCATGCTAGTAATGTAGAAATAAAGAAAATAATAGAAATTGAATTTTTTTTTTAAATATTTTATAGTTGTAGCTGTCCCTTAGGCATCTTCCACACAACATTAGGTTTTTTCACAACATTTTATTTTTTTGCTTTTCAACCCATCTGTGCACCTTACTGAATCATCTATTGGATTTGTTAAAGTCCAGGCCACTTGTTTTATCTGCTGCCTTAACAGAGATCTGCTCATTTTCCCTGCTCTCATTCTCTTAAATGGAGGAGGTTGGAAGGTGAAGTCTGCACCATGAGTTTGCTGCCCAGAAAGACATGCAAAGGTAGATAGTGGCAGCCATTGAATTTGCCCTGCCACACACCATTAGGTATTGCAGTCTATAATTTGGGAGAGATTTTGATTATGTCACCCCCCAAACTGTTAGGAAACTCTGTCCCTCCTGGTTCTGTTAATCGTTATATTTTATTAGTTTCCAAATTTAATAACAAAGGAAAAACATCAAAGAAGAAGGAAAAATAAGCGAAAAGTAGAAAAGAAAAAAAAACAAGCTTAACCAACAAATAAGTACAAAATAGGAGTACTAGAACAAATACAACTATCCAAATGAACGCACAGGTTCGGAACTGGATTACTCTAGAGGAACGCACGTTCGGCGACTTTTCGTTCTCTTCGGTTCGTTTTGCCGATCCCATTTCGGTGACCCTGCGGTGTATTCAGCAAGCACCACAGGGTCCCTGAATTGCAGGGAAAGGCTGCCGCAAACCCGATAAAAACTAACCGCAAAACCCAGCGAATACACGCCGAAAACCCGCAAAAATATCTGGATTAACCCACCAAAAACCACAGAAAGACCCGAGCAGGAGCCGATCACACGCAACGCAGCCGCCGGAAAAAGCCGATACCGCAGACGAGTGAAGTGAATAAATTAGGAAAACCATTTGTTTGAATGATTGAAAAGTGAAACGCTGTTTGCAAAGAACCTACTGAGCGAAAATGTCTGAAATTTACATATGAGGTCCAGGGAATGATAATAAAAAGGGCTGTTACAGAAAAAATAAGTAAACTTAAAAAAAATCAAAAAAATCTGACTTTTAAAAAAAAAAATTCTGAATAATGCTTAAAATATCCTAAAAAATCTACAAATAAAGAGACTTTTTACTGCAGAATTTTATAATGAACGGTTTATTAGATATTGAATTAAAACGGGAAAATTTTTAACATTGAAGCCTATGGGATTCTCCTGAATAAATTTGCCGAATTAAACCACCGAACAGCAGGGCAATTCGGCAACTTTTCACTGCTGGTTTTTGTTCTCTGAATAGACGAAGCATGGCTTCTCTATGGGGATTTCACTGCCCTCGAACAGGCACCGAACAGGCACCGTATGTGCAGGCAATTCGCCACGATTTGGCAAACTGCCTGCTCTCTGAATAGTCGAATGGCCAGGAAAGGTAACCGAACTCTGAATTTCACTGTTCGGTTACCTTTCGGCCACAATTCCGATCTCTTTGAATAATCCTGATAGGAAATATTTATGATTGTGATATTAAAAATCTAGGCTAGGTCTGCAGCTAGAAGGAGACTATTATTTAATAGTATACTATAGTAAGAGTGATTGATTTATATATAAGGTGATCTGTTTCATTAAGCTGACTACTGTCATTTCACAAACAATTATGTGTTTTAAGATGTCTGTTATTTTTAAAATGATGTGTTCATAAACTGTATAAATTAATTTATTTTGGTTCCTCCTGAGCATTACACTAAGTATTTATGGTACTTATTTCTGGACACATGTTCGGTGTTCTTTTGTGTGTATTATAAATTTTGAGGGTTTAATCCCTAATAAAGTGCCTCATTGGCCTTTCTTTCTGTTTGTTTCTTTTTCTCTGATAGTAAAAATCAAACTCCTCTTTAGAAGTGAGGGCTCCATCAATTGTCTTAAAATGAATTTCTCCAAATCCACACTAAAGTATTGTATGGATCCTCTCTACAGGATTCTGTGTCACCAAGAACTCTGTCTGTGCTCTTTATCCCATTCACTGCCAATTGATTTTTCATAAAACCACTGGCAAACCCTAGTGGTGTTATGGAAAATTACTTCCATTACCCACACAGTAAATATATACAGAGTTGTCCCACTGTATAGGTAAGTCCGTTTTGAAAGACAGAAGATCTCCTCTGCTGGCTACAAAAATGCTACTATATATTCATTATAGCTTGATCTTCATATTTCAGTGAAGGAAAAATGGATCTCAAAGCTTTTCAAATAAATTCATCGCATCATTTATCATGTGTTGAAATTTCAGAAGCATGTTCTGGAGCGAATTTGCATTAAATGACATTTTTTGCATTGCTCCAGAATTGGACCAGATCGAGTATACTCAATCTTGGGATACCTGCAGGTGCTTTTGAAGATGAAATATACCCGATCTTGAACTGAAGGGACTAAAGGAACATTTTAAGCTGAAGAAACAGGAGGTGGAGGTTGGAACCAGAGTGGGTTAAATATTAACTACTATTTTCAGCAACAGACACTGTGTTTGCGCTAAGCTCTAGTCTAGGCTGAGCACTCAGTAGTATATGTGGGTCGTTACAATGACTGCACAGCACTGCACCTATAACTATGACTGTACCTGTGCAGTGCTAACCGCAAAACCCAGCGAATACACGCCGAAAACCCGCAAAAATATCTGGATTAACCCACCAAAAACCACAGAAAGACCCGAGCAGGAGCCGATCACACGCAACGCAGCCGCCGGAAAAAGCCGATACCGCAGACGAGTGAAGTGAATAAATTAGGAAAACCATTTGTTTGAATGATTGAAAAGTGAAACGCTGTTTGCAAAGAACCTACTGAGCGAAAATGTCTGAAATTTACATATGAGGTCCAGGGAATGATAATAAAAAGGGCTGTTACAGAAAAAATAAGTAAACTTAAAAAAAATCAAAAAAATCTGACTTTTAAAAAAAAAAAATTCTGAATAATGCTTAAAATATCCTAAAAAATCTACAAATAAAGAGACTTTTTAATGCAGAATTTTATAATGAACGGTTTATTAGATATTGAATTAAAACGGGAAATTTTTTAACATTGAAGCCTATGGGATTCTCCTGAATAAATTTGCCGAATTAAACCACCGAAGGGCAGGGCATTTCGGGAACCTTTCACTGCTGGTTTGTGTTCTCTGAATAGCCGAAGCAGTGCTTCTCTATGGGGTTTTCACTGCCCTCGAACAGGCACCGAACAGGCACCGTATGTGCAGGCAATTCGCCAGGATTTGGCGTATTGCCTGCTCTCTGGATAGCCGAATGGCCAGGAAAGGTAACCGAACGCTGAATTTCACCTTTCTGTTACCTTTCTCAAGCAATTCGGAGCTCTTTGAATAACCCTGATAGAAACATAGAAAAATGTCGGCAGATAAGAACCTTTCGGCCCATCTAGTCTGCCCAATTACATGGATACTTTACCTGGATTTATCTTTTGTTTAGGATAGCCTTATGCCTATCCCATGCCTGCTTAAATTCAATTACTGTTGAATGATAATAAAAAGGGCTGTTACAGAAAAAATAAGTAAACTTAGAAAAAAAAATCCAGAAAAATACTTAAAATATCCTAAAAAATCGATAAATAGACTCTTTACTGCAGAATGTTATAATGAACGGTTTATTAGATATTGAATTAAAACCGGAATATTTTTAACACTGAAGCCTATGGGATTCGCCTGAATAAATCTGCCGCATGAAACCACCAAATGGCAGGGCAATTCGGGAACCTTTCACTGCTGGTTTGTGTTCTCTGAATAGCCGAACCAGTACTTTTTCATGGGGATTTCACTGCCCTCGAACAGGCACCGAACAGGCACCGTATGTTCAGGCAATTCGCCAGGATTTGGCGAATTGCCTGCTCTCTGGATAGCCGAATGGCCAAGAAAGGTAACCGAATGCTGATTTTCAGCGTTCGGTTACCTTTCTCAAGCAATTCGGATCTCTTTGAATTACCCTGTATATGTCGAAACGCGTTGTGATTGAGCTGCTATGACTTTATGGCTCACAACATTTTTTGTCCCCAGACAAATGCACATTCGAGTAATCAAGAAACAATGGGTCCTTTTCCCTTCCTAACGTTAAAATGGGGACATAATCTAGCGCAATCACGGATGTGCTAACGGATTTTTCACGGTTATTAGCGTCAGGGAGGTAATATGGGGGCATGTGTTAAAGTCACTTATCCTAGAGTTAACACTTACCGTAGATAGTCGAGTATAGTGTGACCCGAATATAACGCGATGGATAGAGAATTATTGTGGAAATGAGAGAATACTCAAGACTCGAATATAATGCGGGGAGCAAAATTATAGAAGTATACTGTACCAGTAAACAATTAAAATTCTTCGAGCTTCTCTTAACCCAGTCATTCTCCCGCTCAGGCCAGGGTGCTCTGCTCTAGAATGATCGTAGTTGTTACTAAGTATGAAGCTCCGCCGGCTACCCTTCTTCTTTACTTGAGAAAAGATGGCCGGCACAGCGAGGTGACCAACACAGTGAATCATTCACCGATAGCACGCCGGGAGGTGTCATTTTCTCACCTCTGGCTCCAGCAGGCAGGCTCAACCACCGCATCGTGGAGCGAGGGTGCATGCTCAGTTTTAAGCCGATCTTGAATGATTGGCTTATTCCGTGTGGGCCCTCTGAACGTGATGGATCCCACCTCTCCCGAATCTGGGAGTTCCTGAAGTGTTTGCAGGTGTCAGGGAGCCCACATTCAATTCAGGGCGACTACCGGAACTTCTGGGAGACTTGGGATCCCTGAGCAAGTTAATTTATTTTATTTTTTTCACACAATGCAGATGTCTTGAATATAACGAGACCCCTCCAATTTGAAAGTAAATTTTTGTCACCAAAATCTAGCGATATACTCGAGTATCTACAGTACTCATCCGAATGGTAGTGTTAGTGTTCACTATGGAATAGTTCCCACTGTCTTGTAATAGCCAGGTCGCTGTTTTTATTAATCAAGGAGTTTTTCAGCTGGGTAGTATACCAAAGGACAGATGCAAAGCAGATATAGCCTCCATGCCTCTAAAAGGATGCAAAGCTGAGTCTGGCATTTACAGGTGTGTAAGCCTAACATACTGTATGTGGTGAGGAAATTGTTGAGAATAATATTTGAGCAATAATCTCACCAGTAGAAGTCAACACAGTTTTGTGCAGGATCGATCATGTCAGGACAAAGTAATCCTAATCTATGTACAGTAGTAGCTTGTGATAAAGTAAAACTACTAGTTGTGATTAGGGATGAGCCGAACACCTCCGTGTTCGGTTAGCATTTGAACTCTAACAATTTCAAAAGTTCAAGTTCGAATGCGAACACGAACCGAACTTAATGCAAGTCAATGGGACCCGAACGTTTGAATTTTAGAGTGCCCTCCAAGAGGGCATATATGCAAGATATTTGCCCTAAAAGGTGTATGGGGGTCCGGGTAGTGCCCTGGGGGACAGGAAACCAGGACAAAAAGTTTTTAAAGGAACAGTGAGTATTCCATGAAATAAGGGTTAAAAATAAAAGCAAAAAATTCCTTCAAATATCGTGCCTAGGAGGTCCCCATAACCTGCCCGTGAAGTGGCGGATTTGTAGGATGTATAGAAACATTTAAAAACTAAAAAATGACATTTCAAATGACGGGAAATGGTTTTCCTTTAATCTATTCATAAACAACTGCTTGGGGTGGCAGCCTGTATGAAAAGAGGAGACGTTTTAGGACACGCAGAACAAGTTTAGTGATTTTTTTGGGTTAAATTATGGTGAAACTTATGCAGGCTTTGGATGAAAGCAACAATAGGTGCATTAAAATTGGACCTATGGTGCCAGCTAGTGCCTTCACACCGTAACCCCTCTGAGGTATTGTGGAAGAGTGCAGGGGTGGACCCTGCTGTCAAATATTAAAATGATATGAATCTGGTACACGCGTCAGTGCACCCAAATATTGGGCCCTTGGTGCCAGCTAGTGCCTTCACAACGTAACCCCTCTGAGGTATTGTGGAAGAGTGCAGTGGTGGAGGTTTTGGGAATGCAGAAGAGATCCCCGATCTATTCAGTTACATCAGCATCAGGGGAGTGATAGCTGCTGATCCAGGACTGATTAATTTTTATAAATGTCAGCCGGTCTACAGAGTCGGTGGACAGACGCACTCTTTAGTCTGTGACAAAACCTCCAGCGGCACTGAACGACCTTTCAGAAAGCACGCTGGATGAAGGGCAACCTAGTAGCTGCATAGCATATTGGCTAAGTTCTGGCCAGTGATCCAATCTAAACACCAGCCAGTGGATCATCTGCTGTAAAGGTATCCAGGTCTGCCCTTGCCCCTAGGTAGTCCTGCACCATATGGTGAAAACGCTGGCAATGGGTGCCTACATTTGACGTCCCTGGGCATCGTGGACTAAAAAAATTGCAAGGCATCAGTCAAGCGGCCCCCTTCACCACTCTTCCTCTGATAAACCGCAGCCTCAGAAGCACCTGTGTCATCACTTGGTAACCTACCAGTGCCTGGAAAGGTGTTACACAAGTGTCGCTTTAGAGCGTCCTCAAGTTGTTTCATCCTGTCCTCCCTGTGTGAGGGCAGGATGAGCTCTGCAACCTTACCCTTGTATCGTGGATCAAGAAGGGTTGCCAACCAGTAATGATCCCTCTCCTTGATAGCACGAATCCTGGCGTCCTTTACCAGGTTTTGCAGGATAAGGTAGCCAATGCAGCGTAGGTTGGAGGTGGCATTAGCTTCCGAGTGTTCCTGGTCGCTGAGGATGACCGTATCGTGCACTACCTCCTCCCAGCCACGTACTAGTCCTTGGGTTTCTAGGGACACAAACCCCTCCCTTGAGGAATCCCCACCTTCAATGCCCCCGCAGCTAAAATATTCCTCCTCCTCCTGTCTGATCTGAGGACCCACAGGAATGCTGTCTGCGTAAAGACTGGGGCCTTGAGAGCTAGGGAAGTCCTCCTCTTCCTGCCGCTGCTCTGCCTATAGTGCCACATCTATAATTCCCTGCAGAGTGCGCTCCAGCAGGAACACTAAAGGAATTGTGTAACTGATGCATGCACTGTCCCTGCTCACCATCCTCGTTGCCTCCTCAAATGGTGACAGTACAGTGCATGCATCCTTGATCATCAGCCACTGCAGGGGGAGGAAACCAAGTTGACCTGAACCTGTCCTTGTGCCATACTCACACAGGTACTCATTGATGGCCCTCTGCTGCTTGTGCAGATGCTGCAGCATTGCCAATGTCGAGTTGCTCCTGGTGGGCATGTCACAGATCAGACGATTTGTGGGAAAGTGGAATTCTCTTAGAATTTCTGCCAGGCGAACACTTACTGGGAATGACCGTCTGAAGTGGCTGCAGACTTTTCTGGTCTGGCTGAGAAGCTCTGCCAGCCCTGGGTACCTGGTTAGGAAACACTGTACCACTAGATTTAGGACGTGTGCTAGGCATGGTACATGCGTCAATTTACCCAGGCATAGTGCGGAGAGAAGGTTGCTGCCATTATCACAGACGATCATTCCCAATTCAAGCTGGCATAGTGTTAACCATCTCTGCGCCTGCCCCTACAGAGCTGACAGAATTTCTGACCCGGTGTGGCTCCTGACCCCTAAACAAACCAGCTCAAGCACAATATGGCATCTTTTTGCTTGAGCCATTGTGTAGCCCCTGCCACGCATCGGTTTAACTGCCACTTCGCCAGAGACGAAGAAGGAGGAGGAGGAAGAGGTGGTAGAGCAGACAGACCTCATATAAGCAGCTTTATGGAGGCGTGGTGGATGAACAAGCTCCAGCACAGAGTCCCGTCCTGGACCCCTCCCAGCTGCAAGCAGAGTTACCCAGTGTGCCGTGAAGGAAATGTAACGGCCCTGTCCATGCTTGCTGGACCACATGTCTAAAGCAATGTGCACCTTGCTGCTGACTGCCTTTCCCAATGACTCCATAACATGGTCTTCCACGTGCTGGTATAGTGCTGGAATGGCCTTCCGTGAAAAGAAATGGCGTTTTGTAACCTGCCACTGTGGTACAGCACATTCAGCAAATTCACAGAAGGAGGCAGAGTCCACCAGCTGGAAAGGCAGCAGCTGTAATGCAAGTAATTTTGCCAAGCTGTCATTTAGACGCTGTGCAAGGGGATGGTTAGGACTATATTTTTTCTTACGTTGCAGCAGCTGGGGAAATGTAATCTGACTGCGTAAATCTGCAGCTGATGGGATGCTGTCACATTCTGAGGAAGGATCTGGTACACCCATTACTGTAGCATCATCCCTGTCAGTGGAGGTTGTAGGCAATGACATGGCAGGACATATAGTGGGGGCAGAGACAGATGAGGAGGAGAGACCTATGCAAAGTGTTGTGCCAAAGGGATGCGTGGCAGGTGGTCATATGTCCCTTCAAGCATGTGGTACCCAAGCATCTGATGTTTTTCCCACGCTTGATCCAAAAAATGTTTTTTTGAGTCATTTCACCGCTGTGCGCTGAGCTAATTTTTACCACTTTTGCTCATGTTTAAACGCGATTTGAAGCCATGGGAAATGTTTGAGCAACAACGAGTGGGAAAAATTACGATCTTAACGCAAACGTTAACGCTCACTTGCATGAGCATTAACATTTGCTGTGGTGTTCACCGCATATTTGTAACGATTCCCCAGGACAGACCTGGTAGGATCCCTGGTAACAGACCTCTAACCCTCCGATCCTTAGGATGGTCGGGACTCGGGACCACTAAACCTAACCTCTAGCAGCCACACAGGCCAGGGAGACCGCACCAACAATATACACCACAGACTGAGATCAATATGTTTGTACTGCGCTATAGTATATGGCAGGATGGAAGCGCACCAGCAGTAACAAGCAGCGGAATATACCAGACAGGGGCGCAGAGCGAGAGTAGTTGTTATGACAAAACCGGGTCAGCAACGTTTAGGCACTTGTACTGCGCTACTGTATATGGTGAGAATCGGCGCACACCAGTAGCAACAGGCTGCAAACAGAACAGGTAGGGAGTACACAGAATAGTCAAATGGCAGGCAAAGCCGGCAACAGATCGGGTCCTCAGAACAAGCAGGGTAAGTAACAAGTATACAAACTGATTCGGTAAGCTAGCGATGCGGGAATGAAACTCCACGGCAAGGCGAGGTGTACGCGCGTGCTCCTGATTTAAAGGTCCCGGCAGCTCCATCATCACGCCGCGCCCTGCCCCCTGATCACTCACAGCTGCGCCCTGGTGCCACCGGAGCTCCTGGCATTTGGCCAGCTGGCGGCACCATGCGTCTGGGGGCCCCCGATCTCCACCCGGGGCCCTGGATGTCCACCCGGGCCCCTGGATAATTTGTAAGAAGAATAAATAATGCAGCATATGAATCCTCACACTGCCGCGCAGCACCTCTACAGTCTGACGCTAGCTTTAACCGGCGCGCTGTGTGCAGCTTCTGAGAAGATACGCTATTAGTGTAGCGAGGAAGCCGACTGCGCATTTTGCATCGCTCCCTCTACACTAATAGCGTATCTTCTCAGAAGCTGCACACAGCGCGCAAGTGTATGCAGCGTCTAACAGAGTGGGAGACGGGAGGCTGCGCTTGTTGGTGGATCCAGGAATCAGGTGAGTATTAGAAAAGAAAAAAAAAAGGTTTTATTTTATGTTCCTTGGGACATTTAAAAATGTCCTCGGATTTTTTTTTTTTTAGAAATGCGTCGCCTTACCTTAGCCTGGTGGTCAGTCAGTGGAGGCTCCCTGGATCCTGGTTGTGGGGGGGGGGGTCTGCCGTGGCAACAGGTGCAGTGGCTCCCTCCCTGTGCCACCTCTCTGCCACATGCACCCGGCCAGCCTGCCTGCACAGTCGCAGCTCTGTCATCCGGCGGCCGCATGCTCCTCAAGGGATCCTTGGGAGGCCCCGGCGGGCTGCCCTCTACAGTGCCTGATTAGAGGGCCTCGTCTGCCTGATGTTTTAGCAACAAGATTGTTTTATCCCATAAGCTTCAATGTTAAAAATATTTCCATTTTAATTCAATATCTAATAAACCGTTGCTTATAATATTCTGCAGTAAAGAGTCTCTTTTATTTTTAGATTTTTTTTAGGATTTTTTTTAAGCATTTTTTTAAAAAAATTCAAAATTAATTTTTTTCGAACTTTTTGCGAATGGCCTGAAAAGTTCGAAGTTCGCGAACTTTCGAATGGCCGATGTTCGAAGCGAACTCTTTTGACAAAACGTTTGACACGGTCCCAAGCAAGCGTTACCACAATAGGTGAGTGTGCACGGCCCATATTTTAGCGTGTGCACATGTTACATTTAGTACCTACAATAGTCACAAACTGTTAATTTCGATGTTCCATGTTCCAAATAAGAAATCCCGAAAAGCATAGATAAGGAACTTATAAGGTCAAAAGCAGGAGCAATTCACCATATGGGTGAGCTTATTTTCGTACTCGCTTATTGTTGCTGAACAAACTAAAAGCGACCGGTTTAAACTAACATACACCTTGTTTGATTGAAACCTGGCTCAGACACAGGATACACAGAATTATTGATAATGGTAAAAACTTGATTAGGACACAGGTGGAAAGTGGGTACCTCAGGGTTCTGTCCTGCATCCTGTGCTTTTTCACATATTTAGTAATGAACTTGTGAAGGCTATTGAAAGTCTTGTATCTGTGTTTGCAAATGATACAAAATTAGGCAAAGTTATACAGCCTGAACAAAATGTCTCGTCTTTGCAGAAGGTTTTGTATGAACCACAGGAATGGATCTACAAGTGACAGATGAGATTTAATATAGATAATTGTAAAAGTTATGCATTTTGAGACCGAAATAATCATGCAACTTGTACACAAATGATGACAGTGAATGGAAAGGATCTGGGAATAATTGAAGATAATAAACTTTGCAACAGTGTGCAGTGCCAGACAGCAGCTACAAAAGGATAAAAGTACTCTCATGTATAAAAAGAAGTGAACTAATGATTGTATCTTTCTTTTTTTTTTTTAGTTTAAGAATTTTTATTTTGAGATATAGTCAGCATATCAACAACCAGTAAGTAAAAGAAGGATGTGTCATCAGGTAGAGGAAAGCAATCAAAAGACGCATAGTGTGAGAACAACAAGATACATCAGATAATAAGGGGGGGGGAGAATAAATGTCATCAAAAACAGAAGTTGGCAGGGTGTTCAGGGGGACATCAGGTGGGACGGGGAGAAAAAAAAGGGGGAGGGGGGATCACCCAAAAATGTGATATTCCAGGCTCACCCCAGGAACCGCAAGGTATATCGGGGGCCATGGAAGAGGTCACGGGGCCGGTGGACCTGGGGTCAGGAGAGGCGGCTAGAGCCATGGTGGCCGCTCTAGTGGCTCGCCCAGGACCGCCCAGTGTCCCACATCCACAAAAGATAAGAATAAATAAATAAAAATGTACAATACCTGACGTCCCAATAGTCTCAAAGTCCCAAGTGCCGGGGTCAGCAGGAAGTCCACAAATAGTAAGGACAACTCAGAGTAACAAAATAAAATTAAATTAAATGGGGGGGTGTGAGCAGTCACAGCGGATCACACTCATCGGTCCCAAAAAGTGGCCAGCACCCGTGACATCGGATCAAAATCAGGGTGGGGGAGAAAGAGTCAGCCAGTATCCATGAACATGGGGACAAGCAAAGCTCTCAACGCAGCCGTAAGGAGGCACAGCGGGGCAAACGGTGCATCATCCTGTAAAACCATCTCAGCAGGAGAATAATCCCGACCATGACACAGCACCAGAGCCTCGAAGGGCAACAGAAGACCAGAGGGCTCCTCTATATCACAGTGGCCATCAGATAGCGCTCCAAACTCCGGTGCAGGTTAGCTCCCCGTTGGAAAGGGAAGCACATCAGGAACCAAGTCGGCCGGGGTGGGCGCTGACCCTCCAGGGCCGCTGAGATCACCCTCACGCACAAGAGACGAAGCCCTACAGGGGCACTCCACGTCAGGCCCAACAGCATCCAGTGGCGCCGGGTCCTCACCCTAGTACCATCCAGCTTCACGTCGGTCCAACAGCCACTGTGCCCGGAACTCCGCCATCAGCTCCTTCAAGAGCTCTCTTGTAAGCGGCGCAGAGTCAGGGTCATCCATCAACATAGAGTGGAGGGAGAGCCAGATGCAGGAGGTGGAATCGCCTGAACGCGGCAGCCCAACCCGACTGTATATCGCTCAGCAGTAAGCCACACTCAATGAACGGAGTCAGGAAGGACGATGACGTTGAGTAGGCCACAAAGATGGCCGCCGAGGAGGGCCTCACCAGGGAGGCCCGGGAGCCAAAACAGGGACCTGCACCGTAAGAGAGCTTGTAGTCCGGTCTCACATCTGCTCCCCAACTCCAAGGTATGGGATCCACAGTGAGGGGCTCCAAAATGGACGGGAGAACGCCTAAACATAAAAATTAAGAGAAGTCCGCAAGAGAGCACATCAAGATGCGTCCACTCCCATCCATAGTCAGCCATGATTGTATCTTTTATTGTGGAGGTTAGAGTCCATCTTGACAATCAAAAGGTAACCGCTATATTCGTGGCACAACTCGTAATTATAAGGAACTGTTTAAGAATGCTGCATCATTGGTATTCTCTTGTGGAACCCATATGACTCCATGGAGACTCATGCAAAACCCACAAAGAGAAGCATTGGACTTGCTGAATGCTCCGGTTAGTGTTAGACACTTCTAGAACAGCGATCTAGAAGAGTAAAAAAGGGAGACCCCGGCACTGGATACAAGGTACATTTCTTTCATTCTCTATCCTAAAAACAGTAGGGAGGGGACAAAGGTATAAGTCAAAAGGGGATACTATTCAACCCATATATTTCCCCCTGCGCCCGCTTTTAGCTTTAGCTAATTTGGCACCATGAATTCTACATGATGCAAAGGAGCACTTTGATGAAAGCAGTATTTGTCCCAGAATATATGGCTGATCTAGCAACCCTATCCCAATCTATCTGAATTTGACACATTTCTTATAAACAGCAAATTTTGTAAACCTCACACATGATATAAACCCTGTATCCAGTATATTAGTGCCATTGCATGTTGCTAAATTCTAAAAAATGTCTACTTTACTATTATTTGTGTCTGTTGCCAGAGGCTAATTGACCCATCCGGGCCCCATCAGGAAGCCTTGCTGCCCGATTAACTCCTCCAGTGGATGGACATGTGGGGCATCATGGGGATTCCCTCCCAGCATGGAGGATGCACCACACACGTCCTGTCTGTGTCCCTGCTCAGTGTCGAACTGGCTCCGATCTGGGGCTTCAGCCACAGCGGGCTGACATTCTGGATGTCTTCCTTCACTGTGAGATTGCTTCCCGGCCGTGGGGATTCCCCCTGCTCAGCTGAGACATCCCATTACAGGAGATGCAAGGCTCCTTTAGACCCCTGTATCTCCAGATGTGTAAGTCTTAAAAGGATGGTTGAGGGGTTATTCACATGTCGCCGACATTTCGGTGCCCACTCATTCCCCACACTTCAGGGAATCAAATTTCCCCACTCTGCAGTGAATTCAGCATTCACCGCAGGGTACCCAGAGTGCAGGGAAGGGACTCAAAAATCCGTCGCAAAACCACCGCAAAACCACTGAACACCCTCCAAAATTACACTGAATTCCTGCCGGAAAACCGCATCTGATACGATCTGAAGTATTGGATCACTTGAGCCGTGACAAAAAAAAGCCGAACACGTCCAGAAAAAGCCAACAATCCACCGCACACAACGCCGACCAGCCGGAAAAGGCCAACATGCAGACAAACGGGTAATTTTTTTTTTTTAAAAAAACGATTGAAAGTTTCAAAATTGATTGAAAACGAAAATGTCTGGAATTAACATATATGGTCCTATGAATGATAAGAAAAGGTCTGTTAGAGAAAAAAGAGAACCCTGATTTACAAAAAATCTGAAATTTTGCTGAAAAAATCCCGAAAAATGCCTAAAAGATCCTAAAAAAAAATCTATAAATAAGGAGACTTTTTACTGCAGATTAAAAGAATAAGCAGTTTATTAGATGCTGGATAAAAACGGGAATATTTTTAACATTGAAGCCTATGGGATTTGCCTGAATAAACCTGCCGAATGAAAACACCAAACGGCATTTTTCTGACAATTCACTGCTGTTCGGTGTTCTCTAAATTAGCCATTGCTTCTCTATGGGGATATCTCTGCCTTCGAACAGCACCGTACTTGGTGGCAATTTGCCAAAATTTGGCAAACTGGCTGCCAGGGCCGGTGCTAGACTATTTTGCGCCCTAGGCAAGACCAGCTACTTGCCCCCCTCCCCCCCAAAAAAAGAAAGCTCACATGGGTATATTTGCCCGCAGCTCTCACATGGACATATTGCCCCCAGCTCACATGGGTATACAGTCAGGTCCAGAAATATTGGGACATTGACACAATTCTAACATCTTTGGCTCTATACACCACCACAATGGAGTTGGAATGAAACAAACACAATGTGCTTTAACTGCAGACTGTCAGCTTTAATTTGAGGGTATGTACATCCAACTCAGGTGAACGGTGTAGTACTTACAGCAGTTTGCAGATGTGCCTCCCACTTGTTAAGGGACCAAAAGTAATGGGACAATTGGCTTCTCAGCTGTTCCATGGCCAGGTGTGTGATATTCCCTCATTACCCCAATTACAATGTGCAGATAAAAGGCCCAGAGTTCATTTCAAGTGTGCTATTTGCATTTGGAATCTGTTGCTGTCAACTCTCAAGATGAGATCAAAAGAGCTGTCACTATCAGTGAAGCAAGCCATCATTAGGCTGAAGAAACAAAACAAACCCATCAGAGAGATAGCAAGAACATTAGGCGTGGCCAAAACAACTGTTTGGAACATTCTCAAAAAGAAGGAACGCACTAGTGAGCTCAGCAACACCAAAAGACCCGGGAGACCACGGAAAACAACTGTGGTGGATGACCGAAGAATTCTTTCCCTGGTGAAGAAAACACCCTTCACAACGGTTGGCCAGATCAGGAACACTCTCCAGGAGGTAGGTGTTTGTGTGTCAAAGTCAACAATCAAGAGAAGACTTCACCAGAGTGAATACAGAGGGTTCACCACAAGATGTAAACCATTGGTGAGCCTCAAAAACAGGAAGGCCAGATTAGAGTTTGCCAAACAACACCTAACAAAGCCTTCACAGTTCTGGAACAAGATCCTATGGACAGATGAGACCAAGATCAACTTGTACCAGAGTGATAGGAAGAGAAGAGTATGGAGAAGGAATGGAACTGCTCATGATCCTAAGCATACCACCTCATCAGTGAAGCATGGTGGTGGTAGTGTCATGTAGTGGGCATGTATGGCTGCCAATGGAACTGGTTCTCTTGTATTTATTGATGATGTGACTGCTCACAAAAGCAGCAGGATGAATTCTGAAGTGTTTCGGGCAATATTATCTGCTCACATTCAGCCAAATGCTGCAGAACTCATTGGACGGCGCTTCACAGTGCAGATGGATAATGACTCAAAGCATACTGCAAAAACAACCAAAGAGTTTTTGAAGGGACAGAAGTGGAATGTTATGCAATGGCCAAGTCAATCACCTGACCTGAATCCCATTGAGCATGCATTTCACTTGCTGAAGGGAAAATGCCCCAAGAACAAGCAGGAATTGAAGACAGTTGCAGTAGAGGCCTGGCAGAGCATCACCAGGGATGAAACCCAGCGTCTGGTGATGTCTATGCGTTCCAGACTTCAGGCTGTGATTGACTGCAAAGGATTTGCAACCAAGTATTAAGAAGGGAAAGTTTGATTTATGATTATTATTCTGTCCCATTACTTTTGGTCCCTTAACAAGTGGGAGGCACATCTGCAAACTGCTGTAAGTCCTACACCGTTCACCTGAGTTGGATGTACATACCCTCAAATTAAAGCTGACAGTCTGCAGTTAAAGCACATTGTGTTTGTTTCATTCCAACTCCATTGTGGTGGTGTATAGAGCCAAAGATGTTAGAATTGAGTCGATGTCCCAATATTTCTGGACCTGACTGTATTTGCCCCCAGCTCTTACATGGGTATATTTGCCTCCAGCTCACACATGGAGATACTGCCCCAGCTAACACATAGCTGGGGCAATATCTCCATGCCATGTGTTAGCTGGGGCAATATCTCCATGCCAACACATGGCATGGAGATATTGCCCCAGCTCACACATGGCATGGAGATATTGCCTCAGCTCACACATGGCATGGAGATATTGCCCCAGCTCACACATGGCATGGAGATATTGCCCCAGCTCACACAAGGAGATATTGCCCCCAGGCTCACCCATGGATATTTGCTCCAGGCTCACACATGGATATTTGCCCCCAGGCTCACACATTGATATTTGCCCCCAGGCTCACACATTGATACTTGCCCCAGCTCGCACATGGATATTTGCCCTCAGGCAGGCTCACACGTGGATATTTGCCTCCAGCGGTGTCTCCGTCTTCCTTGTAGCCAGTCCCAATACGTGCTGGCGTTGCCGCTGGCGTCAAGGAGACGGAGGAGTGGACTTGGTCCAGGAAGCTGCAAGCACCAAGTCCACGCCTCTGTCTCCTTGATGCCGGCAGCAATGCCGGCACCTATTGGGGCTGGCTGCAGCACGCGGCCGCCCCAGGCTGCCCCGCAGCCAATTTTTTTTTTTATAATTGGTCGGGCCGGCTGCGCCCTAGATGGGCACTGCGCTTTAGGCGCCCGCCTAGCTGGCCTAGCGGCAGCGCCGGCCCTGCTGGCTGCTTTCTGAATAGTCGAAATGGCACTGTATGGGGAAATTCACTGTTCTTTGCCAATTCGGGGCCAAATCGGCTCTTTGTGAATAACCCTGCATGACACCATCAAATCTTCGCCCAGTCTTAAGTCACTCAAGAGCTCCCTATTAACATACCTCGATACGGAATGCACCTGTAAACATAGTGAATATATTTCCTACATATTTATTTTCTGTATTAATATGTATATTTGTGTTGTTTTTTAATATCTTGCATTTTATTACTTTGTATTTCTGTAACGACTGTAACACTTCAATGTTCTTGAACCCAGGAAATACTTGAAAACAAGAGAAATCTCAATGCATCCTTCCTGGTAAAATACTTTATAAATAAATTAATTAATACATTTTGTAAATGTATAAAAAAAAATAACAGAAATAAAAATTCCTATTTTTTTGTTTCAATACATCACCATTGTCTACTTTTTAATTCTAAAGAAAACTATGGTACTTCAGTTACTCCCCTTCTCATTTCCCATGCTGGGAGCAAGTGCAGAGTTGATGGCACGGTGTGTTATTTTACATTGTTCCATCAAAAACACAGGCTGCGCAGAGAGGTGGCGGTACTTTGGACTCCTGTATCTCCATGCTTTTCATCCCAAAGTCAAGTGTCAGCAGCCTCTGCTCAATTTATTAGAGCAAAAAAAAACGGAACTCTCGTCTAGAGTATCCCTTTAATTTATTTTGGGCTTTAATTCTTTAACATTACAACTTTCTAAACTTTTGTCAATTCACAATCAAAATCTCTCTTCTACATTCAAATGCAAAAACTCCATGCCCTCTGTAATACATAGGTTTCAGGAATGATCCTTGAAATCTGTTTCTATGCCTACAGAATATGGCTAAGTCATTGTAAGTGATAAATGCAGTTATGTGTGTTGCGCTCATTGCCTTCACCTGATATGGATTAGTGATTATTTATATATGATTAGATATATTCACAGAAAGGGGTTTTTTTGCTGCTGGAACAGAAAATATGATAAAACAATCTATGTGGGCTGTCATTTTTAATTACAAAATTATTTATTGATGCACTGAGGTACTATTATTATATTGCATGTAAAAAGGAAAAATAATATTAAGTATATTACCTGGGTTACAGTTTCTTGATTATTCCCATGACACAACATTTACCAAAAGCTTTCCGTGGCTCTTGTATATTTAACATACAATATTTACTAGTTAATGAGTAGGAGGATGGCATGTTTAGATAAGGTTCTTGTTCTCCTGGCTACATGTGATAAAAGCTGGCAGCTGAATGTGATATGACAGAGAGCTTAAAAGCCTTCTAATCTACCCCCCCCCCAGTGATGTCCTTTGAATACATCCCACAAAATACAATGATGCCTGAGCCATAGACTCCATTATATGGCCAAAACCACATACAGTAGTGAGGGCCAAGTGAGGTATAGAGTCAAATATTTTGTTAACTAAACATACAAGGGAAAGACAAAGCAAATCTAAAATATCGGCAACATAAAATAAAAAATAAAACAAGATTACATTCTTTTGTGTTAGTGTCCCTTTAACTTTAACATCACCCTAAATCCTGTATCTCATGGATGGGTTTAGAACAGTGGTTTCCAAACCTGTCATCAGGAACCCTTAACAGACCAGGGGCCCTATTCTCATGTTGCCACAAAGCACAGTGCACGAGCCGTTCAGTAGAATGGTTTGAGCGCTGTGCTCTTTATTTTAATAGCATTTTTCTCTCTGAGATGCAAGCTGGTTCCCAGCGTACCTTTGCGTATCCTCCCGGCCGGATCGCATTCTTGCAGCGCTTGCACGAGATCTCTTCCTGTCTCCATGGAGTCCTATGGAGCTGATAACACCAGCACCGCTTAGTGTGGCTGGTGTTATCATGTGACACCTCTGCAGTACTAAGTTGGAGCGCTGCTAAGATAGCGGCTCCATCCAGTGGCGTAGCGTGGGTTGTCAGCACCCGGGGCAAGGCAAGATTTGCGCGCCCCCCCAAACCTGTGGACACGTTGGCACGCCCTGATTCCCTTCCACCCACCAGTAAAGTGTATGTATGTGAGGTGGTGTGCACTGACTGCAGAGTTATTCTCATATTTCTATGTATTTGTGCATGCCCCCAGGCTTTGCCCTGGGCAGTCGGCTTAAACATCACAGCAATAAAACTCACAGTAATGTGCGGTGCATATGAGCACATCACAGAGCTACACAGCAATAAGATGCACGGTAATATGCAGTGTATATGAGCGTATCACAAAGCTGCGTAGAAACAAAACTCAGCAATATGCTGTGTGTATGAGCGTATCACAGAGCTGCGTAGAATTAAAACTCAGCAATATGCTGTGTGTGTATGAGCGTATCACAGAGCTGCGTAGAAATAAAACTCAGCAATATGCTGTGTGTTTGAGTGTATCACAGAGCTGCGTAGAATTAAAACTCAGCAATATGCTGTGTGTATGAGCGTATCACAGAGCTGCGTAGAAATAAAACTCAGCAATATGCTGTGTGTTTGAGTGTATCACAGAGCTGCGTAGAATTAAAACTCAGCAATATGCTGTGTGTATGAGCGTATCACAGAGCTGCGTAGAAATAAAACTCAGCAATATGCTGTGTGTATGAGCGTATCACAGAGCTGGTTGGGAATAAAACTAATAAAATAATAATAAATTAATATAAAATATATTTAAAATTAAAATATTCAAGTAATTACACAACAAATTGAAATTGATTAAATTATTTATTATAATAAATTATATATATTAAAATTATAGAATCCAGATCTCCACACTCCGTCTCTGCTGTATCTATTGCCCCGGTGCTGGGAACCGGCTGCTCACATAGAAATATTCCTGATATCATTCAGGATACCAGTCGCCGTGTGGCGGGATATCGGGAATATTTATATATTAAAATTATATATTAATAGTCTATAAATATAGTACATTATATTTAAATATTAAAATAAATAAATTTAAAATTATATTAAAATGTATTAAATTACAGATTATTAAAATAAATTAATTATATTTTAATATATTAATATAATTATACAAAATTTCAAAACAAAATATATATATTACTATTTATTACTAGTAATAAGCCCCTGTGCATGCTGTGAGCGCCAGGTGGGGACAGGGTGACAGGAGAGTGTGACTAAGCGCTGGGTAAGGAAGCAGCTTGTTCTCTGGCTGCACAGTGCACAATGCCTGGTATCTCAATTTTTGATTGGGACCCCCACTGCCAGAACCTGAGCCCAGTGCCAGCTCCTTCATCTCCACTGTCTGGAGAAAATAGCCAGTCCCTGTGTCTCCTTTCCCCCAATCATCCCATGTTTCAAAAAAAGCAAGCCTGATTTCTCTGAGGCAGTTCATGTCCCCCCCCTCCCTCCATTTTACTCACTGTCTTGGCTGTCATGATGGGGCTCGTGATGTGTCTGCAGCTTGTGACCGTCTCCTCCTTCACACTGTGTGCAGAGGCCGTGCAGTCACACCAGGAAGAGGATGGAAGTGGGGGAGGAGCCATACATGTGAGCTGCCTGCACTCAGCTTGTGTGACCTCATGACCAGGATGCTGCAGGCAGCTCCTCCTCCTCTTAGTCTCCTCCAATCCCTTAGAACTCTGGAGCAGCACACGGAGGGAGCCAAGCCACACCCCCTCCCTCTCTCTGCCGCCGCGCTGGAGTCTGAGTGCAGGCGCTCGGCCAGAAATTAAAAAAAAAAAAATCGGAAAAAAAACACTGCACTTCAAGCCTGCGGTACCTGGACATTATTAGGGGCGCAAATTTCTTTTGAAATTTTGCGCCCCTAAGTAAATTGCGCCCGGGGCCATGGCCCCCCTGGCCCCCCCCACGCTACCCCACTGGCTCCATCGTAATACGGATGTTAAATGGCAGACGCTAGTGGGAAAATGGCAAATGCTCAGGTTTTCCATTAGTGTCTGCCATTTAACACCAGCCTTGGAATAGGGCCTCAGGTTTGCAGGATATCTGAAGCACAGCACAGGTGATATGATTTGCTGCTCAGTGATTGCAGGATTCAGTCTGCATTTCCCCAAGGTAATTCATAACGTTTGGCCCGTTAAGGGTACTTGAGGGTCAGGGTTGGGAACCAATGGTTTAGACAAGTTTCAAGTCAAAAGGTAAGCCCATCAAAAGTTAACACTTGTAGGCCAAGCTGCAGACACAGGCACACTTTAAATCAAACTTGTAAGGGGTTATACACAGAGCACTGACATTTCGGTGGTCTGTTGTTCCCCACACGTCTGGGAATCAAATTTCCCCACTCTGCGGTGAATTCAGCATTCCCTGCAGGGTCACCTACGTGCAGGGAATCGGCCTCCGAATGCCGCCCCAACCTGCCGCAAACCCGCCGGGCGTCGCTGCCAACCTGCCGGACATCACTCAAGCAAACCCTAGACTATGGCACTCCAGCCACCGTGCTTGACTGTAGGCAAGACTCCCTTGTCTTTGTACTCCTCACCTGGTTGCCGCCAGACACACTTGACACTAAGTTTATCTTGGTCTCATCAGACTACAGGATATGGTTCCAGTAATCCATGTCCTTAGTCTGCTTGTCTTCAGCAAACTGTTCACAGGCTTTCTTGTACATCATCTTTATGGTGAGGCCTGTTCTGAGTGGAACCTGTCCTGTTAAACCGCTCCATGGTCTTGGCCACCGTGCTGCAGCTCAGTTTCCGGGTCTTGGCAATCTTCTTATAGCCTAGGCCATCTTTATGTGGAGCAACAATTAGATGTCGTAACCCCCCACCCATATGCCCCATAATGTCTTAATGTTCAATTCTAGGATACTGATTAGTTTAGCTCCAGACCTGAAGAACAGAGGAATCCTCTCAAAAGCTTGTCTTTTAAATGTAACCTTAGTCCATTAAAAATCTTGGGGCACCTTCGAGAGCATCTGGATGGGGCTCCTCAAGCCCTCCCCAACTTTAAAAGGCTCCCCACTACCCCCCCCCCCATACAAAATAGCAAAGCACCAAGATACAATGGAAAAAATTGAGTTTTTCTGTCCCGCTCTTGACGGTAAAATGGAGATGTAAGGTGAAAAAAATAGTGTTTGAAGAGTTTAACTTTCTGTCTCCATTGTACTGCATCTATTCTGGGGTAACCACTTTATTAGTGCCAGGCCGTAAAGTGAAGCAGAGACGCAATGGTATGAGTGAAATAGGGACCCTAGAAATGTGCAGTGTGTGTATGAGTGTATCACGCAGCTCCTCAGCAATAAAACTCACAGCAATGTGTGGCGTGTATGAGCATATCACAGAGCTCCACAGCAATAAAACACAGTGTCTATGAGTGTATAACAGATTTCCACAGCAATAATTCGCACAGTAATGTGTGGCCTATAAGAGCATATCACAAAGCTCCACACAGCAATAAAATGCACCGTAATGTGCGGTGTGTATGAATTCTATTGCTGTGGAGCTCTGTGTTATGCTAATAGTAATGTGTTCCTTGTGTGAGCATATCACAGAACTCCACAGCAACAAAATGCAAAAAACATTTTATTTAACTTGATGTCTCTCCCCCATCCCTGGAGCATCCAGCATAGACCTCTAAGTGCAGTACTCTGGTGCTTTATTGACATGTTAGTAGAGCCCCTGAACCACTGACACAGCACCTGAAATCATTCACACGCAATCCCAAAGAAAAAGAGCCATTCACACGCACCATTCACACACAGATACACACACCCTCCCTCAAGTCTTAAGTTCTAGCCTCCATCCAGGAGGGAAGGAGAGCCCCATGTGGGTAGGAGCTCTCTGTGCTGTATTACCTCCACTGTGGAGACAGGGCTAGATGAAGCGACAGGGACGGGGCTGGGCAGTGCAATGGGGCAGGGCACGGAGCATCAAGGCCAAAGCATCGGGGGCAGGAGCTATTCCTGGCAGTGCTATCCTCAGCGTTAGTGACGCTGGGACACGCTAGCGGCACTATATGCAGAAGCGCAGGGCCCCTTCAAACTTCCTTAAATCGTGGGGCCCAGGGCATCCAGCAGAGCTGTGCATTTGGACTATGACAGTCCCATAAGGACCCCACACCTCTCCCCATCAGAGGGCCCCTGTACACATCATGAGCTGTAATGCCCTGATGGTGACCCTGTATATATGGGATATTTTTTCTTGATCCAGCTGTTTACTTAAAAGGATATGCATGTCTAGAAATATATTTTTTTTAAATTGACATTTAAACACTTTTATACCTAATACACAAGCTAAAATAAAATCAATAAAAGTTTTAAAAATGGGTAAAAAAGTTCTATTTTCTTGCTTTAAACTCTGTCATTTCATCTTCTCTGGCGACGCCCCTCAGCTAGGGGTGTTTCTTCAGCTCCTACGTCCTGAAAATTCCCCACCTCCTCCCCGCCCATTACTCCACCCATCAAAGCTTCACATAAACTACATTTCTTGCTCCTTCTTCCCACACAGCCCCTGTGCACCCACTACTTCACATACTCCGCTATTACCCTCACCTAGTGTGTCGCCCCTCTCCTAACTCGCTCACTCACTAACCCGCTGCCTCGCTCACCCGCTGACTCACACACTCACCCGCTGACTCGTTCACACACTCACCCGCTGACTCGTTCACACACTCACCCGCTGACTCACTCACCCATGGTTTACATACTCACTGTCTCACTCAAACTCCCTCACACAGTCACTCCCTCTCACACTCTTTCTTGTGCTGTCTCTTGTGCGTGCTCTCTCTCACTGCATCTTTTCTTGCGCTTTCTCTGCTCTATCTTGCTGTCTTTCTCTCTTACCCTTTCTTGTCGTGTCTCTCTGTGCCCTTCTTTGTTGTCCCTCTCTCTGCTGTCTTTTTCTCCCTGTGTGTATGGATTTCTTTCCTTCCCTGTCTCTGCAGTAGCTGAGGGTGAACGTTCAGCCTCGCCCTTCCCTCAGCTCACAGTGCAGGAGAGAGGAGGAGCAACTCAGTCGCACATACTCAGTGCATTTATTATCCATACCTAGGTATACACACTGATTGGTTAGCTTAAAATTCCTCCTGAGCTGGGTGTAGAAAATGACAAGAAAGAAAAGCAGGTAAATATGAAAAAATATCATATTTACTTGCTTTTTATGTCTGCTGAATGACACTACTGACTCATTCAAAAGGCATAGCATGTTTTTAAATGCACACTAGAAAAGCATGCATGTCCCTTTTAAAATACCAAACTTGATTTCTGTAATTCAAATGATCACCTTTTACATTTAAAGTATAAGTAGGAAAAAGACATTCACACTTCGAACGCTAACTGCTATAACACCCTAATCATAACACCAAAAATTGTCTATAAAGTTTGTTTCAGGATATACATAAAAAGTGAAACTGTCACTTTCCACGCAATGTCTCAGACGATGGATATATCAGATCATAGAGATCAAAAAACATGTTTTATCTCTTGGTGATATATCGCTAACCACTACTTAACGGATTCAAGCATCATGACATTTGTCATCCAAGGGCACAGCGTTATACAACAGACCCTCTGTGGAGACGTTGACATACTGGTTCATCAGTCAACCCGCTGACAGTAAATCAGCTGCTTGGAGTGAGCGGAGGGCTGTCCTGAACAATGGATCTTTTAATCACAGCTGTCACTCAAATTGTCAGTATGTCAGGGGACATGAGTGACAGCAAATCTTTAATAGTGAAATACTCAATATTGTATTAGCATAAAACACTCACTATTATATTGTGTGCAATTTCAATCAAATGAGGCCAACGTGTGTGGGGTATGACACGTGTGCTGTATGGGCTAAATCATAGCACAAAATAAGTTCAGCATCCACCTGACAATAACTGATATAAAGACATGCAGTGAAACTGTGATCTAATCAAACGGACAGTCCAATTCTCCAAGGCTAGACATTGCAAATTGAAAATAAAAATCCTAATTCTACTTATAAAATCCTTTGTATGTTAAAGTTCTGCTGTCTGCCTCTCTGTCATATATTTCCTCGAAAAATGTTTTATTTTCTACTAGCCCCATTGACATTTACTAAAACTAAACATCCGTAACTTATACCTGTCCATTTACAGATATAATATTGTAATGTTACTGATACTTTTGTTTTATATGGAATGGTTTGGAACTCGGGATGAAAGCACAATCAATGCAAAGCTATCAGCCCATCTGAATTTATCACTGACTTTGCACTGCTGTATGGCCCTTCTAGCTCAATAGTTTGCGTATCACCAATAAAACAAGAAATGGGATTTTAAGATTCCTCTATCTTGTTTTGAGTGGTGATTAACTCTACGAATACATGTATCGAGATGGTAACTGGGATGATGAACATTAAATCTCGTGGTGAAATGAACCCTCACTTCGTATTTAAAAACAAACTAAAGGGGTCATTCAGAGAGGTCCGAAATGTCGCCAAAATGTAACCAGATGCTGAAATGCAGCATACGGTGACATTTCGGGGCCATTCAGCCATTTAGAGAGCAGGCACTTCGCCAAATTTTGAAGAACTGCCTGCACATAAGGTGCCTGTTCGATGGCAGTGAAATCCCCCATAGAGAAGCAATGGTTAAACTTTTCAGCAAACACCGAACAGCAGTGAAAAGTTGCCAAACTGCCCTGATGTTCGTGTTTTCATTCGACAGGTTTATTCAGGCGAATCCCATAGCCTTCAATGTTAAAAATATTCCAGTTTTAATTCAATATCTAATAAACCGTTTATTCTTTTAATCTGCAGTAAAAAGTCTCTTTATTTATAGATTTTCTAGGATCTTTTAGGCATTTTTTGGGATTTTTTCAGCAAAATATTTTCTTCAGTCTTTTTTAAAAAGCGTTTTATCTTTTTCTTTAACAGACTTTTTTATTATCATTCATAGGACCTTATATGTAAATTTCAGGCATTTTCATTCAGTAGTTTTTTTTTCCAAACAGCATTTCAATTCTGACACTTTCAAGCGTACTGTTTTGGCTTTTTTTACCCCAATCATCAGCTTGTCAGCTTTTCCGGCGGCTGGTCTGCGCTGTGATCGGCGGCTCATATGTTTTTTCAGGCGTGGTTTTTGCGGCGGTTTCTGTAGGTTTTCCGTGAGATTTTTCGGCAGGTGCTCGACGGGTTTTCGCTGCGCACCGGGGACCCTGCAGTGAATGCTGAGTACACCGCAGGGTGGGGAACTTTGATTCCCAGAAGTGCAGGGAAGCGCAGGGAATGCGAAAGCACCAAAATGTTGGCGACATTTCGTCGCTCGCTGAAGAACCCCTTATTATCCTTCCCGACAAGTTGCAGCAAAAACATGTAGCATTAGGTACTATCCTTTTTAGGTTCATACCATTAAGTCTGAGATAAGCACATTGTAAGAATATATATATATATATAATATATATATATATATATATATATATAATCATTACACAGTTGTAACTGAAAGGCAACTGTTAAGACAGAGTGGAGCAGATCCCATTAGTAACAAATGGGTTAAAGGGATACTCTAAGCAACATGACCACCTAAGCTATTTTAGGTGGTCATGATGCCCAGACTATGCCGCCCTCTGTCCCCCTCCCTCCGCTCAGCGGTTCAGCAGAAAATGCTGAAAACAGCTGAGAGAGGCGGAGAACTTTACTCCGCCCTCCCAGCTGTCAGTCAGCAGAGCGGGAATCATATTTCCCGCTTCTGACGACTTTTGCCGAGTAGGAGACGTCATTGCACTTTCAGCGCGATGACGTCTCCAACTCACCGCAGAAGCTGGCGGCTCCATCTGAGGGTTAGTGTTGCGCGCATCCTCTTGCGCGCAACACTAATCCTCAGAGGGAGCCGGGAGGAAGCCTGCCGATTGGCTGGCTTATGTAAACCAGAAGTCAAGTCGGATGGAAGAAGGATGGGAGCGGAAGAGGAGGGAGGTGAGTATAAAAAAAAAACACCGCTGGAAACAAGAGGATTTTAGGGTAAGTATTACAGTTACAAAAACAAAAACAAAAAATAACGATTTATTAAGGGAATAGGGATAGGTTAGGATTAAAAAACGGGGGGGGGGGGGTGATTTTTTTATTAGAGTGTTCCTTTAAGGTAAGCAGTGAAGAAGCAATGTGACTATAGGGACATCATAATGTTTAGCTTTTAGCATGAGTTGGAATAGAGGAAGGGGATTAGAAATTCTCCCAGTCACATTCCTTTAACACTGCCAAATGGATCTGTCCATCTCCTCCCAAAACCAATGAAAAGGACAACACAAGGACCCCGTGGGGGCAACCACAGCCACTCTTTGTTATAACTGCACAAGCTAAAAAAGAAAAACCAACAGAAATGACCTGGGGATAACAAAAGGGTTGAGGGAAAGAGCCAGAGAGAGCAAACTCAGAGAGAGAGAGAATAAGAAAGAATAATCAGCATGGAATTAGAAAATAAAAGAAATGGGGGGAAAAAAAGAAAGAAGAGAAAGAGAGGAATGGTAGTGTATTGTTGAAAAGAGAAGTGTATGAAAACTAAAACTGCCAATACCAGAAAAAGACATTATGTCGGGTTATACAGATATATGGTTTTCATATGAAGGGGAATGACAGAGTATTATAATTATTAAGGTCCACAAATAACGGGAGAGTTGAAAGAAATGCGAATTAAAATGTGAGAAATTAGAAGGTATAGGAAAGACGGCTACTTATTGCAAAAAATGTGAACGATAACATAAAATGGAAAGTATATAGTGAAACAGTATAAATGTAGAAGAAGAATTGATAAACTAGGAGGGAAAAAAAAGAAGTAATAGAAAAAGGAGTAAGAAGAGGATGACAATAATAATAAATAAACAATAAAAGGTGGATAATTAAGAAAGGAGATGTGTACTGTTACCAGTGAGAGAAATTTATAAAAATGTGATTATGTTCAAGAATGGTGGCAGCATTAATGTAGTTTCAAATGATGGTATATGCAGTGTGGTGGAAACATACATTATTATTTATAAAGGATTTTACCAGGAAGGATACATTGAGATTTCTCTCGTTTTCAAGTATGTCCTGGGTTCAAGAACAATGACATTGAATATGTAGATTAGTAGTGAGTGCGGGCAGATCCCTTATTAATGTAGTAAGTGAGCTAATGACTGAAAACATCTACAGATAAACAGAAGTATTTGAAAGATGGATCCTAAAATGAAGAGCTACTTCTAATTATGTGGTGATGTTACCAAGGTGGCACCTGTCCTTTTCTTCCTCTTTAAATTATCTATGTTTAATTAGTAAAGCTTCTCAAAAAAGACTGTCTATCTGCCCTGAAGCTTATCAAACAGAGAACCAGGGCCTACACTTCCTGGCTGTCTCACTTAAAGAGCATAATCTTCTATTGTACTCTAAAAGCATATATATGAGAGGATCTTGCAGGATCCTGAACTTCCCTGGAGAAAGTGTTTGGGAAGCCACAGAATGGAGTCCACAAGTCGTGTTGTTATTGCTTAAAGGGATACCCTACTGAAAAACAAGGTTCCCTTTTTTCCCCTTAAATATTCCGGCAAATGGTGCTGGCAGCCTCTGTCCAATTATTTTTTCTTTTTAGGTGAATTTACTTACCTTTTTGTCCTTCATCATAGGCAACTCCTCCTCCTCAGCTCAGAGACTCCCAAACCCAGAGAAGTCCCTGAAACTTGCACAGGATGACTAGAGTGTCCGTTTAACTTGTTGTCTAGTAAAGGAACTTGCACTTTCCTCACTAACAATCTGAACATCTTTTTGAGATGTTCATGCACTCGAGAGACTCATTGCTTCTATACAAGCATTTCTTTGGACCATGATCTTCTTCTTCCAGCTACAGGAAGTAGCCAAATGCATAAAAATGGAAGGATTATCATAGAAAGGTGGAATGAAAAGTTAAACGTTAAATTTTTCACTCCATTAAAATCTCAAAATTAATATACACAGTAGTATAGATATACAGGCCCTGTACCCTTTATGGCAAAACACTTTTGAGAGTATACTTTCCTTCTTCAGGACTGGAAGCTATACTGAGCAAAATCACAGAATTGAACAATACAGAGCCAAGCAGAAGGGTGAACAGTTAAAAAATATATAGCCCCCATCCTGCTGCCTGGCTCTTTGTTGTTCAGCTCTATGATTTTGCTCAGTATAGCTTCCAGTCCTCAAGAAAAGAGGTATAGACAACACCAGCGCGTTTCCTTGGGCAAGACACCTAAAGATATGGATTCGCCTACTACCTCACAAAATACTTGTACATCTCATAGATTGTAAATTCCCTTTGGAACAGGGACCCCCTGAATCAGGTCATATCATCCACGTGTGGTATTCCAATGTATCAACCCCTTGCACATCTTGTAAAGCGCTGCGGAATATGCGGTGATATATAAATAAAGGATAATAATAATAATATACTCTCAAAAGCTTGTCTTTTAAATGTAACGTTAGTCCAAATAAAAAAGGTATTACTACGTACTCTTATATTCTGGTGATTTTGGCATCTGGACTAACACAGTTTATCCAATCGGCACCACAATGGATAAGTAATTAAAGGAGAGGATAGGGAGTATTGGAAAGTTCAATTGATCAATCCAGATAATGTACACAATGGAGCATTGCAATATGAATAATGAGAGAATAATCAAAAATATATATTTAATGGGAAGGAAATGAGAAAATGAAGGAAAGATGTATACATAATGTAAACTGAAACAATACAGAAAAAAGGCAGCTGTGGTTGGAGGAGCAGAGACATACTGGGAAGATGGATGAGAGAGAAGTAAGGTATGAGAAAATATTGATAAAAGAAGATGGTCTTAAAGGATTGTTCGTTAAAGATGTTGCAAAACATTGGAAGAAATAATATTAGAAGAACCTGGGAAAATTAGGGAAAAGGAAAAAAAGGATGCGTTAGAAAGGAACCAAGTGTATTCTACGTAGGGAATCAAAATAAAGCATGATATGAAGACAGAAGATATCACTGGTGAGTGGGAAAACCATTTCCATCTCAGGCAAAAGTACTTGAACTCATCAATTTTCCACAGTTTCCAGGGATGTAAATAACCACAAAAAAGACAAGAAGTACCTGCCTTCATGGGCTCTTATCTTTTTATTACATGTTTTTATCAGATGCCTTCCACATTAGAATACCAGCAACGTTTCGGCCTACTAGCTTTCCTCAAGCTTGACAAAAGCCAGGCTGAAATGTTTCTGGTATTCTAATGTGGAAGGCATCTAATAAAAAGATACTTCAACCGAGCCTGAGTAGTGGTATCTCTTGGATTTTACCACATCCAGAATAAATTCCAAGTATTGAGTGCATTGTGGAGAGCGTCTACCACTGAGTGAGTGCTGTCTAAAGCCTTTTCTTCTTGACAATGTAAATAAACATATGGAGTATACTTAGATATAATGTTTATAATCAAAGGCCCCTAGGAGACAAAAGAAGAAGACTGTGTTGGTGAAAGAATATGACTCTCGTCTCGGTACATGTTTGGGCTGGTATATAACCGGCATACGCTTGTGGCCTCAAATTATACTATCCCTTATTTACAAATCTGATGCCAAAAATGATTGACAACAATTTTTATTTGTGCTGGCATATAAAAGGAAAAGTGTCTGGTTTTGACCGAAAGGTATTGCAGATGCATTGCATTGGAGGTAAAATGCATCGAGTCAAATATCCTAGAGGAAAACGCAAGGAGATCTGTGTTAAAGGAAACTGCATTGACGAAAATCGCTAGTGAAACTGAATTGGGCTTCTGGTACAGCACATGGCTTGAGGCTATGGCATTTAAGAATGTAGCTTGGGGAACCTTAATGATGGGTTGTATAGCCAGTGCAATCGCAAAATTATGAGGAAAGACATCTGATTATATTCTTTATATCACCTGTGGGACGGCAAAACAATTCAACTGGGAAAAACTTATAAGGGAATACAAGATGCAGTTTTTGTCACCTAATTCATAAAACACCAAATATATAACTTAAGGTACTTGAAATTATAAACTAGAATTCCTGAATCTTTTTTTCATGTTTGTATGGGAAAAAAAGGACACTGCATCAAAGAGCTCAGTAACTGCTGCCCCAAATATTTTGCAGCTTACACCATGGTTTACAATAGATGTCATGAGAAGTCTTTGTTATTATGGATACACAAAGATGTTTATCTATTTTTAATTTCTCTCTACAATAGTTAAATAGTCAAAGCAGTACATTTGAAGAATAAACTTTTTGGAAAAAAGCTGAGATACAAAAAAGGTCAAGGAACAGAGCATTTAGAAAAAAACATGCAAATGTGGGTGTCAGTAGTGAAATGAGGACTGGCGTTCTTCAGAACTTCCGGCTGTTATGTAACAGAAAAGAACTGAGCAAGTGCACATTTGGAGGAAAGAGTAAGTGCAACATATACATCCTCGTGTAACATTTCTTGCCATACCAATGCCAATGCAATGAACTATAGCACATTGCATTCATAAAAGCAGCTAGGAGCAAGGGTCAAGTCCTAAAAAATAAGTGTGGGAACTCACCAAGATGTCTGTCTCCCAATTATCACTTATCATCTCACACTTAACACAAACACACACTCAGATCATCTGATAGATTTATGTATATATATGGAATGTAACAAAAACATATGATAAATTCTACATTTATTGTGACTTCACAGGGAAATATATGATTGAACACCTGAATACAAGCTTTATAGAGCTTGGGACCAAAAATCATGCAGGAACTGCCTTCCCACGCATCCCCCCCCCCTGGACTTGACCTCTGGTTAGGAGTATACATGTAACCTTTCTAAGGTGCATATGAATACAATGCTTCCTTTTTGCAAGGACATAGGTTTCTACTTTCATGTTTTCACCAAATTGTCCACAACGCCAAATTGACCCATTCTTCTCCATAAAAGCAATGCAATGAATAATCGAAGGAACCAGCCACAGTTACTGGTTTTTGGAGGAAAAAAATAATACTCAAATTGAGGGCAATAAACAAAGAAATGAAGGAATTAAAAAAATTATAAAAAGCAAAGAAGGCAAAAAATGGAAACGTTGTCAGAACCCATAAAATGATAAAGAAAAAGAATTAAGTTATAAAAGCAAGATAACATAGGGTCTTGACATGATCAAAGGTTAGCTGTGAAATCTTAGGCAATGTTTTAAGTATGACAAACAGCTTTAAAATTCAATCACTTCACATTTTTTTCTATTATTATTACCTTCAAGACTCTATACAAGTTTCCAGTCTGAGTTACAGCATTCTGCACTTATTCCACAGGGAAGAAGTGTGCACAACCACATAATAGATGTGTTACATCAACACTTCTCCTAAAAGGATTTTCAAGGTGATCAACTGTTGGCAAGTGGATTGACAAAACACCTCTGGATAGCAAATGAGAGCAATCAGATGTAATTTCACCTTTGAGCTGTAAATGAGTGAATCATGACAAATAATACTGTTATCAATCTCTGTCAACCTTTGGGTAATAAAAGTAGCCACAGTGCAGCTATTACCTTGTGACATGCCAACACTGTGACCCTAATCTTACAGGGAACATTGACTTTGGAAAGTGAGAATTAGGACATTGTGCTCCTTGCAATGCTGTTAGTAAATAATTATCACCCTCGGGGCTGATTATAGGACACCCACACTTACACAAAGAGAAAAATGGAAGTGTTGTGAACATTCCTTCTTCCTTCTAATGAGGTGACAGCTCAGAAGAAGCATTCTTTCTTAAATTGTGGAGGAGGTAATATATTCAGGTGATGGTTTTTTTTTTAACTGACCTCACAATATCACAATTATTTCTGATACATCCACCACAACACGTTTTCTTCCCTTTTCTTTCTTTTAGAGAGTTGTTCTTTTAGCAGAGATTTTTTTTTCTCTCCAGGTACCCAGGTGCCTGGAACTGGATGCACCAGTATATTTTATACTGAAGGTGATGTCAAGAAAAAGAAAACAATGGGCTTTTGTCATGAGATTAGAACTGCACAGATTTACCAGCGAAATATATTATGTTACAAGAGGATAACTGAGAAGGTGAAGATGACCTCATCCTCTATTCTTTAGCATGATTTGAATTGCATGCCTCTATTATCAAACACTTAAAAACAGTAAAAACATGTAGCAGCTGCCAGACACAGGATAATAAAAACAACCACAGAAACGATGTACTTTTTCACCTCTTGACTAGCAAAATACCTGTCATCATTCATGATGAGGATGCTGCTGCTGCTGATGAGTCTTGCTTGAGTGCAAGCTTCCAAAATACATCTTACCTCCACAAACCCATTTCTGCAGCACACTTTATGCTTTTCTTGATCCACTGCAGAGATGCTTTATTGTGGGGTTTGCTACATTCAAAAATATATAAAGCAACTTAAACAAATAAAAAATACATCAAATCCAGACTCATGTTTCTTTCTTGTTACTTTTTCTTTTTTTGTATGAGAATATTTCACCAAACCAAACAGTGATGTGCCATCATCATCATCATCATCACCTCTATCACCATGACACCCTCAGCATCAGGGCTTTCAGTGTTACATTGAGACAGGACCATCTCCAGCTCTGCTGTGAGCCGGTAAGCTGTCACACGTGGGTAAAAAGCACGTGTGGGTTTTGGAAGCCAAAGAAACAGCAAGTCATCTCTTGTTCCTGTAAGATGCTTCTTCATGAGCTGGAATCTGTTCACGTACAGCCAGGAAATGTCATGAAGAAGATCACTCACAAGAACAAAAACCGTACACGAACGAAAACCTCCACAATATTCGCACCATAGATGGTTTAGAAAAGAAGAAAGATGAACTTACTTTCCTGTGCCATGCTAATGACAGTCTCTGTAGTGGCATGGTACTCATCCTCCTCCAGGAAAGCATTATGCTGGAAAGAGTCTCCCTGAAACTCGTGCTGATCCAGTATCTGCTGCAGTGGGGGTGCCTTGGGCAGCAGTTGGTTCACCACCTCCAGGGTGATGTTGGGTGGATGTTTAAGCCTGAGTTTGCTCAGGATCAGAGACTTTATGTTCTCCAGCCTGAAATCCTTGCTCTGCTTCCTCCACTTGCACACACGACAGCCCTGCTCCTCATTCTCCCCAAGTGAAGTCTCCACCTGCAGGGGTCCCTTCTCAAGGAGAGACTCGCCCTTACTTTTGGAGAACTCCACGGACAGGACAAGAAAGCAGAGGAAAAGAGGGGATCGCTGAGACAGCATTGCTCCTCAGTGTCCAGTGGAGGGCTACTGCTGCTGCTGGTGCAAAGAGGACAGCTGCAGGTCTCTATAGGGGAGGGGTAGGCAACCACAGATCATGCACTAAGCAAAGGGACTCCTTCTTTTTATATCCCAACTGTTCTCTGTCGTAAAATGCTTTCATTGGCTGGGGAGGTAACAAAAGGCCTCTACCAGGGCTGTCAACAAAGTAAAAAAAAAAAGAAAAAAGAAGGGAGAGGAGAGAAAGACCAGGAGGTAGCAAAGTGACTCTGGATTGCAGCCTCAGTGCCTGTGTGTCAGTTTGAAATGCAGTCACTTGGTACAGCGAAGGGGGCTGTGACACATCTTAAAGGCACAAAGCCTCCTTTTACTACTCCTGTCCCCTACCCACCCTCCTCCTCCCACCCCAGCTCACCTCTCGGATGTGGGTCCCTCCCCTTCATCCTTTCCCTTGTTTCACAGCAAAGTTGGGAATACTGAAAAAATATATATTTTTCATTTGATAAGCATCAGGCATAGAGAGTTAGAGGTGCAGGTGTGACATCTATGCTATGTAGAATACATCAATGTGCTGAGCTGTATCCTCAGATCCTCTGATTATATATATATATACATAAACGAACGCCTCATACCAAATAGCGAGCACTCAACCAACTATATATATATATGTATTGTTCCTAATAAAAAAAAGATATAATTTTTAGAGTAATTACTGATAGGATTAGGGATTTTTAATATATATATATATATGTATGTAAAACAAACCACGCGGGGTTGTATGTGTATATATATATATATATATATATATATATATAACAACTCATACCAAATAGAGGGCACTCAACCAACTACATATATATGTCCGTGCAAAAGTAATGCTGGTGGCACTCTGGGTCTCCGCAGTTGATTTATTGGAAAGAAATTTCTTTCCAATAAATCAATTGCCGAGACCCAGAGTGCCGCCAGCATTACTTTTGCACGGACATTTATAATAGCCAGGCGCTGCACTGGGCAGGGGACTTAAAGTTTTCCGAGTGCAGGAATGAACGGTATATATACAGTGGCAAGAAAAAGTATGTGAACCCTTTGGGATTACGTGGAGTTTTGCATTAATTGGTCATAAAATGTGCTCTGATCTTCATCTAAGTCACAACAATTTGAAAAACACAGTCTGCTTAAAATAATACAACACAAACATTATATGTTTTTATGTTTTTATTGAACAGAACATGTAAACATTCACAGGCAGGGTGGAAAACGTATGTGAACCTTTGGACTTAATATCTGGTTGACCCTCCTTTGGCAGCAATAACCTCAACCAAACGTTTCCTGTAGTTGCAGATCAGACCTGCACAATGATCTGGAGTAGTTTTGGACCACTCCTCTTCACAAACCTGTTTCAGTGTAGCAATATTCTTGGGATGTCTGGTGTGAATCGCTCTCTTAAGGTCATGCCACAGCATTTCAATCGGGTTGAGGACAGGACTCTGACTGGGCCACTCCAGAAGGCGTATTTTGTTTTGTTGAAGCCATTCTTTTGTTGAATTACTTGTATGCTTTGGGTCATTGTCCTGTTCCATCACCCATCCTCTGCGGAGCTTCAGTTGGCAGACAGATGGTCTTACGTTTTCCTGCAAAATGTCTTGATAAACTCTGGAATTCATTTTCCATCAATGACAACAATCCGTCCAGGCCCTGACTCAGCAAAGCAGCCCCAAACCATGATGCTCCCTCCGCAATGTTTTACAGTGGGGATGAGGTTTTGATGTTGGTGTGCTGTGCCTTTTTTTCTCCACACATAGTGTTGTGTGTTTTTTCCAAACAACTCAATTTTGGTTTCATCTGTTCACAGAATATTTTGCCAGTAGTGCTGTGGAACATCCAGTTGCTCTTTTGCAAACTTCAAACGTGCTGCAATATTCTTTTTGGACAGCAATGGCTTCCTCTGTGGTGTCCTCCCATGTACTCCATTCTTGTTTAATGTTTTCCTTATTGTAGATGTGTCAACAAAAATGTTAGCATGTGCCAGAGATTTCTGTAAGTCTTTAGCTGACACTCTAGGATTCTTCTTTACCTCATTAAGCATTCTGCGCTGTGCTCTTGCAGTCCTCTTTACAGGACGACCACGCCTAGGGAGAGTAGCAACAGTGCTGAACTTTCTCCATTTGTAGACAGTCTGTCTTACCGTGGACACATGAACATCAAGGCTTTTGGAGATACTTTTGTAACCCTTTCCAGCTTCATGCAAGTCAACAATTCTTGATCGTAGGTCTTCTGAGACCTCTTTTCTGCGAGACATGGTTCACATCAGGCAGTGCTTCTTGAAACCAGTGAACCCAAAACTGGTGTGTGTTTTTAAAGGACAGGACAGCTTTCAGCAACACATCCAATAATATCACACTGATTGGACTCAAGGTTGGCTCACTCCTGGCTCCAATTAGCTGTTGGAGGAGTCATTAGGCTAGGGGTTCACATACTTTTCCACCCTGCACTGTGAATGTTTACATGTTCTGTTCAATAAACACATGAAAACATATAATGTATGTGTTGTATTATTTTAAGCAGACTGTGTTTTTCAAATTGTTGTGACTTAGATGAAGATCAGAGCACATTTTATGACCAATTCATGCAAAACTCCACGTAATCCCAAAGGGTTCACATACTTTTTCTTGCCACTGTATATATATATATATATATATATATGATTTAAATGTATTTTTCCTAATAAAAAAATATATAATTTTCAGAGAAATTACTGATAGGATTAGGGATTTTATATATATATATATATATATTATATATATATACACCCGCTTCCATTGCCCCATCCATTCTCGAACCGCTGACACCAATGATCCTGACATCCAGAAAAAACCTCCCCTTGACTTCTTCAACCCCAATCCCTCCAGACTGTAAACTCCTATGAGCAGGGCCCTCTACACCCCTTGTTTCAATCCTTTGTCCATTTATCTGTATCTTGTTCCCTTTGGTTATTGTAAAGCGCTACGGAAACTGTTGGCACTATATATATGATGATAATAATATAATTATATATAAATATACACTAACAGGGTTATTCAGAGAGCATGAAAAGCAGGAGAATAACTGGAGAATGAAAAATTCTAGGTCAAAATAGCCAAACCAGAAAAATTCTCCCTTTCATCTCACTTTCCAAATCGGCTATTTTGACCTAGAATTTTTCATTCTCCAGTCATTCTCCTGCTTTTCACGCTCTTTGAATAACCCTGATAGTAAATTTTGATACATGAAACATGTGCAATGCATTGCTGGAGCCTGGCACACAGGAATAAAGCCAAACATGCACTTTTCTTTCGCTGTTGATTGTACAGAACTTTCACACATTTTAATATGCTCCTTAAAGATATTCTGTGTTTTTAGATTGTAAGCTCTTGAGCAGGCTCCGCTCTCCTTCAGTTCTGTGTGTTTAACTTGTATGTATATTTGATGTTTTGTCCCACCCATTTTACAGCGCTATGGAACCTGTTGGCGCTTTATAAATACTTACAAATGTAAATGACCCATATGGGTTTAAAGAACTGGGCATTGAAGAGACGAAGCTGCAAGCGATAACTTTTTATAGAAAAAAACTGCACATCTTTGAATTGCCCAAATTTGCATATTTTACGCACCTTTAAACAAGCCCACGTACCCATTCATAAATGGCTTGCTATTGCCTCAAACAGAGAACTATCCAGTCACACTACAAGCCACATACAACATGTCAGGCTCATAAAGTAATTATCCACTTAGCTAGCCACACATATACATCCCTGAGTAAACATGCTATGCGGAATGTAGTGTCCATGCATTAGGCTGACATTTAAATAACGTGCTATTCAGAGAAGTACTAAGATATTACACCATTAAAAGCAACACATAATGACATCACTAACAGTCTAAATCTGACAGAAGTTTATCTTTTGCAATGGGATATAGATTTATGTTACAGTTACAAGCATTTATAAAGCACCAACAAGTTCCGTAGTGCTGTACAATGGGAGAGACAGAATAACAAATATGCATACACATTACAAACAGAACAGTAGGAGAGAAGACCCTGCTTGAGAGCGTACAATGTTCTTGGGATTAAAGTTCTTGAGATTAAAGCAGGGGTCAGGCAGCAACCTTGGGCCTCCAGATGTTTTGGAACTACATCTCCAATGATGTTATTGTTCAACCACACATTGGGTTGCTGGAGACTCCTGGGAAATGTAGTTCCAAAACATCTGGAGGCCCAAGGTTCCTGATCCCTGGATTAAAAGGTACCTGCAAGTCTGATGTTGAGTCCTAACACTCTTTGTACCTGACTGAGACTCATGGGAGTCACAATCCACCAGAAATTGATTACTAGTATCCTCTGACATAAACATAAACAAAAATATATTCAATCCCCATTTCTTTTAACAAGAATCTCTATTGCATCTAGGGACTAACTGTGCACCCTTCACTCACCAATAAGAATAAAAAAAATAATACAAACTGTTAATATATATTGCCATGACTTTTTTAGCATACAACACTATAAAATTCTCCAAAGTGCTCTAACAGTAACATTTTTATTGGAAATTTAAAAAATACAGACTCAACTAGGCACTAACCACCTATTAGTACAAAAACACACACACACACACGTATGTAAACACTGACAGGGCTATTCAGAGAGAGGTAAAACCCTTGAGAATTGGCAGGAGAATGAACAATCTAGACCAAATAGCCAATTTGGAAAGTGTGACAAATGAAGAAATTCTTCTGGGTTTGATTATTTTGACCTAGCATTTTCAATTCTCCAGTCATTCTCAAGGTTTTCACCTCTCTCTGAATAGCCCTGTAAATGTTACATATTAGCAATATAGATTTATATCCCCCCTCCCCTCTCTATCCACAGCAGCTTACCTCTGTCAGTGCTAGGAGGGAGTTTAGAAAAAAGAATTCCATTGATGAACAGTGCTGCCCCTGGTGTCAAGCGAAGGAGTAATATTTCTCTTTATGTTCTGCTTAAAGATTTTCAGGACTCCTTTCCCTCCATCATTCCTTGTAATTGAGTGACGGTTGTGACATCATAACACCTGATCCTCTGTGCAGGAAAGATATGCAGGAGGGCAAAAGATCCCTACTGCTCTCTAGCTGCCAAACCTCCTTTTTGTACTCTTAAGGACTGGAGGGAAGACCTTTTGTTATTTATGACTACTTACAGTCAGGTCCAGAAATATTGGGACATTGACACAATTCTAACATCTATGGCTCTATACACCACCACAATGGAGTTGGAATGAAGCAAACACAATGTGCTTTAACTGCAGACTGTCAGCTTTAATTTGAGGGTATGTACATCCAACTCAGGTGAACAGTGTAGGACTTACAGCAGTTTGCAGATGTGCCTCCCACTTGTTAAGGGACCAAAGGTAATGGGACAGAATAATAATCATAAATCAAACTTTCCCTTCTTAATACTTGGTTGCAAATCCTTTGCAGTCAATCACAGCCTGAAGTCTGGAACGCATAGACATCACCAGACGCTGGGTTTCATCCCTGGTGATGCTCTGCCAGGCCTCTTCTGCAACTGTCTTCAGTTCCTGCTTGTTCTTGGGGCATTTTCCCTTCAGTTTTGGTCTTCAGCAAGTGAAATGCATGCTCAATGGGATTCAGGTCAGGTGATTGACTTGGCCATTGCATAACATTCCACTTCTGTCCCTTCAAAAACTCTTTGGTTGCTTTTGCAGTATGCTTTGGGTCATTGTCCATCTGCACTGTGAAGCGCCGTCCAATGAGTTCTGCAGCATTTGGCTGAATGTGAGCAGGTAATATTGCCCGAAACACTTCAGAATTCATCCTGCTGCTTTTGTCAGCAGTCACATCAATAAATACAAGAGAGCCAGTTCCATTGGCAGCCATACATGCCCACACCATGACACTACCACCACCATGTTTCACTGATGAGGTGGTATGCTTCGGATCATGAGCAGTTCCTTTCCTTCTCCATATTTTTCTCTTCCCATCACTCTGGTACAAGTTGATCTTGGTCTCATCTGTCCATAGGATCTTGTCCCAGAACTGTGAAGGCTTTGTTAGGTGTTGTTTGGCAAACTCTAATCTGGCCTTCCTGTTTTTGAGGCACACCAATGGTTTACATCTTGTGGTGAACCCTCTGTATTTACTCTGGTGAAGTCTTCTCTTGATTGTTGACTTTGACACACATACACCTACCTCCTGGAGAGTGTTCTTGACCTGGCCAACTGTTGTGAAGGGTGTTTTCTTCACCAGGGAAAGACTTCTTCACTCATCCACCACAGTTGTTTTCCGAGGTCTCCCGGGTCTTTTGGTGTTGCTGAGCTCACCGGTGCGTTCCTTCTTTTTGAGAATGTTCCAAACAGTTGTTTTGGCCACGCCTAATGTTCTTGCTATCTCTCTGACGGGTTTGTTTTGTTTCTTCCACCTAATGATTGCTTGCTTCACTGATAGTGAAGGCTCTTTGGATCTCATCTTGAAAGTTGACAGCAACAGATTCCAAATGCAAATAGCACACTTGAAATGAACTCTGGGCCTTTTATCTGCACATTGTAATTGGGGTAATGAGGGAATATCACACACCTGGCCATGGAACAGCTGAGAAGCCAATTGTCCCATTACTTTTGGTCCCTTAACAAGTGGGAGGCACATCTGCAAACTGCTGTAAGTCCTACACCGTTCACCTGAGTTGGCTGTACATACCCTCAAATTAAAGCGGACAGTCTGCAGTTAAAGCACATTGTGTTTGTTTCATTCCAACTCCATTGTGGTGTATAGAGCCAAAGATGTTAGAATTGTGTCGATGTCCCAATATTTCTGGACCTGACTGTATATTGTGAGTTTTCTGTATAACATTTGCCAATGTAGCACAACTTTGTTATACCTTTTAGGCTGGGGTCAGACCAGCGCACTTTTAACGTGCGTTCTGGCGCACATAATTACGGCCGCACTAGCAGCAGATGACGGGCAATGACGGCCAATATACGGTGTACGGCCGCACAAAAGTCCGGCCGTGCAACGCAAGTGGAATTTGAATGCATTTTTCTGAGAACGCTGAACTGCTAGTACTGACGAACTGAGTGCGCAGCTGCGGCATAGCGGCGTGTGTGCGTGATTAGGAGATGTCAGACACTGCTAATGTCCAGCCAACATAACGTCCAGACGCAAAAAGAGTTTTATTGATGATCCGTACAAAATCACGCCCGAAAATGCGCGTCGTCTGACCGTTTTTGCACATTCCGTGAAAAAATACGCCAATGCGTTCGGACGCACTTTTTCACGTTCGCGGGGAAAAATGCTTTCGTCTGACCCTAGCCAACATTAAATATCTTGCATATATGCCCTCTTGCAGGGCACTCTAAAAACCGAACTTTTGAGTCCCATTGACTTGCATTGAGTTCGGTTCGTGTTCGCGTTCGAACTCGAACTTTTGAAATTGTTCGAGTTCGAACTGAACACGGGGGTGTTCGGCTCATCCCTAATCTTCAGCACAATATAACAGAAAATAATGGTGGCTCACCAACTTGTTAAACAGTCCCAAAAAACCTGGGGGAATCCTTTCCCAGAAACGTAGAAGCCTCTCCAGCAAGGCACTGCAAGTCTCCTGCTTTGGAACACACACAGCTTCAACTGATTACTTTCTCCTTAACTCCCACAATCCTGTCTGGGAGTTGCCACCCTTTTAAACCCCTTCCTGGACAGGAAGGTTAACCCTGTGTTTGCCCTTAAAGGGACCACAAGCCAAATAGGGGTGAAACATGGCACCCCTCCAGGACCCAGCCTTGCCGTCCTCTACAACATATATATATGTTGCCAAAAATGGGAGCACTCACGGTCTTCTTAGTTAAAAAATCCAAATTTTAATCAGCGATACATTAATAAAATCCGACGTTTCGACTCATATAAGAGGCTTTTTCAAGGATAAGAACAGCAAGGCACCACAATATATTTATACTTTATCAAATCAATTAACTCACCCACCCTGTAGTGTGCTGCCTGCGATGCCGTCAACCCGGAAACCGGAAGTGACGCATCGGCACCGGCTCTGCACATCATTTCTGTCAAGGTCACATGTTAGACTCAATACACTGACCAGGTTGCCAGGGGAACTTTATCGCTTAAGGTATTGCTGATTAAAATTTGGATTTTTTTAACTAAGAAGACCATGAGTGCTCCCTTTTTGACAACATATATAATCTACAGGGATTTTTGCACCGCGGCAATATGGATTTCCAAAGCGTTGTGCTAAAGTGTTGGGAGATTATATACAGTATATATATATATATACAAGGGAGGGTTTACAAAAGCCTGTTGTTCCAAAATAATGTCAGTCCAAAATAAAACTACAAGAAGCTCAGCTAAATCACTATAAGGGATCTTTAAAGAAATTACTGATCTTCCCTTTGGTGATTAACAGAGCTGACACATATTGCACTTCAGTGATATGAACGATTATCTGCCAAACTGTATAACCTCATAGTATTATAGCACACAGTGCTGTACCTATAATACCTTTGGACATTACAGGAGTGCAATACATCCTGCACCCATGTCCACCCGTTTCTTAATCAGGACGCTACTAAAATGCTCATCCAAGCTCTTATTATCTCCCGCCTTGAATATTGCAAACCTCTTCTCACTCGCCTTAAGAGATCCCAAATTCTCCGCAGTCTGCAATGAACGCCTGTGCCAGGCTCATCCACCTCACCTCAGGCACCTCGCCCCTCTGTCAATCGATACACTGACTCTTGGTTTCCTTTCGAATCCAATTCAAATTAATGGTCCTCACGTACAGTACAAAGCTCTCCATAACCGCACCCCTGCCTACATCTCCTCCGTTATTAGCAGGTATATCCCGTCCCGACCACTTCGCTATGTCAATGATCTAATGTTATCATCTCCCCGTACCCGCACTCCCAACTCTCTCCTTCAGGACTTCTCCTGAGCTGCCCCATTTTTATGGAGCTCCCCCCGCAACATTAGAGCCTCCAATCTCTCCAGTCCTTCAAGAAGTCTCTGAAACACATTACTTTAGAGAAGCCTACCGGCTCACTCAATGATTCCCCACTGTACATTTCGTGCCCCATCTTCCCATGCATCCTCTACTTCCAATGCCTAGCTATTTGCCCTCACCTACTGTGTCACCCCTCTCCTCTTAGTTTGTGAGCTCTTGAGCAGGTTTCTCCCTCCTACTGTTCTGTTTGTGTAACGTGCATGTATTTTTGTTGCTCTGTCTCACCCATTGTACAGCGCTACGGAACTTGTTGGCGCTTTACAAATACTTGTAACTGTAACTGAACGCTACCAAGACCAAAAAGAAAATGAGGAAAAAAAAAAAGGGAACACAAGAGCTATAATGCAATGACAACAACAAAATTTTACCTGTTCACACTATCAGGGGTTTCTTCACATTGAATCCATGCCTCGATTGAGGATTACCAAACTTTGTGAAAAGAATTGGAGGTGCAGCAGGCTAACAGCATAAGTTCACCAGTGATTTAAAGATCACGGGCCACATTACAATCTTGGTGCTAACGTTAACACTCACCTGTGTGAGCGTTAATGTTACCACGGTGGCTACCGCACATTGCAATCCAAACGCTAACGGGTTAAGTAACCCGTTTGCGTTTGGTACCCTGCGCTTGTCAACGCGAGGTTACTGTACTTTGCGCTGCCTATACTAACATGGGGAGCGCAAAGTGTTAATCAGCGTTAGGATTACAAAGTCCTAACACTGATTAACGTTCAGCTGTGGTTAGCAAAACGTTAACCACAGCCTGTACCTGGTGCTAACGGATTCCACTGGTGCAGAATCCGTTAGTCAGATACTCACCTCCTATCCCGTGGCGAGGACCAAGGCTCCGTCCGCCTCCTCTGTCGCTGGGAACCGTGGGAGAAACTGGGGGAAAAAGTCCCCCAGTCTCTCCCTGCAGATCACTTCGGCGACCTGCCGAATCTCACGAGGTGCGATCTGGCAGATCATGTGAACGGCAGGGGGAAACTCAATAGAGTCCTATGGACTCCATTGAGTGGATGCTCGTGGCGGCGCTGCCGCGAGCATCCCGGGGCGTAGCGCCCGCTAACAATGCAGGCAGCTTTGTAAGCACCTGCATTGTAATCTCACGTTAAAACGGGGGCGGCAGGGAGAAAACTGTGGGCACAGTTTTTTCTCCCTAGCGCCCCCGTTTTAAGGTGAGGATTGTAATGTGGCCACACGTATGTTATGAAAAACTTCTTCAGATGGGGGATGTAGTGACATAATTCAGGGTCACTGCTACAATGCATCTTACTGCCTTGTACATTTGACGAGGAAGCACTGTTCATTGCGTATTAAGATAGCTAATGGTTTATTAAGTAATAGGATCCATAGGTGTAAAACAATGTCTCCAAAATATGTCCTTAGGACGCACTAACAGGCCAGATTTTAACTTAGTAACAGCACGTCTACTTCTCTCCTGTGCACCACCTATTCATGAACAGGAACACTATATCTAGCAGTCTGATTTTTCCCATTTGAGAAACTTGCTGTGAAGTCACTAAGCTAACGTCATTGATAGTAGCTTTAGTTTTGTATTTTATTTGTGTTACTTATACTTTTGTGGACAAGGCTCGATACTCGGTCCCCTGCTATTCACGATATTTATAAACGATCTGCCCAATGTCTGCAAAGGCTCAACTGTACAAAGGTAGGCAGAGGACACCGTAATCTATACCAGCCAACCAAATTTCCCGCAGCACCTAGACTACACAAATTGCAAAATGCCCATCTTTGTGTCAGGACAAAATCAAATGACACGCTGACCACAGTCAGGGACGCTACCACCCTACCTGAATAGACTGCTTCCCCTAGCAGTTCCCTCATCATATAACCTCTGATCCAGGACCTGCAACTTACTTTCAATACCACAATACAAAAAGAAAGTGGCTCGATCCTCATTTTCCCTACAGAGCACCACAGTTATGGAATAACCTCCCAGACGCCGACAAATCTTCCCCCAGTCTAAAGTCATTCAAGAGATCTCTATTAATATACCTCGATACAGAATGCACCTGTAAACCTGTAACATGAATATATTTCCAGCATATTTATTTTCTGTTTTAATTAATATATATATATGTGTTTTGTTTTTTATATCTTGCATTTAATACATTGTATTTCTGTAACAACTGTAAAAATGTAAATGTTCTTGAACCCAGGACATACTTGAAAACAAGAGAAATCTCAATGTTTCCTTCCTGGTAAAATACTTTGCAAATAAATAAATAAACGTGACTATCAGGGTTAGCCAAAGAGATTCGAAAAGTCACCGCACGTTCGGTGACTTTTCGTTCTCTTCAATTCGGTTCCTTTTGCCGATTGCATTTCGGTGACCCTGCGGTGTATTCAGCAAACAGCACAGGGTCCCCGAATTGCAGGGAAAAGCTGCCGTAAACTCACCGAAAACTAACCGAATGCACGCTGAAAACAAGCAAAAACATCTGGATTAACCTTCGAAGAGGAGCCGAACAGGAGCCGAAAAGGAGCCGAATCACACAGAGCCGAAGCAGCTGTGACGTAGAGGAGGCAGTGAATAAATTAGAAAAACCATTTGTATGAATCTGGGAAAAAGAAACGCTGTTTGCAAAGAAACTACTGAGCGAGAATGTCTGAAATTTTCACAGGAGATCCAGGGAATGATAATAAAGAGGGCTGTTACAAAAAAAATAAGCAAACTGAAAAAAAAAAAAAAAAAAAATCGGACTTTTAATTTTTTTTTAAAAAATTCAGAAAAATGCTTAAAGTATCCTAAAAAATCTATAAATAAAGAGACTTTTTGCTGCAGAATTTTATAATGAACGGTTTATTAGATATTGAATTAAAACGGGAATATTTTTAACATTGAAGTCTATGGGATTCTCCTGAATAAATTTGCCGAATTAAACCACCGAATGGCAGGACATTAGGGGAACCTTTCACTGCTGGTTTGTGTTCTCTGAATAGCCGAAGCAGTGCTTTTTGATGGGGATTTCACTGCCCTCGAACAGGGACCGAACAGGCACCGTATGTGCCGGCAATTCGACAGGATTTGGAGAATTGCCTGCTCTCTGGATAGCCGAATGGCCAGGAAAGGTAACCGAACGCTGATTTTCAGCGTTCGGTTACCTTTCTCAAGCAATTCGAATCTCTTTGGATAACCCTGTATGTTTCCCCATTTTTGTATATGCTCGTGTGATTTGGGAAGTTTGTTGCGACCTGCATTTTTAATAATTAGAAAAAGTTACTTTTTACCTTCCTTTTAAAAGTGTTTATTCCCCAGATTGTAGAACACTTAGAAATAGTCAAGGATATAACAGGAGATACATTGTGGCTTTTGTAACAGTTATTTGTATAGAATTATAAAGAAAAAAACACTTGTCAGGTGTTAAAGTGTTTGGCGCTGTGATTATTAGTGTATGGTATCCAATAATAGGTGATTATCCCACAATCATGCAGCTCACCACAAGGTGTGTCCCTCACCCATATAAAACATGGAAAATACAAACGAATTTGTTGGGAGCGCAAGAGGTACAATGTAGTGTAGCGTAGCTTCCGGAAATTGCTCTAGTGGTCGGCTGTATCCAGCAATGTGTACTAAAATAAAGAATATCAATAATTGCGCAGTATAGTAACATACATTGAATATATTTACTCCAAATATATAGATCCACTCACAAAGATAGAGCCTGCTGGCTCGTATGATTAGACAGATGAGTCTCTATGGGGGACTCCTCCCATCAATCGATTCTCTGGGTGTTAAAAGTTGTATTGCAGTGGTCTATTTTCATGAGGTGATTATCTCAAATACAGAGAGAGATATGCATGGCACAATACCAGTGGTATATTCGATAAATATATACAATCTATGTCTAGGTACTCACGAATTTCTGAACCTGCTTTGCAAGTGGCTCAGTAAGTAGGCTTGGGACCAATTATTCTCCACGGGAGAATTTTTTTTCGTTAATTTATATTTGTTCAATACAGTTAATTTTAATTTGTTTAATAGAGTTAATTTAAAATGGTTTCATACAGTTTATTTATATTTATTTTACCTTTACTATTGGTGCTTTTCAAACTTTATTCTTAAATAAAAAGAAATTTAGCAGTTTCATGTTGTGTCGTGTTTTTTTTTGGGGGGGTGCAAGTAGCTGGTCTTGCCTAGGGCGCAAAATAGTCTAGCACTGGCCCTGACCGCATGGTCCACCCCTGCACTCTTCCACAATACCACAGAGGGGTTACTGTATGAATGCACTTGCTGGCCTGGCACCAAAAGCACAATATCTGGGTGCACTGACACCTTTACCAGATTCATATCTTTTTAATATAGGACCGCATGGTCCACCCCTGCACTCTTTCACAATACCACAGAGGGGTTACTGTATGATGGCACTTGCTGGCCTGGCACCAAAGGCACAATATCTGGGTGCACTGCCAATGACGCCTGTACCAGATTCATATCCTCAGAGGGGTTACTGTGTGACGGCACTGTTGCCGACGCTAAAAGCCCAATTTTAAAGCACCTATTGTTACTAATACTTTCATCTAAAGCCTGCATAAGTTTCACCATAATTTAGCCAAAAAAAATCACTAAACTTTTTCTGCGCGTCCTAAAATGTCTGTTCATACAGGCTGCCGCCCCAAGCAGTTGTTTATGAATTAGGAAAAGCATTTACCGTCATTTGAAATGTAATTTTTTTGATTTTAAATGTTTCTATACATCCTAGAAATCCGCCACTTCACAGGCAGGTTATGGGGACCTCCTAGGCACGATATTTGAAGGAATTTTTCATTTTTAACCCTTATTTCATGGAAAGCTCACTGTTCCTTTAAAACCGTTTTTTTTTTTTTGTCCTTGTTTCCTGTCCCCCAGGGTACTACCCGGACCCCCATACACCTTTTATGGCAAATATCTAGCATATATGCCCTCTCGGAGGGCACTCTAAAAATCGAATTTTGAGTCCCATTGACTTGTATTGAGCTCGAATTCGAACATTTGGAAAGTTTGAGTTCGAATGCGAACCGAACTCGGGGGTGTTCGGCTCATCCCTATTCAGCAGCAGTGAAATTCCCCATAGAGTAGTAATGGTTAATCTATTCAGAGAACGCTGAACAGCAGAGAAACTGCAAAATTCCCAGGTATACAGTGCTTTCATTCGACAGGTTTAAACAGGTGAATCTCATAAAAAAATCAGTTTTTATAAATTTTTTATTCAACCGTTTATTCTTTTCATTTGCCGCAAAAAGACTCTTTATTCATTTAATTTTTTTGAATTTTTAGGCATTTTTCGTCAAAAGTTTTGATTCAGATTTTTTTTGAATGGTGCTTTTTTTATCTGTAACAGACAATGTTATTGTTATTCATAGGACCTTTTACATTACTTCCATGCAATATTTCTTTTTAAAATGCCTTTTAAAAGTTGCTGCTTTTTTTTATCCCTGTTTGGCAACTGGTTGGCTTTTCTGGGCGGCTGGTCACCTTTTTTTGGCAGTGTTTGGCAGCTGATCGGAGACGTTCGGCGGTCTGTTCGGCAATTTATCGAATGCGTTTGGTGGTTTTTTTCACTTAGCACGGACATCTGACCGCACTGTTTGCTGTCTGTTGTAGCTTTTCAAAGGAGTCAATAGAAATAACACATGAAGCATGTGCGCACTTTTTCACACACCGGCATCGCATGTTGTAATGGATGAGATGGAGGCATCGACATGAAAAAGCTACAACAGAAGTAGAGACGCTACAACAGAAGTAGTGCGCTCATCTGACTGCAGCCTTAGTGGGAACAATGTGGTTTATTATAATAGGATTCAAGCAATATACAAAGAATAAGGAGTAGGACAGATACTGCAGATAGCTAGACTTGGGCAGAGGGACGCTGAGGCTGAATTGGGGTACAGGGAAACAGAGGCTAGATTACTAAAGATACAAAACACAGGATAGACACAAAGGGCAAGAAATGAATAGAGCTGACTCAAGGATACAAAGGGGCATAAGAAGATCCACGGAATACAGAGCTGGAGTAGAGATGAGGATGGGCAAGGACGAATACAGAGGACTATATGCTGGCTGGAGACATAGGGAGCTATAGTAATCAGGAGGGTATGGTGGATATGTAAATGACTGAGGTTAATGTGAATAAGTACTGTTCACTGTGAGTTGTAAGCTGGAGCTGCCAGGGTCGCTGTAGAAGTCGGAGATGCTGAAGTCACTGTAGAAGTGTCAGACCTCACCTAGACGTCCCTGCAGCTGGCAGACCACGGCGCTCAGTTCCTTCTGCATCAGAACCGGCTTGTTCTCCCCCACAGTACTCCTGCCATGTGTACACGAGCCGCCGGCTGCAGCCAATATATGCCACCAGCGGACAATCGCGCATGTGACTTCATGGCACCGGACATCAACGAATGGACCCAGCACTCCCTGCTGATGCCGACCAACCAGAACAAAGGGCGCACTATTTAAACTCTTAAAACCCTTTTTTTCACTGCTCTTTCGTGGTTCCAAAGTATTCTGGCCCTTAAGTGCAATATATATTACTTCTGACTGTCTTTTTGTGATTTAACCCGGATTTGGAATTTGACTCGTGTACTTCTATACTCCTTTGACTCGGCTTGCTTAAACGGTTATCCCATACTCGCCTTTTTGGCTCCTTTTCCCCTGTTGCCAAGCTTGCTGCTTAGTTCCAGGATCTTCGCTCACATTAATATTTTCCTTCCACTTTCCTGCCTTCAATTGCTGGCCATTTAAGGACTGGTGTTTACCTTCCGTATTCACTATCCCTGCCTTATAGGTCTACTACCTACCATGAATCCTAAACCCAGCCACTTAAAAGGGGTACCAGACCTGCTGGGTAAAGGGCTTCTTAGTCCTACGTGCCAGGCTTACACATAACATACGCCAGAAATCCCCCCAACCAGAGGCTGGAGATGCCGGGGTCGCTGTAGAAGCTGGAGATGCCGGGGTCGCTGACTGTAATGGCTGGAGAAACCAGGGTCGCTGTAAAGGCTTGGAAGCCTGGGGTCGCTGTAGAGGCTTGGAAGCCTGGCGTGGCTGTAGAGGCTAGGAAGCCTGGCGTGGCTGTAGAAGCTAGGAAGCCTGGGGTTACAAAGGAGGCTGGAGAAGCAGGACACAGGGTGTACTTCCTTTGGTGGATAACCACATAATGGAGAAGAAGTGGATGTAATTTCTTTTTGTGCACAGGTAATATGGTTAGGATAAGTTGCACCTGTTTCTTCAGTGAGCAGCAGAACCCCCGGCTAGAAAACATAGTGTGGAATGGAGACACAGGTAAATAGGAAAACCAGGCTGAAAAGTCCACATATGTTATTGCTGGTATTCAAGTACCTGTAGTATTGACTTGAGTACGGACCTTCCTCTGCCATCTCCGTGCGCTTGCTCTGGATTCCTTACACATCTCATGCATTGTACAACTTGTTAGTGCTTTATAAATACGTGTAGTGCTCACTCCAGGAGGAGCTGCTGAATTTAACCTCGGGTTAGTCTCACCACACTAGGGAATAAATATACACCAGCAATGTTGTGGATTTTATAGATTATATACTTTACTGATCCCAATAAAGCGGCATATATAATGTGAACAAGGTATATGAACGACAGGATTTCGAAATGCGGGAAAAACACGCGGCGGCAAAAGAAAAGTTTAACCCCTTCGTTTCTGGAGTGTAAATCCCGTGAAAGTAATGTCCCAAAAAGGTGTGTGTGCGTGGTCTCAGGTACCCGGGTACTATATGCAACTGGCCAGTGAATGAAATTAGCAAATCTTCGACTAGTCACGTTGGGGCCCTGTAGATTTAAACCATACTGCAGCGTGCTTAGTTTAACTTGGAAATGTGGCCTGGAAGGCCTCTCACCCATCCGTTAGACAATCTGTTCCGCTGCCCGATCAAGGATGGCTCTCCGCTGGATTGCACTGGAACTCTGTGCCACCGGATCCGCTTCTCCTGCTTGTCCGATCCCCGCAGCGAGAACTACGGCCTACCGCCTGCACTCCCAATGGATCATCGCGGTCTCCTTACTCGGGGTCCAAACCGGAACTCTGTCTCTGTGCAAAACCTCTCAGCGATGTATAGATAGGTCTCCGCCCAGCACTGTCTCTGATCCCCAGCACCCGCAAGGCAGCACCTGCTCTCCGGCCTGGTCTTGATCCCTGGCAGTCTGACGTCTTCTACCGTTCGTCGCTCGGCTCACCCTGGCTCTCCTTCGCACGTGGCTGCGGATGTCCTCTCTCTCCCACCCACTTCCTGTCTTCCCCCGCAAAGCATGATGGAATTTGTAGTTCCGTTTGTGTCCAGTATAGTTCATAGTAGAAGTGGTAGAGGCCAAAACAGTAATTGAATTTAAGCAAGCATGGGATAGGCATAAGGCTATCCTAAACAAAAGATAAATCCAGGTAAAGTATCCATGTAATTGGGCAGACTAGATGGGCCGAAAGGTTCTTATCTGCCGACATTTTTCTATGTTTCTATATTGCGCCTGTCTCCCTCTGGTGGCCAAACCAAGTAAATGCAGCAACATAATCTTAAACAGCGCTACATACGTTTAACTGTAACTGTTTTGAATCCACCTCAATTGCATCTTCTCTATGTTTCATGTATATACATATTTGCGATTTGTGTGTTATAAATGTAAACTTTAGCCGTGAATTCAAAGGAGTGCTCTATAAAAGAGATTTATTGCGCATATTTCCACACGATATCGCTCTATGTAGCTTCTCCAATGCATTTCAATGGAGCCGTTCACATCTCACAGCTCAATGTCGCCTGTAGCTCGTCCCTCGTACATGACCCTTTTTTCATGTATTTCACGTGATTTGCCGTCCTAGACATCAATCGTGTCGCGCAATATCGCACATAACGGCGATATTATTATTATTCTTTATTTATAAAGCGCCAGCATATTCTGCAGCGCTGTACAATAAGCACAGTATAGACAGGGTTACAATACATTGAACAACATTTGACAAACAGTACAGGAGGAGATGAGGGCCCTATTCCCGTAGGAACTCACAATCTGGGAGGGCTGGGGTTGGAAACAGGAGGAGAGGACTGTAAGGTGAGAGTGATTGATGGTTGCGTCAGTGAGTTGGGTGGTAGGCTTACCTAAATAGGAACGTTTTAAGGGAGCGTTTGAAGGAAGAGAAGTTAGGGGAAAGTCTGACAGTACGAGGGAGAGCGTTCCAGAGAGTGGAGGCTGCGCGTGAGAAATCCTGCAGTCTATCATGGGAAGAGGTAATGCGGGGAGAAGCTAGGCGCAGGTCACTGTTTGACCTTAGGGAGCGGGCTGGGGTGTATTTGGTGATTAGTGAGGACAGGTAGTGGGGAGCTGAGTTAGTGAGGGTTTTTTAGGTAAGGATAAGGATTTTGAACTTAATTCTGCAGTGGATGGGGAGCCAGTGAAGGGACTCGCAGAGGGGAGCGGCAGAGACAGAGCGGCGGGTGAGGTGAATTAGCCTGGCGGAGGCGTTCAGGATGGATTGTAGGGGGAGAGGCGGGACAGAGGGAGGCCAGATAAGAGATTATTGCAATAGTCGAGTCGGGAGATTACCAGGGCGTGTATGAGTTGTTTTGTGGTGACAGCGGTGAGAAATGGCCGAATTCTGGAAATATTACGCAGTTTGTATCGGCAGGAGGAGGAAAGAGACTTGATGTGGGGGATGAAGGAAAGAGCAGAGTCAAGTGTAACTCCAAGACAGCGAACTTGGTTTGATGGGGAGATGGTGATACCCTCCACCGTGATAGAGAAGTCAGGAGGTGGGGAGGCATTGGAGGGAGGAATAAGTAGGAGTTCAGTCTTTGACATGTTAATCTTTAGGTGGTGGGAGGCCATCCAGGAGGAGATGCCAGATAAACAGTCACTGACTTTTGAAAGGACAGGGGGAGAGAGATCAGGGGTAGAGAGGTAGATCTGAGTGTCATCAGCGTAGAGGTGGTAATTAAAGCCAAAGCTGTTGATGATTTTGCCCAGGGAGGAGGTGTAGATGGAAAAGAGCAGAGGACCAAGGACAGAGCCTTGAGGTACACCAACAGATAGAGGCAATGAGGAGGAGGAGTTACCAGCAAAAGGACACACAGAAGGACCTGTTGGATAAATAGGAGTCAACCCAAGCAAGTGCAGTGTCACCGAGACCCAGAGAGTTGAGGGTCTGTAGAAGGAGGGGGTGGTCAACAGTGTCAAAAGCAGCCGAGAGGTCAAGCAGGATGAGAATAGAATAGTGGCCGTGTTTTTTAGCAGTTAGGAGGTTGTTGGTGACTTTGGTGAGGGCAGTTTCAGTTGAGTGTAGGGGACGGAAGCCAGATTGCAGGGGGTCAAGTAGGGAATTGGAGGACAGGAAGAGGGAGAGGCGGTTGAAGACTAGTTTTTCTAAGAGCTTTGATGTGAAGGGAAGCAGGGATACAGGGCGGTAGTTGGATGGAGAGTTGGGATCTAGGGATGGTTTCTTTAGTAAAGGGGTAACTAGCGCGTGTTTGAAGGCGGATGGAAAGGAGCCAGTGGAGAGAGATAGGTTGAAGATGTGTGTGAGAGCAGGGGTGAGGGAGGAGGAGAGGGGAGGAATTAGATGTGAGGGAATGGGGTCGAGCGGGCACGTGGTGAGATGTGAGGAGGACAATAAGGAATTGACTTCCTCCTCAGTGGCTGGGAGGAAGCGGCAGAGGGTGGCAGAGGGGACCTGTGGGAGTGGAGGTGGCAGATAACTATCTTGTGTATGCGCAATATTATCGCTCAATATCGCGTATATGAAAAATGTGAGATTTTCATGTCGCACAGTGTGAATGGGGCCTTACGGTGGGTCCTAAGTAAAAGCCAACCCAAGGAATACAGTATTATAAGTGCAGTATAGCAAAATAAGAAAATTTGGATATCTGTAACTAAACAGGGAGTCAAGGACAGAAAACCAGAAGTATGAGTGGGAGGTGAATGATTAGAAAGTTTTGTGCACATGAAAAAATGATTGTTCTGTGTCGTGTAAGGACGTTAATGATAACAATTGGCAATTCTGCATATATTGCTGTTTCTGTTAGTAACGCAAGCATAAATAAAAAAAGTCCATGAGGTGAATTTGCCGGAATTGTGTGTCAGGATAGAGTGACAATCCAGTGTGATGGAATTGAGTGTGCGTGAAATTTGTCAGTGTGACAAATATGTGTACCTGCAAATGTGTTTTTTCGTGTATATTTCTTATGTACGTCATCATACTAACTAAATGGCTTGGGATTTAAAGTTATTCTGTTAAAGTTATTCGAGAGAAGCAATGCAAAACTAGCAGTCTGCCCCAGTATGTGCCAAAAACATTTTTTATCATATTGGCCCTCCTGTGGGTGATGGGAGTTGAGCATGCAACATCTTGTATTTATTGTATTCTACAAGCAGTCAGCTCATTCATATTTGTTGCTTATCCTAGCCACACTTTCTTGATGGTCCCAGATAAGGAGTGACTGGAATGCGTATAAACAGGGGTCAAGTGGAGGGGGGATACAGTTCCTCCACTATTTTTGCTGCGGAAACTGTATGCCCATTGGACCTGTACACTATAAAGCTTGTATTCAGGTGTTTAATCATATTTTCCCTGTTAAGTCAAAATAAATATTGGAATTATCCTGTATTTATCTATATATATAAATTCGATAGGCCGTGTTAGTCCAGATGCCAAAATTACGAGTATAGCAGTACGTAGTGATACCTTTTTTATTGGACTAACGTTACATTTAAAAGACAAGCTTTCAAGAGAATACCTCTCTTCCTCAGGTCTGGATGCTTAAAGCAAACAATGTTGCTGCACTATGTAAAAGTGCATAATGCCTCTGCCCTTTCCAATGACATAATGCCTCTGCCCTTTCCAATGATACCTTGCATGTCCTTCAAGCCTGAAGGGCTCCAGAGATGCATGGGTCTAAATTATTGAAAATTGTAAAAAAAACAAAAACAAAAAAAAAACACTTTATTATTATTATTTTTATTTTTTTAACAGAGCAAGTCGCACACTTGTGGTTGGCACCTGTAGGGATATACCTACTCTGCCTAATAATAAATCCAGCCATGGACATTCAGGAACAAACTGAGGGGTGAACTAGAAACCATGGCTGGGCACAGAGCTCTGTCAGTTGTTGATGTATAAAAGCCTCCTAGGTCTCTGAGCAGGTGCAGCAGTCCCAGGTGAAAGGTATCAACAACAGCATCCTCTCTGCCCAGGAGGCCTAACTGCAGGATGAGCCACCACAGCACCACAAGCTGGCATGACAGCATCATTAATACAATCTGAAACACAATCAATCTTTGCTGAACTATTAGATTTTAGTTTTTCTTATTCTCTCGTTTTCCTTTGAACAAAATTTTAAGTTGGAAAACATATAAATCACTTCACTTAATATTTGAAGAAAAAATTATTGGTTTCAATTTCGAATTTCATTATAAACGAAAAGCTGTACATATAGCCAGAAAAATATTTTCAACTATATTACAATATCGGAATATCTGGAAAGAAATAGGTCCATTCTCTTTATATGAAGCATTAGAAAAAAGACTAGTTCAAGCCCCTCACTTGCACAAACAATGCCTGTTTTCTTACATTGCACAGATATAACTGAAGAATAGCAACTTTTTTCACAGATTTGGCTTGATTTTATTCCATTGGGCGATGCATCGAAAACATATCGGTGAGTTTCTTTGAAAAATCACCAGATTCAATTGAAAAGATTCGTTCAGAGCTGAAAATTCGATATATGATGCTAGTCTAAAAAAAATCTCGTGGATAACCACCCAGAAAAAGCATATTCTGGCCATCACCATATTGATTTTTGTTATTCAACATGCCTGTTTGAAAAATCCAAAGCTTAAAAGATTTCAGTTTGATTTTCTCTGTTTCCCTGTCTTTAAAGGGACACTACCACTTACATAAACTAACTAGATTACTTGTGCTTTACAAACAAAACCACTTTATAAAACACATGCTGCTGTTTTTTTTCTTTGTTTGAAGTAATTGCATGTACAAATTAAAAATAAAATAATTTTTTGTCTCCCGTTATTATTTTGTCGATTTTTCACGAGGCATCATTTACCAAAAGTTTTTGTTTACTGCTGTGGCTTATCTATTCTACAGTATTTAAAGTTAATGAGGTAGAGGTGGGAATGATTAGATGAGGCTGCAGGGGGCTATTTTTCACAAAGCTACTCAAGATAAGAGATGGCAAGGTGTCCTATCATGCAGTAAACATCACGAAAACACAAGCTCTTCTGTAAGGTTTACCCAAGACGGACATTGACTCTCTACGTAAGTCTTATAGATGTATATGGTGTACACACTACGTTGTTTATCTGGGAATAAAGTTGACGTTAACACTTGCTGACCTGCTTAAGTATAATTATGACTCTACTCTACGTGACACCAAGATGCTATTATTTAAATGGCGGAAAACGATACGGTCGTGGTTTGGCCGAGGTGCGGCAATACGCATGACACTTTTACCAAAATGGCTCTACCTGTTCCGCACGCTACCGATACCTGTACCTGACTCATTCTTACGCAACCTTCAGAAAATGGTCACAGCGTATATTTGGAAAGGCAAACGTCCTAGAATACCTACCTCCTTACTATACCGACAATGGGACAGAGGAATTAATGCCCCACACTTTCCGACGTATTATAAGGCCACCATTGTCGCCTCCACTCTTTCATTTTTTCAACTCTCCACTCCCCCCAGCTGGGTGACATTAGAAAACTCCTTGGCCTTGTCGGGGGATATTCCTGCATTGTTGTGGGTGCCCATAAAAGATAGGCCAGGATCTCTCCACGCCAATAGGCCAGGATCTCTCCACGCCAGTGTCCTGTTGCGTCACGCGATGGCGGTATGGGACAAGTCAAATCATTTGATAAACAGACACTTTCTACTATCTCTGGTGGCATGAATGACTGTATTGCGTTACCTACTCCCGACGTTCCTTGTTCTTAAATGGACAACCAGGGGTGTCTGCCAGATTCGAGATATATTTTCTAAAACTGGTCGATTGACGTTTCCCCAATTGCAAACCCACTATCAACTCCCGCTCTCTCTAACATTCTCCTACCTGCAACTATCTCACGTACTTGGGACTCCTTGACAAATACTCTGCCGACATAGTTACATAGTTACATAGTAGTTACATAGTTATATAGGCTGAAAAAAGACATGCGTCCATCGGGTTCAGCCTCTCCCACATAACCTACTGCTGTTGATCCAAAAGAAGGCAAAAAACCCAGTCTGAAATGCTCGCCAATATGCAACATACTGGGAAAAAATTCCTTCTTGACCCCAGAATGGCAGTCAGATTTCTCCTTGGATCAAGAAGCTTTTACCCACATATTAAATATTATAACCCGGGGGCGTGGTCTGGCGCCGGACGAAGCGGACGTGCATGTGAGGAGCTCCCACATAGCAAGCACCAAAAAGGGCGAAAATCTTTTAAATTTCCCCGTTCCGGAGAAACCGCAGGTCGGAAAGGGCCGCTCGGATCCGAGGGGGAGCCACAGCCACCAAACCGGACCCGTTGGACGCCGCGGGGGTGCCGCCGACGGAACGAAGGCCTGAGCCACGAGTGGTGCCTGCGCCGGGAGTATTCGCGCACACGCTGGGCCTCGCTTCCGGGGACGCGGCCGGGGAGCCGTCGGAGCCGCGGACTGCGGTCTAGGGGTAAGACCAGGAGAGCGTCTCCCTACTGCTTGCCAGCTCACCTCCCCCCCCCTCACACCCAGCGCGACGATCCTCCCTGACATCCGGAGGCCTTGGGCAGAGCGGTACTGCCGGGCTCCGGGGCGCGCCCGGGCCCACCTGCCGGAAGAGGCCCTCATGAACCCTCGCTGGCGGGAAGGCGCCACCAGAGACACTTCCACGCTATCCTACCATATAAACGTATAAATAAAACAACGGCCCAGTGCGGTGACTCCTGTGCACGCCACACATCTTGAACACAGGAGGGGAGAGAAAGACACTGCCTCAAGAGGGGGACAAAGACAGAGAACAGAAAGGGGAAAACGGACACAAAACAAACAAAATAAAAAAAAAAAAAAAAAAAAAACACCCACCCAATAAAAACCACTTGACTAAAGCAGACAATGGCTGCCTAACACGTCGACCTTGCGGAGATTCAACGGACAACGCCGGCGGCACAATATCTCATTGATTAAATGGGGAAATCGGGCAAAGGGGCTGTCACCCAGAAGACACAAGAGGGGAAAAAGATGCCTGAAACGCCTTCCCTCCGCAGGTTCTTGATACCGGCTACCGAAACCGGAGGCGCTCCCCCAGAACAGACAGGATCACCGACATCTCCTAGCTTAGCATCAAGAGCACCCTCTCCAGCCATGTCTGATACCAGATCGGCGGACCTTGAAACACCAGATTGGGTGCACCTTCTGAAAAACCTACCCACTAAATCTGATTTACATCAAGCCAATGCAGAGCTTCGACAATCGATTTTGACGGAATTACAACACGTCAGAACAGACATTCAAGGTCTGACTACACGGGTGGAGACTTTAGAAGGAAACTGTGATAGAACTTCCATTGCACACGCTAAGACCGCAGAGACAGTTGCGACACAACAGACCCAGATGCGCAGCATGGCATTACACATAATGGACTTAGACAACCGTGGGAGACGTAATAACTTACGCCTGAGAGGACTCCCGGAGGGGGAGGAAACGCAGCCACAACTCCGCGAGACATTGACGACCATCCTGAATTCTGTACTGGAAAATGACGCAACAACGCCTATCGAATTTGTCCGCGCACACAGAGCACTACGACCAAAAGGACCTCCGGGAGCTCCCCCAAGGGACGTGATATGCTGCTTAGCAAACTATGGACTTAAGGAGGACATACTATCAAAAGCCAGAATGATCAACCAGATCTCATACGAAGGCTCCCCGCTTCAAATATTCCCGGACTTATCACCAGCCACTTTGGAATATCGCAGAGCGCTTAAACCCCTCACGAGTCTACTACGAACCCAACAGTTGAGATACCGTTGGCACATCCCCACGGGGCTCCTGGTACATACACCTCAAGGCCCGTACCTGATCACCACCATAGACGACATGACGGCACTGCTGGAGGAACTACAACTGCCTGCACTGACCCTGACTTGGCCGGACCCACTACAGGTGTACTCAGCAGGTCCACGCCCGCCACGTCCGAGACCCTTACCACCTAGACCACAGAGGTTACAAGCCCACGCAGGAAGGCGATCGGGTTCCCAAGCCTAAGCCGAAAATAACAACCCAAAAACCGAACGGATTTCACTGTCCGGGTCTATAATAGGCATGAATCCCCGTGCCCGAGCCCCAACACTTCAGACCCCTTCAGGCAATAATGGACCTACTGTCAATCTTGATCTGGATTCCGGGAGACTACAGCTTCTTCTCCACTGCCTCTTGAACTGCCACAGATCCCTGTAGAATAATGATAACTCGGCACCGTACTAATACACGTGTTTAACACCATTTATACCCGCTGATGAATGCCGGATCAGGAACAACATACACCACTTAAATGCACCAACCTCGAGATGGAACACCCCAAGGAGGCAAGACCGACTAATACTGGCAGCTCGGTATCGTATTAATGCACGTGTCTAACATCATTTTAACCCCACAGTGCGTGGTGCACATATTGTCTTCAATGGAGGCAGGACTTTTATTATGTCGGACTGACTTATATTTTTCTGCAGGCCCGCTATTGAAAGTTAATACAATCCCAGGGCACGGGGAGCAATAAGAAATAGATGCAATCAGTGATCCCCCCCCTTCTCACATATTATGCTAGACACGCCGAGCGTTAGGCTCATATACTATGTAAACTATCTGTAACTTAATCTCCGGTCAAGTAGTCGACCACAGAATTGTTTTATATCACACCCAGACAACTAGGTGTTCCCAAAAGACGGGAATACACCCACTCCTGAGTCTGAAGTAAACGAGATATTGTATGCCGCGGTGAGGCGTTCCAGATCCGCGCCCCCCACACTTACCGAGGTGCGGTGACATTGTAGTGTTCCGACCCGCGTCCCAGGCGACAGCCGGTCCGCGGATTGTCGGAAACACGGTCACATATACCTCTTAGCTGTAAAAAGTTTGTTGTTTGTCTTGTTGCTCCCCCCCCCCCCCCCCCTTTTTTACCCTTTTCTTTCCTTAAATTTACTCGCAATAACACGGGAAACGTGCATAGTTCACAACTGAGATAACATGTCTCTCCCTCATGATCTCTCGATCATGTCCATAAACGCAAGAGGACTTAATTTACCCGAAAAACGTTCCCAGGCGTTACGCGATTTCAGGAACTGTAAAGCGTCAGTAGTATTTATTCAAGAAACACACCTTAGGGGCGACACTCACCCAAAACTGACGGACGCACACTACCCGACTGGGTTTTACAGTAACCACCCAACCTCTAAATCCAAGGGCACAGCTTTATTGTTTCACAAACATATTCCCTTTATCAGCAAGGAATCACTGACAGACGGGGAGGGGAGACTGTTGGTGGTTAAAGGACATATAGCAAACACACTGTACACGTTCGCTAATCTATACGCACCAAACAGAGCCCAACACCGCTTTATCGCAACCTGCCTCCGTAAAGTGATGGGATTCACAGAAGGAACCCTCATTATGGGCGGGGATTTTAACATCCCCTTGTCACCACTAGTCAATACATCTAAAGGAACCACATCCCACCCATCACATATACTGAGATCTATCGGCAAGACCCTACACACACATCGCTTAGTAGATTGCTGGAGGGCAACACACCCGGAAGGAAGAGACTACACTTTTTTCTCACGACCCCAGCAGTCCTACTCTCGGCTGGACTATTTTTTTATGCAACACTACCATTTACACACACTGAAGGCAGCTACCATAGGAACTGCAACCTGGTCAGACCATGCTCCAATACACATTACTCTAACATCCCAGCTCTACCGCCCAGCATCGTTCTCTCTTGGCGTTTAAACGACTCCTTTTTAGCAAACGACTCTCTTATAGAAGACAGTGAAAAGGTGCTCGAGACATATTTCACCGAAAATGCGACCCCAGACATATCGGACGCGGTAATATGGGAGGCGCATAAATGCGTGATAAGAGGTTACTACATTAAGAAGGGGGCAGAACTTTAAAAAAAGAGAGCCACACAGATTAGTGATCTGGTACGCCAGATTTCCGACACTGAAAGCTTACACAAACGGGATACGGATCCAGCACATCTTGCTACACTGACGACCATGCGACGATCACTGTCAGACCTTATGAACACATTACACCATAGAACATGTCTCCAAACGAAGGCCTTTTTTCACACACATGGAGATAAAAGTGGCCGTCTCCTGGCACGTATGATAGCCAAAAAAAGAGCAGCTACGTATATAGCATGTGTGCGAGACCGGAAGGGACGGCCACAATACATGCCACCTCAAATAATGACAGCCCTACGTGACTACTACAAACAACTTTACTCCCTTCCAGGCCCCCAGACGGATAAAACTAAACAGACGCTACTCGAACAGATTCAAACTTACCACTCGAAACATACCACACGCAAACTCTCTGATATAGATGCAGCACTCCTGGAGGAACCGATAACGGAGGGGGAACTGTCAATTGCTCTCAAGTCATCCCAAACAGGCAAAAGCCCTGGCCCAGACGGTCTCCCGCTTCGTTATTATAAGACCTTCCGAACGGTCCTCGTACCACATTTTCTAAAAGCCTTTAATGCCCTGGCTCGGGGAGAGACCTTACCACCGCAGGCACTAATGGCCAACATCACCCTACTACCGAAAGAGGGCAAAGACCTAACTAATTGCGCGAATTACAGGCCGATATCATTACTGAACGCAGACGTTAAACTTTTCGCCAAGGTCCTAGCAACACGCCTCCAACCACACATCCCTAATTTGATTCACTACGACCAGGTGGGTTTCGTCCCGGGGAGGGAAGCAAAAGACAACACAATAAGGGCCCTGCAGTTGATTCATGAAGGTCAATTGTCAGGACGGGATTTTCTTCTTTTGTCCACAGATTCAGAGAAAGCCTTTGATAGGGTCAATTGGGACTTCCTATTTGCATCACTTGCACACATAGGGTTGGGTCCGCAAATGCAATCCTGGGTAAAAGCCTTGTACACTGATCCATCGGCCCGGATATGTGTGAACGGGGTGTACTCGGAGTCGTTCCCAATACAGAACGGCACGAGGCAGGGCTGCCCCCTATCCCCATTACTTTTTGTTCTGTCATTGGAGCCCTTTCTCTCCGCCGTCAGACAACACTCAGACATAACAGGACCCGTTGTTGGCACGACTCAACACAAAATAGCAGCATATGCAGACGACCTACTCTTTTTTGTTACAAACCCGCGAGTGTCCCTCCCATGCATCTTGTCTACTTTTAAGGACTATGGGGTCTTATCTAACCTAAAAATCAATTTTGGTAAATCCAATATTTTAAGCATACAGACAACTGATACGCAATACCCATCATATCTCCAACAGTTCCCATTCCCGATCTCACACACAAAACTCAAGTACCTAGGGATCTGGTTAAATGTGAATCCAGCGGAGAACTATCAAGATAACTTTGCACCACTCCTGACCACGCTACAAAAAGACTTATCTACATGGAATTATACACACATATCATGGTTAGGAAGAGTGGCCATAATTAAAATGAATCTTCTTCCGCGAGTACTATATCTTTTTCAAACGATACCCATTAGTCTGCCCAAACAGTTTTTTAGTGCCCTTAAATCGGCTCTGATCAAATACATCTGGAGAGGCGGGACTCCGAGACTTCGTTTTGACATGCTCACTAGACGGAAATCACAGGGGGGCTTGGCGGTTCCTGACTTTCGGCGCTACCATATAGCGAGTCACTTGTTACGCATTCTAGACTGGTCAAAATCTGGGGTCAGAAAGAAATGGAAAGACGCGGAGCAAGACGCCTTAAAAGTGCCCCTAGCCGCATTACCATGGCTTCCGCCAGCCCAGGATAAACATCACGACATCACATCTCCTTACACACTGGCCACAATGGCCATTTGGAGACTCGCCTCTAAAACCTTCTCCCTTTCCACTTTCCCGTCCCCTCTACTCCCAATCGTACATAACAGTGATTTCGCCTTGGGTCTGCAGGCAGGGCCTTTCTGCACATTATTCTCAACTGAGACCCCAAGGGTACTCCACATGCTGCGAAACAACAGCTACATACCATTGAGTGAATTGTACAACACTGGGCCACCACCTTTTTTACTTAGCTTTAAATATGGCCAGTTACGTCATTTTCTTCGAGCTATCCCACAACAACATAAACTAGTTCGACAACTCACTGGGTTTGAACAACAATGTATGATACCTAACCCCGTGGCTCACGGCATTTCTTATATTTACTCATTGCTCCAAACAGCGGCCGCGGACACACCTGCCCCCTTCATGGGGCGCTGGGAAACGATGCTGGGAATGCCCCTCTCGGAACCGCAGTGGGATAAAATCTTAGACCTCACACACCATTGTTCCGTAGCCAGCAAGGTGCAGGAAGCAGCATACAAAGTTTTAACGCTATGGTATAGGGTGCCCACACAAATTAACCAGATGTTCCCGGATATACCTCCGATATGTTGGAGGTGCAATGAAGAAGAAGGCACAATGTTACACATCTGGTGGAGTTGTCCGATACTAGAACCCTTCTGGAGAACCATCCATGCGGTAACCTCAGAGTTTGTGGACCCCCCAATACCTTTCTGCCCAGCAGCGATGCTCCTTCATCACACATCAATATCCACACGCACTTACAAGAGATCGGTATTGGTTAGGATTTTAAATGTGGCTAAGAGTGTTGTACCGCTATACTGGAAACAAATAGTCTGCCCGTCTTTGAAGGTTTGGAGGTCTAGAATGGAAGACTTGCACGCCCTAGAGCAACTGATTTTTCACTCTACAGACCAAGCAGAGCTATATGCCACAATCTGGTCCAGATGGACCCTGGTCACATCCACAACCTCTTTCAAAGCCATTATGTCCACCCACCGTGACTGAGAAGTTATGATAGGGTACACACCAAAGTCAACATACACACCTCCTCTTAGCATAAGTCTGGCCCCAATATTCATATTCATATCATTCATTGCCCAACCTATACCTGGTTTGATTTTCTACCCCCCTTTCTACCCCCCCCTTTTTTTTTGAGTGAACCCCCTCTCTACGATTGAATAAGTGTCATTAGGCTTTTTATGTCAGACGCTCTACCGTAAATCTACACCCTAATAAGCACAGAATGTTATGTTATTTTCATATAAACTGCGAAGAAATCAAGGATTCCGCCCCATTCTTATTTCTATTGGTTCAGGGGAAAAAAAAAAAAAAGAGGATTTCTTGCAATATTTAATAAAAACTGATTCAAATGTGATACATGTGGTGTTAGGATGATATCGCCGCCCAGCCTGCGAGCTGACGTCTTTGGAGACATGTACAACTTTCGTTTATCTTTGTTTACTGTGAAAATTAAAATAAAAACGTTTATTTACAAAAAAAAAAAATATTATAACCCTTAATATTCTGTGTCTGCAGGAAGTCATCCAGTCGCTTTTTAAAAGTCTGTACAGACTCTGACCCAACCACCTCAACAGGCAGAGAATTCCACAGCTTTATTGTTCTCACCGTAAAATAACCCTTCCTATGCTTTAAGCTAAATTTTCTTTCTTCCAGTCTAAATGGATGACCCCGTGTCCTGTGTATAGTCCTGTTAATGAATAGGTTATCAGACAATGGTTGATAATGGCCCCGTATATATTTATATAAGGTTATCAGATCCCCTCTAAGGCGCCTTTTCTCTAAACTAAACAGGTTTAAGCTTGTTAGTCTTTCCTCATAATTTAACCCTTCCATCCCCCTTATTAATTTAGTTGCCCGTCTCTGCACTTTTTCTAGCGATATAATATCTTTTTTTAAGACAGGTGCCCAAAATTGCATGGCATATTCAAGGTGCGGCCTGACCATTGATTTATACAGAGGCAAAATTATGTTTTCATCCCGTGAGTGAACTCCCCTTTTAATGCATGCCAGTACTTTGCTGGCCTTGGGCTGCTGTTTGACATTGCACATTGTTACTTAGTTTGAAGTCTATGATTATTCCCAAATCCTTCTCCTGCTTGGATTTCCCTAACTCCGTACCATTTAGGGTATAAATTGCTTGTGTGTTCTTCACTCCAAAGTGCATAACTTTGCATTTATCTAGATTAAATTTCATCTGCCATTTAAATGCCCAGTCCCCCAATCTATCTAAATCCCTCTGCAGCGAAGTAACATCCTGCTCACATTGTATTTCTTTTCCTAGCTTTGTGTCATCTGCAAACACTGATACATGACTTTCAATGCCTATCTCAAGGTCATTTATAAATAAATTGAATAGTATTGGTCCTATACAGACCCCTGAGGGACACCACTTACCACTGGTGTCCATCTTGAAAATGTACCATTTATGACCACTCTCTGTACCCTATCTTTTAGCCAGTTTTCTATCCAAGAACAAGTATTTTCATCTAGACCATTTTTTCTTAATTTAAATAGTAACCTTTTGTGTGGAACTGTGTCGAAAGCTTTGGCAAAATCTAAGTAAATCACATCCACTGCGACCCCCTGATCTATACTTCTACTTACTTCCTCATAGAACGTAATTAGGTTAGTCTGACATGATCTGTGTTTCATGAAACCATGCTGATTTTTGCCAATTACATTATACCTCCCAATAAATTCCTGAATATTATCCCTTAGTAACCCCTCAAATACTTTCCCAGCCACAGATGTTAAGCTCACAGGTCTATATAATTCCCAGGCACAAATTTTAAACCTTTCTTAAATATGGGGACCACGTCAGCTTTTCTCCAATCCTCTGGTACTATTCCTGAAATAAAAGAATCTTGAAAGATTAAGAACAGAGGTTTACATATTTCAACACATAGCTCTCTCAGTACTCGCGGATGAATTCCATCTGGCCCTGGGGCTTTATTCACATTCACATTGTTTAATTTCTGTAAAACCTTGTCCTGAGTCAACCAGTCACTTTGTATTAGTAAGTTTTTATTAATGAATTTCATGTCTCCTGTTATAGGTTTCTCTTTGATAAGCATTAGCGAGCATACATTTAATGTTGTCTCTACCCACACATGCTGAATGCGACTTTACATTACATGCCTCCACTGTTCTGACATTACCCATCCCCCCGGCTCCACCCCCCTTAGTCTGAACTGAAACCCTTCCGCTATCTGCTCTGTCTCCATTTTGTAAGATACTGTATCCCTCCCTCCCCCCTTCCACTAGTTTAAAGTCTCCTCCAACCTTTTAACCATCCTCTCCCCTAGCACAGCAGACCCTCTTCCATTCAGGTGCAATCTATCACAACTATACAGATTGTACCCCAGTGCAAAATGAGCCCAGTGCAATAAAAACCCAAAGCCCTCCTTCCTGCACCAAGCTTTAAGCCACGCATTGACCTCCCTAATCTCCCGCTGCCTTTCCACTGTAGCACGTGGCACAGGTAGGATCTCAGAAAATACTACCTTGGAGGACCTCTTCTTCAATTTCTGAACTCACAGGGGTAGAGGCCATGGCTGTTTCCTTGGGGTCTCAATCGCGCCTAATTAACTAACTTTAATACATTGATGGTAGATGTACAGCCCCCTATCTGGGCCTTTCAAATGGCATGGTCAAACGATTTATCCCTCCAACTTACTCCCTCACAATGGACACAAGCTTTTTCATTCGACATTGGGGCCCCCAGGAACGTCACCTTACTAGAAACTAGGCATAAATTCTTGTATAGATGGTACCTCCCCCAATTCATTTGAGCCATTTTAAGCAAAGAACTCCACCAGTGTGTTGGAGATGTCAAACTAATTTGGGATCTTATGTTCATATATGGTGGTCCTGTCCCCTGTTGCATTCCTTTTGGCAACAGGTACACTCGCTGATAAAGTGTTGGGAGAAGATGTACCCTTTACGCTTGATGCACTGCTCTTAGGAGTTCTACCCAGCAGGATAGGGAATAAACACAAAAAGATATTTTACCATATAATCACAGCCGCAATGCTACTGATTGCCAGACTATGGAGACAAACTATTGTCCCCACTTCGAAAGAAATGGTAGACATGGTCTCGACCTTCCATTTTTATGAGAATCTAGCGATTCACCTCCTAGACCTAAAGACCCCGGTAAGAGACCCATGGCTCCTATGAGATACGAGATCGTTGTAACAGGCTCGATAACATCTGTACTTAGGCTAGGGTCAGACGAAAGCATTTTTACACGCGAACGTAAAAAAGTGCGTCCGAACGAATTGACGTATTTTTTCACGGAATTCGCGAAAACGGTCATACGATGAGCATTTTCGTGCGTGAGTTTTTACGGATCCAAACCAGGAAACTTTGGGTGTCTGGACGTTATGTTGGCCGGACATGAGCAGCGTCTGACGTCTCCTAATCACGCAAACACACCGCTATGCCGCAGCTGCGCACTCTGTACGTCCGTACTAGCGGTTCAGCATTCTCGAAAAAATGCGTTCGTTTTCCACTTGCGTTGCGCGGCCGGACTTTCGTGCGACCGTACTTCGTATATTGGCCGTCATTGCCCGTCATTTGCTGCTAGTGTGGCCGTAATTAGTAGGCAAGCGCATGACTTTAAATGAATCCCGGGGAACCATGAGGCTGCTGAGGAGTTAGGCCTAGCTTGATTTCATACAGGAGCTCTGTGCCCCCCCCCCGTGTGTGTTATGGAGGTTCCCCTCCCGCCCTTCCCTCCTCACAGGGACATGTTGCTGCCCCATAATGCACTGCCAGCTACTCTGTCCTGGTTGAGGGAAGGCCTGGACAGGCACCCTATCCCAGAGCCCTGAGGGAGCCTCGAAAATGCGTTGAGCGACCACTCTGAGATCCGGACCGGTGTAACAACATCCGAATTGATCCAGGAGGCAAACCTAGGCCGGTGGATGGTTGGTGGACCTTGTGGGGATAAAGATCGGGAGGTCTGGGTCTTTGAGACCAATGCATATATACATATTTGGTTATGTGCTGGCGAATCTGTGAGTTTGTTTTTTATCTTTTAATAAATTGTAACATTTTTTAGATATACTACACCATGTGGAGATATACGTATCTGGTGGCGCGATAACAATCGCTTCTTGGTAATCAGGTGGTTCTCGTGGTATACATCATTAGCGTCCAATATGGATTATATAAAAAAACCACAAAATGCATATATTAGTGTAGGGTGTACAAATAATGTTGGAATAAATGGCAATGAACTATTCCACTCACAAGTGGAGAGCCCCGTCACTGGCTCTGAGTGGTTGCAAGCATCTGGGTCCTTTGTCTTCTTTTATGATTATGGAGGAGACCCACTCCCTTCAAAATCAGTATTTTCTTTCATTCATCAGATGTGGAAGAAGACATAGTAAACAGAAGAAAGACCTTCTTGTGCAGGTCTGCCAATATACATATAATTAATGAATTAATTGTAGTATCAAATCACATATGGTGGAGCTTATAGCCAAGCTCTAGGTCGTAGTGCCAGTGGATTTGTTGAGTGGGTCAAATCCACGAAAACCTCAGATGGATTCCAGAACAAAGGGACCAAAATTTTTTTTTTTCTTTATAAAAGAAAAATCGTTAATCTAAAAATGTAACATAGTAAAAATTATGTATTTAAATAAAATATAAAATATTCTGTAAGGTTGCCAGAACGCGTTTCACCATATAATATGGCTTCTTCAGCTGGTTTACAGAGATAGAATAAACATTACATATATACAGCCCCTTAATTGGGGTTAGTAAGGTCCCATGTGTTTGGAGTTGAGAAAAGTCCGTTGGCGTGCGTTCCACGCCTCTGCTGGCCGAATCGCGCTGTGCGCCGCCATCTTGCGCATGCGCAGCAATGGTATATGCGTTCCATGCATTCCAATCAGTGTTTCCGGTATTCCTAGTCACGTTGATGGATGCGGAACGGCTTTCTTGGAGAAATAATGACAGAATGAGCAAATGGAACGTATTCTCCTGCGGAATACCACATATTAACAAAGCATCAATGGCTATTTGACAACCGATGTTAATATATCAAATAAACCAAATTCCTCTTGGTGCACTCGTTTTTAATATAGCAAACATATCGCTAGTAATTGTACTTGTCATCATAAGAGAGAAGGATGTGATAATTTATAATGGTAAATAGTAGATGGATAGATCTAATGCGGGTAAAAAACAAAGGATAAAGGAAAAAGGGATATAATTAAATATGGTGTATATTACATTGTGAATGTATTGTATTGAAGAGGTAGATAATACATTGTGGGATAAAGGACATGAATAGTCCAAAAAGGATATAGATCTAATATAGTATATTAATATTTTGAGTATTATGTTAGAAATATCAGTGATTAAAGTGCAAAATTCTAAGTGAAAATTTCAAAAAAAGGACGTGAGCAAAATTAATAGCCCAAATATAATCTATGGCCCTATAATATATAAATCCTGTGTAATCGATCTCTTTCCATTATGATATTTCTAGTGGAAAGAAAGCCATAATGGTAACATTCATGGAGGAAATAATAATATTAAACTTTCTATGGCTACAGTTATGGGATTGTGATTCAAAAATAATTTTTTTTTATATTATTGTATATATGAGTTTATAATAACTCTTTTGTTTCAAAAAATCAAGCACAACAGTTCACCTTTAGGTATGAAATTTTGGGCAATTAAATCAAAAAAAGAGATGTTGAAGAAAATGTATTAAATAGGTTGGGTAAAGAAGAGATGAGACTCATTTTTGAGAATGGTACTTTAACACCTAACGGCCTTAATGATGATTTTGAGATTATTCATTTTTTGTAATGTTTACACCGAATTCTTTTTTGTGCACTTATAATTAATACTATACATCCACAATTATAAATGAGAAACAAAAGAGTTATTATAAACTCATATATACAATAATATATATAAAAAAAAAAAAGATTATTTTTGAATCACAATCCCATAACTGTAGCCATAGAAAGTTTAATATTATTATTTCCTCCATGAATGTTACCATTATGGCTTTCTTTCCACTAGAAATATCATAAATGGAAAGAGATCGATTACACAGGATTTATATATTATAGGGCCATAGATTATATTTGGGCTATTAATTTTGCTCACGTCCTTTTTTTGAAATTTGCACTTAGAATTTTGCACTTTAATCACTGATATTTCTAACATAATACTCAAAATATTAATATACTATATTAGATCTATATCCTTTTTGGACTATTCATGTCCTTTATCCCACAATGTATTATCTACCTCTTCAATACAATACATTCACAATGTAATATACACCATATTTAATTATATCCCTTTTTCCTTTATCCTTTGTTTTTTACCCGCATTAGATCTATCCATCTACTATTTACCATTATAAATTATCACATCCTTCTCTCTTATGATGACAAGTACAATTACCAGCGATATGTTTGCTATATTAAAAACGAGTGCACCAAGAGGAATTTGGTTTATTTGATATATAACATCGGTTGTCAAATAGCCATTGATGCTTTGTTAATATGTGGTATTCCGCAGAGAATACGTTCCATTTGCTCATTCTGTCATTATTTCGCCACGAAAGCCGTTCCGCATCCATCAACGTGACTAGGAATACCGGAAACACTGATTGAATGCATGGAACGCATATACCATTGCTGCGCATGCGCAAGATGGCGGCGCACAGCGCGATTCGGCCAGCAGAGGCGTGGAACGCACGCCAACGACTTTTCTCAACTCCAAACACATGGGACCTTACTAACCCCAATTTTGAAGGAGTGGGTCTCCTCCATAATCATAAAAGAAGACAAAGGACCCAGATGCTTGCAACCACTCAGAGCCAGTGACGGGGCTCTCCACTTGTGAGTGGAATAGTTCATTGCCATTTATTCCAACATTATTTGTACACCCTACACTAATATATGCATTTTGTGTTTTTTTATATAATCCATATTGGACGCTAATGATGTATACCACGAGAACCACCTGATTACCAAGAAGCGGTTGTTATCGCGCCACCAGATACGTATATCTCCACTTGTTGCTACATTGGTTTGGGGGGAACCTCTATAGATCTGGTTTGGCATTGGGACACTGGTGGTGGTACTATTTGGGCGCTGACTATCTTTTTTGTGTGTTCATACTACACCATGTGTTGCTCCTAATGTTCCCAGGACTAAAGCGGAAAAGAAGCTGTTGGATTTTTGAAAGATTTTTTTCGCTGTGGGCAGATTTTATGGTTCTGACACCACTCTGCACTGTCCTTTTCTTTCTGATCTTATCTTTACTTCAAGGAGATTGTGGTGATCCTTGTGGACAAGCAGCAAAGGAAAAAGGATTGTACTATTTTTTTGGAGGTTGTTCCAAACATCTTGGAGAACTAACCACAGATCTTATGTGGATGTAGGCTTTCTCACATCCTTCTGTCTCTTCATGTAATCCCAGACACACTCGATGATGTTGAGATCAGGGCTCTGTGGGGGCCATGCCATCACTTCCAGGACTTCTTCTTTACGCTGAAGATAGTTCATAATGATTTTGGCTGTATGTTTGGGGTCGTTGTCCTGCTGCAGAATAAATTTGGGGCCAATCATACGCCTCCCTGATGGTATTGCATGAGGGATAAGTATCTGCCTGTATTTCTCAGCATTGAGAACACCATTAATCCTGACCAAATCTCCAACTCCATTTGCAGAAATGCAGCCCCAAACGTTCAAGGAACCTCCACTATGCTTCACTGTTGCCTGCAGACACTCATTATTGTACCGTTCTCCAGCCCTTCGACGAACAAACTGCCTTCTGCTACAGCCAGATATTTCAAATTTTGACTCATCAGTCCAGAGCACCTGCTGCTATTTTTCGGCACCCCAGCTCCTATGTTTTCATGCATACTTTAGTCACTTGGCCTTGTTCCCACGTCGGAGGTATGGCTTTTTGGCTGCAACTCTTCCATGAAGACCACTTCTGGCCAGACTTCTCTGGACAGTAGATGGGTGTACCTGGGTCCCACTGGTTTCTGCCAGTTCTGAGCTGATGGCACTGCTAGACATCTTCCGATTTCGAAGGGCAACAAGCTTGATGTGTCTTTCATCTGCTGCACTAAGTGTCCTTGGCCGACCACTGCGTCTACGATCCTCAACGTTGCCAGTTTCTTTGTGCTTCTTCAGAAGAGCTTGAACAGCACATCTTGAAACCCCAGTCTGCTTTGAAATCTTTGTCTGGGAGAGACCTTGTTGATGCAGTATAACTACCTTGTGTCTTGTTGCTGTGCTCAATCTTGCCATGACATGAAACTGTCTTTCACAACCTCATCTTGGTAGCAGAGTTTGGCTGTTCCTCACCCAGTTGTAAGCCTCCTACACAGCTGTTTCTGTTTCAGTTCATGACTGGGTTTCAACTTACGTGTGACATTGATGATCATAGAACCTGTTTGGTACAATTGGTTGATCATACACCTGACTATAATCCTACAAAGTCCCTGACTTTGTGCAAGTGTATCTATAAGAATTGATGCTAGGTTGACGGCAAAAGGTAGTAACACCAAATATTGATTTGATTTACATTTTTCTTTTGTTCGCTCACTTTGTTTATTTTTGTCAATTTGCAACATGCAACCATTATTTATATTTCTGAAAGCATTCTTTGTTTACAGCATTTTTTCACACCTGCCTAAAACCTTTGCACAGTACTGTATATCCATTGAAGTCCCTGCATTACAGGTTATTAGAAACATAGAAAAATGTCGGCAGATAAGAACCTTTCGGCCCATCTAGTCTGCCCAATTACATAGATACTTTACCTGGATTTATCTTTTGTTTAGGATAGCGTTATGCCTATCCCATGCCTGCTTAAATTCAATTACTGTTTTGGCCTCTACCACTTCAACTGGAAGGCTGTTCCATGTATCCACCACCCTCTCAGTAAAAAAATGCTTCCCGATGTTACTTTTAAACCTTTGCCCCTCTAATCTAAGACTATGTCCTCTTGTTTTGCTACTTTGTTTCCTTTTAAATATACTCCCTTCCTCTACCTTGTGGATTCCCTTTACATATTTAAATGTTTCTATAATATCTCCTCTGTCTCGTCTTTTTTCCAAACTGTACATGTTAAGATCATTAAGCCTTTCCTGGTAACTTTTCTCCTTCAAGCCGTACACCATTTTAGTAGCCCTTCTCTGAACTCTCTCTAAGATGTCTATATCCTTCTGGAGATACGGTCTCCAGTACTGCACACAGTACTCCAAGTGAGGTCTCACCAGTGCTCTGTACAGTGGCATGAGCACTTCCCTTTTCCTACTGCTAATACCTCTCCCTACACAACCAAGCATTCTGCTAGCATTTCCTGCTGCTCTATTACATTGACTACTTACCCTTAGATCCTCTGAAATAATAACCCCTAAATCCCTTTCCTCAGATGTTGAGGTTAGGACTGTATCAAATATTCTATATCAATGTGTAGATGGTGAGTTATTGGTTCATTTATCTGTGAATGCAATTAAAAATCCATATTGCGGGGTCTGAAGAATTAGAGAAAATATAATCTGGGTACACATCACATGGGATTGTGTGTGATGTGGTAGACAGTACATTGTAAGATATTGTTTTATTTATTAAAAAATATATATATTTGTTTAATTTGGCTGGATTGGTTGAGGACTTGTCATTTTGGTTTGTTTTTTGTGCTCTAGTTTTACATAACCTCTTAAATGTTGTAAAATAAAAGTTAGGTTTAATGCACCACAGCGGTATTTGGATGGCTCATCCTGATTTAGTTGAGGTGCAGCAACTGGGTTTTGGATGTTTATGTGTATAGGGTTAACCGCTTTGATCCCTGCTGGTGGCAATGCTATAGCATTAATCGTGAAGATCCCTACTATACTTTGTTGTAGTGCTGGAATCACCAGCAATTGTTGAATATTCACTAACAAATGTGTTAAGAAGAAATACAACAATATAATTTGAATCTATGAAAGCTAAAATATCAATTTCATTATTCAGATCATTTTCACCTAATGTTTATAAATTTTAGACCAATTCTGCTTCCTTTTTGGCCAGACTTAAAGCCATAACCCACCTCTCTTAGGCATGCATAGAAAGGTGTGAATGGTATGTGAAAAAAAATTAAATTAACTATTTTTTATTATTTAGAGCTTGTTTGCAACTCCGGTGAATACATATTTTAAAGTGGCGATCTCCTTAGACCTCCCAAACAAACTACAGTGAAACAACAAAAACAACTCCGTGCAACTTCAACTGAAACACCATTGGAAACTATGATGAAATCTAAACAACTATGGCAGAAACTACAGTGGAAACTTCATTTAAACCTATTCTGAGAATTAAGATGAAGAAATGTCAGAAATTATGGTGAAGAATGGTAGTTAGTAAATAATCCCTTATAGTTTTATTTCTTTGTTCTTATTCCTGTGTAATGTTCCAGTAAAGACGTACTTGAAAACGAGAGAAATCTCAATGTATCCTTCCTGGTAAAATACTTTATAAATAAATAAATAATTTGGTCCGATAGCAGAAATTGGGACCTTTTCCAGCTGTATTGTGGTAATTTTTTTGCCTCAGAAGATTAAATTCTGGGTTTACCAGTGTTTTGGTTACTGATAAAAATTCGGATCAAATATTGGCACTTGCGGCTATACTTCTCAATGGAAATATCGGCTTCGGCGACTCAATTCGTGTTTTTGGAATGCCGAATTCTCCTGTAATATCAAATGCTGAAAGGTGTTGATAAATGGCTTGTTGGATGCTTGTAGCACCATTTAACCTCTTCGCAGCTGAGCTATTTCACCCCCGAGTGCTGACCTCATTATCATAATTTTGTTCTGATCATGGTTAAATGTGATTTAAAGCTATATTGTATTATAGGACTCAAGCAAATTAGATATCCTTATTTGCAGTGAACTCCGCATTCAATACATATATACTATAATTTCTAAGTGTATATGTCGTGTCACATCAAAATGTTAGCACAAAATTATTATTTTTTTAAAAGAAGATGTAAATTTCCATCCAGATTTCAACCACTTGTTGCATGCAAATTTTTTTTTTTCCACATATTATCATCCAAGCCTTTCCGGCTATATAGTCTATAGTCTCTTTCCATATATTTTACATATTCTTTATAAAATAATCAGAAATGGAGAACCTGTTACTGCATTTTTCTAAAGGGTAATTTTTCTTAGGTATTCACTAAGCACTGAACGTTCCACCGAATTGCACTGAACAGTGAATTTCACCGTTCGGTGCAAATCGTGGCAGTTCGTCTGTTCACTAAGTTGTCAATTTGCCAACTACAGGCGAATTGACAGTGGAATACGGTCAGTACGCCACAGTTTGGCAGTCTTCAGCAGCAGCGAAATTGTACCATAGAGAAGTAATAGTTTGCCTATTCACAGAATGCCGAACTGCACTGAAATGTCGGCGAAATAACCTGATTTTCGTTGTTTCAATTCGATGGGTTTAAACAGGCGAATCCCATAGGATTCAATGTATAAACGTAGTATCTTTAATTTATTTTTAAAAAGACTTTTCTTTCCCATCTTCTGCAAAAAGCCTTTTATTTATTAGTTTTTAGAACACCTTTTCATATTTTTTTGTTGAAATTTTTGTTTTCAAATTTTTTTAAAAAGCCGGTTTATACGAATTCTGTAACTGACCTTTTAATTATATATTTTTTTTTGTAAACATAATTTTATTGGACGTTAGGACAATAAGAATAACATGGGTGCACATGTGGCGTCGCAGCGCCATAAAAGCAATATCAATAAACATATGCATCCTAGTAAGCCACAATCCCGTCCATATTATGGCATTAAAGTAGGGTGAAAAATAAGGGTAGAGAGGTGGGAAAGAAAGGAAAAGAAAAGGGAGGGGGGGAATGAGCAGCCCGGCCCAGGCCAGAATCCTAAAACATAGATATTAATCCAACCTGTCGAATGCTATAGAGGGAAATGTAGAAGGGTGGGGGAGGGGGGAGAGCGCCAAAGAAGAAAAGAGGGGTGAAGGGGCCAAGAAGCCCTATATACGTGACCATAGCCCAAATTCCCGTCATAGATTATAACCCAGCATCAAGCCAAGGCCCCCAAGTTTTACTATATGATGGCAGTGTAAAACGTACTATAGCGGTCAGTTCGTCCATAACCTGAGTGTCTCTGATTTTGGCATATACTTTAGCCATACAGGGCGGGAGGGGTTGTCTCCAGACTTCCGCCATAGCCCGTCTCGTGGCCAGGGTAATTTTGGCTAATAGTTTGTTTTCATGGAAAGTAAGTTCAGGGAGCGGCCTGGAGAGCAAAAATGCCCAAGGATCCAACGGGATAGGTTTAGATAGAACTAAAATCAGTAGATCTTGGACTTCCTTCCATAGAGGCACAATTCGGGGACATGTCCACCACATGTGGAAGAAGGAGCCCTTGGAGGTGCATAGTCTCCAGCATACATCCGGTAGATTTCTATTCATGTGCGCCAATTGAGATGGTGTAACGTACCACCGCATAATCATTTTAATGGACTGTTCCTGCAATGAGGCGCACACCGACACGGAGCGAGACATCTCCCATATGTCCAACCAATCCTCTGAGTCCAGGGTTTCCCCAATATCTCTTTCCCAAGCATGAATATAGGACAGGTCTTTCCAGTCCAGCAGTGAGGTTAGATCCCGGTATAATGAAGATATAAGGCCTCTCGGATATGTGCCGGCCAGGCATAATCGTTCAAAGCGGGTCAGCGGCGCCAGTGCAGCTTGCTTGATGTGAGCTTGGGTGGCGTATGATGTCAGTTGAAAAATATGTAGAAAAGACAGTCCCGAAATATCTCGAAGGGGAATCAAGGTTCCGTTGTGGTATAAATTATGTATTCTGCACACACCTGAGTCCAATAGGTCACGCCAGGGCCTCATGAGTAGACCGGGGCGAAAGTCTCTATTCCCAAGAATCGGAGTCATAGGTGTTGGTATAGACGTCAACTCGCATTTCACTGCTAGCCTATGCCAAAGGCGCAGAGAGTTTAAGATGGCTGGGCATGTGGTGGTGATCAAAGGACGATGTTCTCGAGCCAGCCATATCCAATATTGTATCTTATTCGGCCGCATAAGGGACGCTTCCAGGTCGACCCACCTGCGAGACCCCGCCGGAGCATGCCAGGCTACCACTTGTGCCAATTGAGTTGCATAGTAATAGGTGAGGAGAGATGGAAGGCCCAGGCCGCCCAGAGACCGTGGGCGATAGAGAGTATGTCTAGCGACGCGGCATCGTTTCCCTGCCCATATAAAGTAATCAATTGAGCGCTGCAAAGCGATGACCTCTGAAGCAACGAGAGGAACCGGTAATGCCTGAAACATATACAATAATCTGGGTAATACATTCATCTTGATGCAGTTAAGCCTACCGAGCCATGATATCGCATATTTATTCCAACATTCTAACTCCGCTTTGAGAGTCGCAAATAGGCGAGGGTAATTAGCCGAATAAAGGTCTGCCGAGCATGATGTTAAGCGGACCCCCAAGTATACCAGCTCCGAGTGGGTGAACCTTATAGGGCAGGAAGAAGAGAGAGTTGTAATCGCCTCTGCTGTCAGCGCCACCGGGAGTGCCTCTGATTTAGTTACATTAATTTTATATCCTGAAAGAGTAGAAAAGTCACTGAGCAGATCCAAAACCCGGGGCAAGGAGGTGGAAGGGTCTGTCAGGGAGAGAAGGACGTCATCGGCATAAGCCGATAATTTAAATTCCAAGTCACCCACCGTAAATCCCGAGATTCCCGCGTCTGATTTAATAGCAAGCAATAGAGGTTCCAAAAAAAGGGCAAATAAGGCCGGAGACAATGGGCAGCCCTGCCTGGTTCCGTTCCGGATAACAAAGGGAATCCTATCGGCTCCCGGTATCAAAATTTGCGCTCCTGGGGAAGCATACAAGGCTGAGATCATTCGGAGAAAAGTGGGGGGAACCCCAATTGTTTAAGTAAAGTAAATAAAAACGGCCACTCCGCCCTATCAAAGGCCTTCTCAGCGTCTAAAGACAAAAATAAGGAAGGCTTCTGATAGGTCTCAGCGAACCAAATAAGGTCCGCCGCGCGTCTCGTATTGTCGTACGCTTGCCGACCTGGAATGAACCCCACCTGGTCTGGTGATACCAACAAGGGGAGGAGAGGGTCTAGGCGCAAGGCCAAAATTTTTGCTAATAGTTTAATGTCCGTATTTAAGAGGGATATGGGCCTGTAACTATCAATGTTCTCAGGGTCTTTCCCAGGTTTGGGGAGGAGAACAATGGCAGCCAACAGTGACTCTGCAGGGAAAGGGGCACCCTCCCGTGCGGCATTAAATAAACGGCATAGAATGGGCTTTAATTTAGGACAGAACGCTTTGTAATACCGGTATGTGAAGCCATCTGGCCCAGGGGCCTTTAATGGCTTCATCAGGCCCAAAGCCCTCCCTATCTCCTCCTCCGTTATAGGGGATCCCAACAATAGGGACTGAACCCTATCAAGGGTAGGGAGGTTCTGCCGTCTCAAGTAAGTTTCTATATCATCTATCAGGTCGCGGTTTCCCATTTTGTGGGTGGGGGAATGGTCATAAATATCCGTGAAATACGCTGTGAAGGCATCCCGGATATCCTCAGGAGACTTATGAACCTGCCCTTTTTTATCTCGGATCAACGGAAACAGGACAGTGTGGCGTCTAGGGCGCAGCATCCTGGCCAGGGGTGTATCTGCTTTATTCGCTCGTTCATAGTAACGCCTTTTGGACCATAGCAACGATCTCCCCACATCATCTAAAAATAAACCGTTAAGATCTGCACGAACTCGATTAAGCTGCAAAAGGGTATCGTCCGTCGGGACCCGTTTATGCCTGAGTTCCAGTCTCCGCAGGTCGATCTGTAACGTGACTATGGCCTGCAACTTCATGCGTTTGTGGTAGGCAGCCTGACTAATTAGCACTCCCCTGATCACTGCTTTATGAGCATTCCATAATGTGTGTATGGACACGTCAGGAGTATCATTTAACTGAAAGTATGAATCCAACGCGGATCCAACCGCTTTCCTAACCCCCTTTTTCAAAAGAAGCAAAGGATCGAGCCGCCATTGGCCACTGCTGCCAGACGCCAGTGGACGGACATGCAAAAGCACATCTGCATGGTCAGACCAAGTTATGGAGCCAATGCCTGATTTCGCAATCAGGGGAATACAGTCCGGGGAGATCAGAAAATAATCTAATCTGGAGTATGAGGAATGGACCGAGGAGTAAAAGGTGAAATCCTTCATTGTGGGGTGCTGTACTCTCCAGATGTCTATCATATCATGATTACGCACAAACGCATGAAACTGCCTATCTTGGGATGGAGATGGAGTCAGACCAATGCGAGGGGGATGGCCGGATCGGTCCAGTGGTGAGCAGAGAGTAGCATTGAAGTCCCCTCCCAATATGATTTTGCCCTTAGCATGCAACCTGAGAAAGGAGGAGAGGTCCGCCCAAAATCCCGCATCTGGCCCATTTGGTGCATATACCGACATCAATGTATACCATTTAGACGAGCAAGTACCCCTCACCAAGACATACCTCCCAGCGGAGTCAGAATATACATCAATAATCTGCAGCGGACAGGAATTATGCAACAAAATAGCGGCCCCATTCCGTTTAGGAACTGCACAGGAGGTGAAGACACGGGAGTAGGATGGGTCTGCTAAGCGAAAGGCCGCAGTGGTAGAGATCCTAGTCTCTTGGAGGAATGCGATGTTCGCAGACTTCCGCTTAAGGTCCCGAAACAGGAGACGGCGCTTGCGCGGGGAATTTAGTCCCTTGACATTCAAGGAGAGGAATTTAAGATCAGAAATCATTATGGGACTAGGAATGGGAACGCATGGCCACCATCCTCCCCACGTCTCCACCCCTGTCCCGTCCCGCCAGCTCCCAGCCTCTTGCCGAGGGGGGAGATGACAGGACGGGAGCCGCCCACATAGGGAAAAAAAGTGTTAAATACATCAACATAATCATACGGCCGAGAGGTCAGAGAAGAGAAAGTAGGGCCGGGCCGGGGGAATAGGTAGGGAAGGGGAAATAAGGAGAAAGAGGAAGGGAAAAAAGAACAAAACGTCCCAAACGGATGGGTAAACCAAAGGAACAGAACCTTGGAAGAGGAGGTAGTCTCGGGGAAACCAGCACACCATGGGGAAGAAGCCCTCGGCCACTGTCCCCCTGAGCAACCGCCACATTAAACGTCATACTAAAACTACAACCACCTTAACAAATAAATCAGAGGCACAAAGAAATAGCAGAATATAACCTAAGAAAGCATCAAAGAGCCGTCTAAGGGCCTAAGCCCCGCAAAACCTGGACTGAAGGATATATATGCCCTCACTTAGGGCACCCACGGCCGTCCACATTCAATCTCCAGCCGGAGACCAGTCTCTGGAGAGCCGTGGCAGAGAACTCGGAGGGGTGAGCTGAGCAATTGCGTCCGGGACCTCCAATCCCAGCTGGCGTAGGAAGTCCTGAGCCCTGTACAGGTGTGTGCAAGAATACGTGCGACCATCTTTGTGTACCAAAATACGAAATGGGAATCCCCACGAGTAGCGCATATCGTGAGAGCGCAGCAGTTCTGTGACTACCCGCCATTCCCTGCGTTTAGCCAGGGTCGACGGGGCAAGGTCCTGGTAGAAAAGCAACTGACCATCCTCGTACTCCACCTGTTGGTCGCGAGCTGTGCGTAGTAAAGCTTCCCTGGTCGAGTAATAATGTAATCTAGCGACTACGTCGCGCGGTGGTGCGTTCTGGCCTTTCCGCACCCCCAGAGTACGGTGTATCCGGTCGATCAAATATCTAGCCGGTGGCAGCGCGGGTAATAACTTTTTCATAATGCCAGTAAGCGTGGCGTCCAGCGCATCCGATGTCACCGATTCAGGCAGGCCTCGGAGCCTGACGTTGTTGCGTCTGGACCTGTTTGATAAATCTTCCAGCGCCTCCTCTAGTGTCTCCACCCGTGTTGCTAGTGTCTCAGCGTGGTGGGCAAGTGTGTTGCACGTGTCCGTAAATGCCTCTGCCCGTTCCTCGAGACGCGCTGTGCGTGTCCCAATTACCTGGACCTCCGCCGTGAGCGCCCTCGTGTTGCGCGCCAGCTCCTCCGCTATAAATTCTTGCAGGCGGCGGATGTCCTGACGGGTCGCCGGGCCCGAGTCCTGCTCCATCTCAGATGTGTCTGAGCCTGGGGATGGGCTTCTCCCTCCATCTCTGGAGGAAGCGCCGCCATCTTGGGGCCTGGTCACTGTGCGGGTCCGCGGTGTGAAAATCGGCGCTACAAGTGCGCTGTCAGGCTTTTTTGTTTTTTTTGAGGACTTCATGGCTCCTGCTATCTTCCCTTGTACCTCCAGAGCGAAATAAAGAAGATTAAAGTGGTGGTTGTCTCAATTCAATCAGCGGCTACTCGGGAGCTCCAGCAGCACACGTCCTCTCACATTGCCGGCTCGACTCCCCCTTAATTATATTTTTTAACCTTTTTTTTTATTATTTAGACATTTTAATACATTTTTATTGGTTTAAACATCTATTAGGAGAATAGGAGAGTTCCTTATTGTTGTTGTGAGTGGAATTCGCCAATGCCACTTCTGCGCACTATGTTGACCATTTGGTGAAGTCACCGAAATGGAATCATGGAAGTGCCCCTAACTGCACCGAAGTGAAAAGCAATAAATTTCCCTTGTCTAGTGCGTAGACCCTTTAGAAAGTATGCATTTTAATCAAAACTGGAAAAAATACTTTTTGAAAAAAATTGTAACAGCAATCCAATATGTAAAATTGTTCAACATCATCAGCAAATATGAAGGAAAAAAAACACTTATGTAATATCGTGAGCATTGTGTGACCAAGCAAAAAATGAAATACCAGTCTGGACCTGATCAAATACCAGCAATGCTGCTGAAAATCAAATGAATTGCAAATCCTGTCGCAACCCTAGTAAATGAATCACTGGCGACTGGATACATACCCAAACTCTGGAAGACTGCAAGAGTGGTACCTATCCATAAAAGTGGTGACAGTACAACTACCGTCCAAAATCGTTGCTCCCTGTAGTGTCAAAAATCTTGGAAAAATGTGTCTACACACAATTACGTGATTATTATCAAAATTGGAACTACTTAACCCCGGATCAATCAGGCTTTCGTCCAAATCACTCAACTACAACCGCCCTTTTAAAAGTCTGCAATGATATCCAAGCTGGGATGGAACAAGGAAACCTAACTGGAGCCATCTTCCTTGATTTTGCCAAGGCCTTTGACACGGTAGACCATGGCATCTTGTTAGAAAAACTTAAAAACTCTGGCATTGGTGATCGCATGCTAACCTGGTTTCAATCATATGTATCCGACCGATCACAATATGTGTCAATTTCTGGCAGCTCCTCCCTCCCGCTCCCAGTCACTTGCGGTGTACCCCAAAGCTCAATACTAGGCGCCCTGCTATTCACAATATTCAAAAATGATCTGCCCAACGTCTGCAAAGCCTCAAATGTACATATGTACGCAGACGACACTGTAATCTATACCAGCAAACCAAATCTCCCGCAGCTGGAGGCCGTGCTGCAAGAACAATTCACAGAGGTAGAAAAGTGGATCAAACACAACAAACTTTTTTTAAATACTGACAAAACTGTAACGATGCTTTTTGGAACAGCACCTAAACTACACAAATTGCAAAATCCCCATCTATGTGTTGGGACAAAATCAAATGGCACGCTGACCACAGTCACTTCTCTCAAATATCTAGGTATGTGGTTGGACCCTAATCTATCCTTTGGCCCCCACATCGAAAAACTCTCATCTAAACTTTACCCCAAACTAGGTGCCCTGTACAGAAACAAATCCTGCCTTAGCCCCGCGGTAAGAAAGCAGATTGTACAACAAATGCTTATGCTGGCTATTGATTACGGAGATGTAGTGTATGCAGCGGCCTCCCAAACACACCTTCAGAAACTTACTACATTGTATAACTCCTTCTGCCGCTTTGCATTACAATGTAACTACATGACCCACCATTGTGACATGTTAAAAGAGCTAAACTGGCCATCGCTGGAGTCTAAACGCACCCTTCACCTCTCCAGCCTGGTGTCTAAGAGCATTTCTGGGAAGCTGCCACCCTACCTGAATAGACTGCTTCCCCAAGTAGCTCCCTCATCCTATAACCTCCGATCCAGGACCAGCACCTTACTTGCAATACCACAATACAAAAAGACAGCGGCTCGGTCCTCATTTTGCTACAGAGCATCACAATTATGGAATAACCTCCCAGACACCATCAAATCTTCCCCCAGTCTTAAGTCACTCAAGAGCTCCTTACTAACATACCTCAATACAGAATGCACCTGTAAACATGTAACCTAGTGACTATATTTCCTACATATTTATTTTCTGTTAATCTGTATATTTGTGTTGTTTTTTTTTTGTTAATATCTTGCATTGTATTACTTTGTATTTCTGTAACTGTAAGGCTGGGGTCAGACCAGCGCACTTTTAACGTGCGTTCTGGCGCACATAATTATGGCCGCACTAGCAGCAGATGACGGGCAATGACGGCCAATATACGATGTACGGCCGCACAAAAGTCCGGCCGTGCAACGCAAGTGGAATTTGAACGCATATTTTTGAGAACGCTGAACCGCTAGTACTGACGTACTGAGTGCGCAGCTGCGGCATACCGGCGTGTTTGCGTGATTAGGAGATGTCAGACGCTGCTAATGTCCGGCCTACATAACGTCCAGACGTAAAAAGAGTTTTATTGACGATCGGTACAAAATCACGCCCGAAAATGCGCGTCGTCTGACCGTTTTTGCGCATTCTGTGAAAAAATACGTCAATGCGTTCGGACGCACTTTTTCACGTTCGCGGGGAAAAATGCTTTCGTCTGACCCTAGCCTTACACTTCAATGTTCTTGAACCCAGGACATACTTGAAAACAAGAGAAATCTCAATGTATCCTTCCTGGTAAAATCCTTTATAAATAAATAAATAAATTTGGGACAAGTGTGATATCTGAAGTCAGGCCTCAAATTCAAAATTCAAATCTTTATCCTCACAATCACAGACAATGTTGGATATTTAGTCAGAAAAAAAACATTATGATTAAAGACTTATAAAATTGTTTTGGCAAACTGAAAAAAGTATCCTCTATTCCAAAAATATAAGCACACTTGTAAATCATTCTAAGATAAACATGGCACGAAGAGGAAATACCATATAGTAATTTGTCTATGACATTCGTAACACCTAGCATTATATGATATAGGCCAGTGCTGTACATGCAGAGCCAGGGCAAGCTCTGGGGAAATTTATGGCCATCATCTCTCTGCACATATACTTTTGAGAGGTTTTTCTTCAACTCCTACAAGTTTCTTTACAGAGTTCATAAACCGGATAATAAATCCAAACATACCAAGCTGATTATCAAGCCTACTTCTAGTTACATCTGATTTATATTTGTAATTACTGTACCTAGCAAAATAAATACATATAATAAATATGTCTTCACCTGCCCACAATCAGTAAATATAAATTCATTCTCCTACTGAGCCATAATTAATGATATAATGAAATAAAAAAAGGAAAAAAAAAACTGAGAACAGCTGGGGGGGGGGGTAATAAGTTGACACTACAATTCTTACCCTAACCTCATTTTATGAGAAAAATAAATGAACAGAAAACAAACTGTTCGGGTTTTTCTTATTACTGATCTATGGACTCTGAATACCAACACTGAAAAGCCTATTCAATGGATGGTGATATATTATTCAGGACCTTAGTTTCACAGTTGGCTTCTGACAAATAACATTATGAAAGGTGAATATTCTATCTAGACCTTTGCATATTATCATCTCCACTTCATATTACCCTCATAAAATCACGTTTCTTAGTTTTGTGGACAAATAAACATTCTCAGATTTATGCACACTTCCACATGTCTAAAAGGGCCTTATGTTGCCATCTATATTATTAGGGTAGGATAACTGGGGATATAAATATATTTAAATAACATGGAGGAAAAAAATAATCACACAGGTACTTCTTGTTTCTGTGTCTTTATTTACATGGCAACTACATTGGTGCTTCCTGTCCAGAGGGGAGAAGGGAAGCACGGGAAACAAACTTTATTTACACTTCTGCTGTTAACAATTCCATACATCTCCAGGTTATGCCAACATGAGAGCAATTTCAGCAATATCTCAACACTCATGGTTGTGTTTCAATTTGTAGCATGTTTTCATATATTGTATGATGGCTTACATTCCAAACAAATAACTCAAAACCTTTTCTGATGTGAACTTTTTCGAAGGCTTAGTCATAACATCTGCCGCCATCTTGTCAGTTGGACAGTACTGAGGAACTACATGCCGGCACTGATCAAATGAAGTGGTACTTAATATCAGGATGTTTGTAGCTCTGATGGCAAACTGGATTTCTTGGCAGAGCTATGGCACCTTGAATGTCAGTACAAATATTTGTACTGGTTCATATAGAGATCCATTGTCCATTCCATTGACTAACTGTACAAGGTACAAACTCCCCTATGTGGTCGCAGACAATGCTGTGTATTCTGCTTTGCATGTAGATAAACTAAAGTGGACTGTTTCTTTGACTTCCATGTTATCATTGGACCATTCTTAGTTAGACTGTGGCAGTATCCATTTATACTCTATCATTCACATCAGAGCCCCAGTCAGCATCGCTATATGCCTTGAGTTTCAGTTTTTCACTACACCTTCTGTAGCTAAAACCCACAGTTAATAGTATGTTTTAAGTACCTCAACCCATGCTTGGCTCTGATAAGTATTGTGAAAATTCACTAATCACCCAGCTTCTGTCTGGTCCTGTACAGTTCATTGTTACAGCAAACCACCTACTACCTTTTTGTATCTACAGGATCATTATGATCCAGCTTTTGTTCACATGATGTTGATCTGCGTTTACAATCCGTCATATCAAACCTCTACAGAATTTTTGATGTGTATCGCTTTTGATTCATCTTTACCAAACCATCACTTTCTTCAAAATCAATGCCTATTAAATGCTTGATCCTTCCAAGATCTTTCATCTAAAATTTTGCTGTAAGTATTCTTCTTAATTCATTGGGTAGTGGTTTCTCACTGGCACCAATAATGAGCTCATCAACCCATATCAGCAGTTTTACACTCATGTCTAGATCGTTTGACATATACACAATGGTCTGCCGGACCTTTGTTCAAACCCATTCTCACTTAAATTCTCATACAGCATCTTATTCCAATTTATATCTGATTAGGGAAAAAAAGTCATGGTCTAAAACTATTTTAAAACTACCTTTTAGTTTGGGCTTGACCTCAAAACCTTCTGGTTAATCCCCGTAAATCTCACAATCAACTGGAGCATATAAATTGACCATTTTCACATCCATCTGTTGAACAAGTAAATTGTACCAGGCCGCCGGTTGCATAAGAAAAAAATAAATTCTACTGATGTAATGTTTGCGGTTGGAGGAAAGAAAAAAACCTCCATGGAAATCAATTTTCTTTTCTTGACTATAACGTTTAGCAACATATCTGGCTTTGCATGTTTCGGATCAATCAAGATTACATTTTCAGCGGGGGTCGATGGATGTATGCAGTGAAAAATATTTTGTGGTAAAGCGGTCAACATGAATGTGCCATTTCTCCCTCAGTGCTATAAAAGCGCAAGTGTATTCAATAAGTCACACATGTGATTGAGGTGAACTTACAGTACCTTTTGTAGGTTTGTGGTACATCAAACACACTAACAAACATTGACTATTGTTAGAATCTTATCACATTCGAAATCTGAAGCATACAGGGTTATTCAAAGAGAGCCGAATTGGCGCCGAAATTGCACCGAATGGTGAATTTCCCTGTATTGTGCAATTTTCGAGCCATTCGACTATTCAAAAAGCCTTCAGTTCGCCAAATATTGGTGAATTGGCAGCATAATACAGTGATGTTCGACGGCAGTGCACTCCCCATAGAGAATTAATGGTTAATCTATTCAGAGAACACCAAACGCCACCGAAATGTCATTGAAATGCTCTCATTTTCGGTGGTTTCATTTGGCAGGTTTAATCAAGCGAATCCCACAGGTTTCAATGTAAAAAATAAACAGTTAATGCTTTTAATTTGGAGCAAAAAGTAAATTTTTTCTTTTTAGGCATTTTTCATCTTAATTCTTTTTCCTTTTGTTTTTTTAAAATAGCATTTTTTTTTATTGTAACAGACCTTTTTGTTATTATTCATTGGGTATTATATATTAATTCCAGGCATTTTTGTAAACAGCTATTAAAATTTGCAGTGTTTTTTGACCCCGTTCGTCGGCTTTTTCCGGTGTCTGGTCGGCGCTCTGTGCGGCGGATTGTCAGCTTTTACCGGATGCGTTCTGTGGTTTTGAGACGGCTAATCGGATCGACCCGATGTCTTTTCGGCGTCTTATCGGATTGGATCTAATGTTTTACAGCAATGTTTTCGTTCTATTCGGCAGTTTTTCGGATGCATTTGGCAGATTTTCCCTGCACTTCGGAGAAAGCAAATTCAATGCTGAATTCACCACAGGGTCATGGATTTTGACTCCCCGAAGTGCAGGGAACGAAAGAGCACCGAAATTCTGGTGCTCTTTGAATAACCCGGATAGAAAAAAAACACCTTGGCGCTTAGAGGTCTTTCTCTTATAGGGTAACGTCTACTATGGTCACACCTTCCCTGACCATTATTCCCACTCTTCAATGCTTCTATTTCAGAAATGTAGACCTTCTCTGGACACTCAATTGCAGTCTAATTAGTCTTTGGTATAGGAGGTGCATTGCCATCCCTAATAGGGATGAGCTGAACACCCCCGTGTTCGGTTCGCATTCGAACAATTTCAAAAGTTCGAGTTCGAACGCGAACCGAACTCAATGCAAGTCAATGGGTCTCAAAAGTTCGATTTTTAGAGTGCCCTGCAAGAGGGCATATATGCAAGATATTTGCCATAAAAGATGTATGGGGGTCCGGGTAGTGCCCAAGGACAAAAAGTTTTTGAAAAAAACGCTTTTAAAAGGAACAGTGAGTTTTCCATGAAATAAGGGTTAGAAATAAAAATTCCTTCAAATATCGTGCCTAGGAGGTCCCCATAACCTGCCCGTGAAGTGGCGGATTTGTAGGATGTATAGAAACATTTAAAAACAAAAAAACGACGTTCCAAATGACGGTGAACGGTTTTCCTTTAATCTATTCATAAACAACTGCTTGGAGCGGCAGCCTGTATGAAAAGACATTTTAGGACATGCAGAACATGTTTAGTGATTTTTTGGCTAAATTATGGTGAAACTTATGCAGGTTTTGGATGAAAGTAACAATAGGGGCTTTAAAATTGGGCCTTTAGTGTCGGCAACAGTGCCGTCACACCGTAACCCCACTGTGGTATTGTGGAAGAGTGCAGGGTTGGACCCTGCGGTCCAATATTAAAATTATATGAATCTGGTAATATAGGCGTCAGTGGCAGTGCAGCCAAATATTGTGTCTTTGGTGGCAGCAAGAGCCTTCACACCGTAACCCTTTTGTGGTATTGTGGAAGAGTGCAGGGTTGGACCCTGCGGTCCAATATTAAAATTATATGAATATGGTACAGGCGTCAGTGCAGCCAAATATTGTGCCTTTGGTGGCAGCAAGTGCCTTCACACCGTAACCCTTTTGTGGTATTGTGGAAGAGTGCAGGGTTGGACCCTGCGGTCCAAAAAATTTAAATGATATAAATCTGGTACAGGCATCAGTGCAGCCAAATATAGTTTTTGTATAAATGACTGACCCCCAAAATAGTTGGTGGCAGTGAGAACACACAGATTACAACAATTCCCAGATATTTTGTAGAAATGAGACCCCCAAAATAGTTGCTGGCAGTGAGAACACACAGATTACAACAATTCCCAGATATTTTGTAGACGTGAGACCCCCCCCCCCCAATAGCTGGTGGCAGACTGGCAGTGAGAACACACACTAACACAACAATCTCCTCTCAAAAAACACGTGCTGAAGGCTGTGTGAAGCCTTATATAGTGTGCTGCGGGACTTAGCTCTGTGAGCCCATGATTGGGCAAAATTTGCCCAATCAGGACTCTGAGCCGTGATTGGCATAGTCTTGCACCTGTCTTGCACCTAAACTGTGGTCAGGTGCAAGGCTGTAGCCAATTACAAGCTTCAGGCCAGTGGAAAAGTGCATTGTGGTCCATTGTGGTCGAACATGCTATGAACACACGGAAATGTTCGAAGTTTGCGAACATACGAACGGGCGATGTTCGAATCGAACTCCGAACAGCTCATTCCTAATCCCTAAAACAATCCTCATCATCATGTAACAAATCAGTTTGAGTCTGACATTCAACAACTCTTTTGTGATGAACTTCACAAGTCTGTGTTTAAAGGACCCTTCCTGTGTCTGGGTAAAACACTAGGGGCACTATTCCCTAGTGAAAGCTAACTAGCGTTCAGATGAATAAGCGTTAACACTAGGAGAAGTGACTTTAACGCATGCCCCAATGCTAAACCCGTTAGCGCTATGGTGATTGAACTAGCTTGCGCAAGCTTACTGTACTTTTCGCTTCCCATGTTAAGTATAGGATGCGCAATCAGGATAAGTAAGGTATTACAAAGTCCTAGCGCTAATTACAACAGCGAGCCGCAAACCAAAAATTTAACTACACCTAAAAGCTGCTGCTGATTCCACCTTTGAAAAATCATTTCACACCCCCTAAAACCCACCCAATAAATCCGATACTCACCTCTCATACCACGGTGAGAACGGTGGCTCGATCCGCCGCTTCTCCTTGCCACAAGCAGAGTGACACTGGGGAGAAATAATTCCCAGTCTTCCTCCACGGTGCTGCGGGATCAAGATCGTGCAGGGCTCACGGCCTGACAGTGCAACCCTCCATGGAGTCCTATGGACTCCAGGAGGTGATACTCGCTGTGGTGAGGAATCGCTACCGCAAGTATCACTGAGGATAGCGCTGCGTTCCGGGGCAAAGTGCTGAGGTAGCGCCTGCCCCGGAATCTATCTCTAAAACGCTACAGGAAAACCTGCAGACTCAGGTTTTTTTCCAGTTAAGGCACTATTTCCTACCTGACGCTGACTACCAACAAAAATCCCCCTCTCACATTTTTGAGTTTAGTATCTTCCTGTCATGTGTATGCAAAACATACTGACAAAAAAGTCATCTTAAGAGAATTGGCAGAGGAGAACAATGTAGACCACAAGCCAGATTTGGAAAGTGAGAAACAAATTTTTTCTGGTTTGGCTATTTTGACCTAGAATTTTCACTTCTGCCAATTGTGCTGAGTTTTTGTGAAAGGATTTTACCAGGAAGGATACATTGAGATTTCTCTCGTTTTCAGGTGTGTCCTGGGTGGCGAGTGTGTACCGTTGGGTGTCTTGCCAGGGACACTTGCTGGAGAGGTTGCTCGCTGGGGTCGAGCCCATGGCTCCACAGGGCTCTCTCCATGCAGGACGGTGACATTACCTCTACTCCACCCAGCCGGTACTTTGCACCTATAGTTAATAGAACTGTTAGAAAGGTTAGGTTTTTGGGCCCATCACAAGGTAATATGGGGTTTGTGCTAAATGGTTGTTAAAGCACATGTTTTGGATGTGAGCTGCAGTCATTACTGCATATGTCTATAATTATTTTTGCAATTTACTCAATTAACAGGCATCTTGCCCATTCTAATAGTGTTGGGATTTCTCTCAGTAGACCCATTCTGATGGGGTAAGGGGCTGCTGAGGTCTTACTGCTAAGCAAGCATGACATGAAACGATTTCCCTTTAACTCGGTGCCATTGTCAGGTTTTATACATTTTATGACTCCATAAGAGGCGGTCTCTGTACATAGAATATATTCACCCACTCATTTTCAGCCTTCTGAAAAGATGCTCAGTGTACAAAGTAATGATGCAAGGTTTTCTATTACCTGTGTAATGGTTCTCAATATTTCAACTGCTTTTCTTCCATCTTTAGCTGCTTCTCTCATAATCAAAAAGGCAAACCTTTATCATCTATAAATTGAATTAATTCAGCATATACAAATACTTTCTCACTCTTATAGAAATCTTCATCCTTATCCATTGGCACACTCAGGATGGTATCTCAGAGATGCAGCAACCTCAGATGTCTCCCAAATTCATAATTCTTTTAATCTCCGTCAAAACAAAAGTCTGCTTCATTAGTTTTCTGCATCACCGATACCCCCCCCCCCCAGGGCCCATAACCTGTTGCCAAATAACTTTACATAATGATTGAGTGGAATCACAGGTACTTCTTGCTTCTGTGTCTTTACACCAACTACAGCTGCTGCTTCCTGTCCATGGGGAGAAGAGCAGCATGGGAAACCAAACTTTATTTGCACTTTTATGAACAATACATTTGCAGGTTACACCACTGTGGGAGCACTTTCTGACTACCTCCTGCCAGGGGCTTACCTAGGAAGGGGGGTGGCCCGCACCGGGTGACACCACCCCCTAGGGTGGCACCTTAAAGAAAAAAAAAAAAAAAGATAAAGTATTTTACCAGAAAGGATACATTGAGATTTCACTAATTTTCAAGTATGTCCTGGGTAGGCAAGGCCTAGGCTGGCACTTTCCGGGGGGCAACAAAAAAACCTCACCACTAAGGCTAGTGTCAGACGAACGCATTTTTCGAGTCGTCCGTGAAAAAGTGCGTTTGAACGAATGGACGTATTTTTTCACAGAATAAGCGATAGCGGTCATACGATGCGCATTATCGTCCGTGATTTTGTACGGATCATCAATAAAACACTTTTTGTGTCTGGACGTTATGTTGGCCGGACATGAGCAGCGTCTGACGTCTCCTAATCACGCACACACGCCGCTAGCGGACGCAGCGCACTCTACGTCAGTACTAGCGGTTTCACTTTCTCGAAAAAAAATGCATTTGTTTGCCGTTTGTGTTGCCCGGCCGAACTTTCATGCGGCAGTACTTCGTGTATTGGCCTTCATTTGCTGCTACTACGGACGTGATAAAGTGTGGCTGCACGTGCGTTCGTCTGACCCCAGCCTAAATGGGTTACTCACAGAGCACCAAAATGACGCCAACATTTTGGTGTTCTGTTCCCTGCACTTCAGGGAATCAAATTTCCTCACCCTGCAGTGAATTCACCATTCACCGCAGGGTCCCCGAAGTGCAGGGAGTCGGCCGCCGAATGCTGCCGCCGCAAACCCGTGGCTTGCAGTTTTAAGAAAAAAAAAAAACAAAAAAACTACTGAATGAAAATGTCTGGATTTTGCATATAAGGTCCTATGATGGATAATAAATAGGTCTGTTACAGAAAAAAGAACCGCTATTTAAAAAAAGGGAAATTTTTTTGCCCAAACAACTCTGAAAAAGGACTAAAAAGGTACTAAAAAATAAATAAAGAGACTTTTTACTGCAGATTAAAATAATAAATAGTTTATTAGATATTGTATAAAAACGGAAATATTTTTAACATTGAAACCTATGGGGTAAATGAAACCACCGAACATCAGGGCATTTCACTGACATTTCTCTGCTGTTCGGTGTTCTCTGAATAGATTAACCATTACTTCTCTATTGGGATTTGCACTGCCTTCGAACAGCACCGTACCTGCTGGCAGTTCGCCAAAATTTGTGTGTGAGCATATCACAGAGCAGTGGCGTACTTAGGGGAGGGGAAGGCCGCCTCAGGTACCAGTGATTATTGGAGTGTCATTAGGGGGCACTAGGAGATGCCACTGTCACTGTGTGTCAGCTTTGAGCGGTGTCCTCAAACAACGACCGGTGGAGCAGGGCATTTGCATTAGGAGAATAAAAATCACGCTCTCCTCCCCTGCCCCGCAGCAGCTCTAGGAGAGGGGGATGTGATTTGTGTGCAGAGAGAGAAGATGACAGTAAACGGCAGGTAAAGGAGGGGGTTATCAGCAGAATATGAAGCCCTGTCTGCTTACTGCTGTTTAAAGTGGACCTTTCCTTAACCAGCACTGCAGTGATCAGAAATTTGTCACTGAGCCGCCCGGCTCCTGGTGAGGTCCTGCATAGAGGGGGCCATGCTGCATTCACTGTATCACCAGGGAATAGGCAGCCCAGGGTAAACAGGGAAGAGGGAGTCTTAAAAAATTGGAGTAGTAAAGAAAAAAAGACCATAGCAGCATCTCATACCTGCAAAACACACACCCATTCTCTGCTCAGCAACTCCAATCCACAAAAACATCCACCCAACACACACTCCAATCACACAAAACCAGCCACCCACAACTCCCATCACACAAAACCAGCCACCCATACAACTCCATCACACAAAACCAACAAACACCCTACTCCCATCACACAAAACCAACAAACACTCAACTCCCATCACACAAAACTAGCCACATGTGTACTTTTGTTCATAGCATGAGGATGGATATGTTGTGAGTTTGCAAAATCACTTAAAAATAACAATTATTCGGCGGAGCTAACTGCCGACGAGGAAGGTCACGTTCTGAGGAGCTCCTCGACCATAGAAGCTTATGTGACATATTTTGGTGATTCCCTCGTGGGATTTAAACGTACTGGACGGTGACAGGAGGTCCCTACAGCCCTCTGACTCGGACTGGGATCTTGCTGAGTCGTGCTAGGTGGAGATCTTGGAGTGCGGTGACTTTGGGCCTACCTCGGCTATCTGCTTGCGGCGGCCATCTTGGGCCTATTCATCCCTGCTCCGGCCGTGCTGAGTGACATTCTCCCTTCTGATACAGCGGGTGATGTCTCCCTAGACCTGTCGCGGCGCTTTGGATTGTGGTGCGATATTTATCTAGCCCGGACGGAGGTGATACAGCAGGGAGAGGCTTACTGCGGGAAACACACGCCTGGCGGCCATCCTGGTGGATTCTCCCCCGGCAGAGATACTCCCGGTGGATTGGTGACCCAGACTGCCGCATCTCCATGGGTAAGAAGTCGGGTAAGAAGCCCTTCCCATTAGAAGGCCCACGACAGCTGGACATCCGAGATGCGCTGGGAGAGGGCAGGCGTAAGAGACAGGGAGAACCCCATACATACCGGTCTCCCACGATGAGCTCGTCCGAGGAGGAGGACCCATACTGGTCGGAGGCCTCGGTGGTGGCGCGGCACTCGCCCCGGGCACCGGAGGCAGGCAGACGGTCAGCTGCAGAACCCAATGGTCGGAGGACCCCAGTGGCGCGCCGGCTCGAGTCTTCTGGTCCCCCTGTCCCTGCGGAGGTTACTCCGACTGCTCCTGGGAGGCGAAGAGACGCAGACCGCGTGTCCTTCACTAGGGACGATATACGTGGCCTACTGGGAGAAGCACTTGAGGAGATGAGAGCGGTGTGGCGCGCGGACTTTGCAGCCTTAACAACAGAATTGACGGATGTCAAAGGGAGGCTGAAGACAGTAGAGGCCCGGGTTGAAGAGATAGTAGCGACCCAGACGCTCCTCGCGCCACAGGTGGATTCACTGCAGTCGCAGGTGGCGGCGCTTACGGGAGCCGTGGAGGCGGCTGAAAACCGCCATCGCCGGAGAAACGTTCGTATCCGGGGGATCCCGGAGACGATAGCCGATGATGCCCTGCTACCGCTTATTAACAAGTTGGCGTTGCACGTGATCGCTGCGCCGTCCGGGACTGTTTTTCACAACGTTTTCCGACTACGTAAGGCGACTACAGCTCCGGTGGACTCCCCCCGCGATGTGCTAGCGGTGGCGGGAAATGAGACAGATAAACGGCGCCTGATGTCGGCTCCCGCAGCTCGAACCCCAATTGTTTTTGAAGAGATGGTTTTGTCACTGTTTAACGATCTTCCTTTTGTGACCTTGATAGCTCGCCGGCAATTCCGAGAAGTCTCGGCGTTCCTGAGGAACCGTGGGGTTAGATATAGATGGGGGGTTGCAGGTTCTATGTACATAAATTATGACAACCTGTCTCACCTGGTGTCCTCCCCTGAGGCCGCGTGGTCCCTGCTTCACTCCCTGGACCTCTCCCCTGCCCCGGTGTCCCCCAGCCTTGTCCCTGGGGTTCCTCACCTCCGATGCTAGATCCGGGATAGAATCGGACGTGGAATAGCACAGCCTGGTGCTTTAAACTAACAGGATTCTGCTCTCATTCCGCTTTCTCCCCTCTTTGTGATACGGACCGTTCTGCTTCTCGCTGATATTTGCTATTTTTCTTTTTGATGCCGTCTATTGCCTTCATGAAAGTCGGAGACTTTTCTAACTACATGGGGTATATTTCACTTATAGCGAACTCTGTTGGGGGTTTTCTTTCTCTCTCCTATATTTTTACAAACTAGATGCCTTTCGCAGCCTTTTTCATATCTTTCTGGTTTTTGGTATTACGCAGAGGATATTTTTATTTGCAGAAGACCTGTTTTTGTTTTTCTCATATCTATGGATGTATATTAATGGTCTTATGGCTTTTGTGTGACATATTCGATGACTTAAGGAGGCCCTGCAAGGCCTTCATTTTATATTTGTTCTATACCTATTGTTGCAGCATTCGTAAATAATTCTCTTTTTTCCCCCTTTATTTTTTTTTTTTTTTTTTTCTTCTCTCTCCATTTACCTGCGGAACATTTTTATTTTTATTTTTACTATTATTATTATTGCCCACTTGTTTTCTACTCATACGCCGCTCCTTTATGACGACAATCCCCCCCCCTTAAGTTTTATGTGCTTTTGAGATTGTAATATCTGGCCCTGCGAGGCCGACCCTGTTGGTCAGTCTGTGACCCTTTGATTACAGAATAAAATTTTATAAATAAAAAAAATAAATAAAAAAAATAACAATTATTCAAAACAAATCTACAATCGCCTCTTATTGCACAGCACAGGACGCATGATCCACCATCGGCAGATTCATAATATATCATTATTATATGTATACGTCATGTCCTGCCAGAATGCTATAACTAAAAATATTTTTTGGGGGAAAAAAAAAAACACGCACTGTTTTTAAAACATTTTAAAGTTGGAGGGGGTGCTAAATATAGGATCCGCCCCAGGTGCCAAATGTTCTAGGTACGCCCCTGCCTCCTGCATCTTAGTACACAATATCCAAACAATACCCACACTTTATGCCAGGAGGAATATGCTGTTAATCAAGTGGATGATTCATCTACTTCACATATTTACTGAAGACATCTGCAAATCTCAAACATTACTAGCTGTCCCGTGCAAACTTTATCAGCGGTCCCATATCATTACTCCCCACAAACGATTTCCACATTAAATATTTCCTATTTCATGCTTGGTGAAAATATAAATCATACCAACAGACTTATTCAGTTGCACGTGAGATTTGAAAGGTTTCAAAATACCTGACAGACTCAGTTCTGACTCCAATTTCCGGGCTTTCCTCATACACCAGAAGTTGCTCAATCTAGTCTTACTTCTCCCTCCACTAAACAATAGGAAGTGGTTGCCTGAAAGAAAAATTTAAGTATGGAATCAACTGTCCCCATTACCATACAACAAATGTTACTGGTGACCTAAAACTGCTGCGATCTGACTAGGGAAACCAGGCAAACTGTAAAGCTATGAGCCGTTGTCCATTCTCAGTGTTGTCATTTTTGTATTGATGGTCCCTGAAGCCAAAACTACTCAGTCTATAAAGGTCAATTGAGTTGACAATGAGATATGAACACTGAGGATCCAACGAGCCAGACAATGAGATGGAATGCAAGGGACATCCTAAACCATGCTTTAAACATGGAACCATCATGAAAGTGGCTTGCTTCGGTTTTCAGCTGTTGTAATTCTCATTATTACCATTAATATAGCGCTAACAGTTCATATAGCCATTTACAATAAGGATTGTGGAATTAAACTAGAACAAAGGGAGTTACCATCCTATTATTGGTTCTAGCAGGTGTCAGAAATGGTGAGGAGCATGGTAATAAAGCTATGAATCCAATACTGTGAGAAGTAGGTGGATTGGTCAGGAATGTGAGATGTTAATCTGAAATTACGGGTTGAGGGATTTTTAGAAGAAATGAAGATTAGGGCGCGTTTAAGGTAGGTTATTCAAGAACAGCACCGGTCCTGTTAAGATTTGGAGGCGCAAGTGGAAATGGGTGCCTGGAATGACAGTGTGATGCCTGGCATTGTATTCAACACTGCAGCACCCTTCTGGATGTGTTCAAATTGAGATCAGCCCACTTGCAGATATTTTCCCCCAGATATTGTATTTGCCAATGGAATTATTTTTTCGGCAATAGTATTTCAATACTAAAAGCAGCATTGACAAGTGTCTGACTTCAATAACTCTGAAATAGTTATTTGAAAGAAAGTGAATTGCACTAAAAACCCTGCAGTATAGAGTTTAAAAGGGTGCTTGTTGACCCAGTGAGGCCAATCACTCCAACACAATGAAGAATTAAGGAAAGAGATACCAGATACTCCATGTTTCAATCAGAACAACCTATGAGAAAGGTGGCTTTGCCAACCTCCACATTGAGTCCTCCTTGACTAAGAACTACCTTGCAAAGGTGGAGTATCTAGTACCACCATCTTCGTTAAGCCAGTTGAAACAAAGCCACAGACCTTTTAATTACAGGACTTGAAGGTCCATCTTCAAATATGGGACCATCCCCAGATCCTGTGCTTCCAGGCCAAATGATCTCCGTGCCCAGTCTTGCGCCCCAGCATTAAGTCTTCACAAACAATTACATTTGCTAACAAATTGCTGAAGCTATAGGTTTGCTTTAGCTTGTATTATGACGTTCAGAAGACTGTACAGGTATACAGGCTAGTGAGAAAAGTGTCTGTCTAATAAGCAACGTAAACTGTAATAGCATTCCTACAGAGTCTAATAGACTAAACTATAGGTATTTAGTGACACCACATGGTCACATCAGGTAAGACCTAGTTTTAACGGATCCCATTCAGATCTCTTGCATTGCTGGTCACTTTGTGCTTGCATTCCTGAAACCCCTGCTTTTCAGTACATATTTTGCTCCTTATTCATTCTGTAGCGTCAACTTTTTAGACTTCTTTGATTAAGGATTTTAGGGCAACACTAAGGAAAAGAAAAATACTTTACTTGGGCCACTCTAAAGTAGGTCTAAGACATGAATGTGACGGAAAAAACAAACTTTAGTATCAGTATCTATAGTACAAGGGCATTACACCCCCCTTGTACTATTGCACTGCAAATTCTCATGACAGACTAGTGCAGAGGAAGAATGGTTGTTATCCTTTATATAGTGCCACAAATCCTGCTTTACAAGATCAGTGTACAAGGAGTTGATAAATCAGAATACCACACATGGATGATATGACCAGATGCAGGGGGACGCTGTTCCCAAAGGCACTTACAATCTGACATGTGCAAGGTTGAGTTAGGCAAAACTATATGGATGCACCTAAGGATATTCATTGGCAGGGTCTGAGTGGGATTGTGTCGTCTTCCCATGATGCAGTGCAGCAACCTGGCGGTTAGGGTCAACCCACTTCTCAAAGTCAAGACTTCACAGTTGTATTGTAGGGATGTGCTGACCGGGATTTACCTTGTTTCTCTACAGTCGAAGGGTAGAGACGTTACCTATTAGCTGTGGAGTGGTTTACCAATAGTATCTTGCCGAAGGACAGTTACTGGAGAGGTGCTCTGGCCGGGATTCAAACCTGGGTCTCCAAGCAGTGGATGTTACCTCTACTCCATCCAGGGCGGCCGTTAAGATTGATGCTTTCCAAATCCCCTTATCTTCCGTTCAAATAGGAGGACTTACTTTTGGATTCAAAAAAAATCAGCTCAGTCTATCACTTCTGGGGATGTGAAATCAGCTGTCTGCGAAGCGACCAAGATTTCAGCCCAGAAATTTATTTATATATTTATTTTCGATTGTGGTTAAAGTGAATGAGTTGACGTCTTTACGAGCGCGCTGAGGTGTTTTGTTGCAAGTCTGTTAAATCGGATAGGCTGAAAACTTAGTGATGCACGGCCTTCAGCATGTGATGGCACACAGACCTCCCATTTTGAACCTGTTGACTTCACCAGAAGTGACAGAATTGCCTGATCTGACAAACACCCTTGCTGCCATTTGTTCTGATTTCCTCTCTTCAGGTCTGAAAACTTGTGTAATGTTAGACCAATAAAAAAAAAAAAAAGTACATGCCTTTATGAAGTGGTCTTAAATTCCTTTGGATTTTGAAATGCAGAGTAAACTTTTCCCATTTGTAAAGCAAGCTTGCTAACAAACTAGAGAAAGACCATTAATATCCACTATAAAAGGGCACTTTGGCTTTTTTGCAAAACCACCCCTGTGGGTAGGGTGACCCCACAAATTCCCTATTTTATAATTAAAAAAAACGTAACCATATTCTGCAGTCCATAAATACAAAAAACATGCACAAGTAAAATATCTACAGAAAGAATGAAGGGCAACTTTAAATTTCCCTTTTGGGATTGCTTAAGCCAGTGGTTCGCAACCTGTGTACCCTCAAACTGTGGGTCCTAAGTCGCGACCCAAAAATGTAATTTCTGAAACATAACTTATTCCACAAAACTAAAAAAAGTGAATACATTGTAAACAATTTTGTAAACAGGGATTATTTCCAAAAATTGATTAGTTCTGGGATTACTGCACTAATGAAAATGCTGTTGAGGCAAAAACCCAATAAAATAAACTAGTTGAAACAGGAAATTAGAAATTATGGGAAAACTGGGGAAGCTTCTTGCTCTTCGACAAAGCAACTCTAACGTGCGTTCTGGCGCACTTAATCACGGCCGCACTAGCAGCAAATGACGGGCAATGACAGCCAATATATGAAGTACGGTCGCACGAAAGTCCGACCGCGCAACGCAAGTGGAAAATGAACGCATTTTTTCGAGAACGCAGAACCGCTAGTACGGACGTACAGAGTGCACTGCGCCCGCTAGTGGTGTGTGTGATTTGGAGACGTCAGACCCTGCTCGTGTCCGGCCAACATAACGTCCAGACACAAAAAGTTTCCTGGTTTGGATTCGTAAAACATACGCACGAAAATGCGCATCGTATGACCGTTTTCGCATATTCCGTGAAAAAAAATACATCAATGCGTTCGGACGCACTTTTTTACGTTCAAGTGTAAAAATTCTTTCGTTTGAATAAAAAAGATATTAAAACAAATACATCTCTTCACAGCAGCGGCATCTTGCCCTCCCAGAGCCTACACAATTTGCATAGCTGAACGCTACACTAATCGCGTAAGCTAAAGCTAGCCAAAAGTTTTAGATGTCTGCAGCTCGCGTCTGGCGCTACCTACTTCCCGAACCCAGTGCCAGCTGGGTGGAGTAGAGGTAACATCACTGCTCTGCGTGGAGAGAACCTGTGGCGATGTGGGTTTGATCCCGACGATCACCTCTCGTAAGTGTCCTTGGGCAAGACACCTAATGGTACATACTCGCCACCCAGGACATATTTTAAAAACCTAGAGAAATCTCCATGTAGCCTTCCTGGTAAAATCCTTTCTCAAAAAACACACACCTTTCAGAGCCTTAGAGAGGCACGGAGCAATGGAATGGCTGGGACCAATGGGAAAGCACCATTGGTACAAGCCATTCGAAAAGCATCCCATGCATTGATTGACGCAAGATGGTCATGTGACCATCCTCATCTTGCAGTCAGTGGGTGCGGGGCTGTGGCCTCAGTATAACTGTTCACTGTGGCAGCACCTCCTCCCTGCATGTGGAGGGGGCAGTATGTGGCTGCATGGAGTGGCGACGCAGATCCTGGGGAGTACTAAGGCTAGGGACAGATGAGCGCATTTTCTGCGGCCACCGTCAAAATGTACGTCGATGCGTGCGCACGCATTTTTTCACGGAATACACTTAAGTGGTCAGACGATGCGCAATTCTGGACGTATTTCATGACGATGGGGTGAAAAGAAGTCTAGGGAAATCCGGCTGTTTGAACGTTATGTTGGCCGCACACTAGCAGCGTCTGACATCTCCTAATCACGCACACACGCTGCTATGCGGCCGCAGCGCACTCTGTACGTCAGTACCAGCGGTTTAACGTTCTCGAAAAAATGCGTTCATTTTCCACTTGCGTTGCGCGGCCGGACTTTTGTGCGACCGTACTTCGTATATTGGCTGTCATTGCCCGTCATCTGCTGCTAGTGCGGCCGTGATTATGTGCGCCAGAACGCGCGTTCGCACTGCCTCAGTCTGACCCTAGCCTAAACCTACATAACCTGTCTGATACTATCCAGTGCCTCACCAGCCACAGACCTCACTGCACGTCCCTGGTATGCAGGGAGGCTGGGATTAGGAAGAAGTTTGATTCTGAGAATACTCAGTGTACATTCTACTTTTCTGCAGGGATTATCACATCAGGAAGAAGGCAGGAGGAGTGAGCATTATAGAGTAAAAGGGAGAGTGATAGAGGAAGATACAAGGACAGACGGACAGACAGAATAACATTCAGAAAGAAATATGGATAGGTAAAAGGAAAAACCGAAAGGGAAAAACCACAAATATATGTAGGGAGACACCCCCCTTTACCCAACAGCCTTTTGCTTCCCTGAGATGTGCAGTGTTAGCAGTCAGTAGAATGCTCTGGACACATGTCAGTCCTTGTTGGCAGTACAGAGCTGCTGCCAGTCACAACCCTCACCTTCCCATTACAGATTCCCTCCCCCCCACCTGGTTATTAGAGCATCTTACGTGATGCAGCAGGTCCCAGGTGGCGTGTTGCAGCTGGATCTGTAGCTGAGGGGGCGGGGCTATCCCTGCTTCCCTCACTAACTGCCTGCTGGAACTTCACCTGGGGGAAGATCCGGCATGTGGTTGCTGTGAGGGCGGCAGGCGTGCCACCTGGGACCCACTGCTGCAGGTAACCTGCAATCAGCAGGTCCCAGGCATTCGAGAGACCTGGGGTCACTTGCCTCGTGACCCAATCCGCCCCTGGTCGTGACCCACTACTTGAGATACTGGCTTAAACTAGGGAGAAAAAAAAAAGCCATGTAATGGCTTCCCTTTCCCATGATGGGATGCCAAAAAAAAAAAAAACACGCACACTATAGCAACTTAAGCAAATTGAGTCACAATGTCAAAGCTGAAGATTAAATGCACACAGTAATGTTGACAAAAAACTGTATAGCTCAAGAAAATTAAAGATTTTTTGGTTCAAGCTTCTTAGAACCCAGATGAAGGAACTGGACTTTTTGTAAAGATTCAGATGAAATTCCAAAAGATGAGGCACTTGTGGGTGCCTACTCAAAGTGAAAGCTTTGAGCCCAGTTGTGCAAGAGCATGAATTACTCCCGGCAAGAAGTGTGAAATGCTATGCATTTAGGCCCCGTTCACACCTGGGGTGTTTTACAGCGCGTTCGGGTGCGCTGTAAAACACGGAAATCCCACGCTTTCCTATGGGGCCCGTTCACACCTGGGAGTTTTACAGCACGTAGGAACACGTTCTAAAAACGTCTTACACCCAAAGAAGTACAGGAGCTTCTTTGGGGCGTATTGCAGCGCATTCGCAGCCATAGACTGCAGTGTGAACGCACTGCAATGAGCATTCATTATGTTCGCTTGATATGCGCTTCAAAACCGCGTGTATTACTCACCTCAAAAAACGTGCAGGTGTGAACGCAGCCTTAGGGCCTAGTAAAGGCTAATGGGTCTTTCCACCAAAAGTAAAAAATTTGACATTTAGTATGAAATGCACCTCCTAGAACGGGTGAATCATAAATATACAAGAGCCTCGAGATAGGAATATTGCTCGGCTGCCCCAGCATTCTGGTTATGTGTAGGATTCCTCAAATTTAACTCTGATGAAGCGGTAACATCTGCAACAGGGAAACGGGGTGATATATGACCGGTTTATTTTGTCTGGGGATTTAACACTTTGATGACCAAATACTTCTGCACCAGGTGCTGTGTGAAAGCTGTAGGGATTAAGAGGGACATAGAAGTATGCGATTCAATCTACACATCCCTGAACCCTTGTTAAAATCTGTCTCCAGGCCTCCAGCTGAGGAATCCTATACAATACCAGTACTCCGAGGTAATCAAGCAATATTCTGTCTGCGGATTTAACCCATTACTTGAGATCTTAATCACTAATGCTTCCATACAATACACTGACAAGACAAGAACAGAAAAGATCATTTGCAGATAGAGGGATGTGTGCGCTAAAATTATGGATGATTCAATCTACAAATCCCTGACCTAGTTTAAATCTGTCCCTTTGAGGAATCCTATACATTACCAGAATGCAGGGGTAGCCAAGTAATAGTCCTATTATTTCAAGGCTCTTTGTATATTGTGTGATAAATAGTAATTAACCCCTTCTAGGAGGCTCATACTGAATGTCCAATTTGACAGTTTAATCCTGTACCCAGTTTGGGTTTCTCCCTTTACACCCCCCCGAAGTGCGTTTTATGAATGGGTTTTTCCACTTTGAATAACCCTTTCAAACTGCAATTTCTGGCAGTCTAGGAATCTGTCAATTTGCCAAATACAGTTAAATATGGTGCAGTTTACTGCCAGCGAGCTTTTCCCCATGGAGAAGTAATGGTTAGTCTATTCAGAATGCCAAACTGCACTGAAGGGTCAGTGAAACACCTGATTTGAGATGCAGTGCAGCAGGTTTAAAAACAGACAAATCCCATTTGACGCAATGGATCAAAAAAAATCTGACTGCTGAAAGAAACTTTAAAAAAAAAATTTAAAGGCTGTTGGTTTTAAGAAGAGAGTTCTGGTTTTCCAGCAGTTTGGCAGCTCCACTGGGACCCTATGGCTAATGGTGACATTGCTGCAGGATTGGCGAACTGGAATTTCACTGAAACTTCAGTTCTGAATAAGCCGTCACTTCTCAAAGCAAAAATTTTTGAAGTTTAAAACATCTATGCAAAAATTTAGTTCCTAAATTACCAACTACAAATTTGAAGGCATTTATTCAGCGTTGAACGCTACTGGTTTCAGTAGTCCTCTTTATTCTGAGGAATTTTTTTCCTCTGGATGAATTTCAAACACTACACCAAAATATAAAGCTTTATAGAAAACTCATGCCGATTTCAGTATGGAACCAATCTCTGTATTTTAATGTATTAACCATTTGGGATTAATACTGCCCAACATGCAGTTAGACCTAAATTGAGAATTATGCAGTGGTAGCTGTGCAGATCTGTTTGAACTAGTTTAAATGGCATCCAAGTAGAGATATAGCTCCCATTTAAATCCCACCTTTATTGGTCAGTCGCCTTAAGGAAAAAAGCACAAGATCTAGAAATCCCCAAACAGGATTCTTACACTTTCTAAATTAGAGTTTTTATGTGTGACTTTGCAGCCCAATGCTACTCTTCCATGCATTTGACATGTGTGATTAAGTGGCTTGCTTGACTCAATGCTGATGGGTAGGATGCGGCAGTCCTTCAAATGTGAAGCATATGCGCTGATGTCAGAAATCAGAATATCGGTTTGTGCTCTATACATGTCAGAATTGAGTGCCTAGGGCAGCACAAACCAAAGCCCTACCCTTGCAAGGGCTAAAATGCAGCTGTCACCACATAAGGTTTTTCCACTTTAGCATTAAACTCTTGGAACCTCTGGGAAGCGTAGTGGATAATGCACTTAGAACCAGTATAACTCAACTGTTGATGGCCATCTATTGTTTATATACTAGATTTGTTACTGAATGTTGGAGACCGATTGGCAAACACTGTCAAATTTGCTCCTTTGTAGAGCAGTGTAGCAGTTCTCAGGCACAAGTTTGAATGTGAGGGAAGATCTTCAAAGTTAAAGACAAGACACAGGTAGCCAGTTGCTTTGTTTATTAAAATTGGATATGCCTGCGTTCACAGAACGCCTTAGGATGTGTGCAAATCACAATTCGTTACAAATAAAAAAAGGTAAAAATGTTAAGGGAAATTTAGTTTCCACTTTTATAAAAAAAATAAAATAGGACATTAGAGTCCCACCATAGCAGAAAATACTGGCGCATCTGTGAATAAAAACAAAAGTGAGAATTGGTTAGAGTCAATTCATAGATGTCCCTGCTGTACATTTCAAGGACTAGACGTTTGGTTAGTTCCACTACAAAAGGTACCCTGTGAGAATCCAACTTAAATGCACAAGTCAGTGACCATTTCCCTTTCAATAAATCCCAACCTTTGAAAGAAAAAAAAAAAAGTTGCTGAGTGGTGTTATGGTATATGAAAGTAGATTGCACTGTTCAGCATTTATGACATAACATCCAAAACTCCCCCCCCTTCTGCTGTTTAGTGTTCAATACGAAGATTATGGTCAGTGAAGCTTCCAGACTCGAAGACCGTTCTACTCAAAGAGCTAGTCTTAAACCTTTATTGGACCAATGGTACATTTATCACCATGTTCTGGTATAGGGTACCTGACTTTCCTAATGGGGGCAGGGAGTGTAATGAGGACAGGTTTTTGAAGAAATATGCCATAAAGACTAAGGCTAGTGTCAGACGAGCATCTTTGGAGATCAGAAGCAACGTCAGAGAGTAGATGTTCCTTCCACTTGACGCCCGCCTGGCCACATCGCTGAGCGCACTCAGTTTGATCCTCCTATGGAGGATCGTGCGTCCTACTGCACCGACAGGCTTTGATAACAGACGCTTGTGTGTGCAATTTGTACATGCGCACAAGCATTTGACTGGCCCTGTTGCAGCGTCACAATGCTGTGAAGGACGCCAGTAAGCACGTCAATACGGGTGCACATAAGGTTGGCGTCAGAGCGCACTAAGGTACACGCTTAAAGTTATTTAATATCAGATGGCACCAGTATCGCAGCCTACACAAGTGTAAGGTCTTCAAATTGCGATATGTGTTTGAACTCAGGATTTGTGGGATTCCAGTATTTATAGGGTGCAATGTAGTCAAAGTATTTTGGAAGGACCTAGTTCACCCTAAAGTGAAAAGGTTCAAGGTACAAACCCTCAAGTAAAGCTTGCTCTGGTTAGTTCAGCTGAGGTGACCAGTGTTTGGTATATCAGGGATCAAGAGCAACTAGTATTTGTTGCAACTTTAGGTGATGTTATAGCAATGTGGTGCAGCAATACAAAGCCGATTGTATTCCCCATGGCAGCTTTTTGACCAAGTTTTTAATTTTGAATCTGGAGCTATTAAACACCATTGTAACTTTAGGTTTGCAATAAAAGTAAAAGGCAAGACAAAGTTTAAAAGCTCAGGTAATGAAAAAGTCAAGTTTTAAGGGGAGGCTGCAAACCAGATATAGAATGTTAGATTGCCATTAAGAGTAGTCTGTTATCATTAAGGTCATGTCAATAAGAAGGTTGACTTTACTTTTTGGGCTGTTCTGGTTCTCTGGCTCAGGAACTTTCCAGTCCATCTTGCGTCCCTTCTCATAAAGCCCTTTCAGCACCTTGCGGAAATTCTCTGGTTCGGTCCCGTTCCTGCTCAACTCCAGGTATTTGCGATAAAGCTGCAAAGCTGTACGAGCATCTTCAATACTGTCATGGGTCTCCCCTTGGATTTTAAGATCTGCAAGTTTAACCAGCAATATGTCAGTTTTAAAAAATTAATTTATCTGGTTTAAATTGCCACTGTGCACTTGTCAGATATGAAAGATTTCAGTCTCACCAAGAAAGTACCAAGCCAGGTAACGAAGAGAGATCATCCTCTTGCGTGGAATGTGAAACAAGTATACAGTATCAATCACCTGATCTTTTGGAACCTGATGGAAAGCGGAGTTTACCATGTGTCCTATAAACTGAGCCAGCACATTTGGAAGATTTAAGAAAATGTCCTACCATGAGATTTATAACACGGAAGTCTTTCTGCAACCCATGACCCACAAACTTTACTCCCACATCAATGAGGAATCTTAGTTTAAGGTATGTGGATTTAAGTGTTGTCAAATGCTTGGATGAGATCTTTGCATCCAAGTCTCCTGGTTTAATGCCAGAGTATTGTGTAAGGTAGTCCACCACCTATGAGTGTACAAACAAAAACGTGTTAATCCGAAGAGTTCATTTTATAATATTTACATACAATGAGATCGCAAGTCACCTGTTCCTGTGTAGATATGTAGTCATCAATGAAAGGTACACCCTCATTGGGACCTTGTCCCCTCACACAGGTGATACGGGCCACAGACATCTGACTTGGTTTTATTGTAGACTTTGTACCATCACTGCGAAGCTCTGCCTCTTCCTGAAGTAAATATAGCAGACTTAGAAACAGGAAGATCAAGTGTTGTGAAACCAGAATCTAAAGACTAATAAGTTACTTTCCAGGATAGCCAAGAGGAAACAATTGTACCTGATTGAGTGTAACAAACTCTGCATCAAGTCCCACCAATTCTCCAGCCTGTGGCATCTCACTTCGTAACAAAGGAATGAATGTGGCATGGCATTTTCTCTGTTTCCTTGCCAAAGAAGCCTCAGCCAGCAGCACGTTAGCTTCTATTGGGTTCTTTACTGGAAAGCAAAGTTAGAATCCATAAACACCTGTGTTTAAGCTTAAAATCCCACCACAAATTCTAAGGTCAGCCTTAAGTTCTTACTTTGCAAATTGTATTTGGAGCTTAAGTTTCTTTTTGAGTAGTACAAGATTGCAGGAACCTTCCAGGACATTTCATACTGTACAGCCTCACACTGAGGATTAAATAAAGCGTTAGTCCCAGACACCATTTCTGGTGTTCATGCATTGAATGCAATTGTTGAGGCCTGATAGAGAATGAAGTTAAATTTCAACTAAAAAGTAGCATTTGTTATGGCAGTTTGCAGAGGTGAAAGCTCTGACTTGAGAAGTGCAGCCATGTAGGTCTGACTGCAGAAACTGGACGAGTGGGATAACCAGGTTATTTACCCAGAAAACTGGCTGGCGTAGAGGTAACATCACTGCTCCATAACTGTGGCAAGAGACTGGAGACACTGGTTCGATCCTGGCAAGAGCAGCTCTCCAGTAAGTGTCCTTGGGCAAGACACCTACCGTTACCACCCAGGACATACTTGAAAATTAGAAATCAAGGTATCCTTCATGGTAAAATCCTTTAAAAATAAGGGGGGGGGGTGCAGACACATTGGCCCTCCAAATGTGTGAACTAAACCTCCCGATGGTCAATTAGATTGAAGACTTGTGGATTAAGCAGTTCCAAGGCATCTTAAAGTTGCCTACACTTATTTTAGAAGATTCATGGCACAAGGGACAATATCACATTATCACCCCTTTCAACTCAGGGCACAAGATGCCAGTGTCAAAGTCATTCCATTTCTTTTAAACAAAAGCATAGTTAGTTGGGCGTCAAGCACCAGCATAGATTTAAGGTGCAAAATCAGAACCATCAAGTATGAGGCTTCATACAGAAATTCAAGTACGCAAACTCAAGAGTTTCGCGTTTTATCCCAAAGTGGAGAGCCCTTCAAAAACTGAAATAACCTGATGCTTGACTTGAGAATTGCCTGGGCCAAACCTTAGCCAAAAAAGGCAAATATGAGCAGCATTGATAAAAGTTAGGTTTCACAGCAAGAGCCTTGTATGATTAAGGCCTTTGGCCAAGAGTTTTATCCTTTTCATACAAGGATTTTCTAGACTTGGTAACGCTAGATGTATATATTCTTTTAATATGGACTCCAGGATCATCAGGAATGCCACTTGATTTAACGGATTCAGCGCTGCGGAATATGCTGGCGCTTTATAAAGAATAATAATAATAATAATATAATAATAATAATAAACCAGGCAAGCCAACAAGTGATTGAATAAAGTTGCATGGCACTTACTCTGCCCTTCACTAGCAAGCAATAAACAAAATGACTGTAGGCTCTGGCTGTGAAGTCTTTGCCTCTTCTCCCCAGAGAAGCTTTTCCTTAGAGTGGTTTTAGGCACAGTATTTCTGTAACTTACCTTATCAACTGGTTCAATGAGAAAGTCATTAAAGAGGTACCACTGCTGGTGTGTGACTCCCTAGAAATACAAATGCAGTCTGTTAGCTACACTGACTAAGTGCATTATTAGATTTGAGCCCATCAGTAAGATTTCCCAAAGAAATGCTTTTGAAGAAGTCTTCATGCTCACCTCTTTTCTTTGATGGTAGGTCTCTCCCACTTTGATATGTGCTACCAGACTTCCTCCCATTCGCTGATCCAAGATATGAGCAACAGTTGCCGTAAGGTCATAAATATTTGTATCTTCATCTGATGGCTGTGTAGTAGAGGTGTTCAGTTTACCATACATTTGTGTAACAATGCACACTGTCTAGCTCTAGAACAGTGGCTTTGGGACAGGTTAGCAAAGACAGTTGGCCAATTACAAGCCACTTTGTACAATAGACCAAGAAGCTAGCCAACTTTCAATGTTTTATGTAAATCACTGATGGGCTAGTATTTGGTGAAGTCCAAGCAATGGCAGGTGGCGAGACAACTTCTAAATTAGGCTATGGTACATGGTGTTTGTTGCCACCATTTGCATAGCACCGATTAACTGCATTACAAATCGGATTTAAAAAAACCAAGCTGCCCTTTGCTTTGAGTCATAACTGACAACCCCAGAAGATTTGGTAGAGCAGGGCTGTCAAACTCCAGCTCCCATGATTCCCTGGCGAGCTGTCGCATTGAAGAAATTCTGGGAATTGTATATCAATATAGGGGAGGGGGAACGAGTTTGACAGCCCTGTGGTAGAAACTTCAAATTCTACATGCAGGCCTTAAGTTTAGAACAAATTCCAATGTTCCCTCTACACAAGTTTATAGCCGTGCGAGATGTGAAACTCATGATTTTGTTCATTGGAAAAAAAAATGCATGCAAATGCCTGAAGTGTAATGCTCAGGTTGATCCTCTAGGCCATGAATCTTGAGATCACTGCCAACCCATAAAAATATGGCAAGGGTGTGCAGACTACTGTGCAAGAACCACATTTAGAACATTTCTAAAAAGGGGTCAACTCAAGTTATACACACCATTGTATGGAGCGGTTTGTGCTAGGAGACACTTGAAAATTTGGTTTGGGTATTTTACGATCTGTAATACATACCTCATCGGTCTCTGAGCAATTCAGGACCTCAAGTTTCTTGTCCTTTGAAAGCTTCATTTTTAGAGAATAAGGAATCCATACACTCCGAAGTTCTTCAACAGAGGGAGCAAAGGGTGCACATGTCTCCGGTTCGTACTCTCCCCTAACGATGAGGAACAATGTCAGGTCAGAAAGGAATGTGCCCAGTCTCCAGGAAAACAAAGGGCATTTTAAAAACCTGCCCCATCTCTACTAAAAACCAAAAGACAGAAGCTCAAGACAGACGTGTGTCAGGCTCTTCAGTAACATTATGAAGTCTTCAAGTGTGCATTTTCTCTAGTCACATTTGGGGGGGGGGGCCTCAGATGTCCATGCACAGCTTATGAACTCCCAATACCTACTGAACAATTAAGTCTGTACACCAGAAGTCATTTTAATATAAGTTCTTTCTGCAGGTCTGACCTTAAAAACCCTGCCAGCCACAAGACTTAACCATGTCCACTATAGGAAAAAGGTTGTACTTTAGTGTTAATTTTTCTAAACAGAATGTTGCAGATATCTGCATATGCTACAGATTATACATACCATTGTCCAAACACTGGCTCTTTGGGAGGAGGCGGTGGAGGGAACAGCTGTGCGTTTCCCAATGCTTTTTTAAAGGTATACTAGAAAATGTAAAGCCAAAATGTTAAAATTCAGGCAATAACCAAGAAAAGAAAGCACTTTCAAATTTGTTTAGTTATTAACTGACGTATGCCTTCAATAGATTACGTGGTTTTAAAGCACTGTTGCCCATATAGCTAGTATACTTGCGTGTCAGGGACACCGGCCATCTGCAAAGGCACGTCAAATTACCTATGAAGTGAAACATTACACTTACCTCTGCCTGTGCAGTCCAAAACTCTTCTTCCTTGGAGCTATTCACCTCACAGTTTATAACAAGCACATCAGGAAGACGGCGAATATTGCGGGTCTGAACCTGTGGCAAGTCAAGTAGTGTTATTTCCTGTGTCCATTCTACCTCGAGAACAAGCTATAACTTCCAATATTACGTTACACAAGTCCTAAAGGCAGGGCTGTCAAACTCTGGTCCCCTAGAGGTTTCTAAACTCCTATGAGTCCCTGACCATCTATTGCATTGAAAGAATGCTGGGAATTGTAGGCCTTCAATATCGGGGGGGGGGGCTTGGAGTTTGACAGCCATGAGCTAGAGACAGATAATTTCTGAAAAATCTACACATTTCCCATGGAAAAGGGTCACTGACCAAGTTAAGGTCCAAGCAACAGCTTTCCTTGAAGTTCAGGTCAGTTAATCTACACATCCCAGCTTCATACAGCTGATAAAGCGTTACATATGGACCATTAGTATCTACTAATGTTACAAGACCTGAAATTGGGTCTTTTATCTATACAGGTTTAGTCAGCTTGATATAGCAGACCTGTTATTTAATGTATAATCCAAGAAAGGTCATTGTATATTCACATGACGAGCTCTAGGGCCAGTCTTTTTTCCATGAAAATGTCCCACTTACAGAGGGTTGGAATTTTTCGCAGTTTTCACACCAGGCCTGGTTATTCTGCTCTGAACAAATGCTCCTTCTTAACACCTCCACGAATTCATATTCTTGAGTGGGCTTATCTGAAGAGATTAATGGGTTGGAATAATTACTGTGGAAGTATCATGGACAGGTTTTTGTACTGGCACAAGTAGGATATATACCACTTTTGATGTCTGGGTAGGACAAAGTGAATAGGAGAGTTGTGGCTACACGCACTGTATCAGTCCCACATCGGCACATGCTGCAGTTTTCCACCTCACACCCGAATAGTTGACCAGTCACTGGACCTCCTGCAGATGCAAAAGAGCTGGGGAAAGGGGGTCGGGAGAATGTAGATCAACTGAGACAAGTGATCAAAATACATTAGGCACAAACATGGAGCATCCAGGCAGTGATTTGGCAGGTTAGCCAGCCTACACCACCTCCTGTGTCAGTGAAATTGTCATCTTGCCACTTGTGCAATAAGACTTGAGTACTGCAGGTTCAGGACTATCTGGTGAATTAGCTACCCCTTATGGCTCAAGTGTCTCATTAACCATATTAACAATAAGTTGTTCATTTAGGACTAAAGCTTCAGACAGAAGGGACACAACTCATCCTGACCACTTTAGCCAGATCAGGGGAGAAGGGGCACTCACATCCTGTCTAACGTAAAAAGCTGGGTGAAGTAGAAGAGTTTCCGCCATCCCACCCAGCATTACTAGCAGCCAGGATTCTGAATTTCCAGTCACCAGGTCATTAGTGAAGTCAGGGCACAGAATGTGCCTTCTGAGACTGCCTGCAGCAGCAAGTGGTCTTTGGCAGTGATCGGCTCTTGATATGCAAAGTAAGCCACTAGATAAACGAAGTGCAACGTAAAACGAACATGGAGAATGATAAAAATCGATTATAATTGGTCAGACCAAAAGAGGGGATAACCCTAATTAAAATAGCCGATCTGCCGAAACACTGTCGAATCACAATGTCTAACAATTCTAACTTATTAGAACTTGAGAAATTGGACAATTATGATCTGGATCCATTTTAACGAAAAAAAAAAAAAAAAAACACTTTACAAAAGAAAATCTGCTACCCACTGATTATAGGATGCAGTACTGGGATAGAGTGGAAGGAGAAAAAAAAAAAAACACAAAAACACCTGGCTCAACTCTGTAAATATATATGGAACACTATACAACATTCACAGCTATGGTGCCTTCACAATGCTAAAGTGGTATCACATAGATAATCATTTCATGAGGCAATTGTCCATAGTTGTGGTTTGATTCAAGTAATATTTTGAAATAAGATTTCCCTCCCCGGCTATACACACGCATTTCACCACAAGAAGCTAGTCAGGAGTGCTGGGGGAATGTAAGAAATGGTGTGCTTATTTAATTTTGTTTGCATAGGGACTCCCCCTGTTCAGTAATCAATAGAAATGTGTAGCACTTGTGCGCCTCTAAACAGATCACACCAGTTTGACGGGCATAAGATCAAATCAAGGATCAGCATTTTCTGTGGTCATGGAGTTGCATATTTAGCCATGAGAATATACATAGGAATGTGGCGCTTGTCACTCTAAAATCACCAGTTTGATTGGCATAAATTAAATCCAATCAGTGGTCTGCATTTTCTGTGATCATGGAAATATTTAGCCACGAATCGGGTCCACTGTGTTTGCTTATCATCTAGGTTGCTCTATCGAAGCGAAGCATCCTGGGCAAGAAAAGGTGTATAATAGGGGCTGAGCAATAAAAAAATGTTTGTCAGGAGCAAAATTTCCAGTTTAGGGAAAAGCCAACCATTGAGTATTCATTTACAGATCTTGAAATCGTTGCTTGAGAGAACCTATTGTTTAAAAGGGACTTCAATGTACAAGTAGTTGAGGGCACCATGACCCCCAATAAGGGAATATACAGCATTTCGTAGCTTGTATGCCATTCTAATTAACAATAAAACCCCAGAGTGGATGGATCAGCATAGAATTAGTGAACAGAACAGTTCAGGTTTAAAAAATTAGGACTCGTTGAGCACAGTGTACCACATTAATGCAGGGCATGTGTCAAACCGGCCATTCAGGGTGGTGTTGTGCAAGTATATTTGAGTATCCTTTTTCAAAGTTTATATTTAAGTCTTGAGACTCAAGTCATTGGACTTACATTCTTAAATGCCAAGCTATGGAACCCAAGCATACACCATAAAGTAAATTTATGCAGCAACCAATTGTTTTAGACTAACATACAGTGACAAGTGTGCGCAAATCTAGTTTATACAGAAAATACATTGTTTAATACAATCTGCACTGACATTAAGTTTAATGTAACAATTTGAGTAGACAACTGCTACTCAATGGATAAGACACCCATAAGAGTGTCCAACTACAAGTTGTCTAGATGCACCTGTAGGTGAATACACCTAGCAGCACTGTTACTCTGCACTTGTAAGTAGTTAGCAATCAAGTCTTACCACAGTTAAATAAATGGATGGGAAGCATCAGTCTTAAGGACAGCAATTCATGCATTTACACCCTGTACAGCAACTCGTGAGCACAATTCAATATCCATTTACCTGCTGCTTCCAACACCACGATATGCTTGTGGTCCTTCCTGCTCCTGTGTCTCTTGATGTAGCTGAGTAAGGAGGAAACAGCACCAACTCTGAATCAGGTGACCTATGTTTGTCTTTCCAGTTGCCTCATCAGAATCAGCAAGTATCAACCCAAGGGCTGCCGCTTCTGGGATAGTTCTAAAGGCTCGCAAGAAGTTGCTGGCCTGAGGAAAAAGAAGTTGACATCAAGAGATGCCATTTAGCACATGAACAGAGCCAGTTTGTCACTTCACAAGTTAACACATGTTGTAAAAAGTGGTGAATTGCTGGCATGAGACAACTGTACCAAGTAGGGCTACAACCAACGATTATTCTCATGAATCGATTAGTTGGCTGATCGGATAAAAAAAAAAAAAAAAAAAAAGTTGAGTTTACTTAAAAGGAATTTTATGCAAATCTGCAATTTGCGTAGTGTATGTAACTTTTGTACGTACATAAGCAATTTGCATATCTTGTGTACTTGTCACACAAGGTATGCAAGTGCTTGGTCAGAGGGATGGGTTGATGCATGCGCAGCCTAAGCCCAGGTTTGCTTTCTCAAATGAACGCAGCTACAAGCCCTTTGTCAGATGTCAGCATGAAATCAGGATTAATAAGCCAAAGTGGTAAGGGTGCGTAGAGTGTCCCATTTTAATAATTTCAGGAATAAACTGAGTGGAAGGAGGGCCTGGAGGTGGAAGGGAGTGACTTTGCTCAAGTGACTTGACTGAGAGGGAGTGGGTATGGACAAAAGACTGGATCCAAGTGTGGGAGTGAGTTTGGGGAAAGGGACCAGACCAAAAGGGAGGGAATGGCAGTTTCTGACCAATGTGGGTTTGGCAGGGAGGGTGGTGGCACAGGACTCGTGTCAAGGATAAAACGCAGGCATACAGCTCCTTCACCCAGTGGCAGTATCCTATGGTTATAGTTCTGCTACTGTTTTAAACTGAATAAAAACTAAAATCATACCCAGTAAAGCAGCGATGGGTCTTCTCCAATCAGCTCTGAAGCTGAGGTTATTTACGTTTAACTCATTCTGACTAGTGTGTGCTGTACACAGGACAATTAAATCAGATCAAATCAATAGTGGAAATAGTTGACAACCATTTTAATCATTGATTAGTTGTGTGAGCCCTAGTACCAAGACTAGTGAGGTCCATGCTTGACAGTTTGCCAATATACATACTGGAAAGTCAACTCCATGTCCTAGTCACAAGTTTAAGAAATGGCTCATCTCAAACCACCCCTCAGACATGGCACACGGTTGACCAGTATACAGTTGTGAAGACTTTCAGTTTAGGTAAACTGAAGGGTATGGGTCTGAAAATTACAAACAAACACCAACTTACCTGGCATGGGTCCCCTCTAGACAGGTCAAGCATATGGAATAAGAAGCCCAGCTCACAACTGAGACAAAACTCCTTTTGGCAAAGGTGGTTTTGTAAGAGGCATCTGACTGGTTCCATCAGGTACATCACCTTAGAAGTGAGATATTGCCATGATTAGGACAATTGTCAAGTTAAGCTCCCTCAATATAAAAACAAAAACCAGTGATACAGCGCAGGTCCTACATCACCATACTCCAGGTGCATATATTGACTCCATGTCCATCTTTAGATCAGCATATGGACAGAAATAAAATTATTCCAACATAAAATGTGCACCGTTTTTTTTCTATATGCTGAGATAAAGATACACCAACACAAGATTAGACCTGATACAACATATGGACCAAGAATATGGTGGTATATGATCTGCAAGTCCAATTAGACTTGTGCTGTATCCCTGTTTTTAATTTACTGGTGTTTGCAGAGTCCACCATAAGGATACATAGCACTGTAGAGTGTGGTATGGTATGGTGCGTCACTCCTTAAATGTGTTTAATGTGTAGGTGCACAACACAGTATTGTAATTTTCCAAACTAATGATCTCACGTTAGACACTTGTAGCGCAGACATGTCACAGAACGTAAAGTCATGTTAGGAGCTGCAACATTGCCCTACAGATACAATCTCAACTAGGACATTGAGGGAAATAAAGCATGAAAAATTAACCTATTAGGGGATTACTTCTACCACAATATGCCTAAAAAGAGGCCATTGCAGAGAAACCCTTCTAGAACCACAATTCCAACAAAAGAAAAGTGCCAAATGCCAGCATGACGTAAAGCAACAAGCTGCACACAGTCCCAGACAATGTAGATCGATCAGAAACACCATGGCATATGCAGGATCAAAGTAATTGTACTACACCTGCAATCTAATGATACAGCGTGACAGCTGAAAAGCACACAGTAAACTAGTGTCTGCTTTAAGATTAGTTGTGGGGTGTTGGGTGTGCTGCTTTATTTCTAACCTGCAACCATCTTCAGATATTTTGAGGCCAAAAATCTGATAGTTGCAGCGTGTTAGAACTAAAGCAGCATGCCCAACACCCCACAATATCTTAACGCAAACACCTTCTATAATCATTGTGAATCAGTTTAACACAAGGTTATCTGGTTTACTGTATGCCTTTTCAGCCCTCACTGTCATTGTTGCAGCAGGTGTATATTGTTAATGCATGGGGGGGGGGGGGTTATCACACCATCTTTAGGATTTCTTTGATGGGTTTCCCTGGCGTTTGCAAAGTGTCACAAGTCGTATGCCTATATCAGCTTACATTGGGGCTGTTGTGTGCAGCTTGTTGCTGCCTTTGATTTTGTTTCACGCTGGTATTTGAGCAATATTGTAGATTTATAAGAAGTCTCTGCGATAGCCTTTTTAGGCTTATTTTGTACATTTGTCCTGAGATGTTTTAGAACTAAATCTCCCATGATTCCACTTACTAGATTGTGGGAGATTTAGGACATTTCTAAAAATGTATGGAGGGTCAAGGTCAATGACACCTGGCCTAAAGAAATCAAGAAATGCAACAAGGCCACGTGTTCCAATAATGTGATTGACTTCAAAACAAGTATTTGATGTTAAATACTAGAGTACAAAGAAGTTTTCGTTGGAGATTAGCATTAGGATTTTATGTTGCCAACTGACAAGCCTAGGACAGCTGTACCCAAACTATTCTGGATGTCAAGCTGTATGGCACAGAGCTAGACATTTGTAGGTAGTGAGGAATTGTGGACCCATTTACACGGATTATCCAGAGTTCCCTGCTATGAGGGGAGAAACAAGGCAGAACTCTGCAAGACAAGATTCTTTGTAGTTACATCAGTTTGCTTGTGATTTAGGGTTTTAATGTTAGACACAATATACTCTGTAGGGGTTTAAGAGCCCCTCCCCTATCTCCCTATAAAATACAGGAGTTTAAGTATTGTCTTCAGGAAGCTACATTAGATTTACAAGAATCCTTACTTGGATCATGCAGTTGCAATATGCATTGGGTATGTGAGGTTCCAGGCCAGCAAATAAGGTTTTGTTATAGTGCTTGAAGTCAAAATCTTCAAGTCCAAGCTTTGAATATTTGATTGTTACCTGCAAAGAACAAATATCTGTTAATGTTAGACAGCATTATGAGAAAGGTAAACAATTGGGGAACAAGATAAAGACAAAAGCTACAAAACCTTGCGATACTTTTTTGGCACCATGTGGAGATGAGGCTCCTCTTCGCGACCTATTGGAGATTCTGGAACTTGGCTGAAGTTATCATATTCATTGTCTAGTTGGTATGGTACCTTTAAGACAGGAAGATTTCTAGAGTGAATTTACAAGTTCCCTATATTTTCATGTATTCTTTAATCAAAGAGTTTAAAGGTTGACGGGTGTAAATCCTTGAGGCATCGTCACCAGGTCAAGCTGCATTGTCAGCACTTAATGTTAAGGTGCACTTGCTTATACAAGGAATTTATTTAATGCTACCAATCCTGTGCAATTTACACACAAAGTTGGTTTCCTTTACTTTGTACATGTGCACCATGCTTGGCATTTGCCAATTTGTAGCTGAAGATTTTGCCAATCGTGTAATTAAACAAACCTGGTTCCGAAGCCTAGTCCTAGGATTTGGAGAGTAGCCAATAAATCCTACTTGCTTCATGTTTCGCAAGATCTCAGGATCTACAGGAGGAGCTTGTCTACAAAAGAAAAAAAGAAAGTCAAGGGCCAGGAAGCTCTTGTTTGGGACACTACGCAATAGCCATTACACAATTAATGATTCCGACATAAATTACACCTCCCAACAATCCTACCACCTGCAGACAAGTTTGTTATATTGTACCGGGGAGCTGGAGTACAGTTGGCGGAAGGCCAGTCCGACAGAAGATGGTCAGTTGTCAGAGGCACAGGGACGATGGAGAGTGGAATGAGATCTTGATTCCAGTCCAGGTGTGGCAAGCTGTCCACAATGCAGGGAATTGCAAATTCTGTGGCACGAGAATAGGGGTTGAATGTTGCCTCAGGAGTGGTTGACCAGATGTGTACACAGCCATCAGAATCACCGAAGGCAAGCACTTGCTTGCTAGAAGACACATCAAATGACATGATCGCCTGGCTCACTGTGCTGACGTGGAAGATGTCTGCAGGACTGGCAAGGCCAGTTGGTTCACAGAATTGGCATTGACCTGTAGAAGATAGTTATTGCCATACAAAGTCTTGTGGGAGGGATTTGATAAAACCTAGTTAAATTACTGCAAGACAGAAATGACCTTACCCTGCTGGGAGATGATTGCTAAACGTGATGTATATGTTGGAACAAAGCGTAGGAAGAGGGGATCTACATGGACTTGAAGGGGAGTGATTGCCCTCATCATGCGCAAATCATACACCTTTAGGAAACGGTCACAAGTCAGTACGTTCATGCGGCTGGAGAAGCCACAGGTCACTACAAGGTTTCCATGAACATCAAAATCTGAGAGGCTTCCGGAGTAGACGTCAAATTTGTGTTCCATTTTGAAAGTACGAAGATCACAGAGGGACAGCTAGAAAAATTAAAGCAATAATTATAAAACAGAAACAACTCTGGTCCACTTTTAACTTTCTACGCAGCTGCACACACCCCACCAACACCTTTAGCATGCAGGACCGGCAGATTACTTAAAATCTCACTATCAGAAGCAACCCTGACAAACCAATAATCCACTACCTCCACTCCCAGAATCCCCCTGACACTTCCTCCCAGCCACTGAGGAAGTCAATTCCTTACTGTCCTCTCATCTCCCTACTTGACCCCATTCATATCTGCAGCCTTTCCATCTGCCAAATACACCCCAGCCCATACCCTAAAAGGTCAAACAGTGACCTGCACCTAGCTTCTCCCTGCATCATCTCTTCCCATAATAGACAAGATTTCTCACCCGCAGTCCCCATCCTCAGGAATGTTCTCCCTTGTATTGTCAAACTTTCCCCTAGTTTCCCTTCAAACGCTCCCTTTAGACATTCCTATTCAGACAAGCCTACCACCTAACTCACTAATACACCTCACCAGGTACAACCAGTCCACTCTGACCTTACAGTACTGTTTCCACTCAACCCTTCTAGATTGTAAAATCGAGAATAGGGCTGGTTTCCCAAAATGTTCAGTCTCCATGTAGTGTAAAATGAGCAGTCAACGGAGCACCAGTCTGAGACTGGTATATATGATTAAGCACTACACATGTCCATCGGTGTTTCTAAATTCTCCCAGAACTCTTTTATAGTGGATAAACGTCTCTACAAAAGAGAAAAAAAAAAAACACAAATTGCACAATACGTAGATTCAAATGTCTAGAAGGAATAGAAAGCTTATCCAACTCATATTTCTGAGCCTAACCTAGGCTCTAGGATGGATTGAGTTTATGGGTCTTCAATTATGTTCAGGTGCCCATAGACCCTCAATGCGCTTGTTGTCTTCAACTGATTTCCCCTGCAGTGGATAACAAAAATACCGAAACACCTAGTGCAACACCGTTAAGGTATAATTGAAGTGGATATGTGTAAATGTCATTCACATATTGAGCCGCAATTGGCTCCAAGATGGTGTATAGGAATTAAGGCAATTCCGAAAACCTTTAAAAGTATATTCCAGGAAGCAGCAGTGATATAAATACATTTAATACATAAAACAATATTACCATTATGTATTAAATAGTCCCGACTTGACTATTGCAATAATTTTATCTGGCCTCCCTCTGTCCCGCCTCTCCCCCCTACAATCCATCCTGAACGCCTCCGCCAGGCTAATCCACCTCACCCGCCGCTCTGTCTCTGCGAGTCTCTTCACTGGCTCCCCATCCACTGCAGAATTAAGTTCAAAATCCTTATCCTTACCTACAAAGCTCTCACTAACTCAGCGCCCCACTACCTGTCCTCACTAATCACCAAATACACCCCAGCCCGCTCCCTAAGGTCAAACAGCGACCTGCGCCTAGCTTCTCCCCGCATCACCTCTTCCCATGATAGACTGCAGGACTTCACACGCGCAGCCCCCACTCTCTGGAACGCTCTCCCTCGTACTGTCAGACTTCCCCTAACTTCTCTTCCTTCAAACGCTCCCTTAAAACATTCCTATTTAGGGAAGCCTACCACCCAACTCACTGACACAACCATCAATCACTCTCACCTTACAGTCCTCTCCTCCTGTTTCCAACCCCAACCCTCCCAGATTGTGAGTTTCTACGGGAATAGGGCCTCATCTCCTCCTGTACTGTTTGTCAAATGTTGTTCAATGTATTGTATTGTAACAATGTCTATACTGTGCCTATTGTACAGTGCTGCGGAATATGCTGGTGCTTTATAAATAAAGAATAAAATAATTATATCACTGCTGCTTCCTGGAATATACTTTTAAAGGTTTTTGGAATTGCCTTATAATTCCTATACGCCATCTTGGAGCCAATTGCGGCTCAATATGCGAGTGACATTTACACATATCCACTTCAATTATACCTCAACGGTGTTGCACTAGGGGAGTGTTTTGGTATTTTGTTATCCACTGCAGGGGGGGGGGGGGGTTGAAGACAAGCGCATTGGGGGGGGGTCTATGGGCACCTGAACATAATTGAAGACCCATAAACGCAATCCATCCTAGATCCTAGGTTAGGCTCAAATATGTGAGTTGGATAACAGTTTTCTATTCCTTCTATACATTTGAATCTATGTATTGCACAATTTGTGGTTATTTTCCTCTTTTGTAGAGATGTTCATCCACTATAAAAGTGAATTCTGGGAGAATTTAGAAGAAACACTGATAGACATGTGTAGTGCTTAATCATATATACCAGTCTCAGACTGACGCTCCGTTGACTGCTCATTTTGTATATTCTCAGGTTTTTAGAGGAACCTCCATATACGACGTGTAGCGTATAGGATTATCCATTCTTCCTGAGGGCACTTCAGTTTTCTTCCATGTAGCGTAACCCTGTCTACATTACGTCATTGTTCAGTGAAGAGGAAAATGCTAGCACTATATAAATATAGATTTAATCTAGACTCTTCCTGCTTTTGAGATCTTTGCAGACATTTGTTATGCAACTAGGCAGTATTGTATGCATGTTACCAGTCATAACATTTTTTGCACTTTACAGCACAGTTTAAGCATCATTTAAAACATCCATCCAGTTTAGCACACACCAAGAAGAAATTAAACAGCAAATACCTTTCCCGATGAATGCCCACAGAAAAAGAATCTGTTGGATTGTCTCATTACAGTGATTCCGGGGTCTTCAATCACATACTAGAAGAGAATTTCAATTCAGGAAAGTGTACACCAACAGCACTTTAAAACCTAGAAATTTGCAAAGCACTCCATAGCTGGTTATGTGGGCTTGCCACGTGCACATGTTAGAAAATACATGAGTAAAATGTCGAGACACTTAAGGCGTTATTCTGAAAGCACTGAAATTTGTGGTCTTGTTCAGTGCACTTCGGCAATTTCAGTTTGCTAACCCTAACGTGAATGCAACATTCACCGCAGGGCCCCTGAAGTGCACAGAAGGAATGAACAGATCAAATGGAGACGACCAGCTGTGGGGGGGGGGGGGGGATGTGATGTAGAAAAGACGGCAACGCACAGCTCAAACAGTTTAACCTAGGAACGTGAAATTTTGAAGGTACATTGTTTTAATGATGTAGGCACCCACTAAGAATTTTTGGACATTCCATCCCTAAGGGGGGGGGGGAATGAATTTTAAACCAGATAACCATTTCAAAAACCAAAGATGTTGCAGGTGTGAAAATTTGTACTCCCTCACTGCTCCAGCATGTCTGCTTCCCGCTCACAGCCAGGCCTCACTCCCTCACTGCTCCAGCATGGGATCACGTGTGATCATTGCAGAACCTCAACACACCTAAGCTCTGTAATGGCACTGCACAGAACTGTGATTAAGGCTACAGTGCTAACAAAGTCAGTGTTCATAACTCAAATACCACTTCTACCTTCAGAATCAGTTTTCAAAAGAAATCAGTTCACCCAAAGGTCTGTTTTGCGATGACCATCTACAAGTCTCAGGGGCAGACTTTGCCCTTGGGTCAAACCCTGTTACCGTCAGACAGCTGCTCATGTGGGTAGTTTTACATTGCTGATCCGAGTACCTAAAAGAACTGAACCACTAAATTTAGTTTAAGAAGTACTGACAAAAAAAATTGTCATCTGAAAGTTTATGGCCTCTTGTATTTGCAATACAAACATTGACACAAATAAATTAAACAACTGTTTTGTAGACAATACGCTTTGACTAGATGTCTGCAATACACATGTTAAGACAACCTGTAAATAGGTTAAAAAATTTAATCCCAAAATCCACGTGAGCGAAGCAGTGGGCAAAATGCAATAGGACTTTTTGCTGCAAATGAAAATAAGGTAATTTTTACGTTGAGAAATATGGGATCAGCCTATTTAAACCTGGCAAACTAAAGCAATGAGAATCTGGGTATGTTACCAACAGGTCAGTGCTCTGACTAGATTAACCATTACTTCTCTATGGGGAATTTCAGTTTGGTGCAATTTGGCCCTTATTGAAAAACCCCTTGAGAGTTCCATTTCTACAAGTAATCTGAAACTATTACATGGCTTTTGGCACTTGACAGATTCTGTACCATAGGTCGTACACCTTAATTTTTAGACAATTCTAATTCATGCTTCTAGTCCAGGGGTCAGCAACCTTGGCTCCCTGATGTTTTGGGAACTACATCTCCCACGATGCTCACTCATTAGGCTGAGCCACATGGGAAATGTAGTTCCCAAAACATCAGGGAGCCAAGGTTGCTGACCCCTGTTCAAGCCTATGGGTTGTCATTCCCACGACAATGCTACAACCAATAACCCTTACTGTACCAATGTTATATAGGTTACCAAGTGATAACACTAGTTTTAACCCAAGTAGCAACTTTACCATGAATCTAGATCCTTTGTGCTGGCTTCACATGAACCACAGGAGTCCTGTACCACAGCGGCTCTCAATATTGAGTGTATTTGAACCATTGACTGGAAGTGGCAGAAGAGACCCACTTCTGTAAAGTAGTCCTGTAATCAACGAAGCCAAGATCAGAGCTTTAACCATTTACTGGGGTAGCCCCTCATGGAGGTCTGTAGGTTCTCTCTAGTAGAGAACAGTGTTAATGACATTTGACATCTTTGTAACATTTAGGCTCAAGTACTATAGCTAAACTGAATGCCACTGGAGACCAGCCAAAACATCAGGATTTATGTACCTTGTACTGGTTCTATTACCAGTGAACACATGTGGCCCCAAGTGCCACATGTGTTGCTGCCAAGTATGAACTTCCATATGACGTGCCAGTTAAAGCAGAGATTAACATGTATATTTACCCTGTGGGTCTCCTGCACAGTGTTCATGTCCATCTGGATAACATTATTTTGCATCCCTCCCATGAGCAGCATACTATTGTCTGTGAGAAGCATACTATGATTGTCCACATTTTCATCCATTCTAAAAGAAAATGGATACATTTTAGAAGCTATAAATTGGCAATTGAAAGGAAACATTGTCAAGCAATTGTAGCATTCTGTTAGATACTGTAGTGTCTATAGCCACCATCAACAGTGCAGTAAGATTCCAGATGGAGTACTGCTTGTCTTTAAAAACAGACTCTTCAGCAGTGTCATGTCATATGTCCACGTCTGACTGCCACTCTTGCCTTGACCAATATTTACGTATTTGAGTCAGGTATTTCTGAGACAAGAAGTATTTGGGAGATGTTTGACCCTTTGATATGTCCACAAGTCAAATATGTGACTAAAGAATTTAAGTGTACAGAACGAGCAGTTAAAACAGGGTTATTCAGAGAAAGGTGTAAACCAGAAGAGAACAGTAGACTAAATAGCTGATTTGGAAAGGGATGAAGCGGAGAATTTTTCTGGTTTGGCCATTTTGACCTAGAATTCTCACTTCTCCAGTCATTGAGTTTCACCTTTCTTTGAATAGACTTCAGTTTACTTTTCATGTGTCTCATAAGGCAGAGACAGAGAAACCATTTCTCAGAAACTGACCAGAATAGACACCTTCGGGAGAATAGAAAGTTTAATAGTACTTTAAACACAGAATCCCTGTATATAAACACATGCTGGGAGACAATTCATTGAGTGTGAAATCCCAAGTGATCTGTAGTTATTTTGCAGTTCCCCATCTACATGCTGCAGGGCAATCCCTATTCTTTATGTAGAAAAGACAGGTCCTAGCACCAATTCGTTGGAGTCTGAAGTATTGTACACTTCATCCTCTGTATATCAAGGTACTGTCAGTGAATGTTGTAGACACCCCCGGTGAAGACCAGTTTATATTTTTGAAGTGGTCAGCATAAGAGGAGTGTCTCCTTCTCCACCCTCCCTGCACAAACTGGTAAAATGCTGGGTGAAGGGGAGGAGTTTCCTACATCCCACCTAGCAGCTGAGGAATTTGGATTCCCCACCTGTCATTACTAGGGATGTTGGCAGACTCTGCATGCCAAGGTCACCATCCCTATAACCAACTGTATTAGTGATTGGACGCCGGCTGTTATGGATTGGGGCTCTGCATGGGCATAGCTCAGATCTATCATTCTGTGCAGGGACTGCAGAACTTCCATTAAGTCACAATGTACTGTATGTTTCCTGCACTACATTAGTGTAGAAAAGCCTCAGACTTGCAGGTTCAGGTGTTCCTGAGCTGAAGAGGAGCAATGCACAGCGAGTGACAAAAGTGTCTTCATTCGCCCGAAAAGAATTTGGCAGAGGCTGCTGATAACCTTACTAACCCTATTAAACCTAAAACGGGAAGAAAATCAAATCTACTTTTCAGTGTTCCTTTAAGAAGGCATTGGACTGGTGACTTTACAGAAGTGGGAGATCTTTAAAAACCAGATCACTTCACTTGTTACATAATATCCCATAAACTAAATGATACATGTAGCCATTATGGGGAAGAGTAATCCAAGCTTTACTTAGGATAAGACCATCTAGCAACTCACAAGTAGTCAAATAATGTAATCCCACCACGAGTCATGCAGCGCAGAGCATTTTTTGTAAGGAACATTACTCCAGTTGGTAGACTCTGAATTTGCCTGATGTCATTACTGGAATGTATTTGGAAGGAAGAGAATCTCTCCAGGGTAGGACTGAAGAACGAGGTAGCATGGCCCTGTGGATAGGAATGACAGTTAATAGATTTCAGTACATGTGATGGGGAAGAATCAGCCCAAATCCCCTCAAAACACTTAAAAATCTAGCAAGTCCATTTTTTATGTCGTCAGGAGCACTTGAGGAATGGTTATTTTACATTCATATAAATGCAATTTTAATATTACAAGATGCTCGTTTAAACTATAGGTTTTAGCAAATGATCAAGACAGTTTAGTTTTGGAAAGTTGCAATGAGGTAACCGGCAATTAGTTTGAAAAGAAAAAAGTTACTTACGCCATGATTGCCAACCCACAGCAACTCCTCGTTGAGATCAAAATGCACAGCAGACAGCGGAATACCAACTTCAGACACTGCGGCGTGAAGCTCAGAGTAGATTCCACCCATGAGGCCTACATTATCTTGGACAGAAAGACCTTCCAGGCCTGCGGTTTCAGGATCCAGCTCTACAGGCTGCAGGAGGTTGGGGTTAAGGTGAGGATCCAGGTGTGGATCCATAACTGGGTCCAACGGTGCATGGAGTGGGGGTGGATGGAGTGATGGTGCATACTCCACCATGGCAGGATCCATGCCCTCATAGTTCATGTCCAAGTGAGGAGGGAGACCATAGCCCAGGCCTGAATTTACAGAAATAAGTTACATAGAATAGGATAAATCACAGTTCAGTGCAGGGTCTACTTGGAAGTTGCAACACTAGAGTTAAACCTGTCACCAACCACTTTGAAAATATAGTAACATGGGATGTATAGCAAGAGCAATTTTGGATATTTGATAGATTAAATGAAAGTTCTCTAGTTTATCCTTTACATAAAGTATTCTGCATCGTATCTTGCAATGTCAACTGGGATCTGCATTGTTTGTTTCACAATATCAATCGTGAGCAAGTAAAAGTGGATATTCTGTTGATTACTCAGTGATCATAATGAAATTCGCAATGCAGCTTCCAAAGCAGCAAATATATTGTGAGCCTAGTGACTGCGTATGAGGTTGCAGTAACAAAAAAACAAAAAAACAAAAGTACAAGGATTAAGAAAATCTTAAATTTTAACGCTCCCTGGCTGTAGTGCAGGGGTAATGTTTGCACTTGTTATAGTGAGGGCTTCGTCTGACTTTTTAAAGGGATTCAGCATGACAGAATTTTGTCACTTTGTCCTGTCAAACAGCTTGACTGGTCGGCAAGTGTGTCAAGAGCCAGCATCTAGTCCGGAAGATACTACATACCAACATAAAGCCTGGAATACCAATTCCCTCTGCCTGGAAAGCAGGTAATCAAGCTAGAGATATCAGTGGGACATCACAACCAGACATCAGCGTCCCTTTAATGCATGGCTTGAAATTCAGTTGCCATTTTCATCTCGATCAGACTAATCCAGTGATGAACCTTGGCAACACAAACGTTTTGAAACTACATGGCCAGGAGGTTTAAGCAAACTTAAACCTGTTGAGCAGGAGACACGTAGATCATGAACATTTAGGGCTGCTGAGGTTTGCAATCAAATGGCCCAGCCAGTTATTGCTATCCATGGCACCCCAGTTTGTTTTTTTAACTACAAGTCCAACAATGCTCTGCCAGCCTTGTGTGTAACCAAGGCATCATGAGACATGTTGAGAACCAGCTGGAGAGCCAATGAGCACCATCACTGGCTAACCCGGTCAAGTGCAAGTCCCTATTTAAAAACACATTTGTGCATGTAGGCAAACCAGCATATTAAAAAGAGGAGAAACGAACCAATAGAAGATCAAAATGGCAAGTGTAGCAGGGTTTTGCTATCATGCTCACTTGCCCTCCATGACCATATAGCATGATAGTGTTCCTGTCCAGATGGACATTCTTGTACAGCAAGTATCTCACAGACTGCTTTCCTGCAGCACAGCTGTACGAATATGCTTTAGTTACTTGTAGCCTTTCCACCATTGACTGCCAAAACAGTGTGTCTGTACATCCTGCATTGTTCGTTTAGAAGCGCTCAAGGAAACAAACCTTCCTGCACTTGCCTAGAGTAACCCTTTAAAGTAAAGGCAGAAGACAAAGGCCCCGGCACAGAGAACAACGCGTGGGATTTCATGGCATTGAATGGTGCACTCTGTTGCTGATCCTCCCTCCTAGATCAGTTCGATCTAGTGGCAGCTCATGCAGAATCTACTTCCGGGCAGTGATGGGTTTAACAGTAGATCGTGTAGCTCATCCGCCTACCAGAGTCTCAGATTAGACACCCGCTCGCGCGCCGCTTCGGGTAGCATAAAGGCTACGGATACCTTCGAAATCGAAAGGCTCATTCGGCAAGATGACGGTCTGGGGACAACCGAACTCTGGACTCCAATACACGTGGTAAGGCATGTTCACCAATCAGAAGACGGTACTAGCCAGACAGACCAATCACACGCCTGAAGAAGGCTGCACGCTGAACAGGAGGCTTGTTGACGGAAGCAGCGTGCGCCGTGCTACTGTGAGAGCGCAGAACGGGAACCCCGCAGGGCCAAACCTCAACTAAACTAAACCTCGCGTAATTGGCGTCGGGCTGTCATTTAATTTAAGCGTTACCGGCCAGCAGCGATTGGTCAGCGGTGAGAAGGTCACCCCTGAAAACCATCTCCTTAATGGTATTATTTGGTATTGGCAAAGAAAGCCAAAGTTGATGTGGCATGTAGGGTTATTGTTGAGCGGGACAGTGATATACAGCTGGCAGGATGAGGGAGATCGAAGGAACCAGGTTTCAGAGTCAGTTTTATAACCCAAAAAGCATAACACCCCCCCCCCAACTGTCCCTGTTTGGGAGGGATATTTCAGTATCTGCAGGTCTATAAGGGAAGTTAAAGGCAATGAGTCTCTAAACTAGTGTTTCCCAAACCTCTCCTCGGGACCCTCCTCCAGGTCAGATTTTACAGATCACCTTGGGGAAATACAGACTGAATTCTGCAATCACTGAGCAGCAAATCATATCACCTGTGCTGTGCTTCAGATATTTGTAAAACGTGGCCTGTCAGTGGATCCTGACTGACTGAGGACCTGTTTGGAAAACAGTGCTCAAAACCAATATGTCCCAAACCTGCACTCAGGACCTGAGGACAGATTTGCAAAACACTGCTCCATACTATAAAAATGTTTGGTATAAATAACATTCTTTGCTCAAAATTATTTGTTTATAGTCATAAATCCCTTCCGCTTGGTTGTAACGCCCCAAACCCTCTTAACAATGCGGGGTGTACTGTGCCGTCCCCGTGGCGGTGGGTTGGCCTTAACGCTGCAGGGCGGTATAGCACGTCTCGCTAGTGTCTATTGGCCGCGATAGTCCCACCCACCAGTTCTTGCACAGGGTGCAGCATTGGCCGCGTAGGTGGGACAGAGGATGGGCTTGTTGCAGCAAGCGGGGTTTACTAGTATGCCCCACTGCCAGGCACAAGCAGGTGGTAAGGGGTTAACTACTGTGATCGCATTTACACAATCAGCAACAGTGACACAGCGGTCTGAGATCGTGTTAATACTATCTAAAGCTGTGCTGTATAATTGAACATTAATTTAATTTGTTGCAAACTAATTTCATTTGCATTTGGGCTCCAGACTGGACCCCCATGTATCGGCTGAAATTGGTGTTTTCGGCTTTTGGCCAAAAACATCACCTGAAAACCGACCATCCAAAACTGGGCCTGGAGGCCAGCCGAGCCGGGGGCTCGCCTGCGCCTGGAGGCCAGCCGAGCCGGTTATGGGGTCTCACATACGTGGTGTCCCCCCCCCCTGGCCTCACCCCTTGGCATGCTCGTCATCCAGCTCCAGGCTCTGCAGACTCACTGTCCTCCGCCATCACATTGCAGATGCAGAGAACTGGGGAGGGAGACGGAGCAGACTGACAGGAAGCCTGCTGTTACATCCTCAGCCCCTGTTGTGCTCCCTGGGGGGTCTGGGCATGGTGGTGTGCCGCTGGATGGTCGGTTGCCAGCACTTCCTGATGGCAGATTGGCATCTGAGGGGGGCGGGGCCTCCCCAATGTCTCCCCACCTCCTGACTTCTCTATCACGGTGGAGGGTATCACCATCTCCCCATCAAACCAAGTGCGCTGTCTTGGAGTTACACTTGACTCTGCTCTTTCCTTCATCCCCCACATCAAGTCTCTTTCCTCCTCCTGCCGATACCAACTGCGTAATATTTCCAGAATTCGGCCATTTCTTACCGCTGTCACGACAAAACAACTCATACACGTCCTGGTAATCTCCCGACTCGACTATTGCAATAATCTCTTATCTGGCCTCCCTCTGTCCCGCCTCTCCCCCCTACAATCCATCCTGAACACCTCTGCCAGGCTAATTCACCTCACCCGCCGCTCTGTCTCTGCCGCTCCCCTCTGCGAGTCCCTTCACTGGCTCCCCATCCCCTGCAGAATTAAGTTCAAAATCCTTATCCTTACCTACAAAACCCTCACTAACTCAGCTCCCCACTACCTGTCCTCACTAATCACCAAATACACCCCAGCCCGCTCCCTAAGGTCAAACAGTGACCTGCGCCTAGCTTCTCCCTGCATCACCTCTTCCCATGATAGACTGCAGGATTTCTCACGCGCAGCCCCCACTCTCTGGAACGCTCTCCCTCGTACTGTCAGACTTTCCCCTAACTTCTCTTCCTTCAAACGCTCCCTGAAAACATTCCTATTTAGGGAAGCCTACCGCCCAACTCACTGACGCAACCATCAATCACTCTCACCTTACAGTCCTCTCCTCCTGTTTCCAACCCTCCCAGATTGTGAGTTCCTACGGGAATAGGGCCCTCATCTCCTCCTGTACTGTTTGTCAAATGTTGTTCAATGTATTGTAACCCTGTCTATACTGTGCTTATTGTACAGCGCTGCGGAATATGCTGGCGCTTTATAAATAAAGAATAATAATAAATAATAAAAAAAGGAGCCGCCGGGTTTAAAACAGGGCAAGAGGGGTTGCCTTGTCGCCCTGACGTGGAGTTTGATTCCAGCAGCGCTAAGTTTATTGCTACATTGTTATCCTGTTACCGACCCATTTCTGTATGTGATTCCTTCTGTTAATTGACCCGGCTTGTACTTTGACCACTCTATCTGCACGTTTGTATATCGCTGTCTGTGAGCGTTTGCAATTTAACCCTATGCTTGCCGCTGGGTTTATTGCTTGCTGTCTGGGTTCTGTCCCATTTCGTCTTGGGGTATCGCTTGTGACCTTTCAAGGTACCGTTACCCAGCGTACAGCTCATGTTAATGTTCATGTGAAAACCGCGATTAAGAAAGATTGTTTATTTCTGCCGTTTGTTATTTCTAATCGCATCTCTGAATATACTCGAACAACCTTGTCTGCAAGTCAGTACCTTCTGGTATTAGCCAGGTATCTACTATCTGCAATTTCAAACCAGTCCATACTGTTTCTGAATTTCTTTTGACTGCCCTGCACCTTGAATACTTCACGGACTGTCGTCCCACGTATCATGTTTCTGAGCGTGTCCTAGGTAATCTGTTGGTCTCGAAACCTTCAGAGGCTAGAGGCAATTCAGTTAGCCCTTGTGTCTCCTTGGTTATTAAGTTACAGTCTGTAGTTTATGAACCTTTTTTGTTATTCAAGCAGATACTTTTGCCCTCAAGGATCTCAACTCCGCTACTCGTGTGGCAGCGTTACCGCTACCGTTACACCTGCATCCTGCAACACGCCGCGTCCCCGCACAGTGCCTTCTGGTGGCCAGGGGAGGCACTAGATGCTGCGTCTGGCAGGTGTGGGGGGAGGCAAGTGCTCCTCTCCTGCTGATGCCGAATTGTAATGGTAAGGAGGGGGAGTAGGGACAGGTGGTGTCTAGACAAAGGCAGCAGTATGGTGTCTTCTAAACACACTGCAGGAGGTACTGGGGCATGGGCGTCCGCAGCATGGGGTAAGGGGGGGCACTTGCCCCCCCTGGATCAACAGGCTTAAATTATGATAATTTATTCACTGCAATGCTGCAGTTCCTGGGCTCTCCACTAGGCTGCACAAGCGTCACATCCCCACTCCACCTCCAATCCACCATGTACTCCCACTCACTTTGCAGGCTGGGAGAGACAGGGCTGAGATGCAGGTGCACCTGCTATGGGCCACTGGATGGAATGCTGGACACAGGAAAAAAGGTAATGATTGTCAAATAAATACTTTTTTATTAGTGGGGATGAGGACCCTGCTTCAGATCTTATAATCTAAGAGGAGAGGGGGGCCCTGCTTCAGAGTTTACAATCTAAGAGGAGAGGAGACCCTGTGTTTCATGTATAGAAATGAAGACACTGCAAGCTGCTTGTGTGAGGAATCATGTTGGATCATAGAACTGCCTCCAGGTCAGAGGTCAGAACAGGAAACAGGAAGTATAAGCATAATCAATACACAACATCTCCCTTTTTTAACATTCAATACAAACGTAGTAAACAATTAACCTAAAACAGATCCAGAACAGTCACAAACATAGCATGCTGAGTGACTGGTAGGTACACTACAGATTGAGTCTATCTGGCGGTCTTGAAACTCGACCGCTACGCAAGGCCACAGAGATTTTGCCTGGGGAAGGTCGTGCGGCTCCAGTAGGCATTGATACAGAGCCGCCCTCCCTCCTGGCTGGGGTGTTCGGCACAGACAAACTTGATGGTACATGTGGCTGTATTATGTCATTCTCAATGTATCCTTCTGAAAGGACAGCAGTATTCCCTCCGCTTTGCGGATGCGGTCCAGGAGCATTGAGTACCTCGGGAGGAGCACGTGCAGGAGGCACATAGGCTTGTATGGGGAGTTGCTCCGCTCTTCGCAAGGCCACCCGATTGCGGCGGTAGAGACTGCCGTCTACATCCACAAGATATGAGCGAGGGGCTACACGCTGAACACAGGAACCCAGTCTCCAGCGACCAGTCCTGTCACCAGGAAGCGGCTTCATACGGATTGGCTCTCCAATGCTTAGTTCAGGTAAGTCCTTAGCAGACACATCATAAGACAGTTTGGCAATCTGTTTCCTCCTTCGCAGTTTCTCTAGGACACCTGTAACCACACAAGGTTCAAGTAATTTGTTGGCCACAGGCAACAAGTTTTCAGTCTCCTTGACATTAAGCGTTGCGCAGGACTACTGTCCATGCCTTCGGATGGGGTGTTCCTCCAATGTAGAATGGCTTTCCACGGGTCAGTACCATCATACTTGGCCTTCTTACAAATATTCTTCACAATCTTGACAGCCGATTCCGCTTTGCCATTCGCTTGCGGGTGCCGAGGCGATGAGGTGACGTGCTCAAATCCCCAATCTGCAGAGAACCGTCTGAATTGCTCACATGCGAATTGAGGTCCGTTATCTGAGATAACTCTATCCGGCTGGCCATAACGTGCAAACTGTACTTTGCAACGCCTGATTGTAGTATCAGCAGACAGGTCAGGAAGTAGCTCAATCTCCCAAAAGTCAGAATAGTGATCAACAATTAGCAGAAAATCTTGCCCAGCATAATTCAATAAATCCATGCTTACAATTTGCCACGGCCGGGTGGGCAGCACATGCGACATCATGGGTTCTTTCTGTTGTGCCTGTGCATATTCATTGCATGCCGAGCAATGGCTAACAAAGTCTTTAATCTCATTCTGCATGTTGGGCCAGTATAGGGTATCTCGTGCTTGCCTATAGCATGCTTCTCCACCAATGTGACTGGCGTGAATACGTGTCAGCATCTCTGATCTTAAAGATTTAGGAATGATGACCCTCTGCCCCTTGTATAGTATGCCATCCTGAATGCCGATTTCATCTCTGAAGGTCCAATATTCTCTTGCAGTTAATGGCACCTCCTCCTTGGAATCAGGCCAACCATCCAGAACAACATATTTAAGAGCTTGCAAACTCTCATCGGTTTCAGTGTGCTGTTTTATCTGAAGCAATCGTTGGTCCGTGACGTTCAAATAGTCTGAATGATTAATCTGTGACAGGACATCCAGGTCCTGTTGAACATTGCAAACTGTGTGTTGTGCATAGTCGGGTGCACCTCCAGCTGCTGTAGCTCTGCTAAGAGTGTCACTAATATACATTTCCGGGCCAGGCTTGTAGACAACATTTAGGCAATAGTTTTGTAGTGTGAGCAACATGCTCTGTAGGCGTTTGGGCGCACACAAAAGAGGTTTCTTGAAAATAGAAATCAAAGGCTTATGGTCAGTTTCCGCCGTGATCTCGTCGCGACCATAGAGGTAGTGGTGAAAGCGCTGGCAGGCAAACACTATACTCAGACATTCCTTTTCTATTTGAGCGTAGTTTTGTTCAGTAAGAGTCAGTGCTCTTGAAGCAAAAGCGATAGGCTGGCCAGCTTGCAATAGGCAACACCCAAGTCCAGTTTTGCTTGCATCACTTTGAATAGTTACAGGAGTAGTAACGTCATAGTACTTCAGGACAGGTGTATCTGTGACCAAACGTTTGATGTCCTGCACTGCATTATCATGCTTAGGAAGCCAATGCCAAACAGCATCCTTGTCCAGAAGCCTTCTCAATGGCTCGCAGACCTCTGAGAGGTGAGGTAGGAATTTTGCCAGGTAGGTAACAAACCCAATGAAGCGCTGCAGGGATTTCACATTTTCTGGCTGTGGCATATCCAGTATGGCTCTGAGTTTGTCTGGGTCAGCCTTCAAACCCTCCCAGGATAGGATGTGTCCATGGAAGCGGACCTCTTTGACCTTGAATTGCAGCTTTTTTATGCCAAGTCTTAATTTTACCTGCCTACAACGATCCATCAGTTCCAGCAGTTTGCCATCATGATCTTGCTCTGCTTCCTCATCTGTGTCCCCACAGCCAACCACAAGGATGTCATCAGCTATTGGTTCGACACCACTGAGTCCAGTCAATAGTTCATGTTGTTTACGTTGATACACCTCTGGTGCAACTGATACTCCAAAAGGCAATTTGAGCCATCTTTTCCTGCCCCAAGGAGTCCAGAAGGTTGTCATGTAACTACTTGCAGTATCCAGTTTACACTGTAAAAATGCATCCCGGGCATCAACAAGCGTGAACAGACGTGCTTTAGGCAGCTTGTACAAAACATCCTCGAGCGTTGGCATGATGTAGTGAGATCGCCTCAGTGCCAGATTCAAGAATTTGGGATCTATGCATATTCTTAGCTTATCAGGCTTCTTTACAATAACCATGTTACTTATCCAGTCAGTTGGGTCAGTCACTGGAGCCAGGTGTCCATCGGCCTCATATTGGTCAAGCTGCGCCTTGACTGCCTGTTTTAACGCCACTGGCACATTGCGTGGTGCACATTGGACTGGAGGGACACTCAAATCAAGGTCAAAATGAACTTCCCCTGGTACGGATTCTACTGGCCCAGTAAACACATCACTAAATTCTTGTAACAGCCGATGTTTTGTCAAGGGCCCTTTGGATTGATTGTCTATCACGTTGAGCTCTGCAGGGACGGAGAAATGTATCAGCCCTAGACGCTCACAGGTTGAGCCTGATAACAGTGGCTTTTGGCGGGCCTCCACAATTTCAAACTCTAGCTTGTGTCTCTGTCCACGTAAGACACATTCAGTCCTGAAGAGTCCTAGAGATTTCATAAGCTCACCAGAGTATAGCTTTAGTTTGGTGTCACTTGGCAGTAGATGTGCGTCTGGCGCTAACATCATTTTGTCTTTTAAACACATTACATCACATGTTGCTCCTGAATCGAGCTGACAGGATTGGGGTCTATTATTTAAACGTAAAGTGACGAACCATTTCTTTCCTCTGGATTGCACAGCGCCGATTACTTCACTGCTGTATAGAACTTCAGCGGAGACTGTCTCTTCCTCATATGCAGATGCGTTCTCCACGGTGTGTAATTTTCCAATCGATGGCTGTCGTCTACTTGACAGACAAACATTAGCAAAATGGTTTGTTCTTCCACAAGACCTACAAGACTTCCCATAAGCTGGACACTGCTCTTTAATTCTTTGATGCACAGTCCCACAGTATTTGCATGCTGTAAGGTTGGCAGCGTTTGCGCTAATCAGGCGGCGTTGCTGCGGTTTGCTTATGTATATAACGCTGCATTGCAATGTTTATGCTGTCGGTCCTCTGTCTGTCCTGTTCCATGACTTTCAGACGTCTGTCAGTGAGGTCTGCTGTACGGCACGTTTCAATGGCTATGTTTAGAGTTAAGTCATGTTCTCTAAGGAGGCGCCTGCGTGCGCTCTCACTAGCTATGCCCAAAACAATTTTGTCTCTTATTAATTCATCTTTGAGAGCTCCATATTCACAAGTTGCTGCCTTTTCTCTCAGGCGTGTAACAAAGTTATCAAAAGATTCTCCCTCTTCTTGTTTGCAGCACCCAAACACATACCTTTCGTAAATTATGTTTTTAGCAGGTTTGAAATAAGCTTCCAGTGCTTGTAGAATTGCTGTAACATTTTCTTGCTGCTCCGCTGTGAGGTTCACATTGTGTTTATACACATGCCTGCATTCACTGCCCATCACTCTCCTCAGAGTTGCTGCCTGCACTGCTGCAGATTTCTCATTCAAGCCTGTAGCCAGGGAATAATCTTCAAATTCAGCTCTGAAAGATTCCCAGTTGCTGCTCCAATCTCCACTCATTCTCATCTCCTCTGGGGGAGGTATGCAATTCATTGCAGCCATATTGCCAGGAAGCCTCTGAGCTCTCAAATAGAAAAAAGAAAAAAAAATCCACAAGGAACAGTCTTAGTCCACAGTTCACAAACCTGTGTAGTTTCCCAAAGCTGCTGTGCTCCAGACAAGAGGCTCAGTCCTGATTTTAGTTACTTCTGACACCATGTTTCATGTATAGAAATGAAGACACTGCAAGCTGCTTGTGTGAGGAATCATGTTGGATCATAGAACTGCCTCCAGGTCAGAGGTCAGAACAGGAAACAGGAAGTATAAGCATAATCAATACACACCCTGCTCCAGAGTTTATAATCTAAGAGGAGAAAGGACCCCGTTCCAGAGCTTACAATCTAAAAGAGGGGACCCTGCTCAAGAGTTTACCATCTAAGAGGAGAGGGTTGAGGAGAGGAGATATGTGTGTGTATGTGTATGCAGGGAATGTGAGTGTGTATAAATATATATATATATATATATATATATATATATTTGGAGTGGGGGGCCTGGTGTGTGTGCCACTATCTGTGGGGGTCATGGTTTGTGTATACAGAGCTGGCTCTGTGTATACAGAGATGGCCTTAAAAAAACACTTCCTTTAGTGTCTTGATCCTGGGTGTATGACTTGTGTGGTGCATAAATGGCGTTAACAGACTAGAAAATGCAACACTCAGATCAGACACTTACACCTTTATTCTTCTATTAGACTTGCATCATGTTTCGCAGCCTCTGTATTACTACGCTTTATTTTATGACTTTCCCCTTCATGACATTGTCCAAAGGGCAGAATATGGATGCCATTAAAATTTTGCCCCCCCCCCGGAAAAATTTCTGCGGACGCCCATGTACTGGGGTTACATGCTGCTTTATACACAAGCTGCAGGCCAAGAGGAAGGTGCAATTCCCCCCCCCCACACACACACACACACATCTCTATTCAGGAGGGACAGTCCTTATTCTCTGTGCCTCCTAAACCGAAAATGCAGGATGAGCTTGGCCGCAAACCGAAAATCAGTCATCCGAACCTGGGCCGAGCCTCCGGGCCCAGGTTCGGATGACTGATTTTCGGTTTGTTTTCAGCCGAGGTCGTCCTCCTTTTCGGTTTTGGTCCCAAATTTTCATTTCGGTGCATCACTACTAGAAAGTTTCCCAATGATGTTTTACTGTCTTATTAACCCCTTGCTACCCCAAGGACGGCATAGCACGACCATCGGCAGGAGGGCTTTGAAGACGCAGCGCGTACAGGTCTTCAGTGGGCCGTTGTCTTCAATGGGCCGCCTCAGCCCCCCCCCCCTGCAATGTGCACGCGCCTCATGTCAATTGCTGCATGGTGACAAATATATACAACAAAATTGTGCTCCCAAGAGAGGGTGAATAAATAATACGTATCTCAGACTTCTACAACAGCCTCCTCCTTAGGCACGGTAAAACAGCAATTTATTTATTTATTTTATTTATAAAGGATTTTACCAGGAAGGATACGTTGAAATTTCTCTCGTTTTCAAGTATGTCCTGGGTTCAAGAACATTGTTACAGAAATACAAAGTAGTAAAATGCACGATATTAACACAAAATAAAAAAAAGGGAATTGAAGTCTGTGAATTGATGCGGTATGAGAACGTGTGTGTTGCCTGGTGTCGGGTGGTAACAAGCTCCTGATTTGTAGGGAAAGTGCAGAAATCATATAAGCCATAGGGTCTTGCAGGATACTGGAATACCTATCTCTGTATCTCACCACTTAATTCCACACTCTGCTATATGCTGCCAATATCATTTTATTGATGCATTGTGTATTATTACTGCCCTTGAAAAAGTCATTTTAGACGAAACGCGTTGAGCCTTTATCTGATATTTTATTTTGGAATAAAAGTTTTATTCATTTAATTGCTCATCATTCCGTTTGTTGGCAATTCCAGTACCCCTACCGGTTTACATATCAGACTCAAAGGGGATTTTTCCAGGCGCTGAAGTTCCTTTTGTCTTTTCTATTTCTGTGTGGAGTAACAGACCATCTCCTGGGAACCATTTCAGCATTTCACCTTCAAGATAAGTAACGATCTCTCTCCTATCACCAATTGCTTGTTTTCAATTTACATCTTGGCCTGCTATCCTCAAGTAGAATTGTTTTGTGATTATGTTTCATGAGGGTTTAATCCCATAACATATCCGGGCAGCCCCCTTCTATTTAAGCCGTATGGCTTTCTTCTTTTAGACAAAATGGTCAATTTGGAAAGTGAGATAAATGGGAGAATTTTTCTGGTTTGGCTATTTTTGTAACGTTGGGCGCTTCCAGCCCCTCCGGTGTGCTCGGTGGTGGCAGCATGTCTGATGCTGCTCGCTTGCCAGCGCCCGGCTTAAATAGAGACAGGCAGGGAGGTGGCTGCATGAGGCGTGGCTTGAGAGGGGGGCGCGGTCTGGTGACACGGACCTATCAGAGGAGTCCAGGTTTTTTAAAAACCAACAGTTCCTTCTAAGCAGTGCCAGATCGTGGTTATCCATACCTGAGCTCCCTGTACCTGTATTCTCTCGTGATTGAACCTGTTATTGACCTCTGCTTGTTTTCTGACTATTCTGCCTTCCGTTGCCCTAGACTATTTCCTAGTACTACACTCCTGCACTGATATCGACCCGGCTATTCCCTTTGACCATTCTATACTCTGTATTCCTGATTCTGGCTCGTCTGACTACCCCCGTGTTGCTGACCTTGTTTTGTATTACGGCATTGTCTTTGATTAACCCTTTCTGTCTAGCTAGTATATATATACTTGGCCAATTGTAAGGACCAGACAGTTAGGGATTCTTTTACGGCTACCCTGTTGGTAGCTTTTGGGCTCTGTGGAGTGTTGGGCTTTAAGGACTGCATGGTGGGATCCGGGAACCGTGACATTTTTGACCTAGAATTTTCACTTTTGCCAATTCTCCGGAGTTTCACCTTTAGTGAATAGACCTGTATGAGTTAGCAGATTAAACAGTCATTCAATCCACTGATTCTTCCTCAAGCCACATCTGGTCTTTCGATTTTGCTGTTCTTACCCCACATTTTATGGTAAAGCACAATGAAAGATAATAATAAGTTGTTGAATAAGAAATTCTTAGTAAGGCTGCCCAGGACTTCTTGGAAGTCTGGTATCATTGGAATGTTTATTGTTCATCAACGGCCCTTCGGAGGACTATACAAGCTGAAGAGGAGGAAGGCAACGGAACGGGACAAGATCTAGGATAACTCACTACACCCCCCCCCCGCCTACCTACACCTCCATTTTCCTTTAAACACCATTTTTATTTTACTCCGTCTCGCTCATTCCTATCTTTTACTAGTCTACTTATGCCGATACCTTTCCCTTTATCTCTTTGACCTGTACTCCTTTTTCTTACCCTTTATATCCCCCCTAACCTCCAACTGTCTATTGTCCTGTTTTCTTGTATGTTCTGAATGTTTGCTCTCAATTCGTCTTGACAGCATTGATCCCTGGGACACTGTGTCATTTGTCCCTTCTGTACTGCTAAAGAGCTTATATTACACCCACTCCCCCTACATAATTAAACTAGAGACCTGGAGCAACGATCTTGCCACCTAACCCATTGATCTCTAAACTTTGTTTGCACTTCTGTCAGACAGTGGACACGTTATCAGATCTTCGAGAAATACGCTACTCTATCGCTCCGAAAAACTATACTCCTTCTATAAATATAAGGCCAAACTACTGTATATACTATTGATGTGTATATCAACTTTACATACTAAAATATTTAATATAGGACATAGTTCAGTTTATTATCTCACTATATGCCTGTTACCTCTTGTTATATGTATGTTATGTTTGATGAAAATAAAAAAATTTCATTTAAAAAAATTCTTAGTAATTTTGTCAATCTCAGTCTTGTGCATCACTTTCTTCTCTTTATATAGCTGCCATGTCAGAACACAGATACCTTTTATATAAGGGAAATTGCACCTAACAGGCCCAGGCTGAACTTTAGGCAATGGGCAGCAGCTGGGTGGCGGAACAGCTGGGAGACCAAATCTGATACACAGCTCATGTAAGACCATGGAGGTACAACAACTAGTGTAAGGATCAAAACATCTCCTTATGTGGAGCAGCTCTGTATTGGATGTGAAACATGTCTGCAGATGCATGAGCTCCGGGTTTTGCGAGCAGACCCTTTGTCACTTATGAACCCCTCACACATACTGGCCTACAGAACCTTACATGCCTCCACCTACTGTCTTGTACAAAAATTGTCCCCAATATGGGTCACACATAAAAGTGCTTCTGCAGTATGTAGAATTCATGTGCTGCAGGAGGGAAATCATTTTGTTTTTAATAGGGTGTGTCCATAAGACATAGTTCTCTTTTTGCCCTAAAATAATTGACTGCTGACAACCTCAGCCCAATTATTTGTAACCTTTTTTTTTAGGTTATTTTACTCCCCTTCTGTCCCTATAGCCAGTGTTCCGTCGAATAATGCCTCCCGTCACATAATGCTGCCGCCGATCTGCGCAGGAGTGACAGATCACCAGCTGATCTGGCGATCAGCTGGTCGTCACGTCACACCAGCGCATGGCGGATCCTCGGAATTGCCAGCTCTGATGAAGCACGAGTGGAGGCAATATCTGATTGTCAGATAATGCCTCCCCCGCAGTGCGCACCACACAGGTTGAAGGGGGGGATCTAGACATGGATATATATACAGAGAGCAGTGCGGAGTATACTGCTCACTGACAGGGGGGGTAGTATGTGCGTAGATACAGACAGCAGAATATGTGTGTATACTCCTCACTGCTCTCTGTATATGTCAATGTCCATATCCCCCCTCGCCATTTGTGTGGTGTGTGTGTTACGCATGCGCACTGAGCGGGGGGCATTATCTGACGATCAGATATTGCCTACGCACTTGCTGTATCCAAGCTGGCTATTCCAAGGATCTGCACATACGTGGGTGTGACGTGACGGCCAGCTAGTCGCCAGATCAGCTGGCGTGACGTCACTTCGGCACGAGATTACTGAGAACATGCAGTACCAATAATGGCCGGTCATACGATGGGTCTTCACTCAGGTATCATAACGGTTTAGCTCAATGGTGCCATTACAGAGAAAACTGTACCATATGCAAATCAGTTGGCTTTCACCCAGAAAGGGTGGCCAGAGCTGAAATGCCAAGGAAGTCTTAGCTGCACAATAGGAACCTCACCACCCACTGGCCATTTTGGCCTTGCTAGGGCTCGTCAGGAGGGCACAGCTCATACCCCTCTAGGCACCTCAAGCAAGGGGTCCATGTCTGGATTACCCTGAATACTTATATTGAGCCAGACAAGGTTTTCAAATTACTGAGAATGGGCAGCAGCGCTAGTGACCTGCCATACAGTGGTATCCTCTCAGGTCCCCAAAAGTCTCCAGGCCGGCTGTTTTTTCAAGTAATTATGAAATTCTAAAACAAAAAAGTTTTAACCCTGAAATAGTTTATCTATGCATCTTGATTTGGACAAATACATCAATTATTTGGTAGCGAAAGGCTTTAGCAACCCCCAGTGTTTCTTTTCCTTCCTCCAGATTATAGGTAACTCATATTTGCACAGCACTGGGGAATCGTGGATCCGTTTTTTTTTTTCTTCTCATTTTCAGATAACCTGGGTTGAGAGACCAGGAATAAAATCTTCTGTGAGGATCACGTATCATTGCTACTACACATCACTGGGTTGTTTTGTAGGGAAGCAAAATATTGGTGGTGTGAGCTACAGTGTGGAAGAGTTTGTGCTGAATCTTGTAGCGTAACTGGAATTCCACTAGGGGGAACAAATTACACATATTACATTGTGTGCCAGAAGCAAAGATGCCAATACTTGGATATTTGCAATTCCACAATGTAGAGCAGCACTTTCATCCTGCAAGTCCAGACAAGTGCCACCACGATCCATGAAGTGACCACCTCCAAGATATCCACAAAACAAAATCACTCAACCTCCTAATTCAGATTTATTAGATACCACAACTAAGGCACAGTAACCTTTCGGAAAAAAAGCCTTTGTCAAGCTTACTCGACGAGTAGTTTGACTCCTTTATGCAATAGGCAGTGAACGAGGTATCTAAGGTACAGTTTTTGTCTTGTCTTTATTTTAAATACAGATTGAGCACCTATTATTCGGAGTACTGGGGACCTCAAGCATTCTGTTTTTTTTTATTCTTCCGGATATCATAATCCGGCTGCCCAGAGGATCCCAGCACGATCTGGGGTCCAGAACGGTAGCAACCGTACAGAGTGCCCCTAGTCTAGAAACCCTAAAATCCGGCAGATCAGAAAATTCAGTTTTTTGGAGCCCTTCCGGATTTTAGAATTCTGGATAAGGGATGCTCTTCCTGTATTTAGTTATTCTCTGGTTACTAGTACTTGTAGCATTGGTTAGCAGTTCTTGATTTTTACAGCGAATAATTTTGGAGCATGGTCAAATTCATAATTTTATTTTCTAGGGTTAATTGTTAGAGGTTAAGGAAATCCTCCCATCACCATACTTAGTTGAAACCCTAACTACGTATTTTCTTCCTGCTTACCCCATGTCTCAAATTTTCACATTATTACCTTTTGATTGCTGATTTGATTTGATTTTGGTCTTTTGCATTTTGAAATACTATGATACTAACATGACCTGCCATCCTGTCCATGTTATACATACTATGCTAGATATATACCGGCTGTGTGGAGTAGAGGTAACATCACTGCCCTATGACTGTATACTAGAGACCGTAGAGACACAGGTTTGATCCCAGCAAGAGCACCTCTCCAGTAAGTGTCCTTGGGCAAGACACCTAACAGTACATACTCGCCACCCAGGACATACTTGGGAAATCTCAATGTATCCTTCCTGGTAAAATACTTAAAAAAAAAAAAGTAATATGCTCAGGGTAAAAGTGCTGAATAAGGACTGAAAAAGGAAATGACAGGAAAAGGCTAGACCATGTGAGGTGTGGTTATGTTAAAAAAGAATTGTATGCTAATGACTTTTCGTGAGGAAAAGTGTTGTTCATTGTTCATAAATGTTCATCTATATGAGTGATTTTTTTTTTATATACACTTCCATCTCATGGCACACTGAGAAAGTACTAAAGTTGTCACAGCACATGAACAATTTATAAAGGGTACATTGTACAATTTTAATCCTTTCACTACCAAGTGGTATTCTGCACCAGCAATGTGCAGAAAATGGTATTTTGGGGATTTTGAAAAATAAATCCTCTAAATTATTCTTTATTTCCATAAGTAACACAGATTCACATCCTCGTGGATCTCTTCGACTGTGGGTACTAGGGTTCACACAGATTGATTCTGTTCTGGAGATTGATTCAGCATTTTCAGGGGCAAAGAGTTCCCTCTGTCTTTTAATTCAATTTCCTGCATGCTGGGCTTCTTGACTCTCTAAACACACATAATGGTCTGGATTCTCTAATGGTTGTTATGGCCACGATGGGCGTCATCCAAGTTGCAAGGAAACTCATGTAATTCACAATACATCCCATAATGCGAACTCGTGCGCTGATCACAAATGGGTGTAACTGCCAGGAAAAAAGCTGGCATGGGTGGCTGCAGGCATGCCAGGTCTTTGTGACCCACAGTTTTCAGTAGATCCTTCTGATCACCTGACAACCCCAGGCTGTCACTCGGCTTTAGGAAGGACTGAGGGAAAAAGCACCGCAAGAACCGGTTTAATGATGCTCACATTAATTAAATTGTTAAAATCAGGACTTTCGAAGCCCATATATCAGAGCAACGCTTGCGTATGAAAAGCCCTGATTGGCTGACATGCATTTTGGAGACTTGGTCTTTCAAGGCATAAATCATGCAGCTTCTAACCCAGGACACTTTAGACTTTCGAAGAAAACGAGAACAACTTTATTAAAGACAATAATGAACAACGATCCACACAAGACTACAAAGAAAGGTATAAAAAACACAGAATTGAAATTGATGGTAATGCGTTCTGGTATATCACATATAGACTTAACACCATGTCCCGTTTGGACTAAATAATAGTAGTAGTACCACCCTAATAAGGATTAAATTAGGGGTAATTCCCCAGTTAGGGGTGGTCATACAGTGGGTGTATAGCTATAGTAAGGATATAAAGGGTAAGTAATGTAAGGCGGAATTATAAGCCACATGAAATGAAGGGCGATATAGCCCCTGCACATAAATTGAAAAGCGAGATGGACCCTGTGTCCAGACGTCCCAACTAATGAATGAGAAGTAAAAAGTTCTAACCGAAGGACGCAGTGTTGTCTTTGAATGTGCAGCAATTAAGAATTAGAGGCGTAAGAGTATTATCAAATAGCCCCACCTGACCAGTTAATTGAAAATGCTGGAAGTGCTAATTAATTGGTACAGGGCCATATAACAACATGCCCTCATCAAAAAAGGGGGGCCTTTGATTTAAGATACACAAATGGTCTCAATACGTCAGAGTGCCAATAGGAATGTGATATAAATCACTGTTTTATCCAACACATCAAGGACAGTGAAATAGCCCGGCGAAAGGCCTTCATTAGTATAAATTTAGCGTTGTACAATATCGACATTTAGCCCAAAATAAACATGTGTGTATGAGAGTCTCGCCAAGGGATTTCATTAGGTCAATACGACCATATAACCATACAGCGTTGTAGTTTACCCGACAAAACCTTCATATAATTGGTATATAGAAGATGATTACTGCACAATTGTGGCAATTTAAGACGGGTTATAGCTAATGGATTGAAGGCATAAGGATACAATTATTCATCTAGTGTATCTACATGTAACCCATCCAAACGGAACCAATAGGTCAGATGGTACGTCATAACATTTACACATAAGCATCCAAAGGCGGTTTATTTAGGGAGTACATTTAGATGTCTTAGACATAGACATATAAACGTGTGGCCCCACCAAGGGGTTTAATTTTAGATTGAATTAATCATATGAACACGTAACATAGTCCCGCCAAACAACCTTCATATGGTAATGTTACAATGAAATAATTGTTGCACAGTGAGGAATAGTGGTTTTTAGGGCGTAGCGGCATATGGTTATAAACACAGGTATTATCGAGTAGCCGCCCAGACCATTTTAGAGTTGCTCGGAATGCTGATTATGTTATACAACCAAGGAGTCTAAATTCAAATCACTATTTTCCTTACACACCAAGGAATGGTAGACGGCCCAAACGGAATAAAGCTTAGAAATAGGCAGAGTGTTGTATATCGTCGATATCTGCTTTAAGCCTAGTATTTTTAAATAGACTTTAGACTTTCCTCTGTAGGCACGTTCAATGGATTTCTCCAAACCCCAGCAGAGCTTACCTCAAACTTGTGTCGTCAAACACCTCTTCTTTGGCCGCTTCTGTACATTCCTGCCCTGAAAAACAGGCTCATGTTCAACACCTTGAGGTGATAGAAGTTGCACTACCATCTATAGAGACATCCAGGCAGGGTGGATGTGAATTAAAGTATGATGTAAAAATCACTAGTCAGGCTCAATTTAAAACATTATTTTTAAAACGTAAAGACTCATTCTTGCTGGTTGTTATAACTTTAATCTTTTCAGCAGTTAAAGATTTGAAAAAGATTTTAGAACAATAACTTTTCAGATCGGTTTGTATCAAAACTGATTTGTTATATCTCATTAGAAATACATGAATAATCTCAAATTATTGCAGGGTGAACCATTTCCACTTTAATAGTTTAAAAGGATACTCTATTAAAAAGAGGTCCCTTTTTTTTGCCCTAAAATTATTGGGCAGCTGCTGATTAGTGATGAGCCGAACACCCCCGTGTTCGGTTCGCATTCGAACTCAAACAATTTCAAAAGTTCGAGTTCGAACACGAACCAAACTCAATGCAAGTCAATGGGACTCAAACGTTCGATTGCAAGAGGGCATATATGCAAGATATTTGCCATAAAAGGTGTATGGGGGTCCGGGTAGTGCCCTGGGGGACAGGAAACAAGGACAAAAAGTTAAAAAAAAAATGTTTTTAAAGGAACAGTGAGTTTTCCATGAAATAAGGGTTAAAAATAAAAATGAAAAATTCCTTCAAATATCGTGCCTAGGAGGTCCCCATAACCTGCCCTTGAAGTGGCGGATTTGTAGGATGTATAGAAACATTTAAAAACAAAAAAATGACGTTTCAAATGACGGTAAACGCTTTTCCTTTAATCTATTCATAAACAACTGCTTGGGGCGGCAGTCTGTATTAAAAGAGGAGACCTTTTAGGACACGCAGAACAAGTTTAGTGATTTTTTTGGCTAAATTATGGTGAAACTTATGCAGGCTTTGGATGAAAGTAACAATAGGTGCTATAAAATTGGGCCTTTAGTGTCGGCAACAGTGCCGTCACACCGTAACCCCTCTGTGGTATTGTGGAAGAGAGCAGGGTTGGACCCTGCGGTCCAATTTTAAAATGATATGAATCTGGTAAAGGCGTCAGTGCAGCCAAATATTGTGCCTTTGGTGGCAGCAAGTGCCTTCACACCGTAAGTAACCCTTTTGTGGTATTGTGGAAGAGTGCAGGGTTGGACCATGCGGTCTTATATTAAAAAGATATGAATCTGGTAAAGGCGTCAGTGCAGTCAAATATTGTGCCTTTGGTGGCAGCAAGTGCCTTCACACCGTAAGTAACCCCTGTGGTATTGTGGAAGAGTGCAGTGGTGGAGGTTTTGTGAATGCAGAAGAGATCCCCGATCTATTCCGTTACGTCAGCATCAGGGGATTGATAGCTGCTGATCCAGGACTGATTCGTTTTTCTAAATGCCAGCCGGTCTACAGAGTCGGTGGACAGACGCCCTCTTTTGTCTGTGACAAAACCTCCAGCGGCACTGAACGTCCTTTCAGAAAGCACGCTGGATGAAGGGCAACCTAGTAGCTGCATAGCATATTGGCTAAGTTCTGGCCAGTGATCCAATCTCAACACCCAGTAAGCCAGTGGATCATCTGCTGGAAAGGTATCCAGGTCTGCCCTTGCCCCTAGGTAGTCCTGCCCCATACGGTGAAGATGCTGGCAATGGGTGCCTACATTTGACGTCCCTGGGCATCGTGGACTAAAAATTTTTTAAAAAGGCATCAGTCAAGCGGCCCCGGCCTTCACCGCTCTTCCTCTGATCATCCGCAGCCTCAGAAGCACCTGTGTCATCACTTGGTAACCTACCAGTGCCTGGAAAGTTGTTACACCAGTGTCGCTTTAGAGCGTCCTCAAGTTTTTTCATCCTGTGCTCCCTCTGTGCGGGCAGGATGAGCTCTGCAACTTTACCCTTGTATTGTGGATCAAGAAAGCTTGCCAACCAGTAATGATCCCTCTCCTTGATAGCACGAAGGAAGGAAATGTAACGCCCTGTCCATGCTTGCTGGACCACATGTCTAAAGTCATGTGCAGCTTGCTGCTGACTGCCTTTCTCCATGACTCCATAACATTGTCTTCCACATGATGGTATAGTGCTGGAATGGCCTTCCGTGAAAAGTAATGGCGTTTTGGAACCTGCCACTGTGGTACAGCACATTCAGCAAATTCACGGAAGGAAGCAGAGTCCACCAGCTGGAAAGGCAGCAGCTGTAATGCAAGTAATTTTGCTAAGCTGGCATTTAGACGCTGTGCTTGGGGATGGTTGGGACTATATTTTTTCTTACGCTGCAGCAGCTGGGGCAACGTAATCTGACTGCGTAAATCTTCAGCTGATGGGATGCTGTCACATTGTGAGGAAGGACCTGGTACATCCATTACTGTAGCATCATCCCTGTCAGTGGAGGTTGGAGTCAATGACATGGCAGGACATATAGTGGGGGTAGAGACAGGCGAGGAGGACCTACGCAAAGTTTTGCGCCAACGGGATGCGTGGCAGGTGGTCATATGTCGCCTCAAGCATGTGGTACCCAAGTGTCCAGTGTCTTTCCCACGCTTGAGCCTCATCTGACACAGATTACAAATAGCAACGGTGCGGTCTGCTGCACATTTCTTAAAGAACTCTCAGACAGTAGAGTTCCTGGATGTGTGCTTTGAGACAACAGCGCTCTGCACTTGAGCAGCTCTGACATATGATGCCTTGGACTGGCTAGTGCTACGGTTGGTCATAGAGGACGTTGTGCCTCGTGTTTGCTGTGCCTCCTCCTCCTCACTTGACTCCACTGTTCGATCAGGCACCCAGGTGGAGTCAGTGACCTCATCATCATTGTCATCACCCCCTATCTCCTCGTCACTGGAGCCAACTTGGCAGTATGTTGCAGCTGCTGGGGCAACATGAGTGCCAGTTATTTATGTGTCATCACTGGCACCCCCTTCCTCTAGGTTGATTATATTCCCTTCCTAAACCTCAGAGATTGAATCAGAGCACTCTAGTTGCTGCGCATCCTCAAGCAGCATGTCACTGTCATTGTAGTCAAACAATTCAGCTGACTCCTCCGTGTGTGAGAGTGAGGCTACGGCAGGAGTAGCTGTGGACATGGAGGCTGCATTAGATGCTTTGGCAGCTGAGGTGGACTGTAAAGCACTACAAGCCTGGCTGACAGAGGACTCGGAGGATGAGGATGGCCTGGTTAGCCAATCCACCAAATCCTTTGTATGTTGCTGCTGCTTAAGATGGCCAGCACCAGTTAGAAAGGACAAGCGTGCCCCTGCAGAGGATGCACCACGTCCACCACGACCAGAGGCACAGCCTCCCAACACAGAGGCTGCTTGCCCTCTTATCTGTGTCTGGGAGCGTCTGCCTGTCCTTTCTGGTCTTTCTGACATGGTGAGTGATATATAGATTAAAGATATACAGAACTCTGATTCAACTCTGTTATAAAAATTGGAGATATGCTGCAGAACTCTGATTCAACTCTGGTATAAAGATTAAAGATTTCCAGAACTCTGGTATAACTCAGTGAGACACCCTGATAGCTGGCAACCGTGACAAGACACAGATTACAATTCCCAGAAACCTCCTATAAATCAGTGAGATCCCCTGATGGGTGGCAGTGAGAACACACAGATTAGAACAATTCCCAGATATTTTGTATAAATGAGACCCCCCACAATTGCTGGTGGCAGTGAGAACACAAAGATTAGAACAATTCCCAGATATTTTGTATAAATAAGACCCCCAAAATAGTTGGTGGCAGTGAGAACACAAAGATTAGAACAATTCCCAGATATTTTGTAGAAATGAGACCCCCCCCCAATAGCTGCAGGCAGACTGGCAGTGAGAACACACACTAACACAACAATCTCCTCTCAAAAAACACGTGCTGAAGGCTGTGTGAAGCCTTATATAGTGTGCTGCAGGACTTAGCTCTGTGAGCCCATGATTGGGCAAAATTTGCCCAATCAGGACTCTGAGCCGTGATTGGCATAGTCTTGCACCTGACCTGTGGTGAGGTGCAAGGCTGTAGCCAATTACAAACTTCAGGCCAGTGGAAAAGTGCATTGTAGGTGAACATGCGGCGAACACACGGAAATGTTCGTAGTTCGCGAACAGGCGATGTTCGAATCGAACTCCGAACCGATCGAGCAACTCATCCCTACTGCTGATGACAGCCTCTGCCCAGTTATTTTTTATTTTATTTTTTTAGTTGAGTTTTTTTTACTCACCTTTTTGTCCCTTGCCTTGCGCACCTGCTCCTCTTCAGCTCAGGGTCTCCCGAACCTGGAAGTCCAAGAAACTGTCTAATGCAATTTGCACTCCTACACACTTTACGCAACATAGGAACCTCAAATTGTGCACCAATATGGGGCTTGTACACTTTACATACGCAAGTTTCGTAGCGCCTGTGCAGAACGATGAATTGCAGTGTGCAAGCATCCTTAGATCTAAGCTATCGTCTGCATCTCGGAGACCATTCGCTACAGAGGGTGGTCTGAGAGAGGGTGACGTCAGCACACTTTCTGTGTGCTGACATCGCTAGTGACCAATCTTGTGACCGTCAGCTGGAATACTAAAAAATCCCGGCTGATGGGGACACTGGGTGGGGTCACCCAGCAATTAAACCAGAATGGGCAGTGGGGGAGGGGGAGAAAAGGGGGGCACTCCTGACACCCTTACCACTTTGAAACAATAAAGTGGTAAGGATGAGTAGTAGAGTGTCCCTTTAATCACTCATATCAAACGAACATCTTACATTGTTTTATTGAACTAATTCAACAATATATCACATACATATTCTTATATTTGCTTAAACATCAATGTTTGTAAAGTGGTTCCTTTCATCTGGTCACTTCTCTGCAAGATTGAAATATCTTGCAGAGTTGAAGGCTGACAATGTGGGCCCAAGTACATACATTTCCCCGAAAACACGGTACTCCACTTGGCCTTGCACAGTTTGAACAGGCCTCAGCGCTCTCTTGGGCCCCAGAGTTAGTGCATGGATGACCTCCAAAACAGGACATGCAGGCAGAATATCAGGATTAGGAGAATCCGAGAAGAGTTGTCTGATATCCTACCTTGCTTGGTGTATCTAATCTCATTATGCCCAAAACAAAATAGAGACAATCACTTAAATTTATAATAGCCTCCAGTTGTGTGCAGGCACCGTCCTTCCATCTAAATCTTTCTTCTTCAGTATCCACTGAAAAGTGCTGAAGTGGTCTCAGCGAATTCCACCGAACTAAAAAAAAAAAGGAAACCTCCTATTCACCAAATAGGCGTTTTAAGCAATAAAAAAATTTGTAAAATGAGTCCAAAAGATTGTTTAAAATTAATAAAAAGGTATGTTATACAACAAAAAAACTCCTCTAAAAAAATTAAAATCCAAAATTTCCGTACTAAAATACAAATACGTGTTCTAAAGATTAAAAATATAACAAGGTTTTTTGTTGACAATTAAAAGAATAATTTTTTTTTTTAATTAAACATGATGTTACGTTTTTACAGTGAATTCTATGGGATTCACCTATTTAAACCTGTCGAACTGAAGCACCGAAAATCAGGACATTTCGCCATAATTTTGGTGCAGTTCTGCGGTATGTGAATAACAGATACGATAGTCTTCTATGGGGCAATTTCGGTTGTGGCGAATTGCACTGTATTTTACAGTCAATTCGCCTGAATTTGGAGAAATTACAGCTTTGTGAATAAACGTATTGGCCCTAAATTGCACGGTGAAATTCCCCGTTGGGTGCATTTCGGTGACCAATTCGAAGGTTAGTGAATAACTCCTATGATGTCCAAGTTTATGGGCAGTGTGAGCAAATACTACCATGCAGGTTTTAGAAATCCTTTAATCAAAAGGAGTATCCTTAATGAACTACCTTGATTATAGGACTTATTTCTGTTCAGCATCATCATCTCCTGATGGAATAAAATATGTCCAGAAAAAAGTATGCAGATCTAATGACACCCAGGGGAATTAAAAGGGAGTTGCTACTCTGAAGATGCGGCTTTTCTCTAATGTGATCTTTCTAATAACATAAGCATATTTGTATTATTTTTCCTGACTAAGGTTTAGTATATTTTCAGTAATTTAATTTCCTTAATTGTGTTTCAGTGTGGAAATTACCTCACGTAATTAAATCACAATTAAGCATTTGATCCCAGAGAGCTCCAAACTTTCCACTGATCATAAATAGTTCTTTGCAATTTCTGATATTAGTTTGAAATCTTCTATTTTTGTTTAAAATAACCACTAAGAGCACATACAGCATATATCTATTCTTTGTATATTTATATGTATGTCATAACCAGTTATGGTGTGATAACAGAGCCACATGTCAACTCAATTATGCATTGCAGTACAATAAAAAACAAAAACTGGCATATAGTACCCCTTTTGCATACATGTTTAATTCAAGATTTGTGTGCCCCTGTGGAGAAATGAAATTCTCGGTACGCGAGTATCCCAGCAGATAGCGCTTTGTTCTGGGGTGAGGTGCTCAGCCCACACCTACCTCAGAATATCACACTAAAATGGGGACGCTATGGGGAAACCTGCATGAAAAATATTTATCTTTTAATTCCTTGTTTCTTAAGCACACATGAAAGCTTCCCTTAGTTAACATGCCCCCTTTAGCGCAGTTTAAAATGCTTACTCGTAATATCCTCTTGAAACTACAGACAAGCTACTGTCCAGACAGCCCCTCCTTCCCCCATTATAGTTGCTGGGCAGAACAAGAAAAAAAATATCTCTTTGTACTGTGTGTAAACCATATATGGTAAAATAGGGTTTGTGAATTCAACTATAGTAATTATCTGACGTTGAGGAAATTCTATTGGCTTATAAATCTGAGATTTATTGTATGTCCCATCTTCTATAAAAGAACTGACCGAACAAAAAGATGTCAGATAGTTGAAGAATGAAATCTGTATGTGATTGTCTTCATTTATCTCCGTTAGCTAGCGCAGCGCTTGCCATGCCTTACATGATGGAAAACAACAGCAGAATACAGAGATCCAACTTGCATGTCTTGGTAAATATAAATAGGAATAGGGATGCACCGATACCACTTTTTTAAGACCGAGTATGTGTACCCGTAGAAACATAAACTTGAATACAGCCCCAACCGTGGATCAATGGAGTGGGGGTCTCTTGCTCCACAGCCCCAAGTAGCCAACAGTATAAAAGAACTCCAGAATCCACAATGTAATACAGATGGATTTAATCCAACACCAGGACAGCAAGGCAACGTTTCGAACACAACTGGTCTTTGTCAAGCCTAAATCACAATAACACAACTGGGAATAAATAACACCACATATCAATTGAACAATCAATTAATCATTACAACCGGTCCGTGTATATCAACCCAGTAATTAAAAACAAAATGTCCACTAATTGATTCTTCAATTACCTCATTAACATCAATTACATCATGTGTGTATTATATATTAACATCGATCAAGTGTGGACATGAATAACCTATGAGAAAGAAAAGCGATTCTACAGATCTCAATGTAGAGGGGAGGAAGATACTTTACTAATGTACTAGTTCTGTTAATCCCAATTATACCTCATACTTAAATCTGCAAGAATAAAGGGAATTTACTACCTATAATTTATTTTATACAGGTAGTGCGAATAACCATTTACAAAAAATGTATAAAAAAATTCTTTACAAAGAAATTCCTTATAAAAAAATTCATTATAAAAAAATTCTCTACAAAAAAGGTGAGAAGTCCGATTCTCTATTAAGGCCATGTGGGGAGAGAGAATTAAGATGATGGATCCAATATAATTCCCTTCTCTTAAGTAATTTTTCTCTGTCTCCACCTCTTGTCAATTTAGGTACCTCATCAATTACCTGATAGCGTAGTTGAGAAATATCGTGTCCACTACATATAAAACGTTCACGGACAGGGAGTTCGATCTTTTTGGTTCTAATATCCGACCTGTGTTTGATAAATCGATTTTTGACTTTTTGGGTAGTCTCACCCACATAGATCAGCCCACAGGGGCACTTCAGCAAGTAAACCACATAGGTAGAATTCCAAGTGAAGTACCCTTTAATTTTAGACTTCCTCCCAGAGTGTGGATGAACAAATGAATCGCCACGTATTACTGCATTGCAGCATGAGCAATTTAAGCATTTGAAGGTTCCATTCTTTGGCTTCCCAAAGAAGGGTCTTCCAACCATGTCACGCTTAAACTCAGCCTTGTCTGGCGGAATGATCTCCCTTTCTTACATGACATAAAAGGGAAAGTCTGAAACTCTGGTAGTTTAGGATACGCGTCCCTCAAGATGTACCAATACTTGCATAAGATGTTTTTCACTTGTGTTGTGTGAGTCCCATATTTAGATACAAATGGGATTCTTCCATAATTCTGATTCTGGCGTCTCTGGGGTATCATTGGTTGATTAATTCTAATGCCTTCTGCTCTCAAGAGGTGTCTAGGATATCCTCTAACTCTGAACCTCTCAATCATTTCTTCAAACCTTTTATCCTTACTTTCAGGCAAATTCACAACCCTATTATCCTCTAGCTCTGAACCTCTCAATCATTTCTTCAAACCTTTTATCCTTACTTTCAGGAAATTCACAACCCTATTAACTCGCATAAGTTGACTACGCGGGAGGGAATCAAGTAATGTAGTAGGATGTACACTATCGTATCTTAGAGGTCTGTCATTAATTTACCATCTCTTTTAATAACCAAGGTATCCAAGAAACTAATTTGGTTATTAAAAGAGATGGTAAATTAATGACAGACCTCTATCGTAAACCAACCGATAGGAATTCTCTTTTAAGATACGATAGTGCACATCCTACTACATTACTTGATTCCCTCCCGCGTAGTCAACTTATGCGAGTTAATAGGGTTGAGAATTTGCCTGAAAGTAAGGATAAAAGGTTTGAAGAAATGATTGAGAGGTTCAGAGTTAGAGGATATCCTAGACACCTCTTGAGAGCAGAAGGCATTAGAATGAATCAACCAATGATACCCCAGAGACGCCAGAATCAGAATTATGGAAGAATCCCATTTGTATCTAAATATGGGACTCACACAACACAAGTGAAAAACATCTTATGCAAGTATTGGTACATCTTGAGGGACGCGTATCCTAAAATACCAGAGTTTCAGACCATCCCTTTAATGTCATATAAGAAAGGGAGATCATTCCGCCAGACAAGGCTGAGTTTAAGCGTGACATGGTTGGAAGACCCTTCTTTGGGAAGCCAAAGAATGGAACCTTCCCATGCTTAAATGCTCATGCTGCAATGCAGTAATACGTGGCGATTCATTTGTTCATCCACACTCTGGGAGGAAGTCTAAAATTAAAGGGTACTTCACTTGGAATTCTACCTATGTGGTTTACTTGCTGAAGTGCCCCTGTGGGCTGATCTATGTGGGTGAGACTACCCAAAAAGTCAAAAATCGATTTATCAAACACAGGTCGGATATTAGAACCAAAAAGATTGAACTCCCTGTCCCTGAACATTTTATATGTAGTGGACACGATATTTCTCAACTACGCTATCAGGTAATTGATGAGGTACCTAAATTGACAAGAGGTGGAGACAGAGAAAAATTACTTAAGAGAAGGGAATTATATTGGATCCATCATCTTAATTCTCTCTCCCCACATGGCCTTAATAGAGAATCGGACTTCTCACCTTTTTTGTAGAGATTTTTTTTATAATGAATTTTTTTATAAGGAATTTCTTTGTAAAGAATTTTTTTATTAATTCTTTGTAAATGGTTATTCGCACTACCTGTATAAAATAAATTATAGGTAGTAAATTCCCTTTATTCTTGCAGATTTAAGTATGAGGTATAATTGGGATTAACAGAACTAGCACATTAGTAAAGTATCTTCCTCCCCTCTACATTGAGATCTGTAGAATCGCTTTTCTTTCTCATAGGTTATTCATGTCCACACTTGATCTATGTAAATATATAATACACACATGATGTAATTGATGTTAATGAGTTAATTGAAGAATCAATTTGTGGACATTCTGTTTTTAATTACTGGGTTGATATACACGGACCGGTTGTAATGATTAATTGATTGTTCAATTGATATGTGGTGTTATTTATTCCCAGTTGTGTTATTGTGATTTAGGCTTGACAAAGACCAGTTGTGGTCGAAACGTTGCCTTGCTGTCCTGGTGTTGGATTAAATCCATCTGTATTACATTGTGGATTCTGGAGTTCTTTTATACTGTTGGCTACTTGGGGCTGTGGAGCAAGAGACCCCCACTCCATTGATCCACGGTTGGGGCTGTATTCAAGTTTATGTTTCTACGAGTATTCCTGCTTGCTTTATTTCTTGGAACTACCCCTCTCCAATATGGAATCGACTCCAACACCATGTACATTTGCCTATGATGAAATTGAAGCGAGGAGGATTCTGGCACAGGCCGGTAAGGATAATACCTTCCTTAGAATCTCTGCTAATGACTGCGGGAAGAAAGATCTATTAAAATACAATCGTAAATTGATTGGATGTCAACTACACTCCATTACTCTGGCCGAATACCATCGGGCATTACGTATACCACGTGGTTTAAGAGTGGGGCTTCAGCCGATTTTTTATAAAGATAATCCCGAATATGTGGAAAAATTCGAGAGGATTTTGAACAAGTGCTCGATGGATGTTATGTTACTCACTATTGATTTTCTATCCAAAGAGATCGAGCAATGTCAGGAATCAATCGAATGTTTAGAAAAATCGCTCCAAGACAATACCTCCGAGTTGGAGCTTATGGCGGTGCGTTCCACGATGGCTCCGCAACTGGATAACTTCCGGAAGGAAGTAGAATCAAGAAAAAGGCGGAAGCTCCAACGTGACCTCGAGGATTATGTGCAAGGCCATGTCTATTCCTGGCAAAGACGCGATCTAAGGACATCAGCCACAACACAATGAGGAATGGGTCGGAAATTCACCAGGAAATCTATTAGATTTACAGAGGACTCGATGTCCGGTACAGGTACCGATACGTCTGATGATTTCGTTGTGACAAGATCTAATGATAAAGCGTCTTTTTTAGACCAGCGACAAGGGAGACAGCCGCCTGGGGAAAACTCGCAGGAGCGAACCCAGAAGAGCGTCGGGAGGAAACCACCGGCAAGGAGCAATCAGTCCCTGTACAAGAGACGCTAGTCTTTAATATATCAGACATTCATTTAACTACCGATGAGGTTAAATTACTCTCGAGAGGTTTATCATATTGTCCGAGTGAACGTATTGATCCATTTGATATTCGGGTTGATCTTTTCAGGTTTTTTCGCACTATCCGATTGAAATGTTTATTTTCGGGACGGCCAGAGGGTGATTTTTCGCCTGCACCCTTTAATTCTAAATCCTTGGGTCTGAGAGAGAAAAGCAATTTTGTACCTCAAAATGTGGAGCACGCTGTCGAAACATACACTAGAATTGTGGAGAGAGAAATGTCCCAGGTATACTCCAGGCAACATTTCACCAGAGCATCCCCCAATATGTCTGCTACTGATTTTGGGATCCTTAGGAAATTGCGTAATGATCCTTCAATTATTATAAAACCCGCAGACAAGGGGGGTGCCCTGGTGATCATGAATAGTGGAGATTATATGGCTGAGATCCAGCGTCAACTTGGCGACGTTGAGACATATAGAAGACTAGATGGAGATCCTACGGCAGAGATTGCTGGTAGAATCTCCACTCTAGTACATGATGCCCTCGATGATCAGATTATCGATATGGGCTTATCGAAATTTCTTGTCAAAAAATATCCCCTTACACCTGTCCTGTATATTCTGCCCAAAATACACAAATCCCTTTCTGCGCCTCCTGGGCGGCCTATCGTATCCGCTGTAGATTCGGTCTTTAGCCCCCTGTCCATCTTTTTGGACAGGGTGGCCCGGCCCTATCTCCAGCGGATCCCATCATTCATTTTGGATACCAACGATTTTTTGGCTAAGCTTCGTGACATTATTGTGAGTGATGCTAGCATTTTGGTTAGTCTAGATATCACCAGCCTATACACATCCATACAGAATTCGGAAGGCATAGGTGCTATGAAACATGCACTTATTGAATTGGGTTTTCATGACAACCAGTTAAAATTTCTTTTGGACCTGCTTGATCTAGTACTAGGTAACAGTTTTTTCCTGTTTGATGGGGTGTTCTATACACAGATACGGAGGACCTCTATGGGTACCAATGTAGCACCCACTTATGCCAATATTTACATGTCCGAATTTGAAGAAAGTATAGTCTATAAATGCGACCTTTTCCAGCAATATGCCCATCATTGGTTTCGCTATATAGACGATATTATTTTTATATGGGAAGGCACTAGAGAAATATTGGACGAATTCGTCAATGTACTCAATAATGGTTCCACCTCCATTAAATTTACGATGTCATGTAGTTCCACACAAATTAGTTTCTTGGATACCTTGGTTATTAAAAGAGATGGTAAATTAATGACACACCTCTATCGTAAACCAACCGATAGGAATTCTCTTTTAAGATACGATAGTGCACATCCTACTACATTACTTGATTCCCTCCCGCGTAGTCAACTTATGCGAGTTAATAGGGTTGTGAATTTGCCTGAAAGTAAGGATAAAAGGTTTGAAGAAATGATTGAGAGGTTCAGAGCTAGAGGATATCCTAGACACCTCTTGAGAACAGAGGGCATTAGAATGAATCAACCAATGATACCCCAGAGATGCCAGAATCAGAATTATGGAAGAATCCCATTTGTATCTAAATATGGGACTCACACAACACAAGTGAAAAACATCTTATGCAAGTATTGGTACATCTTGAGGGACGCGTATCCTAAAATACCAGAGTTTCAGACTATCCCTTTAATGTCATATAAGAAAGGGAGATCATTCCGCCAGACATTGGTTAAGGCTGAGTTTAAGCGTGACATGGTTGGAAGACCCTTCTTTGGGAAGCCAAAGACTGGAACCTTCCCATGCTTAAATTGCTCATGCTGCAATGCAGTAATACATGGCGATTCATTTGTTCATCCACACTCTGGGAGGAAGTCTAAAATTAAAGGGTACTTCACTTGTAATTCTACCTACAGTTGTGTTCAAAATTATTCAACCCCCACTGAAATTGAGTGTTTTGGCCAGTTTGACATTGATTTTGATCATTCAGTCATCTTGCTTACAATTAAATCAAAGAGGCACGTGTAGGTCAGACAAATATAACATAACATTTATAATGAAATAACCACAAATGTCTTTTCTGTGCTCACATCATTATCAGTTTTATTCAACCCCCAAGTGACATTCAATCTTAGTACTTAGTACAACATCCTTTTACAGTTATAACAGCTTTTAAACGTGAAGCATAGCTTGACACAAGTGTCTTGCAGCGATCTACGGGTATCTTCGCCCATTCGTCATGGGCAAAAGCCTCCAGTTCAGTCACATTCTTAGGCTTGCGCACTGCAACTGCTTTCTTTAAGTCCCACCAGAGGTTCTCAATCGGATTTAAGTCAGGTGACTGCGATGGCCACTCCAAAATGTTCCAGCCTTTAATCTGCAACCATACTCTAGTGGATTTGGAGGTATGCTTGGGATCATTGTCCTGTTGAAAGGTCCAACGTCTCCCAAGCCTTAGGTTTGTGACGGACTGCATCACATTGTCATCCAATATCTCCTGGTACTAAAGAGAATTAATGGTACCTTGCACACGCTGAAGCTTCCCTGTACCTGCAGAAGCAAAACAGCCCCAAAGCATGATTGACCCCCCGCCATGCTTCACAGTAGGCAAGGTGTTCTTTTCTTCATAGGCCTTGTTCTTCCTCCTCCAAACATAGCGTTGATCCATTGGCCCAAACAGTTCTAATTTTGTGTCATCAGTCCACAGAACACTATCCCAAAACTTCTGTGGTTTGTCCACATGACTTTTGGCATACTGCAGTCGACTCTTCTTATTCTTTGGAGACAGCAAGGGGGTGCGCCTGGGAGTTCTGGCATGGAGGCCTTCATTATGCAGTGTGCGCCGTATTGTCTGAGCTGAAACTTCAGTACCCACATCTGACAAATCTTTTCTCAGTTCCTCAGCAGTCACACAGGGACTTTTCTCCACTCTACGCTTCAGGCAGCGCACAGCAGTCGAAGTCAGCATCTTCTTTCTGCCACGACCAGGTAGCGTTTCAACAGTGCCCTTTGCCTTGAATTTGGGAATGATGCTTCCTATGGTCTCTCTTGGTATGTTTAACATCTTTGCAATCTTCTTATAGCCATTGCCCTTCCGGTGAAGAGTAATCACCTCTTCTCTTGTCTTCCTGGACCATTCTCTTGACTTCATCATGTTTGTAACCACACCAGTAAATGTCTAGAAGGAGCTGAGTATCACAGTCATTTTAAAGCTGCTTAATTGGTGCTTATTATGCTTTATTGCTGCTCCGTGACATGCACAGGTGTTTTCAATACCTGATTGAAAACACTTGAATGAACCTCTGTTCTTCAGAGTGGTAGTCTTTAAGGGGTTGAATAATTGTGTCAATGAAGAATTCACAAAAGAAACATTTACTACTGTATTACAAAACCAATTGATGTCATTTTAGTTGCATATGGTTCTTTAAAAAGTCCTTGTAGGATTTCATTCTGAATACAATTACAAATGTACACTAAATTCCCTAAAACCCTTTACAGCATTGGGGGTTGAATAATTTTGAACACAACTGTATGTGGTTTACTTGTTGAAGTGCCCCTGTGGGCTGATCTATGTGGGTGAGACTACCCAAAAAGTCAAAAATCGATTTATCAAACACAGGTCGGATATTAGAACCAAAAAGATCGAACTCCCTGTCCCTGAACATTTTATATGTAGTGGACACGATATTTCTCAACTACGCTATCAGGTAATTGATGAGGTACCTAAATTGACAAGAGGTGGAGACAGAGAAAAATTACTTCAGAGAAGGGAATTATATTGGATCCATCATCTTAATTCTCTCTCCCCACATGGCCTTAATAGAGAATCGGACTTCTCACCTTTTTTGTAGAGAATTTTTTTATAAGGAATTTTTTTATAAGGAATTTCTTTGTAAAGAATTTTTTTATTAATTTTTTGTAAATGGTTATTCGCACTACCTGTATAAAATAAATTATAGGTAGTAAATTCCCTTTATTCTTGCAGATTTAAGTATGAGGTATAATTGGGATTAACAGAACTAGTACATTAGTAAAGTATCTTCCTCCCCTCTACATTGAGATCTGTAGAATCACTTTTCTTTCTCATAGGTTATTCATGTCCACACTTGATCTATGTAAATATATAATACACACATGATGTAATTGATGTTAATGAGTTAATTGAAGAATCAATTTGTGGACATTTTGTTTTTAATTACTGGGTTGATATACACGGACCGGTTGTAATGATTAATTGATTGTTCAATTGATATGTGGTGTTATTTATTCCCAGTTGTGTTATTGTGATTTAGGCTTGACAAAGACCAGTTGTGTTCGAAACGTTGCCTTGCTGTCCTGGTGTTGGATTAAATCCATCTGTATTACATTGTGGATTCTGGAGTTCTTTTATACTGTTGACGAGTATGAGTACCGATACTTTTTTCAGGTACTCGCCGATACAGAGTACCGATACGTTTTATTTAATGTCATGTGATCACTTTCCAATAAGAAAATTTTATAAATATATCTATGGGGGTAATGTAAATTCGATAGGCCGTGTTAGTCCAGTTTGCCAAAATCACGAGTATAGCAGTATATAGTGATACGTTTTTTATTGGACTAACGTAACATTTAAAAGACAAGCTTTCGAGAGTATTACTCTCTTCCTCAGGTCTGGAAGCTTAGTGGTCAGTTCCTAGAATTAAACATTAGGACATAAATCTATATATATGTAGGTCTGTGGGGGCATATATATATATACAGTATATAGGTCTGTTTGGGTATATATAGATATATATGCACCCACAGACCTATATATACTGTATATATTCCCCCACAGACCTAGTATATACAGTATACTGTATATATGCCCCCACAGACCTACACACATTGTATATATGCCCCCACAGACCTACATATATATATATACTATTATAAGTAGGTCTGTGGGGGCATATATAGTGTGTGTAGGTCTGTGGGTGCATATATAGTGTGTATAGGTCTGTGGGGGCATATATATGGTGTGTGTAGGTCTGGGAGGCATATATATATAGTATATGTAGGTCTGTGGGGGCATATATATATACACAGTATATATAGGTCTGTGGGGTGTATATATATATATATATATATATATATACTCCCACAGACCTATATATACTGTATATATGCTTCCACAGACCTATATATAATATATATATGCCCCCATAGACGTCTGATAACTCTGCAGATTGCATTTTTCTTTGGAAAACTTCCGGAAGCCAGCGGTGGCTTTCCGGTCGGTATCCGAGGGGCAGGCGCGGCTGGCAGAGTGCTCTAACGGCACTCTGCCAGGCCCCATCCAGGGGGATTTTAAGCTCCAAGCGGCCGCAGGCAAAGGTTTCAGCCCGGCCGCTCGCATCACTTGGGAACTGCCTGGCGCGAACTCCCGGAACTTACTTTCAGCCCGGCCGCTCGCATCACTTGGGAACTGCCTGGCGCGATCGCGCAAACTCGCGGAAGTTACTGTATATATGCCCCCACAGAAGTTACTTCCAGGCAGTTCCCAAGTGATGTGAGCAGCCGGGCTGAAAGTAAGTTCCGGGAGTTTGGAGCTGCAAATCCACCTGGATGGGGCCTGGCAGAGTGCCGTTAGAGCAGTCTGCCAGCCGCACCTGCCCCTCGGATACCGACCGGAAAGCCAGCGCTGGCTTCCAGTATCGGTTGAAGTATCGGGGGCATCTGCACGAGTACCAAGTACTCGTGCAGAAACAGGTATCAGCACCGATACCGATACTAGTATCGGTATCGGTGCATCCCTAATTAGGAATATTGATTTCTATAACATTGCAGGTACAAATTTTCCCTGTTAAGTGTCCCCATGTGAGCACACACTAGGGCAGGGGTCAGCAACCTTGGCTCCCTGATCTTTAGGGAACTACATTTCCCAAGATGCTCAGTCACCCATTAGACAGACTGAGCCACATGGGAAATGTAGTTCCCAAAACATCAGGGAGCCAAGGTTGCTGACCCCTGCACTAGGGAATAGTGCCCCTCAACTTTAGGAGGTCTATTCACTAAAAGGTGAAATTCAGGAGAATTGGCAGGAGAAGAAAACAATCTAGACCAAATAGCTGATTTGGAAAGTGAGATAAATGGGAACATTTTTCTGGTTTGGCTATTTTGACCTGGAATTTTCACTTCTCCTGAGTTTCACCTTTAGTGAATAGACCTGTAGGCAAAATTCTTTAAAGCACTGTGGAGAATATTGTGGTTTGTGATTCATGCTATGATGGAAATTATAAAAGCGATGAGACATATTGGGAATAGAGGTGCTAATGCTGAGGAACAGTCATATACAAAGACAAATACCCTTGGAGTCAGAGATTAGAAATCAAACCAAAAGGCACATAAAACTCAATCTTTAGAGCTGTAATTAAAGGTCACAGAAAATTCCTTTCAGTACTTTAATTTAAAAATCCTACAAGTGCCCAGCAGGCATATTAAATGAAATGGATTACAAAGATCTTTGTTAAAATCATAGCCCTCTTAAGATTTTATGATCTCAGACTTTCTGCGTTCTTTGAGATTTTCCTCCGAAAGACATGTGTAGTTCATTTTTAGAACGCAATTTGATATTTTAAAAAGAAAATTGTGAAAATAAGAGAATGTGAATTATATTTTTACTTTCCAAACAAAAAGCAGGAACAGAGCAGCTGATTCTAGTTAGGAGTAATTAAAATCACTTTTATTTAGTACAGACGTTAGTATGTAAATGGTTACATCTAAATAAGGAGTCGAGCTGGAAATGATGGGCCCACGTATGTAACTGAGAATTTACAGTTCATTATATGAAACCTTTTTGTTACCAAAAACATGCTCACCTGATTTTTGTATTGAAATACAATTAATAAAATTAAAATATAAAACCTCATGTATACATTTTTACAGCAAATTTACCCATTTCTCTATACTGTAACTCCTGTCACCTTGTCAGAAGCTGCTGATTCAGCCCTCTGAGACCTGGAGATTAGACCCACCCAGGATCTGAGTGCTGATCTCAGGTTCATGGTTGTCAAGATCTTCAGGACTCAGCTCCCACCAATGGCTTTCGATGAACTTCGCATGATAGCTATTGGACCCGTCTTGTGACTTCTTCGTCCTACAGGAAGGAGGGAGAAGGTCACATTTGGGCCAGTTGAATATAAGGTGAGTCCAAAGAAAAAAACTACAGGGTTAAACCTGAAGGGGGGGGGGTGCAGATGAGCTAATGTTTATCACCTCCACCCCACCCATTTTAACCATAGAGTAACTCTTTAAGTTGTTTTAACATGCTTTTCCCGTTCTAAAGGTTATTGTAACACCATGAAGTCTACGGAATGTTCTGATAGCTATTGATACCGAAAAATCCTACAATTGCTCCTTAGTTCATTCAAATCTGTCATTAAAAAAACAGCAAAACAATTTTTTTTTTAAAGAAAACGTAATTTCCTTGATATGATGTTAAAGCCAGCTGTCGACATTGTAGTGGGCGTAAGGAAATACAATAAACAAACAGCTGGGTAACACCAAGTTACCAGTGTTGTAGGAGGGGGATTCCACAAGGTTTCCTAACTAGTCAATTATTGTTCAAACTAAGAAAGAGGAACATCTTACGAAAGAACAGAGTTGTTAAAATGAAATGTCAATAAAAGGGGAACCTCTAGTCATTTTCTCCAGACCAGCAAAACAAATCATAGCCTTTTGTAAGATCTGCAGTAAAGAACATTTTTGTATATCAGCCTACCATTTGTGGGTTGATATATCGGTTCACGGATGAGTAATCAGTAATTTTTATTACATGTACATGAGATGAGGAAAGTCACAATGAGTCTGCCACTAAAATAGTCTATTTCCCTACATATATTGTAGCGTTTTTAAAAAACTGTCTACTCTATATACCTTGTGTCATTGAGATCATTTTCCATTTGCTGAGCAGATTTTATAAAGACGCACATAACATACAGTATTTCTGAAAATTACTGTTAAATCTGGTTTAGGTCAGTTTCTGGAAATATTGTTACTCTGCATGCGTTATTGTTTTAATATTATTAAACGATTTATACAAAGAAAAATATATTTTCAGTTAACAATACAAAGATACTTGAACCCAGGACATACTTGAAAACGAGAGAAATCTCAATGTATCCTTCCTGGTAAAATCCTTTATAAATAAATAAATAAATAAATAAAATGCACGTTTCACCGGCACACCCTTTCATCAATCACCAAATGATCAACAGGTGAGTATATTACAATCTCCTATGGCCACTTTTGACAAGAATCTTCATGCAGTTTAAATTTCAGTCCTTTATAACTGTATCCAAAGTCATTTCAATCCTCCAGATATCTCAAAAATAAGCGCAAAGAAAGGAAAAACATGGTATAGCATTTAAGGGACCAATTCCTAGAATTTTCAAATATATATAGATCATGTTCTCACATGGATTAGAGCCTAAAGGTGTACCTGCTCTTGTTCTTTCATCTTTTCCCAAAGCAAGATACTTTTATTAAGATTTCCACAAAAACAACCACGAATGGGAATTGAAACTCCCATTCGTGGTTGTTTTAGTGGTACAACTCAAACAAAAGATTTTTCATTGTGTAGTACACAGCAGTACCTACAGCCTTTAAGAACAATATTTACAGCCCTTATTCTGGCTCTTGGGGACAGAGCGTATGTGTGAGATTACTGACTATGGATCCGCCGATCCCTTACATCAAGACGGATTGTACAGACCTTGATCAGACGTCGTTCTCCCCCGAAGAGCAAGCCGCGCGTCACCATGGCAACCCGACATGAGCGCAGGCAATCACACGCCTGCGCAGAGAAGGACGGCTGCGGGCACATCAGACACCAAGCGTACGTTAGTGACGTCATATACCCAGAGGCATGCAGTGGACGTACCCTATAAGAAGACGCCGTGCAGGTGAGTTCATTGCTCGTTTATTGATTCTTGTTGTTTCAGAGCTATTCCTTGTTGTCCACCTATTTCCTGATTGAAACCCCGGTTACCAAACGTCCTTCTGTGCAGCTCGACTATTCCGGATCGCCGCCTGCCTCTGACCCTTCGCTAGTGCCCTCATAACCCGGATCGCCGCCATCCTCTGATCTCCTGCTATCATGTCGAAAATCCTACAACAGCCTACCTCAGATCTTCTTGATCACACCTTGGGTACTCTAGAGCATACACTTACTCCAGATCCCCACCGGCACATAGCCACTACCTTCTACTTTACCACGCCTCCTTCTGGAGTTATCTGCCTCTGTCTACAGAGACAGGTACTGTACCTTACGTTGAATTTATATATATATATTGTGACGAGAGGAGAGGAGTGGTGTTTGAGGGACGGTATGTGTCCCCTCGAGTTTTGTCATATTGTTGGGACTAGCACTCCAGGCCGGAGTTTGGGTTCAGCTCGGGGCACACAAATCTCCGGGTTTTGCAGTTCTCCCTGGGGAGGCTTAATTGATTGATGGGTGAGGCTAGAGGGAAATAAAAGCAGGAAGTGAGGTTCATTCACTCTCCACCCTGGGACTCAGACCAGCTACTGAGGGAGCAAAGCTGAACCAGAGATCAGGCTGCAAAAGGAAAGGTTGGAATACACTTTGTTTTCTGAAACGGTAGTAAGGGAAAACCTTAAATGTTTAGTTAGCGCCGGACAGGCAAGGGTATTGTTTTGTTTTGTTTTGTTTTGTTTTGTTTCTTGACCTGTATGCAGCTCTTGAATAAAAGTACAGAGGGCTGTACATTATAAAGAAATCCTGAGATTGGGACTACCTTTATCCTGGAAGGGTACCCCCCATTTGAGCTGTACCCCACATATGGTGGAGAATGCGGGCAACGCCCGGAGTACATGACAAGTGACGATATGGACGACGTAGTGAAAGCCCTGGTCCAGGCCACAGCGGCCCAACAGGAGACCAACCGACAGATGCAGGCTGACGGGATCTCCTCCGCCAGATGCTGGAGCTTCAGCGAGCCGCCCAACAAACGGACAGAGCAAACCAGCGGGAAGACCGGGAGGTACTCCAGGAGTTGGCCAAGGGCCTCATAGAACTAAGACAAAACTGTGCGGTCTCCGAGCCGGTGGTGCCCAAAGTAAAGAGTGCTAACCAGTTCCTGCAGAAGATGACTACGACGGATGACGTGGAGGCCTACCTCACGACTTTCGAAAGAACCGCCGAACGAGAAGGCTGGCCGAAGGAGGAGTGGGCTGGTTTTACTGGCACCGTTTCTAACCGGGGAACCTCAGAAGGCCTACTTCGATCTGGAGCCAGAAGCGGCCCGGAAATACGACACCGTAAGGTGTTTTCGCTGTCATGAAATGGGACACATTGCTGCTCACTGTCCGGTTATGGACGAACCATGCAATGTGATAATGCGGGAGGCCGAAACGCTTATCCTTCTTCGCTCAATTCACATGCACTGCTGCACACAAGGAGCATATTGAGAGACAGATGTGTTAAGATGTTCCGTAGATGGGAAGGCAGTTACCGCCTGTTAGATTCGGGGAGCGTAGTGACCTTAGTCCGACCCGAGTTTGTTGACCCCATCAAGTATCACCCGAGTACCATAGGTGTGGTCTGTGTCCATGGGGATACCCGGACTACCAGACCGCCGTGGTAGACATTGGTACGTCCTGGGGGATTGTGACACAGTCTGTGGGGGTGGTTCCTTCCCTGCCATATGAGGTGTTAGTCGGGAGGGACTTTCCACGGTTTTGGAGTTTATGGGAAGAGAAAAACCTCCGAATAGATAGTGTGGACCCTGTCACAAATCTTAACCCCGAACCGTTTGAACCGGATACGGAAGAGGGCATTGTGGGGGTCCCAAAGGGGGATAGTGTACCTTTTCCTTTCTCTGTCATGGCTGGGGAGCAGGAAGAAGAACCGGGCCTGGGGGGTGAACGGATCGGTTGACGTGCCTGATTTAGAAGTCAGAAGGGACGATTTTCTTAGCGAACAGGTGAAGGACCCCACCTTGGCCAGAGCCCGGGAGAATATAAAGTTATATAGACAATAAACCCGTTGACCCAGATATGAGGCTAGCTTTTCCACACATGGCACAGAGGAAAGACTTGTTGTACCAGGTCGTGAGACAAGGGGAGGATGTGGTGGAACAGCTACTGGTGCCTCAACCATACCGCAAGTTGGTGCTAGATCTTGCTCATGGGCACGTACTGGGGGACACCTAGGGTAGAAAAGACCAAAGAAAGAATATGCCGGAGGTTCTTCTGGCCGGGTCTGCATGCAGATATAAAGGATTATTGTGAGTCCTGCCCGGAGTGTCAACAATCCGCGCCCGTGCCCCATTTTCGTAGCCCACTGGTGCCGTTGCCTATCATAGAGGTTCCCTTTGAGAGGGTTGGCATGGACCTGGTGGGTCCGGTGGTGAAGTCTGCCCGGGGTCACCAATATATCCTCGTGATAATGGATTATGCCACGCGATATCCGGAAGCGATCCCACTACGCAACACCTCGGCCAAAACCATAGCCAAAGAACTGGTCCAAGTGTTTAGCCGGGTAGGCATCCCGAAAGAGATACTCACGGACCAGGGTACCCCTTTTATGTCGAAGGTGACCAAGGAGTTGTGTAGGTTGTTTAAAATCTCCCATCTACGCACATCTGTATACCACCCCCAAACCGACGGGCTAGTGGAGAGGTTCAATAAAACCCTAAAAAATATGTTAAAAAAGTCGTGGACAGAGATGGGAGGAACTGGGACTTCTTACTCCCGTATCTCATGTTTGCCATCCGAGAGGTGCCCCAGGCCTCTACGGGCTACTCCCCCTTTGAACTCGTATATGGCAGGCATCCCAGAGGACTCCTAGATATTGCCAAGGAGACGTGGGAGGGTCAGACCACCCCTTTTAAGACTGTCATTGAACATGTGTCCATGATGCAGGACAGGATTGCCGCCGTTATGCCCCTGGTGAGGGAACATATGGAGCAAGCCCAGGAAGCCCAGAGGAGGGTGTATAATCGGGGGGCGAAAATGCGTAGTTTCAACCCCGGGGATAAGGTCTTAGTGTTGGTCCCAACGGCTGAGAGCAAATTCCTAGCAAAGTGGCAAGGCCCTTATGAGATAGTCGAAAAAAAAAAGTGAAGTAAACTATAAAGTCCTCCAACCCGGTAGAAGGAAAACCGAACAAATCTACCATATAAATCTCCTGAAGCTGTGGAAAGACCGGGAGGCCCTGCTGAGCACCCCAGCTACTTCAAACCCCATGGCTCGCCCCACACCTGAGGTTCCTATCGCCGACACATTGTCGGTGGCTCAACGCAATGAGGTGAAGGAATTTTTGAGGGGAAACACCGATTTCTTTTCAGAGATACCAGGACTAACCACGGTGGTTCACCATGACATAGTGGTTGAACCTGGGGTTCTCATAAATGTTAAACCCTATAGGATCCCAGAAGCCAGGCGGGAGGCGTCTCGGCAGAAATTGGGAAAATGTTAGCCTTGGGTATAATTGAAGAGTCCCATAGCGACTGGTCGAGCCCCATAGTGCTGGTGCCAAAACCAGATGGGAGTATCCGTTTCTGCAATGACTTTAGGAAACTGAACGCTGTATCGAGATTTGATGCGTACCCCATGCCCGGGGTGGATGAGCTTATCGACCAACTGGGTACGGCCCGATATATAACTACCCTGGATTTGACGAAGGGGTACTGGCAGATACCCCTGACAAACCGGGCCAGAGAAAAGACCGCCTTTTCCACCCCGGATGGGTCGTTCCAATATACGCGAATGCCCTTTGGCTTACACGGGGCCCCTGCTTCATTCCAAAGGTTAATGGATAGGCTATTGAAGGCACACCGAAGGTATGCCGCCGCGTATCTAGACGATGTGGTGATCCATAGTCCTGACTGGCAGACGCACTTGGTACGAGTACAGGCCGTAGTCGATTCGCTGAAGGAGGCAGGTCTCACGGCAAACCCTAAGAAATGTGCCATAGGCTCGGAAGAGGCCAAATACTTGGGATACGTCATTGGACGAGGGCTAGTTAAGCCACAAATTGACAAGGTGGAGGCTATTCAAAAATGGCCCCAGCCCCAGAATAAGAAGCAAGTCCGGGTCTTTTTAGGGATCACCGGCTACTACCGCCGCTTTGTCCCAATTTTGCCACCATGGCCTCCCCATTGACCGACCTGACAAAGGGTACGAAGTCGGGGTTGGTACGATGGAGCCCTGAGGCTGATAGTGCCTTCAAAGCCTTGAAGCAGGCGTTATGCACACAACCCGTGCTGGTGGCCCCTGATTTTTCAGGGGACTTTGTAGTCCAGACTGATGCTTCGAACGTGGGTCTGGGGGCGGTTTTATCCCAGGTACGGGAGGGGGAGGAACACCCGGTGGTCTACCTAAGCAGGAAACTCAACAGGCACGAGCAGAACTACGCGATCGTTGAGAAGGAATGCTTAGCAATTAAGTGGGCCCTGGATGCTCTTAGGTATTACCTGTTGGGCCGACAGTTCCGGCTCATCACCGATCACAGCCCGTTGCAGTGGATGTGCAATAGTAAGGAAAGAAACTCCCGCGTTACGAGATGGTTCTTGGCCTTACAAGCCTTTCGGTTCACGGTGGAACACAGGGCTGGGAGGTTGCAGGCTAACGCGGATGCGCTGTCACGGGCCCCCAACCCTATTGTTGCGTTTGCTCAGCCGCAGGGGCTGGAGCAGAGGGGGGGGATATGTGACGAGAGGAGAGGAGTGGTGTTTGAGGGACGGTATGTGTCCCCTCGAGTTTTGTCATATTGTTGGGACTAGCACTCCAGGCCGGAGTTTGGGTTCAGCTCGGGGCACACAAATCTCCGGGTTTTGCAGTTCTCCCTGGGGAGGCTTAATTGATTGATGGGTGAGGCTAGAGGGAAATAAAAGCAGGAAGTGAGGTTCATTCACTCTCCACCCTGGGACTCAGACCAGCTACTGAGGGAGCAAAGCTGAACCAGAGATCAGGCTGCAAAAAGAAAGGTTGGAATACACTTTGTTTTCTGAAACGGTAGTAAGGGAAAACCTTAAATGTTTAGTTAGCGCCGGACAGGCAAGGGTATTGTTTTGTTTTGTTTTGTTTTGTTTCTTGACCTGTATGCAGCTCTTGAATAAAAGTACAGAGGGCTGTACATTATAAAGAAATCCTGAGATTGGGACTACCTTTATCCTGGGAAGGGTACCCCCCATTTGAGCTGTACCCCACAATATATATACAGTTGTGTTCAAAATTATTCAACCCCCACTGAAATTGAGTGTTTTGGCCAGTTTGACATTGATTTTGATCATTCAGTCATCTTGCTTACAATTAAATCAAAGAGGCACGTGTAGGTCAGACAAATATAACATAACATTTATGATGAAATAACCACAAATGTCTTTTCTGTGCTCACATCATTATCGGTTTTATTCAACCCCCAAGTGACATTCAATCTTAGTACTTAGTACAACATCCTTTTACAGTTATAACAGCTTTTAAACGTGAAGCATAGCTTGACACAAGTGTCTTGCAGCGATCTACGGGTATCTTCGCCCATTCGTCATGGCAAAAGCCTCCAGTTCAGTCACATTCTTAGGCTTGCGCACTGCAACTGCTTTCTTTAAGTCCCACCAGAGGTTCTCAATCGGATTTAAGTCAGGTGACTGCGATGGCCACTCCAAAATGTTCCAACCTTTAATCTGCAACCATGCTCTAGTGGACTTGGAGGTATGCTCGGGATCATTGTCCTGTTGAAAGGTCCAACGTCTCCCAAGCCTCAGGTTTGTGACGGACTGCATCACATTGTCATCCAATATCTCCTGGTACTGAAGAGAATTCATGGTACCTTGCACACGCTGAAGCTTCCCTGTACCTGCAGAAGCAAAAACAGCCCCAAAGCATGATTGACCCCCGCCATGCTTCACAGTAGGCAAGGTGTTCTTTTCTTCATAGGCCTTGTTCTTCCTCCTCCAAACATAGCGTTGATCCATGGGCCCAAACAGTTCTAATTTTGTTTCATCAGTCCAGAACAACTATCCCAAAACTTCTGTGGTTTGTCCACATGACGTTTGGCATACTGCAGTCGACTCTTCTTATTCTTTGGAGACAGCAAGGGGGTACGCCTGGGAGTTCTGGCATGGAGGCCTTCATTACGCAGTGTGCGCCGTATTGTCTGAGCTGAAACTTCAGTACCCACATCTGACAAATCTTTTCTCAGTTCCTCAGCAGTCACACGGGGACTTTTCTCCACTCTACGCTTCAGGTAGCGCACAGCAGTCGAAGTCAGCATCTTCTTTCTGCCACGACCAGGTAGCGTTTCAACAGTGCCCTTTGCCTTGAATTTGCAAATGATGCTTCCTATGGTCTCTCTTGGTATGTTTAACATCTTTGCAATCTTCTTATAGCCACTGCCCTTCCTGTGAAGAGTAATCACCTCTTCTCTTGTCTTCCTGGACCATTCTCTTGACTTCACCATGTTTGTAACCACACCAGTAAATGTCTAGAAGGAGCTGAGTATCACAGTCATTTTAAAGCTGCCTAATTGGTGCTTATTATGCTTTATTGCTGCTCCGTGACATCCACAGGTGTTTTCAATACCTGATTGAAAACACTTGAATGAACCTCTGTTCTTCAGAGTGGTAGTCTTTAAGGGGTTGAATAATTGTGTCAATGAAGAATTCACAAAAGAAACATTTACTACTGTATTACAAAACCAATTGATGTCATTTTAGTTGCATATGGTTCTTTAAAAAGTCCTTGTAGGATTTCATTCTGAATACAATTACAAATGTACACTAAATTCCCTAAAACCCTTTACAGCATTGGGGGTTGAATAATTTTGAACACAACTGTATATATCTGCTCTAAGTATATGAAGTATTGCAGGAGCCTCAAAATTAGAAGAAGGCCTTGACTTATACCTGGCGATACAGCTACCAGTGTGCTACGCAGTTATATACATATATACAGTTGCAAGAAAAAGTATGGGAACCCTTTGGGATTACGTGAGTTTTGCATGAATTGGTCATAAAATGTGCTCTGATCTTCATCTAAGTCACAACAATTTGAAAAACACAGTCTGCATAAAATAATACAACACAAACATTATATGTTTTCATGTGTTTATTGAACATAACATGTAAACATTCACAGCGCAGGGTGTAAAAAGTATGTGAACCCCTAGCCTAATGACTTCTCCAAGAGCTAATTGGAGCCAGGAGTGAGACAATCTTGAGTCCAATCAGTGTGATATTATTGGATGTGTTGCTGAAAGCTGTCCTGCCCTTTAAAAACACACACCAGTTTTGGGTTTACTAGTTTCAAGAAGCACTGCCTGATGTGACCCATGCCTCGCAGAAAAGAGCTCTCAGAAGACCTACGATCAAGAATTGTTGACTTGCATGAAGCTGGAAAGGGTTACACAAGTATCTCAGAAAGCCTTAATGTTCATGTGTCCACAGTAAGACAGACTGTCTACAAATGGAGAAAGTTCATCACTGTTGCTACTCTCCCTAGGCGTGGTCGTCCTGTAAAGATGACTGCAAGAGCACAGCGCAGAATGCTTAATGAGGTTAAGAAGAATCCTAGAGTGTCAGCTAAAGACTTACAGAAATCTCTGGCACACGCTAACATTTTTGTTGACACATCTACAATAAGGAAAACATTAAACAAGAATGGAGTACATGGGAGGACACCACGGAGGAAGCCATTGCTGTCCAAAAAGAATTTGCAGCACGTTTGAAGTTTGCAAAAAGAGCACCTGGATGTTCCACAGCACTACTGGCAAAATATTCTGTGGACAGATGAAACCAAAATTGAGTTGTTTGAAAAAAACACACAACACTGTGTGGAGAAAAAAAGGCACAGCACACCAACATCAAAACCTCATCCCCACTGTAAAACATGGCGGAGGAAGCATCATGGTTTGGGGCTGCTTTGCTGCCTCAGGGCCTAGACGGATTGTTGTCATTGATGGAAAAATGAATTCCAGAGTTTATCAAGACATTTTGCAGGAAAACGTAAGACCATCTGTCCACCAACTGAAGCTCCGCAGAGGATGGGTGATGCAATAGGACAATGACCCAAAGCATACAAGTAATTCAACAAAAGAATGGCTTCAACAAAACAAAATATGCCTTCTGGAGTGGCCCAGTCAGAGTCCTGACCTCAATCTGATTGAAATGCTGTGGCATGACCTTAAGAGAGCAATTCACACCAGACATCCCAAGAATATTGCTACACTGAAACAGTTTTGTGAAGAGGAGTGGTCCAAAATTACTCCAGATCTTTGTACAGGTCTGATCTGCAACTACAGGAAATGTATGGTTGAGGTTATTGCTGCCAAAGGAGGGTCAACCAGTTATTAAGTCCAAAGGTTCACATACTTTTTCCACCCTGCACTGTGAATGTTTACATGTTTTGTTCAATAAAAACATGAAAACATATAATGTTTGTGTTGTATTATTTTAAGCAGACTGTGTTTTTCAAATTGTTGTGACTTAGATGAAGATCAGAGCACATTTTATGACCAATTCATGCAAAACTCCACGTAATCCCAAAGGGTTCACATACTTTATCTCGCAACTGTAACCATTCCTCTCAGCCCTGGTGTCTGCTCCGTACAGGCATAATGTGACGGATCCCGCTACTCGGGGTGAGTAGATCCGCTGTCAGCGCCGATTACACCTGAAGGTCGGTAGTGTGGTAGCGAGGTGCCGCTGGTCCTCGTAGGATACCCCGAGGTTGCAGCGCTGTAGAGAAGGCCTTGAAGCGTCCCGGTTCCCAAAGCCCTGTTATCCCCAATTACTAGCCGAGGCAGGAGTAAAGGTTCAAACAAGAGTAATTTATTTTGCATGGGGAACACAGGCGTATTTATGGGGGAAAAAGGCATTGTTCTCCACTGGCCCGCCCACAGCCCTCCTGGGGTGATTTCTGCCACTGCCCCGAGCCATTGCCCAATTTCCCTTTGTTAACCTGGGGCCCCCCTTGCTGGGCGCAGCCCTTATCTTGGGGCTCGACACCAGCTCGTCTGGCATCCTCCCGGAGCCGCTCCTGTGGTGTGAGCGCTTCCTTTGTCTCATGGCCCCCCTGCGGCTTTCAGCCTGACTTTGGGGTTACGTTGGTTTTGGGGGTGATCTCCTTGGAGCGGCGGCACGCTTTGGGCACAGCCATGTAGCTCGGGCCCCTGGGTTGTTTCACTCCAAAAAGCGCCCTGATCGGACCATGGGGACCCGAGCGGTGGAGGGTGGAAGCTCGACGTCTGTACACGAGCAAGAGTCACCATTTTCAGCCGCGCTCCAGGCCGAGGGTCGCTGGTCGGTTCTCGGGGTTCCAGTGGGCGCTCCAACCCGCAATTTACACCCCCGATAGAACCTATTTTAGGGGGCACACTGGCCAAGAAGCGCTCTTCTACGTGGTACCCTCTCCGTGGGGCAAGGCAGACAAGGTTGGGCGGCTGGGCAGGCAAAATTAGCGGCGGCTTGGGGCACTCATAGACTGGTGAACTTTCCGGGGCTCTGAACGAGCGGGAAACAGGGGAACAACAGGGAAAATCACATTGGGGTACTTATAAAAATAAGGGCTAACGAACTTTTAATAACACACAAATAAATAAACACTTGAACTGTTGTACTGCGCTACGGCGTAGTGGCGGCCTTCCCGTCACACATATCACCTGCATAATTGGTACCTTGTTGTTCCCACTATCCCTGACAGTAAGGGACTTTATGGACAGCCCCCAGCATGAACATTCTTGCCAAAAGTGGCCATAGGAGATTGTAATATACTCATCTGTTGATCATTTTGGTTACAATGATGAAAGGGTGCGCCAGTGAAATGAGTATCTTTGTATTGTTGGTATTTACTTGTGCCTTTTAGGAGTATTGGACAACTGTGCACCAAGCACCAAAGGAAACAAATAGTCCAAGAATTAAAGTTATTTGTGAAATTGTTTGTAAAGCGTTTGTATACGCATTCCAAGTTTCAGTTTCACCTAATTATGGTTTGACTTCAGTGGTATACTGTATATAAACATTTTAAGGGTATTCACTCTCTTTATGACCATTTTTAATTCAAAAATATTCATCAATTAATAATAAATGTTTTGATTAGCCCGTTCACTAGCGATTTAAAAACAAAACTGTCAGGAACCAGTATTGTATTGGAAAATCGATGTAATTAATTCTAGAATAAGAATAAGAAGTATTTGGGAATATTCCCAAAGTATTTCATACTGTAATAACCTATTTGGCAGGCAGATGTTGCCATCTGCTGGCCAGACAGAATTAATACAAGGAGCCCTGAACTGTAGTATCAGCTGGGGATATGTCCATCACTTAAAATGTGGTGCCTGGGGTGCAATACTTTAGGGGTACCTTTTGAAGCCGAAATTCAAACAAACCTCTTTTGCATCAAATTAAATTTTATTTGCGTTTTTCCACTCAGCTTGAGAGAGCGCGATATTTGGGCACCTGATGGGCATATCAAAACAGGTGCCCTCTACCCGTGGCCCCCAGGAGACAGACCAGAGTTGCCCACCCAGCTCCATCCGTCCGTTCCTGCTGCTGTTGCAGAAGGCCACAGCCGAGAGCTGGCCTTCCAAAATGGCACCACCCCCCTACAGCTTGGCCCTACCTCTCTGGCTCCACCGGCGGAGCCCTGGGGTCCGCCGCCTGACCTGTGGCTGCTCCTTCAGCTCGGGAGGATCTCATGGCTGCCACATCTCACCAATGGGCCTCTTTCCTCTCCAAGATCCATGGCCTTTGGGAGGATTGGTGCGGCCTGCAGGATAGGCTGCTCACTGTCGAGGAGAAACAGACCCTGCAGGACAAATCCACAATGTCCCTGGAATCGCAGCAGCACATTTTGCACCGGATGGCACGGCACATGGAGGATCTGGAGAACAGAGATCACCGCAATACTATTCGGATAAAAGTGTGTCCCAAATCTGAATGCACACCAGCAGATCTTAAGCACACCCTAAATCAATTATTTAATACCATTTTGGGCAGGGCTGTAAATCAAGAATTTGCATTTGAGCGCTATTACAGGACATTGAGGCCGCGCAGCAAGCCAGATGCTTCCCCCTCCTGCCACGGGATGTTGTCTACTGTCTGCTACACCTTGGCCTTAAGAAGGACACATTTCTGCAGCCTAGGATTCTGGTCATATTGACTTTAATAATGTCCGCGTTAACCTGTTTCAGGATTTATCAACCGTAATGCTGCAAACTCATTGCTTATTGAGACCCCTTACCAACGCCCTAAAAGTGCTACATTTGCAATAACGATGGCTAAATCCATTTGAGATGCAGGTCCACACTCCGACTGGGGCACACACGCTGTGTGCTGAAACGAGTCTCCCGGGATACCTGGAGGCCCTTGTATTGCTCCCTCCCCCGACATTCTACCGAGATGGCCTGACCCTACCCTGTTCTATACATCAGTGCTACAAGTTCCTCCTCAGCAGCAGAGAGAGTGTGCCGCAAATGGCGGTCTGCCTCCAATTTGGTGGGCTGAACACCTCCCAGCTCCAAGGATTCGTAAATTTGGGTATTAGCACCTCTTGGATCCACCACGGTTGATCCCCTTAGAAGGTGTAGCAGCTCCTCACATGGCCCAGAGGCCTGCTGGCAGCTTTTGAGGTTGCCACTTGCTGGGTTGCCCCAATTCTGTTGTTGCAGATGACTGCCGGATTGGTCAACTGTAATTGGACTGACTCTTACCACATTTCTAGTTATGCTGGGACATTACCTTTGGAATATGCCACGCTTTGGTGGATCCTAGAAAAAACATAGAAACATAGAAAAATGTCGGCAGATAAGAACCTTTCGGCCCATCTAGTCTTTCCATTTACATGGATACTGTATCGCCTAGTCCTGTAAACACATTTTGCTGCATACAATGGTATCATTTTCAGCGGAACACTCGTCTATCTGGTTGTTTTCCTTCGCCTCTTCTTCTCCCTTCTTTCAATGCACCCTCACCTTAACTCCTCACTCAGGGGCAGACGGTTCGATTGTTGTTCGAATATATGTTTATTTGTATTAGATATTTGTAATATTCTTGTTATTACTGATTTATGTGCATGTCTACGGTATGACTGTTTTCGTTGTCTTCTTTGGTTGACCCTCAGACATTCACACAAAGCTTACAAGAACTCAGTGTGAGGCCCTTGAATACGCTCTCACTGACGAGGATTTCAAACTTTCAATCAAACTTACCTCTGCCGGTAAAACCCCGGGACCTGATGGCCTCCCCCTTCAATATTATAAAACTTATCTCTCAATCTTGCAACTGGCCTGGCTCTCTGCTTATAATAATCTTTTACAACAAACGCTGTGCTACCGGCCGTATAAAGACAGGTGTCGCAAGTCATGTCACCTTGCTGGAAGTAATCCTGAGGTCTTCCAAAGACTAAACCATTTTGTACTTAGGGACTTCTAACCCAGGTGCTGTGCTGCCATCCTCAACATAAGAGGAGACATATTTCCTTTAACTCGCATTAATTTCCGTTCATTTGTTAACTCTTTAATGAAAACTTTGCGTTCAGGTCTATATATATTGTGAGCTGGGAAACAGGTAGCGGGTGCAATTTCTCTCTGGGGTGAGCACTCTTGAAAGGTTCAGAGACCAGACCAGTGACTTTTCTTCAAACGGGGGTACATTTATTGCAGCAACCCACAGGTTATACACCACACTGTATATTGCTCAAAATAAACAGTTCAAAAGCAAAGAAAATTCCTAGTCGTGTCCCGGCACTAACTAAACATACAATAGCCCTGACTAACAACCTTTGCAAACCTAGTGTTTGTCAGGCTTCAGCAAACTAGCATGACCAACCTTGTGCTTCAGCAAACTAGCATGACCAACCTTGTGCTTCAGCAAACTAGCATGACCAACCTTGTGCTCCAGCAGATAGAGACCGTCTGCTCCCCAGACTCCAGAGCGATGTCTGTTCGCCTCACCTGCACTAAATTGCCACTGAGGCAAAGTGCAAAACCAGGTGCTTAGAGGTTCCGGAAGGTGTAAGAGAGAAATCTGGGTGACACATAAACCCCGGACACTACCTTTCCTTGCTCTCTACATGATGCCCTGTTACAATATATATATATATATCACCCTCTACCTTGCAAATTATCTTTATATCGAAAGGCACTGCAGAAATAACAGAACAGGGACATTAATGTGCACAATCACTTAACGATGTAAGGAGTACATCATAGCAGTATGGTTTGGATTGCACATTGCCATTAGGAATATGAGGGTCATTGCCTACAAGTTTTAAGTGTGCCATCTGTGTCTTCTATTGTTACCACTTAATTTCACAAAATATGTGTTTGTTTCATTTCTGTGTTGTAATATTCTGCCTTTTTACAACGCAAATTGAGTTTTGAACATCTTGACTTTGTGTTTTTAGTGAAATTTGCAAGTATTAGGAATTACAACAAACACTTCCACACTTACCATTAATCTTGGCTGCTTTCAATCAGGAAAAAACAGCAAGTGAATCATCTCTAATTAAATAATGCATGCCATGTGGTGCTTACATTGATTGACTGCCCACGGATCTCCCATGTTATCGGAGGTGAATCAGTTAACATTAGTGGAACTAAAGTGCCTGAGGTTGCCTCGTCTACAGTTATATTTCCATCTGTGGGAGGGTGAAAGAACTTGTTTGTTAAATTGGGGCCTGTAGCCTAACTACTATTATTAGATGAAGGGCATTCTCATCCAGAAACAGATTTTCAGCGCTGCGGAATATGCTGGCGCTCTATAAATAAATAATAATAATAATAAACATACGATAATAAGCAAATGCCCATATTTCTTTTCAAGGAGCATAGTTTTTTACCTCATGTATTATGGTGGCATTTGTTCTACATCTATATTAGATGTTGGTGCTAAGTAATAGATAATTATGTACAGGAGACGAAAGGAAAATTAAACTTAATAAAGACTGTGAATGATTTCACCTAATATTACAAATTGTTTGTTCAGAAGTAAAAGCAAGGAAAAAAGCAGGGGGTCGGGTACCTGTAAGGCCGGGTGCACACGATCGCACCTAGTGCGCCCGTGCACACGTACTTACTGGTGCCTGTTGCAGCCATGTGATGCTGCGACAGGGCTGGTCACATGCTTGTGTCCGCCTAGAAAGCCTCCCCGTCGATGCGCTAGGATGCGTGTCGACGGGCTGCAAAGCGCGATCCTCCTTAGGAGGATCGCGCTTTGCAGCGCTGAGGGGGGGGGCAGGCGGGCGTCGAGTGGAAGGAACGTCCACTCTCACGGAAGTTCGGCCTAATACCTGTAAAAATATAACAAGTTACCTAGCTGCAGCTGAAAAGTAAAAGCCCCCTACCGCATCCTTCGGGGACTAAGGTAACCCATATGCAAAAATACAAAAAAAACAATACCAGCGCTGCTATTTCTGGTGCACTCATGCTACCACCTTTACTTCATAGAAACACAGAACAACAAACGTTTCGGGGACGCAGTCCCTTCCTCAGTGTGCAGTGCTCTAGAGAACATAACAGAAAAATTACCCATATTTACATACATCCATCAGGTAAAGCAGAAAGGAAACACCCCCGATAACCACATGGAATTAATAATTATTCATTAAGGCATTGATTACTAACACAGTCGGTAATCATGGGACAGCTTACCCACAATCACTTACTTGGTATCAACAGTAACCACAACGGGTAACTGGTATAGAGCGCACGTCTCTTCTGGTGAAAGTCCATCTCGGGTGTGTATAGCTCCCCTCGTGCGCATGCGCAGAAATGCTTCCCGATCTTTAGAACGAATCCTGTGCTGCATTTATGCCGTCATACAGGTGCGCCGAAACAAAGGTAAACAACAAAGTCCGATACAGTGCTCAAAGCTGAGTGTAAACACATATATTCATGTAGTATTCGAGGGGCTGGATGAACCAGCATACCTGTAAAACATATATACCCACACCCAGTGAAACACAATCACCCTCTCACAGGTAAATACCATATAGAAATATACAAAAGATAAAACATGGGCTGTGTACTACAGGACCCTCTGTTATAGTCCCAAATTTCATGTTTTTATCTTTTGTATAGTTCTATATGGTATTTACCTGTGAGAGGGTGATATAGGAGGAAGTCTCCCTCCATCTATCCCTCTGTTTGGATTTGGGTCCTATATGCAGGGTGATTCCCTGAGGGATACCTGCATATGAGATATTGTATGTTTATTATTGCTAGCTCTATAGATCATTGTGTTTCACTGGGTGAATCCCAAGTAAATCCCAGGCGAAACAGCGGCTGGAGCAGTTATATTTAAGTTCTAGTCATTCGCCTAGTGCCTCCACTGGTTAAGTTAATGGCTGAAATGAAATAAGACCCATTATGTCTAAATGCTTGTTCAGGGCATTTCCAAAACAAATAGGGCCATATCATCTGGTATACTCTAAAATGGGGATGATAATGGGAAAAACCTGAGCTTGCAAATTTCCCCTTAGTGTCCCCTTTTAAAGACCGGATTACGAGGCAGCGCTGAATTCATCAGCCTGCCCTGCAATGAGCGCTACCATCTAGAATACACGCAGCAGCGCGTATCCCCTCCTGGAGTCCATAGGACTCCATGGAGCGTTGAGCTTCCGGGCCATGTGACCTACACGATCTCACGAGACCATGCAGGGCCTCGGAGCGATCGCAGAGGGAGACTGGGGACTGGGAGTACTTGTCCCCAGTCTCACTCCGCTCCCTGCAGCCAGAAGCGACGTGTCGGGCCGCTGTTCGCTCCATGGGGTGACAGGTGAGTATGTGATTTTTTATTGGCGGGGTCCAGCAGGTGCTGACTGATTCTGAAAAAGCAGAATCAGTTGGCACCAGCTTCAAGCTGTGGTTAGCTTTTTAGTTAACCGCAGCGGTGCGTAATTAGCGTTAGGACTTTGTGATCCTAACGCTAATTGCTCTTTGCGCTCCCCAGGTTAAGTATAAGAGCGCAAAGTACAGTAAGCTCGCCCTAGAAAGCGCTATTACAGATGCGCTAACGGGTTTTTTAACCCGTTAGCTTTCAGCAGTGGCGTAGCGTGGGGGTGCCTCGGGGGCGGTCGCCCCGGGCGCAATTTTCTTACGGGGCGCAAAATTTCAAAAGAAATTTGAACCACTAATATTTTCCAGCAGGGATCAGCAAGGTGTCTGCCAGTTTTGCCACGCCGGCGGTGACTTAGCACTCAGTATCCAGATGGGAGGACCAGGACAGAAAAATCCTGTCCTGACTCCTTCTTAACGCCGACATGAGTCACGTGAAGCAGCGCAACATTATTCAACGGAACACCCTGTACCTCGCATGTCAACCCCCCTTGAAGCACTGTTCCAGCCCCTCTGCCGCTGGCAGCCCTGCAGCTGCTGACCAGGGAGGAGGGAGGGAGGCACCTGCCCTGCAGCACAATTTAAAATTCGGTCTCCACTAAGCCCCCCTGGACAGCCCCCCCAGGCCACCAGCAACTCCACGCAGGTAGGAAACACTGTGACACCAGAGCAGCGTGACCAACACACAGTGAGGGGTACAGGGAGACAGTGACTGGAGGTTCAGGGCGAGAATGACTGGGAATACTGGGAGAAAGTGACTGGAGATACTTGGATAGAGAGAGCGAGAGAGTGACTGGGGGTACTGTGAGAAAGTGGGGGTACTTGGAGAAAGGGTGTGAGAGAGACTGGGGGTTACTGGGAGAGAGAGAGTGACTGGGAGTGACTAGGGGTTACTGGGAGTGACTGGGGTACTGGGAGGGAGTGACTGGGGTACTGGGAGAGAGTGACTGGGGTACTTGGAGAGAGTGACTGGGTTTAGTGTGAGAGTGGAACTATGCTAGGGTATGCTGGAACAGGGTGACTAGTAGCAGTGGCAAAGCGTGGAGGCCATGTGTGTTTCATTTTTTTATTATATCAGTATTTTGTTAATATACAATACTTGTGCTTGTGGGGTAAGGGGGTCAATACGCTACTGGTAGAAGGGAATCATGGTGTGTTATGTCCACATGTTGGGGGGGGCACACAATTCTTGCCTTGCCCCGGGCGCTGACAACCCACGCTACGCCACTGGCTTTCAGGGTGTAATCTGGGTGACCTGTGGTAACCTCTTTTAACCTAGCGCTAACGCTCACATGTGTGAGCGCTAGTGCTATCATTACGGAGGTGATCGAGCCCATAAAATGGATGAACAATGCTTCCCAGTTGCTACACTGTAAAATTCACCAGCCAATATTAATCTCTCTTATTAATCTATGTGCACAGATCTTTTTAATGCATTTTCTACAGAGGTCGAGTATGAAAGGACCCTGCACTATAAATAAGTAACAATACAATTGTCTGCACTGTGCACCACTCATAGTTTGATTTGGACAACTATATGGATAGGTTTTGCCTTGAGTCAAGAGTGGCAGCCTTCAGAAATCAATTGAAAAACAAAGTGCGTGGAGGAGCATTGTTGAGGTAACAGGTGCATCTTTCAGCCAGTGACTGAAAAGCGACTGCACATCCTGCTTCCTGCTTCATTGATGCACACACACTGATCTCTCGGATCAGATAAGGAATAAACTCATCTGCTTGGTTACTCAGCTGCAGCTTCCGGCATCTTCATGTCTTCAACGTTTAAGCAATAATAGATTTGAAGTATCTGGATGCAGACACCTTCCTGTCAGAACAATAATAGAATACAATGTTTCTGAAGAGGTTGAGAAAAACACCAGCTAATTGTACACTCTCTGATAACTAATCTCTTGTTAAGAGCAGACATTCACGGTGTGTACCATTCATGTAGCAGGCAAACAGGGTTTTTTTTGTAGCAAGTTTTTTTATATACATAAAGGAAAATAAGTCTGAATAGAATTTTGGAAAAAAACCTGAAACTACCTCATTTTCTTTGCTGCACATATTAATATTAATTCCTACATGACTAGAGCACCTGTTGAAATGTACCTTAAAAAAAAAAATCAATAAACCTGTCCTGATTTAAGAATATCCCCATATATTTGGGATTCCAAAAAATGTATATCAAACGTGGCCCACTAAGTATAAAATGTTATAACATAATTTTATAAAATTTATAATATTCTGACTGTAGGTCTAATTGCTGAATCCGAACCCCTTATGTAAGCTCTCGAGCAGGGTCCTCTCTCCTACTGTTCTGTGTGTAATTTATTTCAATTTATTTTATTTTCAACTATTTCACTGTGACATCTTTTTTATAATTTTTTTTTTTTTAAATAGTGAATTCATCACTGGATCGGAAAAATGGTATCACCAAAGCGCACTGAAGTGCGCCGAACTAAAAAGCACTGACATTTCTGTGCTTTCTGAATAACCCCACAGCACTAAATGCCCAATAACTGCTAAAAACAATATATCATTATAGATAGCAAACGCTAACACGCGTTTCGCCGCTAACAGAGAGCGGCTTCGTCAAACCCTTTTTAAAGGAGCTAAAGTGAAGGTTTAGCATTGATTTGTTGTGCAATTCTATTATAGGGCTATATTAGCCTAACTACAGCAAGGTGTGATCTGCCAGATTTTGGCTTATTCTGCTGCATTATATTTATACCACAATCATTGGTCTGCATACATTTATTGCTTTATACCAGCTAATAACAAGTGGTGTATATATGTTGTTACATCCAGTCCATCTTTTGTGACGGTCTACTTATCGCCAGGGAATTTAGTGAAATCCTGTTTTTGCTGATACTAAACCAATTAAGGACTGATCTGTAGTTTAGCTATCAATGTAAATCAACTCCCTACTGGTGTAGGGTTAAACAGTAATAGCCTGCTTGCCTAACCAAACATAGAATTGTGTGTCTATATTCATGTTTTTAGAATTATCTAATAAAAGTTGTATATTTATTGTATGTCTGTAACTTGAAACCAGCACAACAGGCATAAGCCAGCTAATGAAGCTGCGATATCTTTGCCTTCTTTCATTTTCTGTTGTTCCTTTGAAATTTAACTGTAAGTTTAATCCTAAATGTGCTGTGACAGACTCTGCTGTCTTTGCGACTTAATTTTGTATATCGTTTATTATAATATTCTGCAGTAAAAAGTTTCTTTATTTTTAGATTTTATTTAGGATCTTTTAGGCATTTTTCTGGATTTTTTTGCAAAAATATTTTTAAATCGTTTTTTTCTTTTTTCTGTAACAGCCCTTATGTTATCATTCATTGGATCTTATATGTAAATTTCAGACATTTTCGTTCTGTAGTTTCTTTGCAAACAGCGTTTCACTTTTCAACCATTCCACTCCAATCGTCTGCGGTGTCTTTTTTTTTTTTTCCCCACTCCAATCGTCTGCGGTGTCTGGTTTTTCCGGCGGCTGCTCTGCGCTCTGATCAGCTCCTGCTCGGGTTTTTCCAGCGTGTTCGGCGGGGTTAATCCAGATGTTTTTGCGTGCTTCGGTGAGCCTTCACCGGGTTTTGCGGTGAGTGTTCGGCGGGTTTGTGCCAACTTTTCCCTGCATTACGACGGCCATGTGGTGCTTGCTCAATACACGGCAGGATCGCCGAAATGGGGTTGCCTAATTGCACCAAATTGAGGAGAACGAAAAGTCACCGAACGTGCAGTGACTTTTCGATTCTCTTTGAATAACCTTGTATGTCTTTTATAAAAAAAATTTGGAATGCATATTCAGGATGATGCACAAACTTAATTTTCTTTAGGTAGAGCCCCAAACATTGTTGATATTGCAAATCCTTTGGAAAGAATACATAAAATTATATTTTTTAGAAAAAAAATCATCTACTCCCACTGGAGAGGAAAAACATGAGATAAAAATCCTGTGGGTATAAACACAAGAAATCATAAAACAATAGCATACACTATCATAGAGAAACAAAGAAGGATCTTTGAAAGTAATCTAAAGTACATCTGTGGGGGTTATTCAGAGAGCACCGAAAGGCCAGCCTGTGGGTTGGTAGGGTGCGGGGGCGCCACGCCACCTCGGTGTTCTAGGAGTCGCTGCTACCATCTTGGTCCTGCCTGGGTGGACCCAGGAGGTGGCTGGGACAGTGCAGCATTACAGGGTGTGGCCTGCACGCTGAAGGCTGGGACAGAGGCGGATGCATTCTCCGCCTCTCCCTTGGCCTGTGGAGGTGCAGGGAAGTACGGAGACCTCTCCCTATGGGAGGGGTTTGGACAGGGCCCTCTATAAAATCCCATAACCTTTGGGAAGTGCTCAGCTGTCTCTCTACTCCTAAGCGTATTCTTCCATACTTATTATTGTGTACCGAACCTTTGCTTGATCCTGTTCACCGCTTATTCGCTGCCTGCCCTGTCCCTTTTGGACTGCCTTGACCCCGATAACGAACATCCCATTTCTGTACTGCGCTATCCTTTTTTCTCCTCCTTACCAAGTCTTGCATATTGAGCTCCTAACTCACAACCAAAACATGACATTAACTGTATATTGTGTGTTTCTGTGGAGGTCTATGGAAGTGGCCTTTGGATGATACTGCTTGATTGAGGATTTTTTATTCCATATTTGTATGCAGCATTCCCATTATGTATCTCCATGGTATTTACTTGGATGACTTCAAAGAACAATGTAAGAGAGCACATGCATAGCTATTAAATCACCCCACTCGATTTACCAAAGTCCACAGGCAGCCAGCCCATTGTATCCACATATGACAAAGAAAGCCTGGTCACATCAAGAAGGGAATGCAAAACAACGGAGCAGGATTCATTGGAAAGTGCAACGTTTCGGTCCTATCACAGGACCTTTCTCAATAGATCGTAAAGTATTATCCTCAATGAAGACAGTGGCTGTTGAATTAACCCTTAGAATTGTGTAAAAGAACTCCAGAATCCACAATGTAATACAAATGGATTTAATCCAACACCAGGACAGCAAGGCAACGTTTCGACCACAGCTGGTCTTTGTCAAGCCTAAATCACAATAACACAACTGGGAATAAATAACACCACATATCAATTGAACAATCAATTAATCATTACAACCGGTCCGTGTATATCAACCCAGTAATTAAAAACAAAATATCCACAAATTGATTCTTCAATTACCTCATTAACATCAATCACATCATGTGTGTATTATATATTAACATAGATCAAGTGTGGACATGAATAACCTATGAGAAAGAAAAGCGATTCTACAGATCTCAATGTAGAGGGGAGGAAGATACTTTACTAATGTACTAGTTCTGTTAATCGCAATTATACCTCATACTTAAATCTGCAAGAATAAAGGGAATTTACTACCTATAATTTATTTTATACAGGTAGTGCGAATAACCATTTACAAAAAAATTTTTATATAAAAAAATTCTTTACAAAAAAATTCTTTATAAAAAAATTCTTTATAGAAAAGGTGAGAAGTCCGATTCTCTATTAAGGCCATGTGGGGAGAGAGAATTAAGATGATGGATCCAATATAATTCCCTTCTCTGAAGTAATTTTTCTCTGTCTCCACCTCTTGTCAATTTAGGTACCTCATCAATTACCTGATAGCGTAGTTGAGAAATATCGTGTCCACTACATATAAAATGTTCAGGGACAGGGAGTTCGATCTTTTTGGTTCTAATATCCGACCTGTGTTTGATAAATCGATTTTTGACTTTTTGGGTAGTCTCACCCACATAGATCAGCCCACAGGGGCACTTCAACAAGTAAACCACATAGGTAGAATTACAAGTGAAGTACCCTTTAATTTTAGACTTCCTCCCAGAGTGTGGATGAACAAATGAATCGCCACGTATTACTGCATTGCAGCATGAGCAATTTAGGCATGGGAAGGTTCCATTCTTTGGCTTCCCAAAGAAGGGTCTTCCAACCATGTCACGCTTAAACTCAGCCTTAACCAATGTCTGGTGGAATGATCTCCCTTTCTTATATGACATTAAAGGGATAGTCTGAAACTCTGGTATTTTAGGATACGCATCCCTCAAGATGTACCAATACTTGCATAAGATGTTTTTCACTTGTGTTGTGTGAGTCCCATATTTAGATACAAATGGGATTCTTCCATAATTCTGATTCTGGCGTCTCTGGGGTATCATTGGTTGATTAATTCTAATGCCCTCTGTTCTCAAGAGGTGTCTAGGATATCCTCTAGCTCTGAAACTCTCAATCATTTCTTCAAACCTTTTATCCTTACTTTCAGGCAAATTCACAACCCTATTGACTCGCATAAGTTGACTACGCGGAAGGGAATCAAGTAATGTAGTAGGATGTGCACTATCGTATCTTAAAAGGGAATTCCTATCGGTTGGTTTACGATAGAGGTCTGTCATTAATTTACCATCTCTTTTAATAACCAAGGTATCCAAGAAACTAATTTGTGTGGAACTACATGACATCGTAAATTTAATGGAGGTGGAACCATTATTGAGTACATTGACGAATTCGTCCAATATTTCTCTAGTGCCTTCCCATATAAAAATAATATCGTCTATATAGCGAAACCAATGATGGGCATATTGCTGGAAAAGGTCGCATTTAGAATTGTGTGACCTGCAATGCAATGGCCCATAGTCTCTGAAAAGGAGGCAGCATCCACAATTTTCCCAGGGGCACAACGTTTAAACTTAGTGTGGGCACAGATGTGAGTCATTGTCACAGCCTGTGTGGTAGTTGTGAAAGGGGAGTCTCTTAAAAGACAGCAGGGCTTCTGTCGCAATATGGTTCTGTTCTGTTTAGTTGTATATATTAATGGAATCTTCCTCACTGCTGATCTCCCATACAGTTTTGTGTTTTTTAGTATGTTCCGTAGAACAACTGTTGTCTCCATTTTGAAGTTATTTCTAGGAGTGCCAGCAGTTTCTGTCAGATCTGGAATATGGAATATTCTTTTTACCTAACTTGCCAAGTTCAGGCTACTGGGATCTATTCATTCATCCTGTCGATAAGGACATTGATATCTGAGGCTTGGAAATGTTTGAGTAAACCATCTGACCAAATTATTTTGTGAAAACCTTTCTCTTCAGAAAACTGCCTTACACAGTAGCGTAGTCAGGATAGTTCTGAGACAGGCAGTAGACTGATAACATGTAACTTTTACTAGAGAATCATAAAAAGGATCTGAAACTTTACAAGAGTTACAAAACTTGTATCAGAATATATATATATATATATATAATCCCATCACTGCGAAAGACGTGTGTTGAACGTCATGGGAGTCTCCCTCTATATGTGGAGGACTTTCCCCACACGTCATCCTCTTAGCGGGGTATCGCTCCCGATATTCACCTCTCTCTCCGGGGTCCTGAGGCAGTCTTACTTCCTGGAAATCAGATGCTGCTTTTAAATCCCCTCCCAATGCAATGACGTCATCTCGAGGGCGCAATGACATCATTCTGAGGGCGCAATGATGTCATTTTCCGCCCCCCGGCAAAGCGGAAATAGCGCCTGAAAGGAGGGGAATCCTTTGGACCCCTCTCCCTCCCGATCGGGAGAAGGTTAAAGTCAAAGACAGGCACTGCTGGAAAGGGCAGAGTCTGCCCTGTCAAACGATGACTGTCTTTAACCCCTGAGGTGCCGGTCCATGATCTGGCGCCATTCAGCACTGGATCGCTGACCTCTCCCGGAGGCGACTGACATCTTGGATGTCAGGCAAGCCTTTGGGGCCTCTCCCTACCCACTGACGACATTGGGCAGGGTGCAATGATGTCAGTCTTAGAATTATCCCTATAGCTGCCAAGGGGTTTCCCTATGGAGATGGCTCAGCAGTGAAGGGGTTAAAAAGAATTTGGGTCACCGTTTTAAGACATAAGCCCATAACAATAAAGTTGATAGAGATAGGAAAGGCCTAAATCATATCCCTGACAGTATGAGGAAGAATCAATTCATATGATATACAGTATATACAGTACAGTGTATCCTGTATAACAAGAGAAATCTCAATGTATCCTTCCAGGTAAAATACATTGCAAATAAATAAATAAATATCTGGGCTAGACTTTTTCTAACATGTTAAGAACAGCCAACACTTGTATTGTTCCTCATTCGTCTGTCTCATTGTTCTCACCTTCGGTTGTTCCTTTACCCCATTCTTCTTGCCTCCCTTTTTGCCACTTCTCCATCTCCATAGTTTAGAGACTGTACACACGTCTGCAGATATGGTTGCAGCATTTGATCTTTGACTTTCCCAACGGTAAAAAAAGGACTTCATGGGCCTCTACCTGAAGATTTTAGTGGGATTCTGCTCCATTGCATTTTTTTGTCATTGCTAAGTGTTTCTCAACTTCATTATGCCCTTAACCCTTCCCTCCCATGAATATTGTAGCATTGCCCCCATGCATTTCCGCCTGTTGCCTAAAGTTTTTGAGCAACCATCTGATCTTCAGCTTCAGGATTGTCATGTACAAATCAAGTAAGGATTTGTCAATGCCTCTGGTGTAAACAGAGCATTGTTATTAGTTACTGTCTTCCTTGTTGAATAGATTCCAAGATTCCCTTAAAAGATGTCATCAACAGGAATAACCATATTGATACATCAACCCTTCAGCAGTGATTGAACAAGTATTTGTACAAAAATATTTAGACTTAGAATAAGAATAATTAGACTAAAAGAAGGTGCTAATGTTTTTTCCAAAAGCAATGTATCACTGTAGCACCACTCCAGACACCGTTTATAACTTTTTGTCCCTGACGTGACAATTAGGTAGCTTGTTTTAGAAAAATCACACATTAAAAGATCAATCAACCAATATCAGTAGAATTGTATAAAACATCTCTAAATGTTATTATTCTGCAAATTAAAATTCATTTTAAAAAAGCAATCCACGAGATGAGGTTTTTCTCATTCCAGTATATAATTGTACCAATATAGGTATATCTCCTACGGAAAAAAAAATCCAGTTGATTTTAGCAAAAGCGACTTTTTCTTTTTTCTCCACTCTAGTAAATCTTTAATTTATTTCACTCCGATATTCCTGCAATACGGAAATCCAATTTAAGAGGCACCCTCAGCTTTTCTTTCTTCAACTGCATGTGATTTCCAGGTTTTCTAGGTTAAATAGCTTTCCTCAGAATTTCCCATTTCTGTTTGGTGAAGAAAGTAATGACCATCTTAAGTAGGAAAGTCTGTATTTAAAAAAAACTAATATATTAAACGCAGCAAATACACTATCCTTTAAAAATAATATTAAAAGCCGAAAGACTAATAAAAATAAAATGTGTATTAGAATGTTTATTTTGGCTTCACAGATCAGACTTCGCTTGATTGCTAACGTCATCTTCTTTATGCTTGCTACTGACTCGTAGGACTATATTAAATAAATCTGCAGGAGAGCACATTGCCTCTATAAAGAGGAGATACAATCAGGAAAATTTAATTAACCTCGCTTTACTTTTTTTGCACCTGTCATTTGGCCGTTAGCCAAAACCTTACCGGGGTGACATGGTTTTAAAATTTTATTATATCGTAGCACGCCTTGGGAGCTCCGGAATGATGCTGAGCGAGTAACCTGTGGCCAGCAAAAAAGAAAAAACCTAGACAAACATCAAAATATACTGTATAAGGGCACTTTAGAAAACTGAAAAGTACACACAGGGTTATTCAAAGGGATTCGAAAAGTCACCGCACGTAACTTTTCGTTCTCTTCAAGTCGGTGCAAATCGTCTTTCCCATTTAGTCTACCCTGCGGTGTATTCAGCAAGCACCACAGGGCTGTCGAAGTGCAGGGAAAAGCTGCCGAAAAGCTGCCGAAAACCCGCAAAAACTTCTGGATTAACCCGTCGAAGACGCCGGAAAAACCCGAGCAGGAGCCGATCAAACGGGGCGAAGCCGCCGGAAAAAGCCGACACCGCAGAAGAAGGCAGTGAATAAATTAGGAAAACAGTTTGCATGAATGATTGAAAACTGAAACACTGTTTGCAAAGAAACTACTGAGTGAAAATGTCTGAAATTTACATATGAGGTCCAGGGAATGATAATAAAAAGGTCTGTTACAGAAAAAATAAGTAAAGTTAAAAAAATCAGACTTTTTTTAAAAAAAAGAAAAATGCTTAAAATATCCGAAAAAATCTATAAATAAAGAGACTCTTTACTGCAGAATTTTATAATGAACGGTTTATTAGATATTGAATTAAAACGGGAATATTTTTAACATTGAAACCTATGGGATTCTCCTGAATAAACCTGTCGAATGAAACCACCGAATGGCAGGGCATTTTGGGAACCTTTCACTGCTGGTTTGTGTTCTCTGAATAGCCGAAGCAGTGCTTTTTTATTGGGTTTTCACTGTCCTCGAACAGGCACCGAATGTGCAGGCAATTCGCCAGGATTTGGCGTATTGCCTGCTCTCTGGATAGCCGAATGGCCAAGAAAGGTAACCGAACGCTGATTTTCAGCGTTCGGTTACCTTTCTCCAGCCATTCGGATCTCTTTGAATAACCCAGACAGACTTTAGTGTATCAATATCAGTTGCACAGGCATTAGAACAGCCAGCTTTGTTTTTTACGTGTTTATCTGACAACTTCAGTATGTATTAGCTTCAAAATTACATGAACTTTGCACAGAGTTACAACATAGGAAGTAAAATTTAGAATTAAATGTTGGCAAAATCTTAGTTTTATATAAATATAACAAAAATGATAAACCCAGTAGTGTGATACATAAAATAGATAAAAAAAATGCATTAAAAATGAATACTCAAAAAATGGTGGTACAGCAGTGACTGTTTTTGTGATATTCAATGTGGGTTCAGTGAATAATTGTGTTCTAAGACAGGCTTATAATAAAACTGAGATATACTTATATTTTCGTTTTTATGTACTTGTATTGGCCTCAGACGTATATAAATAAAAAAAAAGACAACAAAACATAATAATAGTGCAACATTGTTATGTATAATTTGTGGAGAGAGTTTTTCAGATTTACAATCAGGGTTATTCAAAGAGAATCGAAAAGTCACGGCACGTTCGGTGACTTTTCGTTCTCTTCAATTCAGTGCGATTTGGCGATCTCATTTCAGCAACCCTGCGGTGTATTCAGCAAGCACCACAGGGCTGTCGTAGTGCAGGGAAAAGCCGCTGCAAACCCCACGAACACTCACCGCAAAACCCGGCGAATGCACACCGAAACCTGCAAAAACATCTGGATTAACCCTGCCGAACATGCCGGAGAAACCCAAGCAGCCGCCGATCACAGTGCAGAGCAGCCGTCGTAAAAAAAACGACACCGCAGATGAATGGAGTGGAAAAAAAAACAGTATGCTTGAATGTTTGAAAAGTGAAACACTGTTTGAAGTTTAAAAAAAACAAATTTGCCAAAAAAATCCCGAAAAATGCCTAAAAGATCCTAAAAAATCTATACATAAAGAGACTTTTTACTGCAGAATATTATAATAAATGGTTTATTAGATATTGAATTAAAATTGGAATATTTTTACCATTAGAAACCTATGGGATAAATTTGCCGCATGAAACCACTGAACAGCAGGGCAATTCGGCAACTTTTCACTGCTGGCTTTTGTTCTCTGAATAGACAAAGCATTGCTTCTCTATGGGGATTTCACTGCCCTCAAACAGGCACCGAACAGGCACCTTAAGTGCAGGCAATTCGCCAGGATTTGGCGAACTGACTGCTCTCTGAATAGCCGAATTGCCAGGAAAGGTAACCGTACACTGAATTTCACTGTTCGGGTACCTTTCGGCCACTATTTGGATCTCTTTGAATAACCATGTATGCTTATTATTATTATTGTCATCATTTATATACAGTCATGGCCGAAATTGTTGGCACCCCAGACATTTTTCCAGAAAATCAAGTATTTCTCACAGAAAAGTATTGCAGTAACACATGTTTATTCCCTTTATGTGTATTGGAACAAAACAAAAAAAGGGAGGAAAAAAGCAAATTGGACATAATGTCACACAAAACTCCAAAAATGGGCTGGACAAAATTCTTGGCACCCTTTCAAAATTGTAGATAAATAAGATTGTTTCAAGCATGTGATGCTCCTGTAAACTCACCTGGGGCAAGTAACAGGTGTGGGCAATATAAAAATCACACCTGAAAGCAGATAAAAACGAGAGAAGTTCACTTACAGGGTACTTCAAAGAGAATCGAAAAGTCACTGCACGTTCGGTGACTTTTCGTTCTCTTCAATTCGGTTCGTTTTGCTGATCCCATTTCGGCGACCCTGCGGTGTATTCAGCAAGCACCACAGGGTCCCCGAATTGCAGGGAAAGGCCACCACAAACCCGACGAAAACTAACTGCAAAACCCGGCGAATGCACGCCGAAAACCCGCAAAAACATCTGGATTAACCCGTCAAGAATGCCGGAGAAACCCGAGCAGGAGCCAATCACACGCAGTGCAGCTGCCGGAAAAAGCCGACACCGCAGACGAAGGCAGTGAATAAATTAGCAAAACCATGCGTTTGAATGTTTGAAAAGTGAAACGCTGTTTGCAAAGAAACTACTGAGTGAAAATGTTTGAAATTTACATTTGAGGTCCAATGAATGATAATAAAAAGGTCTGTTACAGAAAAAATAAGTAAACTTAAAAAAATACAGAAAAATGCTTAAAATATCATAAAAAAATCTATATATAAAGAGACTCTTTACTGCAGAATTTTATAATGAATGGTTTATTAGATATTGAATTAAAACGGAAATATTTTTAACATTGAAACCTATGGGATTCTCCTGAATAAACCTGTCGAATGAAACCACCGAATGGCAGGGCATTTTGGGAACCTTTCACTGCTGGTTTGTGTTCTCTGAATAGCCGAAGCAGTGCTTTTTCATTGGGTTTTCACTGCCCTCGAACAGGCACCGAATGTGCAGGCAATTCGCCAGGATTTGGCGTATTGCCTGCTCTCTGGATAGCCGAATGGCTAAGAAAGGTAACCGTACGCTGATTTTCAGCGTTCGGTTACCTTTCTCCAGCCATTCGGATCTCTTTGAATAACCCAGACAGACTTTAGTGTATCAATATCAGTTGCACAGGCATTAGAACAGCCAGCTTTGTTTTTTACGTGTTTATCTGACAACTTCAGTATGTATTAGCTTCAAAATTACATGAACTTTGCACAGAGTTACAACATAGGAAGTAAAATTTAGAATTAAATGTTGGCAAAATCTTAGTTTTATATAAATATAACAAAAATGATAAACCCAGTAGTGTGATACATAAAATAGATTAAAAAAAATGCATTAAAAATGAATACTCAAAAAATGGTGGTACAGCAGTGACTGTTTTTGTGATATTCAATGTGGGTTCAGTGAATAATTGTGTTCTAAGACAGGCTTATAATAAAACTGAGATATACTTATATTTTCGTTTTTATGTACTTGTATTGGCCTCAGACGTATATAAATAAAAAAAAGACAACAAAACATAATAATAGTGCAACATTGTTATGTATAATTTGTGGAGAGAGTTTTTCAGATTTACAATCAGGGTTATTCAAAGAGAATCGAAAAGTCACGGCACGTTCGGTGACTTTTCGTTCACTTCAATTCAGTGCGATTTGGCAATCTCATTTCGGCAACCCTGCGGTGTATTCAGCAAGCACCACAGGGCCGTCGTAGTGCAGGGAAAAGCCGCTGCAAACCTGACGAACACTCACCGCAAAACCCGGCGAATGCACACCGAAACCTGCAAAAACATCTGGATTAACCCTGCCGAACATGCCGGAGAAACCCAAGCAGCCGCCGATCACAGTGCAGAGCAGCCGTCGTAAAAACCCACACCGCAGATGAATGGAGTGGAAAAATAAACAGTATGCTTGAATGTTTGAAAAGTGAACCACTGTTTGAAGTTTAAAAAAAACAAATTTGCCAAAAAAATCCCGAAAAATGCCTAAAAGATCCTAAAAAATCTATACATAAAGAGACTTTTTACTGCAGAATATTATAATAAATGGTTTATTAGATATTGAATTAAAATTGGAATATTTTTAACATTAAAAACCTATGGGATAAATTTGCCGCATGAAACCACCGAACAGCAGGGCAATTCGGCAACTTTTCACTGCTGGCTTTTGTTCTCTGAATAGACAAAGCATTGCTTCTCTATGGGGATTTCACTGCCCTCAAACAGGCACCGAACAGGCACCTTATGTGCAGGCAATTCACCAGGATTTGGCGAACTTACTGCTCTCTGAATAGCCGAATTGCCAGGAAAGGTAACCGTACACTGAATTTCACTGTTCGGGTACCTTTCGGCCACTATTCAGATCTCTTTGAATAACCATGTATGCTTATTATTATTATTGTCATCATTTATATACAGTCATGGCCGAAATTGTTGACACCCCAGAAATTTTTCCAGAAAATCAAATATTTCTCGTCGCAGAATGTCACAGACTGAGAGGAACATGAGAGATCCTGGACTTATAAATCCCCAACACGGACTCGCCCCCATCCCCCTTCACATTATCCCTTACCCCTGATAATGTCCATGGACTTGCCCATTCCCCCCCATATATATGTCCCACTACCCCCCCTCCTCCCCATATGCTTTGGCAATGCTAAAATGTATTTGGTCCTGCCAATAAAGCTTATTTTGATTTGATTTGATTTGTATTTCTCACAGAAAAGTATTGCAGTAACACATGTTTTGCTATACACATGTTTATTCCCTTTATGTGTATTGGAACAAAACAAAAAAAGGGAGGAAAAAAGCAAATTGGACATAATGTCACACAAAACTCCAAAAATGGGCTGGACAAAATTCTTGGCACCCTTTCAAAATTGTAGATAAATAAGATTGTTTCAAGCATGTGATGCTCCTATTAAACTCACCTGGGGCAAGTAACAGGTGTTGGCAATATAAAAATCACACCTGAAAGCAGATAAAAAGGAGAGAAGTTCACTTACAGGGTACTTCAAAGAGAATCGAAAAGTCACTGCACGTTCGGTGACTTTTTGTTCTCTTCAATTCGGTTCGTTTTGCTGATCCCATTTCGGCGACCCTGCGGTGTATTCAGCAAGCACCACAGGGTCCCCGAATTGCAGGGAAAGGCCACCACAAACACGACGAAAACTAACTGCAAAACCCGGCGAATGCACGCCGAAAACCCGCAAAAACATCTGGATTAACCCGTCGAGAACGCCGGAGAAACCCGAGCAGGAGCCAATCACACGCAGTGCAGCTGCCGGAAAAAGCCGACACCACAGACGAAGGCAGTGAATAAATTAGCAAAACCGTACGCTTGAATGTTTGAAAAGTGAAACGCTGTTTGCAAAGAAACTACTGAGTGAAAATGTTTGAAATTTACATATGAGGTCCAATGAATGATAATAAAAAGGTCTGTTACAGAAAAAATAAGTAAACTTAAAAAAATACTGAAAAATGCTTAAAATATCAAAGAAATCTATATATAAAGAGACTCTTTACTGCAGAATTTTACAATGAATGGTTTATTAGATATTGAATTAAAATGGGAATATTTTTAACATTGAAGCCTATGGGATTTGCCTGAATAAACCTGCCGAATTAAACCACCGAATGGCAGAGCATTCTTGGAAACTTTCACTGATGGTTTGTGTTCTCTGAATAGCCGAAGCAGTGCTTTTTTATGGGGATTCACTGCCCTCGAACAGGCACCGTATGTGCAGGCAATTCATCAGGATTTGGCGTATTGCCTGCTCTCTGGATAGCCGAATGGCCAAGAAAGGTAACCGAACGCTGATTTTCAGCATTCAGTTACCTTTCTCCAGCAATTCGGATCTCTTTGGATAACCCTGTATGTCTTTGCATTGTGTGTCTGTGTGTGCCACACTAAGCATGGACAACAGAAAGAGGAGAAGAGAACTGTCTGAGGATTTGAGAACCAAAATTGTGGAAAAATATCAACAATCTCAAGGTTACAAGTCCATCTCCAGTGATCTAGATTTGACTTTGTCCACAGTGCACAACATTATTAAGAAGTTTGCAACCCATGGCACTGTAGCTAATCTCTCTGGGCGTGGATGAAGAGAAAAAATTGATGAAGAAAGGTTGCAACGCAGGATAGTCCGATGGTGATAAGCCCCAAACAAGTTCCAAAGAAATTCAAGCTGTCCTGCAGGCTCAGGGAGCATCAGTGTCAGCGCGAACTATCCGTCTACCTGTCACGGATCCCTCTGACTAACAAAATAGTGGTCCCTTTACGTAGACCGCTCTCTACCCTTCCGATCCTTGAATGGTCGGCAAAACTAGATAGACGATTAACCAGACAATAGATAAACAAGTGATAACACCAGACAGAGGTATAGAATAGAGTATTGTCACGAATCCCTCTGACTGCCAAGATAGTGGTCCCTTTTCGTAGACCGCTCTCTACCCTTCCGATCCTTGAATGGTCGGTAAAGCTAGATAGATAAGTAATCAGGCAATAGATAAACAAATGGAAACACCAGACAGAGGTACAGACTAGAGTATATGTTCTCCCTAGGACCTTAGTTATAACAGAGGTAATCTGATGTGTGCTTAGGGTGCCACATAGACTGACCTCGGTACCAACGTTAAGGGCAGAACCAAGAGCAGAGGAAATGCCAATACCAGGGGTTATACACGGAATGGTTCGTTTGCAAATGCCAGGAGTCATACACAGAATGGTTCGTTTGCCAATGCCAGGGGTCATACACAGAGTGGTTCGTTTGCCAATGCCAGGAGTCATACACAGAATGGTAGGTTTGCCAATGCCAGGGGTCATACACAGAATGGTTCGTTCGCCAATGCCAGGGGTCATACACAGAATGGTTCGTTTGCCAATGCCAGGGGTCATACACAGAATGGTTCGTTTGCCAATGCCAGGGGTCATACACAGAATGGTTCGTTTGCCAATGCCAGGAGTCATACACAGAATGGTTATTTCCAGAAGCAAGGTCAGACACAGATATTAGCCAAAAACACAAGAGCTCTGCGGGAAGTGAAATACCACGTCAGGGCACCGGCGAACTAGTGAAGCCGGGTTTTAAACCCGGCGGTTCCGCGTCACAACGCCAGGCTCCGCCCCCGGCGTCCCACGTGAGCGCGCCCGGTAGCGTTATCATTCGGCGCCTGGCCAGCGAGCAGCGAGGAATCTGCTGCCAGGCGCCCCAGTACTGGCCCATCCGTGACAGAACCCCCCCTCCACGGGCGGCCACTGGACGACCCCCAGGGGCACGGGGGTGCGCCAAATAGAATGCCCTCACCAACCGAGGGGCGTGGACTTCTGCAGCCGGAATCCAAGAACGATCTTCCGGACCGTAACCCACCCAATCGACCAAGTACTGTAAGGAACCCCTAGACATCCTGGCACCCAGAATGGCTTCAACCTCGAACTCCTCCTCGCCCTCCACAGAAACAGGAGGCGGTGGAGCATGGACCTTGGTGTATCGGTTACATGTTAATGGCTTCAAAAGGCTTACGTGGAACACATTGTGTATCCTAAAATGGGGAGGTAATGCCAAAGCATAGGAGACAGGGTTGAGTCGCCGCAGAATCCTATAGGGGCCGATGAATCTAGGTGCCAACTTCATGGAAGGTACTAAGAGCTTGATATTTCGTGAAGACAGCCAAACCCTATCCCCGACTTGGTACACGGGTGCCTGCCTCCTGTGTCTGTCGGCCTTGGTTTTCTGGATGGCACTACTTTCCTCCAGTGCCCGCTTCACTCTCTCCCAAGTCTCTTTCAATGATGCCAGTTGCTCATCCAAGGCAGGAATCGTGGTATCAGGAAACGTAGCGGGGAGCACGGGAGGATCAAAACCATAAACAGTGAAGAAAGGGGAATGTCCTGTGGATTCACTCACTGCACTGTTTAAAGCATACTCTGCCCATGGTAACAGGTCAGACCAGTTATTTTGTTGTTCTGATATAAAGCACCTCAGATATTTCTCTATGTTTTGGTTGGCTCGTTCTGCTGCTCCGTTGGTCTGGGGGTGATAGGCCGAAGAGAATGATAGGTCTATCCCCACGTTCTTACAAAACCCTCTCCAGAATCTAGAGATGAATTGGGTCCCCCTATCAGAGACGATCTCCAGAGGAACACCGTGTATGCGGACCACATTGGAAATGAATATGGGCACCAGTTCGGCTGCCGAAGGTAGTTTCCGAAGAGGAACATAGTGACCCATCTTGGAAAATCGATCTATGACCGTAAGTATCACTGTATTCCCTCTTGACTCAGGTAAATCTACTATGAAATCCATGGCTACATGTGACCATGGTCGTTCGGGATCGGCAAAGGCTGGAGTAACCCAATGGGTGCTGTTTTGGGACTTTTCTGTCTTGTGCACACCTCGCACACAGCTATGTAATCTTTGACATCTCGGCGCAATGTGGGCCACCAGAGGAGTTTACTGATACTAGACACTGTCTTGGTGATACCCATATGCCCAGAAGTTTTATTGTCATGATAGATGTTAAGTACTTCCTCTCTTTCATTCTCAGGTACAAAGAGTTTCGCAGGAGGTTTTCCCCCAGGAGCTGCACCCTGGACGGTCTGCAACCTTTTCATCAGAGGAGACGAGACACTAATCGTGGTAGAGGCTATAATCCTTTCCTGGGGTACAATGGGATGCTGATCTTGGATATTGTGTTCATAGGATTCATACTGCCTTGATAAAGCGTCTGCTTTAATGTTTCTGGACCCAGGTCTATAGGTAAGCACGAAATTAAAACTTGACAGAAACAATGACCATCTCGCTTGTCTGGAATTTAAACGTTTAGCATCTCCAATGTATGTGAGATTCTTATGATCGGTTATGATGACGACGGGGTCCCTAGATCCCTCTAATAAGTATCTCCATTCGGCCAAGGCCGAGATGACTGCTAACAACTCTCTATTTCCAATGTCATAGTTCTTCTCTGCCGGGGACAATTTCCGAGAATAGAAGCCACATGGATGCAAGGGTTTGTCGGGTGCCTCTCTTTGGGACAAGACTGCGCCAAGACCTAGTTCGGAGGCGTCAACTTCTACTTGGAAAGGCAGAGCCGGATCTGGATGTCGGAGAACAGGGGCAGTAGTGAATGCTTGCTTAAGTGCCTCAAAGGCTTGAGTGGCTTGAGGTGTCCATTTCTGATTTCCCACCCCTTTCCTTGTCATAGCCGTGAGGGGAGCAATCAAGGCCGAAAAGTCTTTAATGAATCTTCGATAATAGTTCGTAAACCCCAGAAACCTCTGTATGGCTTTAAGCCCTTGGGGTAGAGGCCAGTCAAGAATAGCTGAAAGTTTTTTAGGGTCCATTTGAAAACCCTCAGGGGTAATTATATAACCAAGGAAATGTACTGTTACTATGTCGAATAGACATTTTTCTAGTTTACAGTACAATCCAGCCTTTAATAGTTTTTCCAATACTTGTTTCACGTGGGCGTGATGAGTGTCCGCATCGGGAGAGTATATCAGGATGTCATCCAGATATACTATGACGAATTCTTGTAGAAAATCCCTTAGGGTGTCATTTATGAGGTCCTGAAAAACGGCTGGCGCGTTACATAAACCAAAGGGCATCACCAGGTATTCATAATGCCCGCTACGTGTATTAAAAGCCGTTTTCCATTCATCCCTTTTTTAACCCTAACCAGGTTGTAAGCTCCGCGTAAATCGAGCTTAGTATAAATACGGGCCCCTTTTAATCGGTCGAACAATTCCGTTATGAGAGGTATGGGATATACATTTCTTATAGTTATCCTATTCAACCCTCTATAATCGATGCAAGGTCGCAGATCTCCCTCTTTTTTGGAGACAAAAAAGAAACCTGCTCCTGCTGGAGAGGAGGACCGTCTAATGAATCCTCGCTCTAGATTCTCCCTTATGTATTCTTCCATAATGTCGTTTTCTTTCTGTGACAAAGGGTATACATGTCCTCTAGGAGGCATCGTACCGGGGAGTAAATCAATGGCACAGTCATATGGACGATGTGGTGGTAGGACCTCAGTCCTGGCCTTAGAGAACACCTCCTTTAATGCCAGATAACATTCAGGGACCTCTGTGGACAAAGGAGGGGCTGTGGCAACATTGAGGCTACCAATCACATTGACCCTGCCTAGGCAATTAGTCTGACAATTAGGACCCCAACATTTTATGTCTCTCTGGACCCAATCGATAACCGGGTTGTGCTCTGTTAACCATGGAAACCCAAGAACGACAGGACATGAGGGAGATTCAATAATTTGAAATCTTATGGTTTCATGGTGCAAAACTCCTGTTTTCATACATACATCGACAGTGTCGTGAGTGATATGTGGACATGACAGGGGTTTACCATCTATGGCCTCAACCATTAGAGGTTTTTCCTTGAGAACCAGAGGTAGAAGGTGTTTGGCAGCAAAATATTTATCCATGAAATTACCTGAGGCCCCAGAGTCTAAGAACGCCTCAGTCGTGAGGTGAACCCCCTCCCAGGTTAGGGAGATCGGTAACAGAATCCTGGATTTTTTTTTTTCACTATCCACAAAGGAGGCATAAAGAGAACCGATAACCTGGGTATTGGCTGTTGTTTGACCCGATTTGCCACTCTCCCCCCTGTTGGCCCTGGGTCTCTGAGGACATTGAAGGCGGAAATGATCAGCCCCTGCACAATAAAAGCAGAGCCCCTTTTCTCTTCTGTGAGCTCTTTCAGCTTCCGAAATACCTGTTTTTCCTATTTGCATAGGTTCAACGACTGGCAAATCGGTTTTTGCGTGTTCAGGGTTACCAGAGGTACTGGTGTGTCTGGGTAATGAGGGTAAAGGAGGCAAGACCCTTCTGGGTCTGTCTCTGGGATGTCTCCTTTCCCTAATTTGGTCGTCCATGGCTATACAAAAATCTATCAGGTGGTCCAGATTCTCTGGTAATTTTAAGGGAGCCAGCTCAAACATAAAAGCCTCGTTCAAACCTTCGGTAAAGGCTAAGGTTAAAACGTCGTTCGGCCAAAGTACCTCTGAAGTCAAAGTCTTAAACTCTATGGCATATTCGGCGACCCTCTTATTACCTTGTTTAATGTGAAACAAGGATCTACCCGCATTGGTAGCCCTTCTAGAGGGATCAAAGGTACGTTTCAACTCGGAGGTAAAACCCTCATAATCATAGATGATGGGTTTCTTGTTTCCCCCACAACGGCGTAGCCCACAATAAAGCTTTTTCTGTTAAATGATTAATCAGATATCCTACTTTGGTTTATCAGACATACAAGACCCTGGGTTGTTCTCAAACAAGATCTCAAGCTGAGTCAGAAAACCCCGGCATAGGCTTGGTGTACCATCATAGCGTAGAGGTGCCTTCATACTAAGCCTATGTCCTTCAGGGGAGACCGGACTGACCCTAGGTAATACTGGATCTGGAGGGTTTGTGGTACCTGTATTGGAGCGATTTAACAGGGTTTGCAGAGCGAGAGAAATCTGGTCCATCCTATGGTCCTGTTCCTCTTGTCTGGCTGCGATACGTGCCAATTGGTTAGAGAGGTCTGCGGGATCCATTGGCCCTGACGTAATGTCACGGATCCCTCTGACTAACAAAATAGTGGTCCCTTTACGTAGACCGCTCTCTACCCTTCCGATCCTTGAATGGTCGGCAAAACTAGATAGACGATTAACCAGACAATAGATAAACAAGTGATAACACCAGACAGAGGTATAGAATAGAGTATTGTCACGAATCCCTCTGACTGCCAAGATAGTGGTCCCTTTTCGTAGACCGCTCTCTACCCTTCCGATCCTTGAATGGTCGGTAAAGCTAGATAGATAAGAATCAGGCAATAGATAAACAAAGGAAACACCAGACAGAGGTACAGACTAGAGTATATGTTCTCCCTAGGACCTTAGTTATAACAGAGGTAATCTGATGTGTGCTTAGGGTGCCACATAGACTGACCTCGGTACCAACGTTAAGGGCAGAACCAAGAGCAGAGGAAATGCCAATACCAGGGGTTATACACGGAATGGTTCGTTTGCAAATGCCAGGAGTCATACACAGAATGGTTCGTTTGCCAATGCCAGGGGTCATACACAGAGTGGTTCGTTTGCCAATGCCAGGAGTCATACACAGAATGGTAGGTTTGCCAATGCCAGGGGTCATACACAGAATGGTTCGTTCGCCAATGCCAGGGGTCATACACAGAATGGTAGGTTTGCCAATGCCAGGGGTCATACACAGAATGGTTCGTTCGCCAATGCCAGGGGTCATACACAGAATGGTTCGTTTGCCAATGCCAGGAGTCATACACAGAATGGTTATTTCCAGAAGCAAGGTCAGACACAGATATTAAGCCAAAAACACAAGAGCTCTGCGGGAAGTGAAATACCACGTCAGGGCACCGGCGAACTAGTGAAGCCGGGTTTTAAACCCGGCGGTTCCGCGTCACCACGCCAGGCTCCGCCCCCCGGCGTCCCACGTGAGCGCGCCCGGTAGCGTTATCATTCGGCGCCTGGCCAGCGAGCAGCGAGGAATCTGCTGCCAGGCGCCCCAGTACTGGCCCATCCGTGACACTACCTTTAAATGAAATGAAACGCTATGGCAGGAGACCCAGGAGGACCCCACTGCTGGCACAGAGATATAAAAAAGCAAGACTACAGTTTGCCAAAATGTACTTGAGTAAAGCAAAATCCTTCTGGGAAAACATCTTGTGGACAGATGAGACCAAGATAGAGCTTCTTGGTAAAGCACATCCTACTGTTTACCGAAAACGGAATGAGGCTACAAAGAAAAGAACACAGTACCTACAGTGAAATATGGTGGAGGTTCAATGATGTTTTGGGGTTGTTTTGCTGCCTCTGGCACTGGGTGCCTTGAATGTGTGCAAGGCATCATGAAATCTGAGGATTACCAAAAGATTTTGGGTCGCACTGTAGAGCCCAGTGTCAGAAAGCTGGGTTTGCGTCCGAGATCTTGGGTCTTCCAGCAGGACAATGACCCCAAACATACGTCAAAAAGCACCCAGAAATGGATGGCAACAAAGCGTTGGAGAGTTCTGAAGTGGCCAGCAATGAGTCCAGATCTAAATCCCATTGAACATCTGTGGAGAGATCTTAAAATTGCTGTTGGGAAAAGGCGCCCTTCCAATAAGAGAGACCTGGAGCAGTTTGCAAAGGAAGAGTGGTCCAAAATTCCAGGTGAGAGGTGTAAGAAGCTTATTGATGGTTATAGGAAGCGACTGATTTCAGTTATTTTTTCCAAAGGGTGTGCAACCAAATATTAAGTTAAGGGTGCCAAGAATTTTGTCCAGCCCATTTTTGGAGTTTTGTGTGACATTATGTCCAATTTGCTTTTTTTCCTCCCTTTTTTTGTTTTGTTCCAATACACACAAAGGGAATAAACATGTGTATAGCAAAACATGTGTTACTGCAATACTTTTTTGTGAGAAATACTTGATTTTCTGGCAAAATTTCTGGGGTGCCAACAATTTCGGCCTTGGCTATAGGTCCAACAGTTTCCGCAGCACTTTACAATAACCAACGGGAAAAAGATACAGATAAAGGGACAAAGGATGGAAACACTAGCAGGGTTATTCAAAGAGAATTGAAAAGCCACCGCACGTTCTTTGACTTTTCGTTCTCTTCAATTCGGTTCGATTTGGCAATCCGATTTTGGCCACCCTGCGGTGTATTCAGCAAGCACCACAGGGCCTCCGAAATGCAGAAAAAAGTCGCTGCAAACCCGCCGAAAACTCACCGCAAAACGAGGGCGAACGCACACCGAAACCCGCAAAAACATCTGGATTAACCCGCCGAAAACGCCGAAAAACCCGAGCAGGAGCCGATCACACGCAGCGCAGCCGCCGGAAAAACCCGACACCGCAGACGAATGGAGTGTATAAATTTAAAAAAAACAGTTCGCTTGACTGTTTGAAAAGTGAAACGCTGTTTGCAAAGAAACTACTGAGTGAAAATGTCTGAAATTTACATATGAGGTCCAATGAATGATAATAAAAAGGGCTGTTACAGAAAAAATAAGTAAAGTTAAAAAAATCCCGAAAAATGCTCAAAATATCCTAAAAAATCTATAAATAAAGAGACTCTTTACTGCAGAATATTAGAATCAACGGTTTATTAGATATTGAATTAAAACAGGAATATTTTTAACATTGAAGCCTATGGGATTCGCCTGAATAAAAATCTGCCACATGAAACCACCGAATGTGCAGGGCATTTCGGCAACTTTTCACTGCTGGCTTTTGCTCTCTGAATAGCTGAAACATTGCTTCTCTATGGGATATCACTATATACACAAAGCACTGTTATAAGGAGGCTTCCCTTACATCAATTTGCTCGTTCTTGGGTAGTAAATATACAGCAGTTACCATTGTAGTATCTTGACTACTGCAACTCGCTCCTTATTGGCCTCCCCAACTCCCGTATCGCCCCTTTGCAATCTGTAATGAATGCAGGGGCCAGGCTTATATTTCTCACTAAACGCAACTCGCGTACTTCCCCACACTGCCAGTCCCTCCATTGGCGTCCTGTACAATTCAGGATACAGTCTAAAATACTGATGCCCACATTCAAATCACTCATTAACTCAACCCCCCCTACATGTCTTCGTTACTCCGCAAGCACATCCCATCTAGACTACTCGTTCAGCGGGTGATCTCCACCTGTCATTGGTGTACACACGCACAGCCAACTCTCGCCTCCATGACTTCTCAAGGGCAGCACAAGTCCTGTGGAATGATTTGCCTCGCCCTATCAAACTCTTCCCTGACCTTCAGGCCTTCAAGAAATCCCTCAAAACCCATCTCTTCAGAGTAGCGTACCACATCACTGATGCAACTCCTCCCTCTGCTCACCTACTCACACTTGATTGAAGCTGCTTTTATGACCCCAACATTCCCAAACCACTGGCACTAATGATCCTGCTATCTAGTGCATTACTCTTGTCTTCCTCAACCTCAATCCCTCTAGACTGTAAGCTCCTATGAGCAGGGCCCTCTACACCTCTTGTTTCCATACAATGTCCGTTGATATGTATTTCGTTCCCTTTGGTTATTGTAAAGCGCTGCGGAAACTGTTGGTGCTATATAAATGACGACAATAATAATAATAATAATTATATATCAATACTACATCATGCATTACTGTTTATTATCACAGCATTACTCCTAAATATTTTAAATAAAATGATATAAGTGTTGGAATGGGGTTTCATGATTTGGTTTGATCACAAATTGCTATTCATTTGTACATGCAACCCAATCATAAACTTGCCGGCCCTCCCCTGTCTTCCCCCCCCAGACCTTTTTTCTTATAACCGGGCCTTAATGTAGCAAAACCATCATAAACCTCAATATTAAGCTAAACTGCAAGAAATAAAAGCTGATAACACAAACATAAGGCTGTTTATTGCCAGCAAAATCATTTGTTCCAGGAAATCTGGAATTATAAATATATTAGGCATAAATTAAGTTATTGCTTGGCTTTCTGAATACTTCTAAAGTGTCAGCAGTGATGTAGCACTTATTTATCTTCATGACATAATTAGCAACACATTAGTGTAGCATTTCAACAATACAGAAATGTAGAAAGAGCCTAGTGGAAACAAAAATGAACCAGAGAAGGTGAAAGGAAAGAAATAACTACATATAATACTTGGGTGCCTGATATTATGTTCTAACAAAACAGAAAAAACTTCCACTATTTTTATTAACAGTACTGATAAACAACTGGAATATCGACTAATAAAAATGGTCTGTTTCGCACTTCTATTCTCTAACAATGAGCTTGATTTAATTCAGCCCGATCATGAAATAGTAGCTTTTTTGTGCGCAATCCAGCCATTTTTCAGTTTGAGAGCTTGAAATTAAGACATCAAAAAATGTCACTGAGTGGCACTGATTAAATCTCAAATTTCTAACATATATATTTTCCGCTGCTTTTAAATGCTACTTAATTTTCAAAAAGTAGAGATAGAAACACACAAAAACACAGTTCTGACGCTACTCATATCAGAACACAAATAATCATATGCCTGTAGTGGACACGATTATCACAGAAAACAATACTGTTAATAACAAAAATGAATCTATATAACAAATCAAGTAAAATCTCTTATTTATCCTTATTTTTCCCCAATGTCCTTGTATGCTTATACAGTGTATACATTCCACCATGTCCACTTTTCATATGTAGAAAAATATAGAAGAAATTATTGTTTGTTTTTTTTGGCACAATGTTCCATAATAATCATAATCCATGATCATGGAATCATTTTGATATTCGTTATATTTATCTTGTAATTTATTGTTACTCAATAAGGAAACATATGATTGAACAACTTCACAGTTTGAGTCAAATAGGAACTGTGTTTTCTCTACAAAAATTGTAGAGAGAACACCTAGGCATTCATGCTCAACTTGACCCTCGTACACACACGAGGTTTATTGTAAAACATTAAAGGGATACTGTAGGGTTAAAACCGGAGGGGAGAAACAAAGCTTAAAAGTAGCCCCTCCTGGGCCCCCTTGCTCCTGCTCTCAGTTTAACCCTTAGAGCCGTTCTCTCCAATATCTAGGTATGTGGTTAGACCCAAATCTATCTTTTGGCCCCACATCAGAAAATTTTCATCTAAACTTTACCCTAAACTGGTGCCCTGTACAGAAACAAATCCTGTCTGAGCCCCACGGTAAGAAAGCAAATTGTACAAGAAATGTTTATGCCAGCTTTTGAATACGGAGATGTAGGGCCATTTTACATACTTGGTGCTAACTTAACCAGAGCTGTTGTAAACTTCCCAGAGCCATTTTAGCCTATGGAGGTTTTAAGTTTACAACAGCTCTGGTTAAGTTAGCACCAAGTATGTAATATGGCCCATAGTGTATGCAGCTGCCTTGCAAACACACCTTCATAAACTTACTACATTGTATAACTCATTCTGCCACTTTGTGGTACAATGTAACTACATGAGGACATATTAAAAGAGCTAAACTGGCCGTCGCTGGAATCTAGACGCTCCCTTCACCTTTCCAACCTGGGGCCGTATTACATACTTGGTGCTAACTTAACCAGAGCAGTTGTAAACTTAAAACCATATTACGTAGTTGGTGCTAACTTAACCAGAGCTGATGTAAACTTCCCAGAGCCATTATAACCTATGGAGGTTTTAAGTTTACAACAGCTCTGGTTAAGTTAGCACCAAGTATGTAATATGGTTTAAAGTTTACAACTGCTCTGGTTAAGTTAGCACCAAGTATGTAATATGGCCCCTGGTGTTTAAGAGCTTTTCTGGGAAGCTACCACCCTACCTGAATAGACTGCTTCCCCAGCAGTTCCCTCATCCTATAACCTCCGATCCAGGAAATTTTGATTCCCTATTTTTTTTAAAGGTGTTTTTTTTTCTATTCTGTAACAGACCGTTTATTACTTTTTTATTATATCCACAAATTTTCATGCAATTTTATTGGTTTTATTTTTTTGGAAGAATAGCAGAGTTCTTTTTTTTCCCCTGCAGTTCAGCAGCATTTGGCGATCTGCTCAGTGGTGTTTGGCAGCATTCAGCAGTCTGACTGCCAGTCTTTGGCAATGTTTGGCGGTGTAATGCCCCGAGACGCCAACGCCGTAAAAAGCCTAAATCCAGCGCCGCCCCGTAGTACTAAGACTCTCAGTCTTCTCAGGACTCTCCTCTGCAACACTCAGGTGTTGCCTAATTCATCTGATGCTCCCTGCATAAAACCAAACCGCACCCAAGTAACATTGCTTCTGCATTGTCTTGGTGAATGCCAAGCTGACAGGGAGCTACCTCCTGTTCCTGCCTAGACCCTTATCTGTTTTGTTCCTTCCAGTATTTTCCTTCCTCTGTACCTGCACCCCACAGAATCCTCCGCCCGCTGCCGAATTCCCAGAACCTGCCTGCCCTGCATCCAGCAGATCCTCCAGGTATCGTTGCCCTGCACATCGCAGACCCTCCAAGCATCGCTGCCCTGCACATCGCAGACAGTCCAGGTATCGTTGCCCTGCACCTCGCAGACCCTCCAAGTGTCGCTGCCCTGCACGTCGCAGACTCTCCAGGCATCGCTGCCCTGCACGTCGCAGACTCTCCAAGCGTTGCTGCCCTGCACGTCGCAGACTCTCCAAGCGTCGCTGCCCTGCACGTCGCAGACTCTCCAGCGTCGCTGCCCTGCACGTCGCAGACTCTCCAAGCGTCGCTGCCCTGCACGTCGCAGACTCTCCAAGCGTTGCTGCCCTGCACGTCGCAGACTCTCCAAGCGTCGCTGCCCTGCACGTCGCAGACTCTCCAAGCGTCGCTGCCCTGCACGTCGCAGACTCTCCAAGCGTCGCTGCCCTGCACGTCGCAGACTCTCCAAGCGTCGCTGCCCTGCACGTCGCAGACTCTCCAGGCGTCGCTGCCCTGCACGTCGCAGACTCTCCAGGCGTCGCTGCCCTGCACGTCGCAGACTCTCCAGGCGTCGCTGCCCTGCACGTCGCAGACTCTCCAGGCGTCGCTGCCCCGCACGTCGCAGACTCTCCAGGCGTCGCTGCCCTGCACGTCGCAGACTCTCCAGGCGTCGCTGCCCTGCACGTCGCAGACTCTCCAGGCGTCGCTGCCCTGCACGTCGCAGACTCTCCAGGCGTCGCTGCCCCGCACGTCGCAGACTCTCCAGGCGTCGCTGCCCTGCACGTCGCAGACTCTCCAGGCGTCGCTGCCCTGCACGTCGCAGACTCTCCAGGCGTCGCTGCCCTGCACGTCGCAGACTCTCCAGGCGTCGCTACCCTGCATTCCACAGAATCCGCTACCTCGTATGCCACAGGAAATCTTAGAACCTGCCTGTCCTGTATCCTGTAGAAATCCCAACCCTTCTATATTCACGTTTCCTTTTTATGATTTCCTAATAAAACCTCTCTTCATTCTTGCATCCACGTTTCATTGCACACTGGACTCAATCCTACCACCCCAGAACCAGCACCTGACAGGCGGTACGTTCGGCGGTGGTCTTCGACAGCTCCACGTTCGGTGCACTTCGGGGACCCTGCAGTGAATAGTGTGGTGTTTTCTGAATAATCCTCTATGAGAAACATTGATTGGTAAAGGCAGTTCAAAGTAAAGGCAATGCAAAAATTAGATGTGTCTAAGCAATCACTGGAGTCACATGTATTGGGTGTGAATGGTAAATAAATTATAGAGCGCAACTGTAATCCATTCTATGTGTTCATTTCTACATATGATAATTTTGATGAGGGAGTTAGTCTCAACGATATATTTAGCATAAAAAATGCTGACGGCAACAGGACAAAATAAGGAAAGCACCAGGTCTGGACAGATGGGCTCTAAGCTAGGACAGATTGATTAGGTTGTGTGGTAGAAATAAAACAGATGGAAGTCATCTGATGGAAGGAGTGCAAGAGAAAGGTCATTAGAGAAAGCAAGCGAAGCTTGTTCTATTAAGAAAATGTAAAAATTGGAGGACAAAGCTAAATAACCTGAGAACATGTGGCCAATGAGTTAGGTACACCATTCCCTTTAGACAGTTATCTGACTCCGCTTAAATGTGTTGAATTTGCACCATAAGGGCCACATTACATTCTTGGTGCTAGCGTTAGCGCTCACCTGAGTGAGCATTAACGTTAGCCATGGTAGCCACAGCATATTACAATCCAAACGCTAACGGGTTAAGAAACCCGTTAGCATTTGGTATCTTGCGCTTTTCAGCTCGAGGTTACTGTACTTTGCGCTCCCTATACTTAACATGGGGAGCACGAAATGTGTTAATTTGCGTTAGTATTACAATATACTAACGCAAATTAACATCCAGCTGCGGTTAGCAAAAAGTTAACCACAGCCTGGACTTGGTGCTAACGGATTCCGCTTGTGCAGAATCCGTCAGCACCAGCCAGAAACCCTCCAAAATGAATCGTATACTCACCTCTTATCCCACAGCGAGGACAGCGGCTCCAACCGCCTCCTCCGTCCAGCAGGATCAGGGAGAGACTGGGGGAAAAAGTCCCCCAGTCTCCCCTTGCGGATCACTACACCGACATGCCGGATCTCGCAAGGCAAGATCCGGCAGGTCATGTGACCAATGCTATCTGCTTCAATGGAGTCCCATGGACTCCATCAAGTGGATGCTCGCGGCGGCACTTAGTGCTACTCCACGTATCCTGGCGCTTAGCGCCCAGTAACAATGCAGGTAGCTTTTTAAGTGCCTGCATTGTAATATTGCGCTAAAACGGGGCTGCGGATAGGAGAAACCTGCAGGCGCAGGTTTGCGCCCCCGTTTTAGCGTGATTATTGAAATGTAGCCCTATATCTTTTAAAAAACTAGTATTGAAAGTAGCATCAGTATCCCAGTACAGTGATTCTTTCACACTAAAGTCAGTCAAGAACAATGAAAACCAAAAATCAAACCAATGTTGGATGATCCAGAAGTCATAGCAAGGTCAGAAAAACAAGATAGAATGAAACCAGAGACAAAATAACATATACAAACATCCTAAGGACTATGAGAACTACAGTACAATATGGCAATGGCTAAATGACCACTCTGGTATTTATAGCAGTGCCACATAGTGCCTTTAGTGTGCTGGAAATTGTTAATAGCATTGAAGGTAGAAATGGAATAGTGCGAGGAAAATGTAGAGAGGCCGGTGGGATCCCTGCCAATTGTGGAATCATGGTATGTGCAGACATAGTTGAAGAAATCTACACTCGCTGTTGAAGGACAGAGTCCAGGCATTCTGCCCTGCTGACCAGAGTGTAGAATGAACTGCTGTGACAGAGCATGAAGAGGTGCTGCCCTAAACACTTTCCCTTTAAGAGAGGAATCCAATGCACAGAGAATCAGAACACAACACTAGAAATAGGGTAAAGAAAAAGTGTTAAAACAAAAAGAAGGCCGAGATATAAAGGGATATTGGAGAAAAGGGAAAACACGGGTGTAATAACAAAAATAAAAACAATAACCATAAATATAGACTGTACGGGGCAGAACACAAGTAGGGCATGTTAGGGCTGGAGATACCAGATAGAAATCTTGACACTGGAAACAGGACTTGGCACATTGAGAAGTGGAAACAGGCTTGGAGACATGAGCGTCCGCAGCATGGGGTAAGGGGGGCACTTGCCCCCCCTGGATCAACAGGCTTAAATTATGATAATTTATTCACTGCAATGCTGCAGTTCCTGGGCTCTCCACTAGGCTGCACAAGCGTCACATCCCCACTCCACCTCCAATCCACATGTACTCCCACTCACTTTGCAGGCTGGGAGAGACAGGGCTGAGATGCAGGTGCACCTGCTATGGGCCACTGGATGGAATGCTGGACACAGGAAAAAAGGTAATGATTGTCAAATAAAGTTGGGGATGAGGACCCTGTTTCAGATTTTATAATCTAAGAGGAGAGGGGGGCCCTGCTCAAGAGCTTACAATCTAAGAGGAGAAATGACCCTGCTCCAGAGTTTATAATCTAAGAAGAGAAAGGACCCCGTTCCAGAGTTTACAATCTAAAAGAGGGGACCCTACTCAAGAGTTTACCATCTAAGGCTAGGGTCAGACTAATGCATTTTTCGCGTTGTCTGTGAAAAAGTGCGTTCGAACGAATGGACGGATTTATTCACAGAATACGTGATAGCGGTCATACGATGCGCCTTTTCGTCCGTGATTTTGTACGGATCATCAATAAAACACTTTTTGTGTCTGGACGTTATGTTGGCCGGACATTAGCAGCGTCTGACGTCTCCCAATCACGCACACACGCCTCTAGCGGACGCAGCGCACTCTGTACGTCCGTACTAGCGATTTGGCGTTCTTGAAAAAATGCGTTCGTTTGCCACTTGCGTTGCGCGGACGAACTTTCGTGCGGCCGTACTTCGTGTGTTCCCCGGCATTGGACGTCATTTGCTGCTAGCACGGCCGTGATTTTGTGCGTCTAAACGCACGTTAAAACTGCTTTCGTCTGACCCTAGCCTTAGAGGAGAGGGTTGAGGAGAGGAGATATGTGTGTGTATGTGTATGCAGGGAATGTGAGTGTGTATAAATATATATATATTTGGAGTGGGGGGCCTGGTGTGTGTGCCACTATCTGTGGGGGGGGGTCATGGTTTGTGTATACAGAGTTGGCTCTGTGTTTACAGAGATGGCCTTAAAAAAAACACTTCCTTTAGTGTCTTGATCCTGGGTGTATGACTTGTGTGGTGCATTGAATGACGTTAGCAGACTAGAAAATGCAACACTCAGATCAGACACTTACACCTTTATTCTTCTATTAGACTGGCATCATGTTTCACAGCCTCTGTATTACTACGCTTTATTTTATGACTTTCCCCTTCATGACATTGTCCAAAGGGCAGAATATGGATGCCATTAAAATTTTGCCCCCCCTGGAAAAATTTCTGCGGACGCCCATGCTTGGAGACATTAATGAATATACAGAGTAACAGGATATGTTTCTTATATAAAGGTGAAAGAGTTACATGATCTTTATTATGTGTCATATGTGCTTATATATCATTTAAAAAACATAATAAACATCAGGTTACTTTTTATATAATATCTTTATCTTCATAAATAAATTTTCAAAGAAATATATAGATGGGGCCTCGCGCAAAAATGGCTCAGATGCAGCATGGAAATCTTCGTATGGAGTGGAGCCTAAAAGAAACAAAATGGGACATACATTGCGCAGTATGTCAATTGTAATATATCACCACAATTTGCATTAGGCTGTAGGCTTGTGCACCGATTTTTTTTTCGGTTCGATTCGATTCGATTTTTTGGATTGTCGATTCGGTTCGGCTCGACTCGTTTTTCGTGTACATTTTTTTTTCGGAATATCGACCATTTTTCGTATTTTCGTGTCACTTAGCTCGTTTTTTGTATCGACTTTTCGTGATTTCGGAAATTTTCATTTTTCGGAATTGTAGATGTTTTCGGAATATCGACCATTTTTCGTATTTTCGTGTCACTTTCTCGTTTTTTGTATTGACTTTTCGTGATTTCGGAAATTTTCGTTTTTTCGGAACATCTGTTCTCCTCGTTTCAAAGCAATAATTTTCGATTTGACACATTTCAAGTCAATTCGAAAATTCCGAAAATATTTTGTTTCGGCTCGGAAAACTTTTCTGATCTGCCGTTTTCGGATCTAAAAATTTTTGGAAAATCGGCCGCATCCGAAAACACAAATCGGGAAATTTCGTGAAAATTCCGAAATTACGAAACCCGAAACGCACATCCCTATTAGGCTGAACAACTCACATGGTGGAAAGACATTTTATAGTTGGCTCATACTTTGACAGCTCGTACATAATGCAGGAACTCTTCGCCTCATGCAGATGGAAAATGGAGACTGTACTTTTCCAGAGTATGCAATGCGATGGAGATGACACTCCACCAAAATATGCAATGCAATGGAGACAGCACTCCACCAGGAAATGCAATGCAGTGGAGACCGCACTCCACCAGAATATACAATGCAGTGCAATATGCGATCTCCCCAAACCTCAGGCAGAGTAAAGATGTAAAACGATGAAAAGTAAAAAAGGTCACAATTGACCTATTTATTAAAATATATGGCACAACGTGTCTCGACCGTATGGTCTTCCTCAAGTGCTAATATTTTACATAAGAATAACGATCACCTTTTAAACTGTTCCAAAACCGGATGTGTCCATGTCCGCCCTGCGTCGGCGTTTTTCTCCACATGCGGTCAAAGTTATGTTAGTTTTTATTGTATTAGGAATACCTGTTATAACCTTTTTGCCCATGATCAAGATGGCGGCTGCATCATCGTGAGGGCATGTGTGTTTATTGTATTAGGAATACCTGTTACAATGTTACATCGTCATTCTGGCTCAATCAGATCCTCTGTTCCAACCACTCCTTGGGTTCTTTTCAGTTCAATTAGATCTCTCGATGAAGCTCACCTTGACCTTTCTCGAGAGGGCTTATCATCCTGGAGACGAATGCAGTGTTTAGTACTCTTAGCGCACCCCACGTCAAACTCATACCTGGAGAACGAATTTTCTGACTTGAGTATTGGAGACTGAACCCGCTTCTTCCGCTTAAACGAGATAGGAGCATCTTTAGGGTAGAACCATTCAGCTTGAATCACTTTATACACTTCGCCCACTAGATCGGTAGTGGAGAGGTGCTTAACAGAAGCCACTTGCCCGATTGACGTCCGTGCCTTCAAATTTACTGAAGAGTCAGTCACATTACATACGCTGACGGAAACTTTCTCACTTGTCCGTTTCAAAACTCTTCCAGAGATTATTTCGGGGACTTCTCTGGACTGCATAACCTTCTCTGTTCCTTCCGCTTTCCTCAGCCACCTCACTTCTGCAGGGGCTCTCTGTTCTTTGACCATCCGTTGACATACCGGCCTTGACATCGAGTGTGCCTTCTTGGGAGCAAGACTCTCTTCCTTCGTCAGCGGGGTTATAAAACATCTCACTAAGTCAGTGTTCGTCCCCACTATCATAGAACTTCGATTAGTTCCCGAGGGACGAGGACACACAATGGCCAACGTGTCACATACTGCTGGTTGTCCAGCGGTCGCTGAACTGCATTCCAGCTTCAACTGTAGATATCCATCATAGGGAAACCTCTCAGTCCCCATACCCCAGATTTCAAGATCCTTCAACTTCTTCAAGGGTATATGCTTCAAATGTTTCTGATAGAAATCTCGGTAAATCAGAGTTACTTGAGCACCTGAATCTAGAAGAGCCTTTGTGTAGACCCCTTCCACTTGGACCGGGATGATGGACGAAGGAACGATCAACTTGTCAGGGAACTTCTCCGCTGTAGTACAAGGTGGGGACCCAGTTTGCTCATTCAACCAGGGTCCTCTAAGATTCTCCCCTTGCAAGACAGACGACTGCTCCTTCAAGGCCTTCAGGAGTTCTTCGACCGATCTCTTTATGGGCCTCATTTTTGGGCACTGAGCCCTGAAATGACCCTTTTCCCTGCAGCCGAAACATCTTTTCCTCGAGCGTGTGGGCACATTTTCTTCTTGCGCCTCATTTGAAAACCCCTTGTTAGGAACCACAGCCGCTCTTGTCATTCGTATATCTGCTAGAAACGTCTGTCCTCTTCGCGATTTGGGTGGGCTGGGGCAGTCACGTCGATAGTGGACAACCCCCCCACGGTTGTAGCAAATCAACGACCCAGAGGGTTCTCCAGCAGGAATACTCCGCACTGCCTCTCCCTCCTTAGGTACGGCAATCCTAGAAGACAGCAACGTCATCAACTCTATCATTTTCGACATCAGAGTTTTCAAAGCCATCACTTCAGTCTGTATGTCCGCTACACCAAGAGTTTCTACTTCTGCGGTGAAAACTGCATGTGAAGCATTAGCAATCTTTTTAGCCTTAATTAAAGCCTCTTCTTCTTGGATAGCTTTGACCAATTTGGAATAGGTCAGTCTCTTGCTCTGGTATCTAGTCTGAAATTTCAACATTATGGGATCCAGTGGGAGTGCACCTTTGAAAATTTGATCCATCAAAGCTTTGCTTGCACGACTCGGCTCCATGCCTCTTTTTAGAATAACCTGATGGAGGATTTTATCCAGCCGCCAGACATAGGTGGACAATTCTTCTCCTTCCTTTTGATAGGTGTGAGAGAACCTGTGGATAAGCTCGGCACAATCCTCCACTCCTCCAAAAATTTCCTGTAAAGCTTCTAGATACTCAGCAGCAGTGGCTTGTCTCTTTTCAGATTTCGGATGACATCTGAAGCAGGACCTCTTAAGCTCTCGATCAACCTTTGTCTCTTCACGGTGTCCGCAACTTCCCATTCTTCCACAGCTTGCACTGCCTGGTCTATCCAAGTGTCAAAGTCCTCTTCTCCAGCTGGCACAGGGACCTTACCCGAACAGAACCCCAGCTTGCGATACCCGTAATTGGCAGACGCGGCTGAGTTTTGGGCCAACGTTTCCACCAGCTTCCCCATAGTGGTAAAGAATGTAGCAGGAGGGAACCCTGTAATTGGGGTAGCATCGGGGATCTCGTCTCCTGACGTTGTTGGTCTAGTCACGGGAACATTCGCGTGATCACCATGTGGCGTACTTGGCTGGACCAGTCGAACTTCCACATCGTCGGTCAGCTTCACATTCGCTCCCTGAAAACACACTGGAACACCCTTTCTCCACTCAAAAAGAACATATGTGTGAGAAGTCTCTGGGTTCACTTTAACGTCCACTATGAATCCCTGCTGGTCAGGTGCCAACGCTGCCACAGCCTGGCGGATCTGTTCTTCTGCCCAGGTGCCTGCAGGAATGTCCATTACTACACTCAACCCTAACTGGCCATTTTGTGCTTTACACCACTCTGCTGCTTCTTCTGGATCCATATTTAACCCTTTAAATGCGTTTTTTCCAGAGACTGAAGCCCGGACGAGCCCCCACATGTAGCGCTCACTCCCGGAGGAGCCGCTGAAATTGAACCTCGGGTCAGTCTCCCCGCACTAGGGAATAAATATACTCCAGCACCATTCTGGATTTTATAAATTATATAGTTTACTAGAATAAATGGCATATAATGAATAACACGGTGTTCGTATATATATTTACAGTACTTCGTAATGCGGGAAACGCGCAGCGGAAAAGAAATACGATGCTTCATAATTCGAGAAACGCACAGCGGAAAAGAAATACAATGCTTCATAATTCGAGAAACGCGCAGCGGAAAAGAAAAGGAAAATATATATCTTTAACCCCCTTTCTTGAGGTTGGGGAGTGGATCCCGCACAGGTTATGTCCCAGAATGTAAGTGTGTGTGTGTGTTATGGTACCCGGGTACAATATTCAACTGGCCAGTGAATTGCTTATGAGGTATCTTCGACTAGTCAAGTCGGGGCCCTGTGGGTTTTGGAAACAAACAGCAGCGTGCTTCTAAATTCACAACGGCCAGCAAGGCCTCTCACCCATCCGCCAGATACTTGATGCTCCGCTCAACTCAGGACGTCTCTCCGCTCGATATTGACTGGGGTTCTCTTGGTTACTGGATCCGCTGTCTGGCTTTCTGCACCTGCCGCAAGATGTCCAGCTCACCGCCTACTCTCCCTGTCCGATCGATCTGCGGTACTCCTAACTCGGGGTCTTCCAGCTTCCTCAATATCAGCGTGGGTAGTCTGGTGAATCACTGGGTCTTCCTCTGATAAGGCTGAACAACCCGGTCTTTAACTCTGTCAGGCCGCGCCTGCACTCTGGCCTAGTCACTGCCTCGTTCTGCTGCACTGCGTCTTGCTCCTCTCACTCCCTGGCGCGCTCTGCCAGCTCTCTCCACGAGGCTCAGGATGCAAGTGTCTGTCTCCCACCCACTTCCTGTGTCCGCTCCCAAAGCATGCCGGGAAATGTAGTCCCAATGTTCAATGTCTCTCATCGTGCTTGTCTCCCTCCGGTGGCCAAAAATAGGTACTGCCACAACAGGGAATTAAACCCAGCGCTACATGGGTATGGGACCCCGTGTTACTGGCTTAATGACTAGTTATAACTTTAGCCCAACTGAGCTCAGTGATTGTCGAATAAAATAGACCATCTTCTCCAGCAGACAAATAATCTTGGCCCTTCTTCAACTTTTAACTTCAAACATTTTTGCTAAAAATTTTTACTTAAAAATGTGTTCATAACACTTTATATTTGTCTGTTTATCGTGTAAGGCTTTTTTGGATCAGAAACCATTTTTGTCCTTCAATATGTATAAATCCTTTCAGCTCTGTTCACATTTGCAGCCTATTATTAACACTACATTTACCCGCAGTAAAATAGCTTTATGATTATAGGCTTTCAAATTTTTTTAGCCATTTTTTTTGTCTTGTAGCTTGCTGGATTTCGATTTTTTTTTTCTTTCCTTTTTTCCATAACAATACACACATGGGCATTCCATCAAAAATAGCATTTGTGTCAGGCACAAGTTACTCTCTGCCTGTTCTAACTATTGGACACTTTGCGTGGGTGTGCAGAGAACAGTTTCTTAATCACAGTCTCATTTTTTTTTTACACAATTAGTGGCTTAGATTGATTGTTCTTAAAACATATTATATTTATCCAATGTGTTCCCACCTGCTGGTCTCTTGTGGAGGTGAAGGATCTGGCTTTCTGTCATGCAGCTATTACTACTGACGGTGTGAAGTGAAAGTGTGGGAGGCACATTGTTTCCTTTAAGGAAATCTAGGAGTACACACTATTGGGAACATAAAGACCATGTTCTTTCCAAGTAAGTAATCCATTTAAATGCTTCAAAGACCTTACAGTTCTTGAGACTTCAGCTGCCATCATTTGCTTCACGCTTTCATATAAAGCAAGTTTTAAAAATGGATGCTAAAGTGTCCATGTCATGGTTTTATATTTGAGTGTCTCATGATAAAGCCATCATAATATTATAGTAACATCTATTACTTCATTGATACGTTGGCTAAATCTTGATAGAGTGTGAAGAGCTGGTTCATTGCCATGAAAAATATATAGTGCTGCTACTTTCTACATGAAAATTCAAAAAGGCATCCACAGACATAGGTCAGTTAGGTGAACGCCTAAGTCCTTGCTCCTGCTGGGGCCTCACGCTGCCCTTGTGATAACAGCAAGCAAAGAAAAAAAATCAGCAATCAAGTGACCAACACCAACTATAGGGGGTTCCATTGTGGTGGCTGGCCAGACCCTGATGAGTATTAGTCGTGTCAGTATGGTGGAAGGGAAACTATACAATGAGAGGGATCACACAGAGCGCTGATTATTACTGGAGGAGGATTCAGAGAAAAGCACTTCTCTATGCCATGTATCAGTGGACTGTGTAACCCCCTGCTTGCAGTGGAAGGAGCTGCTGCCTCCCTTTACTTGGGGAAAAAGTCTTGGTGCACAGACAGGTAGGCATTGCATCTTTGCCATCTTACTCTCTCTAACCAGCTGATGAAGCCAGTTTATCTGGCGAAACGCGTTCTGGCCACCTGGCAGTGCCAGCAATATTGATTTTATGTTTTAATAAATTTTTTTAATTTTAAATTCATCTTATCCCCGTCTCTTTGGAAGTCCTGGAGGCTCAAAAGGTTATTTGGACTTAACCTTGAATAAGTCCATACGCGCGCACACCTTGAGCTTGGTCCTAAAAGCTCCAACGCATGTGAGTTGGCAATTTATACAATTTTATATGCCATTTTATTCACGAAATCTGCACGAGAAAGTTTTTCTCCCTGTCTCTTGTGTTGCATGTGGGAAGAATCCCCCTCCAGGAGCAGGTGTGGGTCACCTTCTCAAGCAAAGAATTTAAGTACCCGAATGCGTTTACCCACTTAGAGCCAGTGTTCGGGCTCTATATTTGTGAGTGTATAGACTATATAACCTTTCCTTATAAATCTGTTAAGACATTCTGCACGATTATATTGTTCTGTTTTTTCATATGATCCATGTGGACAAGTGAACTAAGAGAACCACCAGACACCCTTAAGCGACATTCATCGCGCCACCAGATACGTATTGTATTACTCTCTCTGCCTTGTGCAGAGTGAAACGTGCAGCTATACCTGCTCCGCACAACTGTATTAAAACCCCAGGCATTGTACTGAAGGGAGGGTGGAGTCCCTGCTCCATCCCACTCTCCCTGACATGGCAGAGTAAATGTTTAGCCTCTCCCTCCTGCCAGGGACAGATTTTCATCTCAGGAGCCTGGAGGTGCAGAAATCTGGAGTGGCCCCCACCAAAAAAAGTTTCAAAGCTAATTTTTATTTATTTCGGAGGGAAACTAAACAATAAACATTTAAAAAAAACTGAAAAACGGATTGTGACAGACCGCCTGGCTGGCACACCCACCGTGTGCCTCTGTCAAACGCTAGCTTTCTCCAAGCTGGACCCCGAAATCCAGCTTTAGCAGCCCCCAAACCTTCTCTCTACAAAGCACCAGGCATAACTAGTGTTGTTGAGCAGTAAAACAATGACTGACTCTTTATTGAAAAAACACACAGGTAGAACACAGTTAGGCGACAACCCCCTCCCTTCCAGTATACACTACAGATTAGATCAGATATGGCGGTAAAGAACAAAGGAATAGCCCTAGCAGGAGGGTGGGGGATGAGAGAAGCAGGGAGAACAAAGGAATCGTCTTACAGCAGCAAGTATACAATATGCAGTGAGGGGGGGTAGCTACAGAAGTGTACAATATAAAGACAGTGGACAGCTAATACAGAAAGTTACACTATACAGAGACACAGTCAACATAAATGGCAAACCCCAGGTAGCACCTTGGTCCATAGTCAATAGGCAGGAGGCTAGCCCCTAGGCTCCTCCAACTGCCCCAGAGACAGCTGAGTCTGTCACACAGGTTTTCACTGCATTCAAAAGAAGGGACAGAATCTGTTGCCTTATAATGAAACAAAAATGGAGCAGAATGTTAGGACTCAGGTTAGCCCTAAAACAAGCACAAATAGCAAACAATATTCTGGGCATCAAAATCTGCCCATGGCTGAGGGTCTTTGTCAAGACATGACTTTTTTTCCCAATTCATTTTTTGATGTTGCGCTTTTACAGCAATTTTTCAATAGGATTTCCAAACTTGCTTTGGAACAAACAGGGGGGGGGCATGTTTATTTTTCTTTTGTTAGTTTCTTTTTCTACATTTTATGTGGTCATGTTTGGTATCATTAGAAAGGCCAGACTCTGACCTGTAGAATGACACTTAACTTGAACGGTATAAAGAATGGAGATACAGATGTCCAAAGTACCCCGCTCTCCTCGCAGCAGAGTTTGTGTTTAGACGAACCAATGCATAATCACACATTGCACCATAACCTCCACATATGCTCCCGCACAGGAAATGCGAAGGTGAGTTAGTGCAGTGGCATTGTTTAGTTTATAATTAAAAGCACATAATGCCACGGCCTTAGAACAGAGAAAAAAAGTATCAGGGTTATTCAAAGAGATCCGAATTGTGACCGAAATGTAACCGAACAGTGAAATTCAGCGTATGGTTACCTTTCCTAGCCATTTGGCTGTTCAGAGAGCAGGCAGTTCGCCAAATGTTGTTGCAGCCTGTTCTTTGCCTGTTCGAGGGCAGTGAAATCTCCATAGAGAAGCAAAGCTTTGTCTATTCAGAGAACAAAAACCAGCAGAGAAAAGTTGCCGAAATGCCCTGCTGTTCGGTGGTTTCATTCGACACGTTTATTCAGGTGAATCCCATAGGCTTCAATGTTAAAAATATTCCTGTTTTAATCCAATATCTAATAAACCGTTGATTGTAATATTCTGCAGTAAAAGTCTCTTTATTTCTAGATTTTTTAGGATCTTTTAGGCATTTTCCGATATTTTTCGGGAAAATTGTTTTTTCGTTTTTGTTTTTTTAAATTGTTTTTTCTTTTTTCTGTAACAGCCCTTTTTATTATCATTCGTTGGATCTTATATGTAAATTTCAGTCATTTTCGTTTTGTTTCTTTGCAAATAGCGTTTCACTTTTCAAACATTCAAGCGTACGGTTTTATTTTTTTGTTCACTCAATTCGTCTGCGGTGTCAGCTTTTTCCAGTGGCTGCTCGGGTTTCTCCGGTGTGTTCAGCGGGGTTAATCCAGATGTTTTTACCAGTTTCGGTGTGCGTTCGCCAGGTTTTGCGTTGAGTGTTTCGGTGGGTTTGCGGCGGCTTTTCCCTGCACTACGACATCCCTGTGGTGCTTGCTGAATACACCACAGGGCAGGGCCGGCCCAAGACAATGTGCTGCCTGGAGCACAAGATGAAATGCTGCCCCCCAAAAAAGAACCCACTTGATTTGTATGAGCGTATCACGGCAATAAAACTCACAATAATGTGCGCTGTGTATCCGTGTATTAATATTGATAGCCCCCTCTGCGCGCCAATTCATTTTATCCGTCCCCTCTGTACCCCCAATTCATATTAATAGCCCCTCTGTACCCTCAATTCATATTAATAGCCCACTCTGTACCCCCAATTAATTTTAATAGCCCCCTCTATGCCCCAATTCATTTTAATAGCCCCCTCTGTACCCCCAATTCATATCGTATGAGCGTATCACGGAGCTAAAAACAGCAATAATACTCACAATAATGTGCGCTGTGTATGCGTGTATTAATATTAATAGCCCCCTCTGCGCGCCAATTCATTTTAATCGTCCCCTCTGTACCCCCAATTCATATTAATAGCCCCTCTGTACCCCCAATTCATATTAATAGCCCCCTCTATACCCCAATTCATTTTAATAGCCCCCTCTGTACTCCAATTCATTTTAATAGCCCCCTCTATGCCCCAATTCATATTAATAGCCCCCTCTGTACACCAATTCATACTACTATCGCCCCCTATATGCCCCCATAGTATGAATTGGGGGTACAGAGGGGACTATTAGTATGAATTGAGGGTACAGAGGGGGCTATTAAAATTAATTGGGGGTACAGAGGGAACTATTAGTATGAATTGGGGGTACAGAGGCTATTAAAATGAATTGGTACAGATCATCCCAGCATCTCCCCAGGCTTTCCCTGTGAGGGTGACATACAATCGATTGCTGGGGAACGTGCAGGAGCTGGATGGTTTGTCGTCGCACTCCCTGGCTGAGGATTATGGGGCGGGTGATGTGCAAAGAGATAAGACCCTGCAGTGGCTGCGGGATGAGAGGCTCCCCCTGTTCCAGGGGTGAGTGAGCTCATCCCTTCATGCTGTTTGCCCAGTGTCAGCCCCTCTATGGCAGGCACGTACCTGGTGGCCGGACCCTGGCCCGGCCGGAGGAGAGACGAGCAGCCTGCTGAAGCCCGAGGATCCGCCCAAATTTTTGTGCTGCCGCTGCAGCACTGTCTTCTTTGGAGGCCAGCGCATGGGATGCTGGGCAGTTACTGACGCCGGCCGAACGCGCCCAAACACATGCGGTCAGCCGTGCAGGAATGGAAGCGCGAGATTAAGACGTGTGTGTGGGCGTGGTCGGACGGCGTCAGTCACTGCTCAGCATCCCATGTGCCGGCCTCCAAAGAAGATAGTGCTGCGGCGGCAGCGCAAAAATTTGGGCGGATCCTTGGTCACTGCTCTCATGCGCCGGCCTCCATATAAGATGCCCCCGCCGGCGCTAATGAAAAAACAGTGCACAAATTTGCCGCTCCTAGCGGCCCCAAGATATTTGCCGCTCAGAGCGGCCTCTCCACACTGCCCCATCATCGGGCCGGCCGGGGAGCGCTCTAACATGCGACTGCACCCACCGGAAGTCAGCTCCGCCTCCAGCTTGAATACTTTTAGCCACAGGTGTAGCGTCTATACACCAGGGATAGTGGGCTAGGTAGTGTCCAATGCAGACAGGATCCACAGGGCTGGAACCAGGAGCTCTTCGCAAAGACACTAGATGCAATACAGGCAGATAGAAGCTGGAACACTAGAGACACAAAAGATCACAATACAGAGGATAATAGGGAATAAAGACAGACTAAGGGAGAGGCAGCTCACAGGACCTCACAGAAAGCAATAAGGGGAAACAAAATGAGAGAGCGTGGAAGGAAGGGTGTGTCCAGGTTATATGCACACCCACACAGGATCTGGCACAAGGATTAACCCCTGAGTGGAACGCAGACATGGAGCGACAGCAATATATGTGGCAACAAGCGGGTTCCTAGTGCTGGGGCATGACACCTTTCTTTGAATAGACCTGAAAGTGCCGTGCCATCACTTCCACTCTTGCTGGCAGTGTGGAAAGTGAGAAGGTGAGTTAGTGCTGCATCACTGTTCACTTTATAATTGTAAAGTTGATAATAGTGCTACATTAGAAAAAATAAAATAAAATTATTTTATTATTATATTTTTCAAAAACCTGGCCATATTCTGGCCTTTCCGATGATACCTTATATTATATGTCCTTCTCGCCTGTAGGGCTCCAGAGATACAGGGTTCTAAATGATTGTAAATTGTATTTCTATTTTTTTTTTTACTTTTTTTCTTCAGAGCTAGATGTCCCCTTGTGGCAGGCGCCTGTAAGCACATGCCTACTCCGCCTAATTATAAATCCGGCCCTGCCTCCAGCACCTGTAAGGAGCCATTAATAATCTGTAATATTTATATATGTATGTTCTAACCCAGGGCTCAAAATTTAAGGTCCCGAGCTACTAGCCAGGCCTTAAGTGTTACTCGTCACCAGTTGCTACAACCAACCCCTACCCTTAACTCTGCCCCAAAATACACCTTCTTATATTATTTCATTATCATTATCATTCATTACAATATAACAAAGCAATGTAAACATAAAGGAAAATAATGTGCGCTGTGTATGAGTGTATCACAGAGCTCCACAGTAATAAAACTCACACTCATACATACTGCACATTACTGTGAGTTTTATTACTGTGGAGCTCTGTGATACAGTAATGTGCAGTGTGTATGAGTGTATCACAGAGCTCCACAGAAATAAAACTCACAGTAGTGCGCAGTGTGTATGAGTGTGAGTTTTATTACGTATGTGCGTGAGTAGAAAAGGTTGCTTAACCACTTCGATGCGGAGGACGTGCTCAGCGCATCCTGCCGTATCAGCACTTGGCTGCGGAGGATGCACTGAGGGCGTCCTCCCTTTGCAGCCGTGATCGGCCGGGATTCCAGCTGCGGCCCCCCAGTGCGGTCTGACATCGTGGATGTCAGCTCAGCCTCCGGGACCCAGGTGGGCACGATAGACGTCATTGTGCCAGCGCGATGAAGTCTATTACAGGCACCCCCCCCCCCGCCAGTGCGGGGAAGGTGCCTGAAGGGGAGGAGGTCCTTTGGACCTGTCTCCCTCCCGATCGGCTTGGGGCACTGCAAAAAGGCAGGAACCGCTTGGAAGGGTAGAGCCTGCCCTTCCAAGCGGTGGCTGCCTTTAACCCCTTGGGGGGGCTGTATTACGATTCGGCGCCAATAGGCGCCAGATCGCGGCCCCCTCCCATAACTGGCCAACATCTTGGATGTCGGCCAAGCTTCCGGGATCTCCATAGCGCGATGACATCAGTTCGGGAGTTAACTCCTAGCTGCCACCTATGGTGGAGATAGGGGGTTCATTGGAACCCCTATCTCCCGATCCGTGGCAGCTAGGGATTAATGCATGGCCTTCCCAATGATACCAAACAAGAACATGCAAAATGTAAAAAAAAAGGGGGGGTTTTGTTTTATTAATGCAGCAATATTGTTCTCATTTCAATTATAATGTGAACAATGATGTTGCACTAATGATTTTTTCTATGAGGGCGTTTGCTAAAAATCACGTAATTTCCCCCAAAACAAAATGTAACAAGTCCCCATTTCTAATTTTTTTAACAAGCGCACCCCATAGAAAATATAACTGCAAAGGCTCGCATGATAAAATGTGAAAAAAAAAACACTTTACACACTGTAGATGATTGAAAATTCAAGTTTTATTGCATTTTTTGTTGTAATATTCAGGCAGGACATGACGTTAAATAATGATATATTATGAATCTGCCGAGTCTGCCAGAAAGAACGATATATAATTTGTCTGGGTTGTATAATAAAATGTGGCTTCAAAACACGTTTAAACATGATGAACGAAACCGGTAAAAATGACCTCAGCACACAGGCGTGAAATGGCTCAGGAGCGAAAGGGTTAATACGCAGGGTTTCACTGAAAAAGGCCCCAAGTTTTTAAATTCACAGCGTTATATTTTATATCATTTCATAAAAGGAATTGTAATCATTCCTAGTTACATTTTGTTAGTGACAGTGCTGTTTATAGATCACGCAAATGCCATTCTTATTAGTCAGTGTAACATAAAAGCAAGCAAAGAAATGATTGACTTGTGCTTCAAAACTCAAGTATATAATTTAGTATCTTCAGACACCTACTTAAAAGTTGTGTATGACATAAGCTGAATGTAAGCAATGGTGCAGGAACCCATACAAATCTGGGAGGCAGAAAGCTTTCTCACTGTAAGGCAGTGCAAAAGGCATAATATAATTGTGATGGTCGCTTGACAGCTATATGAAAAAGAAATACAAAATTTGAATGGTGAGAATACTTTCTTTCCAATAAGGGGGTCACATAATAGGGGTCCGATTAAGGGCACTATCATGTACCCTAAACTACAGTGGCAAGAAAAAGTGTGTGAACCCTTTGGGATTACGTGGAGTTTTGCATGAATTGGTCATAAAATGTGCTCTGATCTTCATCTAAGTCACAACAATTTGAAAAACACAGTCTGCTTAAAATAATACAACACAAACATATGTTTTCATGTGTTTATTGAACATAACATGTAAACATTCACAGTGCAGGGTGGAAAAACGTATGTGAACCCCTAGCCTAATGACTTCTCCAAGAGCTAATTGGAGCCAGGAGTGAGCCAACCTTGAGTCCAATCAGTGTGATATTATTGGATGTGTTGCTGAAAGCTGTCCTGCCCTTTAAAAACACACACCAGTTTTGGGTTTACTGGTTTCAAGAAGCACTGCCTGATGTGACCCATGCCTCGCAGAAACGAGCTCTCAGAAGACCTACGATCAAGAATTGTTGACTTGCATGAAGCTGGAAAGGGTTACAAAAGTATCTCCAAAAGCCTTGATGTTCATGTGTCCATGGTAAGACAGACTGTCTACAAATGAAGAAAGTTCAGCACTGTTGCTACTCTCCCTAGGCGTGGTCGTCCTGTAAAGATGACTTCAAGAGCACAGCGCAGAATGCTTAATGAGGTAAAGAAGAATCCTAGAGTGTCAGCTAAAGACTTACCGAAATCTCTGGCACATGCTAACATTTTTGTTGACACATCTACAATAAGGAAAACATTAAACAAGAATGGAGTACATGGGAGGACACCACGGAGGAAGCCATTGCTGTCCAAAAAGAATATTGCAGCACGTTTGAAGTTTGCAAAAGAGCACCTGGATGTTCCACAGCACTACTGGTAAAATATTCTGTGGGCAGATGAAACCAAAATTGAGTTGTTTGGAAAAAACACACAACACTATGTGTGGAGAAAAAAAGGCACAGCACACCAACATCAAAACCTCATCCCCACTGTAAAACATGGCGGAGGGAGCATCATGATTTGGGGCTGCTTTGCTGCCTCAGGGCCTGGACGGATTGTTGTCATTGATGGAAAAATGAATTCCAGAGTTTATCAAGACATTTTGCAGGAAAACGTAAGACCATCTGTCCGCCAACTGAAGCTCCGCGGAGGATGGGTGCTGCAACAGGACAATGACCCAAAGCATACAAGTAATTCAAGAAAAGAATGGCTTCGACAAAACAAAATACGCCTTCTGGAGTGGCCCAGTCAGAGTCCTGACCTCAACCCGATTGAAATGCTGTGGCATGACCTTAAGAGAGCGATTCACACCAGACATCCCAAGAATATTGCTACAGTGAAACAGTTTTGTGAAGAGGAGTGGTCCAAAATTACTCCAGATCGTTTTGCAGGTCTGATCTGCAACTACAGGAAACGTTTGTTTGAGGTTATTGCTGCCAAAGGAGGGTCAACCAGTTATTAAATCCAAAGGTTCACATACTTTTTCCACCCTGCACTGTGAATGTTTACATGTTCTGTTCAATAAAAACATGAAAACATATAATGTTTGTGTTGTATTATTTTAAGCAGACTGTGTTTTTCAAATTGTTGTGACTTAGATGAAGATCAGAGCACATTTTATGACCAATTCATACAAAACTCCACGTAATCCCAAAGGGTTCACATACTTTTTCTTGCCACTGTAAAATGGAGACACTAAGGGGAAAAATGTGCACTCGCATTTCTCCCCTTAGCGTCCCCGTTTTACAAGCACATTACGAGACAAGCGCTGAATCCAGCAGCCTGCCCAGTAGCAGACGCTAGGCTCCTGTATGCTTGGGGCAGTGCCAATGCGCCGTCACAAGCATCCCTTCCATGGAGTCCATAGGCAGATTGGACCACTGTTCTCACCCCGAGATAAGAGGTGAGTATTTGATTGTCGGAGGGGTTTCCAGCTACTGCTAATGGATAGCGCAGAAGCGGAATCAGTTTGCTAGAGTACTAAGCTGTAGAAAACATTTTCAGTTAGTGGCAGCGGTTCGTAATAAGCGTTAGGACTTTGTGATCCTAATGCTAATTACTCTTTGCGTTCCCCATGTTAAGTATAGGGAGAGCAATGTAGAGTAAGCTCATGCTAAAAAGCACTAATACCGATATGTTAATGGATTTTTTAACCCATTAGCGATCGAGAGGTGATCTTTGTGGCACGTTATCATATCAATTAACCTAGTGCTAATGCTCATTTATGTGACCACTAGCGCTAGTATTAAGGAGGTGATGGGGCCCAAAATTTCTAGAATCAGAAGACTCATGAGTTAAGGCCTTCGGCAAGGCTCAAATATTAGGCCTTTCTTACCATGTAATAAATTCAAAAGTTAATTAAGCTAAAGATATTTTATGTTACCTGTAACAGAATTGTAGGGGAATGTTTCAAGTTTTTTTAGAGACAGTCACAGATGTTCTATGTGTGCAAGCTTAGTCACACGACACATCAAGCCACTAATCCATTTCCGCCCAAATGCGTGGTAAGATATCTGAATCGAGGGGGCGTGGCCGGCACCGCATGGAAGCAGACGTGCTCTGGTGGAGCTCCGCAAGACTTTCATGATTTCAGCAACTTTTACTGGAGTTTCCACCTAGAAAACCCTTTACTGGAGTTCCTGCGGGGCTGGCTACTACGTGGATTGCTCCGGGGCCCGTTTCTGTCCCCCGTCCCCCCGGGTGCAGCTGAGATTTTCTGTGGTTTTATTTTCCGGCCTGGTCGGCTGTCAGCCATTTTGCAGCCTACCCTGTATTGCCTGCCGGGTCTCCAGCTTCCCCCTGTGTCGGGTGCTCATTGGTCGCGAGCAGTGAAGATGGAGGGCCCCCATCTTCCGACTGTGACTGAGGTCCCCTTGATGAGATGGGAATGGGAGTGTACGGCGTGGCAGGACTGGGAGCGCCTCTCCCCCCCGGTGAGCGGAATGGAGGCGATGTTTGCAGACATGGAACGGTGCTTGAAGTGGAGGCCGGAGGAGGAGGGAAAACCACTTTTATGCGGTTCTTGGCGTCAACTACTGACTGTATTGATGGTTGGCCAGATGCCTGCGGATTCAGAGTTTGAAGAGGAGAGGACCGGGGTGCTTATCGGACGATCGGCGTATAAAGATCCTATTGAGGAGGAGGTTCCGCGCAGCGCTGATTCGACACGACCGGCTTCTGAGTCGGGCTCGAGCTGCCGGATGACCGGGGGGATCCCTGAGTCACGAGGAGACAGTGCTGCCTGCGTGGACCCTGATGAGCTGACGGTCGCTGAGAGAACGGAGGTGACCGCGTCTGTGAGGTCTGTGGTGAAGGCAAAGGGAAGCGGAGGCCTAGCTGCCGAAGAATGGATGTACTGGCCTTGTTTCCAGTTACTGGGTTGTACGGCCCCAGGAGAGCCATGGAGGCAGAGCATACGTGACCCGTACCCTTCCCGATGTGCCATCCACGCGAATGGCGGTGCCCCTGCATTGCCTGCATTACGAGAGGTATCATTTCGGGATGCGGGCTGAAAGACCTTTTGCGGTGAAGTTTCCTCCAAATTTTTATTTTAATTTTATACTGATTTCTCTGATCGCCCATCGAAACCCCCCCCTTTTGCTTTCATTTCCTTTAATTAGCTCTGTTTTTCTGAGGAAATTTTTATTTTTACCCCCCCCCCTCTTTTTTCATTCCGAATTTTGAGATACTTTTGAGGACTCTTTTTCTTTATTTGCTGAGTTTCTGATTTCACTGAGCCATAATATGTGAAACATTTTATTTTATTCCCTCACCCCCCCATGTTGAGACTTGGATATTTCTTTTTGGCGGCAAGACCCCCCCTTTGATTCTGTATATCTTATCCACTTTCCCCCTTGTTTTATGCTGCTCAGAGACACTTCAGATATAATTTTTTCTTTTTCTTTTTCTTTTTCCCTGCTGACATTCCCTGGATGGGGATAAATTTGAGACTTCTGATTTTTCTCTTACTTTTATTTTTGTATTCCTCTGAAGCCCTTTTGATGGCTATCGTTACTACTCCCCCCCCCTGTTTTCTGAAATCCGGCTGATTTTTCATATGACCCCCCCCTTTTGTTATTTTCTACCGAAGTGCTTATGTTGATAACATTACCTGTGGCCCTGCGAGGCCCTCACTCTCTGTTTATATGATGCCTTCATTTCAAAATAAAAATTTTCAATATAAAAAAAAAATAAAAAAATATCTGAATCAAGTGCAGTGATAGTGGCTCTGATACGCTGTTTCAGCTCCGCTAGATCAGCAGGAAGGGGAGGGGCGAATAACTTGTACTTTACATACCGCCACAGGAAAAAATCGCAAGGTGTTAAGTCAGGACTTGTGGGTGGCCATTAAGTCAGTGGGATGTTGTAGTCCACGGCTCATCCAATCCATCAGTGAGGGTGATGTTCATCGAGATAATCTCGCACGTCACCTAACCAATGCGGTGCACCATCCAATTGGAGAATAAAGGTGTCACATTTGTCCTGCAACTGTGGCATAAACCAAAGACTTTCAATTTCCAGAAAAGAGCCACCCATGACCGTTTTCGCATGAAAAAAGAAGGGGCCGTACACTTTCTTTTTGGACACAGCACAGAACACATTTTCCGTAGGGCAGGGGTCAGCAACCTTGGCTCCCTGATGTTTTGGGAACTACATTTCCCATTTGGCTCAGTCAGCCTAATGGGTGACTGAGCATTTTGGGCAAATGTAGTTCCCAAAACATCAGGGAGCCAAGGTTGCTGACCCCTGCCTTAGGGGAATCTAGCATGTGTTGCACTGTAAATCTGGAATTCTCCGTTCCCAAAAAGCAAACATTGTGCTTGTTTACTTGACCATTCACGTAAAATGTGGCTTCATCGGTGAAAACTAGGCGATCGAGAAAACCGTCATTTTCAAAATGGTGCTGCTTTGCAGCAAAAAGTCTTTGTCTTGTCAAGGTCAGTGAGATTTTGCAACATCTGCACTTTGTATGGCATCATTTTCAGCATTTCTCAAAATTCTTCAGACAGTTGGCTATGAAATCCGCACTTCATGACTCACCCTCCGCATTGATTTTCCCAGGCTTCATCGATTGGCGGTGCAAACACGATCGACGACTTCTTCCGATACACGCAGTCGTCCAGCGATAAGATTCAGGTGATTATAATTGCTGAAAATCCCTGTACAATACACAAAAAAGGTGTAACTGTAAATTCCATACTCAGGCATTATGCCACATACATTATTTTTATATTTTATTGGTATTATCCGGACGCTGCATTGATATTGATCTCTTTACGATCACTACAAATTCACGTGAGTGTCACCTCCCACGCCGTCCTGGGGAGCCCCCTCCTTGCTGCTCGCTGGCCAGCCGCCGAGTGAAGAAGCCACTGAATGCAGTCACAGATCACTCACGCAGGTGGGTTGTGGCATAATGACACGGCGCCCGCCAAGTTTAAAATCAGATGCCTGAACCCTGGTCCCTAGCCCTGACATGGTATTCACTCCTCTGTGTGTGTTCTATGTGATTTTATTTCTGACAGATCTCCCATATCGATTTAGCTTGTCTTACGTTTTTTGGGGGGACTTTTTGAGAAAGAATTTTACCAGGAAGGATACATTGAGATTTCTCTCTATTTCAAGTATGTCCTGGTTGGCAAGTATGTACCATTAGGTGTCTTGCCCAAGGACACTTACTGGAGAGATGCTCTTGCTGGGATTTGAACCTGTGTCTCCACAGTCTCCATGGTTATAGAGCAGTGATGTTACCTCTACTCCACCCAGCCGGTTTCTCCTGGCTGTTAGCCTCTTGGCTCCTAGCTGCTTACCCACTCTGGCATCCGGCCCCTGGCACTTGGCTGACAATCCAATCTGGCATCCGACCCCTGGCACATGGCTGACAACCCGATCTGGCATTCAACCCCTGGCATATCTCTGATGACCTGACTGGTATTAACCCCAGGTATCTGGCTCACGTGCAACCCTGGTGTTAACCCATGGTGTCTGTTGTTCTGTTCTGTCTGTGTATACCTCTGGTATTGATTGTGTGTGGTAATAGGTAGACTTTCCAGCCACTTCAAGGACCCGCAGTGTAGGATAGCCCATCTCCGTATAGGGATTAGACATATATCTAGGAGGTACGTGACAGTGAGTAGGATAGCTCAGTTTTTTCTATCGATATATTTTTAAAAAAAAAAAATTGCAAAAGTATTTTAACAGGAAGGATACATTGAGATTTCTCTCTTTTTCAAGTATATCCTAGGTGGCAAGTATGTCCTGTTAGGTGTCTTGCCCAAGGACACTTGTTGGAGAGGTGCTCTTGCCGGGATTTGAAACTGTGTCTCCACAGTCTACACGGTTATAGAGCAATGATGTTACCTCTACTCCACCCAGCCGGGACTCACGGGCCATTTTTGTTGTATGTTAATAATGGAGACCCAGTTTGAAATTGTGCAACAAAAAGAACTCCATCAAGCGCAGTGATTTACATCCTTTTCATCTCAATGATAAGGAGAGTAGAAATTGTCAACTCACAGCAGCAGTTTTTTAAGGACATATTTTATCACTTAATAAAAATGTGTATTTAAGATGTTAATGGACCACTCTACTCATCCTGACCACATGGAACTTGCATTCATAAAGTGTGCAAGTCCCGTAGTGGTGCGCAATTTACAGTTCTTACGCTACGCAAATTACGTAGGAGCACAAATTGCGCAGAAAAGCTTCAGGAACTTTTTGCCGATTCGGGAGTCCAATATTTAATAAAACATCTCCCCTTTGTGCCATTGCTCTATTATACTCTTATTTTGGAAATACCCTTTCACTCACACACTTCATTTTGCCATTGCACAGCAAATTCTCATGCTCACACTTGATGACCATTGGAGGCACACACTGTGCCACGGCACAGCATTCAAAAAATACTGATCTAGAGAGCCTAAAACTTTTCATCCAATTAATAACAAGGTTCATGCAAAATTGTTATTTTATCCAACTTTTAAGTTTTTAGTTTGCATCCCATGTTTCAAACATAGGTTGAGCTATGGTCCTGCTGTACTCTGACGCTTTTCTGATGGCTGCAGCACTCAGAGGAACTGTGTGGTATGTGAGGAACTGTGTGGCTCTGAGTGGTACAGTCAGGTCCAGAAATATTGGGACATCAACAGAATTCTAACATCTTTGGCTCTATACACCACCACAATGGAGTTGGAATGAAACAAACACAATGTGCTTTAACTGCAGACTGTCAGCTTTGATTTGAGGGTATGTACATCCAACTCACGTGAACGGTGTAGGACTTACAGCAGTTTGCAGATATGCCTCCCACTTGTTAAGGGACCAAAGGTAATGGGACAGAATAATAATCATAAATCAAACTTTCCCTTCTTAATACTTGGTTGCAAATCCTTTGCAGTCAATCACAGCCTGAAGTCTGGAATGCATAGACATCACTCACCAGACGCTGGGTTTCATCCCTGGTGATGCTCTGCCAGGCCTCTACTGCAACTGTCTTCAGTTCCTACTTGTTCTTGGGGCATTTTCCCTTCAGTTTTGTCTTCAGCAAGTGACATGCATGCTCAATGGGATTCAGGTCAGGTGATTGACTTGGCCATTGCATAACATTCCACTTCTGTCCCTTCAAAAACTCTTTGGTTGCTTTTGCAGTATGCTTTGGGTCATTGTCCATCTGCACTGTGAAGCGGCGTCCAATGAGTTCTGCAGCATTTGGCTGAATGTGAGCAGATAATATTGCCAGAAACACTTCAGAATTCATCTTGCTGCTTTTGTCAGCAGTCACATCATCAATAAATACAAGAGAAACAGTTCCATTGGCAGCCATACATGCCTACGCCATGACACTACCACCACCATGCTTCACTAATGAGGTGGTATGCTTAGGATCATGAGCAGTTCCTTTCCTTCTCCATACTCTTCTCTTCCCATCACTCTGGTACAAGTTGATCTTGGTCTCATCTGTCCATAGGATCTTGTTCCAGAACTGTGAAGGCTTTGTTAGGTGTTGTTTGGCAAACTCTAATCTGGCCTTCCTGTTTTTGAGGCTCACCAATGGTTTACATCTTGTGGTGAACTCTCTGTATTCACTCTGGTGAAGTCTTCTCTTGATTGTTGACTTTGACACACATACACCTACCTCCTGTAGAGTGTTCTTGATCTGGCCAACTGTTGTGAAGGGTGTTTTCTTCACCAGCGGAAGAATTCTTCGGTCATCCACCACAGTTGTTTTCCGTGGTCTCCCGGGTCTTTTGGTGTTGCTGAGCTCCCCGGTGCGTTCCTTCTTTTTGAGAATGTTCCAAACAGTTGTTTTGGCCACGCCTAATGTTCTTGCTATCTCTCTGATGGGTTTGTTTTGTTTATTCAGCCTAATGATGGCTTGCTTTACTGATAGTGACAGCTCTTTAGATCTCATCATGAGAGTTTCCAGACAGATTCCAAATGCAAATAGCACACTTGAAATGAACTCTGGGCCTTTTATCTGCACATTGTAATTGGGGTAATGAGGGAATATCACACACCTGGCCATGGAACGGCTGAGAAGCCAATTGTTCCATTACCTTTGGTCCCTTAACAAGTGGGAGGCACATCTGCAAACTGCTGTAAGTCCTACACTGTTCACCTGAGTTGGATGTACATACCCTCAAATTAAAGCTGACAGTCTGCAGTTAAAGCACATTGTGTTTTTTTCATTCCAACTCCATTGTGGTGGTGTATAGAGCCAAAGATGTTAGAATTGTGTTGATGTCCCAATATTTCTGGACCTGACTGTATATCTCTCAAAATGAGCTGTGCAGCATCTCCTGGTGTGTATACATGCTGCTGCTTTCCCTGTTGGCCCACACATTGAGAAGTTGTTATTAGGCTCCAATCATAATTACCCCTATTATATCCCCTAAATACAGTTGTGTTCAAAATTATTCAACCCCCAATGCTGTAAAGGGTTTTAGGGAATTTAGTGTACATTTGTAATTGTATTCAGAATGAAATCCTACAAGGACTTTTTAAAGAACCATATGCAACTAAAATTACATCAAAGGGTTCTTTTTTACAAAAGTTCTTTATAAAGATGGTTATTCGCACTACTTGTTTAAAATAAAAATAAAATTATAGGTATTTATTCCCTTTGTCCTTGCAGATTTAAGTATGAGGTATAATTGGGATTAATAGAACCAGTACATTAGTAAAATATTTTCCTCCCTTCTACGTTGAGAGCTGTAGAATCACTTTTCTTTCTCATAGGTTATTCATGTCCACACTTGATCTACGTTAATATATAATACACACATGATGTGATTGATGTTAATGAGGTAATTGAAGAATCAATTTGTGGACATTTTGTTTTTAATTACTGGGTTGACATACACGGATCGGTTGTAATGATTAATTGATTGTTCAATTGATGTGTGGTGTTATTTATTCCCAGTTATGTTATTGTGATTTAGGCTTGACAAAGACCAGTTGTGGTCGAAACGTTGCCTTGCTGTCTTGGTGTTGGATTAAATCCATTTGTATTACATTGTGGATTCTGGAGTTCTTTTATACTGTTGGCTACTTGGGGCTGTGGAGCAAGAGACCCCCACTCCATTGATCCACGTTGGGGCTGTATTCAAGTTTATGTTCCTATGAGCTCAGACAATACGGCGCACACTGCGTAATGAAGGCCTCCATGCCAGAACTCCCAGGCGCACCCCCTTGCTGTCTCCAAAGAATAAGAAGAGTCAACTGCAGTATGCCAAAAGTCATGTGGACAAACCACAGAAGTTTTGGGATAGTGTTCTGTGGACTGATGAAACAAAATTAGAACTGTTTGGGCCCATGGATCAATGCTATGTTTGGAGGAGGAAGAACAAGGCCTATGAAGAAAAGAACACCTTGCCTACTGTGAAGCATGGCGGGGGGTCAATCATGCTTTGGGGCTGTTTTGCTTCTGCAGGTACAGGGAAGCTTCAGCGTGTGCAAGGTACCATGAATTCTCTTCAGTACCAGGAGATATTGGATGACAATGTGATGCAGTCCGTCACAAACCTGAGGCTTGGGAGACGTTGGACCTTTCAACAGGACAATGATCCCAAGAATACCTCCAAGTCCACTAGAGCATGGTTGCAGATTAAAGGCTGGAACATTTTGGAGTGGCCATCGGAGTCACCTGACTTAAATCCGATTGAGAACCTCTGGTGGGACTTAAAGAAAGCAGTTGCAGTGCGCAAGCCTAAGAATGTGACTGAACTGGAAGCTTTTGCCCATGACGAATGGGCGAAGATACCCGTAGATCGCTGCAAGACACTTGTGTCAAGCTATGCTTCACGTTTAAAAGCTGTTATAACTGTAAAAGGATGTTGTACTAAGTACTAAGATTGAATGTCACTTGGGGGTTGAATAAAACTGATAATGATGTGAGCACAGAAAAGACATTTGTGGTTATTTCATTATAAATGTTATGTTATATTTGTCTGACCTACACGTGCCTCTTTGATTTAATTGTAAGCAAGATGACTGAATGATCAAAATCAATGTCAAACTGGCCAAAACACTCAATTTCAGTGGGGGTTGAATAATTTTGAACACAACTGTATATGATTTGTAATACAATTATCATAAGGATTCTGGAAAATTTATCCCACCTTTAGGTTTTAACATTGATATCAAATTTGCAGGTGGAGTGGTGGGTTAAGTGTGACATGTTATTGGTTAATTGAGGCGCTGAAATCTTGGAGAGCTCCTACACTTATTTTTTAAGACTAGACTCCTGGCCCCAAGCAATTTTCTTCTGGGACTTTTCTCTTATGTGTTTTTTAGAATAAACAACGGTACTTCAAAAAAATAACAAATTCCTGCTTGATGATCAGCATTTTTTAAATTGCAAAACAGTAGAGTGACTAAATGATCTCAATTGAGATGTAATATCAAAGCACCCCTGAAAATCTCTGTAATTAGGTCACTTTCATAAGACTGAAACCACTTACTATCACACTGCAAGAAGTTTATAAACCCAGTTGTTAAGGAAATTGTTTTTTCGTCCACTTTTTTTGCAGAGGAGCACCATTTAAAATTTATGTCGGACTGTAAGATTTTAAAAATGAAATTTGGCAGAGTTTGATTAAGGCTGGTGTCCGACGAGCGCATTTTGTACGGACTGTGTGTCCGTGCACAACGGACGTACTTTCTGAGGGAAGACGCAGTAGTAGCCACACGGTCCGGTTTTGTGACTGACGTTATTTTTGACTGAAATAAAATTAAAATGAAAAACCATTTTGTCCGTCAAAAATGCTGGACGCACAAATGCAGTCCGTCAGACTTTGTTCTATCACTCACACACAAAGCTATGCGGACGTTGCGGACGTGGCGCACTCCGCACATCCGTTCTAGCGGTATTACGTTCTTCCCTAACCTGTGTACGTTTGCCTCATCCGTCATGCGTCTGCACTTCAGTGCGGATGTACTTCGTGTGTGGGGTTCCATTGGTCAGAATGCTATGCTGCCACGGACGTTAAAATGTGCGGCAACACGGACGTGAACACTGCGCTCGTCTGACACGAGCCTAATAGTCTTTGCAAATTTTATTTTATATATTCTTAAATAAAAATTTCAGCTTGCTTTTAAGGACTTGCATAGATCACTTTGGAAACAGTAAGTATATGAATGTTGGGGGTTGTAATTGTTAGTAAGCAGTGATAAAGTCACTAACTGTCTGATCCTGGTTTTGAAGTAGTTAATATAGTTTACATTTCTAGAATTCTTTTTATGGATCATATACTTAGCTCTATTGTTCCAGTCTGTTTTTCCAGTTCTACGGGAGCTCACACTCTTCGGTATTTTCTGTAGGACGATTAATAAACCATGTTTCGACCATAGCCAAATAATCCTTCAAGGAATTTTGGCATTAATTGTTTAACAGTGTTTACAATTACAAAAATGTCAGTTAGGTTTACAAACCTGTCTAATGCAGGCCCGGATTTACATTTCAGGAACTTGTAGGCACAGAAATCCGGCGCGACCCCTCCAAAGGAAAAGAAAAAAAGAGCAAAAATTGGTGGAAATACTTTTTTTCCACTTTTGCTTTCAGGTACAAACAAGCCAAATAGCCCAGCCCTTTCAGCACTTTCCCTTTTTTGAATTATGCAATCACTGTGGCAGATTAGACCTGTATTTCTATCTATATAAGGGTCTGCCTGTATATATGTGTCTATCTGCCGGTTCATACATATCTCCTCTCCTCCATATAGAGTTATATTCATATTTGTGTCTGGCCATTTGGTAAGTGTATCCCTGTGTCCACAGCTGAAATGTAATCAAAATGTTTAGCTTTCTCCCTTGGGGGGAGGATATAACACGTAGCTGTAAAAAGGGAATTTCTTTGTACACTAACATAGAAAATCACACCTTGGCAGCCAGGTCGGCCCCAAGAGATGGGGACCCAATCTTCAAAGACAGGAAGCACATCCTTGATCTCTAAGGGGGGTCTGGAGGGAAGAGGGACGCCTTTAGGCAATTAAAGATTAATTGACAAGCTTACTGAGCATGAGCGAGAATTGCACTCTGGGAAATGGAGTCCAGGACACTGGGCCATTGGTGGGTGGGGGCTGGAAAGATCAGGAAGTGTATAAATTCGGAACACTGGCCATGTGCTTTTGCTGATAACTTGGGGCACCTTCTAAAGAGGACTGATCTGTCCATGTTCCTACCTCCAGGCCCCAGGAGGCACCGATGCTAGCTACTGATTATTCCGTCGTAAGTAAGGCTCTGTGATTAACACCTTTTTCTTTATATTTTGCTGTGTAGTGTGTAATTAATTGATGTATTCTAGTTATAATTTTTTATGTGACAAAGCACTGATTTTTCTATCATAAATAAACAAAACGTATTTAAGTTTTGACTCTGGCTGATGAAATCCATGCTAACTAAGAGATTGGGAGTATTGCTATTTGCCTTAAGCTTGGTTATATATAAGAAATTGCGTGTTGCGGTCGTCAGGAAACGGCAGGGAATTGTGGGATCCGTAGTCACTGTCCGAGTCTAGGATAGTGCGCTGCTAAGCCCTGCGTCTCCTGTTGCGACGCGCGTAGTGTCCATGAGGACTGGTGGCAGCATTACTAATAGAATAAGAAAGTGAGCTGTGGGGTTGTGTGAGACGTAGTTAGTATGCGCTTCAGGAGAAGACTTGTACTGCGTTGCAATCCTGGGATCAGTATATCGCGCTCTACGTGCCTGTTGTGAGAGAAAGTGTGGCCAGGACGGGTAGAGAAGAGCGCATAATTATCTGGGTCTAGGATAGATAGTGCGCGGCTTAACCCGGCGTCTTTGCGCAGCAGCGCGCATAGTGGGTCATGACAATCACCTCAGAGGTCTTTCAAACATATCCAGTTTCCAATTAATGCACTGCACTGCAATGTTATAATATGTTTCACCCAATATTTACTTTTACACAATATATGTACCTATACTTATTACTGATGTCTACAAAACATGCAGGATTTCTTGTGCTATCTTCATAGGAATACTGTAAACTCTTCACGAACATGAACATCTGCTCATATATCTTTGTACATTTTTTTATCATAATAATACAGATCTTCTGATGTACAACTTCCTTTCTATATGTATTCACAAAAAACTCAATAAAAATATTTTAAACAAAGATATAACACATTTTTAGAAAATTGAAAAATAGGTCCCGTATGAGTAAGGACAGGTTGCATGGAGGAGAGAAGAATGAGCAGCTGCTCATTCATAATGACCTGCTCTCTCTCACATTCGCTGTCCCGCTCACCCTTCACAACCGTGGTGGGAATCCTTTTATACAGACTTCTAAGCCCTCCGTTCCTTGAATGGTCGGGACCGCTAGCCCTATCACTCCCAGCCAGGGAAAACAGACAGACCCGCAACAATGAGTACAACCCAGTAACAGTAGGTTTCGAAACCAAGTGTCTACTGAGCCACAAAGGGTTAACTTTACCAACAAGTGGGAAACAGCCTGGAAAAGGCTTTAGCAGTATATTCATATACCAGGGGTTAACATAAGCGTGGTCATATAAACGTTCTGATATGGCAACAGAGAGAGTTCTCATACAGGCTGGTTTGGCAACAAACAAGGTTCTCATACACTCTGAGTTGGCAACAGGACAGATCAATAGATTATCGGAGTCAGCATTAAGCAGGATCGATATACACCCAGAGTCAGCGTGGGGTAAGATCAGCATACACTCTGAGTCTGCTCTGGGCATATCATACATACAGGCTTGGTCAGGAAGGCAGCAGTCCGAGTTAGCAACAATCAGGGTCCTCATACAATCCAGGTCAGTAACAGAGTGATACGATTCACTGATTCATTTGATTCTTAACACAAATACACCAGGCGATGCAGGAACTAACTCCGCGTCAGGGCAATGAGCCGACTCGTGTGCCCTGCATTTAAGGCCGGCGGCTCCGTGTCATCATGCTGGACCCCACCCCTCCAGGCACACGAACGGCCGGAACTCCTGGCACCTGGCCAGCCAGCAATGCCGCCGGGTGCCCAGACTTCCCCTGAGGTCCTGTAGGTGCCAAGGATGTGACATCACCCCCCTTACGGGCGGCCACTGGACAACCACCAGGTGCACAGGGGTAGGCAGCATGGAACGGATGTACCAAACGAGGTGCATGAACTTCACTGGCTGGTAGCCAAGCTCTATCCTCGGGACCATAACCATCCCTGTCAACCAGGTACTGTACAACACCCCTGACCACACGAGACTTCAGAATGGCATAAACCTCATACTCCTCTTCACCTTGGGACTGAACAGGTGGAGGAGGCATGTTAACCCTGGTGTACCTGTTGTACGTCAGAGGCTTGAGGAGGCTAACAGGGAACACATTGTGTATATGCAAATACGGGGGTAGTGCCAAAGCATAGGATACAGGGTTCACCCTGCACAAGACTTTAAAAGGACCAATGTACCTGGGGGCCATCTTCATAGAAGGAACCAGGAGTTTGATGTTACATGTGGAAAGCCAGACTTTATCCCCCACAGTATATACTGGGGCAGGTTTTCTACGTCTGTCTGCTTTCTCTTTTTGTTTTTGGATACTGGCTTCCATAACCTCCTTGACTTTCTCCCATGTCCCTTTTAATGAGGCCAGATGCTCATCCAGAGCAGGTAACATGGTCTCCTGAAAGCTAGAGGGGAGCATGGGAGAATCAAACCCATACACCGTATGAAAAGGTGAATGACCCATGGTTTCACTGACTGCATTATTCAAAGCAATTTCTGCCCATGGCAAGAGGTCCGACCATTCATTCTGTTTTTCAGATACAAAGCATCGTAAATACTGTTCGACATTTTGATTACCTCTCTCAGCTGCCCCATTTGTCTGTGGATGGTAGGCAGAGAAGAAGCTTAATTGTATACCCAGATTTTCACAGAACCCTCTCCAGAACCTGGACAAAAAATGGGGTGCCTCTATCAGACATAATGCCTAGAGGGACACCATGAAGCCTGGCAATGCTTTGGACAAAGATTGGCACCAATTCCATAGCAGAGGGTGAGTTCGCGAGAGGCACGAAATGAACCATCTTGGAGAATATGTCATCAATGGTAAGTATCACCGTGTTACCATGGGATATGGGTAAATCAGTAATGAAGTCCATAGACGGTTGAGCCCATGGTCTCCCAGGAACAGGCAAAGGTCGGAGCAACCCTATAGGCAAGGTCTTAGGGTTTTTGCTCCTACAGCATACCTCACAGGTGGCTATGTATTCAGTAATGTCTTTACGCATACCTGGCTCATATGGGTATATATTGCCCCAGCTCATATGGGTATATATTGCCCCCCGGTTCATATGGATATACAGTTGTGTTCAAAATTATTCAACCCCCAATGCTGTAAAGGGTTTTAGGGAATTTAGTGTACATTTGTAATTGTATTCAGAATGAAATCCTACAAGGACTTTTTAAAGAACCATATGCAACTAAAATGACATCAATTGGTTTTGTAATACAGTAGTAAATGTTTCTTTTGTGAATTCTTCATTGACACAATTATTCAACCCCTTAAAGACTACCACTCTGAAGAACAGAGGTTCATTCAAGTGTTTTCAATCAGGTATTGAAAACACCTGTGGATGTCACCGAGCAGCAATAAAGCATAATAAGCACCAATTAGGCAGCTTAAAATGACTGTGATACTCAGCTCCTTCTAGACATTTACTGGTGTGGTTACAAACATGGTGAAGTCAAGAGAATTGTCCAGGAAGACAAGAGAAGAGGTGATTACTCTTCACAGGAAGGGCAATGGCTATAAGAAGATTGCAAAGATGTTAAACATACCAAGAGAGATCATAGGAAGCATCATTCGCAAATTCAAGGCAAAGGGCACTGTTGAAACGCTACCTGGTCGTGGCAGAAAGAAGATGCTGACTTCGACTGCTGTGCGCTACCTGAAGCGTAGAGTGGAGAAAAGTCCCCGTGTGACTGCTGAGGAACTGAGAAAAGATTTGTCAGATGTAGGTACTGAAGTTTCAGCTCAGACAATACGCGCACACTGTGTAATGAAGGCCTCCATGCCAGAACTCCCAGGCGCACCCCCTTGCTGTCTCCAAAGAATAAGAAGAGTCAACTGCAGTATGCCAAAAGTCATGTGGACAAACCACAGAAGTTTTGGGATAGTGTTCTGTGGACTGATGAAACAAAATTAGAACTGTTTGGCCCATGGATCAACGCTATTTTTGGAGGAGGAAAAACAATGCCTATGAAGAAAAGAACACCTTGCCTACTGTGAAGCATGGCGGGGGTTCAATCATGCTTTGGGGCTGTTTTGCTTCTGCAGGTACAGGGAAGCTTCAGCGTGTGCAAGGTACCATGAATTCTCTTCAGTACCAGGAGATATTGGATGACAATGTGATGCAGTCCGTCACAAACCTGAGGCTTGGGAGACGTTGGACCTTTCAACAGGACAATGATCCCAAGCATACCTCCAAGTCCACTAGAGCATGGTTGCAGATTAAAGGCTGGAACATTTTGGAGTGGCCATCGCAGTCACCTGACTTAAATCCGATTGAGAACCTCTGGTGGGACTTAAAGAAAGCAGTTGCAGTGCGCAAGCCTAAGAATGTGACTGAACTGGAGGCTTTTGCCCATGACAAATGGGCGAAGATACCCGTAGATCGCTGCAAGACACTTGTGTCAAGCTATGCTTCACATTTAAAATCTGTTATAACTGTAAAAGGATGTTGTACTAAGTACTAAGATTGAATGTCACTTGGGGTTGAATAATAAAACTGATAATGATGTGAGCACAGAAAAGACATTTGTGGTTATTTCATTATAAATGTTATGTTATATTTGTCTGACCTACACGTGCCTCTTTGATTTAATTGTAAGCAAGATGACTGAATGATCAAAATCAATGTCAAACTGGCCAAAACACTCAATTTCAGTGGGGGTTGAATAATTTTGAACACATCTGTATTTGCCCCCAGCTCATATGGATATATTTGCCCCAAGCTCGCCTCTCACCTCCTCTGCTGGCCCCGACAGCGTTCTTCTCCATCCACTCGGATTTGCCTCTTTAAAATGCTGCCGCCTGAAGCAAGTGCACCGCACTGCTCCATCATCAGGCCAGCCCTGGTGTCATGATATACTGGCATAACCTGTATTCTTTCCTCTTCAGGAACGAACAGTTTACAAGGTGGCTTATCAGCGGGAGCGGTACCTTGGACAGACTTTAATCTCTCAGGTAATGGAGAAGAGACAGTAATCAGAGTGGTAGCGAGAATCCTCTCTTGAGGAACAATGGGACTTTGATCAAAGCCATGATGCTCGTATGTCTCGCACTGCCTAGACAAGGCATCTGCCTTGATATTCTTGGAACAGGAAAATAGGTAAGTATATAGTTGAAGCCAGACAGGAACAGAGACCATCTAGAGATAATTGTAGGAACTACTGGTTAATAGAAGTAAAAGTGAAGGTGTCCTCCAAGATATAAAAAGTGTCCTTAAAAATGTCCTTTAAAATACCAAATAGAGGAGGTAAAAGAGTACAAAAAAATTGTAAAAGGATTAATAAGTCAATTTGTGCAAAATAAGTCAGTGGTTTATACTCAAGGGGTGTTGTTGATTGAAGACAAATACATTAATCTTCACTGTGGTGTGGATATCAAATCTTCTCTTTAAAGGTGTCCCTCAGGGAAAAATAAATAAAGGCAATAATAGTGTAGATGGTCTTACTGAGATGAGATAATTTAATAAAATGAATGTTTCACTCACATTTATTAGAGCCTAAGGGAAATCCAGGCTCAAGGAAAATAGCTTGCGGCCAAGTATAGGGTGGCACGTCCCTCCTTTCATCTGTGGTGATTACTAGATAAAGCAGAGAGCACTCCCATAGCGTAACTCTGTGCAATACAGGTGGAGGATTAAATTAAAATTGGTCACACTCACCAGTTGTAGAGCCTCTCGATTCCAGGCTCAAGGAGTATCGCCTTGGGTCCTCTTAAGGTGGGGGCCCAAACCTCTTTGATGTAGCAGCAGTTGGTCCAGATGTCCAAAAGAAGGAAAAAGTGGCGAATGCAAAATATAGGTAATGAATTTATTAGAATAAATAAAATCCTGGACAAGTTGTACCGAGACGCGTTTCGGCTAAAAGCCTTCCTCAGTCGGTATGTTTAGTGTCCATAAAGTGCAAATAAAGTCACACTTTATTTGCACTTTATGGACACTAAACATACCGACTGAGGAAGGCTTTTAGCCGAAACGCGTCTCGGTACAACTTGTCCAGGATTTTATTTATTCTAATAAATTCATTACCTATATTTTGCATTCGCCACTTTTTCCTTCTTTTGGACATCTGGACCAACTGCTGCTACATCAAAGAGGTTTGGGCCCCCACCTTAAGAGGACCCAAGGCGATACTCCTTGAGCCTGGAATCGAGAGGCTCTACAACTGGTGAGTGTGACCAATTTTAATTTAATCCTCCACCTGTATTGCACAGAGTTACGCTATGGAGTGCTCTCTGCTTTATCTAGTAATCACCACAGATGAAAGGAGGGACGTGCCACCCTATACTTGGCCGCAAGCTATTTTCCTTGAGCCTGGATTTCCCTTAGGCTCTAATAAATGTGAGTGAAACATTCATTTTATTAAATTATCTCATCTCAGTAAGACCATCTACACTATTATTGCCTTTATTTATTTTTCCCTGAGGGACACCTTTAAAGAGAAGATTTGATATCCACACCACAGTGAAGATTAATGTATTTGTCTTCAATCAACAACACCCCTTGAGTATAAACCACTGACTTATTTTGCACAAATTGACTTATTAATCCTTTTACAATTTTTTTGTACTCTTTTACCTCCTCTATTTGGTATTTTAAAGGACATTTTTAAGGACACTTTTTATATCTTGGAGGACACCTTCACTTTTACTTCTATTAACCAGTAGTTCCTACAATTATCTGTTCATTGTTTTATGCGCCGTATGGTCTCGTTTATCCTTTTATCCTATCTTGGCACGTATTTTGGTTGTTTTTTATGTGCTTCTCACCATACATAGGCAGCAATTGATTATTTATTCACATAGCACTTTAATTAACTACAACTAACAAGCGCCCACACTGTACAGTGTATACCCGTATACACACTTTTTAATCAACAGAGACCATCTAGCCTGTCTGGCATTCAAGCGTTTAGCATCCCCAATGTAAACCAGATTCTTATGATCAGTTATAATTATTAGGGGGTCTTTGGAACCTTCTAGCAGATATCGCCATTCTTTCAGGGCTGCGACTACTGCAAGCAATTCTCTGTTACTTTTTCTTGCAACTGTAGGTATGTGAACCCTTTGGGATTACGTGGAGTTTTGCATGAATTGGTCATAAAATGTGCTATGATCTTCATCTAAGTCACAACAATTTGAAAAACACAGTCTATATCGGTCCTGACTCCTTGTGGCTGGCCCATAAGGCGGTCATACGAGGTCACCTGATTCAGATTGGTAGCAGGCTGAAGAGGGAGAGGATGAGTCTGCTGGTGGAACTTCAGGAGAGGCTAGCGGACCGGGAAGCAGCGCACAAATCCTCTCACTCTCAGGCTGATTTTGATGCCCTGACAACTGTACGTCGGGAGCTCCAGTCAGCCTTACTGACGGATGTGGCCCGGTCCTTAGCCTGGACCAGGCGGACCTTTTATGAATATTCTAACAAGGCGCATACTATGTTAGCGCGCAAATTGAGGAACCAAACTAGATCTAAATTGGTGACCTCGGCCCATACGTCCCAGGGTTCGATCACTACTATCCCCAGCGAGGTAAACCAGATTTTTACTGCGTACTTTGAGAAATTATATAACCACTCCCCGGATCACTCCCTCCGCAATCCGGAACATGTGCGGGAGGTGCAGGAATTCCTGGCCACGTGGAAAGGCCCGGAGCTCCCTCCCCTCTTGCTGGAGGGGTTGGGGTCAGAAGTATCAGAAGCCGAGGTGGCTTCAGTGATTAAACAAATGAAACCCCATAAGGCCCCGGGCCCGGACGGGTTTACGGCCTTTTATTATAAAAAATTCTCTCCTCACTTGAGCAAATATCTAGTTAAACTATATAATGGAATCCTGGAGGGACGACCGGTGCCTCCGGATTTCCTCCGATCCGATGTGATTTTGATTCCTAAGGAGGGCAAGGATCCTTCCTTCCCCACAATAATAGACCGATCTCTTTACTGAATGTTGACTATAAGATATTTACGAAAATCCTGGCCAACAGACTAGGAGCACTCCTCCCCTCCATCATTCATCCGGACCAGGTCGGGTTCATTCCCACGAGACAGGCATACGAAAATACAAGGAGAAATGTGGTCCTGATCGAGAGAGCTCGCGCAACGGGGACGCCTTCTCTGCTCCTCTCCTTGGATGCGGAGAAGGCGTTCGATAGGGTGGGCTGGCCTTACTTATTTCACCTACTGGAGCACTGGGGATTTCCACCTGGTTTTTGCGCTGCTATCCGGGTCCTGTATAATTCCCCCTTACGAAAATAATCACCACGGGGGCCTCCCCGGAATCTTTCCCCATAGGTAATGGAACGCGACAGGGTTGCCCCCTGTCACCCATGCTTTTCGCTCTAGCCCTTGAGCCCCTGCTGGATAAATTACGGTCCTCCACGTCTATCACGGGTTTACAGATTGGGGGGGAGGAATTCCTGGTGTCAGCATATGCGGACGACCTTCTCCTGACCATCACGGACCCGGCTCATTCTGTACCCCATTTGCTCTCCCTTCTTCGGGATTTCTCGGATATTTCCGGGTTTAAGATAAATATAGATAAATCTCGCGCGATGCCGATAGGCATACCGAAACCGGAGGTCGACCGGTTGCGTATCCTCACGGGATTTCACTTCTCCACCTCTCTCTCACGTATCTGGGAGTGAAGCTGACTAGTGATCCCAAAGCAATGATTAGAGCAAACTACGATGTACTGATCCAACGTCTTATAGCTGATATGGACACTTGGGATGCCTTTAATGTCTCCTGGGTGGGTCGCATTGCTAGCGTAAAAATGAATCTACTTCCCCGAATCCTGTACTTGTTCCAAACCCTCCCGGTGCCTGTCCCTCCAGCCTCGTTGGCGCATCTACAGTCCCATGTGGACCGGTTCATCTGGCATAATAAACGACATAGGGTGGCTAGAAGAGTGTTACATAGACCGAGGGTGGTGGGAGGCTTGGGTGTTCCGAGTTTGTTACAATATTATCATGCTGCCCAACTAGCACAGTTTGTTACCTTTCATGCACCACCTGGTACGCACCGTTGGGCGGACTTAGAGTCGCATCTCTTTGCTCCGGACTTGCCGCAATTCTATTTTTGGCTTCCCAAAACCTATCGTCCTATCCTTCGCTCCACTTGCACTGCCACCATTAACTCTCTCCACATTTGGGACACTGTGAACCGTCGCTTCACTTTAGCCAAAGAACACTCAGCTATGATGCCTTTTCTCCGCAACCGACAGTTTCCACCGGGCTTATGCCCTCGCCCTTTTGCAACTCTGGAGGACTTGGGCCTTCAGAGGCTCCACCACCTTTACTCAGCGGGAGCACCACTTCAGTTTGAGAACATCCGACAGAGAGGTCCGGTAGGACCAGCGGACTTCTTTCGCTACCTGCAGATCATGGACTATGCGCGGACGCCTGAAGTCCGTACGGCTGCCACGTCTTCCTTGACGGCGTTTGAAGCTCGCTGTAATGACGCTCGCATCACGAAATCAATGATATCCTCGCTTTACGTCTCCCTCTGTTCAGGCTCTCCAACCTGGGGGGACCCAACTTATGTTGCACGCTGGGAGCGAGATGTGGGGGATGCCCTGCCCAGTGAAGAATGGGAGGATATTTGGGACAATGTGGCACACTGCTCCATCAATGTGGCCCATCAGGAACAGGCTTACAAGATGCTGTTTCGCTGGTATGTTACCCCCTCACAACTTTCTCACATGGACGGGTCTTCCTCTGACTTATGTTGGAGAGGTTGCGGCACTAAGGGCTCGTTCTACCACATGTGGTGGACATGCCCCCTGATCCGACGCTTCTGGCTTCAAATTCATGCTCTCATTCAAGAGGTCCTACAGTGTGGAGTGGCTTTCGACCCATGGACATTCCTTCTTCACCGCACCCAGGACGCCCTATCGAGACCGGAGAATAAGCTGGTGCATAAAATGGTCTTGGCGGCTAGAAGAGCGGTGGCCCAAGGCTGGAGATCTGTGTCCCTTCCGACTATGGCGCAGGTGTATCTTCGGATCAGAGATAATATGGACATGGATCGTTTATCGGCTCTTGTACATGACACCATGCCCCAACATAGTAAGATTGGGACCCCTGGCTGGAGTTTGATGTGGGTTAAGAGCTGGACTGCTTGTTTTTCTGGCGGATTATGATACCTGGGTTATGTACTCCTTTGGGGCGGCACCCTATTCCCTTCCCCCTCCTCCCCTCCCTATGAGGTCTCTTCCTCTCTCTTTTTCCTCCATGTTTGTGTTTCTTTGATCTTTTTCTAATTTCTTCTTTTACCCCCTCCTCGGGGTCTACCCCCTGCGGTCCTTTGGCAGGGGCTCCTCAGGGCTAACCAGTAGCAATCTCTAACATTGTGGTTTTGTGATAAGATGCCCTTTTTTGTATTTGAAAAATGGAAAATAAAGAATTATAAAAAAAAAAAAGAAAAACACAGTCTGCTTAAAATAATACAACACAAACATTATATGTTTTCATGTGTTTATTGAACAGAACATGTAAACATTCACAGTGCAGGGTGGAAAAAGTATGTGAACCCCTAGCCTAATGACTTCTCCAAGAGCTAATTGGAACCAGGAGTGAGCCAACCTTGAGTCTAATCAGTGTGATATTATTGGATGTGTTGCTGAAAGCTGTCCTGCCCTTTAAAAACACACACCAGTTTTGGGTCTACTGGTTTCAAGAAGCACTGCCTGATGTGAACCATGCCTCGCAGAAAAGAGCTCTCAGAAGACCTACGCTCAAGAATTGTTGACTTGCATAAAGCTGGAAAGGGTTACAAAAGTATCTCCAAAAGCCTTGATGTTCATGTGTCCACGGTAAGACAGACTGTCTACAAATGAAGAAAGTTCAGCACTGTTGCTACTCTCCCTAGGCGTGGTCATCCTGTAAAGATGACTGCAAGAGCACAGCGCAGAATGCTTAATGAGGTAAAGAAGAATCCTAGAGTGTCAGCTAAAGACTTACAGAAATCTCTGGCAGACGCTAACATTTTTGTTGACACATCTACAATAAGGAAAACATTAAACAAGAATGGAGTACATGGGAGGACACCACGGAGGAAGCCATTGCTGTCCAAAAAGAATATTGCAGCACGTTCGAAGTTTGCAAAAGAGCACCTGGATGTTCCACAGCACTACTGGCAAAATATTCTGTGGATAGATGAAACCAAAATTGAATTGTTTGGAAAAAACACACAACGCTATGTGTGGAGAAAAAAAGGCACAGCACACAACATCAAAACCTCATCCTCACTGTAAAACATGGCGGAGGGAGCATCATGGTTTGGGGCTGCTTTGCTGCCTCAGGGCCTGGACGGATTGTTCTCATTGATGGAAAAATGAATTCCAGAGTTTATCAAGACATTTTGCAGGAAAACGTAAGACCATCTGTCCGCCAACTGAAGCTCCGCAGAGGATGGGTGATGCAACAAGACAATGACCCAAAGCATACAAGTAATTCAACAAAAGAATGGCTTCAACAAAACAAAATACGCCTTCTGGAGTGGCCCAGTCAGAGTCCTGACCTCAACCCGATTGAAATGCTGTGGCATGACCTTAAGAGAGCGATTCACACCAGACATCCCAAGAATATTGTGAAGAGGAGTGGTCCAAAATTACTCCAGATCGTTGTGCAGGTCTGATCTGCAACTACAGGAAACGTTTGGTTGAGGTTATTGCTGCCAAAGGAGGGTCAACAAGTTATTAAGTCCAAAGGTTCACATACTTTTTCTACCCTGGACTGTGAATGTTTACATGTTCTGTTCAATAAAAACATGAAAACATATAATGTTTGTGTTGTATTATTTTAAGCAGACTGTGTTTTTCAAATTGTTGTGACTTAGATGAAGATCAGAGCACATTTTATGACCAATTCATGCAAAACTCCACGTAATCCCAAAGGGTTCACATACTTTTTCTTGCAACTGTATGTCATAATTTTTCTGCAGATGTCATCTTCCTGGAGAAAAAACACACGGGTGTAATGGTTTGTCGGGACTTTCTCTCTGGGATAGGACTGCACCTATACCAATCTCAGTGGCATCTACTTCAAGCTGAAATGGCAGACTCGGCTTGGGGTGTATCAAGACTGGTGCTGTAGTGAATGCTTCTTTAAGCTTTACAAAAGCCTGCGTGTCCTGAGGACTCCATTTTTGGTTCAGAGCACCCTTTTGGGTCATGGCTGTAATGGGAGAAACCACAGAGGAAAAATTCTTTATGAAGTTCCTGTAATAATTGGTGAAACCCAAAAACCTCTGGATTGCCTTCAATTCTTGGGGCAAAGGCCAATCCCTGATGGCCGAGAGTTTCTGAGGGTCCATCTGAAAGCCCTCGGGGGTGATTATATAACCCAGGAAAGGAACAGATGTTATAGCGAACAAACATTTCTCTAGTTTTCAGTACAACTCGTTCTCTAGCAATCTTTTTAACACCGTGCGTACATGAACATGATGCGTCTCCAAATCAGGAGAGTAAATCAGAATATCATCAAGATAAACAATCACAAACACTTGTAAGAAGTCCCTTAGGACATCGTTTATAAAATCTTGGAAAACTGAGGGTGCATTACACAGACCAAATGGCATGACTAGGTATTCATAGTGCCCACTTCTCGTGTTAAACGCAGTTTTCCATTTATGATCAGGGGCGGACTGACAACTCTTGGGGCCCCGGGCAATAGGAAATCACAGGGCCCCTTGTGCTACACCCACCCACAAACCACGCCCACATTAAGCCCCACCCACACTTTGTTGTAGAATTTATTTCTAAACACCATTTTCAAAATAACTCTTTTATTTAGAAAACACAGAAAAATAAACTTAAAGTACAAAAACCTCCTATTATAGGTAGAGGTACATTTCCAAAATAAACTTTTAAATATGTTAACAAAATATAACAAGTGCAACAACTGTCTACTTATTAGCTGAACATTTCCAAAATAAATATTTTACTAAGATAACAATATATGGAAAATTAAGTTTTAACACAGACATACAATTCTCTTAATGAATACATTTTAGCAGCAATTTCAAAACGTAGCAACATGGAAATCACAATAAAAAAACGTAAACACTCGAAGGTTGCATATACAGTTGTGTTCAAAATTATTCAACCCCCAATGCTGTAAAGGGTTTTAGGGAATTTAGTGTACATTTGTAATTGTATTCAGAATGAAATCCTACAAGGACTTTTTAAAGAACCATATGCAACTAAAATGACATCAATTGGTTTTGTAATAGAGTAGTAAATGTTTCTTTTGTGAATTCTTCATTGACACAATTATTCAACCCCTTAAAGACTACCACTCTGAAGAACAGAGGTTCATTCAAGTGTTTTCAATCAGGTATTGAAAACACCTGTGGATGTCACCGAGCAGCAATAAAGCATAATAAGCACCAGTTAGGCAGCTTTAAAATGACTGTGATACTCAGCTCCTTCTAGACATTTACTGGTGTGGTTACAAACATGGTGAAGTCAAGAGAATGGTCCAGGAAGACAAGAGAAGAGGTGATTACTCTTCACAGGAAGGGCAATGGCTATAAGAAGATTGCAAAGATGTTAAACATACCAAGAGAGACCATAGGAAGCATCATTCGCAAATTCAAGGCAAAGGGCACTGTTGAAACGCTACCTGGTCGTGGCAGAAAGAAGATGCTGACTTCCACTGCTGTGCGCTACCTGAAGCGTAGAGTGGAGAAAAGTCCCCGTGTGACTGCTGAGGAACTGAGAAAAGATTTGTCAGATGTGGGTACTGAAGTTTCAGCTCAGACAATACGGCGCACACTGCGTAATGAAGGCCTCCATGCCAGAACTCCCAGGCGCACCCCCTTGCTGTCTCCAAAGAATAAGAAGAGTCGACTGCAGTATGCCAAAAGTCATGTGGACAAACCACAGAAGTTTTGGGATAGTGTTCTGTGGACTGATGAAACAAAATTAGAACTGTTTGGGCCCATGGATCAACGCTATGTTTGGAGGAGGAAGAACAAGGCCTATGAAGAAAAGAACACCTTGCCTACTGTGAAGCATGGCGGGGGGTCAATCATGCTTTGGGGCTGTTTTGCTTCTGCAGGTACAGGGAAGCTTCAGCGTGTGCAAGGTACCATGAATTCTCTTCAGTACCAGGAGATATTGGATGACAATGTGATGCAGTCCGTCACAAACCTGAGGCTTGGGAGACGTTGGACCTTTCAACAGGACAATGATCCCAAGCATACCTCCAAGTCCACTAGAGCATGGTTGCAGACTAAAGGCTGGAACATTTTGGAGTGGCCATCGCAGTCACCTGACTTAAATCCGATTGAGAACCTCTGGTGGGACTTAAAGAAAGCAGTTGCAGTGCGCAAGCCTAAGAATGTGACTGAACTGGAGGCTTTTGCCCATGACGAATGGGCGAAGATACCCGTAGATCGCTGCAAGACACTTGTGTCAAGCTATGCTTCACGTTTAAAAGCTGTTATAACTGTAAAAGGATGTTGTACTAAGTACTAAGATTGAATGTCACTTAGGGGTTGAATAAAACTGATAATGATATGAGCACAGAAAAGACATTTGTGGTTATTTCATTATAAATGTTATGTTATATTTGTCTGACCTACACGTGCCTCTTTGATTTAATTGTAAGCAAGATGACTGAATGATCAAAATCAATGTCAAACTGGCCAAAACACTCAATTTCAGTGGGGGTTGAATAATTTTGAACACAACTGTACAACAAACCTTCATCTGAGTACTTCAACCTATGTTTGACAGTTATAGAACAAATCTTGTAAAAAAACATTAATAGACACTTCAATAAATATAACACGCCTTGACCTGCACTTTACAAAAGCAGCAAAGAGCTAAGCTCAGGTGAGGTTTGGTAAACCTGTCAATGATGTTATCTTTGTCACTCTTTAGGTTTAGTGCAACTTATTTTTCTACAGCAATGAGCATCAGTGGCTCTAGGTTCTGCTGTGACAGTGATGATCTTAACCTGGACTTCAGGATTTTCAACTTGGAAAAGGATCTTTCACATGTACACTGTGTGGTGCTCAAAGTCAATAGGTATTTATATGCCAAAAACAGATTTTCAAAGGCCACTGAACACAGTCTGTATTGATAGAGCAATTTGAAAGCACAGGATACACAATTCTTGCAGGAATCCCTCTTTCTAGCAGGAGTGGATGTTGATGGCTCAGAGATAGAGTTGGGGTCTTGCTCTTCTAAATCCGAATCCCAAGCTTCACTCTCCTCTTCATCGCTTTCATCTAACAAGCCTTTGCGAATGTTTTTGTAACTGGACGCAAATGAAAGTAATTCTTCATGTAGGGCGACTGGGTCTATTTCCGTAACTGCGTCTGAAATAACGTTTAACTGGATTTTGTCTGAAGAAGCCAGTATTTCATCAAATCTATTTGGATCCAAACAAGAAATTTGCTTGTAAAGTTCTCCATGAGCTAAAAACCTAGACTTCACACTTTCCAAAACAGTGTCAAGGATAACATTGTAACATGAAATTTCAAAGTTTTTCCTGTTGTCAGTACCTTCAGCAGCTGTGGTTGATCTTAGTTCAGAAAAGCTTTTATTCAAATGAATGTCATCACCTGCCAATTTTTTCTCATTCAGATTATTATTATTATTATTATTTATTTATAAAGCGCCAGCATATTCCGCAGCGCTGTACAATAAGCACAGTACAGACAGGGTTACAATACATTGAACAACATTTGACAAACAGTACAGGAGGAGATGAGGGCCCTATTCCCGTAGGAACTCACAATCTGGGAGGGTTGGGGTTGGAAACAGGAGGAGAGGACTGTAAGGTGAGAGTGATTGATGGTTGCGTCAGTGAGTTGGGTGGTAGGCTTCCCTAAATAGGAATGTTTTCAGGGAGCATTTGAAGGAAGAGAAGTTAGGGGAAAGTCTGACAGCACGAGGGAGAGCATTCCAGAGAGTGGGGGCTGCGCGTGAGAAATCAAATTATCAATAAATGTACCTGCAGACTGGAAAACCGCAGCAAAATTTCTACATATTTTATTTAGACGCCTTACAGCATTGTCCGCCATTCTCCATGCCTGGATGAAATCAAGGCCTGTAGTTTGCAGAATCTGATACAGGGGTAGAGATGTCAAATACTCGAATAAAAGTAAAAGCTGCCAGGATGGTTTCAAATTTGCAAGATTTTCACTCAATTTCAGAGCTTCATGGCGAACAGAGGTTCGAAAATCCGTTGAGTCGCTTACTTCTTTCAAGATTAGAACAAGGTCCGAACATAATTCGTTGGTGTGATCGTCAAAACTTCCAAATATTTTTCGAAGTGCTCTAGCTCTGCTTGACCACCTTGTTTTTCCAATACGTTCCAGCTTTTTAAGTTTAGAACTGCCAGTCTTTCCTTTCATATGGTCTTCCCAGAGTTTCATCCTTTTGTATGACTCGTTGAAGAAAGTTGATAAGTTACTAAGAAGGCCGAATAGGCTGACCGCTGGAACACATACAGTACTTGCATCTCCAATAACTAAGTTGAGAACATGTGCAAAACACCATGTGTGAATATGCGTAGGACGAACTTCCTTCATCAATGCCTGCAAACCTGTGTTGCTTCCACTCATATTAGCCGCTCTGTCAAAAGAATCACCAATGCACTTTTCAAGATTGAGTCCAGTCGCTGACAGTGATTCCCTGAGTAAGGCATGTAGGTTTTTACTACTGGAGTCTTCAACAGTGACTAGACGCAGTAATCTTTCCTTCACCTTATCACCAGCAACATACCTAACAACAATGGCACACTGATCATGAGTTGATACATCTTGCATGGAGTCCATTTGAATGGAAAATATTCCAGTACTCTCCACTTCTTTCTTTGACTATTTCATCCTTTAACATGTCACCAATAATAGAAAATAACTTATTGATTGTAGTTTTACTGAGAAAAGTTACAAACTTTCCTCTTCCCTTTTTTGATGGATCACGTGTCTTCGCTTTCTGTATAACATTAGTTAAATGCGCTTTTAAGACTGGACTGTAGTCAACAAGAAGCTTCACAGTCTCCAGAAAATTTACCACGATTTTCTAGATGGTCCTCATCAAACACTTCGGCCACAGACTCAACATGACCACTTCTGTATGGTAGTGCTTGAACACCGATGAAAAAAACAATATCTATTATTTGTCTTACAATAGCATGGCCTTGAAGTACTTGTTGATTTCTAAGAGTCATCTGACTACTTAACAAATTGTGCTTGATGGATTTTCCTTTCATATTTAGGAAATAAGTGTCACTTGCTTGTGTATGGCATAGAGAGTTCTCATGTTCCATTTAATCTTGTGGTGATGTGTCTCCAGTCACTGCAACTGTGACGTCCTGCGCCCCCTCTGGCAGAGGTGGACATTACCAGTGATGGTTGGACGTTCAGTTCCTTTTTGGATTGCGAGCCTAGAGTCACACTTGAACTCTCTAGCGGCTAATGAACCCTGCTTATAAGGAAGCAACTCCCCTTAGGCGTCACTTCCACATTCATTGAAGTCCTGGACTTAGCTGAGTGCAGTCTGTTCCAAGTCAAGCTCTGACCAAGTTTCCCTCTAGGTTTTTTCTTGTCATGTTCCTCGTTTATCCTCTGCAGTATTCTGGTTAGTACTTTCCATAGCACCGGTACCCTCAACTGTCCCCTGTGTCCCCTGTACCCAGTAATCTTGAATATATCTTGTGTATCAGACCTTGCCTAGTATCCTGACAATTCTGTTTGCCTCGGACCTACTTTGACCTTTTGCTTGTATATTTGACCATTCTTAGTGCCTGAACCCATTCTGTACCTTTGCCTGGATTACTTGTTATTATTGTTGATCTTGTCTGCTATTCTGTTTGTATATTTCTTGTATGTACCGTTGTGCTTAGTTCTGTTTTGTTTTCATTCTGTCAATGTTTTCTAGTTCAGTTCAAGTCTTGTCTAGTTATATCTCGCTCTATTGAATAAACCCTGTCTAGTTTAACCCAGTATCTGTCTAGTGAATGTCTCACTGCGATTTAGGCTCATACCCAACCCTCCTGCACTCAGAGCTAGGCCCCAACCGTGACAGCAACCTTGTATTAACTGAGTCTGTTTATACTTTTCCGGTCCATAAAATAATCAAATGGAACAATGTACACTGGGGGCTATATTACAAAGTTGGTGCTAACTTAACCTTAACCAGAGCTGTTGTAAACTGAAAACCTCCATAGGCTATAATGGCTCTGGGAAGTTTACAACAGCTCTGGTTAAGTTAGCACCAACTATGTAATATGGCCCTGGTTGTTTTTTCATTAAGGGTAACCCATCTTCTATGGACATTAGACCCTTGTATGCCTTTTCGGGAAGTAAACAACCTTATCATTAAATGGTGTGTTGTCTATTGGCTGGTTAGGATGGAAGTCCCAAAACATTTCCATAGTAATGCCAGCTTTGTGCAGGTCTTGTCCATAGTGAAAGTAGTCTTCTGCTAATGGTGTTCTTTCCAGTCCAGATGGCATTTTGGCAGGCAGAGGTTCAAGAGTACCTTCTTAGTTTGGTAGACACATTTAAACACTAGATTCTGTTTCAGGCTCTCGAATAACTTCTTCTGGAACCGATTCCATTGGTTAATCAGTGATCTCAACAGGAGCATCTTCCTTTGGAACTTCAGATTTTTTTCCAAAAATGTGTCAATTTTGCTAGTAGATGCCTCATCTTCTCTTCTCTGCCTGCTTAACTTTCTTTTCATGGCATCACTTTTGTGCTTATAAGTTCCAGACATTGCCAGTATTTTTGAACCTGGTAATAAAATGATATAATCAATTTGGCTGCACTTCAGGTAAGAGCATAACAAAGCACCACAGCAATAAACCGAACTAAATGTGCACTGTGTAAGAGCGTAACAGAGCAGCACAGCAATAAACAAACTGAATGTGCACTGTGTAAGAGTGTAACAGAGCACCACAGCAATAAACCAAACTGAATGTGCACTGTAAGAGCGTAACAAAGCACCACAGCAATAAACCACGCTAAATGTGCACTGTGTAAGAGCGTAACAGAGCACCACAGCAATAAACCTCACTGAATGTGCACTGTGTAAGAGCGTAACAGAGCACCACAGCAATAAACCTCACTGAATGTGCACTGTGTAAGAGCATAACAGAGCACCACAGCAATAAACCAAACTAAATGTGCACTGTGTAAGAGCGTAACCGAGCACCACAGCAATAAACCTCACTGAATGTGCACTGTGTAAGAGCATAACAGAGCACCACAGCAATAAACTGAACTAAATGTGCACTGTATAAGAGCGTAACAGAGCACCACAGCAATAAACCTCACTGAAGAAAAGAAGAGCTGAAGGAAGGACAGAGAAGGAAGATGGCGGAGTGGTGAGCCAGGGCCCAGCCTAGACCCAGGGTCCAGACCCCAGGGCCCAGACCCCAGACCCAGACCAGACCCAGGGCCCAGACCAGACCCAGGGACCAGACCCCAAGGCCCAGACCCTAAGGCCCAGACCCAGGGCCCAGACCAGACCCAGGGCCCAAGGCCCAGCCCCAGGGACCAGACCCCAGGGACCAAACCCCAAGGCCCAGACCCCAGGGCCCAGACCCCAAGACCCAGACCCAGGGCCCAGACCCCAGGGCCCAGACCCCAAGGCCCAGACCCCAAGGCCCAGACCCAGGGCCCAGAACCCAAGGCCCAGGGACCAGACCCCGGGGACCAAACCCCAAGGCCCAGACCCCAAGGTCCAGACCCAGGGCCCAGACCCCAAGGCCCAGACCCAGGGCCCAGACCCCAAGGCCCAGACCCCAGGCCAGACTCAGGGCCCAGACCCCAGGGCCCAGACCCCAAGGCCCAGACCCGACCCAGGGCCCAGGGACTAGGCCTAGCCTAGACCTAGTCCCCTGGGCCCAGACCCCAAGGCCCAGACCCAGGGACCAGACCCCAGGACCCAGACCCAGGGACCAGAGCCCAGACCCAGGGACCAGGCCCAGACCCAGACCCCAAGGCCCAGCCCCAGGGACCAGACCCCAAGACCCAGAGCTCAGACCCAGAACCCAGGGACCAGGCCCCAGGGACCAGACCCAGGGACCAGACCCCAGGGCCCAGACCGCAGGCCAGACTCAGGGCCCAGACCCCAAGGCCCAGTACCAGGGACCAGAGCCCAGATGCAGGGCCGAGACCAGACCCCAAGGCCCAGGGACCAGGCCCAGCCCAGACCCCAGGGCCCAGACCCCAAGACACAGACCCCCAAGGCCCAAACCCCAAGGCCCAAACCAGACCCAGGGACCAGCCCAGGGACCAGGCCCAGACCCCAGACCCAAAGACCATCATATACAGCCGTTACTGTGAGATTTATTGTTTTCATCCAAGCTGCACTTATGGGAGTGACTGACGTATCATTTAAAAGAAGAGTCCGCGGACTTCTCCCTCCTGACCTTAACGCTTGCACTTTACTTACCAGCTAAGTCCCTGCACCTAACACCTAAGGACATAGTCAAACTGGCCACTGGAAAAACCCCTGGTGGGCCACAACTTCTGAGCCCACTTGGGGGCTGATATGGAACGATCATGTTCAAAAGACCATGACAAGTAGTACCTCTGGCACTGCACTTTGTGTGAGGAATGGCCTTATTGTTGATGCAGTCAGGTGTTCAGAACTCAATTCTTTCCTTAAACAGCCCGTGCTGCCTTATGAGACACGTGGAGATGGCTGTCTCTACCTCAGTTAATCCCTGTCCCTGCACATTCTGTTCTGGGGCCTCGATACACTAAAATCACATCCCTATACCAATGATCCAACCAGGGCAGCCACCAGAAATGATGGGGCCCCTTACTGAACCTCACGATGGGCCCCCCCCTGGCACTCCCTCAACCTCTAACAGCTTTTCTCCCCCTTCAAAAAAAGGACATAACATAGCACCACAGCAATAAAACTCACAGTAATGTTTGGTGTGTATGAACATATCACAGAATCCACAGCAATAAAACTCACAGTAATGTGCGGTGTGTATGAACGTATCACAGAATCCACAGCAATAAATCTCACAGTAACGGGCTGTATATGATGGCCTTTGGGTCTGGGGTCTGGGCCTGGTCCCTGGGCTGGGCCCTGGGTCTGGTTTGGGCCTTGGGGTTTGGGCCTTGGGGTCTGGTCTGGGCCCTGGGTCTGGGCTCTGGTCCCTGTGACTGGGCCTTGGGGTCCGGGCCCTGAGTCTGGCCTGGGGTCTGGGCTCTGGTCCCTGGGTCTGGACTCTGGTCCCTGGTGCTGGGCCTTGGGGCCTGGTCCCTGGGTTCTGGGTCTTGGCTCTGTCCCTGGGTCTGGGCCTTGGGGTCTGGTCCCTGGGGCTGGGCCTTGGGGTCTGGGCTCTTGGTCTGGGACTGGTCCCTGGGACTGGGCTCTGGTCCCTGGGTCTGGGCCTTGGGGTCTGGGCCCTGGGTTGGGTCTGGGTCTTGGGATCTGGGCCCTAAGTCTGGGGTCTGGGCCCTGGGGTTTGAGCCATGGGTTTGGGCCTTGTGGTCTGGGCCCTGGGTCTGGGCCTTGGGTCTGGGCCCTGGGTCTGGGCCTTGGGTCTGGGCCCTGGGTCTGGGCCTTGGGGTCTGGGCCTTGGGGTCTGGGCCTTGGGTCTGGGAGTCTGGGCCCTGGGTCTGGTCTTGGGGTCTGGGCCCTGGGTCTGGGCCCGGTCCCTGGGGTCTGGGCCTTGGGGTCTGGGCCTTGGGGACTGGGCCATGGGTCTGGGCCCTGGGGTCTGGGCCATGGGGTCTGGGCCATGGGTCTGGGCCTTGGGGTCTGGGCCCTGGGTCTGGGAGTCTGGGCCCTGGGTCTGGTCCTTGGGGTCTGGGCCCTGGGTCTGGGCCCTGGTCCCTGGGGGTCTGGGCCTTGGGGTCTGGGCCTTGGGGTCTGGGCCATGGGTCTAGGCCCTGGGGTCTGGGCCATGGGTCTGGGCCTTGGGGTCTGGTCCCTGGGGCTGGGCCTTGGGGTCTGGGCCTTGGGGTTTGGGTCTGGGCCTTGGGGTCTGGTCCCTGGGGCTGGGCCTTGGGGTCTGGGCCTTGGGGTTTGGGTCTGGGCCTTGGGGTCTGGTCCCTGGGGCTGGGCCTTGGGGTTTGGGCCTTGGGGTCTGGGCCCTGGGTCTGGGCCTTGGGGTCTGGGCCTTGGGGTCTGGGCCTTGGGGTCTGGGCCTTGGGGACTGGGCCATGGGTCTGGGCCCTGGGTCTGGCCCGGGGTCTGGGCCCTGGGGTCTGGGGCCTGGGTCTGGCCTGGGTCTGGGCCTTGGGGTCTGGGCCCTGGGTCTGGGCTGGGCCCTGGCTCACCACTCTGCCATATTCCTTCCCTGTCCTTACTTCAGCTCTTCTTTTCTTCTCTTCAATCTTCTTTTCTTCTGCTCTTCTTTTCTTCTGATCTTCACCCCGGGCCCTCCATCTCAGGCGTGCAGCTTCACTGACTGGAGGAGGCGGAGCCAAAGCAGCATGTTTGGGAGGCCCCCACATGCTGCTTGGCCCCGCCCAGCCAGCCAGTGAAGCTGTCAGGAGCCGGAAGAGACACAGTGTCTCTTCCGGCTCCTGCAGCAGAGACACAGCTTCGGATTCAGACTCATAGAGTCCGATACCGGAGCTGTAAAAGGGTGACGCTGCTGCTGATGGGGCCCCGGTGGCCCTGGACCCCCCCGGCAGCCCAGGTCCCGGGCCCCTTATGGCAGCATGGGTCGTAATGCCCTGATGGCGGCCCTGGATGCAACACACTGCTCACAGTGGCCAGAGTGCTTTAGTAAAGTCATGGGCACTGTGAGCTGTGTGTTGAGTTCCTGCCATGGTCCATAGTGATTTTTAATGTGCTGAGACTTGACATGCACGCTTACAATCAACATCCCACTCCATCTGTTTTAAAGTGCCACTGGCACCGGCACTACAGCATTGGAAGGGGCAGATACAGACTCTCTCCCATGTGCTCATGACAGGTACTAACACTGCCATGGCACAGGTTGTCTCCATTTGTTACTATCTCCACTGTGAGGAGCAGGTAATAGGAGGCATGGGGGGAGCTGGAGGATGGTACACTCTCCACTAGATTGCCATGGATTTGTATTTGTGTACATCACAGTAGGTTAATGTACAGGTATCAGCAGGGCCGGCCCGTCCATGGAGCGGGGTGGAGCAGCGGCTCCAGGCGGCCCTTTGTCAGGGGCGGCAAAATGCCGCTCTCAAGGGCCACGGCTGAGTACCTGTCCTGGACAAGGCATGGCCCTCCAGCATCCCGCCAAGCCAGACTGCGCCCGCCCCTCTCGACGAACCAGCACCTGCCTGTCACGGTTCCCGGATCCCACCACGCAGTCCTTAAAGCCCAACACTCCACAGAAAGTTCCCAAAAGCTACCAACAGGGTAGCCGTAGAAGATTCCTAACTGTCTGGTCCTTAGAATTGGCCAGGTATACTAGCTAGACAGAAAGGGTTACTCAAAGACAATGTCTTAATAGAAAACCAGGTCAGCAACACGGGGGTAGTCAGACGAGCCAGAATCAGGAATACAGAGTATAGAATAGTCAAAGGGAATAGCCGGGTCGATATCAGTGCAGGAGCGTAGTACAAGAAAATAGTCTAGGGCAACGGAAGGCAGAATAGTCAGAAAACAAGCAGAGGTCAATAACAGGTTCAATCACAAGAGAATACAAGTACAGGGAGCTCAGGTATGGATAACCACGATCTGGCACTGCTTAGAAGGAACTGTTGGATTTTAAAAGATCTGGACTCCTCTGATAGGTCTGCGTCACCAGACCGCGCCCCCCTCTCAAGCCGCGCCTCATGCAACCACCTCCCTGCCTGTCTCTATTTAAACCGGGCGCTGGTAAGCGAGCAGCATCAGACATGCTGCCGCCGAGCACACCGGAGGGGCTGGAAGCCCCCAACATTACACTGCCCTCCTCACAAGAGATGAGCGGATCCCGCCTCCTTCACACATGCGGCCAATGCCTGCACCCTTCATTGCAGGAAGACAGAGCCCGCCTTTTCAGCCGGTCATCCAGCCCAGCGCAGGGGTCCTCCAGCACGGGAGACCTCCAGTGCGGGGGTCCTCCCCCTCCAGCGGTCCTCCAGCGCGGGGGTCCTCCAGCGCAGGGGTCCTCCCCTTCCAGCGGTCCTCCAGCACAGGGGTCCTCCAGCACGGGGGTCCTCCCCCCTCCAGCGGTCCTCCAGCGCGGGGGGTCCTCCAGTGCGGGGGTCCTCCCCCTCCAGCACGGGGGTCCTCCAGCACAGGGGTCCTCTCCCTCCAGCGGTCCTCCATCGTGGGGGTCCAGAGCCAGCCCCAGAGCAAAACCTCAGCCAGGCCCGGAGCAAGGCCTCGGCCAGAGCCAGCCCTCGACCAGGCTGGGAGCAAGGCCTCGGGGGCCAGGCCCAGAGACAGCCATGGGGGCCAGGCCTTGACTAGGCCCAGAGCAAGGCCTCGGCCTGGCCCAAAGACAGCTATGGGGGCCAGGCCTCGACTAGGCCCAGAGCAAGGCCTTGGCCTGGCCCAGTGTCAGGCCCGGAGCCAGCCCCAGTGCCATACGCGGAGCAAGCCCTCGGCCAGGCCTCGACCAGGTAGTCAAGTAACAAGTGTGCTGGAGCACGACCAGGCCCGTCCCAATGGTGTCCAGCAAGCCCTCCACTGTGTGGGTAAGTTTATGTGTATGTGACTGCGTGGATGTGTGTGTGTGTGGATGTGTGTGACTGTGTGGATGTGTGTGTGGATGTAACTGTGTGGATTTATGTGGATGTGTGTGTGACTGTGTGTGGGTGTGTGACATAAAGTCTCACAAGGTTTTAGCTTGTATGTGCCATTACAGGGATGAATGCTCCATATGAAAATCAGCCTGCTCTCTCCCAAAAAGGGTGGCCAGTACTGACTGCCAAGGACGTCATCCCTGCACGAGAGGTGCAGCAACCCCCGACGATCGTTTCGGCCTTCTTGGGCCTCGTCAGGAGGGTATAGCTGACACCCCTCTAGGCACATCAAGCAAGGGGTCTACGTCTGGATGACCCTGTATACTTATAGTGTGACAGTGGGCCGGGATATGTGGAGCTCTGTGATACACTCATACACAGCGGACATTACTGTGTTTTATTGCTGTGGATTCTGTGATACACACATGCACAAAGCACAATACTGTGAGTTTTATTGCTGTGCAGCTCTGTGATACGCTCATACACACTGCACATTACTGTGAGTTTTATTGCCGTGGAGCTCTGTGATACAGTAATGTGTAGTGTGTATGAGTGTATCACTGAGCTACACAGCAATAAAACTCACATTGATGTGTGGTGTGTATGAGCGTATCACAGAGCTCCACAGCAATAAAATTCACAGTAACGTGCAGTGTGTATGAGTGTGAGTTTTATTGCTGTGGAGCTCTGGGATATGCTCATACGCACCGCACATTACTGTGAGTTCTATTGCTGTGGGGCTCTGATACGCTCATACATGTCACGTGTTGGGTTTTTTTTTGGGGGGGGGCAGCATTTCATCTTTCGCTCCAGGCAGCACAGTGGCTTGGGCCGGCCCTGGGTATCAGCCAATATATTGTGTGTATGGGTGTGTTAGTATGCATATCAGAAAACTGTGTGTCAGAGAAAACATAGCTGAGCTGTAAAGGGAGTGGGCAGTGATACAAAGTGTTGGGTATTATTGTTGCTAAATAATGTACCAAATATAGTTTATAATTTTTATATTTGTGTTTTAATGCATTCGCTGTGGACTACATGATTTCCCGCTAGGTCGCAGAGGATTTGCCCGGTACGTTGGAGTCCCGTGGCTCATTGCTGATCTTGCGGCGATCACGATCTTGTCCAGCAGTGACCTGCCTGTGGGACGATCATCCACCCACCGGTGTAATAGCGCCTATGGCCACGATGATGTCAGAAACAGGACTTCCCCCTTGCCTGGCAGCGAATACCCTATGGAGGAGATACAGCCGTCTTAGAAACCGTAGTAGGTAGAGGGTCATGTGAGGTATAAATGGACAGGCCTTTCCAATGAAACCGCCCATGACCAAGTATTATGTAAAAATAAAATGAATACATTTTCCAGAAGTGCTGGTAGTAGGAGTCCAATAGAAGGGATGGTATGGCAGATGGTTCACTGGTATTAAATACAGAGGTGGTCCTTAGGCTCAGCAGGGGTCTGTCGTCACAACAGAGTTCTGTAGGCACAGCAGGGATCTGTAGGCACAACAGAGTTCTGTAGACACAGCTGGGTTCTGTAACGTGGTATCCAGTGGGGTGATCCGGTAGCAGGGTCCAGGAACAAGCCATAGTAGGTTGGCAGGCAAGAATCAAGGAAGGTCATTGGGGAAAGCCAAGGGTCTGGTACACAAGTAAATATGTGAAGCAATAGAGGAGCAGGTTACTGGTGGCGAGCTGAGCGGAATGCTGAAGCATGGAGCTCAGGGTAAGGCCTCCTTTTAAAGTGATCTAATTAGGTGGGATGGGGTACACCTGAGGTATAGTCAGATAGACCAGGACTGGGAACAGGGATCTGGAGGACATGGTCAGATCTCTCCAAGACCTGGGCTGGACCAGGGTCAGTACAGGAAAAACGCTGTCAGACTCAATCATGAGGGTGCAGTACCGACTTTGGCCTTCTTGCCGCAATGGCGATAGCATAGAACATGACAAAGGGATTTGGTCCCGAGGACAGGTCCTGGCTCCCTGCCACGGAGGTCCATGCGCCTATGCTGGTGGGTGCCAGGTGGTTGTCCGGTGGCCTCCCATAGAGAGGGGTGACCTGTCATGGCTCCCCCGTGTCCCGGTGGTTGGCAGCACCGTTCTCACAGCTCGCTGGCTGGCCGCTGAGCGAAGTAGCTGGCGGTCGTGGCCATTGGTTGGTGACATGGGCGGGGCACGCCGTGATGATGCAACGTCTGCTGGATTTATAATTCAAGCAGTGAGTTCAGCTAAATGCCCTGTCGTGGTTCTCCCTTATGCGCTTTACTTATATATTCTCTCTGTATTAAGTGTGTAACCCCTGGTTTTTGCTTACTGACTATCCCATTGTAATAACCCTTTGGTACTCCGCTCCATTTGTGTATGCACTTATGGCTTTTGTGTGGCTACCCTTCTGGCTCTGATCCCTGTCTTCGTCTGACATTAACTACAGGCTTTGTAGGAGTACCCATTTTGCTTCCGACCCCTGGCTTTGTCTAAATTGCTCGTTCTGGTGTGCTAATTTAGGCTTACCCTAACTTCCTTTATTCGTTCTGTCCGTTCTGTATCTAGCTATCCGGCTACTCTAAAGACCGGAAGTGTAGGTTGATAGTGTCTACATGTAGGGATCACTAGTATTCGTGACAGCTGCCCCATTTGACCTATGGACGAGCCACCACTGGTCTGCAGGCATAGGTGTGTGTTGGGGCATTTGAGTATTATAGAAGTGTGTATCTCTTTGTGGGATGTTGGTGTGTGACTGACGTGGGATGGATGTTAGTGGTCAAAATAAAGTTATCCCTCCAGAATAACTAGAAGGATACAAGATGTCTACCTGGGAAATTAATAAAACTTAACTTTTAATGCAATTTGGAAAATTTAAAAATTCAGACAACAAAAATAACCACAATATTGTGTCCCATACACATACAACATGTAAAAATAAAATCCACTAAATATTAGTGGAAATTTGTCCCTGTGTGGGATATGATTCAATTAATTAATTCAGGTCCCAGACCTATATAAATATATAATTAAATTTAACCATATATTGCCAACACAGAAAAGCCAACTGCCAACTGCCAACGACAGAAATCACAAAAACCCCATGCATTTATCTAGATCTCAAATTTTTTCCGGTGTATAAGGTGACCAGGTGTACAAGACGACCCCCTAATTTTCCAGTTAAAAACATAGGTTTTGGGCTATACTCACCGTATAAATCTACCCCCCTTCCGAGGCAACACTATTTAAAAACATCAGATTTGATTAAAGTAATTTTAATTATTAATATGACTTACCCGTACATAAAATCCTCTCCCCAATCTGTCAGCCCACTGAACGTGCGACAACACTGCATACACGGCAGCCTCGGCCACATACAGTACACCGCGCCGACCCAATCACGACTGCGTGCAATGTGCTCCACCAAATAGAAAGCCTGCTGAAATTAGCAGGCTAATGATGTCACAACCTCTGCCAATCCGAGCAGGCTTTGTATTCACCAATAGAATCGCTTGCCGTGACCAGCCCAGCGTGGCACACTGTATGCAGCCAAAGCCACCGCATACACAGTAGTACCGCACATCCAGCGGGCCGACAGACCAGGGACATCCCGAGCCAGCTTGGTCCAAACGCACTAAAGTTTCACATTGTATACCCCGTGTATAAGACGACCCTCGATTTTTGGAGGATGTTTTTAAGTATAAAAACGTATATGCCAGAAAATACAAACAAATACATTAAAGGGGCCTCTGAGCATATAAACCTGATCAAAGGTTTACAACATTCTCCATTAGATTAAGAAAATCTCCATCTGCATTTAAATTGAATAGTCCAAAAGATGATTTCTAAAAAACGGGTCCCTGTCTCTAAACGCACCCAAAGTGCGTTTTGCCAAGACTGGCTCGTCAGGAGTGCTCCATGCTCCATATGGGATGTGAGTGTGTTGACTTTCTATGTGATGGGAGTGAACATGGGGTTTGTTGTTTGGCGTCAAACTATATGTTTGTGCCTGTGTTGGATGAGAGTGAGTCTATGTGGCATAGGCATATGTTGTGTGGGTTTGTTAGATGGGAGTATGTACCGTATTGGCTGTGTGGGCTGAGAGTGTGTGTGTGTGTGTGCAATTGCCTCACTCCATCTTCCTTCTCAATGACTTGTAATGTGATTGGTCAGCATCCGGTCGGCTTTCAGGTGCAGTTATGCTGTGTGATGACTGGGATTGCTGCCAAGGGTCAGGACCACATACTGTTTAATCCTCTGAAGGACATTGCAGACTACTTACTGGTGGAGCCTTTTACTGGTGTTGGAGGTGTTCAGGGCCACCCCGTTTATGATTGAAGGCAAGCACAGCTACAGTAACTTCAAAAGAATGTGTTTTCTCTTTTTTTTCTATTTTAACATTTTAAAGTTTTCTAATTTTTTTAAAAAGTCAGCAGAACATCAGACTGTGTAATACTAGATGGTCTCGCAGGGCCAAACAATAAAACATTACAGGCAAGAGTAGCCACGCAGGGCTAAGAAATATTGTCAGAAAACCATCCATTGAGAACAAGTAGAAAAGTTGGCTATGGGTAGCGATATGTAATCAAAAAAACATCCCCAAGTGGGGGGTCTCATCAAAGTAGAAAACTCTGCATGTAAGAGGGAACAAAAAGGTTGGGGGGGATGAAAAAATGGGGGGGGGCAAAAATGGCGAAAGCCTGAACTGTGCCATCCCTGGCAAAGTCCCAGACGGCCGAAGACCGCTGGAGAGGGCTGTGGGGGGTAAATGGCACTAGGCCCGGGCACCTGGGGGCCAAACCGGGCATTGGGCCACAGCCGAGCCCCTCGGCATAACTTGGAGAAGCCAAAAGAACAAAAATGGGGGGTGGGGTACTACAAAGGGAGGGGGGACAAAACAAAACAGAAGGAGGGAAAAAAAAGGAAAAGAGAAAAATTCGAAATAAAGAAAAGTGTCCTCGCAGGACCATAACACGTCAAGTCACCATATGAAAAACTTCAGCATTCAAGATAACATTAATGTCCGCAGAAAGGCATCTCAAAAAGCAGGGAAAGTCCTCATAAAAAAAAAGAAAGCGAAAAATAATTGTATGCGGGGTCTCAAGATCTACCGAGAGACAGGCAGTCCACAGCGACGGGACAAAACTCTCCAGGGAGGGAGTCACAACGGTCCATGGTATGCTGAGGACAAAAATCATGGTCGGACCCCTAATCCCGTGTCCAGCCACAGACCGCGGTGGAGGCCTCTGGTTCACTCCTCTTGCAGGGGGCACATCAGGTATACAGCCATCTGGTAACCCCATTTGCCGCACCAGTCATGCCCCAGGACCAAGACCGACACTGCCCCTCTCCAGCGCACAGTCCAACCATCTCCAGTGGCACCTCCAGCGTGAACCCTGGGGGAAGATCTGCTGCGCCCGCCGACTCCCCTGCGCTCCTGCAGACAGGATGTGTGGATCCACAGCACGTGACATCACTCAATGCAGGGGTCTCCTCCAGACATGGAGAGCTCCTGCGTGTGGGGTCTCCTGCGTCGTCAAGCAGCTCCTTGGGTGTGGTGTCAGGTTCTGCAGTCGCACTCTGAAGTTTCCCAGGCCCATCTCCACTCGGGGTATCTGCATCACCGCCACTCCTCAGTACCTCGGTATAGCGCTGTAAGTCACCGCGTGTCAGTGGGCGGTCATGGTCTTCCTCCTCTAACAGAAGGAGCTCAAGGTGTAGGAACGCTGCCTCCAGGCCCAACCGCGGGGTAAGGGATGGTACATCCCACCGCGGGCGCACTCCCCACCAGGTCGGCTGCTGCAGCTGGGTGACGGGAGCCCTCCATCATCACAGCCCTCTTCCAAGTAAGTAGTGCGGGGGACAGCAGAGGCGTCGCGGTGTGAGGCAAGGCCCCCAAGCTGGCTCCGGAAGGGCAATCCGGCCGGGGGGCACCCAGGGCTCCCTGTCCAGGTTTCAGCCTGGTAGTAGTCATCAAGATGGCCGATGGCATCTCATTCCGGCCAGAAAACGCCAGTCTCTGGTCGGGGGGGGGGGGTGACAAAACGGGCCCCGGACATCTTGTTGCCAATGGCCAGCCGCTCCAGGGTCCAGGGTCCAGGGAAACAAATTACAGCGGGTAAAGTCAGCTAATGGACCTAGTGAAAGAGAGACGAGTCGGAGCTCCAGAGACACACATCCTCTCCCATTCGCAACCGACCACGCCCCTGTATTTTTTCTTTTAACTTTATTTTTGCACATTTATACATTACCTCTTTAAATTGCCCCTTTCCCTTTTTTCTATGTCACTTGTATTATTATTGACTTGTGATTTCATTTACTTTTGTGTTTCTATGAAGTCTCACATAGTATAAGTAATACACAGAGGTCAAGTCAAGCAGAAACTCTCAGGACCGCAGTTATACCACTATTTGTCAGGAAGAACAGAGGTCCCTTTTGCCTGAAACCAATGATATGCATTTATTAGAGTTCAATCATGTGTTTCCTTAATAAATATCGTATTTACAGTGACATTACAATTATCATAAACATTCCCTAAAATCCAGCTTATGATTATATTGAAACACTAATATTACATTTGAGTGTGGGATGGCAGGTTAACTGTGACATGTCAACAGTTAATTGGGGAGCAGAAATCTTGGAGAGTTCCAACAGTTATTTTTTTTAGGAATAGACTCTTGGTAATAAATATGTGATTGGGTATGCCTGTTTTATCTGGGCCAAGATGTCTTCTTTAAGCCTGATGTCACCTGTATACAAATTGTAGTCATGCACATCTCACTGTTTTACTGGACATTGTACTTTGTTTTATGAGTTGTCAGTACTAATAAACACAGTTTGAAAATGTCGCATTGTAGTCTACCTCTATCTTCTCAGGATCTCTGGATGTCTGACATTTATATTTGTACCCACAACTAACCCAGGTAATAGACTAAAAAAAAAATCATTATTTGTTGTAATAACCTAGTGACCTATAGCTGAGGGAATTGCCCAATAATCTTTGCGTACCCCATACCTTACACAGTTCTAATGTCTGGCTTACAACTTCTATTGCGAAATCAGGTTCAATTGATTTCTAGTGCGCATAAATAATAAATAAACTGAATTATTGCTTTTGGTTTATGTTTTTAATAAACCTAGTGTTCAGATACTTTCTTGCATGACATAACCCATTGACAAATAAGGTTACTTGCTGCACTATAAATAGTAATTAAGTAAAAATAGGGATTTAGTAGGAGAAATCTGATGTATACACAATTCTAATAGAACCGATTCCTTATTCCGGTCTCTCTTGAGACTGTAGTATTTATTGCTCTAATTAGTTTCTGACTATTGTTTTATGAAACTAATACAACTGTAAAGGTCTTATTTATTTCTTACTCCCTGCCGTTTAAAAAACGGAAAAAGGAGACTGATGCAATGTGAGAGCACTATTCCCTATTGAACACTAATGTTAGGGCCACATTATGATCTATGTGCTAACGTTAACGCTCACCTGCGTGAGCATTAACGTTAGCCGCGGTGTGTACCGCATATTACAATCCAAACGCAAACAGGTTAAGTAACCCGTTTGCGTTTGGTACCTTGCACTTTTCAGCGTGAGGTTACTGTACTTTGCGCTCCCTATACTTAACATGGGTAGCGCAAAGTGAAATCAGCGTTAGTATTACAAAGTCCCAACGCTGATTAACGTCCGGCTCTGGTTAGCAGAAAGTTAACCAGAGCCAGGACTTGGTGTTAACGGATTTTGCTTCTGCAGAATCCGTTAACACCAGCCAAAAAAAATAATAAAATAAATCACATACTCACCTCCTGTTCCGCGGCTCCGACCGCCTACTCTGCCCCCCAGGAGCAGGGAATGACTGGGGGAAAACGTCCCCCCAGTCTCTCCCTGCGTATCACTACGCTGACTGGCCGGGTCTCGCGAGGCGAGATCCGCCAGGTCATCCGCCAGATACATAAACAAGAAAAGAAAAGTAAAACAAGGATTAGTTAGATTAAAAACAAAGGAAGGAAGGTATGTAGAAGAGGATAAAAGTCTCGCTGACTGCCTCAATGAATATTTTTGTTCAGTCTTTGCAGAAGAAAAGGAAGGAAAGGGACCTCAGTTAGGAGGAAACACTAATGAGACATTTACATATGAGTTTACAGAGGAGGAGGTTCTACAGCAGCTCTCTAAAGTAAAGACAAATAAGTCAATGGGGCCTGATGGGATCCACCCTAAATTATTAAAAGAGCTCAGTGGTGTAATAGCAAAACCGTTAACAGATTTATTTAACCAATCCTTGATAACGGGAGTCGTCCCAGAAGACTGGAAATTAGCAAATGTTGTGCCCATTTACAAGAAGGGTAGTAGGGAGGAATCGGGTAACTATAGGCCAGTTAGTCTTACGTCAGTAGTGGGGAAATTAATGGAAACCATGTTAAAGGAAAAGATTGTTGAGCATCTAAAAAGACATAGATTACAGGATCAGAAACAACATGGGTTTACCTCAGGGAGATCATGCCAAACTAATCTTATTGATTTTTTTGATTGGGTAACAAAAATAATAGAGACAGGTGGTGCAGTAGACATTGCTTATTTAGATTTCAGTAAGGCTTTTGATACTGTTCCGCATAGAAGGCTTATCAATAAATTGCAATCTTTGAGCTTGGATTCCAATATTGCTGAATGGATTAGGCAGTGGCTGAGTGAGAGGCAACAGAGGGTTGTGGTAAATGGAGTTTATTTCGGCGCAAGGTCTTGTTACCAGTGGGGTACCTCAGGGGTCAGTACTTGTACCCATTCTCTTTAATATTTTTATTAGTGATGTTGCAGAAGGTATTAATGGAAAAGTATGTATTTTTGCTGATGACACAAAGATTTGCAACAGGGTTGACGTTCCTGGAGGGATCAGCCAAATGACAAATGATTTAGGTAAACTAAAAAAATGGTCGGAGTTGTGGCAATTGAGTTTTAATGTGGATAAGTGCAAGATAATGCACCTGGGACGTAAAAACCCAAGGGCTGAATATAGAATATTTGATACAGTCCTAACCTCAACATCTGAGGAAAGGAATTTAGGGGTTATTATTTCAGAGGATCTAAGGGTAAGTAGTCAATGTAATAGAGCAGCAGGAAATGCTAGCAGAATGCTTGGTTGTGTAGGGAGAGGTATTAGCAGTAGGAAAAGGGAAGTGCTCATGCCACTGTACAGAGCACTGGTGAGACCTCACTTGGAGTACTGTGTGCAGTACTGGAGACCGTATCTCCAGAAGGATATAGACATCTTAGAGAGAGTTCAGAGAAAGGCTACTAAAATGGTGTACGGCTTGAAGGAGAAAAGTTACCAGGAAAGGCTTAATGATCTTAACATGTATAGCTTGGAAAAAAGACGAGACAGAGGAGATATGATAGAAACATTTAAATACGTAAAGGGAATCCACAAGGTAGAGGAAGGGAGTATATTTAAAAGAAAACAAAGTATCAAAACAAGAGGACATAGTCTTAGATTAGAGGGGCAAAGGTTTAAAAGTAACATCAGGAAGCATTATTTTACTGAGAGGGTGGTGGATACATGGAACAGCCTTCCAGTTGAAATGGTAGAGGCCAAAACAGTGATTGAATTTAAGCAGGCATGGGATAGGCATAAGGCTATCCTAAACAAAAGATAAATTCAGGTAAAGTATCCATGTAATTGGGCAGACTAGATGGGCCGAAAGGTTCTTATCTGCCGACATTTTTCTATGTTTCTATGTGAACGCTGGCGTCTGGCTCAATGGAGTCCAATGGACTCCAGCGAGTGGATGCTCGTGGCTGCGCTCAGCGCTGCCGCGAGCATCCCGGGGCATAGCTCCCGCTACCAATGCAGGCAGCATTTTTTGCGCCTGTATTGTAATCCCCCGTTAAAACGGGGGCGGTAGGAGGGAAAACTGCAGGTGCAGTTTTTTCTCTGTACCGACCCCGTTTTAACGCGGGGATTGTAATTTAGCCCTTAGTGTCTGGATATGTAAGCATTAATGCTAGGAAAGTGTATTAAACGCATGGCACCCATATCAGGGCCGGATTAACATAGAGGCAGATGGAGCAGCAGCTCCAGGCTCATGCCTCAGAATAGGCTCCAAGAAAGAATAACTATGTCTGCATTTGGACCCCTGTATCTCCAACTCCATAGTAACTACAGGGTCAGGTGAGGTATCACTGGAAAGTCCAGAGCATGACCTTTTCAATGATATCAAACATGACCAGGTTTTAAGTAAAATAATTAAATAATAAATATTTTATTTTTCTTTCCAACAGTAATATTTTTCACTTTTCAATTATAAAATAAACAATGATGCTGCACTAACCATCACATTTCTCATGTCACCAACAAGTGTGGAGGTGATGGGTGATATTACAATTAGGGATGAGCCGAACACCCCCGTGTTCGGTTCGCATTCGAACTCGAACAATTTCAAAAGTTCGAGTTTGAACTCGAACCGAACTCAATGCAAGTCAATGGGACTCAAAAGTTCGATTTTTAGAGTGCCCTCCAAGAGGGCATATATGCAAGATATTTGCCATAAAAGGTGTATGGGGGTCCTGGTAGTGCCCTGGGGGACAGGAAACAAGGAAAAAAAAAGACGTTTTTAAAGAAACAGTGAGTTTTCCATAAAATAAGGGTTAAAAATAAAAACGAAAAATTTCTTCAAATATCGTGCCTAGGAGGTCCCCATAACCTGCCCGTGAAGTGGCGGATTTGTAGGATGTATAGAAACATTGCCATCAGAGACCCACACACGACACCTAGCCACCCTTAAGGGGTTAAAATGCACAGGGACTGGCTACTATCCTGTTAGATGAGGGAATGTATTAGGCCCCGTTCACACTGTGCGATTTATCGCGCGGATTTTGCCACGACGTCGCAGCAAAATCCGCGCGACGTCGCACTGTGTAGCTTCTCCAATGCATTTCAATGGAGCTGTTCACATCTTGCCGCGCGACGTCACATGTTGCGCGTCACGGTAGCATGTCGCTGGTACATGACCCTTTTTTTGAGATTTGCTATCTGCGATTTTGCGATTTGCATTGGTGGTGCTTTGCAAAAATCGCACAAAACCGCGACGTCGCGTGACATCGTGCGACATTATCACACTATGTCTCGAACATGAAAATCGCTACTTTCAAATCGCAGAGTGTAAACGGGGCTTTATATGTATTAAAGCAAGGTATATATGACAATGGATAGTCAGAGACTCTAGGGACTCAGCTTGTACGCTTTATGATAGACATTTCTAACACAATAATAATTGTATTCTCACATAGGCCCTTCGGGAGAGGTACATGACATACAAATACTGGAATATTACGTTTAAATCTAAGGAGTGTAAAGAACGGAGTGGGACTTCAAACAGCCGGGTGTATAATCTCTTTCTTTATTCGTGGGAAAGCAGTCTAATCCATAATTAAGAAGTGACGTTTCGGCCATGACAGCCTTAATCATACTAAAGTGTACAAAGACTCCACTCCACTATATATACAAATTCAATTAAATCAATTGAATCCCCACACATGCAAGTCATTAATCAATTCATTAATCAATTCATATGGTAATTCCACTTCTATTCATGCTGTTTTTTTCGCTTCTAAGTACAGAATACCTTAAAGACATTTCAAAAACCACATATGCATGTGTGGGTAGAGGGGGATAACAACAAACAAATAAACAAAAAATAAAAATAAATATATATGTATATATAAACATTAAAACATATTAAACTTGCAGAAGAACGGACAGCGAAAAATATATGGAGTCCCCACATTAATGAGGAGATCCCATACCTCCAATCTATCTGAATCTATATCCGCAGATATTCTATCCAAAAGACCATAGACCGACATTAAGATACATAATTTATTAAACCAATAGCAGCAATGTAAATCAAACTCCCTATTTAGGCACCTAGTCCACAGCGTGTCCAATCTATGTATCCATCGTTTTTCTTTCTGTTTCAATAACCTACTCCATAGGACACTTCTTAGAATTCAAAACAAGCACAGTGTTTGTTCATACATGTGCAGGCCACACCCAGTCTGCAAGCAATGTATCAAATTCTAATTGCTAATTAGAAGCACATGTTATTTCCAAACACTAATTAAACACCTGTTGTTTACGCCGTTTGAGAGCACAGGTCATTTAGAGGTGAGAATCCTTGCACCTAGACGACATTAGGTAGTTTTTTAATTCAATATCTAATAAACCGTTGCTTATAATATTCTGCAGTAAAGAGTCTCTTTATTTCTAGATTTTTTTGTATTTTTTTAAGCATTTTTTATACTTTTTTCAAAAACAATTTCGAACTCGAACCGAACACGCCAAAAAGTTCGAAGTTCGCGAACTTTCGAACTGCCAATGTTCGTGTCGAACTCCGAACTGATCAAACCGAACAGCTCATCTCTAATCACAATCCATTGTTATGAATTTTTACATCAAAAACCTAAACCGCCGCATGGCAGCGAAGAGCACTGTGGGAAACTTTGGACTTGCATCACTAATCTTTACACCTCACAATTTCAAGTGAGGTGTCATTGGACAGGTCATAGTCTAGCCTTTGCATTAATACCAAACCTGACCGTGTAAAATCTAAACGAAAAGAAAACTATTTTCTATTTGTTTATTTTTAGTTCCAAAGCGATGGTATTGTCCATTTGTCACGTATAAGATGAGCAATACCACTGCCATTACTCGCCTTCTCATTTCCCACTCTGGAAGCAAGGTCAGTGTTTTATACATAGTTATATTATTCATAAAAAAAACATGTTCCAAAACACAAGGGAAATATTTCATTTTTTTTCCTTTTTTGGTTAAAATTGTAGATTTTCTCAGAAAAATGCAGTAACAGGTTCCCATTTCACATTTTTTAACAAGAATGCCCTATAGAACAGGGTTTTTCGACTCCAGTCCTCAGGACCCACTACAGGCCAGATTTTGCAGATCACCTTGGGGAAATGCAGACTGAATACTGCAATCACTGAGCAGCTAATTAGATCGCCTGTGCTGTGCTTCGGATATCCCACAAACCAGGCCTGTTAGTGGGTCCTGAGGATACGAGTTGAGAAACACTGCTATAGAATATATAACCACAAAGATTTGGATAAAATGGGAAAAAAAAAATTACACTCTATAGTATAAATGATTGAAATCTGAATGAATAATTAATCACACAGTATCTGCCTGGTTAGATATACCCGTATCTACACTATTAAATAACCTAAAATATGTTTTCATTTCACTAAATTACAAAAAAAGCCACCAAAATCTTCAGCTCAAGGCCCATAGAGATCTTAATCCGGGCCTGACCCATATTACATTCCTGATGCTATTCCAGTTAGCGTATAATTTTTTGCTCAAGCTTATTGTACTTGGTGCATCCTATACCCAACATGGGAAGCATAATCATTAGCGTTTCGATAAGTAAGGTTTAACAAAGTGCTAGCGCTAGTTACTACATGGACGCGCAAGGTAACATTTTTAGTGAGTCCTAAAAGCTGTTGCTAAATGATTCTGCAAGTGAAAAACCATTTGGCACCCCCTAAAACCCCCCAATAAATCCGATACTCACCTCTCATCACATGGCAAGAACGGTGGCCTCATCCGCAGCTTTTTGTTACTAGAAACAGAGTGAGACTCCGAGGTGCTGCGTGATCTCGAGGCCTGGAAGCGCAACCATCCATGGAGCCCTATGGACTCCAGGAGGTGATACTGCAGGCACAGATTTTCCCATTAGCATCCCCTAGTTAGCACAAGGAAGATAATAGGGCCCTGAGTGTTGTGTGAGTGTTTTAATGGTTACGTGTAAATCTCTATGATAAACAATGGAAGTTGGTGCTGGTGTAAGCAGTTTATGTATACCTGCACACATCTACACATACTGTATATATCATGATGCAGAAACTTGCTGATGATGTACTTTAAGCAAGTCAAATGCTAAATCTTAAAATTGCCACTAGGAAATAATCATATACAAACCTGTCATAAAAGTGCATAATATAAGCTTTGTTTTTCATTAGAAATTATTAACAAAATATAAAGAGTAAACAAGGTATGCAAATAAGGTATGACTACATATACTCACATTGAAGTAACCCATTATTTACTGACATTATTTACTAATGAGAATAAAATACATTTATAATACATTTTTAATGTATGGCACAAAAGGTGCTAAAGAAATTAAATAAAAATAAAACTTTAAATAAATTTTTTTAAAAAAATCATTCATACAAGTGTCACAACACACATCTAGAAACAATAGTCACTGAGATGACCTCTAACAAATGGTACAATGTTCAAAACACTTGGTAATGCCAAATACAAATTATAGAGAATGATTAAAGAATTGTACAAATGTGTTTTTTAAGGATATAAACAGGGGTCAAGTCCTGGGAAAAAAAGTGAGGGAACTCACCCACGAATTCCACAACCCCCATTACCTTAAGAAAATATATATATATATCACGAGTATAGCCGGACGAGCCGGTGATACCATTTTTATTGGGTTAACTTTACATTTAAAAGACAAACTTTCAAGAGTGTAAACTGGAAACTATACTGATCAGTGAAAGGTATCACTACGTACAGGTATACTCGTGATTGTGGCAACTGGACTAACGCATTTTATATATAACATATATATATCCAGGCACAGGCCCCCCAGAATAATATACACAGCCCTGTGCCCCCAGAATAACATACACAGCACTGAGCCCCCAGAATAACATACACAGCGCTGAGCCCCCAGAATAATATACACAGCGCTGAGCCCCCAGAATAACATACACAGCGCTGAGCCCCCAGAATAATATACACAGCGCTGAGCCCCCAGAATAACATACACAGCGCTGAGCCCCCAGAATAATATACACAGCACTGAGCCTCCAGAATAATATACACAGCACTGAGCCTCCAGAATAATATACACAACACTGAGCCCCCAGAATATACACAGCACTGAGCCCCCAGAATAATATACACAGCACTGAGCCCCAAGAATAATATACACAGCACTGAGCCCCCAAAATAATATACACAGCACTGAGCCTCCAGAATAATATACACAACACTGAGCCCCCAGAATAACATACACAGCACTGAGCCCCCAGAATAATATACACAGCACTGAGCCTCCAGGATAATATACACAGCACTGAGCCTCCAGGATAATATACACAGCACTGAACCCCAAGAATAATATGCACAGCACTGGTTATATGGATATATTTTCCCCAGTTCACATGGATATAATTGCCCCCAGCTCATATGGGTATATATTGCCCCAGCTCTCATGGATATAATTGCCCCAGCTCTCATGGATAATGCCCCCAGGTCTCATGGATATGCCCCAGGTCTCATGGATAATGCCCCAGGTCTCATGGATAATGCCCCAGGTCTCATGGATATTGCCCCCAGATCTCATGGATAATGCCCCAGGTCTCATGGATAATGCCCCAGCTCTCATGGATAGTGCCCCCAGCTCTCATGGATAATGCCCCCAGCTCTCATGGATAATGCCCCAACTCTCATGGATAATGCCCCCAGGTCTCATGGATATTACCCCCTGGTCTCATAGATACTGCCCCCAGGTCTCATGGATATTGCCCCCAGGTCTCATGGATATTACCCCCTGGTCTCATGGATACTGCCCCTTGGTCTCATGGATATTACCCCCTGGTCTCATGGATATTACCCCCTGGTCTCATGGATATTGCCCCCAGGTCTCATGGATATTACCCCCTGGTCTCATGGATATTGCCCCCAGGTCTCATGGATATTACCCCTGGTCTCATGGATACTGCCCCTGGTCTCATGGATACTGCCCCTGGTCTCATGGATATTACCCCTGGTCTCATGGATACTACCCCTGGTCTCATGGATACTGCCCCTGGTCTCATGGATACTGCCCCTGGTCTCATGGATAGTGCCCCTGGTCTCATGGATACTGCCCCTGGTCTCATGGATACTGCCCCTGGTTTCATGGATACTGCCGCTGGTCTCATGGATACTGCCCCTGGTCTCAAGGATACTGCTCCTGGTCTCATGGATACTGCCCCTGGTCTCATGGATACTGCCCCGGTCTCATGGATACTGCCCCTGGTCTCATGGATACTGCCCCGGTCTCATGGATACTGCCCCTGGTCTCATGGATACTGCCCCGGTCTCATGGATACTGCCCCTGGTCTCATGGATACTGCCCCTGGTCTCATGGATACTGCCGCTGGTCTCATGGATACTGCCCCTGGTCTCATGGATACTGCCCCGGTCTCATGGATACTGCCGCTGGTCTCATGGATACTGCCCCTGGTCTCATGGATACTGCCGCTGGTCTCATGGATACTGCCCCGGTCTCATGGATACTGCCCCTGGTCTCATGGATACTGCCGCTGGTCTCATGGATACTGCCCCGGTCTCATGGATACTGCCCCTGGTCTCATGGATACTGCCCCTGGTCTCATGGATACTGCCCCTGGTCTCATGGATACTGCCCCGGTCTCATGGATACTGCCCCTGGTCTCATGGATACTGCCCCGGTCTCATGGATACTGCCCCTGGTCTCATGGATACTGCCCCGGTCTCATGGATACTGCCCCTGGTCTCATGGATACTGCCGCTGGTCTCATGGATACTGCCCCTGGTCTCATGGATACTGCCGCTGGTCTCATGGATACTGCCCCTGGTCTCATGGATACTGCCGCTGGTCTCATGGATACTGCCCCGGTCTCATGGATACTGCCCCTGGTCTCATGGATACTGCCGCTGGTCTCATGGATACTGCCCCGGTCTCATGGATACTGCCCCTGGTCTCATGGATACTGCCCCGGTCTCATGGATACTGCCGCTGGTCTCATGGATACTGCCCTTGGTCTCATGGATAGTGCCGCTGGTCTCATGGATACTGCCCCTGGTCTCATGGATAGTGCCCCTGGTCTCATGGATACTGCCCCCAGCCCAGCTCACCTCTGCTGCTGCTGCCGCACATTGCCGGCGGCCACGTGTTTCCTGCTTCAGCGGCCGCTGACAGGAAGTGCAGCCGCTCGCCTGGGATCTATGAAACAGCCAGGCGAGCGGCTCCACTTCCGGTCACCGGCCGTTATAATAGGAAGCACGCGGCCGCCGGCAATGTGCGGTGGCCGCCTGCTAAAGCGTTCGGGCTCGGGCCACAGCGGGAACGCTGTGTTCCCGCAGCGTTCCCGCTGTGGGAGAAGTGCGGGAACGCCGTTCCCGCGTGTTCCCACGCGTTCCCGCTCGACTCGAGCCCTGGATATAAACTACAGTTGACCAAAGTGTGGTGAAATACAAACAACGGTAGACTGTAGTTGCAATGATGACTGAGAAGCAGGAAGCTAATTGGCCTGTCTTCATCCTATATCATGATAAACCACATTATCTTAGTGGGGCTAGAGGACCTGGGATGGGCTTAGACACAGGGGTCAAGCCCTTAACAAATAAGTCTGGGAACTCTGCAAGATTTCTGCCCCCCAATTAATGTTTCCCGTCTTGCACTTAACCCTCTGCACACACTCAAATTTGATATACAGTATTTTCTGGTGTATAAGACTACTTTTTATACTTAAAAACATCCCCCAAAAATTTGGGGTCGTCTTATACGTGGGATATACAATATAATATGACGAGTATAGCCCAAAACCTATTTTTTAACTGGAAAATTAGGGGGTCGTCTTATACACCAGGTCGTCTTATACTCCGGAAAATACGGTAAATATATATTTACATGTATAGGCATGGTTTTACGGAACAATATATAATAAATCACGTATTTACAAAAGGGATTATTCAGAGAGCACCGAAATGTCACCATGCACTTCGGGAATCAAATTAGCGGACCCTGCAGTGAATTCAGCATTCACGCAGGGTCCCCGAACTGCAGGGAAAAGCCGCTGCAAAACCGCTGCTTTAATAATAAAAAAAATGCAGAAAAACTGCCGAAATTAACGGATACGATACTTTCGGCAGGTCTGGTGGATTATTGGATTGTCCAATTCGATAAACCGGCGAAGCTATAAGATACGATAGTTCGGCGGTTTTCCAACTTTTTTTTAAAGCCGCAGAAATGATCGGATCCAATCAGATTTGACAAATTATCAGATTGGATCCGATCCAATAAACCGCCGCAAACCTGCCAATCCCTGTCCGTAAGGCTGGGGTCAGACCAGCGCATTTTTAACGTGCGTTCTGGCGCACTTAATCACGGCCGCACTAGCAGCAAATGACGGGCAATGACAGCCAATATACGAAGTACGGTCGCACGAAAGTCCGGCCGCGCAACGCAAGTGGAAAATGAACGCATTTTTTCGAGAACGCAGAACCGCTAGTACTGACGTACAGAGTGCGCTGCGCCCGCTAGCGGTGTGTGTGTGTGATTTGGAGACGTCAGACCCTACTCGTGTCCGGCCAACATAACGTCCAGACGCAAAAAGTTTCCTGGTTTGGATTCGTAAAACATCACGCACGAAAATGCGCATCGTATGACCGTTTTCGCATATTCTGTGAAAAAATACATCAATGCGTGGACGCACTTTTTTACGTTCGCGTGTAAAAATGCTTTCGTTTGACCCTAGCCTAAAAAGCAGATGATCTGCCGCACACAGCGATGACCAGCCACTGAATTTAGCGACAAGCTGTCGAACAGGGTAAAGAAATAATAAATAACACTATTGAAAGTGTCAAATTTGAAACTCTGTTTGCAAAAAAACTACTGGACGAAAACGTCTGGAATTAACATATAATGTCCTATGAATAATAATAAAAAGGTCTATTACAGAAAAAAGAATATCCACTATTTAAAAAAAATTGGGAAAACAATTTTTGCAAACAAATCCTGAAATAATGCCTAAATAATCTCTAAACAAAAAAAAGAGACTTTTTGCTGCAGATTAAAAGAATAAACGGTTTAATAGATATTGGATAAAACCAGCGCTTTTTTCAGCCGGTACTCCCCGAAACTGAGTACCGGCACTTACCAGCAGGAAATGTCACAATGGCTTACGGGGAGAAAACCTGGTAACTAGTAACATGCAGGGCTGCTGGGGTAGGGTGACCATTCGTCCCCGATTTCCAGGGACAGTCCCCGGATTGAGGAGACCGTCCCTGACAAATTATGTCCCCGGAATTTAAATTATGATTATTTATTCACTGCACTGCTGCAGTTCCTTGACTCTCCACTAGGAGTAGTGATGGCCGATCCATGAACGAATCGTTCTTTTGATCCGATCTGAACTGAGTGATTCAGCTCAGACTGAATAATCCATTTGTAACCGTTCAGTCTGTGAAGCATTAACTGCACGTGTAATCTGATACTAGAGTGAGTGAATGTCTTCTGCTGGCTCTGCTCTGTAATATGTTACAATGTAAACAGTACAATGACTGAAAGATCAAGTTCCAACAGTTCTTAATCTTAACAGCAGAGCAGTACACCCAAACTGGGATATAATCTGTGCCATGTGAGGTGCCCATTAACCCATGCTGGGATTAATCTGTGCCCTGTGAGCTGCCCATTTATGTTATTGCTATGGATTCTCTGATACGCTCACACACACCATACATTACTGGGAGTTTTATTACTGTGGATTCTGTGACACACTCACACACGCCACACATTACTGGGAGTTTTATTGGTGTGGATTCCGATACGCTTACACACACACACCACATTACTGTGAGTTTTATTGCTGTGGATTCTGTAATACGCTGACACACCACACATTGCTGGGAGTTTTATTGCTGTGGATTCTGTGATACGCTCACACACACCACACGTTGCTGAGAGTTTTATTGCTGTGGATTCTGTGATACGCTTACACACACACCACACATTACGGTGAGTTTTATGGCTGTGGAGCTCTGTGATACGCTCATACACACTCTACATTGTTGTGTGTTTTATTGCTCTGTAGCTCTGGGATACGCTCATACACACCGCACATTACTGCGAGTCTTATTGCTACATACCCCTGGGGTGTAGGGGATATATGGTTATGTATGTGAACGTATGGCTGTGTGTGTAAATGCATGTATTTGTCTTTAAACAGGCTGCTGTACATAAAATTCTGTGCCTGTGTCCTTGTTGCAGACCGGCGTTGCCCCCTTGCCCTGTATCCGAAAGGCGGGTATTGCTCCTAGAATCACCACATTATCTGTTGCCTGCGCAACACAAAGTAAAAATGACAGCGGGCGTCTTGGCAGCATCGTGAGCTACGCGCCTGGGTGCACTTAATATGAAAGAGGTAAATTATGGTTGAACAGGCGAATAACTGGAATTCTACTTTTTGTCTTTTTTTTTTTTTTTAATTCAAAATTTTATTTTGAAATAGGTCAGCAGTAAATCAAACATAAATACAAATAATGAGTGAGCGAAACAGGACAACTCAGGTGGGTAAAGTCAGAAAAACAAAAAAGCACTGTAGTCCAACAGTGGGGCATCAGGAAAAAGTAAAAGGGAGGGGAAGAATCAAAAAAATAAGGGGGAAAAGGTAAAGGACTGCCCATTAGGTTGTGGCATTCCTGGCTCACCCCGACACCCCTTAGGAGGCCGGGGGCCATGAGAGAGACCACAGGGCCGGGAGACCTGGGGCCAAGAGGACGGCCAGAGCCTAGGTTGCCACCCTAGCGGCTCGCCCAGGATACTACCCAGTGTCCCATTAAAGAAAAAAAAAAAGAAAAAAAAAAAAAAAAAAAAAAAAGGGGGGTAGTCCCGATGCTCCAGCAGACAATCAGCAAGTCCCAAATGTCAGCAAATAGGTCTGCATGTTCACTCGGACAAACACAGACAATTAAGGGGGGGTGGTAAAATCAAAGACCTCAGCAGAAAATCCTAAAACAAAAATGTCCTCAGGAAGAGTCTCAAGTGCTAAGGGAGGGGGGTGTAAGCAGGGCATGTCATCAGGTTGGGGGGTAAACACTCAGCTAATGGTGAGTGTGGGTTGTCAGCAGGTGGTGAAACACATCTGGGGGGGATTGGGGAAAAGGCCTTGCAGGGAAGGTGTCATCAGCCAGGGATCCGAAAGCGGCACCATCCGGTTCAGCCAGTGTCCAGGGAAAAATTAGGACACATGTTCCCCCTATGTCCAGCAGCCAAGAGCAGGGTCAGAACCAGGAAAGGTGACGAGGTGAGGCCGAGAGCAGGACCCTCGGTCTCCTCGAAGAAGCCTGGGGAAAGAAAAAACCTCCAATGGCTCCGGTTCCAGGTAACCCCTGCAGCTCCGGTCCCAGGACCATATGCCAGCTCCAAACCCCACCGCTTCCCGAACAGCGGCCAGGCCGGCATCGAGCAGGGAGAATCCTCTGATGCCTCGACATCCGCAGCACCCTCCAGACGTCTGCGATTCACCCGGGCAGCTTCAGCTGAGGGTCGGCAGGCAGTAGGCAAACAGGAGATCCCCTCCAGGGGCAGGATAAGCGCCCGTAGCACCACTGCCGGGGCGTCGCAGCTTGTTCTTCGTTCTCCATTCTCCGGCCGCAATACCTCTTCGCACCGCTCGGCCGAGCAGGCAAGTGTACCGCACCCATGGAGGGGGCCCGCATTCTCACTCCCGGAGGGAGCAGCCACATCCCGGGAGAGCCGCATCTCAGCAATGAGGTGCCGGATGTCCCCTCGTGAAAGCGGACGCTCCCCTTCCTCCATCAGCCACGCCAGACATCTATCCAGGCACTCCATCGCAGCTCCACTGCCCCAAGGGAAGGGGAATGCTGATCCCAGCAGGAAAAGGCTTCAAAAATGGCCACCCGGGGTAGGCCGCAAAAACACACCGGAGGCAATAAATCGTCCCAAACTGCTCCGAGAGGGCACGGGAGAGATCAGGCACGGGTCCACAGGTACCTCAGTGCATTCCCCACCTCACCAGGTACTGCAGCCGAAGGTAGGTCGCAAGGGTCAGCAAAAAAAATAGAACAATCCTTGTGGAGCTCAGCAAGATGCGACCATCCATATCGGCAGTCAGCTCCGCCCCCGAATTCTACTTTTTGAAGTGTTCCGAACTTGTAAAATTGCCTCTGTCCTTAAAGGGTTAATAAAGGAGTATTTATTAGGACACCAAAAATAGTCATAATAATCACAGTTTTTCCCTGGGCGTGAGACTACCCCCACCTATTTTTATAGAAAAAAAAGCACTGAATAAAACTGAGAATATTTTTAACATCGAAGCCTATGGGATTCACCTGATTAAACCTGCCGAATGAAACCACCGAAACTCAGGGCATTTTACTGATATTTCTTTGCTGTTCTCTGAATAGGTTAACCATTGCTTCTCTATGGGGATTTCACTGCCATCAAACAAGCATCATATTTTGCTGGCAGTTCGCCAAAATTTTAACTTCCGCTTTAGAGTAGCCGAATGGCTACGACATTGCACAGTACGGGGAAATTCACTGTTCGGTGCCATATTGGGGCCAGATCGGTGCTCTCTGAATATACCTGTGTGACTTTACAAGGAAACATGGTTAAACACAAAAGTGTATGGAACCCATGGAAACTCTGTTCCTTTCTGTAAAAATAGTGGATGAGCTGTGTTCCTACGCATTCCTGCTCGACCCCTGGTTAGACATGATAAATATACACCATTCTGGCACACTCACAAGTCATTTCTCGTCACTCACACACTCTAGTTGCCACCTGTATAATTTACATTGAAAGAAGAATATTTAAATTTTTTTACAGAGCCCTCTACTTGATCACCACCCCCAACATGAAAGTGATCAATCCCAACCCAGTACAGAAGGCCTTAGAAGTGAGGACAGTCTGGCTTAGATCTTTATGTCTCGATGTTACACCTACTAGTGGATGGGCTGTGCATCTGCTCTTGTTGCTGAGCGTCTCTTTGTTGACACAAGCCACACTGTGTGGATTTATTGAAGCAGCATGAACATTTTACTGATGCTGCCTAGAGTTGTGTCAGTTTACTGACACAACCTGTACCCCTTATTCTGGGGCCCCAACTAATCAGGCTTGTCCTGTGTTCAGTGCATCTATTGTCCCGAACTTGACAAGTATCTATGAAGATTCTGTTCTCTGCATTTAATAATACGGCCATTACAAAGACTGGTAACTGGTTCTTTAGGGTTTTGTTACTCTACCCTTTTCTATAGCTATTTACTATTCTGTAGATGATCTGTGTGTTGGCCTGAATTCCCACTGTGACATTCTGTGCAGAGTTTGTTATGAAGAACTGGAGAGGAAATAAGGACTGAGCACGACATACTGAATGTCTCTTCTGATGCTAATATCTGCTAGTGTGTAGAAAGACTCACAATAGTAAAAATAACTCAATTTTGCAACAAGGTGTTTATTGTAGTTTTAACCATGGCAGGGTAAGGTTAAGGGGATATTCAAAGAGAGCCGTATTGACCACCGAATCGCACCGTACGGTGCAATTTCGTGGCAATACGGCTATTCGGAAAGCTAGCAGTTCGCCGAATACTGGCCAATTGCCTGCGAAATACAGTGCAATTCGGCAGCAGCGAAATTCCCCATAGCGAAGTGATGGTTAAACAATTCGGAGAACTCCGAACAATAGGGAAAAGTTGATGAAATGCCCCGATTTTTTGTGTTTTTGTTCAACAGGTTTAAACAGGCGAATCTCATAGGTTTCAATGTAAAAAAAATCCCCATTTTTATAAATTTTTTATTCAACCTTTTTATTCTTTATATCATGTGAGTTCGGTGTTTTTTCGGCGGCGTTCGGTTTATCGGCGGCTTTCAGCGGTTTATTGGCTGTATTCGGCAGTTTTTCAGCTGCATTCGGCGGTTTATCAAATGCGTTCGGTGGGTTTACTGGTGTCGTTTGGCAGATCCATTGAGAGCACTTCAGCTCTCCGAAGTGCGCCTAATGGAAGAGCACTGAAATTTCAATGCTCTTTGAATAACCCCTTTAGTATTTTAAGAGAAATGGTGCTCTAGTTTATTTGGAGCTGTGATTTGCACATTACTACTCCAGTAGCGGGTTACTCATTCTATCACAAATGACATGCCAGTGATGACTATGATAATTAGTAGTATTCACTCCTGGCATTTAATAGTTCCACTAAGTTGTCAAAATCTATGATGTTGACAGCATTTTTTGACACAAGTTAAGCTCACATAATTTGTCAGCTAATAGTTCAAAATTTTTCTAGTGACACCTGGCCTAGACATCATTTGTAGATACTTGACATGCTGTCATTGGCATGATGATACGTTATAAACCAGTCGCCATTCCAGTAGGATACAGCGATAGGATGTGTTTTGCAGCATCAGTAGTCGATGTACCATTGCTAATGTTTAGAAGTCCTCAACAAGGGGTTCAGTGATTTCTCCATTGCAAATTCAAATTTCAAATTCCAGGAGATGCTTGTTTGCTGACCTTGCCTTTGACTCTCCCTTTTGTGATGCGATGCCGAGATATCTACTGGCACTAAGGCAACTAGCCTGGCGGATTGCCTCTGGTGCCTGACTCGCACAAGCAGTACACTACTCTGCACTTCAAGTTACGCTCCTGTAGTCCTGACATGGCAGCCAATTGGAGCAAGAAAACAGGGCAATAACATGAAGGTGTGAAGTGGACTGATATGAGTCTATTGGGGCTGATCTGGGGTCTGAGGGTACAGTTACAGTTACAAGCATTTATAGAGCGCCAACAGATTCCTTAGCGTTGTACAAGGGGAGACACAGAAAAAAGAATATACATACACGTTACACACCGAACAGTAGGAGGGAAGGACCCTGCTCGAGAGTTTACAATCTAAGAGGAGAGGGATGAGACGGTAGTTGAGGGTACCTGGAGTATGTGTAGTAACGGGGTGTATGTGGGCTGATTGGGAAGATGGAGCAAGAGATGTACAGTGAGAGAGCATGGAGTGCGCCAATAGGCTTCTCTAAAGTAATGTGTTTCCAGAGACTTCTTGAAGGACTGGAGAGACGGGGAGAGTCTAATGTTGGGGGAGAGGGAGTTGTTGGGGGGAGGGAGTTCCATAGAAAAGGGGCAGCTCGGGAGAAGTCCTGAAGGTGGGAGTTGGGGGAACGAGGAACTGATAGCATCAGATCATTGGCAGAGCAAAGTGGTTGGAAAGGGGTATACCTGCTAATAAGGGAGGAGATGTAGGCAGAGGCGCAGTTATGGAGAGCTTTGTACGTGAGCACCAGTATTTTGAAATGGATTCTAAAGGAAACCGGGAGCCAGTGTAGAGATTGACAAAGGGGTGAGGTGTGAGAGATGCTGGAGGTGAGGTGGATGAGTCTGGCACAGGCATTCATTATAGACTGCAGAGGGAGAATCTGGGATCTCTTAAGGCCAGCGAGAAAGAGGTTGCAGTAGTCAAGGCGGGAGATAATAAGAAGTTAGATGAGCATTTTAGTAGAGTCCTGATTATGAAAGGGACGGATGCGTGCAATGTTTTTTAGGTAGAAGTAGCAAGATTTGGTTAGTGACTGAATGTAATGAGAAAAGGATAGCTTGGAGTCCAAGAGGACCCCTGAGGCAGCAAGCCTGAGAAGAAGAAGTACTGGTGGCACCATTCACCTGAAGGGAGATGGCGCAGGGTACATGGTGCTTATCAAGGGTCTGTGGGAGTCTGATCTGTGAACTGAGGGTGCATGGGGGCTGTTCTGGGGGTTGATGGTGTACTGTTGCTGATCTGGGGTCTGCAGATTTGTGTTGAGGAGACCAGCAGGTTGGAAAATGTATGTGTGTGAATGTGTGTACCTGTTTGCATGCATCCATATTGCAAAAAGTGTGTCTGTATCATGGTACCTGTGTGTTAAAATGTAAGAGGACTGTATGAGGGTGTGTGTATCTGAAAGTGAGAATAATTGTGAGACTATCATGGATACTCAGGGAGCCAAAACACACAGGTCCCTTAGTGTTTCAGGTGTTGGATATATATTTATGGATATGTATTTATTTGCCTCTTTGCAGTCCAGTCTCAACTGTCAATTAATATTAAGTTAATATTATTTTATGTTCTTGAACTTTCATCACTTCTTTCATTTGTGACAAACTATCCTGTTAAAGTGCACCAATCATGCCCAAAACAACTTTAATTCATTTAAAAGTTTTCCCAAATCTGCCTTACATTGTATTAGCCAAATTGCCAACAGATGGACAGTTTTTCAAAAAAGTAAAGAAATCTTCCTGAGTTTCCCGATTGTTGTCAGTGTTGTGGGATGGCATATTTCCGTGGGGAGAGTTTTACGTACGGCTGCAGAGCAGAAGACACTCCCTCAGAGATGCCATCTCCCTGCTTTCAAAATAACTAGAGTGCATTTGCAGCTGCCTTTAGATAAGAAGTGGACTGCCCTCCCGCCCATTGAAGCTGTATCCTTGGTAAGGTTCAATTATTAACCCTTCCCTACAATGCTGTGATCCCACCTATGACTTTAGGCTAAATAAATATGTAAAGTTTTTGGGCCATATTACGTAGTTGGTGCTAACTTAACCAGAGCTGTTGTAAACTTCCCAGAGCCATTATAGCCTATGGAGGTTTTAAGTTTACAACAGCTATGGTTAAGTTAGCACCAACATTGTAATATAGCCCTTAGTGTCTGTATATATTTATGTTTATATATGTTTACGTGTTTTCACTGCAGCTAAGCAGAGGGATGGAGAAGAAACAAACAAAACCTGAAATGTGAGAGTTAAAATTAAATTTAACCTATGCTATCTGAACACCCCTTCCCCCACTTAGGGCTATATTACAAAGCTGTTGCTAACTTAACCGGAGCTGTTGTAAATTTAACAACCCCCATAGACTATATTGGCTCTGGTAAGTTTACAACAGCTCTGGTTAAGTTAGCACCAACTATGTAATCAGTGGCGTCGTAACGTGGGGGCAGGGGGTGCGGCCCGCACCAGGTGACACCCACCCTTAGGGTGACACCGTCACCCTAAGGACGAGTGTCTCACCCTCCGCCGCGTATTCGCTCCCTGCGAGCTGCCCGAAGCATGCAGCTTCGGCGCTCGCCTGGAGGAAACACGTCACCATCCAATCGTGGCTGGTCACGTGGCTCCCCCAGGCGAGCCCCCAAGCTGCGTGCCGCCGGACGCTCAGAGGGAGCGAACACGCGACGCAGGAGGAGGTGAGCTGAGACATATCCATGTGCTGCTGGGCCATTATTCATGAGCTGCTGGGGCATATCCATGAGCTGGGGCAAATCCATGAGCTGGGGCATATCCATGAGCTGGGGCAAATCTATGAGCTGGGGCATATCCATGAGCTGGGGCATATCCATGAGCTGGGGCAAATCCATAAGCTGGGGCAAATCCATGAGCTGGGGCATATCCATGAGTTGCTGGGGCAAATCCATGAGCTGGGGCATTATCCATGAGCTGGGGCATATCCATGAGCTGGGGCAAATCCATAAACTGGGGCAAATCCATGAGCTGGGGCATATACATGAGTTGCTGGGGCAAATCCATGAGTTGCTGGGGCAAATCCATGAGCTGGGGCATTATCCATGAGCTGGGAGCATATCCATGAGTTGCTGGGGCAAATCCATGAGCTGGGCCAAATCCATGAGCTGGGCCATAACCATGAGCTGGGGCATATCCATAAGCTGGGGCATATCCATGAGCGTCACTCCAGGCACTGCAGCTCCTGCCCCGGCACAAGCCAAACCGCGGGATTGGAGGCGACGATGCCCCCCATCAATGGGCAGCTCGCTACTGCCAGGAGACTTCACAGCTACATGCACTGTGGGGGGACAACCCCCGGGTTGCTCCGCAATCTCCCTCTCAGCAGCAAATTCGTCAGCGCCCAGCACTTCCTCACCGCACATCTCAGGAATCGCCTCTGCAAACTGGAGGACCGGCAATCGTCCAGTAACCGGAACTCCTGGGGCAGCGCAGGCCACCGCATCATCCGCCCCTGCCACAGAACTTTCCGCAGGTGAGCCCCCTGCAGGCTCACTCCCCGGGGCAGCCTCTGCTGCCCTACAGCGTTGCAGTATAGCCACCATCTGGTGTAAGCGGGCTCGATTCCTCTTTCTCCTCCTCCCCCAGGAACTCCAGACAAGCGTTCAGGCCCGAAATCACATCCATTCTCATCTCAGTAGGGGGAGGGGGAACGCCACGCCACAGGGCCTCAGTCGCTTCCACCACTGTGCCGATATCTGGAGCAGCTGAGAGATGGGGGCCCTCCATCCCTGCGACACGCATCAGTCACCCGCCTGGCAGTAATCTCTTCAGGGAGGCAAGGGGGCCGTGAGGCAGAGACCCGTCAGGGCTGCGAAGTAGGCCTCAAAATGGCCACTGGCCATGTGCTGCAGCTTATATCCAGGCAGCCCAAACTCACTTCCCAGCTCCGGAGGAGGGGGGCAACACAGGCTCCGGAGGTCACCTACGTGATGGCCAGCCGGTCTAGGAGCTCAAAGAAGGGCAAATAACGAGCAGGGTTGCCCAAAAAACCCCTCACAGCAAAGTCACAGACAGAGCTCCAGCCAAACGTGTCCTCTTCCCTTCACAGCCGGCCACGCCCCCCCATGACTAGATTTCTAACATATACTGAACATGAACTAGCTCAAAACATCCAGTATAATGAACCAGACAGTTCCTTTACTGCCAAAACGGCATGGCGGGTACCAGTTTAAATATATGGGGACTGATTAGGGGTGCCAGATTGGCCATGTTTTCCTGGACACACATATTCAATCTAATGGCCAGTGCATAAAAATATAACGCTGCATTATGTAGAACTCATGTGCTGCAGGTAAGAAATCAAGAAGGAATCTAAGGTGACCTGCTTTGAACAGATAACTGACTTCTTACCTGCAGTATATAAATTATACATACTGCAGGGCAGCATCTTCCCTATGACATAAAATATTTGTCCTGAAAAACAAGGCTGATCTGGTAAAGCTAGGTCTGATTCCAATCCAAGCTGTTAGCTTAACAGCTCAAGCCACTATTCCAAATGAGCCTTACGCACTGCTTGTGGCTCAGTATTAGCCGTCCCTTACTCCTATTCTTTGTGAATTGCCAGGCAAGCGATTTCAAACTTTTCACTTTAGCTGAACGAAAAATAGTGAGGATCCTATTCCAAAGTTGGTATTAACTTAACCAGAGCTGTTGTAAACTTACCAGAGCCATTATAGTCTATGGAGTAGTTGGGTCTTTTCTCTAGTGTGCGTTAAATGGGGATGCTAACAGGGAAAATATGTGCCTACAGGTTTCCCCGTGGCATCCCCATTTTAGTGCGACATTCTGGGGCAGGTACTACCTCGGCAACTTGCCCCGGAACGTGGTGCTAACCATCCGGATACTCGCGGCAGTGTTCCCGCGCCGCCCCAAATATCGCCTCCTGGAGCCACGGAGTGATCGAGGAGGGCTCCCAGCGACAAGAGGCGGATCGGGCACCATTCTCACCTCAGGATAAGAGGTGAGTATGGGATTTATTGAGGGGGGTTTTAGGAGGTGCTAAATGATTTTGCAAATGTAGAATCAGTTAGTACCAGCTTTTAGGTATAGCTAAAATTTTGGCTTGCACGGCCCTTGGCTAATTAGCGCTAGCACTTTGTACTACCTTACTTATCGAAACACTTATTAATGATTGCACTCCCATGTTAAGTATAGGATTAGCAAAGTACAGTAAGATAGCAGTAGCTAGTGCAATCAACGATACGCTAAGTGATTTCTTATGGGTTTAGCATCAGGGAGGTAATATGGGGGGGCTCATGCATTAAAATCACTTATACTGGCGGTAACGTTTACACATCCGAATGCTAATGTTACTGTTCATTAGGAAATAGAGCCTGTTAAGTTTACACCAACCTTGGAATAGGGCCCTGAGTTTTCAGCAGTTTGACAAATTTGGCTATATATTCCAAATTCAGCCAAAATATCCTGGTCTAGCAACTAACACTGAGGCAATGAGCTGCTATAAAGGAGATATGTGTGAGCATAGGCGTCTCCACAAGGGGGCAAGGGGGGCAATTGCCCCCTAGGTTGTCCTTTGCCCCCAATGTGCCCCCCCACCAGAAATCAGCATCCAACTTCCCAAACTTCTTCTGCCGGATCTCCTTCCCTGTGCATCGTATATGGATGATCTAGGTGTCACTAGAAAGGGCAGATTCTGCCCTTTTCAATGATATCCAGCATATTCAGTGTGAAGTAAAAGTCATAAAACATTAAATACAAACGTGCATGTAAGCTTAAACATTTTCACAGGGTTGAAATGTCTCAGCAGTGAAGTGGTTAATGCTCAGACTAAACATTACATTGTGTATTACGTTAGTTTTTGCCTTGGTTTAGTTGACTATAAAGGGTTAATGGGTAGGCTTCATCCCTCAGAGGATACATTTTATTTTTTCCTTGATTAATGGCATTTTTATTTATTTATAAAGGATTTTACCAGGAAGGATACATTGAGATTTCTCTTGTTTTCAAGTATGTCCTGGGTTCAAGAACATTGAAGTGTTACAGTTACAGAAATACAAAGTAATACAATGCAAGATATTAAAAAACAACACAAATATACAGATTAACAGAAAATAAATATGTAGGAAATAGTCATTATGTTACATGTTTACAGGTGCATTCTGTATTGAGGTATGTTAGTAAGGAGATCTTGAGTGACTTAAGACTGGGGGAAGATTTGATGGTGTCTGGGAGGTTATTCCATAATTGTGGTGCTCTGTAGGAAAATGAGGACCGAGCCACTGTCTCTTTGTATTGTGGTATTGCAAGTAAGGTGCTGGTCCTGGATCGGAGGTTATAGGATGAGGGAGCTGCTTGGGGAAGCAGTCTATTCAGGTAGGGTGGCAGCTTCCCAGAAATGCTCTTAAACGCCAAGCTGGAAAGGTGAAGGGTGCGTTTAGTCTCCAGCGATGGCCAGTTTAGCTCTTTTAACATGTCACAATGGTGGGTCATGTAGTTACATTGTAATGCAAAGCGGCAGAATGAGTTATACAATGTAGTAAGTTTCTGAAGGTGTGTTTGCGGGGCGGCTGCATACTACATCTCCGTAATCAATAGTAGGCTACATGCCTCAGTATATTCGTTTCATGTTTTCCCTTGATTAATGGCATTTTAGGAGTTATGGGGTAGGCTAAATGCCACAATGTTTATTATTTTTACTGTATTTCCCTGGGTTTATGGCATTTTAGGGGTTATTATGGAAGTAAGAATCTAAAGGGTCTAATCATCTTTAGATCCTCTGCTTTTCATCACATTTCGGGGAATTCATTTCGCCAAAAATATGGTGAATTCCCTATTTAGTGAATGGTCACTGTAATTTGCTAAAAATGGAGTCGCTGAAGCAGTTATCAGACATTCAGCGAAAACTGCCGAATTGCAGTAAATAAAATATTGAATTTAAGTATCAGGTTAGTACAACAAAAAGGCATCATTGCATCACATTACTCTGGGCTTTTGGAATCTTATTTATATATACTTATTTAGGGCACTATTACCTGGTGTGAGCTAACCCTTGCGTCGGCATGGTTTTGCATTAGCGCCAGGTTAATTGAATTTAGCGCCTGACCAAAAAGATCATTTGCCTCCCGCTACAAACGGGAAAAATCACTTAGCGCGTCGCTATTTGCAATTTGTAGCGCAAGCTTACTGTACTTTCCGCGTCCTTTATGGACGTGATTCTATCATAAGAGGTGTTGAGCTGGAGAGTAGTGGTTTGGTGAGATGTCTTCCTGGGGCTACTGCTCGTAGAGACAAGAGACGTATTCTCAATATTGTCAAACAAGCAAAGCAGCAAGGGGAAGTCTACGTTCTAGTCCATCTAGGGACAAATGACTTGGCTAGCAATGAGGTTTCTGAGATTAAGGAAGATTTTTGTGTTCTTGGAGGTGAAATACAGAAGATTGCGTCCACTGTGTCATTCTCTGAAGTTTTGCCTGTGCATAACATTCAGGATAGGCAGATGCGCAATAGGGAATTTAATTTGTGGCTTCGGGAATGGTGTCGGGAGCAAGGATTTGGCTTTGTGTCCCATGATAGCTCTAATTGGAGCAGAAAGGAACTGTATAAAAAAGATGGTTTGCATCTTACTCATAGGGGAACATATGTTCCCAGTGAGAAGTTCAAAGGATTCACAAAGAAATATTTAAACTAGGAGGGGGGGACTAAAGGGTAAAAACCATCTGCCGGGGGGGCGTGGCTGGCTACCATCGGGAGCGGACGTGTTTTGGTGGAGCTCCACACGTCTGCTACCCTTAGGGACCCACAGCTGACTAATTGGACGACGATTCCAACATTGGGGTGCCTGCGGGGCTAGCCACAGGAACTGAGCTTTCCGGGGTCCGATTGTCCCCCCCCTCGGACCAGAGACACGACTCCTGGAGCCTTCGTTTCCTGCGGCACACACTCTCCTGTCGGCCATCTTGGGGCCTAGGACAAGTCTCCAGACCTGTTTTCCTGCGATATCGCATCTAGGAGTACGGCTGCTGCGAGTTTGGAGATGGAGGGCCCCCATTACCCGGCTGTTGTAGCTGTCCCTGGAGCGACTAAGGGATCTGACTGGCGGAGACGGTGGTTTGCCCTTACCCCGTCAGGACTCTGGAGTCTGTTTGGGACGACCTTGAGGCCTGTCTGGATGCGGCGGAAGGTGAGGACGATGACAAGCCGCTTACACGTGGCACATGGCGCCGACTTATGGAGGTGTTGGGCGGACGACGAGCGGAGGCGCCGGATCAAGAGGACGCGGAGGCGGATCAGAAGCGGAGACGCCTGAGAGTGAAGGGGGTGCCGAGCAGCTACCGGCAGAGATTGAGGAGGTAGCAGAAGACCCTGTGCGGTTCCTTGTCACCCCACATAAGCTGAGACCGCGACGGTACCCTAGGAGGCAGTTGACCGGTGGGCGGCGGCGCTTACCTGGGGCCTCTGCGGTGGAGGAGTTAACCCGGAGGATTTCGGCCGGCTGCGCAGTATGGGAGAAGACACGGCAGGACACGACTGATCACGCGGCCTTTTCGCTGGATACGGGCTGAAGCGCTCTGTTTAGTCACTTATTTGCGCCGTTTTCCGTTGCAGATCTGGGCGATTTTCATCTGATGACCCCCATGCCGCTTTCTGCCATTTCTTATGCTGTGCCCCCCATTTTATTTTATTTTATTTTACCTTGTTATATGAGACACTTTGTTTATTATTGACGGACACTGAAATTTTTGTCCCCATTCACGTTTGATTTTTCCTGCAACACCTTTGCAATTCTTCCCTTATACCTTGCTGTGTTTCGAGACCTCGCCTGCTCTGCATCAACCTGTCTGCCCCACTGCTCCGGCAGTTTCGAGACACTGGCTGACAACAGGTCCGCATTTTTTCCCCATTTACTTATTTGACACCAAATTGATGTTCTCTCACTGTTGTTCTCCCCCCCCCCACTTAATTCAGAGACGTGTAGCGATGTGTTAAAGTTTACTGTGGCAGTACCCATTTTTGGCCACAAGATGGAGACAATCACGATTAAAGACCCTGGACACTCGAACTACATGTCCCGGCATGCTTTGCGAAGAAACAGGAAGTGGGTGGGTCTGTGGAGACGCTGTACATCCTGCACCTCGTGGAGAACAGGCAGAGCGCGCCAGGGAGCAGAGGAGAGTGGATGCACACACAGAGAAGGAGAGACCAAAAGATAGGCCGGAGCGCAGACAGAGTGGATTGGGCCTTAGGATTGGGTCACCAAGCCTTGCGGGAGACAGACATCACCATCTATATTATCCGAGTGCAGTGCTGAGGAGAGAAGACCCCTCGAGTAAGGAGTACCGCGGTCGATTGAAGCGGGGAGCAGGCGGTAAGCTGGCTGAGTCGCGGCTGACAGACAGAAGGCCAGACAACAGATCCGGTGGTCGGCGTCCCCAGTCAATATCGAGCGGAGAGACGTCCTGGGTCAGCGGAACCTCAAGCTTGCGCTGGATGGGTGAGAGGCCCCCAAGGCCGTATGTAAATAAGAGCGTACGCTGCTGTTTTCCTTCTAAAACCCACAGGGCCCCAACTGACTAGTCGAAGACATCGTTAAAGTAAACTCACTGGCCAGTTGAAAAGTACCCGGGTACCCTACACACACGAATACATACCACTTCACGTTCTGGGACTTAACCTGTGCAGGACTCAGTTTCCTTTTTCCAAATCCATACAAGGGGGCAAAGTTAAAGTTACATTCTGAACAATTTTTCCTTTTTTTGTTCCCGCTGCGCGTTTACCGTGATACGAGAACTGTGTATTTTATTGTGTCCCGCTACGGGGTTTTTTCCTCGAATTTCGTATCTTTTAATTTTCTGCTCGGTCGGGGTTTTTTTCCGAAAATACGAAGCCCTCGTGTTTTCGTTTCTTTTACCGCTACGCGTTTATCGTGTTACGAAAGTACTGTAAATCTTCCTGCATATACCGTGTCTCAAGAGCTGCAAACCTTTTAGTAAACCTTTTAACTTGTAAAACTTACAGCGTGTTGGAGTATATTTATTCCCTAGTGCGGGGAGACTGACCCGTGGTTCATTTTCAGCGGCTCCTCCGGGAGTGAGCGCTACACGTGGGGGCTCGTCCGGGATTCAGTCTCTGGAAAAACCGCATCTAAAGGGTTAAATATGGATCCAGACACTGCTGCCGAATGGTGTGGGGAGCACAGTAGTCAGTTAACATGTTGCATAGTCATGGATATTCCCGCAGACACTTGGGCCGAAGATCAGATTCGCCAGGCCGTGGCCACGCTAGCACCAGATCATCGGGGGTTAATTCTGGACATTAAGAAAAACCCAGATACCTCTCACACGCATGTTCTTCTCGAATGGAGAAAAGGTATTCCAGCATGTTTTCGGGGCGCGAGCGTGGAGCTGGAAGATGAGGTGGAAGTCCAACTAATTCAGCCAAGTGCGCCACGTGGTGAATCCGAAAGTGTTCCCGCGCCCAGTCCGTTGGCCATGATCGGGCCTGAATTTATCGTGGCTATTGGAGATTTGCTGGCTAAATGTCAGAAAACAAGCCCTCCTCACACTAATTTCGGTTATCGACGGTTAAGGAACTTTACAGGAAATGTACCAACTCCGGCGGGAGAAGAAACCTTTGAGGAATGGGTGGAACAGGCGATGCAGGCACTGGATGAGTGGGACGTCCCTGAGGCCCAGAAAAAGCAAAGGATCACCGAGAGTTTAAAGGGACCTGCGTCAGAAGCGGTGAGAAACCTAAAACTGAGTAGAAAAGATTGTACTGCTTTGGATTATCTGAACGTTCTTGAAGAAGTGTTTGGGCGAACAGAAAAGGCAGCGGAACTAGTATATCAGTACGAACACACCTATCAGAAGAGAGGTGAGAGAATGATTGATTACATGAGGCGCTTGGATAAGATTCTGCACCAAATACTCCTCAAGAAAGGGGCCAAACCGGCTGACGTAGATAAGATACGAATAAAGCAGATCCTGAGGGGCTCTCAACCGTTAGATCCGGTGATGATGCAGCTGAGAAGCAGAGCAGTTAATCAAGAGTTGAAGTACCTGGAACTGATCCGAGTTGTACGAGAGGAGGAGGCTCTGCTGGAAGAGAAATCCTTCAGGCGGGGAGAAAGGGCTTATGCACAACCTGCAAGATATAACGACGGTCTGCAGCCTGAAAACGACTCGTTAGACACCTATGGATCTGACCTGGATGAACAGGAGCAGTTAGTCGGTTTTAAATTCATCGAAAAGGCTGCCAAAGAATCGAACTCTTCCGAACGAAGCGAGTTGTTCAAGACTGTAAAGAAGGTACAGGAAGCTCAAACTGAACTGCAGCAAGCGCACGCTGAACTGTGCAGGGTGTTGATGAAGGTGACCGAGATGCAGGGGGAAATGCAAAAGTTCCTAACAGGTATGCAGACGACTGAAGTTGCCGTGGCGTCTGGTTCAAATCTCTTATTAGAACCTCAACAAGCAACTGTGTCTCCACTTTCGAGGAAGAGATGTTTCGGTTGTGGAGAAATGGGCCATTTCCGTGCGCAGTGTAAAGGCCGGAAGCCTGAGAGGGATAAAGTTGAGTGGCTGCTGAAAGCCCTAGAGGGACTGTTATCTACTCCACCAGCGGGAAACGCCAGAGGGCACCAGTAAAGGAGCAACCTAGGTGCCCAGAAGTTGAACCTCGCTCCAAGAACCAATTTAAAACTAAGAGGGCAAGAGGGCCCAAAGCCAAGCCAACTGCTGAGCCTGCCAGAATGGAAAGAGTCACTCCCTTAGCGTCCGGGTCTACGTCATGGGGAGGCAATGCACACCCAAAACCTGCACGGGCCAAGAAAAAGGCCAGGGTCCAGCAAACTGGGTCTAAGCGTCCGGATACCTCCACCAAGTTTCCTGACCAGCTGATAGGTCCTTCTCCGATTGTGCCAATCCAAGTGGAGGGAGTCTACACCAAAGCTCTGTTAGATTCAGGGGCTCAAGTGACTTTGATTTATAAAGACTTCTATGAGAAACACTTAAAGCACATTCCTCTGCAAGAATTGAAGGATTTGGAAATATGGGGTATCGGCACTGAGAAACTCCCTTATGACGGGTATCTGCAAGTAAGGTTGGAGATCGGATCTGAAGTCATCGGACAGTCCGGAGGCTGTGACGCCTTGGCCATTGTGTGCCCCCGACCCTCGGGTGCGAACAGAAGCTCTCTGATAGTGGGGACAAATACGGACCTAGTGCGGCGTCTCCTGACCCCCATCGTAGTGGAAGAAGGGTCAACTCAAGGAGTGCACCCCATGTTACGACCGGTCTATCAGAGGATGGTTGAAGAACGGAAAGCACCTGCTGAGGTGGGAAGACTGTGGAGACTGGGTGGGACAGAGAAGGTTCTGCAAGCAGGAGAAGTAGCGAGCTTCCGGGTTTCAGTCAAGTTGAACGGATCGCAACCAGGTCCCTATGTGGTGCTGGGAACCGATGTCAGTCATGGGAGTGAAACCGGAGTCGAAGTAATTCCTGAAATAATCTCCACAAAAGCCTGAAGAGAACACGAGGAAGAGTCTCGGTCAGTGTGTGCAATGTGACAGATTCTCCAGTAGTCCTTAAAGCACGAATGCCTATCGGGCAAGTAGAGTCTGCTACACCCCTCTCCACCGATTTAGGAGGGGGAGTGGATAAAGAGATTCCAGATGAAAGATTCTACCCTAAAGACGCCCCCATTTCACCTGAGTGGAAGAAACGTCTTCAGTCTCAAGTTCTAAAGTGGAAAGAATTATTCTCGAAAGATGAGTTCGATGTGGGCCTGGCTAAGAGTACGGAACACCGCATTCGGTTGCAAGAAGACAAGCCGTTTCGTGAAAGGTCAAGGCGAGTTCCGCTGGGAGACTTGGATGATCTGCGAGAACAGCTAAATGAGTTGCAGAGAACCAATGTGATTCAAGAGTCCAGGAGCCCATATGCATCTCCAATAGTGCTGGTCAGGAAGAAGAATGGTTCTGTCCGCTTGTGCATAGACTATCGCACCCTGAACCGAAGAACCATCCCCGACCAATACGCCACTCCTCGGATTGAAGATGCCTTACAGTGTTTGTCTGGAGCAAAGTGGTTCAGTGTATTAGACCTGCGAAGCGGATATCATCAGATACCGATGCACCCTGAAGACAAAGAGAAAACTGCGTTCATTTGTCCACTGGGGTTCTTTGAGTTCAATAGAATGCCTCAAGGTCTGACGGGAGCTCCAGCCACGTTTCAACGGTTGATGGAGAAGACAGTCGGGGATATGAATCTAATCGAAGTGTTAGTGTACCTGGATGACATAATTGTGTTCGGGAAGACTCTGGAAGAGCATGAGCAACGTTTGGAGAAGGTCTTGAAGAGGCTCCATGAAGAGGGGTTGAAATTGTCTCTGGAGAAATGCCAGTTCTGTTTACCGTCAGTCACATATCTGGGACACGTGGTCTCGGCAGAAGGTGTTTCGACAGATCCTCGAAAGTTGGAGGCCGTAGCTTCTTGGCCTAGACCTCGAAACGTCACTGAACTTAGATCTTTCTTGGGATTCTGCTCATACTATCGAAGATTTGTGGGAGGATTCGCAAAGATAGCTCAGCCGCTGAACAAACTCCTACAGAAAGAAACCACCGAAGAAGGCTGTAAGGTCTCTGACCGAAACCCCTCCGCTCCAGGACCAAGGAAAGCTAAAGAGTCCATACAAGGTGAATGGACTAGTCAATGTGAAGGTGCGTTTGTGAAGCTGAAAGAGAATCTAACCCGAGCTCCTGTTCTGGCCTACGCGGACCCTCACAAGCCGTATGAACTACATGTGGATGCCAGCCGAGAAGGTCTGGGAGGAGTCCTATATCAGGAGTATGATGGATTGCTGAGGCCTGTGGCGTACGTGAGCCGGAGCCTTGCGCCTTCTGAGAAGAACTATCCTACTCACAAACTGGAGTTCCTAGCCTTGAAGTGGGCAGTGGTGGACAAGTTGAAAGACTATCTGTATGGAGCTGAGTTCGTGATCAAGACGGATAATAATCCTCTCACCTATATCCTTACTACTGCGAAACTGGACGCAACGGGACATCGGTGGTTGGCCGCTCTGTCAGGGTTTCGGTTCAGCCTGAAGTATCGCCCTGGGGTGAACAATCGAGATGCTGATGCTTTATCAAGAAGACCCTACACTACAGAATGGACTCAGGTGACTCCAGACGGGGTGCAAGCTTTGTGTCAAGGAACAGAACGCCGGGTCAAGGGAGGAGTTGAAGCGGAGGCCATAGGAGTCATGGCCGCGGCTGTTCCTGAGTTCTACTGTAACCCTACGCAATTGAGGGATGAAAATCTACCTACCTTTTCCAAGCAGGACCTGAAAGCGGATCAAGCTAGAGACCCTTTGATTGCATTGACCATAAAGGCCCTGACTGCAAACCAGCGAGAGATTCTGTTAACCAATTCCCCGGATGGAGCCAGATTGGTTTACAAAGAGTGGGAGCGGTTGAAGATGTTGGATGGGGTGGTCTACCGAAGGGGCCCCTCGACCAATTCCGAAGAGATTCAACAGTTATTTCTCCCCACTAAACACAGGGAGAGTGTGTTGCGATCATTACATGATGAGCATGGACATTTGGGTGCTGAGAGAACTTTTAAGTTGGTGCGAGATAGGTTTTATTGGCCTTGCATGAGGGCTGAAGTTGAGAGTTATTGCCATTCCTGTCTGAGGTGCATTCAGAGGAAAACTCTACCAACCCGAGCTGCTCCAATGAGCCATCTACAGAGTCAGGGACCCATGGATTTGGTGTGCATTGACTTCCTGTGCTTAGAGCCGGATGCTAGTGGGCAAGGGAACATTCTGATAGTGACTGATCATTTCACCCGTTATGCCCAAGCTTTTTCTACAAAAGACCAACGCGCTCCGACAGTGGCGAAGGTGCTGATGGAAAAGTTCTTTGTTCATTACGGCCTGCCAAGAAGAATACACTCTGATCAGGGAAGAGACTTTGAAAGTAGATTGGTCGGGCAATTGCTGGAGTTGTTGGGAATTCAAAAGACTCGAACTACGCCATACCACCCTCAGGGTGATGCTCAGCCTGAAAGGTTTAATCGCACGCTGCTAAACATGCTGGGGACCTTGTCTAATGTAGAGAAGCAGAGTTGGAGTCGTCATATAGCTACTCTGGTGCATGCATATAACAGTACGGAGAGTGATGCAACAGGATATTCACCGTACCGTCTTATGTTCGGAAGAGAAGCTCGACTGCCGGTTGATTTGGCATTTGGGTTATCTCTAGACCAGACGTCGGTAGCTTCTCATAGAAACTACGTGGATAGACTTCGGAAGAATCTGGCTTCTGCGTTTGAACAGGCCCGTTTGACTTCAGGTAACAGGGAGCAAAGGAACAAGAAGAACTATGATTTGAAGGTTCGAATACAGGATCTACAACCCGGTGATAGGGTTCTGTTGAAGAATTTGGGTGCTGCTGCGAGACACAAGCTGGCGGATAGATGGAGTTCTCAGGTTTACATTGTTTGCAAACAACTGCCAGGTCTGCCGGTGTATCAGATTCGCCCTGATGGAAAGGCTGGTCCCCTCAAGAATTGGCACCGAAATCACTTGTTACCTTTGAGAGAGGCTGTGAGGATACCAGTGGAAAACGAACTTCCTCCGGCGAATCCGCATGCTCCACGTGTCCCTCCTGTTACTCGGTCTCAACAGACTCGGGTTGTTGGAGAGAGCGAAAGAGACAGCGACGAAGAGAGTTTCTGTTTAGATTGGATACGCTCGCCAGAACCTGAAGAGGTTGTCCCAGTTCCTTGTCAATGGGAAAGTAACTTGAGGGCTGAAGCTCCTGAATTTCAGTGGGAATTCCCCGAAAATATGGAACTCCCTGAAACCCTTGAACTTCCGTTAAGGGTCCCGGATACTGTTAGAGACCCTGTAGCTCCTGAAGACGAGCCTTACGACTATAGTTCTATGCCTTCCCTGGAGGGATCGTACTCGGAGGAAGTGTCTGCTCCAGTGGCCGACATAAGGACTGAGCCTATACCTATAGTACTTCCACCTGAAGAGGAACGGAAGGAGCCTGAACAAAAACGCTCTATTCGACCGCCCCAGCGACTTACTTATGACTCACCAGGACATAGCACTGAAGAGGCCATCACCACTGTGCAGAGATTGCCCGAAGTGTCTGCTATGTTAGCTGAGGTAGCCCAGAACATGAGTCAGCTTGAGAAAGTGTTTCTAACCCACTGCATGTATGCTGCTGAACCTGTATATGCTGTATAAACTGTGTGCATATTGTAAAAGGATAATGTAACTGTTGTACCTCCTTGGAGAGACCCAAGAGTTCTAGGAGGGGGAGAGTGTAGCGATGTGTTAAAGTTTACTGTGGCAGTACCCATTTTTGGCCACAAGATGGAGACAATCACGATTAAAGACCCTGGACACTCGAACTACATGTCCCGGCATGCTTTGCGAAGAAACAGGAAGTGGGTGGGTTTGTGGAGACGCTGTACATCCTGCACCTCGTGGAGAACAGGCAGAGCGCGCCAGGGAGCAGAGGAGAGCGGATGCACACACAGAGAAGGAGAGACCAAAAGATAGGCCGGAGCGCAGACAGAGTGGATTGGGCCTTAGGATTGGGTCACCCAGCCTTGCGGGAGACAGACATCACCATCTATATTATCCGAGTGCAGTGCTGAGGAGAGAAGACCCCTCGAGTAAGGAGTACCGCGGTCGATTGAAGCGGGGAGCAGGCGGTAAGCTGGCTGAGTCGCGGCTGACAGACAGAAGGCCAGACAACAGATCCGGTGGTCGGCGTCCCCAGTCAATATCGAGCGGAGAGACGTCCTGGGTCAGCGGAACCTCAAGCTTGCGCTGGATGGGTGAGAGGCCCCCAAGGCCGTATGTAAATAAGAGCGTACGCTGCTGTTTTCCTTCTAAAACCCACAGGGCCCCAACTGACTAGTCGAAGACATCGTTAAAGTAAACTCACTGGCCAGTTGAAAAGTACCCGGGTACCCTACACACACGAATACATACCACTTCACGTTCTGGGACTTAACCTGTGCAGGACTCAGTTTCCTTTTTCCAAATCCATACAAGGGGGCAAAGTTAAAGTTACATTCTGAACAATTTTTCCTTTTTTTGTTCCCGCTGCGCGTTTACCGTGATACGAGAACTGTGTATTTTATTGTGTCCCGCTACGCGGTTTTTTCCTCGAATTTCGTATCTTTTAATTTTCTGCTCGTCTCGGGTTTTTTTCCGAAAATACGAAGCCCTCGTGTTTTCGTTTCTTTTACCGCTACGCGTTTATCGTGTTACGAAAGTACTGTAAATCTTCCTGCATATACCGTGTCTCAAGAGCTGCAAACCTTTTAGTAAACCTTTTAACTTGTAAAACTTACAGCGTGTTGGAGTATATTTATTCCCTAGTGCGGGGAGACTGACCCGTGGTTCATTTTCAGCGGCTCCTCCGGGAGTGAGCGCTACAGACGCTCAGACTTTATTTTTATTCTTTTTTCCCGAGACATTACCCCGGCTGGGGACATATATGAGACTTCTGGTTTTATTATCTGAAGTATTTTATGATGTCTTTTGTTATACCCCTCTTCCGTTTTGGACAATTTGCTGATTTTCCATTTCTAACTATGCTAAGTAATCGCTGTTTAACCTTTTTCTTCATATTCGAGCAGTTTAAGATGATCTTTGTGATATTTCTCTTATTTTCTCTATTCTAACTTTGAAGTCTCTATATACTTATTCTAAGCTACAAAGTATGCCCTGTGCGGCCATTCTATTTACAGATGACTAGCTTTGCCCTGCGAGGCCATTTTCTTTATGATTGTTTTGATGACTGTTTCAAAATAAAAAAACTTTTAAATTAAATAAAGTTTGCTTATAACATAAAAAAAAAAAAAAAACAACAATCTGCCTGATTGTCCCCCAAAACTAAATCAGAGGGTGCAAGCAACATGCGGGGAAAAAAATGACAAGCTCAGAGTCGTGTCTATAAATGCTCGCAATGAACTGGAGGCAATGATGGCAGCTGAAAAAGTAGATTTAGTGGTGGTTACTGAGACATGGTTCAGTGAGAAAATTAACTGGGACATAACAATACCGGGGTACTCTTTATATAGAAAAGACAGAGAAGGTAGGAAAGGAGGAGGAGTGGCCCTGTATGTGAAAAATAACATAAAAACGAACCAAATAAAAGTGAGCGAGGTGAACATAGAGTCAGTTTGGGTTACGCTAACACTTGGCAATCATACAGTAGCTCGTGTAGGTGTGATCTATAGACCCCCTGGACAAGTAGAAGCGCTAGATAATCTGCTGCTTGAGGAAATAGCCAAAATGGCAATGAAGGGGGAAGTTATTATCATGGGGGACTTTAATCTTCCTGATGTGAACTGGAAAACCAAAATAGCTGGGTGCACCAGGAGTACAAATATTCTAAACTCCCTACTGGGATTATCTCTAACACAAGTAGTTGAGGAGCCGACCCGTAAAGAGGCCATATTGGATTTAATACTCACAAATGGAGGTTTGGTATCGGACGTTGTTGTAGGTGAAAATTTGGGATCTAGTCATCACCAGTCAGTATGGTTTAATATAGGAACAGGGATGGAGCCGCACCACACAAAAACAAAAGTTTTAGACTTTAAAAAAACAGCTTTTTCTAAAATTAGATTTTGTGTGAAGGAGTCATTATCAGACTGGAGGAGTTTAAAGGGAATCCAGGAGAAATGGAATTATTTAAAGGAAGCATTATTGAAGGCCACAGGCAATTGCATTCGGCTTGTTAGCAAAAACAAAAAAGGGAAGAAACCACTGTGGTACTCTGCAGAAGTGGCCAAAATAGTGAAGAACAAAAAGACAGCATTCAATAATTATAAAACAACTCAGAGTGAAGAAGATAGGCAAACCTATAAGATTAGGCAGAAAGAGGCAAAGAAATTTATAAGAGCTTCCAAAGCACACGCAGAAGAGAAAATAGCTCAGTCAGTAAAAAAGGGGGACAAAACATTTTTTAGATACATAAACGAGAAAAGAAAAGTAAAACAAGGATTAGTTAGATTAAAAACAAAGGAAGGAAGGTATGTAGAAGAGGGTAAAAGTCTCGCTGACTGCCTCAATGAATATTTTTGTTCAGTCTTTGCAGATGAAAAGGAAGGAAAGGGACCTCAGTTAGGAGGAAACACTAACGAGACATTTACGTATCAGTTTACAGAGGAGGAGGTTCTACAGCAGCTGTCTAAAGTAAAGACAAATAAGTCAATGGGGCCTGATGGGATCCACCCTAAATTATTACAAGAGCTCAGTGATGTAATAGCAAAACTGTTAACAGATTTATTTAACCAATCCTTGCTAACGGGAGTCGTCCCAGAAGACTGGAAATTAGCAAATGTTGTGCCCATTTACAAGAAGGGTAGTAGGGAGGAATCGGGGAACTATAGGCCAGTTAGTCTTACGTCAGTAGTGGGGAAATTAATGGAAACCATGTTAAAGGAAAGGATTGTTGACCATCTAAAAACACATAGATTACAGGATCAGAAACAACATGGGTTTACCTCAGGGAGATCATGCCAAACTAATCTTATTGATTTTTTTGATTGGGTAACAAAAATAATAGACACAGGTGGTGCAGTAGACATTGCTTATTTAGATTTCAGTAAGGCTTTGATACTGTTCCGCATAGAAGGCTTATCAATAAATTGCAATCTTTGAGCTTGGATTCCAATATTGTTGAATGGATTAGGCAGTGGCCGAGTGACAGGCAACAGAGGGTTGTGGTAAATGGAGTTTATTCGGCGCAAGGTCTTGTTACCAGTGGGGTACCTCAGGGGTCAGTACTTGGACCCATTCTCTTTAATATTTTTATTAGTGATATTGCAGAAGGTATTAATGGAAAAGTATGTCTTTTTGCTGATGACACAAAGATTTGCAACAGGGTTGACGTTCCTGGAGGGATCAGCCAAATGACAAATGATTTAGGTAAACTAAAAAAATGGTCGGAGCTGTGGCAATTGAGTTTTAACGTGGATAAGTGCAAGATAATGCACCTGGGACGTAAAAACCCAAGGGCTGAATATAGAATATTTGATACAGTCCTAACCTCAACTTCTGAGGAAAGAGATTTAGGGGTTATTATTTCAGAGGATCTAAGGGTAAGTAGTCAATGTAATAGAGCAGCAGGAAATGCTAGCAGAATGCTTGGTTGTGTAGGGAGAGGTATTAGCAGTAGGAAAAGGGAAGTGCTCATGCCACTGTACAGAGCACTGGTGAGACCTCACTTGGAGTACTGTCTGCAGTACTGGAGACCGTATCTCCAGAAGGATATAGACATCTTAGAGAGAGTTCAGAGAAGGGCTACTAAAATGGCTTGAAGGAGAAAAGTTACCAGGAAAGGCTTAATGATCTTAACATGTACAGCTTGGAAAAAATATGAGACAGAGGAGATATGATAGAAACATTTAAATACGTAAAGGGAATCCACAAGGTATAGGAAGGGAGTATATTTAAACGGAAACAAAGTAGCAAAACAAGAGGACATAGTCTTAGATTAGAGGGGCAAAGGTTTAAAAGTAACATCAGGAAGCATTTTTTTACTGAGAGGATGGTGGATACATGGAACAGCCTTCCAGTTGAAGTGGTAGAGGCCAAAACAGTAATTGAATTTAAGCAAGCATGGGATGGGCATAAGGCTATCCTAAACAAAAGATAAATCCAGGTTAAGTATCCATGTAATTGGGCAGACTAGATGGGCCGAAAGGTTCTTATCTGCCAACATTTTTCTATGTTTCTATGTTTCTTTACTTGACACGGGGAGCGCTAGAGATCTCTAGCACTTTTGTAGCTAACAGATCACTTGGTGAAAGCGCAAATTTTTTGAGGGGCGCTAATTGCAACATTTTACCTACTGTTCAACCATGGTGCTAACTCCAAAAAACCAGATCCTTGCCTAAAATTAATAGGCAATTGATTGGAATGCAGCACAGGAGTTCTCTTGGCCCCATACACCATAGTAATGGATCTGGTCAGCAATGTCGGTGCTGTTGCAGTAGGCTCTATTATGATATAGATGTATCCTTTATCCACATATATCCTAATTTTAAACATTTTATGCTGGGGGTTGTTCATAGTATGTAAGCAGTTGAGTATTATGGTTAGGACCATGTTTAAAAGTATACGTCAATAAGTCCTGAAACATGTATTATTTATATGCTGCAACAGGGAAATTATTGTTGCTCACCTGGCCTTCCTTTTGGATCTATTAAATGCAGTGTAATGATTCTACATGCTGTTGGGTGGCATTTATCATGCAATGCCCATCAGCCTTAATTAATATATGTTTGCATATAAACATGGATATTACGGCCACCTTGGAGGATTTTAATAATGCAGGGGTGTGAGGTTATTCACTAGATGTGTTCATATTCAAGCTTGTGAGGACGGGGGATAGGTATGGCCCGGCACTCTGCACTGGAAAAAAAACAGTTCTATCCCATACACAACCGCATTAGCACTGGGTCTTAGCGTTTCCCTAGCGTGCGCCAAACGACCTTCTACACGGACTACCGCGGACAAGGTGTCCTGTTAGTAGGTCATCAGTCACTAAGTTTTAACGACTCACGTAAAATTTTTCCTTCAGCGATGGTGTTTTAGCTCACATGAGGTGATAGTTTTATTCAGTGGTATGATTTAGTGGTGAAAATTATTAGTGCCCCCCCTCAGTTTTGACTGCGGTATCTTGAGGGGTGGGAATTTTCCATACAGTATTATTATTTCTAATAAGTCCTTCAAAGCTTTTGAGGTCAGAAATGAGGACTTTAAAATGAAGCAACTTTTATTTACTCTTCTACAACCAGGGGGTATTATTGCAAAGGCCAGCTAGGCCTGGGCCCAGGGTGCTAGCATTTGGTTTAATACTTGCTGAGTGAGAGGAAGGGCAATTACAGCCACAAACTTCCCTCAGTTCTTTTTCTTCTATTTACTTTTTCGCTTATTATTAGAGGTTTGACATATTCAGGGTGTGTGGGTGTATAACAGAGCTGCAAAGCTACAAAACTCCCAGCAATCAATCTCTAACCTAAATAAATGCGGTTAGAAAATCACTTGCAGGGTTATTCAGAGAGTGGTGAAACTCTGGAGAACCTTTGGAGAAGTAAAAATTCTAGGTCAAAATAGCCGATCTGGAAAGTGAGATAAATGGGAGAATTTTTCTGGTCTGGCCATTTTAACCTAGCATTTTCAGTTCTCCAGTCGTTCTCCTGCTTTTCACCTCTCTCTGAATAACCCTGCTAGAATTTTCACTTCTCCAGTCATTCTCCTGCTTTTCACCTCTCTCTGAATAACCCTGCTAGAATTTTCACTTCTCCAGTCATTCTCCTGCTTTTCACCTCTCTCTGAATAACCTTGATAGTGTAAATAAGATGCTTTGCTTTTGTCCAAAATCATACTTTTATTGAGATAAATAGCCCTAGTAGTAAATCTGAGATATTTGTCTCTGCAGCAGCAAACCCAAATACCCCTGATACATACAGAATAACTAGGGGAGGGGGTCCCTGGCTGAGGAGCCTCTATCTAGGAGCACAGCAGAACACTGGCAAAGGGGCTTATTGACTAAACAATGCGTTGTGTGAGGGGGGGCAGCAACATGCATGCCATACAATCTAATATTCAGCTTCTTTTTTCCAGCTTGGCTTGTTTTAACCATTTTACTTTGCTCTCTTTTTTCCCTGCACTGTGGGTTTGCCATTCAGCAGCCCTCTCTGTTTAGTGTATGGCCGCCTCCCCCTCCCTTAATGAGTGGTTTTTGGTCGGGGAGATCCCTCTTCCTGGATGGTACAAAGATCAGGGAGTCCTCAGGCACTCCGGGGCTGTGTTTGGGGGAGAGGCCAGGCTCTCCTAGAGGGTGTGATCTGACTGGAGTCCCTCCAGCTTCCCTCTGACTCAAACCTGCTTTTAATCTCCCCCTCTCTGTGCTTGAAGTGCAGGCACCATTGTCACACTGTGAAAGTTTCACTTCCTGGCTGGGCTCTGCTGCAGAACGTGTTAGCAATAGCCGCCCACTTGTTTCTCTCCGGGTGGCTCTTTGTAAGGCTGTCTGATTGATTATAACGTCCTGGGTGGAGGCTGAGAAGTAGAAGGCGGCAGCAGCAGATCGAGGGAGTGGAGGCAACTGGCCATCTGAAGCAGGTAATGACTACCTTTTATTGGGGGGTGGGGGGCTTCAAATCCACTCTGTCCATCCTCCTACAAGTGGGTGCCTGCAGGCTGCAGCTGAGCTTCCAGTGGATTGTGATTTGTTCCTCTGTTGTGGATCGTTCTGTCACTTGCAGGGATGAGCTGCTGATCCCTCTGGCTTGTAAAGTTCTCCTTGATGCCTCCTCACTTTGGCTTCATTAGTCCATCTATGACATCTAATGGTCTTCCAATGCAGTGCTCAGGGATTTCCATCTCACTCTGCACAGCAAGGCACTTACAGGGCTATTCAGTGAAAGGTGAAAATCAGGAGAATGACTGGAGAAGTGAAAATTCTAGGTCAAAATAGCCAAACCAGAAAAATTCTCCAATTTATCTCACTTTCCAGATTGGCTATTTGGTCTAGATCGTTCTCTTCTCCTGCCAATTCTCCTGGTTTTCACCTCTCTCTGAATAACAATACTTTGCAAATAAATAACCCCCTTAGCCTTTGACAGACATGTAATGTGTGCATCCAGTAGATGCAGGGTTAAAGTCATGCCTTTTGCATGTCTCCTACCTGTCAGAGAATTGCATTAGGAGCATGCACATAATAAAAAAATATATGTTTTTTTAAAAAAGGCATGTCCGTGCAACTGGTCTCCCACAGCTCTGGATCAGACAGGGTTAAGCTGTGCAAAATAATACATATTATAGCCTGCCCTAAACATACACAATGGCAAGTATTGCAAATATATGTCAGTGCATGCCTGTGTTGCAGAACCTATCCTATAGGTGTGTGCAGCCTGTCTGACAGTGTGTGTGTTCATCAGGCGCATCGCCTGCTCTTATGATTACTTTTTCTCTAAATAATGGGTGTGTGAGCATGCGAGAAATAGTGTTTGCGCTCTTCGTATGTTTTATACCTGTTTGCTCTCTGAGGCGTACACCTGTGTGTTTTATATATTTATTGCTGTTCAACAGTAACTTTTATATTTTTATATTCCGTATCTCCTTCGCGGGGCAAAATGGGTCGAAGAACAGAATTCAGGAAATTTTACAAATGAAAACCCATTGGTGCAGAAAATGCGACAGAAACCTAGTATAGCAACCACAATTTCTATTTCCTATTGCATCCACGTTTATGCAACGATAAAGTGCTTATAGTAAAGCGTATCAGAAGACAACGTGATAATCATTTACTTTACAGTTTTTAAGCAGGCTGCGTCGACTCAGGATGTTTCAAACCACTTCAATAGGTGTTTTTTAGCTGAACATTGTTTTTTGGTATATAGAAGCGAAGAGAAAACACAGGATAGTGCAGATCAACAAAAGGAACAAGCCTAAACAAATGAACAAAAAACACACGAATCTTCTTTACTAGAGAACCGTGTTTGTAAACCTTTTAAAGATGTTTATATTACATAATGTATTCCATCTTTTTTAATATATACAGTGTATACTCTATACAACGCTACTGAACTTGTTAGCGCTTTATAAAAACTTGTAACTGTATATAGCTGTTTCCAGGTCCCCACCCCCAGAGTACAGTGAAACGATTATTAAATATCTATGTGACGGTTGCTACAATGTCTTGCATCCGTAAAAAGTATATGTCATAGCCATCTGGTCCCCAGATTCTGCCCTGACATGAAATCTCCTTCTCATTCTGCATTAGCCAGGCTGCAGAGCTGCCAGAGGTAAAAGTCTTACATTCCATAATGGTTTAGGTCATCGATGGTTAACTTTGCAGGCAAAGTATTTTGGAATCCCGAGTCTCGCAGTCCTCACTAGGCAAAAGGATGGCTCAGCAGCATGGGAAATGTAGGTCTTGTACAATTGGGATGTGATGGGTAACCAACATTGGTATAGGGTCAGTAGAGACCCTTTCGTGAATGTGACATCTGTCCTGGTCAGCCTCATTTTTACACAAAATTACATTTGTTTGTCTGATTATACCTACTTATTTATTTGCAAAGTATTTTACCAGTAAGGCTACATCGAGATTTCTCTCGTTTTCAAGTACGTCCTGGGTTCAAGAACATTGTAATTTATAGTCGTTACAGAAATACAAAGCGATAAATGCAAGATATTAAAAACGAAACACAAATCTACAGATTAACACAGAAAATAAATATGCCAAGCTGCAGCATGATCAAGTCACTAGGGTCTGCCTTTTTATTATGTTTTTATTTATATGGGATTGAGAGTTTAGCATTAAGTGAAATCTGCCCCAGTTTTTGGTTCATTTGCTTAGGGACGCGCCGTCTTCTCCCATTGATTGTGCTACACAATATTCTTAAGGACAATATATTTTTTCTGTAAACATATACTGGACCTGGGGATCTGGATCTGGTGTTGGATACAAGAGGTATTTTTTTTTTTTTTTTTTTCCGTAATCGTGTTTTACCTTTTTGGTCTACAGCGCTACAAAATATCAGTCAACCTAGTCATTCATGGACTTTATTGTTCTATAGCCGAGCCACAGACCGTGCATTCACTAATCCTTCAGAATGTATAAAGTTACTGGGTGAATTGCAATCAGCAGTAATGTCTGCATTTGTTTTTTTCCCACTCACGTTTGTGTGTTTTCATTTAGTTTTATTTGCCTTACAAATTAAAAAAGCTACACAAGCCCTTTGGGATTTCATATACAGCTAATAAATCTGGGCAGGAACTGACCTTCTATGTATGTAATCTTTACATCAAGGCCTGACAAATAACAAACCTGGAAGCCAACATCATTAGGATCCTGTGACTATCTAGATTTGTCAAGCCCTGTCTACGTGACATGTTTCGAAATGAAAAATATGTTAAATGTTGACTGGCTTTTAGTTGGTGTGTGTGTTTTTTATATGTACAGTCAGGTCCAGAAATATTGGGACATCGACACAATTCTAACATCTTTGGCTCTATACACCACCACAATGGAGTTGGAATGAAACAAACACAATGTGCTTTAACTGCAGACTGTCAGCTTTAATTTGAGGGTATGTACATCCAACTCAGGTGAACGGTGTAGGACGTACAGCAGTTTGCAGATGTGCCTCCCACTTGTTAAGGGACCAAAGGTAATGGGACAGAATAATAATCATAAATCAAACTTTCCCTTCTTAATCCTTTGCAGTCAATCACAGTCTTAAGTCTGGAACGCATAGACATCACCAGATGCTGGGTTTCATCCCTGGTGATGCTCTACCAGGCCTCTACTGCAACTGTCTTCAGTTCCTGCTTGTTCTTGGGGCATTTTCCCTTCAGTTTTGTCTTCAGCAAGTGAAATGCATGCTCAATGGGATTCAGGTCAGGTGATTGACTTGGCCATTGCATAACATTCCACTTCTGTCCCTTCAAAAACTCTTTGGTTGCTTTTGCAGTATGCTTTGGGTCATTGTCCATCTGCACTGTGAAGCACCGTCCAATGAGTTCTGTAGCATTTGGCTGAATGTGAGCAGATAATATTGCCCGAAACACTTCAGAATTCATCCTGCCGCTTTTGTCAGCAGTCACATCATCAATAAATACAAGAGAACCAGTTCCATTGGCAGCCATACATGCCCACGCCATGACACTACCACCACCATGACACTACCACCACCATGCTTCACTGATGAGGTGGTATGCTTAGGATCATGAGCAGTTCCTTTCCTTCTTCATACTCTCCTCTTCCCATCACTCTGGTACAAGTTGATCTTGGTCTCATCTGTCCATAGGATCTTGTTCCAGAACTGTGAAGGCTTTGTTAGGTGTTGTTTGTCAAACTCTAATCTGGCCTTCCTGTTTTTGAGGCTCACCAATGGTTTACATCTTGTGGTGAACCCTCTGTATTCACTCTGGTGAAGTCTTCTCTTGATTGTTGATTTTGACACACATACACCTACCTCCTGGAGAGTGTTCTTGATCTGGCCAACTGTTGTGAAGGGTGTTTTCTTCACCAGGGAAGGAATTCTTCGGTCATCCACCACAGTTGTTTTCCGTGGTCTCTCGGGTCTTTTGGTGTTGCTGAGCTCACCGGTGCGTTCCTTCTTTTTGAGAATGTTCCAAACAGTTGTTTTGCCCACACCTAATGTTCTTGCTATCTCTCTGATGGGTTTGTTTAGTTTCTTCAGCCTAATGATGGCTTGCTTCACTGATAGTGACAGCTCTTTGGATCTCATCTTGGGAGTTGACAGTAACAGATTCCAAATGCAAATAGCACACTTGAAATGAACTCTGGGCCTTTTATCTGCACATTGTAATTGGGGTAATGAGGGAATATCACACACCTGGTCATGGAACAGCTGAGAAGCCAATTGTCCCATTACCTTTTGGTCCCTTTAACAAGTGGGAGGCACATCTGCAAACTGCTGTAAATCCTACACCGTTCACCTGAGTTGGATGTACATACCCTCAAATTAAAGCTGACAGTCTGCAGTTAAAGCACATTGTGTTTGTTTCATTCCAACTCCATTGCGGTGGTGTAGAGAGCCAAAGATGTTAGGATTGTGTCGCTGTCCCAATATTTCTGGACCTGACTGTATCTATCTCTTACAATGGTTGTGGTGTAGGACAAAAAGGTGAGCTAAAAAGCCTCCGCTATAATTGGTTATGTTTATTATTGCAGAAGCCATTTGCACATCACAGCAATTCAAAGAACTGCTTCCCAGAGCTCCTGTGCTACATTCCCCACATGCAGCAAGGAACTCTGGGTAGGATATGCAAATGACATCTGTCTCACTTTTATTGCATCCTGGGTCTGTTTTTACACAGAACCCTTAAATCAATGCCATGCCATACTATGGCTTTTTTTAACAGCGATCAGGTTTATGCAACTGGTCAAAGCCACTCCTAGGACAGCGCTGTTTCGGGTTTATTGGACCCTCATCATATATACAAACCAGGGAGTTTAGTAAAATGGCTTTGGCATTGCTTCATTGAGAATTGATCAACACAGAATTGAAGATCAGATTGCTACCTTGCTTTTCATATAGCATCAACATACATTTAAACGGTACAGCATTGCATCTGTTCTGCTTTCCTATAGAGTATGTGGGACACTCCCTCATTTTTGGGCCTTTTATTGGCTGGTCGGCCCTCTTTTTGGCAGACACACGCTGTTTTATTCATGCCTGGGTCTTTGCAAGCCCCTTTTCTGAGACCCCCGTCCAGATCAGCACACTCCTGTCCCGAGTTCATACTTCCCAATGTTGGCAGGTATGCGTCACGGCTTTAGGATATGGGGTGGCACACTCCCAACACTCTTATCGTTTATAAACCTGTGCACATAGTGGGTCCCTGGGTTTCAAAATGTGTTATATGGATAGAATTTGTGTCTTAATTTATCGCCCAAACAATACTGAACTCCCCAATTTACATTTCATGATGGGCATGGCCTCTTAGTGTGCATTAATGTCGTCTATACTATGCCAGTACATTACTTTGCAGTGAGATGTGATGCTCCCCTCCCTCCCCCCCCCCAGCCGGCGTATAGCATACTAAAAATAAGGTTACAACCTGAACAAAATATGCTGCTATTCATCTTAAATTCCAAAAGCTGATTCTTGCTGATCCCTGTTCTAATTTTGATGTACTTTCAATGGCCAGAAAACAGGCCGTTGGGCACATGTATATTTAGTGCTGTTGCGTGCCATCCTCCTGACTTGAAAGAAGCCTGGTGCAGCTTCATGTTAACCCCCCCCGCCCCTTGCTAAAACAGGACTTAAGTTGAGTTTTCAAAGAAGGAAAAATACAGACTTTTTCAACTTCTGCGTAAGGTTTCATCAAAAGTTCCAACTTGGGGCAGCGCCATGTTCCTCCATCCTGGGTGTTGCAGCACAGGGCAGCCCACTGGTGGATCCAGGGATGGGTCATGTCTGCATACACGTCACAAGGTCAAACTAAGTGTCATCGGAAAAGTCAGAGTCTGGCCTTTTGAATAATCTCAAAAATGATCATGTAACATTACAAACAAAATAGAAGAAATAGAATTAAAAAATCCTTTTTATTTAATTTTTGTTTGTTCTAAAGCAGCAGCTTTGTCTTCTTTTCAGTTCTAAGGCAAACAATACCACTGACCTGTAACAAATTATATAAAAGAAACATTACATTCAGAGAATTTTGAAAACACAATACTTTATTAGGAAGAAATCTGAATATAAAAACTAACACACAATAAACAATACAGTATCATAGACAAATTAATGGTTTGGAGAAATCGAAAACTTGTCCAAAAAAGCCCTTCTGGTATAATATAGGGAGACGAGCACTCGGGTTTAAAGGATAAATCCTAATGCCCAAAACAGAGGCGTATGTACAGGCTACAGCAGGTAACGAGAAACGGTCTCACTGCATCTAATTCCATTACCTCGGCAGTACAAGCTGCCTACTTAACACCGTCTATCCTCCCCAATAAAGTATTGTGTTTTAAGAATTCTCAGGATATAACATTTATGTTCTAATACCTATATATGAGGATTCTTGGGTCGCCTGGTTTTTGTTTGTTTCTTTTTGAGGTGATAAACAATACCAATGCAATAACTCCCTTTCTTATTTACCAAGTGAGACCATGTAAAAGAGAAGAAGAAAATAAAATTGGAATTTGTTTGTTTTGTTTTTAAGGCAGGTGCATTCTCTGCTTTTCGTGAAGCAAACATTGCTGCTGCAATAATGAACCGAATACTTACTTTTAGCCAAAATTGATAGAGCACCCCTCCCAAAACTTATGTGATTGGCCCTTTTGTGGATTTGACAATGCACGGACCCACTAGGAGTGAGCAGACGGCTGTCCTGTAGGACAGTTTTTCCACTCACATCTGTCATCGACGCCTCAGCATGCCAAAGGAAGCCAAAGCATTTCTTTCTTTTGTCAGCAACAAATGCTAGCAGATACAGAGTTGTAATTCCTAACTTATGATGGGTAAGACCGGTTAAGTCTGGTAGTATGACCAACTCTACACACACGTTAATAACATATTTTATTGGCAATGTCTGTAGATCTGAGCCCTGTTCAAATGTAAACGCACAAAATGATTGAGTCACATCTGATGCAATTGCCTCCAGTGGACGATACGACGTTGTACAATCTGGGTCCATAGTCTGACGATCAGTCAGTCGTACGACTACGCATCCAATGGATGACCAGTCTTAGTGTGAGATCTTGTTAAATTTATGTTGACATTTACACTTCCCTAGTAACGCAATTATCTGGGACAGCTCCTATTTTGGGCCTAAACTCCTCTGACCTCTTTTTCTATCCTAGTGTTCTTTTAATGGGCGCCATATTCTTCACCTATAAGCGAGCTGCAGAGCAATATAACTCAGAGTATGTAAGCTCTATTATTATTAGGAATTTAAAAGGTTTATGGGCTTGTTCTAAATCACATTCGTCATTACATAAACAGACGTGGAATTCCATGAATTGCTCTAAAATGTCTATGAATAGCCTCGCCTTTGCCAACACACACCCAATGACCTTCCCTAAAATGCAAGTGCCCCTTTTTTGCAAAATTTAGGCCTGAACAGCTGGAGTGAAAATAATTTCAAAATGACCATAGTATTGGCAACTCCACATAATCTATAATTTGATAAACTACTTTTGTATTTTTTTGGCATATTTTCCGATTTTAAAAAGAATGCAAAGTTTCTATTGGCTACAATCCATTCTTAACTTAAAGGGACATGCATGCTTTGCTAGTGTGCTTTTTAAAAACATGCAAATGACTTTTGAACGAGTCAGTAGTGTCATTCGCCAGGCATAAAAACCAAGTAAATATGATAGGAGGCATTTTAAGCTAACCAATCAGTGCCTATACCTAAGGAGAGCTGAAAATCGCACTGAGCATGTGTGTCTGAGTTGCTCCTCCTGCACTGTGAGAGGGGGGGGCTGAACTTTCACCCCAGCTACTGCAGAGACAGGGAAGGAAAGAAATCCATACAAACAGGGAGAAAAAGAGACAGCAGAGAGAGGGACAACAAAGAAAAGCAGAGACACAGCAAGAAACGGTAAAGAAAGCAGAAGACAAGGTACAGTGAGAGAGCATGCACAAGAAAGGGTGTGCGAGGGAGTTTGAGACAGTGAGTATGTAAATCTTGAAAGAGCACAATTGAGTGTTTTGCTTTCACAGTTGCAGAGATGCTAATAATCAGCTCCTCGGTTTCCCCAGTCTGAGGTCCTGAGCTGTACAGCTTGTGCTAGTTCATATAGTCACTGGTATTTATAAAGCGCCAGCAAGTTCCGTAGCGTTGTACAATGGGAGAGGCAGAATAACAAATGTCCATACATTCATACATACACACAGAACGGTAGGAGAGCGGACCCTGCCCAAGAGCTTACAATCTAGGAGGAGAGGGGTGGCACACTTGGTGAGGGTAATAGCTGAGTATGTGAAGTTATGGGGGGCTGTGTGGGCAAGATGGAATAAGAAATGTAGTTCATGTGAAGCTTTGATGGGTGGAGTAATGGGCGGGGAGGAGGTGAGGAATATTCAGGAAGTAGGAGCTGAAGAAACACCCCTAGCTGAGGGGCGTCGCCAGAGAAGATGAAATTAGAGTTTAAAGCCAGAAAATAATTTTTTACACTTTTTTAAAACTTTTTATTCTAGCTTGTCTATGTATAAAAGTGTTTTAAGATGTCAATTTAAAAAACTTTTTCTAGACATGCATATCCTTTTAATCTCTCAATTTATTAACTGTGTTTTAGGCTGTCAGACTAGCGCATTCTGTGCGTCTGCACAACGGACGTACTTTCTGACTGACGACAAGGTAGTGGCCACACAGTCCGTTTTTTTTGACTGATGTAGAAGGGAAAATAAATTTAATATGAAAACATTTTGTCCGTCAAAAATGCTGGACGTCTGACTACGTTCCATCACTCACACACAAAGCTATGCGGACGTGGCGCACTCTGCACCTCCGTTCTAGCGGTTTTACGTTCTTGCCTAACTTGTGTCTGTTGTGCAAGACATACTTCGTGTGTGGGTCTCTTGATCATAATTGTTTGCTACCACGGACGTTAAAATGTGCGGCAACACGGACGTGAACACTGCGCTCGTCTGACCCGAGCCTTATTCATTTTTTGCAAGGCTAGTTATTACATCACCAGTGCCAGCATATTCAATATTTTTATTTCTCCCCTGCTTTCAGGGGTGATTATTTTAATTTTGTGATCGTCAGGCACTAAACAGGGTTATTCAGAGAGGTGAAAACCAAGAGAATGACTGGAGGTGAAAATTCTAGCAGGGGTTTTTCCAAGAGCGGTGAAAAGCAGGAGAATGGCTGGAGAATGGAAAATTCTAGGTCAAAATAGCCAATTTGGAAAGAGCGATAAATGGGAGAATTTTTCTGGTTTGGCTATTTTGACCTAGAATTTTCCATTCTCCAGCCGTTCTCCTGCTTTTCACCTCTCTGAATAACCCTGTAAGGCTAGGGTCAGACGAAAGCATTTTTCCCCGCGAACGTGAAAAAGTGTGTCCGAACGCATTGACGAATTTTTTCACGGAATGCGCAAAAACGGTCAGGACGCGCATTTTTGGGCGTGATTTTGTACGGATCGTCAATAAAACTCTTTTTGCGTCTGGACGTTATGTAGGCTGGACATTAGCAGTGTCTGACATCTCCTAATCACGCAAACACGCCGGTATGCCGCAGCTGCGCACTCAGTACGTCAGTACTAGCGGTTCAGCATTCTCAGAAAAATGCGTTCAAATTCCACTTGCGTTGCACGGCCGGACTTTTGTGCGGCCGTACATCGTATATTGGCCGTCATCTGCTGCTAGTGCGGCCGTAATTATGTGCGCCAGAACGCACGTTAAAAGTGCGCTGGTCTGACCCCAGCCTAAGTCTTCCTTTCTTACTGTAATGTGACGACCAGCATCTCCTCTGGTGATATGTCGGACCTCACGTTTGTATCCATCTTTGCCAGCGTCTCTCTCACAGTGGCCAACAGCTCATCGAAGAAGATTATGGACATCCGGAGGTAGTTCATGAACTTCACCGGGTCTTCTTCTCGTAGTGGCTTGTACAGCGTCTCAAACGCGCCAATGTCGATATCTGCCAGAGCTTATGGGATAAGCCCACCACTTTCGTTACTTTTGGTTTCCTCAAATCGAGCAAACACCACAGCCTCTTCTGCATCCATCTTGGGCCAAACTCTATTCCCCCCCCCCCCCAAACCACTTCTTTTTTTTTTTTTTTTTTTTTTTTTTAACTGATGGTCTGGTGAACACAATCTCTTCTGTCAAAAAGTGCGTCCGCTGTAAGGATGCACTGTACGCGATAAACTCGCTCGTCTGACCGTAACCTGAGGGTAGCAGAGTAGGCCGCTCTATGCGAGGTGCATGCCGCAACCACTATTAACAGAGTATCAGTGGCCATCACAAAGAACCTGACTGAATCAGGCATTTATTCAGCATGGGGAGTTACCGTGCTTCTCTGTTGTTTTAACCAGGTCATGTTTATATCTGAATTTGGTCGAACGTTCAAGTTATGAAAGGTTAAAAGGAATGTAATCCTCCAGCAAAATACATAGCTGCAACTCCAGCCATATAGAAATGTAAGCATTGCAAAAATTAAGTAAATTCACAGAGTAAAGAATATGGTTAGTTAGGAATTACATGTCTCTAACACCCCCCCCCCCTCACCATAGGATCAGGTGGATAGATACTAGTGCTGCATTTGCAGTCACCAGCCCCAAAGGATGCCCATGGCATCTTTTAAAAATACATGTTTCTTGCTCTCTTTTTTTTTATTTGGAAAGGGTGACTCTGGAGAAAGCTGCCACAGTGGAGAGGTTTTTTTAGTAATGGGATTTTGCCCCCAGGTGTGTTCGTGTAAGAAATTTAAATAGTTTATTTATTGAGACAAGGCTCTAGATTCTTGGGTATTCAAATTAATTGTTATAAAATGTCACTTTGTTTTGATAAAGTTTTATTTGACGCTTTTCTTCTATGTGTGTAGGCATTTCTCCTCCCCCATCCCTCAAAAACAAATGCTTTCAACATGTTAGACAAACATTTATCACACACCTGTTTTACACATTAACTCACTGTCCTTGTACAGAAACATTCTTTGCTGAACTTTCACTAGCAGCAAGTAACAATTTGCTTATATAGAACCGTAGACGAATGTTGTGTACAGGCACCCCTCGCCTACTCTGTTGAGTCCTAGGCTGGCCGTCCACTGGCACCGTATTTGTGCAATGGTGCGATCATCCGATATTGACAGACGTCGTCTGACTGATCCTGCAACATGCAGGTGAATCAGCCCTCTTCCACTGCATCCGACCACCATCGGACGATTTCAGACTTTATGCGTTAACACATGTGCCATCCTTTCAATTGCAATAGAATTTATTGGACGATGCTGGGACGATCTGGTAAATGTTCAAATGAAAAGGATGCATTGTTTAGTTAAACCGCTGTGCCGCGGCAGGGAAACATGTAAAAGAGGCATTGTGTAGTATAACTGCCGTGTGCAGGGGAAATGTGAAAAGATGCATTGTATAGGAAAACCGTTGTGGGCGAAGCCCATAGGATTCAATAGAATTTTAATTATTAAAGTTTTTTTTTTTTCCGTTTCTTTGCGAGCCGGTTGCATTCAATATTCCTGTCCCTGGTGCTGAAGCTTAGTCAGCACCAGAGACAGGGGGTTAATCCCCCCTCCCCCACAGCTTGTCTTTGGTGCTGAAACTCAAGTTCTTTTTCTCCTCGCTGCAGTGCCGCAGCAGTGGTTTTTTTTTTTCTCCCCGCTGCAGTGGGTTTTATTTTTTCTGTTGGCTGGCCTGTCCATCGGCCAATCTGGGTCGTCCAGACGCTTCCAGTGGATGACCCTGATTGGCCGATGGCGTTGTCCGGTGGCCAAGTCAGTCACCCAACTACGGTGCCAGTGGACAGCCAACTTAGGCTAGGGTCAGACGAATGCATTTTTCACGTTGTCCGTGAAAAAGTGCGTTCGAACGAATGGACGTATTTTTTTCACGGAATAGCGGTCATACGATGCGCATTTTCGTACGTGATTTTGTACGGATCATCAATAAAACCCTTTTGCGTCTGGACGTTATGTTGGCCGGACGTGTGCAGCGTCTGACGTCTCCCAATCACGCAAACACGCCGCTATGCGGCTGCAGCGCACTCTGTGCGTCAGTAGTAGCAGTTTGACGTTCTCGAAAAAATGCGTTCGTTGGCCACTTGCGTTGCACGGACGACGGCCGTTCGTCGTATGTTCCCTGGCATTGGACGTCATTTGCTGCTAGCACGGCCGTGATTTTGTGCGGCTTAGGCTAGGGTCAAACGAAAGCATTTTTACACGCGAACGTAAAAAAGTGCGTCCGAACGCATTGACGTATTTTTTTCACAGAATTCGCGAAAATGGTCATACGATGCGCATTTTCGTGCGTGATTTTTTACGGATCCAAACCAGGAAACTTTGGGTGTCTGGACGTTATGTTGGCCGGACACGAGCAGGGTCTGACGTCTCCAAATCACACACCGCTAGCAGACGCAGCGCACTCTGTACGTCAGTACTAGCGGTTCTGCGTTCTCAAATGCGTTGCGCGGCCGGACTTTCGTGCAGCCGTACTTCGTATATTGGCCGTCATTTGCTGCTAGTGCGGCCGTAATTAAGTGCGCCAGAACGCACGTTAAAAGTGCGCTGGTCTGACCCCAGCCTAAACGCACGTGAAAAATGCGTTCGTCTGACCCTAGCCTTAAGGCTGTCGTCTTCTTTCTGATTCCATTCCATGGGTTTGTTGACTGTCCAATACCCTGTATGTAGCAGATGCCAATGTCACGGTTCCCGGATCCCACCACGCAGTACTTAACCCCCAACACTCCACAAAACCCAGAAGCTACCAACAGTGTAGCTGTGAATGATCCCTATCTGTCTGGTCCTTAGCCGGGTCAGTATCAGAGCAGTAGCGTAGTACAAGCAAATAGTCTAGGGCAACAGAAGGCAGAATGGTCAGAACACAAGCAGAGGTCAGTAACAGGTTAAATCAATATAGCAGTCAGGTACAAGGAGCTCAGGTATGGATAACCACGATCTGGCAACTTCTGAAACTATACTGAGGGTTTTTAAAGACCTTCAGACCACGCCCCCCACTCAAGCCACACCTCATGCAATCACCTCCCTGCCTGTCTCCATTTAAACCGGGCAGTGGTCAGCGAGCAGCATCAGACTTGCTGTCCTCAAGCACACAGGTAGGGCTGGAAGCCCCCATCGTTACAGTACCCCCTCTCCACGAGCAGACGCCGGATGCTCAAAAGAGGACAACAAGAAAATATAACAAGAAAAAAGTCAATGGGTCTTGTAGGCACGTAGAGCCCTCGCGTACACCAGTCACCAAAGTCCCCTGAGGTCCCAATCAGAGTCGTCATCCTCCTCAAGACGCCCCCGTCTATGAGGGTGGGAGCCAAAACTGGGTCCAGGTTTGAAGACACTGGCACCAGTCCTTTTGCGTCTCCTACCCCTGGTACAGGACGCGGAATGGACAGCAGTGTCCTCTCTGCACTGCGGCAACACGAACACGGCCCCAGTGGTACGGATCTGCGGGTCAGTGACCCCGGCACGGCTCTGCTGCGACTTGACTGGAACCACTGGGCTCGAAGACACCGGGACAGCTGGGCTCGGTGGGGCAGCGCCTTTAGCACGACTCTGTGGTGACTCGGACGTGGCTTGGCAACAGCCACCGGCTCGGGTGGGCGTGGCTTGGCAACAGCCACCGGCTCGGGTGGGCGTGGCTTGGCAACAGCCACCGGCTCGGGTGGGCGTGGCTTGGCAACAGCCACCGGCTCGGGTGGGCGTGGCTTGGCAACAGCCACCGGCTCGGGTGGGCGTGGCTTGGCAACAGCCACCGGCTCGGGTGGGCGTGGCTTGGCAACAGCCACCGGCTCGGGTGGGCGTGGCTTGGCAACAGCCACCGGCTCGGGTGGGCGTGGCTTGGCAACAGCCACCGGCTCGGGTGGGCGTGGCTTGGCAACAGCCACCGGCTCGGGTGGGCGTGGCTTGGCAACAGCCACCGGCTCGGGTGGGCGTGCTTGGCAACAGCCACCGGCTCGGGTGGGCGTGGCTTGGCAACAGCCACCGGCTCGGGTGGGCGTGGCTTGGCAACAGCCACCGGCTCGGGTGGGCGTGGCTTGGCAACAGCCACCGGCTCGGGTGGGCGTGGCTTGGCAACAGCCACCGGCTCGGGTGGCGTGGCTTGGCAACAGCCACCGGCTCGGGTGGGCGTGGCTTGGCAACAGCACCGGCTCGGGTGGGCGTGGCTTGGCAACAGCCACCGGCTCGGGTGGGCGTGGCGTGGCAACAGCCACCGGCTCGGGTGGGCGTGGCAACAGCCACCGGCTCGGGTGGGCGTGGCAACAGCCACCGGCTCGGGTGGGCGTGGCAACAGCCACCGGCTCGGGTGGGCGTGGCAACAGCCACCGGCTCGGGTGGGCGTGGCTTGGCAACAGCCACCGGCTCGGGTGGGCGTGGCTTGGCAACAGCCACCGGCTCTGCAACAATCTTGATCTCACAGTGCTTTGCAACCACCTTGGCTTGGCACTGTCTCTTGAACTGCTGTGCAGTGGACTGGCTCTCAAACTGGTTAACGGTGGACCAGATCTCGCACTGTGAGGCAGTGGACTTGATTTGTTCGTGCTGCAGGACAGCACTCTTGACTGGAACTGCTAGCTTAGGCACAGTAGACATGGACAGGACTTGAAGCTGACAAACAGCAGACTCAGATTCTTTGTGCTGCTGAGCAGCCACCTTAGATTGTTCATGCTGCAGGGCAGCACTCTTGACTTCCCACTGCTGGGCATTACACCTGGTCTCTCCCTGTTGGGCAGTGGATTTTGGACATCCTGCGACGTGCAGGGCAGTGGACTCTGGGGCCTGGTAAGGCTGGAACATGGAGGGTAACTTCTGGGGGCGCAATTGACAGTCCATTCTTTTATGCAGGAAAGAACCGCAATAAAAGCATAAGCCCTTAGTCTTCCTCCATACCCTTTCCTCCAGGGTCAGGGGTCCTCTGGAACCTTTAACTGGAACTGGAACAGGCTCCTTTGGGAAGACGTCCCTAGGAGGTTGCAGCAAACTTGCATACAGGATATCCAGGTGCTGAGTAATGAGCTTGTTAGCCCCTCTCAGGATCTCCAGCACCTCTAGAATTACTGCTCGCTCACTACGTACTGGCTGCCTCATTATGTGTACCTGGGATGTCTGAACAACAGGGGGCACAGGTATAGCAGGCGGGGGTGCAACCCCAACTGGTTCCAGGTGTGCAGTACGATTCAGGATAGTTTGTAAGGCAATGGCAAACTGATCCATCCTATGATCCTGCTCATCCTGTCTGGATACAAAGGTAGCCAAGTGCTGTGTTAAATCTGCGGGATCCATATTGGCCAGATCGTAATGTCACGGTTCCCGGATCCCACCACGCAGTACTTAACCCCCAACACTTCACAAAACCCAGAAGCTACCAACAGTGTAGCTGTGAATGATCCCTATCTGTCTGGTCCTTAGAATTGGCCAGGTAAACTAGCTAGACAGAAAAGGGTAAACAATACAGAGAGGAGTCAGCCGAGCCAGAATCAGGAATACAGAGTTCAGAATGGTCAAATGGAATAGCCGGGTCAGTATCAGAGCAGTAGCGTAGTACAAGCAAATAGTCTAGGGCAACAGAAGGCAGAATGGTCAGAACACAAGCAGAGGTCAGTAACAGGTTAAATCAATATAGCAGTCAGGTACAAGGAGCTCAGGTATGGATAACCACGATCTGGCAACTTCTGAAACTATACTGAGGGTTTTTAAAGACCTTCAGACCACGCCCCCCACTCAAGCCACACCTCATGCAATCACCTCCCTGCCTGTCTCCATTTAAACCGGGCAGTGGTCAGCGAGCAGCATCAGACTTGCTGTCCTCAAGCACACAGGTAGGGCTGGAAGACCCCATCGTTACAGCCAGATATTCAGTTCTGTGTTTTTCTGAGGTTGCATTAAAGTTTCTGAGCACAAAATTCAAAAAGAAGGCTCTCTTTATTATAGGAAAAAAGGCAGAAATTAACCCAGTAAACTTTATTAATGAGAACTCCCACAGATCTCTTGATAGATGATAGACTTTTGAATGTAGAAGTGTATTTTGGTGGCATGGCAGTATGCATATGAATGCCATGCGCATACTGACATTCCACACAAATCCCATCATCCGAGGCCCCAGATGAGCGGTCATGTATTTTACCCAAGGGGGTAACCTTTGACAGTTGTTGCATCCCCTAAGAACACATGTCTGAAGATGGAGCTATGTTTTACAGTGGAGTTCATGCTTCATGTGCTAGTACTCACGGGGGTTCTGAGAATCCAGTACTCCAGAAAAGGGATCATAATGTCACACAAAAACATTTAAGCAAAGTTGTAGTTTAAGTGCTAATCTCTTTTAGGTAACGTGAAACCGCATATTGAGCAATGATTTCGGATTAGTCTTTAGTATCTCCACCTTAGACTTGTCACCTGTTGAACCATCTCTTGCATTTGCATTTCTATTACTTTTGGCAACATTATCTTTCTAAAATATCCCTTTTTAGACGCTAAGGTATTGCTGAATGAAACCAAAAACACAAAGACAAACCAAATGGCACTCCTAGCGCAGATGTAGACCTGTTAATACATACGGACTCAGTACATTTATTTCAACCATAATTATTCTGGTTATGACTTCATCAACCTCTTTATCTTGTGATGAGCCTAATCTCATATTTCATTGCCTTCCTTTCATTAGTGTGGATTAACGTGTTCTGTTGGTGACCTGACCTCTTTTTCTAATCTGCAAAGTGTGAGGATGGGTAGAGTAAACACATGGCTTGGCAATATGAGATTTATGATGTGTATCGGGTTATTCAGAGAGAGGTGAAAAGCTGGAGAGTGGAAAATTCTAGGTCAAAATAGCCGATTTGGAAAGTAAGATAAATGGGAGAATTTTTCTGGTTTGGCTATTTTGACCTAGAATTTTCCATTCTCCAGCCATTCTCCTGCTTTTCACCTCTCTCTGAATAACCCTGTATGTTTCATAATGTTTTTTTTTATATATCATTTGGATTTTTTTTCATGTTGTAAAGATTGGTAGACTTTATTGGTTCTGATATGAAACCATAGTCCTTTTTAGGGCAGATCTTTTGTATTGCTTTCACTTATCTCTAGAGATGTTCAAAAATTTAAATATTGTTACAGGGTTACTTATTTTACCACCTAATGTAAATATTAACTGTTGTTAATGGATTTTAATATATGTACAGAGAGAAAAAAGAGCTTCATATCTTCTCAACATTTAGCATCCTGGAGGGAAACATTAGGGGGTAAACCAATAATTGCCGGTGTTTGCAGTAGTTGTACTGAATGGCAAAAATTACCTATTATTACAACCATGACTTACATCTGCGTTTCACAGATGTTTTTGACAACGGTCGAGACTACTGAAAGACTGTTACTTAGGGAATATCTCTAGAAAAATCAGAGCAGTGTTTCACAACCCTGGTCCTCGACTAAGGCTAGGGTCAGACGAACGCATTTTTCACGTGTCCGTGAAAAAGTGCGTTCGAACGAATGGACGTATTTTTTCACGGAATACGCGATAGCAGTCATACGATGCGCATTTTCGTCCGTGATTTTGTACGGATCATCAATAAAACCCTTTTTGCGTCTGGACGTTTTGTTGGCCGGACGTGTGCAGCGTCTGACGTCTCCCAATCACGCAAACACGCCGCTATGCGGCCGCAGCGCACTCTGTACGTCCGTACTAGCGGTTTGATGTTCTCGAAAAAATGCGTTCGTTTGCTACTTGCGTTGCATGGACGAACTTTCGTGCGGTCGTTCGTCGTATGCTGCCCGGCATTGGACGTCATTTGCTGCTAGCACGGCCGTGATTTTGTGCGGCTAAACGCACGTTAAAACTGCGTTCGTCTGACCCCAGCCTAACAGGCCAGATTTTAACCCCCTTCAATACCGATCTCTAAATATCTTGGGCTTCAAAGCCACCATCTGGGGCCCCGTTATTGAGATATCTTGATATGCTGATCTGCGGTCCAAAAGCAAATTTTAATTTCTTTGTAAACGAATCTCGTTTGTTTTTGGGCTGCAGAAGGTGCCCCCAAAGAGCTAAAACCGTAAAATCCGCTGCTCAAAGCTCTGAAATATCGGGCTTTCAGAAGCTGATGCAGGGAGAAATAGAAGAAAATAGATCTGCTGCCATCTACTTGCCAAAAAATGGGTTATTTCCAGTAAGAAATACAATAGGTATAAACTCAAATATTTCTTCCTTTAAAATTTAATTAAAAATGATTTTACAAAAAGCCACTGGTTTCTGACTTTTTTCTGGAAACCCCTTCACTACCAAGTGATTTTAAGGATCTCCTTGGGGAAATGCAGACTGAATCCTGCAATCACTAAGCAGCAAAATACATCAACTTTGTTCGGGGTCGGCCCAAGACACTGTGCTGCCTGGTTCCAAGGATGAAATGCTGCCCCCCTTCAAAAAAAATCTGTGCCGTGTGTGAGCATATCAGAGCTCCACAGCAATAGAACTCTCAGTAATGTGTGTATATGAGCATATCACAGAGCTCCACAGCAATAAACCTCATAGTAATGTGTGGTGTGCCTAGTTGAGGCCCAAAATGCCGCACCTGGCAAAGTGCTGCCTGGAGCCATGGCTCCATCTGGCACCAAGGACGGGCCGGCCCTGCCTGTGCTGTGCTTCAGATATCTGGCAAACCCGACCTGTCAGCTAGCTGGAGGCCCGGAGTTGGGAAACTCTGTTCTAGTGGGTGTCTTGTCCAAGGTTTAATGCTTGAATGCCAGCCAACCAGTTTTATTAACCCTTTCACTGCGGAGGACGCGCTGAGCGCGTCCACCCGCAGGTAACGTTCCTTTCGGTGGACGCGCTGAGCGCGTCCTCTCTTTGGGGCCAGCGTTCGGCCGGGTTCCGGTGCGGATGTCAGCCCAGCACCCGGAACCGCCGCCGGCCTAATTAGGTGTCATCGCGGCGGCGCGATGACCCCTAATTCAGGCGCCCCCCTGCATGTGCGGAGGAGGTGCCTGAAAGGGAGGGGTGGAGGTCCTTCGGACCTCTCTCCCTCCCGATCGCCGGCATTGCGGGGGTTAATCCAGGCACCGTTTGGAAGGGCACAGCCTGCCCTTCCGAACGGTACCTGGAATTAACCCCATGGGGGCTGGATCACGAATCGGCGCCGGTTCGTGATCCTTTCCCGGAGCTGGCCGACATCTTGGATGTCGGCCAAGCTTCCGGGAATGCCCCCTGAGGCCTGGCGTCATCGTGCATAGCATGATGACGCCAGTCTTGGAGTTAACCCCTAACTGCCACCAATGGTGGAGATAGGGGGTTCCAATGAACCCCCATCTCCCGATCCGTGGCAGTTAGGGGTTAATGTTTGATATTGTTGGATCGGCCAGAGCATGGCCGTTCCAACAATACCAAACTTGACTATGAAAAAAGTTTTTTTAAAAAAAATATAAACTTTTTTTTTCTTTTTGGTTCGTTAATGCAGCAATATTGTTCCCATTTCAATTATAATGTGAACAATGATGCTGCACTAACGATTTTTGTATGCGGTGCGTTTGTTAAAAATCGCGTAATTTCCCCCAAAAAAAAAATGTAACGAGACCCCATCTCTAATTTTTTTTTAACAAGCGCACCCCATACAAAATATAACTGCAATTGCTCGCATGTTAAAATGTGAGAAAAAAACACTTTACACGTTGTAAATTATTGAAAATTCATATTTTATTGCATTTTTTTGTTATATACAGACAGGTCATGACGTATACATATAATAATGACATATTCTGAATCTGCCGAGTCTGACGGAAAGAACGATATATAATATGTCTGGGTCATATTCTAAAATAAGCCTTCAAAACACGTTTAAACATTATGAGCAAAACCGGTAAAAATGAGCTCAGCACAGAGGCGGGAAAAGCCTCAGCAGCGAAAGGGTTAATTGTGATCTTATTTGGAGAGGTGCGCTGCACTTGTATGGGTATTTTCCAGAAAAGCAAAAATGGGCACAGAAATTTTAAAACCGGCCAATAACAGGATTATTGTACATTCACTGCGAGATAAAATGCTAAGAATACAGTTGTTATCCTTCTTCTATTCATGTTGATTTGATCTAGTATGCTTCTACCAGTGCTTAGAAGTCAATTCTATTGGGACAGTTGATAGATTCATTGCTTTGTCTATCACAATCAAGATCAGAGACCTGTTTTGCTTAATCAGTTTGATTAGCTCTGGGTCACATGTTAAACCTGGTTCCCTTTTGGGGATGCAGTTTTATCAGCTATTCTAATGGGTCGATGGACAAATTCAGTATATTCTTGCAGAGGTCTCAAAGGAGCACCTTCTCTGTGATCCAGAGCGAAAAATAACTATTGGCTTAACTGAAATCAATGTTGCCTCAAATCTAGAAAATAAATAAAAGAATCCTGAAATTGTAACCGGTACTTCTCAAAGCAGGACTTGAACTCCACGTGCCAGTCAATGCACAATACTATACATATAAACCCTATATATTATAATTAGATTAAAAAATGGTTATATTTATATATTTTGCAGCATCTGTTCATTTCTTCCATTGCTTTTATGACCGCGTCCTGGACTTTATCATCTTTATTATATTGTTTGTAGCAGCAGGGTTTTATTTTTCCTTTTGGATCTTTCTTTTTCATTGGTCGATGCAGTAGTATGTGTTTTTGGGTAGTGTTTTTTTTTTTTGTATCCTCTTTTATTCTTTTTCAATATAAGGTTCACACTCTTTTTATAATGCTATACAAGTGGCTTTGGCACTGGTGCAGGCCAAGACTGGAATGGAACATATAATTAAAGGACTAAATAAGGGAAGAAAATCCATCTCAACATCTTGTTTTTAGTGGTGTGGCCTCTAGAAATATACACTTAGTCTTTGTACATTTAATATACATGATTTATAATGAGTTACACCAGTTACAGGGTTGGGTTGGTCCCAGTGGTTTGAATGGATTAGTGTAACATTATATATGTGCATTGCAATTATTATGGTACCATTTCAATGCTAGAGCATTGCTTATATTTCTATATAGCAAACGGTTCTTATGATGATACTGTAACTAGTAGATAAACCCTGTGTGAGAACGGTGATAAAGATGATTGTGATGACAAATAATAAAGTCACACATGAAGCTCTGTTCTTGTGGCAGCATACTTTGCCAGAATGTGTGTCACTGTTAAATTTGCACATCTAGGGTCTTAAAACTGCTTGACAGGGACACGCTACTCTGACCCCTTTTTATTAAAGTGATCAGGCTGTGGGGACTGCCCTCACCCTTCAGCCCAATTTATTGCTTTGTGAAGTGTAGGAGTTTCCTCCACCCACACAGCTATCACTCAGCAGACCGGATTTGTCTATGCCCTCCCTGACAGGGACCATATAAGGGACAATGAAGCATGCTGACATCATCCCCTTTCAGACTGCACGCAGCAGCGAGCGTTCTGGGAGACAACAGAAGAGGACTGGTTCTGCAGGAATGCACACACACAGCACCAATCCATTGTTCTGTGCAGGTGCTGCATAACTTCTGTACAAAAGTATGCCATTTCTGTGTGATACGCAATTTTTGCAGCATCTGCTACACAGATTGCATATGAAAGTGCAGGGAATTTTGCATGTTGGAAGCTTTGAGCCAGAGGGGGGAGCATCCTGGTGCTAAGAGCAGAAAAGGTGATGTTTTTTTTTTTTTTTTCTCCTTACCTAATTTTAAAAAATAAAACAATTAGGCAGTGGCTGTCAGGCAGGCATCTGCCCAATTATTTAAGAGGAGAAAGGGGGGTATTCTTCTAAGGACAATCTGGGTACCTTTGCAGCTTGAAAGCGGTAGTCAATGCACTGTGTATGATCCACCTGCTTATAAGAAATAAAATTTAAATGTACATTCATCATTTGTAAAATGACTGATCGTGGGAGGTCTCCGACTCCAGCCTCCCACATGTTTCTCCAATATAACTCCCATGATTCCTTGGCCATCTATTGCATTCATGGAATTGTGGGCAATCGCTATCTGGGGGGCCAGAGTTAGAGATCCTTGGCCTAGAAGCATGTTCTTCTTACTTACCAGCAGACTCCAATGTGTGTTGTGCTAAGGCTGGGGTCAGACGAACGCATTTTTAACGTGCGTTTAGGCGCACTTAATTATGGCCGCAGTAGCAGCAAATGACGGCCAATATACGAAGTACGGCCGCAGGAAAGTGCGGCTGCGCAACGCAAGTGGCAAACGAACGCATTTTTTCGAGAATGCAAAACCGCTAGTACTGACGTACAGGGTGCGCTGCGTCGGCATAGCGGCGTGTGTGCGTGATTGGGAGACGTCAGACCCTGCTCATGTCCGGCCAACATAACGTCCAGACACCCAAAGTTTCCTGGTTTGGATCCGTAACAAATCACACACGAAAATGCGCATCGTATGACCAGTTTCGCGCATTCCGTGAAAAAATACATCAATGCGTTTGGACGCACTTTTTGACGGTCTCTGCAAATAATGCGTTCATTTGACCCTAGCCTAAATCTGTGTTTTCGGTATTTAGACTTGCCAAGCCCATTGACGTCTCTGGAGACTGAATATATCACTGTTCCTCAATTTCTTCTTGCTGATAAGTGGGGATGTAAAGACCTGAAATAATGTCACTTTTATCTTTTTGCAAGGTAATTCTGTGTCCTTCCCTGCATTCTACAACTTCCTGTTTAATTTAGAATGCAACATTGTGTCTTTGGCACCTTCATTCAAATTTCCAAACCGTGCTGTGCTGGATATTGTACAAAGGTGCAGAAGCTGGAAAGATTCCACAAATATCTGACTACAGATCAGTCATGTTCAGACTTGCCCTAATCTGCAAATAGCAAATTTCAGTAATCTTGTATTAAAATCTAGAATTTATTTATAAAGTGAGATTTACAAATAAGCATGTGTTTTGGACACTTTGTATATAAAGTTCAACATATAGGAAGTGCAATTTCCCAAAACCTCTTGTTAAGCAAGACTAGGTTCAGACGAACGCATTTTTCACATCTACCGTCAAAAAGTGCGTTGATGCGTCTGAACGCATTTTTTTTCACGGAAGACGCGATAGCGGTCATACGATGCCCAATTTCGGGCGTATTTTTTTTTTTTTTTTTTTTTTTTTACGGATCCAAACCAGGAACTTTGGGTGTCTGGACGTTATGTTGGCCGGACATGAGCAGCGTCTGACGTCTCCTAATCACGCACACACGCCACTATGCGGACGCAGCGCACTCTGTATGTCAGTACTAGTGGTTCGACGATCTTGCAAAAATGCGTTTGTTTGCCGCTTGCGTTGCGCGGCCAAACTTTCGTGCAGCCGTACTTCGTGTGTGGGCCTGCGTTGGATGTCATTTGCTGCTGCCACGGCCGTAAAAAAGTGCGGCTAAACGCACGTTCGCACTGCGTTCATCTGACCCCAGCCTAATTAGTATAAAAGGTGTTACAGTTAACCTACAGAAGCTCTTGTGCACGTGTCCCTGCTTCCTTTGTGTCACTATCAGGGTTATTCAGAGAGCGGTGAAAAGCAGGCGAATGACTGGAGAAGTGAAAATTCTAGGTCAAAATAGCCAAACCAGAAAAATTCTCCAATTCATCTCACTTTCCAAATCGGCTATTTTGACCTAGAATATTCCATTCTCCAGTTATTATCCTGTTTTTCACCACTCTCTGAATAACCCTGTAAGTCTAGTTTTTCTGTAGTTAAAGATCTAACAAAATTTGCTTATGAAAAGGTGGCAGCATTTTTTATTTTTATTTCTATTTTTCTTGTAAATGAACAATTGGGTATTCTTTATTTCTTTATATAGTAGTTATCCAGTAGTAAAATAAGTAATTTGCTCTCAGACTCCTTTTTTGGATATATCTGGTAACAATGGATCTGTATTCTGCATACCTCTTGTAAGACCAAATGTGGATAAAAGATTCAACTTCTCTTAAAGTGAATGTGCCATGCTTTACGGTGTTGTTACCTCTACTTCATTGTATAGGTAGAATTAACATCGCTGCTCTATAACTGTGGAGACACAGGTTCAAATCCTGGCAAGAGCACCTCTCCAGTATGTGTCCTTTGGCAAGACCCCTAATGGTACATACTCGCCACCCAGGACATACTTCAAAACGAGAGAAATCTCAATGTATCCTTCCTGGTAAAAATCCTTTCTCAAAAAAAAGTGTTAATTTAAGAATGCTAAAATAAAAATAAACTGCTGTCACATTTGTGATCTAAGCTGACCCCCTCTGCCATCATGCATTACGCAGGAGTCAGTAGCCTCGGCCCCCCCAAATGTTTGGAATTACAGATCCCATGTTGCCTAGTCAGCTCAAAGAGTGCCTGAGCATCATGGGAAATGTAGTTTCAAAACCCCTGCATTAAAAGGACATTGCAGTTATTTTTGAACGAACTAAATCACTTCATCATGGTAAAACCAATGGATACTCTATGCACTGTGGTCACGCAATGTAGTTTGACTCCGATCAGTGATCTGAGCGCCATCACCATCTTGCTCCGCCAAGCGGGGGCAGGTGAGCTAAGTGCTGGGGAAGAGCAGAGCGCATGGATCTGAGCTTCATCATGATTGTGTATAGGCTTGTCTGGAGAATCCCAATGGCTCGCATTGAGATATTCAATGGGATGGACACTTGCTTCGGCGTCCAATTTCCCACTGATCATTTGGCCATCTATGGCTTGAGAGGAAGCTGCAGTACGTCACGTCCAGCTAATGCCAAGGGAACATGGCACTGGAATACTTGTAAGTTCTTTAAATATACTATAAGGTTGAAAATGGGAGTTCAGAGTGGGTCAGGAGAAGATAATATTTAACACCTTCATACCCATTCTCCTTTTAGCCTCAAAGTATCACCTTCATTTGCACATTTGTTTTCTACTTTTTTATTAGCGCGTTATCCCTATTTAAGCAAAGAGCCTGCGGACCTGTCTAGGGCTGCAACTAACGATTATTCTCATTATCGATTAGTTGGCTGATTATTATTTCAATTAATCGAGTCATCGGATTAAAAAAATAGAAAAAAATGTGTTTACTTAACATTTCTGTTATGTAAAAAAAATAACCACAACCCCTCCCCTTTTTTCATAAGCAATTTGCGTAGTGTACGTAACTTTCGTATGTACATATTTAAATTGCGTATCTTGTGTACTTTTCACACAAGGTATGCAAGTACTTGGTCAGAGGGATGGGTTGATGCTGCATGTGCAGCTTAAGTCCATGTTTGCTTTCTCAAATGAATGTGGCTACAAGCACTTGGTCATAGATGATGATGTCAGCATGAAACCGGGGTTAATAAGCTAAAGTGGTCAGGGTGCGTAAAGTGTCCCTTTTTAAATAACTTTGTGAACAAACTGAGTGGGAGGAGGGGCTGGAGTTGGAAGGGAGTGACTTTGCTCAAGTGACTTAACCGGTGTGTGGGTGAAGGAGCTGTATGCCTGTGTTTTATCCTTACTTGAAGCTGGAGTCCTGTGCCACCACCCCACCCTCCCTGCCACATCCTCTTTGGTCTGGAATTGCCATTCCCTCCCTTTTGGTCTGGTCCCTTTCCTCAAACTCCGTTCCACACTCAGATCCGGTCTTTTGTCCATACCCACTTCTTCTCACAGTATCCTATTGTTTGTGTTTATAGTCCTACTGTTGTAAACTGAATAAAAACAAACTGGTTGTGTCTGCCATAACCGTACAACTAAGGCTGGGGTCAGACCAGCGCACTTTTAACGTGCGTTCTGGCGCACTTAATTACGGCCACACTAGCAGCAAATGACGGCCAATATACGAAGTACGGTCGCACGAAAGTCCGGCCGCGCAACGCAAGTGGAAAATGAACGCATTTTTTCGAGAACGCAGAACCGCTAGTACTGACGTACAGAGTGCGCTGTGTGTGTGTGTGTGTGTGTGTGTGTGATTTGGAGACGTCAGACCCTGCTCGTGTCCGGCCAACATAACGTCCAGACACCCAAAGTTTCCTGGTTTGGATCCGTAAAAAATCACGCCCGAAAATGCGCATCGTATGACCGTTTTCGCGAATTCCATGAAAAAATACGTCAATGCGTTCGGACGCACTTTTTTACGTTCGCGTGTAAAAATGCTTTCGTTTGACCCTAGCCTAAATCATACGGAGTAAAGCAGCGGCACATCTCCTCCAATCAGCTCCGAAGCTAAAGTTATTTACCTTTTTAACTCCGTCTGACTCTAATCGTCCTGTGTACAGCACACACGGTTTAATCGACACTGATTAATCGATAACGGAAATGGTTGACAACTATTTTAATTGTCGCTTTAATCTATTCGTTGTTTCAGCCCTAGACCTGGCCCTTGTTGGCCAACAACAGAGATCTCAAACTGGCCTCCCATATGTTTCTAAACTACAACCCATGATTCTCTGGCCATCTATTGCATTCAAAGAATTCTGGGATTTGTAGGTAATTGATGTTTTGGTGTAGCTCATCAAATGATGAAATATTACATTGCTCTTTATGATCCAAACATTACCGGGAAAGAGTCATTAGATTACAGGTTCTTAGTGAGCGCACCATAACAGCAGTTGACTAAATTAAATCGAAACAAACTATAATATCACCGTCCGGTTTGGATTTGAAACTGTTCATTTCTAAAGGTATGGCTGATTTGAAATGCATATTTTATAAATAAAATCATCCAGATTTCCAACTTCATCCTGTTCAGTTTCACCTCAAGGATGCTGGATGAAATCGGAAGCTGTATATGACCTTTTCGCATTTTCTGTATAACACTTTGGAGTTGCATAAAGGCTGCATAGATTTCCAATAGCAGTTTGCTGTTTTCATGACTTTAGTGTAGGCACATTTTCAAATACTCTGGAACATCTTCTGTTAAGAGGTCCCTAAACGGTGGCTCCTTTAGCTTTTACTGCAAAATCCTTTGGAAATAGAAATAAAGTCAATTAACGGTTGTTGCCAAATGCCTATAGGAGAGCACTGAAAGCGTGACTCATGATCTTGAAGTTTATTTTGATATAAATGAACTCTTGCAAGGACGTAGGATGCCGTCTAGGGCTACGCGAGCAATGGAAAATATAAGGTTCTATTTGCTAAACACAGCGTTGTCGCCCACAAGTGCAACTACACTGTAATTACAAAGTTGCCCTTGTCAACTCCGCTAATTGCATATCCCGTTCACTACCGTCATAGAGTATACTCTAGCTTCAAAAGCTCCTATAGGAGCCCAATATTCAAGAAGCTTAATCTGGTCTTTTTCTGGAGTAAAATCTAACCAGCGGGGGAAGCCTTCTGTCAAATGAGCATATTGTATTGGAAGAATTTTGTCATGTTCGCTCACCCCTCACAACTGTGGTGGGAATCCTTTTGGACAGACTTCTAGACCCTCCGATCCTTGAATGGTCGGGACAACTAACCCTATCACTCCCAGCCAGGGAGAATAGACAGATCAACAATAACGAGTGCAGCTTAGTCACAGCAGGTTTTGAGATCAGGTTATCGCTGAGCCACAAAGGGTTAACCTCACTGATAAGGGGAAAGCAGTCAGGAAGAGGTTTAGACAGTGTGCTCATACACCAGGGGTTAACAGAAGAGTGGTCATACAAATGTTCTGAGTTGGCAGAGCGGGTTTTCGTACAGGCAGATTTGGCAACAAACTAGGTCCTCATACACTCCGATTTGGCAACAGGGCAGATCGATGGATTAACGGAGTCAGCGCTATGCAGGACAGACATATACTCTGTATCAATGTTATGCAAGATCGTTATACACTCTGTTGCGTTTGAACCACACTGACCCAAGCACTCTGAGTCTGCTTTAGGCACAACACACATACAGGCTTGGTCAGAAAGCGAATGGTCAGGAAGGCAGTCCGAGTCGGCAACAATCCGGGTACCCCCATACAATCGGTTCAGCAACTGAGCAAAAGAATCAGTGAATCAATAAGCGAATACACCGGGCAATGAGTCGACTCGGGCTCCCTGCATTTAAGGCCGGCGGCTCTACGTCATCATACCGCGCCCCGCTACTCCAGGCGCACAAACGGCCGGAACTTCTGGCACCCGGCCAGCCAGCGATGCCGCCGAGTGCCCAGGCCCCCCTGAAGGCCCGCACGTGCCAAGGATATGACAAATTTATATATGTTACCTGTAATGGCAAGAGGTTTTCCAGAAACCCACTGGTATCTGACAGTGGCTTTATGGAAAACTACTTGGTAGTGAAGTTAAAGAAGCGTCAATTGATTCAGAAACCGTGTTTCTTAATCGAATTGGCTAAGCAGACACTTAGAGCTGCATCTCGGCCATTATAGGTATCCACTTGCAATTCTGTGAGTTGAGCCAATACTTTTAGCTCTGTAACATATTGACTGAAATGGGTATGTGAAACCATAAGTGCTATAAATGTCTCATCCATTTCTATGTATCATTCCTCATGATATATTGAATCTGTCATTCACTAATTTCCTATTCTAAAACTACATCATAAGACCGACGCATGCATTTTCACACAAACCTTCCATCTGGCCTCTTCCTGTAGGTATCTGACAAGTTTCCCAAAATATTTCCTGGTGAAGCTTGGACTTTAAACGTGGCAGTGCCTTCTCATTGTCTTTTCGTTTGGTTTTTTTTTTGTTTTTTTTATTTCCACGCCACAATTTTTGGATTGTTTTACTGAACCAAGCTGTAGCAAGTTTGTCTAGAATGATGGATTGGTGCTCTGTCAGTGAAGGCGGCCATCTTTGTTGTTTTCAAATCCTGATTTGTCTGTCAAACTCCTGTGCGAAGGAAGCAGATAGCGATTACCCAGAGTTTGCCATATATGCGATATAATGATGATATTCGGTGCAACGTCAGATATACCTGTAACGATATGGAATTAAATGGTGACGGACTTATTTCTATTTTATTTTATTTTTCTTTTCAGCAGTTGGCTCTCCAGCTTTTCACAGATTTTCAAATATCTGAATGTAAAAAATGCTAACTGCACAGTGCTTTGCCATGCAGATATTTGTTGTAAATCAGATTGGCTTCAGTTTTCATGACTGATGGAAGAATCCAATCCTAAGAACATAAAATAAACACCAGTGTGACGTAAGTCACTTTGGATTTGGGGTGCATGGACCTGGAGGTATATTTGTAGGATGCAGAGCGTTATCTGTTGCTAGGATTAGCCATCCAACATACCCTCAGGAATGTGTTTAATATCTGTTTATATTTGAATAGTCTGTAAATCTGATATCTGTAATCTTGTTTATCGCTCTGATTGCCGTTGTCCTGCCTCGTTTAGAAATGTTACGTAAGGTTTAATTTAACTGTCTTGACCTAGCCTAATTAGGTTTTACATTCCGAGAAGCAAATGTTTGTCCCATTATCTGTTTTAGTCTAACTATGTCTCCCAACAGTTTCTAGGGGAGGTGTTTGTGTCTGTAATGACCCATATTTGACCGTATAAATATGTGTCTGTTCCATTCTGACCCTACATGTAGCCATGACTCATGGTGTGGGTAGCTGCTATAAATAGTGGTTACTGTTCCAACGAAAACCTCCAGATCTACAGTCACAGCTTATTTCTGAGGGATGCTAGCAAAGCTCTCTAAGGACTGGAGAAAGGCCCGAGAGTCATGAGGGGAACACAGGGGTCCAGCAAGGAAGCGGCATTGGCAGATGTGACCCTTTTTCGGGTACAGATCTGTTACACACAGAAAGTAAAATAAAGAAACCGTGGACACATACTGAACAAAAACATTACAAGGATTAGAATGTGATGTCTCCTGCTGTGAGACAAATTTTCCAAAATTTACACAGAACACGTGAATTCTTCACATGATATGATACGAATCCTCCCCACTTGCTGAAATACGTGCAGCTTCTATACTCACTAGAGACACCCGTGGAGCTAGATATGATACATCATATGCTTTTAGTGTAATAATAAGTATGGAAATCTAATGAAGGGTAGGGGAAAAAATCCATATCATAGTGTAAAGGAAAAAAAAATTAAAATCAAGCCGTAATCCTCCAGTCAGTGAATGCAACCAATATTGAAGATACAAGTATTGTCATCTCCCTTTTACCTAACGGCTCACAATCAAGTTTGATATTCATAGGTGTATATGTATATCACTTTCAGAATTCATTAAAAATCTAGTCCATGTTCATATTTGCTGTGATTTATTATCCTAATTATGTATTTTTTATTTTTTTTTGATCTATCAAGGAATTAATTGACTGAATACCTACATCAATGAGCGAGAGGCAAAGGGGAGCTCAATTTCCTCTGCAAAAAAAGTGGGGGATCTGCATTCTCATTCATTCCTCCTCCACTTGATCCCTGCAAGTGAACTGCAATATTGGCAGCTCCCATACATTATGAGTTGAGCCGCAATCACCTAAACCTCATGAAGAGCTCTTTGTGTACTTGAATTCTTGGGGCCCGTGGAGTGACACTGGGAACTATTTTTATTTGTTCTCATTCTCTTTTTGCAAGTAGGGGGAAGAGGCGGAGCAGCACATCATCCTCTGCACCGTGGAACAAGATGTAAATATTTTTTTTTAATTTACAGTGTTCTTGTTCAATACAGCCTTTGATCGTTGTTTTCTTTTTGTTTTTTTTTATTTATTTTTTTATTTTTTTTATCCTTACTGGCTGCACGCGAGAATAACAGTGACTGTGAAATTGCTCATTAGTTTCCTCCTGCCTCCACATTGGTACATGTAGTGCTAGTTTGCAGTTCAGTTGGAACAGGACGGGAGCCGTTTTGCTTAACAAGTAGGGGTCGTTATAATTAATAAATGAGCAATGATGTATAATGCCTCGGTCAGAAAAGGTCTGCATATTTTTCCGTACTAATGATCACGTGTCATATATGGTTGTTGGACAGGAGGGAAGCTACCAGTTTCCTTCCTAGAGGTTTCTGGATCTGAGCTGCTGCTGAAATCAGCAAATATTTACAGAGTTGTATTTGATAACCATGCTTTCACACTGCTATATAGTTGCCACTTTACATTTTTTAATTTTTTTTTGTATTTTGATATATTTTTTTGCTTCGTTTTGGTTGTGCTGGCATTATTCTTTGTTTATTGCTATATTCTGTTTTTGGAATAGAACACGTACGTTAAAATATATTTCAAGCCTGTGCAAAGCTCTGTTTGCATTCTCCTTTACTGATTTTAATTTCAGATTTTTACTCTAAACAATAGAGATACTGCATTCATCCAAATCATTCTAGATACAAAACAAGCCCCTAAAGAGAGCCAGATACAAAAATAGAACATGGCAACCTCGAATTTGTCGAAAAATGCAAAGACTGGAATGTTCAGTGAACATAAACATTGTTCAGACGCCCGACGTAATGAATCCTAATACCACGAAAACTGGCAATAATTGCATAAATAGTCTAAGACACAGGGGGTCATCCACTAAGTGCCGGCGTTGCAAAAATCTCTGGTATTACAGTGCTGACATATGCCAGTGTTTCTCAAAACTACAATTAAAAAAATGAAAGCGGAGGTTTCAAGGTGCTTCTTCTCGTTTTGCTGTTTTTTAGTTACCAGTGATTTATTGCACTTTGTGGATAACTTCCATAATGTTTTACACTATCCAAAGGCAAATTAGTGGTGTTTTTGTACGTTTCAGAAAATGTCAGTGCGTATATAAAAGCGGCATATTTTATACAATCATTGTGGACAGCAGATCTACATTAAAGAGACACTCCACACATCCTGACTACATTACCTATTAATAGTGGTCAGGCTGAGTGGAGTGCCCCCCCCCCTTTTTACAGGAAACGTCTGAAGTGGAGCAGTCCCCCCCCCCCCCCTACACCGTCGTCACCCGGCATCCGGAGGTTTTCAATTTCAAGTTCACCACCATGGATTAAGTCCACTGTTTATCTGGTTTATGGACTGACGACTTTGTGTGTGAATGAGTGTTTATGGGCTTTCTGTTATGCAGACCCACCATCTTTTATGTTTACTGATTGGCTGAAGTTCTCCCACAGTGAAGATCTGAGACCATAGTGGAGAGATTGGGTTCTCCTATGTTAGAGCAAACCCTTTGCTCAGAATCGCATGAGTGAGGTCCAAATAGTGTGAAAGCTATTTATTTTGGTACAAACCAACTGGTGCTTTTAGATCTTTGCCCTTTTTTTCCTGTTTCATGTATCAGTGTATCCACCTTCTGCTGAATAACCTCTATTTTATGTTGTGTGCACCATGAGTGCATTCTCTTCTTTTTGTATTGTATACGATTTGTTGGGATTTTGAATTTTCCTGGGCTGTCAGTCATTGGTGATTTCAGTCACCTGAAACTGACATCATTGTGCCCATCGTGATGACGTCAGTGTGCCCGGAGGGGTATAAACACGCAGATCTGACTTAAAGGAATCCGTCTGCTTGGGACGAGAGAGAGAGGAGTATTGGTGGGAGGGGGGAATCAAACGCACGGGATGCGCTATGATGTCCCGCGGCTTTAAAGCCCACTTGCTGCAGGACTGCATAGCACGTCCGGCTTCGTAAAGGGGTTAAGTTATCACCAAACTTGGAATAAGGCCCCATGTCTTTTTATACACCTTTTGTATTGACTTTCATACTGGAATTTTTTCATTCTAAGTTTTATGCTGCCAGATTGAAAGACAAACTTCAAATTCCTTCTAAACCTTTTTAGGAAGTTCTATAATAAATTCTTCTATTTTTCAGCTTTTAATGTTACCAACCTCTTAGATTATCTTTTACTTTGAGTTCGTTTAGTGAATGCCACGCATTTGTTCAGGCCTATAAATGGCAGCTGGCCCGGAGGTGAATCAATGAGGGAGCACCTTGTGTCATAGTGACATATTCGTGCTTAGACTGTCTGGCAACGTCCCTGTATTAATGACGAGGAAGTCCCTGCGCAGAGTGAATGAGTGGCTGGCGTGGGAGTAACACTAATGTAGGCAAAAAAGCAAATGCTTATCTTGAAACATATATACGTGCTGTAAACACACAAAACGCTGCTATTTAAAGGGGAATGTCACCTCATGAAAAAGCTTGATTTTCAGGTTCTATTGCTCAAGGATAAAAACAGATTTATTTTTCTTTTCGCTCACACTTTATCCATTTTATGGATTGTATATTTTGTAATATTTACCTGTACATTTGCATTTCTGCAAATCCTCAATTTTAATTCTCCTTATGAGCTAAATGAGAAACACCTCAGGCTTTTAAAGTATGACAACTGATCTAAAAAGAGGCAGTGATCAATGAGATGGCTATTCCTTCGTTGCGATTTCGCACACCATGGCATACCTTGGATCCAGCTTTTGTACCACTTTCTGGTTGTGGGCATCGCTTTCTAGGAGACGATCACATTCATGCTCCTTTTGCACGGCTATTGGCCTCCGTAGTGGTACTGCCGTATGACCATTTCATCAGCGCTTTGGCAGTCGCAGTTTGGCTGCATAAATCGCAAGAACAACTGCAGGCCAGCTCTCTTGCTTTCACCTGTCTCTCCTAATTGACAGGTGTTGGGTTACAACTAGGGGGTGTCCTGATCACTATTTTGGGCCACTGATCAGAGTCAATTGGTATTCGGGATTAGCCAATAACTCATGATCGGTGTCTGGAGCTGAAGTTCCATCACAAAAGGGAGTTCCAGGGCCTCAGCATTACCACGCAGCATTTTCCATGCTTGCTCGCAGATCATTGCAAGCGAATGCCGAGGCGCCTGGAGACTCGCAGGGTCTTCACTGCTCCTCCATGATTTTGTGAGGATGCAGGGAACGAGCTGCGAGTTGCTGTGGGGCTCCATCTGGAAGTCTCACTGCCTGACTTGGAGATCGGATCAGCTTAAAAAAGTTGACCGCTGATCCCTGAAAGAGCCAACGATTGGGTCCCCATCCTAGGGATCGGATTAGGATATCCATAGTTGCTGCTCATTCATAGACTTTTCCTGTCTATCTTGTAAAAATTTGTATCTTGGTTTTAGAATCTGAAATACTTTTGTTTCACAATAACCTCCTTTTGTGTTTTAACTTTATTTGCATTCATATATTTTTTTCGTCTTGTGAATGACTATAGTCTTTCTGGTAGTCATGGTGTGCAAGGTGGTGTTCCCACTAGGTTGTCTCTGTGGGCTGTGACAGCCTTCCAAAGCCCTTTCAACAGAAGGCCATCAGTGGGCTCACGTTTGTTCATGTGACGGAACCTATCGTCACTGGGGCATCTGGAGGGGGCTGTGGGCTAGCCTTCTGCCCAGTGACTATGGCCCGTGGGAGAGACCAGAGAGGGATTTGTCCTATTTTCCCGGTAAGTGCATGAAAGGGAGCCGGAACTTGAATGCCAGGCAGACACACCTTTTTTGTAGCTGGGTCTGTGGTGCTGTTTTCGGATACATTTGCCCTCTCGCCTCGCTAAGTAGAAACTGACATTTTTTTTATATTAAAGTGAGACTATTGGAGTCCAAAGCTGGTGGATCTTATAAATAGATTTGTTTTTTCACTATACATCTGTTTACTGTTTGACCATCCCCAAGCTAACTACAGATTACTGATAAAAAGTGTCCATGTGCCTGAGTGAGCCATTTCTGGGAATCTCCCAGTTTGTATTTCCCAGCCCCTTCTTCAGTGATTGGTTTATTTATTGTCTTTATCTGTTGTTTGTCTTTAAGGGGGATTGTCCCTGTAGAATGTATAACTGTGAGTCGTGGTTTGAAAAACACCGTTGTTCCTGGGTTTACCTCAATCTGATTCCTATCTCGTGTTTGGGATATTTTGCAATAAATCGCGATCCTCTTCTGTGGTCCTGGGGCGAGGGTAGCACTGTTCAGTGGAGATATCCAGTTGGGGTGAACGGTGACAGACCTCGGATATCCACAAAGAAGGTGGAAGTTTATTCGAGTTCATTTGTTAAGTAGTAGAAGGGTGTGGTGACACAGCACCAGAAATGTGGTGAATAATAGGTTTACATGTAAATACTTGATATTTAAGAACAGTCAACCATTACAACACAGCGGAGATGAAATGCAAAGAGACGTAATAATACAACAACAACAACCTTCGAATAGGACCCTTAGTTTGTTGCACTCACAGTTCACTAATTTGCATAGTGAAATATGCATGTCGGCGCCTTTCTATTTAATCAACAGAGGGCAATGCAGAATTGACACACAGGGGAATTGAGATCATCTTACAGGCGGATGGGGGAAAGTAGGTGGCAGCAGAATAAAAATATCAATGTGTTGAAGGATTTAAATCATTGGATACGTTTGACAAATCATTAAATGAATAATGATTAAGTTGGTGGTAGGTAGACATTTTGGGTACGGTTGAACTCTACATGAATATCCCTTTTAAACTCCCCCCCCCCCTTTCAAATTAAGAGTTTCAAGATAACCGAAGGGGGAGGGATCCAGTCCAGCAATACATCAATCAAGAAATCGAAAGTAACAACTGTGAGCACAATACATCTTACATATTATTACATTGCAAACATAGTGCACGAGAGCCCCACCAAGGACTCAAGCAAGATCAAAATCGGATCACAAATGCGTTGGTTCATTTAACTGTGTAGATATCCCATAGTGACCAAAAATCCGGCTTGTCACCCGCCACCCTCACCGATTGCCATGCCATAAGGTCAAGGGACCTTAACTCTCCCAATTTCTCTCATACCTCAGCAATCACCAGTATCAAGCTTGACTTCCATCTTGTCTCTATTAAAAGATGAGTGGTTGCGTGCAAGTGGGACAACATGCGTTTTTACGTTTTTGTCACTGCGGGCCCTATTCCAAGGGGAACACAGAAAAGGAGACCGTAAGTAGAAAAAATATATATGCCTGCAGATTTCTTACCATCTCCATCTTTGCGTATGTATTCCAAGGTAGGTGCTTAATTAGCACCTACAGTTGTGTTCAAAATTATTCAACCCCCACTGAAATTGAGTGTTTTGGCCAGTTTGACATTGATTTTGATCAAAGAGGCACGTGTAGGTCAGACAAATATAACATAACATTTATAATGAAATAACCACAAATGTCTTTTCTGTGCTCACATCATTATCAGTTTTATTCAACCCCCAAGTGACATTCAATCTTAGTACTTAGTACAACATCCTTTTACAGTTATAACAGCTTTTAAACGTGAAGCATAGCTTGACACAAGTGTCTTGCAGCGATCTACGGGTATCTTCGCCCATTCGTCATGGGCAAAAGCCTCCAGTTCAGTCACATTCTTAGGCTTGCGCACTGCAACTGCTTTCTTTAAGTCCCACCAGAGGTTCTCAATCGGATTTAAGTCAGGTGACTGCGATGGCCACTCCAAAATGTTCCAGCCTTTAATCTGCAACCATGCTCTAGTGGACTTGGAGGTATGCTTTGGATCATTGTCCTGTTGGACCTTTCAACGTCTCCCAAGCCTCAGGTTTGTGACGGACTGCATCACATTGTCATCCAATATCTCCTGGTACTGAAGAGAATTCATGGTACCTTGCACACGCTGAAGCTTCCCTGTACCTGCAGAAGCAAAACAGCCCCAAAGCATGATTGACCCCCCGCCATGCTTCACAGTAGGCAAGGTGTTCTTTTCTTCATAGGCCTTGTTCTTCCTCCTCCAAACATAGCGTTGATCCATGGGCCCAAACAGTTCTAATTTTGTTTCATCAGTCCACAGAACACTATCCCAAAACTTCTGTGGTTTGTCCACATGACTTTTGGCATACTGCAGTCGACTCTTCTTATTCTTTGGAGACAGCAAGGGGGTGCGCCTGGGAGTTCTGGCATGGAGGCCTTCATTACGCAGTGTGCGCCGTATTGTCTGCGCTGAAACTTCAGTACCCACATCTGACAAATCTTTTCTCAGTTCCTCAGCAGTCACACGGGGACTTTTCTCCACTCTACGCTTCAGGTAGCGCACAGCAGTCGAAGTCAGCATCTTCTTTCTGCCACGACCAGGTAGCGTTTCAACAGTGCCCTTTGCCTTGAATTTGCGAATGATGCTTCCTATGGTCTCTCTTGGTATGTTTAACATCTTTGCAATCTTCTTATAGCCATTGCCCTTCCTGTGAAGAGTAATCACCTCTTCTCTTGTCTTCCTGGACCATTCTCTTGACTTCACCATGTTTGTAACCACACCAGTAAATGTCTAGAAGGAGCTGAGTATCAGTCATTTTAAAGCTGCCTAATTGGTGCTTATTATGTTTTATTATTATTATTCTTTATTTATAAAGCGCCAGCATATTGCTGCTCCGTGACATCAGCTTTATTGCTGCTCCGTGACATCCACAGGTGTTTTCAATACCTGATTGAAAACACTTGAATGAACCTCTGTTCTTCAGAGTGGTAGTCTTTAAGGGGTTGAATAATTGTGTCAATGAAGAATTCACAAAAGAAACATTTACTACTGTATTACAAAACCAATTGATGTCATTTTAGTTGCATATGGTTCTTTTAAAAAGTCCTTGTAGGATTTCATTCTGAATACAATTACAAATGTACACTAAATTCCCTAAACCCTTTACAGCATTGGGGGTTGAATAATTTTGAACACAACTGTAGACTGTGAAGGAAGCGCAGCACAAGCTGATACTTGCAGTGCTGCCGCGAGTATCCGGTCCTGGAGTCCATAGGACTCTGTGGAGCGTTGTGCGTCTTGACCATAAGCTCGCGCTTTCAAGATCATATAGCCTGGCGGTAAAGTCACGTCTGGAGACTGGGAACTATGGGTTTCCAATCTGATTCTGCTTCCGCAAGAGGAAATGGTGAATCACGTCGCCCTCTGCACCACGGGGCAAGATGTGAGTATTGAATTTTTAACGGGGGTTGGGGGGCAGGACATTGCGTTAAGTGATTTTGCTGTGGCAAAAATCACTTAACACTAGCTTTAATGAGATGGAATTTCATAGTGAAATACGGTCTTCTGGGTGGACGCGCAAGCTACATACATTGTAATTAGGGATGCACCGATACCACTTTTTTAAGACCGAGTATGAGTACCAATACTTTTCTTTAATGTCATGTGATGCTTTCCTATAAGAACAGACCATATATAAATGCCCCCAGCTCACATGTATATATCCCCCAGCTCATGGATATGCCCCAGCTCACACATGGATTTGCCCCAGCTCACACATGGATTTGCCCCAGCTCACACATGGATTTGCCCCAGCTCACACATGGATTTGCCCCAGCTCACACATGGATATGCCCCAGCTCACACATGGATATGCCCCAGCTCACACATGGATATGCCCCAGCTCACACATGGATATGCCCCAGCTCACACATGGATATGCCCCAGCTCACACATGGATATGCCCCAGCTCACACATGGATATACCCCAGCTCTCACATGGATATACCCCAGCTCACACATGGATATGCCCCAGCTCACACATGGATATGCCCCAGCTCACACATGGATATGCCCCAGCTCACACATGGATATGCCCCAGCTCACACATGGATATGCCCCAGCTCATGGATATGCCCCAGCTCACACATGGATATGCCCCCCAGTTTATGGATATGCCCCCCAGCTCATGGATTTCCCCCCCCCCCCGCGACGATACTTACCTTCCTGAGCGACGCCGGGAATGTCTCCGTGCGTGAGCTCGTTGGAAGGACCCCAGCCGCGACCACGTGGGACCATGTGATCACGGCTGGGGTCATTCCAACGAGCGCGCGCGGGGAAACTTTCCTGGCGTCGCCCAGGAAGGTAAGTATCGTCGCGGAGAGCAGCTGCAGGGCCTGTCCGAATGCAGATAGAGCATTCGGACAGGCCCATCTGCATTCGGACAGGCCCTGCAGCTGCTCACTGTGTTCATACTTACCTTCCTGGGCGCCGCCGGGAAAGTTTCCGCGCGCTTGTTGGAAGGACCCCAGCCGCGATCACATGGTCCCACGTGGTCGCGGCTGGGGTCCTTCCAACGAGCGCACGCGCGGAGACATTCCCGGCGGCGCCCAGGAAGGTAAGTATTGTGTGAGCAGCTCCAGGGGCGGCTGTCCGAATGCCGATAGAGCATTCGGACAGCCGCTGCAGCCCCTCGGATGCCGGCAAGCCGGCTCGATGCCGGCTTCCGGTATCGGGAAAAATATTGGGGGGGTACTTCATGAGTACCAAGTACTCCTGCAGTACCCAGTATCGGCCCCGATACCGATACTAGTATCGGTATCGATGCAACCCTAATTGTAATAGCTTGGGCTTCTTGTGGAGGTTGCATGTATGGAGGAGACAATATTTTACAGTAAACCAGTGCAAGGAAGCACTACCCTTGAGGCGCAAGCCCAGTTTACGGCAAGGGTGGAATAGCAATTCCAGGGGATGAGATAATTTTGAGATGTTAAGATAACTTAGAGTCGTTTTATATATCTCCAACCTTGGAATAGGACCCTGAATGTGTAGAGTCTGACACTGGGAACGTCAGTTCAACCTTTACAGTAGGGCTGCAACTAACGATTATTCTCATCGATTAGTTTGCCGATTTATCATTTGATCAGATGGGAAAAAAATGTGTTTACTTAAAAGGAATTTTATGTAAAAAAAAAAATAACCACAACCCCCTCCCCCTTTTTTCGTAAGTAATTTGCATAGTGTACGTACATATGCAAATTGCATATCTTGCGTACTTTTCACACAAGGTATGCGAATGCTTGGTCAGAGGGATGTATTGATGCTGCATGCGCAGCTTAAACCCATAGAAACATAGAAAAATGTCGGCAGATAAGAACCTTTTGGCCCATCTAGTCTGCCCAATTACATGGATACTTTACCTGGATTTATCTTTTGTTTAGGATAGCCTTATGCCTATCCCATGCTTGATTAAATTCAATTACTGTTTTGGCCTCTACCACTTCAACTGGAAGACTGTTCCATGTATCCACCACCCTCTCAGTAAAATAATGCTTCCTGATGTTACTTTTAAACCTTTGCCCCTCTAATCTAAGACTATGTCCTCTTGTTTTGCTATTTTGTTTCCTTTTAAATATACTCCCTTCCTCTACCTTGTGGATTCCCTTTACGTATTTAAATGTTTCTATCATATCTCCTCTGTCTCGTCTTTTTCCCAAGCTGTACATGTACATGTTTGCTTTTTTTCAATGAACGTGGATACAAGCACTTGGTCATAGATGATGATGTCAGCATGAAATCGGGGTTAATAAGCTAAAGTGGTCAGGGTGCGTAGCGTGTCCCTTTTTAATAATTTTGTGAACAAACGGAGTGGGAGAGGGACTGGAGGTGGATGGGAGTGACTTTGCTCAAGTGACTTGACCTGAATGTGAGAGGGAGTGGGAATGGGCAAAAGACCGGATCTTCGTGTGGGAGTGAGTTTGGCGAAAAGGGACCAGACCAAAGGGAGGGAATGGCAGTTCCCGACCAGAGAGGGTGTGGCAGGGAGGGTGGGGTGGTGGCACAGGACTCCAGCTTCAAGTAAGGATAAAAGACAGACATACAGCTCCTTCCCTCAATGGGAGTATCTTGTTTGTGTTTATAGTTCTGCTACTGTTGTAAACGGAATAAAAACAAACTGGTTGTGTCTGACATAACCCTAGAACTAAATCATACCTAGTAAAGCAGCGGTGCGTCTTCTCCAATCCGCTCCGAAGCTGAGGTTCTTTACATTTAACTCAGTCTGACTCTAAACAGTGTGTGCTGTACACAGGATGATTAATCAACACCAATTAATCGATAATGGAAATAGTTGACAACTAATTTAATCATCGATTAGTTGTTTCAGCCCTACTTTACAGCAACTTTTGGGTGTTTTGTTTCTTTAAATCCTCTTTTTAAACTGCTAATGTCCTGTTAATATTCAGTAAAATATTTATGGTACATAAATATAAAGGAAAATGCATCTACTTTAATTGGTAATGAATTATATTAATATATCGTCTTTATAATTAAGTCCAAGCTTCTTTGCCAGGTAATACCATTTAGTTTTAATCTCTTGGGAATCCTTGCTTTAATATCGAAATAAAAGCAGATTAGGCACTACATATTGATTTTTAAGAACATTTGCAACATTCTTTCTTCTTTCCCTCTCTTGCCTTAGATTCGCTGCCAAATTTAAATCTAAATTTAGAATGGGCAGAGTTTCAGGTTGTCTAAATTGTACAGAGCGCACAAGCATACTTATACCCTTAAAGGTCAGAGTTCCCATAAACACATTATTATTTTTTGGCATAGCCTTTTTCACATGCTCTGTAAGGGTTTGCAAGTAATCCAGCCAAGTTTAAGTAGCCGTAACGGAAAATGCAATCCAGCGTGGGATTCAGAAAGCGGGCCATACACACGGTAAATGAAGGTTGTAATGGCTCTCACAATTAGTATGTCTTGACTTAATATTTTGGTTAGTTTCCTTAATTACCAAAAGCTTTTAGGCTAGCGTCGGACAAACGCAGTCACCACGTCCGTGTTGCCGCACAGTTTAACGTCCGTCGTAGCAATGATTTGTGAACAATAGAGACCAACACATGAAGTACGTGCGCAACCGACGTGCGCATGCACCACGCAGGTGGCAACGGATGCCATTTAGGCCTCGACGTAAAAGCGCTACGATGGACACCCAGTGTGTGTGATGACGCGACATCAGAGGCAGCGCATTTGCAACGTCCATCACTTTCACGCCCAGAAGTGTTTTTATTGCCTGGCTGACTGTACCTGTCATTTAATTTTAATTAATTTTGTTTCCCATATTTCCCTTTTTTTTTTTTTCTACATCCTTAAACTGACTGCGTAGTGTCTACAGTATCTTCTGTCAGTACGTCCGTCCGTTATGCACGCACGCAGAGTGCGCTCAGACTGCGTTCGTCTGACATTAGCTAGGGTCAAACGAACGCATTATTCGCAGCGACCGTCAAAACGTGCGTCCGAACGTATTGACGTATTTGTTCACGGAATGCGCGAAAACGGTCATACGATGCGCAATTTTGCCCGTGATTTTCTTACGGATCCAATCCAGGAAACTTTGGGTGTCTGGACATTATGTTGGCCGGACATGAGCAGCGTCTGACGTCTCCTAATCACACAAACACACGCTATGCGGACGCAGCGCACTCTGTACGTCAGTACTAGCGGTTCTGCATTCTCCAAAAAAAATGCATTCGTTTGCTGCTTGCGTTTCGCGGCCACACTTTCGTGCGACCGTACTTCGAATATTGGCCATCATTGGCCGTCATTTGCTGCTACTGCGGGCGTTGGTCTGACCCCAGCCTTAAACGTAAAGATCAATATTTATTGAAAGCATGCAGACATGGGTTGGTATATGTTTCGGCTAAAGCCTGAAGTGCGGTTAATCCTTTGATTACCCGGGTAATCCTGACATTATCCAGGCGTCAGTAGCAAAAGTCTGAAGTGAAATGAAATTTCGGACTTTACCCGAGTAATCTGCAAAGTATCCAGAGGTCTCTGGGTACTCCGGTTTTCTGCACGGTTTTAACCGGGTAATTCCCACATTACCCTAGTGCTGTTGGAGAAAGGGTGTACAGTGGCAAGAAAAAGTATGTGAATGTTTTGGGATTACGTGGAGTTTTGCATGAATTGGTCATAAAATGTGCTCTGATCTTCATCTAAGTCACAACAATTTGAAAAACACAGTCTGCTTAAAATAATACAACACAAACATATATGTTTTCATGTTTTTATTGAACAGAATCGAACAGAACATGTAAACATTCACAGTGCAGGCTGGAAAAGTATGTGAACCTTTGGACTTAATAACTGGTTGACCCTTCTTTGGCAGCAATAACCTCAACCAAACGTTTCCTATAGTTGCAGATCAGACCTGCACAACGATCTGGAGTGATTTTGGACCACTCCTTCACAAAACCGTTTCAGTGTAGCAATATTCTTGGGATGTCTGGTGTGAATCGCTCTCTTAAGGTCATGCCACAGCATTTCAATCAGATTGAGGTCAGGACTCTGACTGGGCCACTCCAGAAGGCGTATTTTGTTTTGTTGAAGCCATTCTTTTGTTGAATTACTTGTATGCTTTGGGTCATTGTCCTGTTGCATCACCCATCCTCTGCGGAGCTTCAGTTGGCGGACAGATGGTCTTACGTTTTCCTGCAAAAGGTCTTGATAAACTCTGGAATTCATTTTTCCATCAATGACAACAATCCGTCCAGGCCCTGAGGCAGCTAAGCAGTCCCAAACCGCGATGCTCCCTCCGCCATGTTTTACAGTGGGGATGAGGTTTTGATGTTGGTGTGCTGTGCCTTTTTTTCTCCACACATAGTGTTGTGTGTTTTTTCCAAACAACTCAATTTTGGTTTCATCTGTCCACAGAATATTTTGCCAGTAGTGCTGTGGAACATCCAGGTGCTCTTTTGAAAACTTCAAACGTGCTGCAATATTCTTTTTGGACAGCAATGGCTTCCTTCGCGGTGTCCTCCCATGTACTCCATTCTTGTTTAATGTTTTCCTTATTGTAGATGTGTCAACAAAAATGTTAGCATGTGCCAGAGATTTCTGTAAGTCTTTAGCTGACACTCTAGGATTCTTCTATACCTCATTAAGCATTCTGCGCTGTGCTCTTGCAGTCATCTTTACAGGACGACCACGCCTAGGGAGAGACGCAACAGTGCTGAACTTTCTCCATTTGTAGACAGTCTGTCTTACCGTGGTCACATGAACATCAAGGCTTTTGGAGATACTTTTGTAACCCTTTCCAGCTTCATGCAAGTCAATAATTCTTGATCGTAGGTCTTCTGGGAGCTCTTTTCTGCGAGGCATGGTTCACATCCAGGCAGTACTTCTTGAAACCAGTAAACCCAAAACTGGTGTGTGTTTTTAAAGGGCAGGACAGCTTTCAGCCACACATCCAATAATATCACACTGATTGGACTCAAGGTTGGCTCACTCCTAGCTCCAATTAGCTCTTGGAGAAGTCATTAGGCTAGGGGTTCACATACTTTTTCCACCCTGCGCTGTGAATGTTTACATGTTATGTTCAATAAACACATGAAAACCTATAATGTTTGTGTTGTATTATTTTAAGCAGACTGTTTTTTTCAAATTGTTGTGACTGAGATGATCAGAGCACATTTTATGACCAATTCATGCAAAACTCCACGTAATCCCAAAGGGTTCACATACTTTTTCTTGCCACTGTATGTAGGGCTGAAACAACTAATCGATAATGGAAGTAGTTGACAACTATTTTAATCATCGATTTAATCTGTGTCGCTTAATCGTCCTGTGTAAAGCACACACTGTTTAGAGTCAGACTGAGTTAAACGTTAATAACCTCAGCTATGGAGCTGATTGGAGAAGACGCGCCGCTGCTTTACTGGGGTGTGATTTAGTACTAGGTTTATGTCAGAAACAACCAATTTGTTTTTATACCGTTTACAACAGTAGCACAGCTATAGCACAAACAATAGGATTCTGCCACTGGGTGAAGGAGCTGCATGCTTGTTTTATCCTTACTTGAAGCTGCAGTCCTGTACCACCACCCCACCCTCCCTGCCACACCCTCTCTGGTCGGGAACTGCCATTCCCTCCCTTTGGTCTGGTCCCTTTCGCCAAACTCACTCCCACACTAAGATCCGGTCTTTTGTCCATACCCACTCCCTTTCACCCTCAGGTCAAGCCACTTGAGGTGGAAGGGAGTGACTTTGCTCCAGTCCCTCCCGGCTCCTCCCACAGTTTGTTCACGAAATTATTTAAAAGGGACAATCTATGATCCCTGACCACTTTAGCCTATTAACTCCAAATTTCATGCTAACATCATCTATGACCAAGTGCTTGTAGCCGCGTTCATTTGAGAAAGTAAACATGGGCTTAAGCTGCGCATGCAGCATCAACCCATCCCTCTGACCAAGCAATTTGCGTATTTGTGGACAAAAGTTACGTACACTACGCAAATTGCTTATGAAAAAAGGGGGAGGGGTTGTGATTATTTAAGTTAACCAATTTTTTTCAAAAAAATTTTTATCCGATGAATCGATTAATAGATTATGAGAATAATCGTTAGTTGCAGCTCTAGTATGATGTGCAACGAAACATCAGACTTTATCCAGGTAATCTGCAAAATATCCAAACGTCTCTGGGTACTCCGCTTTTCTTGTGTTTTCAGCAGGTTACAGTTGACTGAATTTCGAGGATTACCCGGATATAGCAGCAAACTGTTATCTGACAACAAAAAACACAAATTTTGTTGTCAGTCACAAACCACACTAAGGCTAGGGTCAGACTAATGCAGTATCAACGTGCGTTTAGCAGCACTAAATCACAGCCGTGCTAGCAGCAAATGATGTCCAATGCCAGGCAGCATACGAAGAACGGCCGCACAAAAGTGCGGCTGAGCAACGCAAGTGGCAAACAAACGCATTTTTTCGAGAACGTGAAACTGCTAGTACTGACATACAGAGTGCGCTGCGTCCACTAGCGGCATGTGTGCGTGATTAGGAGACGTCAGACGCTGCTAATGTCCGGCCAACATAACGTCCAGACACAAAAAGGATTTTATTGATGATCCGTACAAAATCACGGACGAAAATGCGCATGGTATGACCGCTATCGCGTATTCCGTGAAAAAATGCGTCCATTCGTTCGAACGCACTTTTTCACGGACAACGCGAAAAATGCATTCGTCTGACCCTAGCCTTAATAACCGTTATGTAACTCTGTGCATTAACTGTCTGAAAATTTATTTATGAAGATAACCATTAATAACTCTTTATATAATATATTTATTATGTTTTATAAATTATATATAAGCACATATGACACCTAATAAGGATCATGTAACTCTTTCACATTCATATAAGAAACATATCCTGTTACTCTTTATATTCATTATATTCACAATACATTTTAATGTTTGTCTCTTGCCATTTTCATTGATAATATCCTTGGATAATAGCAAAATTCACTTTTACCCAAACGGGGTTGGATACCCTGCAGATTACCCAGGTGAAGCTGTGGATAGTCCTCAGATTACCTGGGTGAGGCTTTAGACTTGCACATTATCCGGGTAAAGTGCCACTTTTTCAGCTCTTCCAGACTGTTACCCAAGGGCAGTTGGTTAGTCCTAAGATTACCCAGGTAAAGTCTGAAATTTTCGTTTTTTTTTTAATAATTTTTTTTGCAGCTTTACCCAGCGGGATAATCCTAGGATTAACAACACTTTTGGGCTTTACCCGTAACATATATACTAATGCGTAAGTAAGAATAACCGATAGCTCCTAACACCTCTTTTTTTAAAGGGATTATAAAAAAATGCAGGTGTATGTTGGTCCCCCTCATCTTCCATATCTTGGTGCATTAGTCGTAAGATAATGACTATCATTTTTAAAAATGTAATCTAGTTTGAATAATTAAGTGCAATTCGTTATTACAACTACTGCATGTTTTTGAACTGTGTTTTCTTTACTTAAAGGCTAACAGAAGCAACCGCTTAGGCCAGTGTTTCTCAAACCTGTCCTCGGGACCCTCTAACACAAGGGTAGGGAACCTTTTTTTTTTTCTGCCAAGGGCCATTCGGAGATTTATAACATCATTCGAGGGCCATACAAAATTAACAACTGAAAATTTAGCCAGCTATATTTTGGAAGAAATTGAATTGACTCACCCCAGTGATGGCTGGAACTGCTTCTCTTTGAAGTGCGTGATGTTAGCCGGTACAGACGATGTTGCTACTCGTAATTTTCCAGGTTTGACCCCCCCCCTCCCCATTTAATTCATTTCACTCTACCCTCCCAATTTAGTCATTTCACACACCTCCTTTAATTCTTTTCACACACCTCCTTTAATTCATTTCACACACCTCCTTTAATTCATTTCACACACCTCCTTTAATTCATTTCACACACCTCCTTTAATTCATTTCACACACCTCCTTTAATTCATTTCACACACCTCCTTTAATTCATTTCACACACCTCCTTTAATTCATTTCACACACCTCCTTTAATTCATTTCACATACCTCCTTTAATTCATTTCACATACCTCCTTTAATTCATTTCACACACCTCCTTTAATTCATATCACCCCCTCCCCATTTAATTGATTTCACCCTCCCTATTTAATCTCAGCCCTCCCCATTTAAGTAATTGCTTCCCTCCCCATTTAATTAATTTTCTTCTCCCTCCCCATTTAATCTCGCCCCCTCCCTCTTTAATTTCTTCGCCCTCCCCTTTAATTTCAAACCCTCCCCATTTAATTCACTTCACCCCCTCCCCATTTAATTAATGTACTCTCCCTCTTTAATATAACCCTTCCCCATTTAATTAATGTCACTCCTGTCCCCATTTACTTAATGTCACCCTCCCCATCTAATGGATTTCTCCCTCCCCTTTAACCCCCTCCCAATCTAATGTCACCCTCCCATTTTAATTGCATTTCACTAGGGATATACCGATACTGCCGTTTGCACGACAAATGGCCCGATACCTTCCCCCTCCCACCGATACCGGAAGCCAGACCTGGGCCGGCTTGCCGGTACCCGCGGGGCTAGGGAAGCTAGCCAGATGCATTAAAAGCATTTGGCCGGTATTCCCCTCTGGCTGGCCACGTTACTTTATCCAGCGGTGGGTCTGGTCGCAGGGCTGTGACGCAATCACGCGGCCGCTGGGTAGTGGAGGTTGTGACGCTGCCTCCAGCCGAGATCTCGCGGGAGGCCCCGGTGCGGGCTGACAAGTCAAGCCTCCGGGACCCTGGCGAGTAGGAATAGTCATTGCGCCGGGCGCGATGACGTCTATTCCGGGCACCCCCGCCAGTGTGGGGAAGGTGCCTGAAAGGGAGGGGGAGTCCTTTGGACCTCTCTCCCTCCCGATCTGCTTGGAGTAGACAAAAAAGGCAGGCACTGCCTTGAAGGACACAGCCTGCCCTTCCAAGCGGTGGCTGCCTTTAATCCCTTGGGGGCTGGATCGTGATTCAGCACCAATAGGCGCCGACCACGGTCCCCTCCCGGAGCTGGCCGACATCTTGTATGTCGGCCAAGCTTCCGGGATCTCCCTCTGCCGACTGGCATCATCGCGCATAGCGCAATGAAGTCAGTTTGGGAGTTGACCCCTAGCTGCCACCTATCTCCCGATATTGTTCCCATTTCAATTATAATGTGAACAATGATGCTGCACGAAGAATTTTGTTCTATGGGGGCGTTTGCTAAAAATCACTTAATTTTACTCCCCCAAAAAAATGCAACAAGTCCCCATTTCAAATTTTTTTTTAACAAGCGCACCCCATAGAAAATATAACTGCAAAGGCTCGTATGATAAAATGTGAAAAAACACTTTACACACTCTAGATGATTGAAAATTCAAATTTGATTACATTGTTCTGTCATAATATTCAGGTAGGGCATGAAGTATACATATAATATTGATATATTCTCAATCTGCCGGAAAGAATGATCTATAATTTGTCTGGGTCGTATAATAAAATGTGACTTCAAATCGCGTTTAAACATGAGTGAAACCGGTAAAAATGAGCTCCGCACACAGGGCTCATGTGGCTCAGCAGCAAAGCCGAAATGGCTTAGCAGCAAAGGGTTAAAATCCTCCAAGGTCGCCATTTCATCCATGTTTTGATGTACACATATAGGGCCATATTACATTCTCTGCGCAAATGCGCTCGCGCAGCGCAAATTGTTTTGCGTGCAGTGTCCAGCGTTATCGTGAGAAAATTAACGTGATATTCGAATCCTAACGCATTTTCTCATCCATTCAAAAATAACGTTAGTAAAAAAAATGCTCAAAACGAAGTGTAATACGCGCGCAGTAACGTTGCGCATGCAAATCAGTGCGCGGACTGTTTTTTTTCGCGGGATTCAGCCAATCAGAATTAAGAACCTTAATTGACTCACTAATGTTTTTGCACCTGTCAAAATAAATCTGAGTATACATGCTGCAGCAATAAAAAAAATATGCACGAATTCACAATTTTTTTTGTTTGGGTATGTGTAGAATGTGTAACTATACTGTGCTGTATTTTTTTTTTTTCGTGCTGGTGTATTTTGTTTTCAAAGACGTTAAAATTATGCGCGCAAACATCGTTCGTAGGAAGTTGTGCATCTATTGAAATACCATCCGCTTAACGCATTTTGCGCTCACAATGTTAAGTATAGGACGCGCACAGTTCATCACGCTCGCGCAAGTCCATCTGCGTTAAACGATAACGCGCATTGTTTGGGCGAACGTTGAAATACAACGTTCTGCGCAAGTGGTTTTGTCCTCGCGCAAATGTGCATTTGCGTGCGTGCAAAACCGATGCGTGAGGAATGCAATATGGCCCATATTAAGGCATGATGGGCATTGCATGTTAAATGCCACCCAACAGCATGTTGAATCATTACAATGCATTTAATAGATCGAAAAGGATGGCCAGGTGAGCGACCAATAATTTTCCTGCTGCAGCATATAAATAATACTTGTTTCAGGGCAAGACTTATCCAAATGTCCCTTTTTTAAACCTGGTCCAAACGATCACCCTAATAATCCACTGCTTACATTCTATGAATAACCCACAGTATAAAATGTTTAAAATTAGGCAATCTATTAGAATTGGGATATATGTGGATAAAGGATACATATACATCGTAAGAGAGCCTACTGCAACCGCAGCGACATTGCTGCCCAGATCCATTTCTATGGTGCATGCGGCCAATAGAACACCTGTGCTGCATTCCTTTTAAATTGCCTCTTAATTTTGGACGAGGACCTGTTTCTGGAGTTACCACCAGGGTTGAGCAGTAGGTAAAATTTTGTGGCTAGCGTCGCTCCAGAAATTGGCTTGGCACCAATGATCTGTTAGTTACAAAAGAGCTAGAGAGCGATCTCTAGCGTTGCCCATGTTAAGTATAGGACACGGAAAAGTACAGTAAACTCGCGCTACGAATCGCTAATAGCGACTCGCTAATTGATTTTTTTTTTTTTTAACATTTTGTAGCGAGAGGCAAAGATCTGTTGGCCAGGCGCTAGACTCATTTAACCAAGCGTTAACGCAAAAACATACCAACGCTAATGTTAGCTCACACCAGGTGATAGTCTGGCTTATTTTCCACCAAAAACTGCGTAAAAGCACTGTAATAAGCTTCACTCTGCTTTCACCCATACAGAGTCTTGTCTCTGATTTTGGCTACAGCTATAATCACACTCTCTGTTCCTTGCAAGGAAGCAGCTTTGGCTACGACCTTATTAGGAGTGGACCTCCTGTACAAGGCACACTAATCACTGCTCCTCACCAGAAGAGCTGCGTAGTGGATGCTGGGGCTAAAAGAGCAACCTGAGTGGGGAAGTTCTTCTCGGAGCTCGGAGCCCTGTTACTTTATTATTCATTTATTTGTGTTGCTCCAACATATTCCACAGCATGGTACAGAGGTTACAAAAAGTTAGGGTAATACACAGTAATACTGAAAAGGAGATTATGTTCTAAAGGGATTTTAGTGAAGACAAAGGAAGTTCTGTTTAACTGACGACACAATAAGAAGTGGTTTGCAGAATGGATCCGGCTTATTATGGAGACAGTTGGCTCATTCATGATTGTCTTGGCATCCAGTAATTCCTTTTTCAGTATGACTGCCTGCACATCTTTCACCAAGGGCCATTCCAGCTCTTAAAATCAATCAGGTCTTTTCAAAGAAGGTGAAAGTCAGGAGAAAGACTGACTGCAGAAGTGAAAATTCTAGGTCAAAATGGCCAAACCAGAAACAGTTCTCCCATTTATCTCACTTTCCAAATCAGCTATTTGGTCTAGATTGTGCTCTTCTGGTTGTCACCTTTCTCTGAATAATCCTGATAGTATGGTAAACTGGCATCGAGTATGACTCAAGGTGTGGACCTCTTTGTTTGACTAGCAGTGTCTGAGACCCCATAAAGTTCAACGAGGCAGAACCAGATATATGTGGAGGAGTGGGCCTCTCCAGAAAAGTGTGGAAAATTGTGAGGGGAAATATAAAAAAAAAAAAAAAAAAAGGGGAGGGGGCAAAAAGTTGATGTTAATCACACTTTTTAAAATAAAGTATCCAATCCTGGGCACTGTCACCTCGCATTTAGTTACCTTAGTGACTGAATACTGCTGCTGATGCAACAGAGGAGCAAAAAATCCTCCATGCATAATGCAGAAACTGCTCCAACCCGGTGTCACTGCACACAAGAGGAGGGAGGCTTTTTTTTAGGTTATTTTTTTATTCTTTTCATTTGACAGTGTAATAAACAGTGCTTTATCATCCTTGCAGGATCCCACACAGCTGTAGTCTAGAAGCTGCCTGCTTGCACTACCTGAGCTGATCACAACAATGATCTGAGAGTTGCTTACTGTGCCTTTTTTATTGTGAACGCAGTCCCACACCAAGGGGCAAGTCTGGGCTTGGTACTGCCCTGAGCACTCCCAATTCTGTTGCTTCTGCCACCGGCCCAGTATCAGATAAATATGTCAGCAATAAGGCCGGGAGTCAGAAAAGCATTTTTAAGAGCAAAAGGAACGTTTGTGTGCGCGGAAGGAACGTCCGGGAGCGTGGACGTTCCTTCCTCTGACACCCGTCTGGCCACCTCGCTGAGCGCAGTTAGTGCGATCAGCACTGCAAGGCTCGATCTTCCTATAGAGGATCGCGCTTTGCAGCCCCGTCAAACGTGCGTTGTAGAACTTTGATGGGGAAGCTTTCAAAACGTCTGCAGTACGCCTGTTGTAACACACGCAATTTGTTAGCACGCTACAGAGTATGGCCGGCCCCGTCGACGCATCACAATGCCGCGACAGATGCCGGGAGACACGTCCGTACGGGCACTCATCTGACTCCGGCCTAAGTTGCATCCATGTGTCATTTAGAACAAGAGCAAAATATCTTATTCACACAAAGTGACTTCTACAACAATATAGTTCAGACTAATTGTTGGCAGTTTTATTGCTTTGTAGCCCTGTTATACACCTGCACACCTCAATTATATATTCGTTCCAAAGATATGGACTGACTGTAACATCTAGTGACGTGTGTAAGAGCTCTATGTGTGAGTGATGGGAGTTGTGGTCAAGCCAGGGCCGGATTTATAATTAGGCAAAGTAGGTATGTGCCTACAGGTGCCTGCCACAAGGGGGCGCCTTGCTCTTTGTGCAAAAAAAAATAATTTTTTTAATATTTTGCTTTTTACAATTTGCAATAATTTAGACCACTATATCTCTGGAGCCCTAAGGGCTAGAGGGACATATGAGGTATCATTGGAAAGGTCAGCATATAGCCTTTCCAGTGATACCAAACATAACCAGGCAAGATGTATGTAAAAATAAAATATCTATTAAAATAATATTCTTTTTTTTTTTCTTTCTAACATGGCACTATTATTCAGTTTACAATTCTAAAGTGAACGGTGATGCTGCACTAACTCGCCTCATTTACCATACTGCCAGCAAGTGTGTATCTGGTGAATCAACGCATTGTTTTATTCACAGCCTAGACCTTGGTGCTGCAGTGAGGAGAGACGGGGGGACTTTAGAACCTGCATCCCTGAATTGTACACCCTACAAGGTTAAGTGAGGTGTCACTGGAAAGGTCAGAGTCTAGTCTTTACAATGATACCAAAAATGACCATGTAATGTGTAAAAATAAAAAAATTAAAGTAAATGCAAAATATTTTTTTTCCGTTCTACAGCAGAGGCAATATATGCTTTTACATATAAAACAAACAATGCAGCGGCATTCACTGCCCTCTTTCTTTTACCATTCTACCCCTTTGACTCATTTATTTTTAACCTCTCCCTCTCCTCCTCTTCCCCTCTGTATTCAAACGTGCTTTGATCACCCCCCCCAATCTCTATCTCTTGATCCTACCTCCCTCTTGAACTACTGTCCCATCCCTCTGCTCCCCTTTGCCTACAAAATCTTAGAACGTCTGGTCTATAACCAGCTCACCAGTTTTCTTGTTGCTAACTCTCTGCTTGAGCCGCACCAGTCTAGTTTTCGCTCCCAACAATCTACTGAGACTGCTCTGACCAAGGTGCTCAAGATGCTGCGGAAACCAAAGGTCACTTCTCCCTCCTTATTCTTCTTGACCTTTCTGCTGCATTTGACACTGTTGATCACCCTCTCCTGCTCCTCACGCTGCGTCAACTTGGCTTCAGCGACACCGCTCTCTCCTGGTCCTCTTCCTATCTCTCTTTTCGCTCCTGCAGTGTCTCCTTTCGCTGGCGTCTCTTCACCACCACTTACTTTTCAGTTGAGGTACCTCAAGGTTTTGTTCTGGGTCCCCTACTCTTCTCGCTCTATACCGCCTCTTTGGACAACCTCATCTCTTCCTATGGATTCCAATATCCCCTCTATGCTGATGACACCCAAATCTACCTTTTTTCTCTCGATCTCTCTCCTCCGGTGTTGGACCGTGTTACAGCCTGCCCATCGGCTGTCTCCAACTGGACAACTTCCCATTTCCTAAATCCCAACCTCTAGAAACTGAACTTCTCATCTTCCCTCCCTTTTAAACATCCATTCCTGCGCCCATTTCTCTTCAGGTGAATGGTGCCACCATTACGTCTACCTCTCGGGCTCCTCTTGGACTCCAATCTATCCTTTACTCCTCACATTCAGTCTCTAACCAAATCCTGCCACTTCCACCTAAAAAACATTGCATGCATCCGTCCCATTCTTAATCCAGCCTTCTTAACTCCCATCTTGATTACTGTAACCTCCTTCTTCGGGCCTTAAGAGATCCCAGATTCTACGTCTGCAGTCTGTAATGAACGCCTGTGCCAGACTCATACACCTCACCTCCCGCACCTCTCACACCTCACCTCCCTATCAATCTCTACACTGGCTCACTGAGTATCCAATTCATTATATTGGTGCTCATGTACAAAACTCTCCATAACCGCACCCCTGCCTAAATCTCCTTCCTTATTAGCCGGTACATCCCATCCCAACCACTTCGTTCTGCCAATGATCTGATGCTATCAGCTCCTCGTACCCGCACCCCCAATTTTCGCCTTCAGGACTTCTCTCGAGTTGTCCCCTTTCTATTGAACTACCTCCACTGCAACATCAGACTCTCCCCGTCGGCTCACTCAATGATCCCCAACTGTACAAAAAGTACTGTGATCCAAACAATGTTGGCAGAAGATTTTTGAAAGGACTAGCCTATCCAAAGTGGGAACAAAATGGGTACAATCCTATACGACATTAGCCACTTTCTGGATGCAGATAGAAATGGCTCACATGTAGACGTTAGGATAAAGAGTCTCTTTGACGCACAAGCCCCCACAAAATGACAAAAGGGTGAAGAAAAGTGTGCGTGTCAGGGGTGCCGCTAGGGAGGGCGGCCCGCACCAGGTGACACCACCCCGTAGGGTGACGCCCTAAAAAATTAAAATTTTTACCAGCAAGGATACATTGAGAATTCTCTCATTTTCAAGTATGTCCTGGGTAGGCAAGGCCTAGGCTAGCACTTTTCAGGGAGTGGCAAAAAAAACAAAGAATATTCAGAGCACCGAAATGACGCACACATTTCAGTGTTCTGTTCCCCGCACTTTGGGGAATCAAATTTCCCCGGTGAATTCACCACCGGGTCCCTGAAGTGCAGGGAATCAGCCACCGAATGCTGCCGCAAACCGTCGCCTGCTGTTTTAAAAAGAACTACTGAACAAAAATGTCTGGAATTAACATATAAGTTCCTATGAATGATAATAAAAAGGTCTATTAGAATTTTTTTTTTTTTTAAAAATGCCTAAACGATACTAAAAAAAAAAAAAATCAATAAATAAAAAGATTTTTTACTAATGGATTAAAAGTAATAAATGGTTTATTAGATATTGGATAAAAACAGGAATTTTTTTAACATTGAAACCTATGGTGTTCGTTCGCCTGAATAAACCTGCCAAATGAAAACACTGGGCATTTCTTTGCTGTTTGTTGTCTCTGAACAGATTAACCATTACTTCTCTATGGGGACTTTCACTGCCTTCGAACAGGCACCGTACTTGCTGTCAGTTTGCCAAAATTTGTGTATGAGCATATCACAGAGCTCCACAGCCATAAACCTCACAATAATGTGTGCCGTGTATTATGAGCATTCAGTGTTATATGGGAGTACTGATTTATGAGTAAAAGTGGTTAAAAAAAAAAACCCCGTAAAACTCGGGGGGGGGGTGACACCGTAAGTTACCGCACCGGGTGACACCAACCCTAGTGACGCCACTGGTGTGTGTGTGTGTTGAGCATGGGGGTTAGAGTTGTATGCAGACAAATATCCAGTGGGTGGAGTACTCCTAAGTAGAAGTACTCTCTTCCCACATACAAAAGGCTTTTACATCAACCAAGGTCTCAATTCATCCAGGAATTGCTCCAGTATGCAGTTTGACCATACGCTAATCCCATAATATCATCTACTACTGTCGGCTAAAGAATGTATCGATCTCCAATGAGCAGAAACTAACCCATTGAGTGCTAAACATGTATCCGTTACATGGTTAGCAAATTGGGATCTGGAAACCACCAACTTTGAGATACGATTTTTGTTTTGCAGATTAGTGAAGCATTTTCCCCACCTTTTGCATGTTCCTTTCCCACACCCAAATACATATGTGCTTCAATAGGCTATGGTACATCCCTGTAGTGGTGTACTTCTGTCTTAAACAGCAGGTGCAAGAGCTTGATCTGTGCAAATAATGAGTCCCGTCGCAGTGTTGGGTCCGTATTAAGCCAACTAAGCAAATGTGGGCCTGTGATCAAAAACCCTGGTATCCCTGTTTAACACATGCCACCATGTGGTAGTGGGCATTGAATTGCATTCCTAGCAACTGGAAGGGAGCTTTGGCACCTCATGGCAATTAATGTGATGCTGTCCCATCAGATCTCCATCAGAGGGTCAATATCACACACGACATCACATATCGGATCACATGCAACATTTATCTTGCTACTTAGGGCAAAACCAGATGTATTACATAAAGTCATTGTCACGGTCCGAACCACCAGACCCTCTGGCGCCCTCTTTTGTTCTCCTTTTGCCCTGTTTTGCATTGATATGCAGGTTCCAGGACTTTTTCCTTCTTATGCTTTCCTGGACTATACTTTGCATAATGGACATGGAACCACACCTGCCCTTCATTCTCCCTAATTAAACCTGCTTATGAGGAAGCTACACCCCTGATCCCACGCTTCCTCATTGAAGTTCCTAGCTTGGCTAGTGCAGACCTGCCTTCCATAGATCTTTGCCTGGAACCCCTCCTGCTCTTGATCCATAGACCTTCCTGCACACCCTCTGCTATTTCTGGACATTCTTTACCGGTATCCTCCATTGCCCCCTGTACCCTCTGCTATTCCATGATTGATATACCCGTGTACCAGATCTCTGCTAAATCTTGCCTACTCTATTGCCTATTCCTATTTTGTACCTGCGCCTGATTATATGTTCTTTGTATCCTTTATATTATATTTATCCAGTTCTCCCATTCCCACTACCCCTAGCCTCCTCATTCTATGGTTATGTTTTGAGCCTTCTGTATGATTTCTTGTCTATTCGTTGCTACAAATAAACCCTGTTACCCTGTATCCTGCCTTATCTGATACGTTTACTGCACCTTGGGCTCACACCCACATTTCTGCACATCTGCTAGGCCAGGCTCGTGACAGTCATTAACTGTACTTCTCTAGTGTATCAATTTAATAGGTCAAGGAAAAGGCACAAAGGTTTGAAAACAAATCTTTCGCATCATTGTCAGTCCCAACAGTTCCGAACAACATTCTGACATTACTCTAACAACTTGTGTGTGTGTTTATTTGAAACGCATTGACATGATCATTATCTTTTAAAAAGAAAAAATTGTTTCCCTTTGGGGTGAAAAAGTGTTAAGCTCTGCTTAGATAAAAAAAAATATTTTGTGTAGAAGATGTTCTACATATAGATAATATATCTCAAAATTTTTTCATGTTTTCTTCGTGGATGCCAAATGGTATTATTAATTTTCTAACATCTGTTCAATGAGGATAGAAAATAAAGCATGGCAGAACATCGGATTTTGTGCTACGTATACCTGATGAACTGCACTATGGGCCCATTAGCTGGTAATGCCATGTGTATCCGACACAAACCTGGCACCCATGCAATGTGACTGTCACGGTGCCATGATCATCAGAACTTGGATTAAAAAAATGTTCTCTTCCGACAATATTTGTAGTGATGCATTGCTTGTCCCTGTTGACTCTTTGTTCTCCTCTCTCACAATATGCATTGCCAAATGGATCTGATTGTGTCTGTAAGACCCATTGTGGTTTCTGAAAGCCAAATAATAAAGACTGCTTTCACGACAAAGTAATGTGCGAGCTTATACGCTAAATCTTTAACTGTCTGTGTTCCAAGAGTAACAAATGGACTAGTGCAACTTGTGTTCGAAGCGTTTAAAGCAGTATCTGTTCCTGAGGTCCCCAGGGTCCAACGGCGCGTAGCGGATATCAGAGGTTTGGAGCGCATTCTGAAATGTACCTGGGGTATGGATCCTGCTAGAAGTGATCACTGGTTTATTTGGGATACCTTGAAGTGTTGGTTTAATTAATATCGAAGTATACTGGCTTGGTGTTAGGCGGTTTATGCTACCCCTTACCCCCTTTTTTACTTTCTGTATCCCCTTCTTATACTGTCTGTGTCGTGCGTTTTTATTAATTAAAAAAAAAAAAACATTAAAAAAAAAACAACTATTTGTCAAATAAAAATGATCAAGGGTCACAGACGTTGTTTAAATAATCAGCCATAGGGATTGACTACAATGCTGCCTGCCGATAACATTTGTTTATAGTCGATTTTAGAATTTATAAATGGAAAGTCCACATTAAGTTCTAACAAGCTGATATAGATGCTGCCTAGTCTGTGATAAGGATACAGAAGGACCGTATTACCATGACGTAGCTGCCTGCATGTTTAGAAAACGAGATATGAAATTTAGATTATGTATGCTAGTTACGAGAACAGGATATTGCTGTGCTTCGGGGACCTACTAATAGCCCTATAATACATTAAACCGTTAATTGCCCCATTATAAAGAGTCTATGCTGCAAGTTGCCAGTGGAGGTAAACAAATGATTCCAGGAGATTTCTTTTCATGGAAAAACTAATTTTGTCAGGCTTTTAAAGCGACACGGCAGAGCGGATTTACTGAGGGTTTATTTTATTAAAATCCGCATTTAGAAAATAGATAGTGAGCGAAAGGACTGTGAATGCCTATAATATGTAGGATTTTCCTAGTGGTCTCTCTCCTTCTTTCAAAGACGGACTATAAAGATTGAATTGCTATACTTGACAGCATGGAGAAATCAGGGACTGTTTTTTGTATTTGTATCGTGTTGCACAGTCTTATGAACTCTAATTTCTGGTGGAACGCGTTAGTACATAAATTAACTTGTATGAATTACATATGACCAATGGACATGCTACTTACTGCATGTTCGATTCCGAATATTCTATAGATTGCTTGGTAGTGGTTTTGGGGGGGTTAGCCTACAACTACATTTTTACTAGCCTGTTGTCGTGGCAGACGTGACTCTAGCACACATGTGAGACAGTAGGGAGAAAATCTGAAACCAGTCTTCACTACAGGCCTTATTTACTGTTTATTAGGTCTCACAGGAAGGTAACCGGTTTTCACAAGAGGCCAGATTGACAGAACAGGAAGAGAAGAATAATCAATATCCGTAGCCGAGCCGAGGTCAAGGGTTCCAGAATATCGATAGACAAAGCCGAGTCAGGAGTGTAGAGAGCAAAATAATCAGAAGGCATGCAGAGTCCAAACCAGGAGAGACAAGTCACCATGGAGCAACACCGCCATGGAGACATGGGTATCGTGACACCTGTCTCTTTTTTCAGTAATGCCTGGCAATTGTAAATTGGATATGCTCAGTCTCCTCTGACAAAAATGAGAGATTCTCAATTCATTGAATAACTTTCTGGCCTGGCTGAGCTCTCTGCAACAACTTTACAATTGTATGCTTTTAATTTCTGTTCTTTTATATTTGTATTGCATTATCTATTTAATACGTGAAAAATATTGAGATTAATTCTATCTTTGCTCATGCCTTTCAAATGAAGTACTACTCTTATAAGGGTCAATCTGGTTTTTTTTGTTTTTTTTTTACTCGACACAGGCTTTGATTTCTGCATCATAAATAATAATTTTGGAGATTCAAGCTTTGTAATATTTTTTTGGAAGCAGATAGTGTTGAATATCGTGTGTGTGTTAGAAAATCTCATTTAGTCATCTACTTTCAGGGGGAAGCCTGCTGATGCTTGCAAATTTCTGCCGAGAGCCGCTTCCAATTAACACTTCAGTGCTAGTACGCCTCACTAAATAATTCCATCATCGTACTTTGCAGAGGAGCATAACAGACCAAAAACGACTCTTACGAAAGTGGTACGATTTAGTTCCTTAGAAAGAAGTGTATGTGTATATATATATATATCTCAAAGATGGAAAATTTCCGCCTTCTATGCAATTGATTGTTGTTTGTAGGGTCGGGGTGGAAACATTACAGCAAAAGAAGAAAAGGACCGTACATTTTAATATACAGTGAAACCTATATAGACACATTGATTAGATTCAGAGATTTTAAACTCCAGCCCCCAAGGTGTTGCTTAACAACAACTCCCATAATTCTCTGGCATCTATTCCAATATTTTTGGGTATTCTAGACAATTAATATCTGGGTGATCGTCATTTGACTTCCCTGAAATAGTGCCTATCAAATGAGCGATTCACATCTATACACTAGAAGGGGGCGATAAAGATATCAATAATTACATTTGTGGATGAATGTTCGGAGTGATTTTCTTGATCTATTCTCAATTCTGTTTTCTTGGTGAATGTTGCGTTAAAGGAGCCAAGCAGCTCCTAGTCCCTACATGGTGATGGTCTGGGATAGGAAACTATTCCCCTTGGCTGGAACATTATGGTAGACTTTGCAGACCTGCCCACTTTCGTAGGTTTGATGTTGGGAGGGCAGGAGCGCGTAACCAATTGACCAATTTGCATCGCTTACAGTGTCTACACGTTCAAAAAGAGGCACATCATCCTGACAATGCATGTGTGCCAGGATGCCAAGCTGTTTTTCTGAGCTGTAGCCCTGTTTTTTTTTTTACTTAACATCAGTTTTATTTTGAGATCTCTTTCATTATGTAAAATGCTATTCCTTCAACTGTGACTCCTTTATTTGCACTTGATTGTCATAATGTTATCTTATGCATTGAAAACCGTTTTATAAAGCAAACACACCATTAAACAGGTGCTCACGGTGCTTTTCCAGAGTCCTCCCATAAACTGACCGCCTATCTCACATTGTTAAATTGTGCTACTTGGCAGGCCTAACTTTGTCCTTGTAAGGCATCAGACTTCTGAGGCCTGTTCAATACCTCAGCAGCTGCTGAATTGCTGCAGCACAGCAATTCAGTTTGCTGCAGCAGTGTCGTTGAACCCTTTGGATGCGAATTTTGAATCCAAAATGGCCGACGATATCTTAATGAAAAATTCAGATTGTTTTTCGGATCACTCGGACAAAATATAATAAAGAGAAGCAGTCAGCACAATTCCGTTTGGTATGCACACACCACAAATGATAGTTTTTAATGAATAAACGTTATGTTTACTTCTGAAACAATATATGAATTGAACTGTAATATATGTCTGTGCAGGGGGAAATAATAAATAAATATTTTGTGCTTTGGTGAACAAAAACCTCAAAATTAACATTGCTGTACGGAATTATTACTTGCTTCGAGGCGGCGGCCATCTTGCTGTACGGCATTGTTACTTGCTTCATGTTTAAAACGTCACACTGTTGGAAACCTGCTACAGCCATCATAACGCATTGTCTGGCCACATTTTCAGCACCTACATCATCCTTGTCATAGTGTATGTGTTTCATACAAGATATGTCATCTGAATTTAAAATGACAATGTTGGCACTAAGGAGGATGCTAAAAGGGATGCCATCATTTGGATGTTTCATATCAATGGTCCATGTTGTAGTGAACTGAAGAAATCCCTGATTTACTACCTTCGGATTTTCATACTGAAAAGGAATATTGTTCAATAGTCCATTGGAAAACAGGACCTAAATATCAGAGATTGCATCTGCTTGAGCAAACCCAGTGCCCAATGGACTTATCCACCAGTCACCTTTTCAGTATTCATGGAACTGAATCCAATGTTTGAAGTAATAACAATTTCATATTTTTTGCTGCGTGGTTTATACGTACAGCCCCGGTTAGCTCCTGTTGTTAATGGAACACTATACTCATCCTGAACCACTTTATAGTTTTAAAGTGGCCAGAATGTGTAGAGTAACCACCCCCCTTTTCCTGTCCCCCTTCCAGTACCCCCAATCTGGAGTAAATGCTGGATGAAGTGGATCAGTTTCCTTCATCCCTCAAAGTGTCACCAGCAGCCAGGATTTTTGAATTTCCCAGCTGCTGGTCACCAGATCTGTCACTAGTGACATCAACACACAGTGTGGCAACATCACTCTGTCACGGAGACCAATCACTGTAGCAAGTGGTCTCAAAGAGGCAGTGGATGGATATGAGCTGCACATGCGTGCAGCTCTGATTCACCATTCTGTACAGACCGTATGGAACTTGCATACATAAAGTGTGCATGTCTCATGGCGCTGCACAATCTTGTGTCTTCCATACTAACCAAGTGGTGTAGGAAAGCAAATTGTGCTGCTTAAATTCAGGGAATTCTGGGTTCTGGAGTAGGGATGAGCTGTTCGGGTTCGGACGGTTCGGGGTTCGACCCGAACTTAGCCTGTTCGGGCGAACCCCGAACATATCCGGGTGTTCGCCGCATGTTCGACCACAATGCATTTTCCCACTGCCTGAAGCTCGTAATTGGCTACAGCCTTGCACCTGACCACAGGTCTGGTGCAATACTGGTTGAACACTATGCCAATCACTGCTCAATCATGGGCTCACAGAGCTAAGTCCCGCAGCACACTATATAAGGTTTCAACGCGTCGATTCTGCACGCATTTCAGAGGAGATTTTAAAGAAGATAGTTGTGTGTGTTGTTACTGCCGGTCTGCCACGCTACGGGGGGGGGGGGTCTCATTTCGACCAAATATCAGGGAATTTAGGTGATGTGTGTCTTGTTACTGTGCCAGCAATTTTTTTTGGGGTTTACAACTTTATTTAAAACCTTTTGTGTATTGAGGTGATTTTCTGGGTCTTGTCACTGTGCCAGCAAATCTTTTTGGGGCTCACTAATTTCTTTAAAACACTTGTGAATTAAGGTGATCTTCTGTGTCTCGTCACACAGCCAGCAATTTTTTTTGGGGCTCATTAGTTTCTTTAAAACACTTGGGAATTAAGGTGATCTGTGTCTCGTCATACAAAAAGTACCACGCTGTATTTTGGGGCTCACTAATTTATTTAAAACATTTGTGAATTAAGGTGATCTGTCTCTTGTCACTGGCTGCCAGCTATCAGTGTGTCTCACTGAGTTATACCAGAGTTATTTAAATCTTTATACCAGAGTTGAATCAGAGTTCTGTATATATTAATCTATAAATCACTCACCATGTCTGAAAGAACAAAAAGGACAGGCAGACGCTCCCTGCCACAGATAAGAGGGCAAGCAGCCCCTGTGTCGGGAGGCTGTGTCTCTGGTCGTGGTGGACGTGGTGCATCCTCTGCAGGGGAACGCTTGTCCTTTCTAACTGGTGCTGGCCGTCTTAAGCAGCAGCAACATACAGAGGATTTGGTGGATTGGCTAACCAGGCCATCCTCATCCTCCGAGTCCTCTGCCAGCCAGGCATCTAGTGCTTTACAGTCCACCTCAGCTGCCAAAGCATCTAATGCAGCCTCCATGTCCACAGCTACTCCTGCTGTAGCCTCGCTATCACACACGGAGGAGTCAGCTGAATTGTTTGACTACAATGAGAGTGACATGCTGCTTGAGGATGCGCAGCAAGTACAGTGCTCGGATTCAATCTGAGGTTGAGCAAGGGAGTATAATCAACCTAGAGGAAGGGGGTGCCAGTGATGACACACAAATAACTGGCACTCATGTTGCCCCAGCAGCTGCAGCATACTGCCAAGTTGGCTCCAGTGACGAGGAGATAGGGGGTGAACATGACATTGATGATGACGAGGTCACTGACTCCACCTGGGTGCCAGATCGAACTGAGGAATCAAGTGAGGAGGAGGAGGAGGCACAGCAAACACGAGGCACAACATCCTCTGCGACCAACCGTAGCACTAGCCAGTCCAAGGCATCACATGTCAGAGCTGCTCCGGTGCAGAGCGCTGTTGTCTCAAAGAACACATGCAGGAAATCTGCTGTCTGGGAGTTCTTTAAGAACTGTGCAGCAGACCCCACCATTGCTATTTGTAATCTATGTCAGAGGAGGCTGAAGCGTGGGATAAACACCGGACACTTGGGTACCACGTGCTTGATGCGACATATGAACAAGTGCCACACATCCCGTTGGGGCAAAACTTTGCGTAGGTCCTCCTCCTCATCTGTCTCTACCCACACTGTATGTCCTGCCATGCAATTGCCTACAACCTCCACCGACAGGGATGATGCTACAGTAATGGATGCACCAGCAGGTCCTTCCTCACAATGTGACATCATCCCAGTAGCTGAAGATTTACGCAGTCAGATTACGTTGCCGCAGCTGCTGCAGCGAAAGAAAAAATATAGTCCCAAGCAAAGCGTCTAAATGCCAGCTTAGCAAAATTACTCGCATTGCAGCTGCTGCCTTTCCAGCTGGTGGACTCTGCTCCCTTCCGTGAATTTGCTGAATGCGCTGTACCACTGTGGCAGGTTCCAAAACGCCTTTACTTTTCACGCAAGGCCATTCCAGCACGTGGAAGACCATGTTATCCAGTCATTGGGAAAGGCAGTCAGCAGCAAGGTGCATGTGACTTTAGACACGTGGTCCAGCAAGCATGGACAGGGTCAGTACATTTCCTTCACGGCACACTGGGTAACTCTGATTGCAGCTGGGAGGGATCCAAGACGGGGCTCTGTGCTGGAGCTTGTTCATCCACCACGCCTCCAGAAAGCTGCTTGTATGAGGTCTGTCTGCTCCACCACCACCACCTCTTCCTCCTCCTTCTTCTCTGTCTCTGGCGAAGTGGCAGTTAAACCCACGCCTGACAGGGTGTACGCAATGGCTCAAGCAAAAAGATGCCATACTGTGCTTGAGCTGGTTTGTTTAGGGGACAGGAGCCACACCAGGTCAGAAATTTTGTCAACTCTGCCGGGGCAGGTGCAGAGATGGTTAACACCACGCCAGCTTGAGCTGGGAATGATCGTCTGCGATAATGGCAGCAACCTTCTCTCCGCCCTACGCAAGGGTAAATTGACGCATGTACCATGCCTAGCACACGTCCTAAATCTGGTGGTACAGCGTTTCCTAACCAAGTACCCAGGGCTGCCAGAGCTTCTCATCCAGGCCAGAAAAGTCTGCAGCCACTTCAAACGGTCATTCCCAGCAAGCGTTCGCCTGGCAGAAATGCAAAGCGAATCCCACCTTCCCACAAACCGTCTGATCTGTGACATGCCCACCAGGTGGAACTCGACATTAGCAATGCTGCAGCGTCTGCACAAGCAGCAGAGGGCCATCAACGAGTACCTGTGTGAGTATGGCACAAGGACAGGTTCAGGTCAACTTGTTCCCCCCCCCGCAGTGGCTGATGATCAAGGATGCATGCACTGTACTGTCACCATTTGAGGAGGCAACGAGGATGGTGAGCAGGGACAGTGCATGCATCAGTGACACAATTCCTTTAGTGTTCCTGCTGGAGCACGCTCTGCGGGGAATTCTAAATGTGGCTCTAGAGGCAGAGCAGCGGGAGGAAGAGGAGAGCTAGGAAAGGCCTCCTCTTCCTCCAAGGCCCCAGTCTTTCCGCAGACAGCATTCCAGCGGGTCCTACTCAGATCAGACAGGAGGAAGAGGAGGACTATTTAAGTAGTGGGGACATTGAAGGTGGGGATTCCTCAAGGGAGGGTTTTGTGTGCCCAGAAACAGAAGGGCTTGTGCGTGGCTGGGAGGAGGAAGTGCACGATACGGTCATCCTCATTGACCAGGAAGACTCGGCAGCTAATGCCACCTCCAACCTACGCTGCATGGGCTCCCTAATGATGCAAAGCCTGCTAAAGGACCCCAGGATTCATGCTATCAAGGAGAGGGATCATTACTGATTGGCAACCCTTCTTGATCCATGATACAAGGGGAAAGTTGCAGAGCTCATCCTGCCCGCACAGAGGGAGCACAGGATGACAAAACTTGAGGACGCTCTAAAGTGAAACTTGTGTAACACCTTTCCAGGCACTGTTAGATTACCAAGTGCTACTGCTGACACACGTGCTTCTGAGGCTGCAGGTGATCAGAGGAATAGCGGTGAAGGCCAGGGCCACTTGACTGATGCATTTTTAATTTTTTTTTAGTCCTCGATGCCCAGGGACGTCAAATGTAGGCACCCATTGCAAGGACTACCTAGGGGCAAGGGCAGACCTGGATACCTTTCCAGCAGATGATTTACTGGGTGTTGAGATTGGATCACTAGCCAGAATTTAGCCAATATGCTATGCAGCTACTAGGTTGCCCTTCATCTAGCGTGCTTTCCGAAAGGACGTTCAGTGCCGCTGGAGGTTTTGTCACAGACAAGAGTGCGTCTGTCCACCGACTCTGTAGACCGGCTGACATTTATAAAAATGAATCAGTCCTGGATCAACAGCTATCAATTCCCTGATGCTGAAGTAACGGAATAGATCGGGTATGTCTTCTGCATGCACAAAACCTCCAGCACTGAACTCTTCCACAATACCACAAAAGGTTTACGGTGTGAAGGCACTTGCTGCCATGAAAGGCACAATATTTGGCTGCACTGATGCCTGTGCCAGATTTATATCATTTTAATTTTTTGAACAGCAGGGTCCAACCCTGCACTCTTCCACAATACCACAGAGGGGTTACTGTATGATGATACTTGATGGCCTGGCACCAAAGGCACAATATCTGGGTGCACTGACGCCCATTACCAGATAAAAAAAAAAAAATTCAATATAGGACCAACCACATGGTCCACCCCTGAACTCTTCCACAATACTACAGAGGGGTTACTGTATGATGATACTTGATGGCCTGCCATTAAAGGCACAATATCTGGGAGCACTGACGCCCATTACCAGATTCATATCTTTTTAATATAGGACCGCATGGTCCACCCCTGCACTCTTCCACAATACCACAGAGGGGTTACTGTATGATAGTACTTGCATGCCTGGCACTAAAGGCACAATATCTGGGTGCACTGCCATTGACGCCTGTATTAGATTCATATCCTCAGAGGGGTTACGGTGTGACGGCACTGTTGCCGACGCTAAAAGCCCAATTTTAAAGCACCTATTGTTACTTTCATCCAAAGCCTGCATAAGTTTCACAATAATTTAGCCCAAAAAAACACTAAACTTTTTCTGCGCGTCCTAAAATGTCTTTTCATACAGGCTGCCGCCCCAAGCAGTTCTTTATGGATAGATTAAAGGAAAAGCATTTACCGTCATATGAAACGTCATTTTATTTGTTTTTAAGTATTTCTATACATCCTAGAAATCCGCCACTTCACGGGCAGGTTATGGGGACCTCCTAGGCACGATATTTGAAGGAATTTTTCATTTTTATTTTTAACCCTTATTTCATGGAAAACTCAGTCCCTTTTTTAAAAACGTTTTTTTTTTTTTAAAACTTTTTGTCTTTGTTTCCTGTCCCCCAGGGCACTACCCGGACCCCCATACACCTTTTATGGCAAATATGTAGCATATATGCCCTCTTGGAGGGCACTCTAAAAACTGAATTTTCAGCCCCATTGACTTGCATGGGGGTTCGTGTTCGGACCCGAACAAATGGGAAGTTCGGGTTCGGGCCCGAACCGAACTCGGGGGGGTGTTCGGCTCATCCCTATTCTGGAGTCCCTGAACCGAAGAGGAGGAGCTGCGCGAGACGAGGGACAAAATGTGAATAGAAGCCTCGGAAAAAAGAAAAAAATAAGAATTGAGCAGAGGTTGTCAGCAACATCTGCCCAATTATTTAAGGGGCAAAAACGGGAACTCTGTCAATATAGTATCCCTTTAAATTGTCCTGTAATGTGTGACTTTAGGTTTGGGGCTATCCTATGAAATTCTGAAATTTGTCAACCGTGTTTGCAGACAGCTGACCACTGAACAGACACTCACACTTTAAGTAAATCTTATTGAATCTGAAAGTTGGGAGCACAAATTGGTATCTTTCATGTGACATATTTTTAATGTCAACCCACACTCTGTCATTCAGTTATATAAATGTTTTTATGTCCCTGTTCTGCGGTATAAATAATAGATGATCCCCGCCATTACAGTCTGAAAACGTCCTCTTTTTTTTTTTTCTAAAGAAGGAAAAATGCTTTTTAAATGAGTGAAGGAAAGTACAAAGTGTTTTATCATTAAGGCTGTACCCTTAAAGACAAGTATAGTGCTTTCTTTTAGAGCTGTACTGCTTCAATACGGGAATAAGTTACAGTACTTTGTAGTTTATCTTGTAATCTACATGGAGGCCTCAAAAATAAATCTGTACAATGACCTATATTCCTGATTTATGTACCTGGTAGAATAGCATGAAAGACTATCAAGGCTGCATATACTGTATATGGAATAATACCGGAATATACGAATTACAGTGATACCTTTTTATCCATATTGTAGCATTCATTACCACTTGTATTCCACAATTTGCTAAAGCCAGGGAACTGGGAACCTTGGTGCCCCTTCATCCCACTCCTCATTTGGCCAGATAATATTTTCTGATCTAAACTTGACAAGACTTGGCTATGGCTATGGTCAGCATACCGATACCAGCAACTGCACTACATGCCACCACTGCTACCTGTTCCTGGAGTCCATAGTATTCAACCTTGACCATGTAAAAAGCTCTCATCAGCAGCACTGCGTATGAGCCATGGAAGGACACTGGGAACTATTTGTTCCCAGTCTTGGGGGGGGGGGGGGGTGGTGTTCAAGCTCTGTGTGTGTGGGGAGGGGGGGGGGTCTGTGTGTTGATCAAAGGCTCCTTCTATGACTCTGTCAGAGTATTTGCCTCTGTCAGTGTCTTTGTCTACCACTGTCTTTGTGTCCATGTGTCTACCACTGTCTGTATTACAGTGTCTGAAAGTCTGTTTGTGCCTGACAGTGTGTATGTCTTTGAAAAACAGACACTTGTCTGTTAATCTGAATCTCTTGGAGGCAAACAGACAACGACAAACACTATCAGTGTCTTTACCTGTGTCTTTGCAGATATCTCTGCCATGGTATGTGCGTGTCATTCCGTGTCTATGTCTCTCTGCGTCTCAGTGTCTTTTATTCTTTTTGTGTGCCCGTGTCAGTGTCTTTGCTGGGGCCTGTGTGACTTTGTCAGTGTTTTTGCCCGTGTTTCTGTGTATTTGTCACTATCTGTACGTCCTTGTCAGTATCTGTCATTCTGTGTGCCAGTGTCTTTGCCTCTGTGCCTGCCGATGTCTAATATATGACAGTATTTTAGTTTTACAATTCTTCTTTTGCATTTTAGTTTCCTGCTGTTTGGTTTTTAATAATTATACTTCTGTTTTATCCGTATTAACCATTACGCTTTCTAATCTCTCTGGCATTAAAGAGGAATGTTATATTTTACACAATGGAGGTGTGGGGTGAGAGGGTAGGATCAAGGAGAGGCATGGTTCGCAAGGGGCGTTGGAATGCTTTTGCTCACAGGGTGCCTAAAAGGTCTACGGCAGGCCCTGCTATTGACCCCAAAGAATTGATTTACCGACTTGGCTGCAATGTCTGTGTTGGCGTTTAAACGTTCATGTACATACAGTTTAAATTGCAGTTGTTTATCTAAATGGTAATGGCCTGTTTTTAAGTTTTGATTGTGGTTGATTACCAGAAACCATGATTCACCAGCCACATAAATGTATCTAAACATACGGTTGCTTTGCATAATAGGAAATTGTGGTAGACTGGATTGAAATTCATGAGATGGACCAGGGACACTCCTTTTTATACAGATGACCATCTAAGGGAGGCAAAAGCCATATGGACTATGCGGGACATAAACGAACTACAAGATCCATCAGGCTTTGCGGCGGAGACAGGAAGTGGGTGGGATAGAGGGGAAAGACGTAAGCAGCCTCGTGCGGAGGAGCGCCAGTGTGAGCGGAGCAACGAAAGACAGAGGACGCAAGTGAGACTGCCTGAGATCGAGACCAGGCCGGAGCGCAGACGCTACCTCGAGGGCGCTGGAGATCGGGACAGTGTATTGCGGAGGCATACCCATTACCGCTGAGAGGCTTGCGCAGAACTTCAGTCCCAGTTGGACCCCCTGCAAGGAGACCGCGATGATCCATAGGGAGTGCAGGCGGTAGGCCGTAGTTCTTGTGTTGGAGAGCGGATTCAGTGGCACAGAGTTCCGGAGGACAAGCGGAGAGACATCCTTGATCGGGCGGTGAGACAGGCTGTCCAACAGATGGGTGAGAGGCCTTACAGGCCGCAAGTCAGAGTATAACCCAGCACGCTGCATTACTGTTCAAGTCTACAGGGCCCCAACGTGACTAGTCGAAGATTTGCTTATTGCCTTCACTGGCCAGTTGAATACAGTATCCGGGTACACGAATCGATACACGTACACCTTTTTTGAGACCTTACACTGACGGGACTTACACTCCAGAACTGAGGGGGTTAATCCTTTTCCTTTTTGCCACACGTGTTTTCCCGCATTACGAAATCCTGTCGTTCATATACCATATTTGCATTATATGTGTCACTTTATTGGGATCAGTAAAGTATATAATCTATAAAATCCACAACAGTGCTGGTGTATATTTATTCCCTAGTGCGGTGAGACTAACCCGATGTTTATTCAGCGGCTCCTCCGGGAGTTAGCGCTACACTAATGTCAGATGAACGCAGTCTGAGCGCACTCTGCGTGCGTGCATAACGGACGGACGTACTGACGGAAGATACTGTAGACACCGCACGGTCTGTTTTGTTTTTTTTGTTTAACGGATGTAGAACAAAAAAGGGAAATCAAAATGAATTAGAATTAAAATACAGGTACAGTCAGCCAAACCATGAAAACCTCTGAGCGTCAACGTTATGGACATCGCAAATGCACTGCGTCTGACGTCGCAGCATAACGCACACAGGCCGCTACGCGGACGTGGTGCAGTCTGGGCGTCCGTCGTAGCGGTTTTACGTTCTTGCCTAACTTGCGTCCGTTTGCCACCTGCGTTGTGTGTATGCAGTTCGGTGTGCACGTACTTCATGTGTGGGTCTCTATTGATCATGATTCTATGCTATGACTGACGTTAAACTGTGCGGCGACAAGGACGTGATCACTGCGTTCTGACGCGGGCCTGAAATATATTGTGTATATTTCACATACAGAGAAATAATTCTACTATAATGTACCATAAAAAAATAACAATATAACATAAAAATAAAATGGTCTTTCCATCAACAAATATGAGTTGTGGGCCATCCCTTTATGATTATATTCTAAAAAAATAAAAAATTATTAAATGATTACATCGGAAAAGTTGAAATCAAATAGAGAACATGCCACATGCAGGGATATTAAGTGGGTTGCGCATAAATGGCAATGTCCCAGCAGAACGCTGTGCACACAAAACAATCTGGAGGCATAAACACCCCTTGGCTTAATTGTTGTTTATGTTTTTGCCACAAAATGTAAGAAAGCTCTGCAAAATTACTAATACTTCTTCAGTTATTCGGCCTCTAGAACAATACAGAGCTGACACTTGTTTCTTATTTTTAAAAGTAGCTGTCAAAAATCTAACCTGTCACAGTTTTAAAAGTATTGAAGGCCTGAAGCAACTTAGGCGTAGGGCCCTTAAGTAGCCTCTAATGCCAGGAGGCAAGGAGGAATTTTTTATGTTTTGAACGGAGCGCATGAGGGGTTTGAGCGGGAAGTTTCAGGGGCGGGGCTTCAGGAGGGTACTTGGGTCGCGTGCTGGGAGGCTCTGCGCACCTTTTTCTCCTGAGGTAGAGCTGAGGTGAAATCTGCAGCTGCTTCAGAGAGCGGTGTTTTGGCTGGTTTGATAATTTTTGCTATTTTGAGGATGGCGGAAGGTGGGGAGTTGGAGACTTTGTTGGCGGAGGTTCGTGAGGCAGCTCGGCATCGTGTGGTGTGGTGTGGAGTGGGCAAGGAGGAGTTTGTCAGATGCGCTAGCAGTGGAGTCGGAGGTTGGAGCTCGACCTGTCAGGGCCTCTCGTCCGCCGGAGCGGTTCAGTCCAGCGGTGGACCGGTGTCTGAGAGGTTGAGGTCGGAGGCGGCGAGAGGCAGAGGACGGTTGGTCAGTCGGACATTGGCTGGTGGTGACGCAGTTGGGCCTGAGGCGGGTGTGAGCTCTTCAAGGAGGTTGGAAGGTAGGAGCTTGAGGCCTGTGTCTGTTTCTACGGATTCTTCAGTTGCAGGTCGGAGAGGTGGTTTGGTGAGCGCTACCAGGAGAGAAGGGGTGAGGAGGTCGAGGGGTTCCTCGGCTAGAGGAAGAGAACGGTTACTTAAGAGGGGTCCCAGAAGTGGATCAAAGTCTGTCTCTGTGACGGAGTTACCGGCGGCAAGGTACTTGGTTGACGTGGGTGTGGACGGTGGGGAGTCACGGGGTAACGCTGTGCTGGATGAGGTTTCTCGGGAGCCCGAAGGGGGTATGTGTCTAGGAGTTGGAGGTGAGGTGGAGGTTCGGTGTAGTGGGAAAGTGGCAATGGGGCTTTGGGTTCTGATGCTCATCGGAGGAGTTTGTTTTCATCCACAGTTCCCTTGGTTCATGATCAGAGTCCTCAACTGGTTGGAAGTTTCCTGGCTAGAGGAGCCGGTGGAGTTGACGCCTCGGCTATGGAGAGTGTGGCACAGGAGGTCCAAGAAAGTGCGGCTGGGCCTAGTTTGGTGTCAGGTAATGGAGGCGGGAGTGATATGGGTTCTTTTTGTCTTTTTTACAGGGTGCGTTTGAGGCCTGGCTGGGTTCAAAGGGGGGTGTGAGCCGGGGAGTTGATTTGGCTCAGGCTTGGAGGGTTGCTGAGAGGTCCAGTGGGGGAGCTGTGAGTGATCCTGGGGGTGAAGCCGTTGCTTCAGGGGGGCCGAGTGGATTGTCGGGTCCGCTTGGGGAATCTTTAGGGGTGGCAGATGTAGCCAGACAGAATGGGTATGTGTAATTTGCTGGTCCTTTGAGGTTGCATTTGAAGCAGGAGGTTAAGGAGAGTAGTTGGCGTGGCGAATATGTGGAGCTTTTTTCTTTGCTTCTGCTGGATGAGGTTGCAGGTGTCAAAGACGAGTCATCTATGGAAGGGTTAAAAGAAGAGGAGGAAAGGAAGAAGAGGTATCGAAGGATTCCTAAGTCGTGTGGGAATTGGCTTCGGGCCTTTTGGTATTTTGGCCAGTGTGTTGGGGGAGAAGAAGCATCAGCATTGTTCAGCTCTTTTTTGTTAGGCCTCCCAAATCCCAGCCACATATCGGATTTATGGAGGTTGGGTTTGGAAGTATGATGAGCAGTTCAGGCAAAGTTTTCACGGCTCATCCGGTTATGGGTTGGGACCAGATGGATATCACGTTGTGGTTACGTTTGACGGTGGATCAGAGGGCTTTGCCCTTTCCAGGGTTCGCCGGTGGGGCAGGTCCAAGGAAGGGGTCTGGTTGGCAGTTCAACGAGGGACAGTGTAAGTTTGGTAATGGTGCAAGTTTAGACACAAATGTTCAAATTGTGGAGGACTGCATTCGTTGTCCAGATGTTTCAAGAAGGCAAGAGGTGTGCCTTTTGGAGGGTCTGGAGATGGGGTCTTCCCCGGTGAGACTCGTTGCGATGTTAAGGCTTTACGGAAATCATAGGGATGCTGAGTTTTTGCGAGATGGTTTCCGGATTCCTTTTGTGGTTCGGCCAGGGGGTAGCAAGTTGAGGAATTTGAAGCCGGCGTAGGAATATCCGGAAGTAGTCCATGAGAAGGTTAACAAGGAGGTTGGGGCCGGTCGGGTGGCGGGTCCATTCTTGCCGGTGCTGGATTTGAGCATATCTCATTTGGGAGTGGTGCCCAAGCGGACAACTGGGGAGTTTCGTTTGATTCATTATTTATCCTATCTGAGGGGAGGATCAGTGAACGATGATATTGGTGAAGAGTTGGCTTCGGTGTCGTACGTTTCGTTTGATTCAGCAGTTGGTTTGGTTCAGGCAACAGAAAAGGGGGCTTTGATGGCCAAGGTGGATATTGAGTAGGCATTTCGGCTTTTGCCTATTCATCCTTCATGTCATAATTTTTTGGGGTTTTGGTTCGAGGGTAATTTTTATGTGGATTTATGTTTGCCTATGGGTTGTTCTATTTCCTGTTCTTTCTTTGAGTGTTTGAGCACGTTTCTGGAACGGGTAGGTCGCATGGTGGCAGGGGTCGAAAAATTTGACGCATTATTTGGATGATTTCCTTTGCATGGGTAGGGAAGGGACAGGGGAATGTCTTCACATTCTTCGGTCTTTTCAATGGATTACACAGAGGTTTGGTGGTCCTTTTTGGCATCCAATAAGACAGAGGGTCCGGGGTCAGTTATCTCCTTTTTGGGGATTGAGATTGATTCGGTTAAAGGTGTGTGTCGCTTGCCTTTGGCAAGGGTGTTAAGGCAGGTTGAGGGTGCCTTGTCGGTTAGGAAGTTGCGGCTGCGGGACCTTCAATCGCTGATGGGTCGTTTGAATTTTGCCTGCCGGGTCAGTACAGTGGGAAGAGTGTTTTTACGTGGATGGGCTTTGGTGACGCATGGTATTCGCAAGGGTCATCATTTTGTTAGGTTATCTGGTGCCATGAAGGAGGATATGGAGGTCCTTTTTGACCTTGTTTAATGGGGTGGCCATATTCCCGTATAAGGAGGTGCTGGCCAGAGTGTTGGAATTTTTACGGATGCTTCAGGGGGTGTTGGATTTTTGGGGATACTTTGGGGGACGTGGGTGTGCGTCTCATTGGTCAGATCGTTGGTTGTCGTCTTTGTGGGTTAGGAATTTAGCCTTTTTGGAGTGGTTTCCGTTAGTGGTGGCTTTGGAGTTGTGGGGGAGTTGCCTGGAAGGGAGGAGGATTTTGTTCTGTTCTGACAATATGGCGGTGGTGTCGGTGGTTAATTCTTGGTCAGCTTCATCATTGCCAGTTCTTAGGTTGCTTAAGCGGTTTACGCTGCTTTGTTTGAAATTTAATGTTTTATGCAAAGCGCAGCATGTTCAGGGGGCGCCTTAACTCAGTGGCGGATGCTTTATCTCATTTCGGTGGGACAGGTTTCGTTCTCTGGCTCCGAAGGTGGAAGAGGTGTGCAACCCGTGTCCGGAGGGCCTTTGGGGCTAGGCTCGAAACTGTTTGGAGGATGGGTGAGCAGTTCTTTGCCTGACTCTACCTGGAAGGCATATTCTCGCGTTTGGAGGGAATGGGACGCATTGGGGGAGCGTTTCAGGTACGTTACGGTTGGTGGATGGGATGAGGAAAGTCTGCTTAGGGCATACCTCTTTAGGTTGTGAAGTGAGGGCGGAGTCTAGAGTGGTCTTTTTTTATGTCACGCAGACAGTTCGGCATTATCGAGGTATCAGTTTGTGGATATCTTTTATGAAGGGTTTGTTGGGTTTGGGGAGGAATCAAGATGAATTTCGGTTTCACTCCTTCCGGATTGGTGCGGAAACTGAAGCTTCACGGCTTGGTTTGTCCGGAGAAAAAATTCAGGAGTTTGGAAGGTGGAAGTCTAGGGCGTTTTGGGGCATGCGTTCGGCCCAGATTGGTGGCAGGAGTTTTCAAGCAGTTATGCATAATGCAGGGAGCATGTATGGAGGATTTTGCTGTATCATTGTATTGTTGTTATTGTTTGTTACACGTTTACATTTATAAAAAAAATAATAAAATGGAATGAGACATACTTTATATGGATGGAATACATATATATTTATTCTTACCTTTTTGTACATTGTATATGTGTTCATTGTCTTCTGTTGTGGGTATGTGGGGTTGGGGTATATTTGCAGTTGTGGAGCAAGCATAGGTGTTAGGATGTTTTTCTTTACGGGTATGGACATTGTTTTTTATTTTTGTTGGTTGGAGTGAGGAGCGGTGGTGTGGAATTTTTAGAGTCGGTGGAGGTGGTGTTAATTGGTTTTATTTTTCCAGGCCATCGGTGGATCTGCGGCAGCTGAGGGGAGTGGTCACCATGGACGTTGGTGGTGTGGTCGGAAGGATTTGGGAGTGGTCCCTCACGGTAAGCTGCTGGAGCTGATGAGAGCAGATCAGCGGCAGCTGAGGGCGTGGTTGTCATGGACGATGGTGGTGTGGTCAGAATGATTTGGGAATTGTCCCTCACGGAAAGCTTGCTGGAGCAGATGATGCTGATCTGCGGCAGCTGAGGGAGTGGTCGCCATGGACGGTGGTGGTGTGGTCGGATATGTTGCTGAGGATGGTGGAGGCAGGCGGAGACTCGGGAGGCTCTGCGGCTTTGACGGGTGAAGGTTAATCGGCGTAGGGCGTAGTTTGTAAGGCAGATTGCTGGTGTGGTGGTGCGGCATCTCCCCTTCGAGGAGGAGGATGCTTTTTGTTATTTTATGGTGGATGGCGTTCATCTTACTGATGTGGGCACGGTTTTGTTCAGCTCCGGTTTAAAAGAAGGGATCGAACAAGCCCTGGTTTTCATTGGTGGGGGAGCTCTCCCATAAGGGGATTATGTGAGGAGCTCTTGGCAGGGGCTTGTAGGCAGTGCTGGGGTAGGGGTTCCTTGATTTAGGTTATTTATGGATCTGATGGTTGGGAGATGGGAGGAATTTGTAGTTGGTTGGTTTGGAGGTGTGTGGTGGTTGTGTGGAGTCCCCATGCCACCACTGTTTTATTCTGTTATGGCAATTTTATGTCATGGATATGTTTTATATGGTGTGGGGTTTTTTAGCTGTGGCCTACATATATAATAAATATATTTATTATTCCACAGTCAAGTATTCGTGTCTTTTTGTGTGTGTATTTCTTGTCTCCTTGCGTACAACACGGTCATCAGTAGGCGACTTAATAACAATAAATGTTTTATTTGTTAAATAGAAATAAAATTGGTTTCAAGAGCCTGATGATAAACTACTATTGTTGTTTTTTTTATTATTTTTTTAGGAGATGTGGAATGTTCATATTTTGTATTTTCCTTTTTATTTGACAATTGCACTACGAAGGGAATCATCTGGGTACACTGGATGAACCAGCTAAGGCTAGGGTCAGACAAACGCAGTGCGAACGCGCGTGCAGCCGCACTTTATTACGGCCGTAGTAGCAGCAAATGACGGGCAATGTACGAAGTACGGCCGCACAACGCAAGCGGCAAACACATTTTTTTCGAGAACGTGATACCGCTAGTACTGACGTACAGAGTGCACTGCGTTCGCTAGCGGCGTGTGTGCGTGATTAGGAGACGTCAGACGCTGCTAATGTCCGGCCAACATAATGTCCAGACGCAAAAAGGGTTTTATTGATGATCCGAACAAAATCACGGATGAAAATGCGCATCGTATGACCGCTATCGCGTATTCCGTGAAAAAATACGTCCATTTGTTTGAACGCACTTTTTCACATACGACGCGAAAAATGCGTTCGTGACCCTAGCCTTAATCCAATAAAAATCTTCTGCCCAGAACCAGAAAAACCTTATACCTTTGTTGAAATTAAGTTACACCCCTTTTTTAAGTAACCCAATACCTGGACAATATCCATAAATGTTTGTCAAAAGTATACAAGTAATTCTCTGGCAGATAATTGTCTCCTGCCTCTCCCCACTACAATGCATTCTGAATGCCTCTGCCAGGCTCATCCACCTTAACTGCCGCTCCTCTCTGCGAATCCCTTCACTGGCTCCTCATCCACCATAGGATTAAATTCAAAATCCTTACTGTGCTGCAAATCACTTTGGGGTGCATAGAATGTTTGTGTAATCTGTGATTAGACAATAGCATTCTTGTCTGTTATCTGTTGTGAGGATTAGCCTCTCTGCTTTCCCAGAAATGTGTTATCTGTTTCTAGTTGAATAGTTTGTAAATCTGCTCACTGTAATCTGTTCTCCCGATTACCATCGTTCTGCCTCGTTAAAAATGTTAGATAATGTTTGATTTTTCACTGTACGTAATATAATTAGGTTTAACATTCCAAGAAGTAAATGTTTCCTATGGTTTGTTTCGGTCTGGTTGGGTCCCAAAGCTGTTTCTAGGTGTGTGTGTGTGTGTGTGTGTCCCTGATAAAACCAGTTCTATTCTGCCCCTACATGCAGTCATGACTCGTGGTTTGGGTAGCATCTATACTCTGTTCACTGTTCCATTCTAACCATGAAAGACCTCAGATCTACAGACTTGTCTTATTGCTGGGGGATGCTAGCAAGACCGTCTACGTGTACCAGTCTTTATCCTGCGGCTAAGGAATGGAGGAAGGCACGAGAGTCTGCTGGACCCCCCCCCCCTGTGTCCTCCCTAGGCAAAGAAGCGACATTGGCAGATGTGACCCTGTCAGGTTACTGGGATCTGCTACACTCAGGGCCGGCCCAAGACATTGTGCTGCCTGGCGCGAAGGATGACAAACGCTGCCCCCCCTTATCACAGTGCGCTACACTAAATTTGACATACCCAGCAGAGCCCAGAATTTGAGATACCAAGCAGAGCCCAGTGAGTCGTAGAGCCCAGTGAGTCGCAGAGCCCAGTGAGTCGCAGAGCCCAGTGAGTCGCAGAGCCCAGTGAGTCGCAGAGCCCAGTGAGTCGCAGAGCCCAGTGAGTCGCAGAGCCCAGTGCGTCGCAGAGCCCAGTGCGTCGCAGAGCCCAGTGCGTCGCATACCCAGCAGAGCCCAGTGCGTCGCATACCCAGCAGAGCCCAGTGCGTCGCATACCCAGCAGAGCCCAGTGCGTCGCAGACCCAGCAGCAGAGCTTACCCAGCCGAACCCAGTGTTTCACATAACCAGCAGCCGAGCCCAGTGTGTCACATAACCAGCAGCCGAGCCCAGTGTGTCACATAACCAGCAGCCGAGCCCAGTGTGTCACATAACCAGCAGCCGAGCCCAGTGTCACATAACCAGCAGCCGAGCCCAGTGTGTCACATAACCAGCAGCCGAGCCCAGTGTGTCACATAACCAGCAGCCGAGCCCAGTGTGTCACATAACCAGCAGCCGAGCCCAGTGTGTCACATAACCAGCAGCCGAGCCCAGTGTGTCACATAACCAGCAGCCGAGCCCAGTGTCTCACATAACCAGCAGCCGAGCCCAGTGTGTCACATAACCAGCAGCCGAGCGCAGTGTCTCACATAACCAGCAGCCGAGCCCAGTGTCTCACATACCCAGCAGAGCATACCCAGCAGAGCCCAGTGTCTCACATACCCATCATAGCATACCCAGGAAGGATGGGGGAGAGAGATGGGAGGGCAGGAAGGAGGGGGAGATGAGCGTGCGAGGAATGGATGGGGGTTGAGAGAGACAGACTTGTACTTACCAGCAGGTTCTGTCTCCCACCGGCCTCCATGCAGCCCAGCTCCTGCTTCTCTGCCTTCACAGGCGCTGTTCCCCCCCCCCATCTGTGAACTTCCGTCCACGCGCAGCCTAGTGGCATCACAGAAGCATTGTATGCTGGGAGGTGTAGTTTTAGACTGGTTCTCTGCAATATTCAGTAATCCAGTCTAGAACTACACCTCCCAGCATGCAATGGTCTGGTGATGCCACCAGGTGGCACCCAGTCAGGGAGTGAGGCCGGATGTTCGGCTCAGAGCGGCCCCGCTGCGCTGGCCTCCAATAGATGCCTGCACAGCGGCGCGGTTTAAAAAATAGTGCAGGGGCTCAGCGGTAAAATGGTCGGGTGGGCCCTGGATACACTTACTGTGACCTACAAAGCTCTCACTAATCACCAAATACACCTCAGCCCGCTTCCGAAGGTCAGTGACCTGCACCTAGCTTCCTCCCCCGCATCACCTCTTCCCATGATAGACTGATGGATTTCTCATGCACAGCCCCCATCCTCTGGAACGCTCTCCCTCGTACGGTCAGACTTTCCCCTAGTGTCCCTTCCTTCAAATGCTCATTTAAGATTTTCCTATTCAGGCAAGCCTACCACCCGACTCACCAATACACATCACTGACGCAACCAGTCCATCACTATCCTCTTGCAGTCCCCTCCTCCTGTTTCCACCCCCAAGCCTTCTAGATTGTAAATTCCCACGGGAATAGGGCCCTCATCTCCTCCTGTACTGGTTTATTAAAATGTTGTTAAATGTATTGTAACCCTGTCTATATTGTGCACCACTGCGGGATATGCTGGCCTTATATAAAGTATAATAATAATCACCATAAATACTGCAGTATAAACCTCTATGAATAATGATGGTGAATGTCCCTAACATCGAACATTATCACACGTCAAGTGAATTTAAAGGATGGCGTGTTTTAGAGAATAGAACTAATGAGTGTCCTTGATTTGGGCTGTGTGGGAAGAATGGCAACTGCTTTGCATGGAACTGATAGGTGGGAGGATGCTGCCCACTGAAAATCGTTTGTCATGGACGTGTGATGATTCAGATACACATTCTAAAAAAAAAACAGAATGTGGTCTTTCACTTTCTGTAATATCTGTGTGATGTGAAAACACCAACGCTTTGATTTTACTATATGTTTGGAGGTGAGCATTTAAAACCTGAATCTATATGCATAGATTCACTAATGCTCAAATTTTTTATTCCCCCCCCCCCCCCAAAAAGAAAAAGCCAGAGGTCAGAGATCCCACGGGTAAATCTCTTTGCGAAAAAGGCAAAATTCGTTAAGATTAGCAGCCGCCCAGGGTAAAGTACCATTACAAGTATAGGCTCCTGCGGCCGAGCTCCGGGCAAAGTGCGAGGTGTAAGTGTAATCCCTTGCATGAAGTTCACATGAGCCAAGATAATTTTCATTCAGAATAATGAGCCAGCATTAAAAACATGTTTGGAGGGATGTGCAAAAACCGTTTACATTTTTTTTTTTTTGCTATGTCATTATGAGGTAGATTGATGTAAATAAAATTAATTTAAACAATTTAAAGCACAAGGCTGAAGAAGAAAACAAATGATTGGGTTTGAATACACTGTATGTATATGTTACGGTTAAAGTCCGAAGTGCGGTTAATTTTAGGATTACCCGGGTAATCCTGACATCACCCTGGCGTCATTAGCAAAAATCCAAAGTGAAATTAAATTTCAGACTTTATCCGGGTAATCTGCAAAGTATCCAAAGGCCTCTGTGTACTCCAGATTTCTGCTGTGTTTTACCCGGGTAAAACGCACATTACCTTAGGGTTGCTGGATAAAGTGTGATGTGCAATGAAACAACGGACTTTATCCGGGTAAACTGCAAAGTATCCAAACGCAGGTTACAGTTGACTGAAATCTGATGATTACCTGGGTAAATCTGCAAACTGTTATCTGACGGATAGCAAAATTGTGTTTTTGTTATTTTTACCAAATTGTATCCAGTCACATACCACACTAAATAACCTTCATGTTACTCTGTGCTTTAATTGTCTGAAAATGTATTTATGAAGATAAAGCTATTATGTAAAGAGTAACCTGATGGTTATTATGTTTTATAAATGATATATAAGCACATATAACACATAATAAAGATCATGTTACTCTTTAAAATTCATATAAAAAACATATCCTGTTACTCTGTATATTCATTATATCCTTAATACATTTTAATGTTTGTCTTTCGCCACCTTCATTGAAAATATCCATAGATAATGGCAAAATTCACTTTACCAAAGGGGGGTTGGATGCTCTGCAGATTACCCAAGTAAAGCTGTGGATAGTCATCAGATTACCCGGGTAAAGCTTCAGATTTTTATCTGTACGATAACTAAGCTTGGTTTTATGCTGGTGACACCCAAATCTACCTTTCCTCTCTTGATCTCTCTCCGGTGTTGGACCGTGTTACAGCATTCCACAGGCATCTGCACTATTAAATAACCGGAAATATGTTTTCATTTCACTAAATTCAAAAAATCTTCAGCTCCAGGCCCATAGAGAGCTTCATACAGCCCTGGTTTCAGCGGCAGCTAAATCATTAGTCATCTTGGTCAGAGCAGTCTCCGTAGATTGTTGGGAGCAAAAGCTAGACTGGTGCGGATTGAGTAGAGCGTTAGCAGCAAGAAAACTGGTGAGCTGGTTATAGACCAGACATTCTAAGATTTTGGAGGCAAAGGGGAGCAGAGAGATGGGACAGTAGTTAAAGCGGGAGGTAGGATCAAGAGATGGCTTTTTTTAAATACAGAGGGGAAGATTCCAGAGGAGAGGGAGAGGTTAAAAATGAGTCAAAGCAGGGACCGTAACTGGTAGGACAGGCCGAACAAGATGTGAGGGTATAAGATCAAGATCAAGTGGACAGGTGGTTGGGTAGGAGGACATGAGAAGTTCTGTTACGTCAGAAAGGCCGCACACAGGTCAGGCCCCACCAACTGTGCAAAGACACTGTAACACAGAGAAATTCAGTTTTAGACCAGTGCCTGTCAGTGTCATCACTAAACTTCTCCGTAACCAAAAAATGAAATACCAGTCTGGACCTGATCAAATCCCAGCAATGCTGCTGAAAATCAGTTCGCCAGCAATTGCAAAACCTGTCGCAACCCTAATCAATGAATCACTGGCGACTGGATACATACCCAAACTCAGGTACCACCCTTGCAGTGTTCCAATCCATAAAAGTGGAGACAATACTTTGGTATCCAACTACTGCCCAATATCACTGCTCCCTGTGATTGTCAAAAATTCAGGAAAAATGTGTCTACACTCAATTACGTGATTATTATCTGTATCGGAACATTTAACCCCAGATCAATCAGGCTTTCGTCCAAATCATTCAACTACAACTGCCCGTTTAAAAGTTTGTAATGATATCCAAGCGGGCATGGAACAAGGAAACCTAACTGGAGCCATCTTCCTTGATTTTGCCAAGGCCTTTGACACAGTAGACCATGGCATCCTATTACAAAAACGTAAAAACTCCGGTATTGGTGATAGCACGCTAACCTGGTTCCAATCATATGTGTCTGATCGGTCGCAATATGTGTCCATTTCTGACAGCACTTCCCTTCCCCTCCCAGTCACGTGCGGTGTACCCCAAGGCTCGTTACTCGGCCCCCTGCTATTCACAATATTCATAAATGATCTGCCCAATGTCTGCAAAGCCTCAACTGTACATATGTACGCAGACGACACTGTGATCTATACCAGCAAACCAAATCTCCCGCAGCTGGAGGCTGTGCTGCAAGAACAATTCACAGGGGTAGAAAAGTGGATCGCAGATAACAAACTTTTTGTAAATGCTGACAAAACTGTAACGATGCTCTTTGGAAGCGCACCTAAACTACACAAATTGCAAACACCCCATCTATGTGTGAGGACAAGATCAAATTACACGCTGACTACAGTCACTTCTCTCAAATATCTAGGTATGTGGTTAGACCCAAATCTATCTTTTGGCCCCCACATCGAAAAACTCTCATCTAAAATCTACCCCAAACTAGGTGCCCTGTACAGAAACCAATCCTACCTGAGCCCCGCGGTAAGAAAGCAGATTGTACAACAAATGCTTATGCCAGCCATTGAATACGGAGATGTAGTGTATGCAGCCTTCCCTCAAACACACCTCCAGAAACTTACTACATTGTATAACTCATTCTGCCGCTTTGTGCTACAATGTAACTACATGACCCACCATTGTGACATGTTAAAAGAACTAAACTGGCCATCGCTGGAATCTAGACGCACCCTTCACCTTTCCAACCTGGTGTTTAGGAGCTTTTCTGGGAAGCTACCACCCTACCTGACTAGGCTGATTGCCCCAGCATTTCCCTCAAACTATAACCTCAGATCAAGGACCAACACCTTACTTGCAACACCGCAATACAAAAAGAAAGTGGCTCGATCCTCATTTTCCTACAGAGCACTGCAAATATGGAATAACCTCCCAGACACCATCAAATCTTCCCCCAGTCTTAAGTCCCTTAAGAGTTCCCTATTAACATACCTCAATACAGAATGCACCTGTAAACATGTGACAGAATGACTTTAACAGGAAAATAAATATGTAGGAAATAATCTGTATATTTGGTTTTGTGTTAATATCTTGCATTTTACTATGTTGTATTTCTGTAACCACTCAATGTTCTTGAACCCAGGACATACTCAAACGAGAGAAATCTCAATGTATCCTTCCTGGTGAAATGCTTTATAAATAAATAAATAAAATAAATACATCCTCCTCCGAGACTGGAGAAAAGGAACACGTAGTAGAAAAGGGGGCAGGGAGTGAGGGAGTCAGTGAGATAGAATGGTTAAAGGAGGAGGGCAGTGAATGCAGCAGCATTGTTTGTTTTATATGTAAAAGCATATATTGGCAAAAAAATATTTTGCATTTTTTTTTATTTTTACACATTACATAATCAGGTTTGGTATGATAGTAAAGACTAGACTCTGACCTTTCCAATGACACCTCACTTAACCTTGTGGGGTGTACAATTCAGCGATGCAGGTTCCAAAGGCCCCCTGTCTCTCCTCACTGCAGCGCCACGGTCTAGGTTGTGAATTAAACAATGTGTTGCTTCACCAGACACACACTTGCTGGCAGTATGGTAAATGAGGTGAGTTAGTGCAGCATCACTGTTCACTTTATAATTGTTAATTGACTAATAGTGCCGTATTAGAAAAAACAAAAGAGAAAAATATTATTTTAATATATATTTTATTTTTACATAAATCTAACCTGGTTATATTTGGTATCACTAGAAAGGCTATAAGCTGACCTTTCCAATGATACCTCATATGTCCCTCTAGCCCTTAGGGCTCCAGAGATACAGTGGTCTAAATTATTGCAAATTGTAAATAAAAAATACTTTTCCAGAAAGTAGGGCGCACTCGAGGTCTTCGTTAAAACAAATGACTTTAATCAAAGATACATTAAAATCATTTGTTTTAACGAAGACCTCGAGTGCGCCCTACATTCTGGAATTTGAATATGCACCTTTTGGGACATAGCACCGAGGCAGAAGGCAATACCTTTATTGACAAGGACGAGTGCTGAACCTTGTGATATATACAGTTGTGTTCAAAATTATTCAACCCCCAATGCTGTAAAGGGTTTTAGGGAATTTAGTGTACATTTGTAATTGTATTCAGAATGAAATCCTACAAGGACTTTTTAAAGAATCATATGCAACTAAAATGACATCAATTGGTTTTGTAATACAGTAGTAAATGTTTCTTTTGTGAATTCTTCATTGACACAATTATTCAACCCCTTAAATACTACCACTCTGAAGAACAGAGGTTCATTCAAGTGTTTTCAATCAGGTATTGAAAACACCTGTGGATGTCACGGAGCAGCAATAAAGCATAATAAGCACCAATTAGGTAGCTTTAAAATGACTGTGATACTCAGCTCCTTCTAGACATTTACTGGTGTGGTTACAAACATGGTGAAGTCAAGAGAATGGTCCATCAAGACGAGAGAAGAGGTGATTACTCTTCACAGGAAGGGCAATGGCTATAAGAAGATTGCAATATAAACATACCAAGAGAGACCATAGGAAGCATCATTCGCAAATTCAAGGCAAAGGGCACTGTTGAAACGCTACCTGGTCGTGGCAGAAAGAAGATGCTGACTTCGACTGCTGTGCGCTACCTGAAGCGTAGAGTGGAGAAAAGTCCCCGTGTGACTGCTGAGGAACTGAGAAAAGATTTGTCAGATGGGGGTACTGAAGTTTCAGCTCAGACAATACGGCGCACACTGCGTAATGAAGGCCTCCATGCCAGAACTCCCAGGCGCACCCCCTTGCTGTCTCCAAAGAATAAGAAGACTCGACTGCAGTATGCCAAAAGTCATGTGGACAAACCACAGAAGTTCTGGGATAGTGTTCTGTGGACTGATGAAACAAAATTAGAACTGTTTGGGCCCATGGATCAACGCTATGTTTGGAGGAGGAAGAACAAGGCCTATGAAGAAAAGAACACCTTGCCTACTGTGAAGCATGGCGGGGGGTCAATCATGCTTTGGGACTGTTTTGCTTTTGCAGGTACAGGGAAGCTTCAGTGTGTGCAAGGTACCATGAATTCTCTTCAGTACCAGGAGATATTGGATGACAATGTGATGCAGTCCGTCACAAACCTGAGGCTTGGGAGACGTTGGACCTTTCAACAGGACAATGATCCAAGCATACCTCCAAGTCCACTAGAGCATGGTGGCAGATTAAAGGCTGGAACATTTTGGAGTGGCCATCGCAGTCACCTGACTTAAATCCGATTGAGAACCTCTGGTGGGACTTAAAGAAAGCAGTTGCAGTGCGCAAGCCTAAGAATGTGACTGAACTGGAGGCTTTTGCCCATGACGAATGAGCGAAGATACCCGTAGATCGCTGCAAGACACTTGTGTCAAGCTATGCTTCACGTTTAAAAGCTGTTAGTACTTAGTACAACATCCTTTTACAGTTATAAGATTGAATGTCACTTGGGGGTTGAATAAAACTGATAATGATGTGAGCACAGAAAAGACATTTGTGGTTATTTCATTATAAATGTTATGTTATATTTGTCTGACCTACACGTGCCTCTTTGATTTAATTGTAAGCAAGATGACTGAATGATCAAAATCAATGTCAAACTGGCCAAAACACTCAATTTCAGTTTGGGTTGAATAATTTTGAACACCACTGTATATATAACAAAACAGCAGAAGGTTGCACTCAACCTTAAAACTAAGCAGGTGCATCTAAGACATCAAATACAAAACACCAAGAAAGAGCACTCCATATTATTGATCACCTTCTTCCATCATTTTCTGTGGGGGAAAAAAAACATTTTAAAAATGCTCAAAAAAACCTGACTGAGGTAAAATGATGGGGATTCAGTTCACAAAGTTATGATCTTAATTTGCTTAAGCCGGTCAGCCTATGAAGGCCTCAAGTAGCCGGGGAGCTCCCAGGTGAGTGGATCCTGTAAGTGCACAGTCAAGTTAGATAGGACCTGTCAAAGATGGGGTACATTGCCGACTGTGACAGGCTTAAGCAAATTAAGATCATAACTTTGTGAACTGAATCCCCATCATTTTACCTCAGGTTTTTTGAGCATTTTTAAAACTTTTTTTTTCACAGAAAATGGTGGAAGACGGTGGCCAATAATATGGAGTGCTCTTGCTTGGTGTTTTGTTAAAATATATATATATATATATATATTATAATTTAAAACATTTTTTACACACAGAGCAAGGCACACCCTTGTGGCAGGTGCCTGTAGGCACATGCCTAATCTGCCTAATTATAAATCTGGCCCTGTATATAACCCCTTCTCGCGTCCAAGCATCCACTGGAACTGATCATGCCTACCTCCTGCTGAAGAGGGTCCAATAAACTGAAACAGCGCTGTCCAGGAGTGGCTTTGACCAGTTGTGTAAATCTGATCTCTGTTAAAAAAAAAATCTAGTATTGCGTGGCATTGATTGAAGGGTTCTGTGTGCACACACTGTGTGACCACTGGCTCCCTGTTTCCTTCAGAATCAATTTCAAAATACTGGTGTGCACATACAAACGTCTCCATCTCCTCCCTTATTTGGAGGTATAGTCCATCCCGACCACTTCGCTTGGCCAATAATCTGACGTTACCTTCTCCTCGGACCCGCAACCCCCACTCTCACCTTCAGGACTTCTCCCAAGCCGCCCCCTTTCTATAAAAAAACTCCCTCCCATGCACCGTCTCTCCAGTCCTTCAAGAAGTCTCTGAAAACACATTACTTTAGAGCATCTTATCATCTCAATTCCTTAATTTCCCTCTGTTTATTTCTTCAGCTTCTAGCTTTGGCTAATTAGCGTTATTCTAACATTGTGATCCTATCGCTAATTACACTTTGCACTCCCCATGTTAAGTATAGGGAGCCCAAAGTACACCCTAGAAAATGCTATTACCGATTTGTTAACGAGTTTAACCCGTTGGCGTTCGGGACATGATCTGGGCGGCATGCAGTATCATCATTTATCCTAACGCTCATGTATGTGCGCGCAGGCTCCTGCTGCCCGGCAGCACAACCCTCCAGGAGCTGATACTCCTGGAAGCGCTACTACAAGTATCAGGGAGGGTAGCGCAGCATTATGGGCATGGGCGTCCACAGGTTGGGGCAAGGGGGGCACGTGCCCCCCCCTGGAGCCGCGGGAAGCAATTAGCAAATCCTTAAATTTTCCTTAAATTCGCGGCGCTGCACGCCGCACGTGGCCTGCCTCAGCCTGCACTATTTGTTTTTAAAGCAGGCAGCGTGCGTCGGCAGCCGCGATGCATGCGCGAAACGCTCCCTCCGCATGAGACCGCATGATGTGTGTGGGCGCGGACTCGCGGTCAGGCCAGGACAGGAGACAGAGTGAGAGTGACTGTGCCGAAGGAATCGGTATTAATGCGCCGGCGCGTGCTGGAAGTCCCGCCACTCTTCTTCCCCATCCCCTTGCTCGAGTCGCTCGTCCCCCTCACTCACCGCACAGGCAGCACCACACCAGGCATCCAGCCTGCCTGACTCTGAGAGCCTGCAGCAGGCGGCCAGGCAGGTGAGGCAGCATCTTAAAGCCCAGCCAGCCAGGTTCAACTTCCAGCCCCTGCGGCCTCTGGGTGTCAGTCGTCCAGCCCCTGCTGTCCACTCTCACTCTCCCCTCCAGGCAGCATCCGGGCTGGGCAGGCTGAGGCTCCCTGCAGCCTCCCTCATCCTGGTGGCAGGTGGCAGCTGCGGCCTCTAGTCCGATGCGACTGTGTGTCCGACATTATATGATCCAGGCAGCGGCTGAGCGGCTCCAGCCTCCGGCATCCATCACGGCCCGGCCCCCGGCTTCCCTCCTGCATCCAGGCAGAGGCAAGCAGCCCTGCCCTGCGGCCTCCGACGTCCAGCCAGGCAGCTCCGGTCGAACGTCTGGGCTGCGGCCTCCCCTCCAGCTCCAGGCAGCATCTGATCCAGCCAGCCCAGGCATGATCCAGTCCAGGAGGACAGGACAGTCCTCCAGCCTGCTAGTGAGTGACCTCAGGCTCTCCACTGAGTGACCTGCTGCCCATCACATCAGGCAAAGTCATCACAGACATTCACACGGTATGTGGCGGCATTTATTTATATATTTAATCATATGAATCTGAGAATCTGGATGGATTAATTGGTGTGGTGGTGATGACTGAGTGTGCAGTCAGTAATCAGAGGCGCGTTCAGTTCCTCAGCAGCTGCTGAATTGTTTCATTGCAGCAGTTCAGTTTGCTGCAGCCGTCTCACTGAACGCTTTGGCTGTGAATATGGAAGTGAAAGAGCAGAGGATTGCTTAATGAAAGGTGCTGTTTCTGCAATATCCACTTTTGTCCATTTTATTACCACTTGACTTTAGTGTTAATGTTTACCATGTTCCAATAAAGATTTAGTGTTATAATCCAACAAAACCTCAAACTGAACATTTCCTTATTGGATTATTTGGTGCGTGGAGGCGGCCATCTTTCCCACGTCTCACTCAGCTAACCCCGCAACACCTCTCGACTTGGCTGCAATTGCTATGTTAGCAGAGCTGAGCGCTGAGCCACAACATAGCGTTCAGTGCCAAGTTGCTAACTTAGCACTTGCACCTGCTGTGTATTACTACGCTTTATTTTATGACTGTCCCCTTCATGTCATTGTCAAAAGGGCAGAATATGGATGCCATTAAAATTTTGCCCCCCCCTGTAAAAATTTCTGCGGACGCCCATGATTATGGGATAGGCTGCTGAATTGGCGCCTGCCCCGTAATATGGTGCTAAAACGGGGACGCTATATGGAAAGCTGCAGGCGTAGGTTTTTCCCGTTGGCATCCCGTTTTAGCGTGAGAAATGTAATATGGGCCCTGATGTTTTAAAGAACTCCTTCAGTTGCTGTCTGAAAGGTGTTTGAGCATGCCTGTTCAAAGTAATATTGTTTTGAACACTTTTCAAATGTCACACGTGGTGTGGGGGTATAGCTCAAATGGAGGTTACCTACCCTGGGAAAAAGGTAGTCCAGGCAGTAAAAGTTCTTTTAAATCTGTGCAGCAGCCAGTGTTTATTTAAGGCTAGGGTCAGACGAACTACTTTTTCACGTCTACCGTCAAAAAGTGCGTCGATGCGTCCGAACGCATTTTTTCACGAAAGACGCGATAGCGGTCATACGATGCGCAATTTCGGCCGTGATTTTTGACAGAGCTATTAAAAACAAATGGACGTGATGTTGGCCAGACATGTGCAGTGTCTGACGTCTCCTAATCACGCACACACGCCGCTATGCCGATGCAGCAGACGCAGCGCACTCTGTGCGTCAGTACTAGCGGTTCTACGTTCTCGAAAAAATGCGTTCCTTTGCCACTTGCCTTGCGCGGTCGAACTTTTGTGCGGCTGTACTACGTATATTGGACGTCATTTGCTGCTACTACAGCCGTAATGAAGTGCGGCTGCACGCGCGTTCGCACTGCGTTCGTCTGACCCCAGCCTAAAAGGTCGCAATAAAACAATTAAGACAGAAAATAAATTGTTGCCATCCAGGCTCTTACTAAACCGGTAAGCTCACCACTTGCTAGAGCGGGAACCTATCTCAGCCAACTCAAACAAAAGTACTTTGAGCAACCTTTTCTTCTTCCGCACTTCCACCTTGTAGCTCTCTCCGAAGGCTGTCTGAGTCCCAGGCCAGAGCAACGTCTTGTTTCAGCCTCCCCTTTTTTTTATCTCCCCTGGATAAGCATCAATTAATAACCCAGGGGAGAGACATAAAACCCGGATATTCAGACCCCCACATTCAGCCTGAAAACCTGGTCTGGATTCAGCTAGTCCTGCACATAGGACAGAAACCGAGGGGAAATGTATCGCCCCCTCAATGACCTTCCCTTTCCTTATTTCACAGTGGTTAAACCCCACCCACTGAATTATTCTGTAACGGGTGTGTGACAGTTAAGGACTCCTGATGGAATAATTCTATCATGCGACTTAAACCGCACTGTCCAAATTTTCGAGTGAACGCATGCAGAACATTAATTACTAATTGAAAAATAATAACATACAGTCTGTTTTCATGCTCTATGCCAAGAACCAGTTCAAAAACCTTCGAAAAGGATAGAGACCTAAATTGGACAACAGAACCAGTTCATGCAGTAGGTGCACCTCTGTGCGCTAAAATGTTAGCACCAGCTCCAAGCTGTAGTTAACTGATCCCGCTTCTCTGAAATATGTTATCACCACCTGAAAACCCCATCCCCCCCCAAAAAATCTGATACTTACCGCTCATCCCGCAGCGTGAACGGTGGCCCGATCTGCCACTTTTGGCTGCTTCCGGGAGCAGAGTGAGACTGGGGACAAAGTCCCCCAGTCTTCCTCTGCAAATCACTCCATTAGACTGCACGATCTCGCGGGAGCGAGATCCTGCAGGTCACGTGGCCCGCAAGCACAAGCCTACATGGAGTCCCGTTTTAGCACCAGGCAGATGATAGTGCCCTTCATTTTTTAATTATTCCCACAGCCAATATAATCGTCATTGCTTATTTCAAGCGCTGGAAGTATGCAGTTAAGTGGGGGGTTCTTTTCCTTGTTTTCAAAGAAAATGTCGTTCCCATGTCTAGTACCGTCTCCTCCTCTTTGTGTTTTGGACATTTGGTATTGTTCCAGAGGGCTTAGGAAGTATTACCTAGTGAGGTCTGACCTTGGTTGTCTACGCATTCTGTGAGCTCATCTGTGGAGCAAGGCAGAGTACATACTGGCTTTGAACATGTTTTGTTTTCCTTCAATGCTATAAATCTGAGTCACTTGCACATTTAGGCCGGCTGCACACTAGACGTTTTTTTTAACGCACTAACGCGCGTTAAAAAAAAATCATCGTACTCGACACTCGTCTACCCCCCCTTGCGTTATCTTCCATAGGAGGATAGCGGAGCACCCGTCGACGCGAATCCTAGCGCATCGCCATTCTAGAACGCTAGGATTCACGTCGACGGGTGCTCCGCTATCCTCCTATGGAAGATAACGCAAGGGGGCGTGGACGAGCGTCGGGTACGATGTTTTTTTTTTTTTTTAACGCGCGTTAGTGCGTTAAAAAAAACGTCTACTCTAGTCTAGTGTGCACCCGGCCTTAGTGTACAATAACAAAAATCTTCATAAGTAGAACAGAAGCCCTTATTGTGGGCCGCAGTCCTTTTACATCTTGTGAGCCTGGTGATGCCATTACTCTGCTCTTTCTTACAACATCTGACTCATTGACTAATATGGAGGCATTACTGCAGTGTTGTGTGAACACAACGGGCTGACAAACTAAACCATACAAACAATTTACACCCACACAGCCAATCTGTTACCTGTAAATATGGAAACATTTACCCTCACACAGGAGAACACAGTAAGTGCCACCTGCGTATACACACCTACACTAATAATAAAAATCTATGTCCGTGCCTTGATTGCCGTATTCTCTGCCAGAACTAGCTGCTGGAATCTTCCGCTCTAATCACTCAAGGGTTAGAACAGTTGACTTGTCATTTATGTTGCAAAAAATCCATTCAAAAAGCATGAAAATATAAAATGTATCTTTATTCCTGAATGCATGCAGTGGAAGGTGATCTACTGTATGCAAAGATTGCATGTGTTATTATTCGTTTTTGTATTGCAGCATCATTTTCTGCAGTGTGTTACAGCGGTGACCCTCCACCAGGTAGATGGAGAGTTCCATGTGGAGCCCAAGCTCAGTGCATTTAAGATGTGAGCTCTTGGTTGCCCCCTCTCTTTGGGGCCAGATTGAGAATCATGTGGGGGGAGCAGGACCACAGGGCATTTTGTGCGACAGCTGTGCATAGGGTCTTGTCCACGGTCTTAAAATATGGAGCCTCCAACCTGGATGCATGCAGCGGAGTGTGAGTGGCAGCATGACATCGTCACAGCTCTTCTCACGCTTGGATTTAAAAATCCAAATCATCCATGTGCACGCCTGTCGGGAGCTCGCCTCTCTGGAGTCCGTAACTCCAGCGATCTTCAGAGCTTGCCATCACAGTGGTCAATGGACATTCTTTTCCCTGGCTGCAAGCTGAACTCCCTGGTGTGCTGAGTCCTCCCCAAAGGGTGGGCCTGCATTTGCCCATCTGTTTGGATCTGGAAGACCCAAGGGATCTTGGTCCGTTTTTTCCATTGACTCTTTGTGGCATTTCCCATATGCAGTTTAGCGGGTCCAGCCCATATTCTGTGCAGATATTCCTGTAAGCAATACTGGCGTCTTGGTTGTGCCTTATAGCATACACTGTCCAAGCTGGCATCATGCACCCAGCTACCATGTGCTGAGTAGTTTCTGGTGCCTCTTAGCACAGACTATAAATTTTGGATCCTATTTTGGTGTAGTATATCCCATTATTGATCTGATGCTCAGGGCCTGCTCCTCTGCGCTACAGTTAGACCCTTAGTGCTGGATTGTATTCCATGCTTTTCCAACCACTGCAAGGACTTTCTGATATTAGCCACATCTGATATCTGCCATTGATACATTTTCTGTTAGGGAAAATAATGGCTTTAACAATGGTGATGGGAGCACTTAAGGCTGTGACACCCAACCTGGAAGAGCAGCTACAGTAGACGCTCGGTGGGACCTAGAAGAATGCAGAGGCTAGGAACAGCAAAGATACTGTACATGTTACCCGCCTCAGACCAGGGAGACAAGAGTTTGTAGGTAAAATTGAAGTTACTGTAGAAAACCTGAGACACCGAATGTATTACAGGCTGTTGGTGCCATATTTAATTTATTGAGGCCAGAGCAGCCTAGGTCCTCTACCCCCACCCCCCAGCACCAGCCCCTTTCTACATGAGGCACAAAGGACCACAACTGATTCACCGTAAACTCATTAAGGTTTAATTGAAATAAGTAAAATATATATTACTGATTCCAGCAGCGCAAATAAATAAATATAAGTAAATAAATAATATACACTTCTTTTGGCTACTTTTTTCCAGTCTAATACACGCAAGACCTTCAAAATCCCAAGCCTCTATTCGAGGAACTGAGATTGAGGACCTAATACCAGCTAGAGTTGTGAGAAAATACTATATCAATTTTAATGTGTGTGTATACATATATTTACTTGGTCATCAAATCAAGTGAGCATATAACGCACCGATGTAACACTGAACCAAAATGTTTATAGTAAGTGTTCCTAAACTCATACAGATGCAGTAAATGAATGAACTTCTCTGTTTATTTCTTTATGCAGAGAATTATTAATTTCTATAAGCAGCTGTTACTGTAATTATATTAGCCGGGCAGATGGTACCACATCCAAAGTTACTATGGAAATGGCCTTTTGACCATACAACTTGGGAAGCTGAGAGTCTTTGAGACAGATATGCATAGTAGGCACCTCTACTATAACCTTGCCAAATGTATGCACATTAAAAACTATAAGAAATTCTCTAGTCCATAAGCGTTTGGGCAGCTTTGTGTAACACTGACTCCTATACATTGGACTTCACTTCAAACCTAACCACTATCCTAGACCAAACTGTGGAAGAGTTGAATAAAAACATATTTAAATAGCTCTAGGCATTACAGCAGAGATGTTGTGTGAGAACTTAATGTATATATGTGTGTGTGTAAATTATACGATATATATATATATATATATATCTCAAGCAGGGGGGCAACGCTCTTTACTAAGCATAACGGATATGTGCTTCTCAAGACAAATGGACACCTCAAACCAAAGGGAGGGTTGTAGCAGTTGTATGTTTTAGAAGTCTTTATGACTGTTTTCTAGTCAGAAGCGTAAGGGTTAATTAGCTAAAATGTGGACATTCACATTCATTGCCATATAGATATTGGTGTTACTTGCATTGGGGGGGGGGTGATTTTTGGGCGTAAAGTATATTTCTTGTTAATGAGCCACTGACTTGAATTATATATGTTTTGCTGTCAGCCAAACTTGTAGCTTTTGCCCTTTTTAATACTTTCCTGCCGCAGGGCGTACCATGTCACCCCCTGCGGCGGGTGGGCCTTGAAGCCGCAGGGCATACTAGTATGCCCCGTTGACTTCTATGGGCCACTTTGGCCCCTCCCAGCACTCGCCTTTGGCTGTTGTGGGATGGCCTTAACTCAGGCCGACCCCCTGCAGCCAATGACGCACGTCTCGCATTTACAGCCTGGGCAGGCCGAAACAGAGCCCCACCGCAGCACCTAACAGCTGGGTGTACTAGTACTCCCCGTCGGCGTTAACTCCCTCCTGCCAGGAGCCACCAGTTAAACAATGGTAAGAGTGCAGACTTTAGCTGAGGTGTTGTGTGTTGTGCGTCTAATAGTAATTTCATTTGTGAGATATTTATTTATAAAGGATTTTACCAGGAAGGATACATTGAGATTTCTCTCGTTTTCAAGTATTTCCTGGGTTCAAGAACATTGAAGTGTTACAGTTACAGAAATACAAAGTAATACAATGCAATATATTGAAAAACAACACAAATATACAGATTAACAGAAAAATATGTAGGAAATATAGTCACTAGGTTACATGTTTACAGGTGCATTCTGTATTGAGGTATGTTAGTAAGGAGCTTTTGAGTGACTGGGGGAAGATTTGATGGTGTCTGGGAGGTTATTCCAGAATTGTGGTGCTCTGTAGGAAAATGAGGACCGAGCCCCACTGTCTTTTTGTATTGTGGTATAGCAAGTAAGGTGCTGGTCCTGGATCGGAGGTTATAGGATGAGGGAGCTGCTGGGGGAAGCAGTCTATTCAGGTAGGGTGGCAGCTTCCCAGAAATGCTCTTAAACACCAGGCTGGGAAGGTGAAGAGTGCGTCTGGATTCCAGCGATGGCCAGTTTAGCTCTTTTAACATGTCACAATGGTGGGTCATGTAGTTACATTGTAGCGCAAAGCGGCAGAATGAGTTATACAATGTAGTAAGTTTATGAAGGTGTGTTTGCGGGGCAGCTGCATACACTACATCTCCGTAATCAATAGCCGGCATAAGCATTTGCTGTACAATCTGCTTTCTTACCGCGGGACGCAGGCAGGATTTGTTTCTGTACAGGGCACCTAGTTTGGGGTAAAGTTTAGATGAGAGTTTTTCGATGTGGGGGCCAAAGGATAGATTAGGGTCCAACCACATACCTAGATATTTGAGAGAAGTGACTGTGGTCAGTGTGCCATTTGATTTTGTCCCAACACATAGATGGGGATTTTGCAATTTGTGTAGTTTAGGTGCTGTTCCAAAGAGCATCGTTACAGTTTTGTCAGTATTTAAAAAAAGTTGTTTGTTTTTGATCCACTTTTCTACCTCTGTGAATTGTTCTTGCAGCACGGCTTCCAGCTGCGGGAGATTTGGTTTGCTGGTATAGATCACAGTGTCGTCTGCGTACATATGTACAGTTAAGGCTTTGCAGACATTGGGCAGATCATTTATGAATATTGTGAATAGCAGGGGGCCTAGTATTGAGCCTTGGGGTACACCGCAAGTGACTGGCAGCGGGAGGGAGGAGCTGCCAGAAATTGACACATATTGTGATCGGTCGGATACATATGATTGAAACCAGGTTAGCGTGCGATCACCAATGCCAGAGTTTTTAAGTTTTTCTAACAAGATGTCATGGTCTACCGTGTCAAAGGCCTTGGCAAAATCAAGGAAGATGGCTCCAGTTAGGTTTCCTTGTTCCATCCCAGCCTGGATATCCTTGCACGTAGAAACATAAACTTGAATACAACCCCAACCGTGGATCAATGGAGTTGGGGGCCTCTTGCTCCACAGCCCCAAGTAGCCAACAGTATAAAAGAACTCCAAAATCCACAATATAATACAAATGGATTTAATCCAACACCAGGACAGCAAGGCAACGTTTCGACCACAACTGGTCTTTATCAAGCCTAAATCACAATAACACAACTGGGAATAAATAACACCACATATCAATTGAACAATCAATTAATCATTACAACCGGTCCGTGTATATCAACCCAGTAATTAAAAACAAAATGATTCTTCAATTACCTCATTAACATCAATCACATCATGTGTGTATTATATATTAAAATAGATCAAGTGTGGACATGAATAACCTATGAGAAAGAAAAGTGATTCTACAGATCTCAATGTAGAGGGGAGGAAGATACCTTACTAATGTACTAGTTCTGTTAATCCCAATTATACCTCATACTTAAATCTGCAAGAATAAAGGGAATTTACTACCTATAATTTATTTTCTACAGGTAGTGCGAATAACCATTTACAAAAATTTTTTTATAAAAAAATTATTGATAAAAAAATTATTTAGAAAAATTGCTCATGCTGCAATGCAGTAATACGTGGCGATTCATTTGTTCATCCACACTCTGGGAGGAAGTCTAAAATTAAAGGGTACTTCACTTGTAATTCTACCTATGTGGTTTACTTGTTGAAGTGCCCCTGTGGGCTGATCTATGTGGGTGAGACTACCCAAAAAGTCAAAAATCGATTTATCAAACACAGGTCGGATATTAGAACAAAAAGATCGAACTCCCTGTCCCTGAACATTTTATATGTAGTGGACACGATATTTCTCAACTACGCTATCAGGTAATTGATGAGGTACCTAAATTGACAAGAGGTGGAGACAGAGAAAAATTACTTCAGAGAAGGGAATTATATTGGATCCATCATCTTAATTCTCTCTCCCCACATGGCCTTAATAGAGAATCGGACTTCTCACCTTTTTTAAGAATTTTAAGAATTTTTTTATAAAGAATTTTTTGTAAATGGTTATTCGCACTACCTGTATAAAATAAATTATAGGTAGTAAATTCCCTTTATTCTTGCAGATTTAAGTATGAGGTATAATTGGGATTAACAGAACTAGTACATTAGTAAGGTATCTTCCTCCCCTCTACATTGAGATCTGTAGAATCACTTTTCTTTCTCATAGGTTATTCATGTCCACACTTGATCTATGTTAATATATAATACACACATGATGTGATTGATGTTAATGAGGTAATTGAAGAATCATTTTGTTTTTAATTACTGGGTTGATATACACGGACCGGTTGTAATGATTAATTGATTGTTCAATTGATATGTGGTGTTATTTATTCCCAGTTGTGTTATTGTGATTTAGGCTTGATAAAGACCGTTGTGGTCGAAACGTTGCCTTGCTGTCCTGGTGTTGGATTAAATCCATTTGTATTATATTGTGGATTTTGGAGTTCTTTTATACTGTTGGATATCATTGCAGACTTTTAAAAGGGCAGTTGTAGTTGAGTGATTTGGATGAAAGCCTGATTGATCCGGGGTTAAGTAGTTCCAATATTGTTAATAATCACGTAATTGGGTGTAGACACATTTTTCCAAGACTTTTGACATTACAGGGAGCAACGATATCGGACGCAGGGCCGGATTAACATAGGGGCAGATGGAGCAGCAGCTCCAGGCCCATGCCCCAGAATAGGCCCAGAGGAAAAAATAACAATGTCTGCATTGATGGACATTTGGACCTCATTATCCCCAACACCATAGTAGCTACAGGGTCATGTGAGCTATCACTGGAAAGGCCAGAGCATGGCCTTTCCAATGTTACCAAACATGACCAGGTGTTATGTAAAAATAAAAATAAAATAATAAATATTTCTTTATTTTTTCTTTCTAACACAGCAATATTTTTCACTTTTCAATTATAAAGTAAAGAATGATGCTGCACTAACTCACCATCTCAAGTGTGGAGGTGATGGCACAATCCGTTATTACGAATTGTTACACCAAAAATCTAAACCCCCGCACTGCAGCAAAGTGCACTGGGAGGGACTTTGGAACCCTGCGTCACTAATCTTTACACCTCACAAGGTAAAGGGAGGTGTCATTGGACAGGACAGTGTCTGGTCTTTGCATTAATACCAAACATGACCATGTAAAATCTAAAAGACAGGAAAACCAAAAAAACTTTTTATCTACTTATTTTTAGTTCCAAAGTGATGGCATTGTCCATTTGTCACGTATAAAATGAGCAATACCACTGCCATTACTCACCTTCTCATTTCCCACGCTGGGAGCAAGATCAGTGTTTTATACATAGCCACATTATTCATAAAACCCCTTCCTCCAAAACACAAGGGAAATATTTCATTTTTTTGGTTAAAATTGTATATATTTTTAGAAAATGCAGTAACAGGATCCCATTTCAATTTTTTTTAACAAGAATGCCCTATAGAATATATAACCACAAAGGTTTGGATGATAAAATGTGAAAAAATTATTTTACACGCTGTAAATGATTGGAAATTTCCTCGCACAGTATCTGCCTGATTAGATATATCCATATCTGCAATATTAAATAGCCTAAAATATGCTTTCATTTCACTAAATTCCAAAAAAAGCCACCAAAATCATCAACTCCAGGCCCATAGAGATCTTAATCCGGCCCTGATCGGACGGTAGTTGGATACCAAAGTACTGTCACCACTTTTATGGATAGGTATCACTCTTGCAGTCTTCCAGAGCTTGGGTATGTATCCAGTCGCCAGTGACTCATTTATTAGGGTTGCAACAGGATTTGCAATTGCAGGCGCACTGATTTTCAGCAGCATTGCTGGTATTTGATCAGGTCCAGACTGGTATTTCATTTTTTGCTTATGGAGAAGTTTAGTAATGACATGGACAGGCACTGGTCTAAAACTGAATTCCTGTCTGATACAGGGACTTTGCACAGTTGGGGGGGGCCTGATCTGCATGAGGCCTCTCTGATTGCATGTCATTTCCTAGCTTGGCAATCAAAGTGGTGGCACATCCAACAAAATAATCATTAAAGGCATTTGCTACATCTAGGGGGTGTTGCAGGGTTTGGTTGTTTACTTTGACAGCAGCTGGCTGGGAGTGGACTGGGGGTGCTTGTATGTTACTTATGGTTCTCCAAAAGTTTCTAGGGTTTGATATGTTATTGTTTAGATTTTCATTGAAGTAATGGGCTTTGGCCATTTTTGTTTGTTTTGTGCATTCATTCCGGCATTTTCGGTATTCGTAGTGATCGTTCATGGAACCAGTACTCTTGAAATTTGACCACCGTGAATCTCTAAGCTGGTACATTAGTGTAAGATCAGCTGTAACCCAGGGGAGATGAGTCCCTTTTACTCGCACTTTACGCAGCGGGGCATGGGAATTCCAGACTTGCAGGAGCTCAGACTGAAAGTATTCAACTGTACAGTCTAGGTCTGGGATTAGGTTTAGCCTGTACCAGGGGAGCTGTTTGAGATCACTTAGGAAGGATTCAAGAATAAATTTCTTGAAAGACCTGGTGGTTATTACCTTTGGGGGAGATTTCAAGGCCTTAATTTTGCGCACGCAGTACACTAGACAATGGTTACTAAAGCTATTAGCAAGAACGCCTGCCTCCTGTATTCTATCAGGAGATGAGGAGAGAATCCAGTCCAACAAGGTATGGTTAGGGCTTTTGATATTAATGCGAGTGGGGGAGGAGATTAATTGAGTTAGCTGCAAAGTTTTAAACAGCGAGCTGTGTTTGTTTTTAGGATTTAGCCAATCTGTATTAAAATTGCCGAGGACCAGCAGTTCACTTTTTTGGTTTTGGGCAAGTAGGTTATTAAGGATTTGAGATGTCAGATAGGGAGTGCACTGGAGAGCTCGGTGGACGATAGAACCCAGCAACAATGATTGATTTACTGAATGGGATCTCAATTATACCAGAGAGGAAATCAAAGGTGACAGGAGAGCTAGAAGTCTGTAAGGGGGTGAACTTTATGGACTCCTCAACAAAAATAACAATTCCCCCTCCTCTCTTTGCTCTGTCTTTTCTATAACATGAATACCCCTGTATTGATATGGCAGAGTCTGGTACTTTTGGGGTTAACCATGACTCTGTGAGCACAATGATTTTGGGTTTGTAATAGCAACACCAAGCCTGAAGCTCATCCAATTTAGGGAGTAAACTTCGGATGTTACAGTGCACAAATGAGAGGCCTTTATTAGTGGGGAGACTAAAGGTTGTGTCAGCTATAGGACCAGGGTTAGTTTCCACATCGTTTGCCAGGGAAAGTAGCAGAATAAATAGGAATTTGGACAGAGTTTTCTTTTGATAATAATGTGGTTGCAGAGTTTTAAGTCTTTGTGTGGGGGTAGGAGGGCTGGATTTTAACACTCTCCACCAGCACTCAGCTGATAGGTTAAAAGAACTGAGCAGGCTGTGGTGTATTGGCACTGGTTTTCCATCCTGGGGCAATTGGAAAGGTGTATAGAAGGAGAGAGTAGCTTTAGAGAGAAGGGATGATAAAGAAAAGAGAAGCAATAGTGGGTAAACATTATAGTGAAAGGTGTTGGAGGTGAGTAAACAGGAAATAGAGAGGTACCAGAGTAAATGGTGTAGGTTGCTGAGATATCACATGATCAATTAGTTGGGTATATAACAAATGAAAGCCGAGGGGAGGGTGAACGGGGTGGGCGGGAGCAAAGTCCAGCTGGATGAGGGTAATGAGCTGCTCTCTGCAAGGGCCTGCTGCAAACACTGACTGAGTATGGGGTGTGTGCTGGAAGAGAAATCAAGATTGCAAATAGCATCACATTGGGTTGAAATTGTCCAGGAACTTAGGGAGGAGTTTGTAGGGGGCAATAAAAGTTAAGGTTCATAAACCTTAACACACACACATATATACATATATACATATACACACACATTTGCAAATACATATGAGCTTTTGGCTAAATTAGGATCTCTATAAAAGTTGATGAAGAGCTGGTCAATTTAACCAGAGCTCTGGTAAACTTAGCAACTCCATAGACTTTAATACCGCAGAGAATTCTACTAGACCTTTGCTTCCTTTTACACCCAGGAGAGAAATGTATCCCAGGATGTTTCTCTACTTATTTTGCTGCACTGCATTTGTCACAATGTATTTTAAAGTAGATTTTTGACACGGCTAGGCCTGTATCCCATCCTTTGTGTAAACTTTACCAGAGCTGTGGTAAACTTGGCAACTCCATAGGCTATAAGGTTTCTTCTATAATTATTCAGATGTATTTTCTGCTCTTTTTTTTCATCTCGTTGCTCAACATAGCAATGCCAGTAGAACAGTGCACAATAATTACAAATGTAAAAGCTAAATATACACAAGACATTTATGATCAGCACATTGTGTGATTATTACAGGGTTTGTGTAAAACCTTTCTGCAATACCTTCCGTACATTGTTTATGGATATCTTGTGCACATGTCACGTCTACCTCTAACGGAAGGTTTTGCTAATAATCTTCATATATGGAATAGCTGTGATTACAAATATTGCATAAATTAGGGATGTAATTATGCATAAAAAGGCCGCAAAATAGTTTTTTTTTGTCAGGAATTGTCTAAAGAATAATGGTCACATGGAAAATAGAGTAGAAGTAGTATCACTGCTTTGCAACACTGCAGAAGCAAGTTTGAATGGAGCAAGTCGGAGCACTTCTCCAGCAAGTGTCCCTGGGCGACACCTAATGATACATTCTTGCCTCGGCTGCATATTGTGCTAGTAACCTCTGCTCTATAGCCATGTAGATGAAAGTTCAGATCCCGATCAAAGCACTTGACCTGCACTTCTCTCATCTTCAACCATGGAAAAGCAGGATCATTATGTAGCAGCCAGGTGACCTCACTTACAAGGTCTGGAGGTGCTGCTTGGCTGAAGCCGGCTTCGGTGAGGTCTCTCTCATCAGGCAGGGTGTGGCCGCAGTGCGAGAACCACCAGGACAGGGCTTAGGGGAGATGTCATTCGGCCGGTGCGTCCCCTGGTTTAATCCGTAGTAACCAGCCAGGCCGCCTAGGTAGGACGCCACACTGCAGCCTAAAAACACGTCAGGAAAGCGCAGTGGCTGCATGGGTGGCAGCGGGCACCCGCCAGAATGAGAAATCAAATCGATTTAGCTCTGAGACTCTAGCCAGTTCAGATGGGGACTCAAATGGCAGCTTGAGCCACTCTGGTTCACCCTTACACATTTTTGTACATGTACCTCCCAGGTGTCCTCAGAACTACCCCTGCGGGTACGCGTACCACAGGTTGGGAACCACTGTTCTAATACAGCATTCCCTTGTTCACCTAACTTGAATCTGCTGGCACTTCATGAAGTATAATCATAATAATACAAGGACTCGAACAATCTCTAGGGAAGAAAAACCCAGGATGAGATTCTGGTTTCCTACTGACATAAATTTAAGGAAAATGTTTGTACTTTTAACACTTAACTTGAACTTTTCTTGAAATTGTCTTTTTTTTAAGCAGATCATATTGAAAGAAAATAATTATTTTGAATACTCGAAGCATAATCTTTCTAATTCTTCATCCAGATTATGGTTTGTTGGGAGAGTTGGGTCTCCGTGCAGATATCAAGCTTGTGGTTATGGGTAAAAATGAGTCTGTGTTTCCCTTTTAATTTCCTCCTTCATCTTGCCTACGTAACGTTTTGATTGACAGAACGGGACACATGATGACAGCGACAGTTTGAACAATGGTTTGTTAACTAATAATAATCAGTCGTGCTGGTAGAGCCTTCTAACAGCAGGATTCTGTCTTTTGATGATTTCTTTTCCATGCCTGTCAGAGAATTAAATGTTGAAAGATTCTCACATTGTGTACTGTTGATTGATTAATACCTTGTGTTGTACCAAAGTAATCTACAGCAAGCAGCAGTTTGTATTGATTTGTTTCTGTGAGGATGTTGAGCCTGAGAGCGAGGAAGGAAGGTATTGAACCTGTACCTGGCGTGACCCTATCTTCAATACACTTGGGTACATTGTTAAGGCGGTAAAAGAGATTGATAAAATAGATGAAGTTTGTCAATAAATAGAAGAAAATTAGATTAAATTAATCAATGTTTCTTGGTTTTACTGAGGTGGATTAAAGGACACCAGCTCCTAAAAATAAAACAGACGCAGCAATGCTAAAAACAAATCTTAAAAACATATTAAAGGGGTTATTCAGAGAGCACCGAAATTTCAGTGCTCTCTCGTTCGGCACACTTTAGTGCGCTTCGGCGACTCCAGCTTACCCACCCTTTGAATTCAGCAGTCACCGCAGGGTTCCCGAAGTGCGGCGAACAGGATCCGCTGATCAACCCGGTGAACGCCGCTGCCGAACGTCTGAACAGAGCTATTTAAAAAAAGTGTTTTAAAACCATAAAAGTGCATGGAAATGATAAAAAGGTCCAATAATAAAATGGTTTGTCACAGAAGAAAAAAAACACCATAAAATAATGGGAATCCAAAACTTTTACAAAAAAAATCCAGAAAAAATAAAAACGCAAATAATTTTGACCTTGAATCCTTTCTAACTAAACCACCAAAAATCTGGGCAATTTGTCAACATTTCAGTGCAGTTTGGCATTCTCTGAATAGATTAACTAGTACTTCTCTATTCAATTTCACTGCTGCCGAAGGTCACCGAATTGAGGCGAACTGCACCGTATTTCGCCGGCAATTCGCCAATATTTGGCAAATTGCAACCTTTCTGAATAGCAGAACTGCTAAGGTAATGCACCATACGGGGGAAATTCGCTGTTCAGTGCACTTCAGTGGCAAGTTTGGCTCTTATTGACTATTCCTTAAAGTTAAGACATGGGGGTGGAGGATTAATTAACCACTCCAGATCCCCCATGAAATATTTCTGCAAAGATTAATTGAATATATAAAAAGTTACAAATGAGCAAATTTACATTATTTTAATCTTTTAACGATCTCCAAATAACAACCATTATACAAATGAGCTAATTTACCCTACGGTTAAGTGTTCACTACACATCACGGGCCCGATCACCTGGTGTGAGCTAAAATGCCATCGCTACATTAAAATATCTAGTGCGAGTCGATAAAAGGTAGTGCCTGACAACCCACCAACAGATGACCTTGTCCACGTAATCCATGTACAAGATTAATTAGCGCTTGCTAGTGAAACATTAGGACACAGGCTGAGAACCAGCGCTAATGCATTGTATAGTAAAACCGCTGTGCTTCGGGGAACTGTGAAAAGATGCATTGTATAGTTAAACCGCCGTGCTTCAATATGGAGCCCTGCTGGTGTCAGGAGGAAAAAAGCTGTCTTTGGCTGGCTGCAGAGGTATGATAAGAAGCCTGAAACCTTCCCTCCTCATGTGTTGGCAGAACAGCTCAACAAGCTAATGCACACCGTATTAGTACGAATGAGATCTTGGGATCGTTTCCCAACAAGGCAATTTGTAATTTTTTTTTACTTTTTTTTTTTTTTAACATCTTCCAATGTCTTTTATAATGGCGCTATTATTATAAAATTGTATTATGAATAATAGTAGCATAATAATATTTATTATATAAATTTAACAAGCTTTGTTTTATTAGAAACATAGAAAAATGTCGGCAGATAAGAACCTTTCGGCCCGCCGCCCATCTAGTCTGCCCAATTACATGGATACTTTACCTGGATTTATCTTTTGTTTAGGATCGCCTTATGCCTATCCCATGCCTTTTTATTAATCATAATATTATTATAATGCTACCATTATTCATTATCTTTTTATCTTATAATAATAGATACATTATAAATATAGAAGGCATAGGAAGATGTTATAAAAAAGAAAAAATATATATAAATAGCCCTGTTGGGAATCGATCCCAACACCTCTTTCGCACTACCATGGTGCATTAGTCTGTTGAGCCACTTGGCCAACATACGAGAAGGGAAGGTTTTACGTTTCGTATTCTACGCCTGCAGCTGGCCAAGGAGAGAAAAAAAGACTCTTTCCAGAGGAAAAAAGCCTCTTTTTTTTATAAAAAATAAAATAAAAAAACAACCTCAAATTTCACCAAAAAAATCCAGAAAAATACCTAATAATAATAAATTCTAAAAATTCAATAAATAAAAAGGCTTTTTGCTGTGGATTTTAAAAAATGAACTGTTGAATTAAAAAAAAATATATATATATTTTTTTTTTTTTCATCGAATCCTATGGGCGTCGCGAACGGCGGTTTTCCTATACAATGCACCTTTTACATGTGCGTGGCGGTTTTCCTAAACCATGCATCTTTTTCATGTACACTACATCCAGCGAGCCAAGAGAACACCTGTGCTGCATTCGTTTCAATTGCCTGTTAATTTTGGGCAAGGACTTTTTTTATTTTATTTTTTTTTCCTCCTTTTCTGTCCGTTAACTCCAGGGTTGAGCAGTAGGTAAAAAAAAAATTGATTAGCGTACGTGTAGAAATTGGTGCCGGGACCAAACCATCTGTTGGTTACAATAGTGCAAGTGATCTCTAGCGCACCCCATTTTAAGTATAGAACGCGGTAAGTACAGTAAGCTACGAATCGCAAATTAATGCACGCTGGGGGGGGGATTATTCAGAGAGCACCGACATGTCGTGTATGCCTTGATTTCAGCACCAAGAAGATCTGCTGTCCTGGGTACTGAAAAGCTTTCAGCACCATGGAGTGCAGCTCTACGGGGCTAGGGAGCCCCACGTAGCTGCCCTACATGGTGCTGAATAGGTTTCTGTCACGTTCGCTGTATCGCTCACCCTCGATAACCGTGGTGTGGATCCTTTTGGACAGACCTCTAAGCTCTCCTTGAGTGGTCGGGACTGCTAATCCTATAGCTCCCAGCCAGGGAGAACAGGCACACCAGCAATACAGAGTACAACCTTGGTATATAGAACATGCACTCAGGTAGCAAGGGTTAATCTTAACAGCAGCTAAGAAGTAACCTGGGTCCGGCTTATGCAAGTTGTTCATACACAAGGATTCAGAAATGGCGTGGTCAGGTAAACAATCCGAGTTGGCAACAGACCGGGTCCTCAAACAATCAGAATCAGCGTTATGCAGAGTCAGCATACACTCTGACCAAGCCTGTATGTATGCTTTACCTAGAACAGACTCAGAGGGAGAATAGTCAAGAAGGCCGTCCGAGTCAGCAACAATCAGGTTCCGCATACTGTTCAGGTCAGGAACGTAACAATGAATCAGTGACTCGAATGAACGGTACACTAGCGATGCAGGAAAGAAACTCTACGTCAGGGCAACAAGTCAGTTCACGCTTCCTGCATTTAAGGTCGACGGCTCCGCATCATCATGCCATGCCCGCCCCCTCATTAGGCGCACAAACTATCAGCATGGATGCTTGGCACCCGGCCAGCCAGCGATGCCGCCGGGTGCCTGACCCCCTCCAGGCGCCGAGAGCGTGACCGTTTCAGCACAAAGAATAGCTGCTGTCCTTGGTACTGAATAGCTGTCAGCACCATAGTTGGCCCCCGCCGAACGCAGAAGACTAAAGGAAAGAAAAACCTGCCTCATTCGGCAAAGAAAAAAGCCTGGTTTTAAAAAAAATGGACCTTTTGAATAAACGTTAATGGTTGAATAAATATTTAATAGAAATGGGGAATATTATTTACATTGAAACCTATGGGATTATTTTGGTACCGGATGCTATTTTTATTGTTATACTGTTTTTTATTGTGGTACCGACTTTATTTAATTTTGTACGACTGGTATTTTTAGATCTCAAAAAATGCCTAAAATAATCCTAAAAAATTGACTCTTTGCTGCAAATGAAAAGAATAAACGTTAACGGTTGAATAAATAATTAAAATTGGGAATATTTTTTTACAATGAAACCTATAGGATTCACTTGTTTTAAAGCTGTCGAATGAACAACCGAAAATCTGGGCATTTCACGGACATTTCAGTGTGAGTCGGTGTTCTCTGAATAGATAAACTAACCACTACTTGTCTGTGAGGAATTGTAACGGTATAACAAATTGATCTGTGTAAACAAAATGAATTCATTTTATATCTTTTCGTTTTGTTTCGGTACAAATCCATTCCTTTTCATTACAATTCGGACCAAATCAATTCATTTTTTGGACCATTTTGGATGGAGCCGATTTATTTATTTTCAGGAACAGTTCCGAAAAACTAAACGGTAATTTTCGTCCAAATTTTGATTTGAAACTAAACGCACATGTCTAGCTCTTAATTCGTTCTTAAGAATATTCTGCACACGCAATCCGTTTTGTAAAGCTTTAGCCAAATGTTTTGCTGCGTGGTTGGATTTTAAGCTCTTCAACAAGGGCATAGAAATTGCTCAGGTGTTCTGGATCATTACTTTGCCTGCTGTTTCACTGAATATAATCTGCTAATAAAAAACATGTTTAATTTCACAGTAATATTAAAAATCAATGATACGAACAAAATGAAATGATAAAGATGCCATGTGTGCTGTGTCTTATTAAATTAACTGCCATTTAATTGATGGTCTGCCTTATTCCTAATTACAATTACACACTTTGCTAATTTTAGAAAGGTTATTAACAGCCAGGCTCAACCACTCCGCTTATTTGAATGATCGTTCTTTATTATTAACTGTTTGTTACTGGTGGCTAACCTTGGGTATTACCAACACTTTATCTATAAAGGATTTTACCAGGAAGGATATATTGAGATTTCTCTCGTTTTCAAGTATGTCCTGGGTTCAAGAACATGGAAATGTTACTTAAGGCTGGTGTCAGACGAGCGTAGTGTTCACGCCCGTGATTGCGCCTAAAAGTACGTCCGGGATAGCATGACAGCCCATCGGAGCCCGTTACACGAAGTACGTCTGCACTGAACTGCGGACGCACAACGGCTGCGGCCCACGGACGCAAGTTAGGCAAGAACGTACAACTCCTAGAACGGCCGCACAAAGTGCGCTGCGTCCTCAACGTCCGCATAGCTTTGTGTGTGAGTGATGGAACGTGGTCAGACGGACTGCATTTATACGTCCAGCATTTTTCACGGACAAAATGGTTTTGCTTTTTATTTTATTTTCTCTCCTACATCCGTCAAAATATACGTCCGTGAATAAACTGACACTGTGGCCACTACTGCGTCTTCCGTACTGACGTACGTCCATGTACACGGACGTACAGTCCGTAGAAATCACGCTCGTCTGACCCTAGCCTTAAATCTGCTTATAATTAGTCTTTTTCAGTATGCCGGTGATTATCCCATATATGAAAACCAAAATGTTCCAAACCCTGAAAACTCTCAATGGCTGACATAACCCCACAAGTGGAAAATTCCACATCAGTCGTCACCTGACAAAGCACAAAAATATTAAAAATCTCATATAAAATTACCTTCAGGGCATGTGAATAAGGCGTATATGGAACACTATGAATTTTGTAGTTAGACTCGGGTCCCATCTTCAGGATATTATGTTATTCTAGTCTAATACTTTAAAAGCCAAAAAAGTTCTTAGCACTTCTGGTCTCAAGCATACCTGATAAGGGATTCTCAACCTATAGTAGTAATGATGGTAAACGTAAAATTGTAGATATTTGTATCATATTTTTCAGGATTTTATGAAAGCCACAGAGACGAGTATTAACTCGCCAAAACTTTTTATTGCTAACTCCAGCAGCAAGAAACAAAAGAAAAAGCAATGGTGCCCTCAGAGGTTTCCCCTGTGGACCCAGTTATGTAAGTGTAGAAATACATTCATTATCAACAGGGGTCTAGTCCAATAAAAAGTGTGGGAGACCTCCAAGATTTCTGCTAAACTGTTGACATGTTGTACTTAACCCACCACCCTACATTCTAAGTGAAAGTTTTAAATCTAATTATTAACTGGGTTTTAGGGACTCCCTATGTTAATTGTAATAAATATAATATTTCTGGTGACTAATTAGATTTCTGGTGACTAATGAAATGTATGCGATACCTAATAAAAGCTTTTCATTGTGTGGGCCAAAAGGGAATTTCGTTCCCACGTGTTTCTGCTCGACGTGAACCCTGATTATCAAGGTTGGACTAGTTTGTTGAAATTCACAGAAAAACACATTTTTGTTTGTTTTGTTTTTCTTTTCTTTTATTCTGTGTATTTGTGCCTGTTTCTGTTGATGAAAATCATGGCCAGGCTGACTGTCGGGACTTATAGAGTTGCATGTTTTGACAAAGATTCAGGTTAAAAAGGTATCCCTTTTATGTAAATGGTTTTGTCTCCCCTACATTTTCCTAGTACATATTTTCATACAAAATAAAAGTTTCTGAATATCAATATATTTGCCCTTTCTAAATAAACACTTCGGGCAATTTTTAAATAAGTATGAGATAAAGTATCATATCTGTGGAGTGGAAAAATCGGACATTTAAAAAGTAGAGAAGTTTCCACATCGCGGGATGGCTATGGTTACTCTGTTACGAGAACCTGTGCGTGACTGGCTGTTAGAGTAACCATTTAAGTATGTTTTATTGCACCTTCAAACGGAAATGCGAGAATGCAAACTTGATAAATAATTACTAAGACAGAGTAATTGTGGCCTTTTTTTTCCTAATTTTTGTCATGACGAGGAATTGTTTTGTATGATTTCAATATTCCAACCACAAACTTCGTCTTTGCTGTTGCTCGCTATATAATCCCGTTTGGAGACCTTGTTTCCATTGTATTTGTGTTTCTGTTGCCTAAAAACACATGAAATTCTAAACTCTTTTCACACTTCTTTTAGATCTCTGTATCAGAAATCGGAAAAATGCTGTCTTTGCATCATGATCGCTTTTTGTAGTAACCTTGACGGGTGTATTTGATATGCTTGATGTAAGTTGCCATTTCCATTTACATCTAGAATTGGGCTGGCAGCATGTCTTGTGGAAAGACGTGAAATCTTTGCCTAATAAAAACATGACGCAGAAGCATACCAAGTAGCTCTCTAGAGACTGTATCTGAAGCTTAGCTTGTGGATTTGAAGCACTTACTTCCCATTTTCTGATGGCCGTTACTGAAATGGCATATACAGTGGAGAATTGCAGTCTAAATTTACAGATTTTCCGCATCCACTTCCACCAAAATAGCATACTGACACCTCATTTAACTGATGGCCTTTATCTTGTGCAAGCCATTAATCAAGTCTCACATACCACAAATATGGAGATTGCCCAGATAGGGCACATCTCCTACATTCCCATCGCAATAATTGCATATACTGCAAAGGTTATGGTTTCTGAATGCTTTATTAATGAACGCTAAAATGGGGTTGCGTACAAACAAGACCTTATGTCATTTTAGAACTGAAAAAAATTAAATTTTCCTTTTCACTAGGCTAGATTTTCTGGTCAGTCGTCATTCCAATTTCATTCGTTTTGTTGAAGTTAGAATATTATTAAACATTATTACATATGTCATTCCGAACAGAAGTTGGGCTTATTTGACAGGGAGTAACTAATATGTATGTACAGTCATGGCTGAAATTGTTGGCACCCCAGACATTTTTTCCAGAAAATAAAGTATTTCTCACAGAAAAGTATTGCAGGAACACGTTTTGCTATGCACATGTTTATTCCTTTGTGTGTATTGGAACAAAACAAAAAAAGGGAGGAAAAAGCGTTGCGTTGCAACCTTTCATACATTTTTTTTCTTCCATCCATGCCCAGAGAGATTAGCTACAGTGCCATGGGTTGCAAACTTCTTGCTAATTTTGCGCACTGTGGACAAAGGCAAATCTAGATCTCTGGAGATGGACTTGTAACCTTGAGATTGTTGATATTTTTCCACAATTTCGGTTCTCAAGTCCTCAGACCGTTCTCTTCTAGTTTCTGTTGTCCATGCTTAGTGTGGCACACACAATGCAATGGTAATCTCCCGACTCGACTATTGCAATAATCTCTTATCTGGCCTCCCTCTGTCCCGCCTCTCCCCCCTACAATCCATCCTGAACGCCTCCGCCAGGCTAATTCACCTCACCCGCCGCTCTGTCTCTGCCGCTCCCCTCTGCGAGTCCCTTCACTGGCTCCCCATCCACTGCAGAATTAAGTTCAAAATCCTTATCCTTACCTACAAAACCCTCACTAACTCAGCTCCCCACTACCTGTCCTCACTAATCACCAAATACACCCCAGCCCGCTCCCTAAGGTCAAACAGTGACCTGCGCCTAGCTTCTCCCAGCATCCTCTTCCCATGATAGACTGCAGGATTTCTCACGCGCAGCCCCCACTCTCTGGAACGCTCTCCCTCGTACTGTCAGACTTTCCCCTAACTTCACTTCTCTTCAAACGCTCCCTTAAAACGTTCCTATTTAGGGAAGCCTACCACCCAACTCACTGACGCAACCATCAATCACTCTCACCTTACAGTCCTCTCCTCCTGTTTCCAACCCCAACCCTCCCAGATTGTGAGTTCCTACGAGAATAGGGCCCTCATCTCCTCCTGTACTGTTTGTCAAATGTTGTTCAATGTATTGTAACCCTGTCTATACTGTGCTTATTGTACAGCGCTGCGGAATATGCTGGCGCTTTATAAATAAAGAATAATAATAATAATAATTAATGCAAAGACTAAGTGAACTTCTCTCCTTTTTATCTGCTTTCAGGTGTGATTTTTATATTGCCCACACCTGTTACTTGCCCCAGGTGAGTTTACAGGAGCATCACATGCTTGAAACCATCTTATTTATCCACAATTTTGAAAGGGTGCTAAGAATTTTGTCCAGCCCATTTTTGGAGTTTTGTGTGACGTTATGTCCAATTTGCTTTTTTTCCTCCCTTTTTTGTTTTGTTCCAATACACACAAAGGGAATAAACATGTGTATAGCAAAACACGTGTTACTGCAGTACTTTTCTGTGAGAAATACTTTATTTTCTGGAAAAATGGCTGGGGTGCCAACAATTTCGGCCATGACTGTATAGGTTAGCATATTTTCGCTAACCCGACCTGGGTGGAGTGTACTGGTTGGGTGGAGTAGAGGTAACATCGCTGCTTTATAACCGTAGAGAGAGACTGTGGAGACACAGGTTCGATCCCGCCAAGAGCACCTCTCCAGTAAGTGTCCTTGGGCAAGACACCTAACAGTACATACTCCCCACCCAGGTCATACTTGAAAACAAGAGAAATCTCAATGTATCCTTCCTGGTAAAATCCTTTAACCCCTTAACGCCGCAGGACGTACATTTACGCCCTGCATTAGGCGGGCTTTGCCGCCGCAGGACGTAAATGTACGTCCTCTGCGTTTAGAGCCCCCCCGGGAGATACTCACCTTCTCCGGTCGCTTCCCACGCTGTTCTGACTCCCCCGGAGTCAGATCAGTGTGATCCCTCCTCCGGCGTTGTGACGTCATCGCGCCGGTGGCGCGATGACGTCAGTTTCAGGCGTCCCCCCCCGCCGGAGCAGGGGAAGCGCCTGGAGGGGAGGGGAGGGATCCTTTGGATCCCTCTATCTCCCGATCGCTTGGTCCCCGGCGGCTGTGGCCAGCATCGCTGGAAGGGTCACAGCCTGACCTTTCCAGCGATGTATGGGGGGTTAACCCCTTAGTTGCCAGGTCGCGACCGGGCACTAATTTGTGCCCGATCGCGGCCTATTTCCGGTGGGGGCCGCCATCTTGGATGGCAGCCCCCACCTCTGGGTCACCCCCCGGTCAACTGACTCATCGCGCCATGCGCGATGATGTCAGTTAACCGGGAACCCCCTAGCTGCAAAGGGATTTCCTATGGAAATCCCTTGCAGGAGATAGGGGGGTTCTTTGAACCCCTTTATCTCCTGATCGGTGGCAGCTAGGGGGTCATGGTTGATATTGCTGGAAAGGCCAGAGCATGGCCTTTCCAATGATATCAAACATGACCATGTTATATGTAAAATAAAAGTGTAAAAAAAGTAAAAATAAAAATAATAAAAAAATAATAAATTAAATAATAAAAAAATAATAAATTAAATAATAAAAAAATAATAAATATAATAATAAAAAAAATATTTGTTTTTTTTAATGCAGCACTATTGTTCACATTTCAATTATAATGTGAACTATGATGCTTCACTAATGATTTTTTTTTTTTGGGGGTTTAGCTAAAATCACGCAATTTCTCCCCAAAAAAAAAATGGGTTCCCCGTCCTAATTTTTTTAACAAATCTACCCAATAGAATATGACCGCAGAGCCTCGGATAATAAAATTAAAAAAAAAAAAACACTTTACACACTGTGGAAGATTGAAATTTTATTGAAAATTCACATTTTTTTACATTTTTTGTTATAGCATTTTGGCAGGGCATGACATATACATTTAATAATGATATATTATTAATCTGCCGAGTCTGACGGAAAGAACGATATATAATTTGTCTGGGTGGTATAAGAATACGTGACTTAAAAATGGTCAAACTGCGCTCAGCAAACTTCTACTTCCGAAACAGCGCCGAAGTTGTAAAATTACTCCCGTCCTTAAGGGGTTAAAAAAAAACCTACACACCGATCTGCCACAACGTTAAAACTGCAGACAGGTGAAGTGAATAACATTGATTATATGGCTACAATGGCCTCTTTCAAAGGGTGGGATATTTTAGGCAGCAAGTGAAAAGTCCGTTTTTGAATTTCATGTATTGTCGAAGTCACTCAGATCTTTTAATTTGCCCAAGTAGTGATGGCGATACGATTGGGTCAGAGCATCTCCAAAATGGTGAGTCTTGTGCGGCTTTCCAATTATGCGGTGGTTAGTTCCTACCAAAAATGGTGCGTGGAAGGACAAGTAGTAAACCAGCATCTAGATCCTGGGTGCCCAAGGCTCATTCACATCGGAAGTGAAGACTAGCTTGTCGAGTCCAATCACACAGAAGTTCTCGTACAGATGAAATTGTTTCAAAACTTAATGCGGGCCATAATGGAAAGATGGTAGAACACACTTAACACGTACTACTGACCTAGATATTGTTGCACACCTCGTACACCCCATTTATTTATATATTTATAAAGTATTTTACCAGGAACGATACATTGGGATTTCTCTCGTTTTCAAGTATGTCCTGGGTTCAAGAACATTGAAATGTTACAGAAATGCAAAGTAATACAATGCAAGATATTAAAAAACAACAAATATACAGATTAACACAGAAAATAAATATGTAAGTAAAATAGTCATTATGTTACATGTTGATAGGTGCATTCGTACACCCTTTGATGGTATTTGTGTTCCCTGGTGGCAGTGGCTTTTGTCAGCAGGATAATGCACCTTGCCACACTGCAAAAACTATTCAGAAATGGTTTGCAGACCATGAAAAAGTATACAATGTGTTATCCTGGCCTCCGAATTCCCACAATCTCAATCAAATTGAATATGTGTTGGATGCTGGAACAAAGCTAATCCATGTAAACATTCCGTCTGCAAGAAAGTGGTGTTAGGTGAACTGCTGCCTCCTCTCATCAGAAAAGGACAGTGAGAACAAATAATTCTCCAGTGTCCTTCCCCTGTCCATGCCTGCAGGGCTCTTGCTTGGCGCTATGCAGTCCTACCACCATGGAGGATACTATTGGCTAATCAGTAATAGAGCCAGTAATAGGACACCGGCAAGCACCAAATTCTAGCATTTGTGGCTACCTATTACTGGCTTGACTAGAATAGCGCTTCCAGCGCTGCGGAATATGCTGGCGCTTTATAAATAATGAATAATAATAATAATAATAGAGCCAAAAGTGTGAAATCTGGAAGAGTTTTTGGTTTGTTCACTAAACCAAGGAAGTTGCAATTGTTTGGGTCAATTACGATGGAGGGTTTTTTATTGCATTAGGCTAGGGTCAGACGAACGCATTTTTCGCGTCGACCGTCAAAAAGTGCGTCCGAACGAATTGACGTATTTTTTTCATGGAATACGCGATAGCGGTCATACGATGCGCAATTACGGCAGTGATTTTTTTACGGATCCAAACCAGGAAACTTTGGGTGTATGGACGTTATGTTGGCCGTGCATGAGCAGCGTCTGACGTCTCCTAATCACGCAAACACGCGCTATACGGACGCAGCGCACTCTGTACGTCAGTACTAGCGATTTGACATTCTCGAAAAAAATGCGTTCGTTTTCCAGTTGCATTGTGCGGTCGCACTTTCGTGCGGCCGTTCTTCGTATGTTGCCCGTCATTGGACATCATTTTCTGCTACTGCGGCCGTGATTAAGTGCGGCTAAACACACGTTAATACAGCGTTCGTCTGACCCTAGCCTAAAATGACCACCTCCACACTGACCTCTGATCTCCTATAGGTAATTACTGATCAACCTGCTATAACCTGGTTGGGGAAAACTAATTTATGCACGTTAATATTATTCTTTTAGGCTGGGGTCAGACTAACGCATTTTTAACGTGCGTTTAGGTGCACTTAATCACGGCCGCAGTAGCAGCAAATGATGGCCAATACACGAAGTATGGCCAATACACGAAGTATGGCCGCACGAAAGTCCGGCCGCGCAACACAAGTGGAAAACTAACGCATTTTTTCGAGAAAGCAGAAACGCTAGTACTGACGTACAGAGTGCGCTGCGTCCGCTAACGGCGTTTGTGCGTGATTAGGAGATGTCCGATGCTGCTAATATCCAGCCTAGATAACGTCCAGACGCAAAAAGTGTTTTATTGACGATCCGAAAATGCGCATCTTATGACTGTTTTCACGCATTCCGTGAAAAAATACGTCAATGCGTTCGGACGCACTTTTTGACAGTCGCTGCGAATAATGCGTTCATTTGACCCTAGCCTAAATCTTTATAAAGCGATTTCTGGAATTCCTTTCAATAAGATAATATTGCATAATTACGTAAGTAATTAAGCACACTTAATTGAAAGTTAAAAGTATGCGGTTAAATTCATATGCCAACTCATGCATTCTGAAGACTATGTTCTTAAATAACAAAGCGCCTTTCATTCTCTGAAGAGTTAACATGGTTTTTTTCCCAACAAAAAATTGTAGGAAATGTATATCTCCCCCCCCCAACAGTTGTAGTTTGGAGAAGTCCTGAAATTGATGCCCCCCCAGGAATAGTATTAGTTCGATTTTAAAATTTTGTATATTCTTTTGGCATGTGATTTATGTTTATTTTTCAGTCCTTACACTAATATTATAGGACCCAGTACGCTTTCCCTGGGTCACAATTTCAAAGAAAACGTATGCTTTTTGGAGCAGAATCGTCGCTGCCTCTGATCTATCACAACAAAGCGTGATTTTGATTACCTGGGTACATTGCTTTGGAATTTTTTGGTAATTGAACGACACAAATAATATCAAATCGCTTCTTTAAAAACAAAATAAGTGAGAAGAATGTAATTTACAAATGTTAGTGACCATTTAATTCAACTAATCACTTGTAACAGCCTTTGTAGCTGCTGTTATAGCTCTTTCTTTCATCCTTAATGTTGCTATTAACGCCGGCAGCAATGCGGGTATAGCTTGTTTCCAAGATGATGGAAATCTTATTCCAAATTAGGAAGTCCTCCCTAAATGGAGTCATTACTCTCCAAATGCTTAAGAACATTGCAGGCCTGGAGGCCCTGGGAATACAACATTACACATCGTAATGGGAGATACAGGGCAAGTAAAATATATTAATTTAGTTAGGCGCCTGCAGCGGTGGAGCGCAGCCTGAACTAGATTTCAATGTCTGCTGTCTATTCTGCTCTGAACATGCAAGAAAATTACATAAATTGAAAGGTGATAGTTCTTTAAAAGTGCGATCACCATCTTTTTAAAGCCTGAAAATAAAAAAATCTGTCTTTGGTTATGCATTGGATTATGAATATGTCCTCAAATTACAAAAATTATGGAAAAATCTGCAGACTCTGGTTTCATCAATACAGTTCTTCGTCTTGATGGAACATTTTGGCCGTGGACAAGTTTTCATGTATGGGCAAGCAAAGATTCTAACTTTGTAGCCGGTAAAAACCTGGTGGTCAAGGGGAAGGGGAAGCCCAACCCCACATGTGCATAATAGAAAAAGGGAATCCGGCACTCCTGGGTGGTAAGAGGACCAATTTTATTTGGCACTCAGCAACAATGTTTCGGCTGTATAATCAGCCTTTTTCTTGAACTTATACAGCCGAAATGTTGCTGTTGAGTGCCAAATAAAAGTGGTCCTCTCGCCATCCTGGAGTGCTGAATTCCTTTGTTCTATTATGTTCCTGTATAGGTAAAATATTGCTTCAAAAGACGCTTGATGAAGACTAGTTCAAGGCTTCCAAAATTTATACCAAACTGAAGAATCTACAGTTGGGTCCATATATATTCGGACACAGGCACAAATTTTAGTTTTTCAGGTACTTGCCAAAATATAATCCAGCTATAGTTCTATAATGGATATGGGTTGAAAGTGCACACTCTCAGGTTTAATTTGAGGGGTTGTACATCCAAATTGGAGGAAGGGTTTAGGAATTACAGCTCTTATGATTAGACTTGACAAAGACCTTCGGGTTGAAACGTTGTCTGTTGTTCACTGTGGAATAAAACCCTTTTTTGATTTAACCACATGAAGGAGTTGGCACATTTGTTTTTGGTGTGTGCAGGTTTGGGAAGTGGATTCATGTTGACTGGTGGGTGTGATATTGGTTGCAGCATATTTCTTCCTTTTAAATAGAATGGCACCGTTCAAAGATATTTGTGGATGATTGGTTCTGCATAAGATTTACATCATATCTGTACGTTTGCTCTGAATAAACAGTTGCAGTTAGGAAAAACAGAGATTATTGCCAATTTCCTGTGCCTACTGCAAAGATCACTTAATCTCCTATGAGAGTGAGTCACTTTCATCAACTTCAGTGTAATAGACGTGTGCAACCATTGCAGAGCATATTTTGTATCCTTTGGGCTCTTCAAATGTTAAATATACACAAACCAGAAGGTTTTAATGTATTTCTTCACGATTATATTAGTCGACATCTGTGTCTATGTAGTCATTTACAGAATACATGAGCACACTGCCATACTTTATCGTTACATGCGTTTCCTTTCAGGGTTGACTTGACTTTTTTAAAGGGTCTCTTTGCTTAAAATCCTGAAGCTGTCCCATATTTGCTTTTATATATATTTTTAGGACTCATTCTTATATCTCCCAATAGAAAGCGTCCCTTATAATGCTTTTTGTTCAATGCTCCTATGTGGGGCAGTTTGTGAAGCCTCCACCACCTTTTGAGTGATTTGTGTTCCAGATGTCTGGGACTGGCTGGCGCGGGCACTCACAGCATTGCCCGCACTATACATAGACTGTGTACCATTTGGAGAGGAGTGGATGCCAGCCTCGTGCCTGCAGACTACGAAAAATTATGGCAGAGAATGTTCCTAGGGCATGGGCATTGCCATACTGTTTGTGAGTTGGTTTAAAGCTTGCTTCTGTGTTGAACCAGAATAATGTAATTGGGTTTGTGTAATCTGGATTATGCAAAAATACTGCCTCACTATCTGTTTACTGTAATTTTTTATCATAATCCCCATTGTCTTGACTCCTTTAAAAATGTCACCTAATGTTTGATTTTACTGTCTGTACAAAATGTAATTAGATATTTGTCCAGCCTCATTAGAAATGCTAAGTAATGTTTAATTTAACGGTCTTCCTAAATCTAATTAGGTTACACAAAAAACCTCCCCATGTGTGACTGTATAAATGTGTCGGAGTAAAACCAGGACTATTTTGACCAAACTTGAAGTTACGGCTCATGGTTTGGGTAGCAGCTATCTTCTGCTCGCTGTGCCAACGAAAGGCTCCAGGTCTAGAGCTTATTTCTGGGGGATGCTAGCCAGGCTCTCAGCGTGTATTCGGCTTTAAACTGTGGCTAAGGAACGGGAGAAAGACACGGGAGACCTGAGGGGAACCCGGGTGTCCAGCGAGGAAGCAGCCTTTGACAAATTTGACCCTGTCAGGGTACAGAGATCTGTTACACCGTTCATTTCATGAAGGCTGCAATAATGCACATTTCATTGAGAATAATCTCTCCTTCCACACCACCTTTTATACCACACTTGATTTTTGTCAATGATTACCTCAAAATGTCAGCCTTGCCTCCAACTATTGCTTGTCAGTGATATGACCTTGGTGTCTCCCTTTTAAACACAAGACAAACTCACAGGTTCTGGAGGAAGAGTCCATATCTGGGACTGTTTCTTGGACATGCGAGAACAGCAAACCTTCCAAAATTGGTGAGATATGGATAGGGAGAGGTGCGCCAGGATATGTAGCAAGGTCCATGTGTGATGCGTGCATTTTTTGTAGCTTATCGGAGGGTACTGATACATTTCTTTTGCGCACATATAAAGTTTATCAAGCATGCATTTTCCTATTTTAAAAAGCAAAATCTTAATAATAGTTAAAAGTATTAATAATAATAATAATAAGTCAAAAGTAATAGACTGACATCATCTTGGTGCCTAGCCGTGGATGGTTTATTTTTTTTAAGGTTAATTCGCCATAGAGATAAATGATGGTATGGCCCAACTCAGCCTTTAATCATTGTAAGAGCACAGTAATTGTGGTTGGGTGTCACACCACCGTTACCACTTGAGATACTATTCAAAGATGAATGACAGCAGGTGCTACATCTTGGCTTTTGCAAGTGGTTACCGTACTTCTACACTTTCTATACTTTGAGAGATTTAGCAGAGAAAGTTTTCAAAATATTATTTGAAATTGGGATCGGCGTCGAATTTCTAGAGTAGTTTGTGGCTTGCATACATGTGGACAGCAACTATTTCAAGCTACTCATAGATCTTTATGAGCGATGAGGGTCGACCACATCCCAGCAGTGAACCTCGTAGAATCTGATTCTTATCTATGAGTAAGTCGATGCATTCCTGGCAGTGGATACCTAAAAGATTCTGCCTGATGATTAGGAACAGAACCAGTTAAGGAAATGTTTATATTCTTCTGTGACTTCGTCTTCCATCTCTGACTTGTTCCATTTAAATTTCGATACAGTTTGAAGTATGGCGGATACAGTAGATGATTGACAAAGATGCTTCTTTTTGTCACCAGTTACTGATTCACTTCGTATGCAGTGACTGAAAATTTACTGAGTCTTCAATCACTGTTGACAGGCACTGTAACATACAAAACATTCACAGTACAGCTATTTGCATTCTTTCATCTGATTACTTGTGTTTTCTGCATCACTCTCTCATTGTGTCTACTGCTATGACATACATGCCCACCATGTTCATTTTACATACTAATAATGTACAATATTAAATAAGGTTAAAGAAACCTTTTAAAGCCGGAACGCTTGATAATTGGCATAACGCAGCCAATCCGAGGCCTCACAGTGCCTCTGAATTCATTTAAACTAGTTCGTGATTGTAGATTGATTGTAATCAATCAGGACATACTTGAAAACAAGAGAAATCTTAATGTATCCTTCCTGGTAAAATCCTTTCTCAAAAAAAAAAAAAAAATTCCCAAAAGCATTTCAACAACTGCTGATTGACCGCAATAAAGGCGAATGAAAGACTTCCGTAGTTCCATATTGCTGTACAATGGGAGAGCTAGAATAACAAAGAAATATACATACACGTTACACACACAGAACAGTAGAAGAGAGATTGTAAACTCTCGAGCAGGGTCCTAAAAGCAGAGGGGTGGCACATTAGATGAGCATGAATAGCAGAGTATGTGTGGGCTAAATGGGATGAAGGTGTATAAAATGTATAGTGGGGGGATTATGGATTGAGCCGATAGGCTTCTCTAAAGTAATGCGTTTTCAGAGACTTCTTGAAGGACTGGAGAGAAGGGGAGAGTCTAATGTTGCAGGGGAGGGAGTTCCATAGAAAGGGTGCAGCTCGGGAGAAGACTTGAAGACTAGAGTTGGGGGTATGAGGAACTGATAGCATCAGATCATTGGCCGAGTGAAGTGGTCGGGACAGGATATACCTGCTAATAAGGGAGGAGATGTAGGCAGAGGCGCGGTTATGTATAAAACAGAGGACAGCAATAGGGGACCAGGGACAGACTGAGGGGAAATACAAAATTTTAGGAATGTTGGGATGCTGCTAAAAGTGTAATTTAAGGGTGCAGTGACAAGATTGGGACAGGAACAGCTTTGATGAAGAATGTTTTAGAGTTCAAAGACAAGAATAAGCGATTAATAGGAACAGGTCTGGAGCATTAGGTTTGCAATTTAAGCGTGTAGAGACAAGAGTAAAGATGGGAATTGATTTCATGTGAAAAGTTAAGGAGTGTAGAGTCTGGGGTATAGGCAGATTTGATAGGGAAAGGTTAGGGTTCAGGAATACATACTGGGTGACCGTGAAGGGATGCAGGGGCACAGTTAAGATTACAGGACTGAGGTAGGACCACGTGAAATAGAGACAGGTTTATAAGTGCAGGGACAGAACTAGATGGAGGAATCTGAGCAGTAATCGCAACAGATGATAGGCATGACCTTGTGGGTTTCACCAGTTAAATTAATGGGTGGAATCATCATTGGGAAGTAACTCTTTGCTCCGGGTTAGTAATGTATAACACCAAATTGAGCCCTGGTGCGTGTGTGTGTGTATATATATATATATTTTGATGATCTATATCAAGTTTATAGCTGCAGAAAACCTTTACACATCCTTGCAATTCAGAGAACCGCTTACAGAGCTCTTGTGCTACATTTCCCATAGGCAGCAAAGAACTCTGGGTTGGATATGCAAATTTAAGTCCTCAGCTTCTCACTTTTTTTGCATCTAGGCTCTATAATAACACAGAACCTGCCTTGTCCAATGCCATGCCATATTAAATGGCTTCTGCCAGGTTATGTATATATGTTACGGTTAAAGTCTGAAGTGCGGTTAATCTTACCCGGTAATCCTGACATTACCCAGGTGTCCTTGGCAAAAATCCAACGTGAAATGAAAATTCGGACTTTATTCGGGTAATCTGCAAAGTATCCAGATGCCTCTGGATACTCCGGTTTTCTGCTGTTTTACCCGGGTAAAACACACATTACCCTAGTGTTGTTGGATGAAGTGTGATGTGCAATGAAACCTCAGAGTTTATCTGGGTAAACTGCAAAGTATCCAAACGCCTCTGGGTGCTCCGCTTTTCTTGGGTTTTCAGCAGGTTACAGTTAACTGAATTCCGAGAATTACCCGGATAAATCTGCAAACTGTTATCTGACTGATAACAAAATTGTGTTTTTTGTTCTTTTTATCCAAATTGTATCCAGTCACAAACCACACTAAATAACCGTTGTGTAACTCTGTGCATTAATTGTCTGAAAATTAATTTATGAAGATAAAGATATTATATAAAGAGTAACCTGATGGTTATTATGTTTTATAAATGAAATCTAAGCACATATGACACATAATAAAGATCATGTAACGCTTTCACATTCATATAAGAAACATATCCTGTTACTCTGTATATTCATTATATCCTTAATACATTTTAATGTTTGTCTTTTGCCATATTCATTGAAAATATCCATACATAATAGCAAAATTCACTTTTACCCAAGCGGGGTTTGATGCTCTGCAGATTTACCCAAGTGAAGCTGTGGATAGTGCTCAGATTACCCGGGTGAAGCTTCAGACTTTTTTCTGAACGATAACCACATTTTTGGTTTTAACCGCACAAGGTTGGATAGTCTGCAGATCATCCGGGTAAAGTGCGAATTTTTCAGCTCTTCCAGACTCTTACCCAAGGGCGGTTGGTTAGTCCTAAGATTACCCGAGTAAGGCTAGGGTCAGACGAACGCATGTTTCGCGTCGTCCGTGAAAAAGTGCGTTCGAACGAATGGACGCATTTTTTTACAGAATACGCGATAGCGGTCATACAATGCGCATTTTCGTCCGTGATTTTGTACGGATCATCAATGAAACCTTTTTTGCGTCTGGACGTTATGTTGGCCGGACATTAGCAGCGTCTGACGTCTCCTAATTACGCACACACGCCGCTAGCGGACGCAGCGCACTCTGTACGTCCGTACTAGTGGTTTGATGTTCTCAAAAAAATGCGTTTGTTTGCCGCTTGCGTTGCGTGGCCGCACTTTCGTGCGGCCGTACTTCGTATATTGCCTGTCATTGCCCGTCATTTGCTGCTACTAAGGCTGTAATAAAGTGCGGCTGCACGCGCGTTCGAACTGCATTCGTCTGACCCTAGCCTAAAGTCCTATTTTTTTTTTTTTTTTTTGCAGCTTTACCCAGCCGTTTTGGGTAGTGTCTGGATTATCCGGGTAATTTTAGGGTTAACCGCACTTCGGGCTTTAACCGTAATATATGCGCAACATTTATTTTCAATTTCCCGTGTTCATTTAATCATATTTCAAGTCTCTCTGGAAGCGTAGCATGTTCAGCTGAATGTAGTGGAGAAATTCTATTCTCCCTTCGGCCTGATCACCCATAGTGTGGTTAGATGATCTTATCTCGGGAACACACTCTGTCAGTTCAGATTTTTCATTTGAAGTCAGCTTTGTCCATAATATTCCTATTCATTGCCAGCACCGTCATTTGACAGACATTGATTTATTTCACCTTTTTGTGCAGTTCTCAATGAGCTCCTGCGCTTGGATCTATATTCAGTTTCTTCAACTTAACTCTCCTATATATGCGGTTTATCAATTTATATTCTTGTTTTCTTTTAAGTGAAAAAGAATAACTTCTTAAACCAATCCAGTGCATCTACATGGATGGTTATGTGGAAGACTAAAATGCAAGTTCTGATCCAATTAAGGGCGGGGTCAGACCAACGTCTTTGAGAGCGGAAGGAACATACGTGTCAGTGGACGTCCTTCACTCTGACACCCGTCTGGCCACCTCGCTGAGCACAGTGCGCTCAGTGATGCAAGGCTCGCTCCCCCCATGGAGGATCGCGCTTTGCAGCCCCGTCAACACACAGCCTCCCCGTCAAAATGCTATATTTCCGTATAGACGCTTGTAGCTTGCGCAATTCATCCGCGCTACAGCGTGTGACCGGCCCCATCGAAGCGTCACAATGCTGCAATGGACGCCAGGAGGCATGTCAGTATGGGCGCACATAGTGCTCTTGCCTGACCCCGGCCTTAGTCTATATTGCCTTTTGTGGTGATATTCATCTGGTAGAGGAAATAAATTCTCCATTTACTAGTCCCCTCCCCCCCCTGTACATAGGGATGGGATACCTCTTGGATGTCCTCATTTAGGAGACGGGACCTTTTTTGAATCCATGTCCCCCTTGTCTCTGTGTACTTGGCCCACCAAATATTTGATGCAAATGAGTATATAACAGGCTTGCTAAATAAAGGTCACAGCCAGGAGTACCTATATCAAAATACTAAAAAAAAAAAAATATTTGTATTCTTAGGTTGCAAAGTCCACTTAAAAGCGTCATAATAGTTGTGTAGCGATGTGTTAAAGTTTACTGTGGCAGTACCCATTTTTGGCCACAAGATGGAGACAATCACGATTAAAGATCCTGGACACTCGAACTACATGTCCCGGCATGCTTTGCGAAGAAACAGGAAGTGGGTGGGTTTGTGGAGACGCTGTACATCCTGCACCTCGTGGAGAACAGGCAGAGCGCGCCAGGGAGCAGAGGAGAGTGGATGCACACACCGAGAAGGAGAGACCAAAAGACAGGCCGGAACGCAGACAGAGTGGATTGGGCCTTAGGATTGGGTCACCCAGCCTTGCGGGAGACAGATATCACCATCTATATTATCCGAGTGCAGTGCTGAGGAGAGAAGACCCCTCGAGTAAGGAGTACCGCGGTCGATTGAAGCGGGGAGCAGGCGGTAAGCTGGCTGAGTCGTGGCTGATCGATAGAAGGCCAGACAACAGATCCGGTGGTCGGCGCCCCCAGTCAATATCGAGCGGAGAGACGTCCTGGGTCAACGGAACCTCAAGTTGCGCTGGATGGGTGAGAGGCCCCCAAGGCCGTATGTGAATAAGAGCGTACGCTGCTGTTTTCTTTCTAAAAACCCACAGGGCCCCAACTGACTAGTCGAAGACATCGATAAAGTAAACTCACTGGCCAGTTGAAAAGTACCCGGGTACCCTACACACACAAACACATACCACTTCACGTTCTGGGACTTAACCTGTGCAGGACTCAGTTTCCTTTTTTTCCTATCCATACAAGGGGGCAAAGTTAAAGTTACATTCTGAACAATTTTCCTTTTTTTTTGTTCCCGCTGCGCGTTTACCGTGATACGAGAACTGTGTATTTTATTGTGTCCCGCTACGCGGGCTTTTCCTCGAAATTCGTATCTTTTAATTTTCTGCTCGGTCGGGGTTTTTCCGAAAATACGAAGCCCTCGTGTTTTCGTTTCTTTTACCGCTACGCGTTTATCGTGTTACGAAAGTACTGTAAATCTTCCTGCATATACCGTGTCTTAAGAGCTGCAAACCTTTTAGTAAACCTTTTAAATTATAAAACTGTTCAGCGTGTTGGAGTATATTTATTCCCTAGTGCGGGGAGACTGACCCGTGGTTCATTTTCAGCGGCTCCTCCGGGAGTGAGCGCTACAGTTGATTTCTTTATTTAATTATTTATAAGATTTTTGCATACAGTTTTAATTCAAATGGGAAAGGTATTGCATTATAGAACATCTCGACGGCTGGTCAATAAAAGGACCACATGGAATCACAGCAAAATGGACAGTTTAGGTACAGTATAAAGGGGTATCAATAAAAATGTCAGCAGAGCATCTGGCGAAAGACCTCAAAACAAAAAGACATAAAAAACTGTTGTAGTTTACTTCTACTGTTGCTTGATATAAAAAAGCAGAAAAAAATGAGAGGAGAAAGGTTGTCGTTATCATGTCATCCTGCATCCAGAAATGCAAAAAGACGCGAGGAGTTTATGTCACAGGGCCAGCTCGGTGGTATTCACCCAAGGGTCGATGGCTCTTAAGTGACAAAAATACTTTTTTATTTTTTGTTTTGGGGAAATTAAATAATAAACATTTATATAAAAAAGTTAAACGTTTCTTGCTGCGCTCACATCAAAAGGAGTAGAATCAGTTACCTTAAAATGAAGCCAAAATTGAGCAGAATGTTAGGGCTAGGTTTAGAGGTAACACTAATTTCTAATGCTAACCCTAGCTATGGGAAATGATGCTCCATTTAAGCGCGGAGCATCAAATTATAGTGGAGGATCTTTTTCTAGACGTGATTTTTTTTTATCACTTCATCTACGAATGCTATTTTATTTTCAGCAATTTTACAGTGGATTAACAAAACTTGCTTTGTTTCGAACAAAGGGGGCATTTTTATTTTTGATTTTTTTAAACCTCGCTGCTGAGGCATTTCACGCCTCTGTGCTGAGGTCATTTTTACCGCTTTCGCTCATCATGTTTAACTGCGTTTTTGAAGCCATATTTTAATATATGACCCAGACATATTATATATCGTTCTTTCCGACAGACTCGGCAGATTCATAATATATCATTATTATATGTATACGTCATGTCCTGTCTGTATATTATAACAAAAAATGCAATAAAATTAGAATTTTCAATAATTTACAAACAGGGTTATCCAAAGAGATTCGAAAAGTCACCGCACGTTCGGTGACTTTTCGTTCTCTTCAATTCGGTTCCTTTTGCCGATTGCATTTCGGTGACCCTGCGGTGTATTCAGCAAACACCACAGGGTCCCGAATTGCAGGGAAAAGCTGCCGAAAACCTGACGAAAACTAACCGAATGCACTATGAAAACAAGCAAAAACATCTGGATTAACCTTCGAAGAGAGCCGAACAGGAGCCGAAAAGGAGCCGAATCACACAGAGCCGAAGCAGCTGTGACGTAGAGGAGGCAGTGAATAAATTAGAAAAACCATTTGTATGAATCTGGGAAAATGAAACGCTGTTTGCAAAGAAACTACTGAGCGAAAATGTCTGAAATTTTCACAGGAGGTCCAGGGAATGATAATAAAGAGGGCTGTTACAAAAAAAATAAGCAAACTGAAAAAAAAATAAAAAAAAATCGGACTTTTAATTTTTTTTTAAAAAATTCAGAAAAATGCTTAAAGTATCCTAAAAAATCTATAAATAAAGAGACTTTTTGCTGCAGAATTTTATAATGAACGGTTTATTAGATATTGAATTAAAACGGGAATATTTTTAACATTGAAGTCTATGGGATTCTCCTGAATAAATTTGCCGAATTAAACCACCGAATGACAGGACATTAGGGGAACCTTTCACTGCTGGTTTGTGTTCTCTGAATAGCCGAAGCAGTGCTTTTTGATGGGGATTTCACTGCCCTCGAACAGGGACCGAACAGGCACCGTATGTTCAGGCAATTCGACAGGATTTGGCGAATTGCCTGCTCTCTGGATAGCCGAATGGTCAGGAAAGGTAACCGAACCCTGATTTTCAGCGTTCGGTTACCTTTCTCAAGCAATTCGAATCTCTTTGGATAACCCTGAAAGTGTTTTTTTTTCACATTTTAACATGCGAGCATTTGTGGTTATATTTTCTATGGGGTACGCTTGTTAAAAAAATTAGAAATGGGGACTCGTTACATTTTTTTTTCTGGGGGGAAATTTCGCTATTTTTAACAAACGCACGGCATACAAAAATCGTTAGTGCAGCATCATTGTTCACATTATAATTGAAATGGGAACAATATTGCTGCATTAACAAAAAATATATATATTTTTTTAAAATATTTTTAAATTTTTTTAAAAACAAAAAAAACTTTTTACATGATCATGTTTGGTATCGTTGGAAAGGCCATGCTCTGGCCGATCCAACGATATCAAACATTAACCCCTAGCTGTCATGGATCGGGAGATAGGGCGTTGCAATGAACCCCATATCTCCACCATTGCTAGCAGCTAGGGGTTAACTTCAGGACTGGCGTCATCGTGCATAGCTCAGGGGGAGTTCCCGGAGGCTTGGCCGACATCCAAGATGTCAGCCAGCTCTGGGAGAGGATCATGATCCTGCACTTTTCAGCGCCGAATCGTGATCCGGCTCCCCAGGGGTTAATGTCAGCCACCATTTGGAAGGGCAGGCTGTGCCCTTCCAAATGGTGCCTGCCTTAACCCTGTGGCCCCCGGCGATCGGGAGGGAGAGAGGTCCGAAGGACCCCCCCTCCCTTTCAGGCGCCTCCTCCGCACACGCGGGGGGCGTGCCTGAATTAGATGTCATCGGGCCTCCGCGATCACATCTAATGTCCCCGCCGGGGTCCCGGAGTGCTGGGCTGACATCCAAGATGTCAGCCCGCACTGGGGGGTGCAGCAATCGGCCGGAATCCCGCCCGATTGCTGCCTCCTGTGCTAGGACATGCTCAGCGCGTCCATAGCACAGGAGAACCACTTGGCTGGACGCGCTGAGCACATCCATAGCAGCCAAGTGGTTAATATAATAATAGATACAGACGTCCCAAAACACCTACTCCTCATAGCAGAGCTTGTGTTTTAGGTGAACCAATGTATATTCACGCATTGCACATCACCTCCATATTTCCTCCCAGCCATGGAAATGAAAAGATGAGTTAGAGCAGTGGTATTGTATGCTTTATAAGTAAAAGCACACATTACCTCTGCCTTTACAACAGAAAAATAGTAAATTATGCATAGATTTGTTTCCCAATTTTTTTTTGGTCATGTTTGGTATCGTTGGAAAGGCCAGACTCTGACCTTTCTAATGACACCTCATTTGATCTTGTGCAATGTATAAGTCAGAGATGCAAGGTTCCAAAGTCCCCCTATCTCTCCTCAATGCAGTGCTACAGTTTAAGTTGTCGATGAAACAATGCATTATGCCATCACCTCCACACTTGCTGGAGGTGTGGAAAATAAGAAGGGTTGAGTTAATACAGCATCAATGTTAACTTTATAATAGAGGGGCGGAGCTGACCGTGTACGAGAGCAGTCGCATGCCGAGGAGCTCTGCTGATATCTGGCTTTAACTGCTGATTTATTTGCGACCCTCTCATCCGGCATTATATTTTTGAGGAACCAAGGACCCACTGACACGCTGGGGCACCCTGAGTAGCGGTTCCCCGATCGTTTGCTAATGTGTTTCAGCTCCAGCAGGATTCGGGCCTAGTGCGGCCTATTCAGACCGGGGACTTTCCTGACGCTCGGTGCGGAAGTGGTCGCGGGCCGCAGACAGGATGGGTAAGAAGAACATGGGACCGGGAGGTGAATCGGAGACCCCTCGTCGGCCCCAGCAAGATATCAGGGAGTCGCTGGGAGGCAGATATGCTGTGGCAGGTTCGACCACCTTACCCCCGGGCTTCAGCTCCTCGGAAGATGATGAACTCGAGTGGTCCCTGGGAAATGGGACTGCTGTAAACTGGCTGGATCAGGCCCACCGAGAGGGTGGCCGGGTGACACTGGGCCCAGCTGCGAAGAAAAGGGCCCAGAAGAAACGGAGGGCCCAGGGGGTGAGGTCTCAGGAGGCACTGGAGACTCCCTCCATAACTTCGCAGGGAGGCTCTGAGGATGGCCTGCTCCTTCCCGGCGGGAAAAATGTGTCGCCACGACCCCAGGGTCGTCTCTCAGAGTCAAATCTGGAGCAGCAGACGCAGGGTGCTACTGGAAGATTGGTGTCTCCCTCGGGTAATGACTCAATTTTGGCTCCCCCTGATTCTGGCTCACCATGCTCCGAAGGATGTTGTTAGCCTGACCCTTGATAATATAGCAGCAGTCAGCAACATTGGCCCCCCAAATGTTATGGAACTATATTTCCTACAAAAATAAGCAAATCTGAGTGGCTGAGCATCATGGGAAATATAGTTCCAAAATCTATGGCGGGCAAAGATTGCTGAGCCCTACTGTAAGGCTTACTTTTAACACCACTAGAATGTTCCCTTAGGTCAGTGTTTCAAAACCCTGGTCCTCAAGTACCCCCTAACAGGCCAGATTTTAAGGAGTATCATGGGGAATCAAACTAAATCCTGCAATCACTGAGCATCAAGTCATATCACCTGTGCTTCATATATTTGGCAAACCTGGCTTGTTAGCGGGTCCTTTGGATAGGTTTGGGAAGCACTGCCTCAGGCCGCGGTCATACGAGCGTTTTTGAAAGCCAAAGGAACGTCCGTGAGAGTAGAAGTTCCTTCCACTCTGATGCCCGTCTGGCCGCCTCACTGAGCGCAGTGCACTCACTTTAGTGCACTCAGCACTGCAAAGCTCGATCCTCCTATGCAGGATCGCGCTTTGCAGCCCTGTCGAACGTGCGTCGTAGCGCTTCGACGGGGAATCTTTCAGCACGGCCACAGCCAGAGGCATACTAAGGGCATTCGGCACCCAGGGCAGATGCTCACTTTTACACCCCCGAGGAAAAAAGGCAAAAATACAGTTCAATGATCCACCTCAACGAGGTGATGAGTTGAAAGAATTTAAATTTTATGCAAATAGGTCCAGCCCAAGACATTGTGCTGTCTGGGTCCAAGAGTGAAATTCTACCCCCCCCCCCCAAATGACACCTATGCATTTCACAGCGCTCCAGAACTATAAAATTCACATATTGTATGGTGTGTATAAGCGTATCACAAAGCTCCACCGCAATAAAACTCCTACACACCGCACATTACTGTGAGGTTTATCGCTGTGGAGCTCTGTGATACAGTAATGTGCTGTGTGAATGATGTATCACAGAGCTCCACAGCAGTAAAACTCACAGTAATGTGTGGTGTGTATGAGCGTATCTGTCACGTCTGGGGCTCAGAGGGGGCCCCGGCACCTGGCGGCGCCATCACCGTTTTGGCTATTCCTGACCACTCTAACACTGATCAATTTGGGCTTGTATTAGGCCAGACAGAATACAAGGATTTATTCTATTTCAGGTATACTCTGTCCTGTGTGTTGGTAAAACATTTCCCACTCGTCGTTGGTAAAACATTTCCCACTCGTTGGTAAAACATTTCCCACTCGTTGGTAAAACATTTCCCACTCGTTGTAGGTAAAACATTTCCCACTCGTTGTAGGTAAAACATTTCCCACTCGTTGGTAAAACATTTCCCACTCGTAGGTAAAACATTTCCCACTCATAGGTAAAACATTTCCCACTCATAGGTAAAACATTTCCCACTCGTTGTAGGTAAAACATTTCCCACTCGTAGGTAAAACATTTCCCACTCGTTGTAGGTAAAACCTTTCCCACTCGTTGTAGGTAAAACATTTCCCACCTGTTGTAGGTAAAACATTTCCCACTCTGTAAAACATTTTCCCACTCTGTAAAACATTTTCCCACTCGGTAAAACATTTTCCCCCTCGTTGTTGGTAAAACCTTTTCCCCCTCGAGGTTGGTAAAACATTTTCCCCCTCGAGGTTGGTAAAACATTTTCCCACTCGTTTGTTAACAGTGTCTAGTAATCCTGTCCTGTGCATACCTGAACATATATGTGTGTTTGTGTCCCTAAACGGTAATCCGTTTACCGACCACTTTCAGGATCGAAGGGGTAGATGGGGACTGTCTATAGGGACTTGAGTTGTGTGTATAGAGGGATCGTGACCGTATCAGAGAGCTCTATAGCAATAAAACTCACAGTAATGTGTGGTGTTTATGAGCATAAGACAGAGCTGCAGAGTAATAAAGCACACAGTAATGTGCAATGTGTATGAGCGTATCCGAGCTCTATAGCAATTACTCACATGCACACACTGCACATTACTGTGAGTTTTATTGCTGTGGAGCTTGTGATAACGCTCATACGCACCACATATTATGAAGGGTTATTCAGAAAGCACAGAAATTTCAGTGAAATTTCGTTGCTTTCTTGTTCAGCGCACTTCCATTCCATTTTGCCGATCCTGTGGTGAACTCCGTAACCTATACTAATAAAAATGCATCAAGATGTGTTTAAATAACAACAAAAAAAAGGTCTGAAAAAAAGAATTTACAAAATAAATAAAAAAAACCTTTTAAGAACAAAAAAGCAAATCTTTTGCGACCCCCCCCCCCCAAGGGATATAATATAAATTCTTTTTTGGGGGGGTTAGGGAAGGCAAACTAAAGGGGTTATTCTTGGAGAATGGACTAATTTGCCACCAAATTGCACCTAACAGTACAGACCTTTTTATTATTATTCATAGGACCTTATGTAATCTTTCCAGGCATTTTTTTTTTTTATATAAGCGCCGTTTAATCCCTTAAGGGGTGGCTTTCGTCGGTGAGACGTACAGCTACGCCTCTCCGACAAGTGCCGTCGTGCAGCACGTGTCATTGGCTGCAGGGGGGCGACTTGAGTTCAGGCAGTCCCCGTGCAGCCAATGATGCGTGCCGCGAGTCGGCGCATGCATGCTGCGGGGAGGGACCGAGGTGGCCCCATTGAAGACAGCAGGGCGTACCTGTATGCCCTGTGTCTTCAAAGCCCTCCCGCCACCAGGATGGCATAGAAGGTCCTGCAGCGGGAAGGGGATAAAAATTGTGGTGTGTGTGATTATATATATATATCTATATATATCCCGTTTGGCGGCTGATCGGTTCTCTGTTTGGTTGCGTTCGGCGGATCGTCGGCTGCGTTCGGAAGTTTGCAGATGCGTTTGGCGGATCCCTTCGAGGAGCCTGTGGGGGGACCATTTTTTTTTAGTGGGGGGGCTATAGGTTATATGGGCAGCTGACAGGTGGGCCTGCCTGACACTGCTCTCACACAAAACACTCTCACTCTGCACTTTCACAACACCCCCCCCCTCAGACAAAACACTCTCACAACACCCCCCACACACACACACACACACACACACACCCCCTCCACTTACCCATCAATGTCTGCTGGAGGAGCTCTGCTCGCCTGACTCCTCACTTCTCTTCCTCTGTTCTGGCACATGTGGGAACCTCTCATGTGGGGACCGGCGCACTTCCGGTGACGTTTCAGACGCTCACATTCAGGAACCACCAGCAATGCGCGTACCTCAATGCGGTGCGCCGGTCGCCTGGTTTTCCAAGATGGCTGCTAATCGGAGCGAGCGCGTCTCCGACGAATCGGCGGTACGCGCGCGCATGCGCATTGCTGGTGGTTCCTGAATGTGAGCGGCTGAAATGTCACCGGAAGTGCGTCGGTCCCCACATATGAGAGGTTCCCACATGTGCCAGAACACCTCCAGCACGGGGACAGGAAATGCAGCTGGATGGGGAGGAGTCAGGGAGGCAGACTGCCTGCAGCTGGATGCTTCTGCTTTGTGTTTAACGGATGGCCAGTGACAGCAGAGCCCCGTTCAATACCTCAGCAGCTGCTGAATTGCTGCAGCGCAGCAATTCAGTTTGCTGCAGCAGTGTCATTGAACGCTTTGGATGCGAATTTCGAAATAAAATGGCCGATTTCTTAGTGAAAGATTCAGATTGTTTTTCGTATGACTCGGACAAAATATGATAAAGAAAAGCAGTCAGCACAATTCCGTTTTGTACGCCCACACCACAAATGATAGTTTTTATTGAATAAACGTTATGTTTACTTCTGAAACAATATATAAATTGAACTGTAATATATGTCTATGTGCAGGGGGAAATAATAAATATTTTGTGCTTTGGTGAACAAAAACCTCAAAATTAACATTGCCGTACTGAATTGTTACTTGCTTCATGGCGGTGGCCATCTTTACTACGTCACCCTCAGCTACTCGCAGCATCTCCTCGGGTCGCTGCAAGTGCTAAATTAGCAGTGCTGAGTGCTGAGCGGCAGAACGGCATTCAATGGCAAGTTGCTAACTTAGCACTTGCAGCGGCTGAGGTATTGAACGTGCCTCAGGGTAGGCTAGATGACACCTCCCTGTCGAGCTGCACCCCCTGCAACCTGGGGCAGTCCGCCTCCCGCCCCTCCCCTTAGTACGCCACTGGCCACAGCACGTCCACTGTAGCACGCACAATTAGTGCGCACGCTACAGTGTGTGGCCGGCCTCGTCGAAGCGTAATAACTCTGTGATGGAGGCACGTCAGCACGGGTGCATGTACAAGGTTATTCAGATAAAGGTGAAAACCAGGAGAAGAGCACAATCTAGACCAAATAGCCGATTTGGAAAGTGAGATTAATGGGAGAATTTTTCTGGTTTTGCTATTTTGACCTAGAATTTCCACTTCTCCAGTCATTCTCCTGAGTTTCACCTTCTTTGAATAGTGCGCTCGTCTGACCCCAGCCTTAGACCGGCGTCAGACGAACCCAGTGATTACGTCTGTGCGCCACGTCCGTATAGCGTTCTGTGTGCGTGATGACACGAAGTCAGACGGAGCGCATTTGCGACATCCAGCACTTTGACGCACAAAATGGCTCTTCATATCATTTTCCAATTTTTATTATTTTTCATATTAATTTTGTTTCCCATAATTCCTTTTTTTTCCCCCTACGTCCGTCAAAAAAACGGACCGTGTGGTGTCTACAGTATCTTCCGTCAGTACGTGTGTTCGTTATGCACGCACGCAGAGTGCGCTCTGACTGCGTTCGTCTGACATTAGCCTTAGGATATCCACCACGACCTTTATAGCACTGATCTGATTCGATACCGGATTCAACACCTAGAAAATAAAAATTCCAAGCGACCCTGCTAGACCAAGAACAAAACAAGTATCGTGGTTCGCTTTCTAACCAGCAGATTAACACCAAATATTTCTGTATTGCTACTTTGCTTTTATAACATAAAACAAATTACTGAACGATAGCAGAAAATGAAATCCTTTGTTTAGCATTAGAAAGCTTCTTTTGTACGTTTTCCTCTTTTTAATGTACTCTCATTAACATTCATTGTCGGCAGCAAAGGATGATACAAGTCAGTTCACAATTAACGGAACGTCTTCTGAATCCAGTTTTTAGAAATTTTTCTGGCAAGAATTCAGCAAAAACAGTTTTTCATGGAATGATTAGCATTGATTAGTAATGAGATGCCTTGTCAAAATGATTGAGCGTCAGGTGTTTTTTAAAAGCAAGAGGTGGGCTGTGTAATTACTCTTCAGCAGCAGAATAGATTTGTTCAGCCTCAAACAGATTTGGATAATGTGTTAATATCAAATACCACATTATGAGGACTATTTCCTGAGCATTTTGGCAAAGCTTCTCTATTTGTTCATAGAACTGTTGGTAAAGAAATATTCAAACAACTGTCAGGGTTTTTCAGAGAGTGGTGAAAAGCAGGAGAATGACTGGAGAATGGAAAATTTTAGGTCAAAATAGCCAAACCAGAAAAATTCTCCCTTTCATCTCACTTTCCAAATCGGCTATTTTGACCTAGAATTTTCCATTCTCCAGTCATTCTCCTGCTTTTCACCGCTCTCTGAATAACCCTGTATGACTGTAAAACTATCAGGGTTATTCAGAGAGCGGTGAAAGGCAGGAGAATGACTGGAGAATGGAAAATTCTACGTCTAAATAGCCGACTTGGAAAGTGAGATGAAAGGGAGAATTTTTCTGGTTTGGCTAATTTAACCTACAATTTTCCATTCTCCAGTCATTCTCCTGCTTTTCACCGCTCTCTGAATAACCCTGTATGACTGTAAAACTATCAGGGTTATTCAGAGAGCGGTGAAAGGCAGGAGAATGACTGGAGAATGGAAAATTCTACGTCTAAATAGCCGACTTGGAAAGTGAGATAAAAGGGAGAATTTTTCTGGTTTGGCTAATTTAACCTACAATTTTCCATTCTCCAGTCATTCTCCTGCTTTTCACCCATAATCCTGTATGTCTTTTTAGGCTGAGGTCAGACGAACGCACTGATTGCGCACAGTAACGGATGGATGAGATTGTGGTTACGTTGTATCTGTTAGTGTTGACTGATGTTGAAATAAAGAGAAAAAAAAGCTGTATGCAGGGGTTTCTCTACGTCTGTGTAGCTTTTTCATGTCCAGGACATTTTGGCGTCCGTCGCAACATGCATTGCCCGTGCATGAAAAAGTGCGCACGTGCTTCATGTGTTGCTCTCTATTGACTCCTTTGCTATCTGTCGTAGCTTTTCAAACAGTGCGTTCAGACGGACGCAAAAAGTGCGCTCGTCTGACCCCAGCCTAAAGGTTGTTTTTTTTTCTTTTCTTTTCACAAAGCACCGAAATTTCATTGAAGTCTCTATATAGTGAATGGTCACCGTGGTGCGTCTTGTTTGCATTCTAGAAAACAATATTAATATTTAAATAGAAGCCAATAACCACAGAGCAGAAATTAACCCCCTGATCCCTGTGACATAATAGTATTTATTTTAGGTGTGACGACCTCTATTACACAACGTTTTACCACGTCAATTTGCGATTTCTATCCTTTTTAAGAATGTCCTGAGAAATCGAATTAATGCGTTTCAGGATGAGCAACAGTAAGACCGCATTATGGTGAATGTTTTCAAGAATGACGTGTATGTTTGTGACAGAGGTTGGTTTACTGCAGATTTGCAATATTGGCAAGAGTGAAGGGGGGCACGATGCAATCGGGGAGACGTCATTATGGTTACGGGAGAGCTGTTATACAGGGTACAGTGAAAATAAGCGCACGCACACATGCAGCGTTTCATTATTTCAGGCTGCTTTTGTAAATGGCATAGTAAGTTGAAAAATATAAGCTTTAAAAAGCCGATAGATATTAATATTTTGAGCATTAATCGGGGGTATAATGGCATTCAGCCTGTATTTCTGATTATGAGGTTCAACCAGGTAAGTTCAAGACGGTTGGGGAAGTGGAGATTAGGATCAATGATGAGGGAACATGAGTTATGAGAGAATTATTTAACATAAAGGGTAAACTGTGCAGGAGGGGAGAATTTATTCGGTGTATGGACAGAAGAGTTTCCTTAGGATGATGAATATAATAATAAATATAACCTGTGTGCCACCCCACTCCTCTTAGATTGTAAGCTCTTGAGTAGGGTCCTGTCTTCCTATAGTTCTCAGTGTGTCAAACTTGTTTGCGAACTTGATTTTTTTTGTCCCCCCCCCCCCATTGTACAGATCTATGGAATTTGTTGGCATTTTATAAATACTTGGAATTATAATTTTAATCACGTGTTTTCCTTTTCTTTTTCTCTCCATTTCCCACTTTAGTAAATGAAGCCCAATGTATAGTATATGATGTCATTTCAGTGCTTTTCTATTTTAGTGTGACTTTCCATTAACTGCGGTTTTATTTCTTTTTTTCTATTGTGGGCTCTAGCTTTACCTTTAAATCTCCTCCCTCTGACTTTTTCATTTCTGCTTTACACCCACAGCTCATTCCTTCTCATTCCGGCTCCACTTTCTCTAAGTGCTCTCCGTCTTGCCGTCATCCTCTTGCCTGTTAGATTTTTCTCATGGTCTTTTCCTCGATCCTTTTCGACAATCCTACCCTGGCTACTTGTATGTATCAATGCCTCTTGTCACCTCTGTTCTTCCCTGACCCTTTTCTGATTAGCCACCCTCCTTCGACACACTCGGTAACCCAATATCATTTTGTTCTGCTTCTCCTAGCCCTCCTTGCCTCCCCCTCTATTTTTCTGTCACTGTGCCACTCAATCTGTCCGTTTCATTATTGCAGCAGTGTAACGATTCTGCGAAACTCAGGGAAAATGTGTTCGTTCAGCTAATGTGCAATCCAAGGTTTGAGCCAGAATCCCACCCCAGTCATCCCCAGCTCTGCCTCGTTCTCTCTCTCATTAGCCATCTCTCTCCTTTCTTGCCTCGGATCCGCTGTCTCACCTCCTCTTTGCTTTGTTGCCGCAGGGCTGTCGCAGAGCCAGCATGAGTGAAGAGAACAAGGAGTGGGCAATTTTGAGCCCGGAGGAGTTCACCCAACTGCAGAAGTACATTGATTGTGAGTAACTATTCCTATCCCTCCCACATCTTCACTGGGCAAGCACCCAACTCCGGTGCACCTATGCCCCCAAACCTCAGCCTCGATGTTTCCTTCAGTGATGTGGAGTCGTGGTCCGAAGAAGAATTTGCTCTCTATCGCCTGGGGTTGTGGCAGACGTAGGTAAATGTTAACATCAAAATCTTTTCTGCTTACAGACAGCCCCAGGCCGGTCCAGGATGTTCTGCAGGACTTCAGCGGGGATGGTACGTCGCGCCATCATTTGTCTGGAGAGGTGAGATGTTCTGCAGGTTTTCTTGCTGAAGCTTGGATTTTATGTCTTGATCATTTCAGAACATGGCAATTTGTTTTATTCTCTTTGTAATTTAAGTAGATCGCAGGACTATCCTGCAGCATCTGTTGAGTAGGGGGGCTTCAGGGCTTTCCGATGGGGTGCCCCAACAGAGCTGAACTCCCCAATTTTAGAGGGGATTCCCTCCTAACAGCCAGCAGAATAAAGAATACTTATTTGCTCTCCCATCTAAATCCGAAGCATATAACCCTTACCTCTGCATGTTATTACACTTCTTTTGTCATAATGTGCAGGCAGATACGGTTTCATGATCAATATGTAATGTATAAGGTAGCATACATGTTGCTATGCTCGTCGTGTAGAAGGATTGAGGCCCTGCTCTTGCTAGATGAAAATCTTGCTGCTTTCATATACTATTACACTGTAATTGGGAACGCCGTGATGCAGTAATAACTTTATCTGGTTATACATCCAGCTATCGTTCTGCAATTCTGCACTTTGCTGCCCGTTTGCCTGCACCCCCCCCCCCCCAAGGCACATTCCTTTACCCCTCTGCGTTCTTTGCTGCATAAGCAAAAATGGTTAACCACTGCAGTATCCTGACGGCCGCTGCTTATTGGGCATCCACTTGTTCTGTATGTTTAATATGCAGACTGTATTGCCACCTAAATTAAGAGGGATTGAATGTATTATGTTGGGGAATCGCACAATAATAGACGTTTCTTCTTCTCGAATTCAAATCCGTTTGCGAGCATTTGAACTTAGTTGGTAATGTTTACTCAAAGATCTTAAAAAGGATGACAATGATGAGAGAACATTCTATCGTTCAGGGGCAATCATGTCCGTTCATTCCGTGTGACATATAGCGTAGCTCTGTATGTCTGTAAAAGGGGTCATGGAAATTGAAAATGCTATTTAAATATAATTACTGATCGGATAACGATGTGTTGAGGCTTTTAAGAGTTCTGGTTCCAGTTTGTCTAATTCTATGCCACTCTAACATTTTAGTCAATAGACTTCGAGGGTTTCAAGACTTTTATGGGAAACTATCTAGAAGTAGACGACATCCCCACTGACCTCTGTGAGCGTCTCTTCATGTCCTTCCAAACTGTCCCGAGTGGAGGCAAAACCGATGGAGAAATCCAGATCGATGGTCACAAAGGTAGAATTTCTATACTCTCTACCATGCATGATTTCACAATTCCTTATATCTCCTGTATTCAAATGATCTTGACAATGTTTACATTGCCGGATTAAAGTGGCATATTGTAGTAGAAATCCTTCTGAAAACTATGTCAAACCCATGGTTCATTGCCAGTGATGGATGTTTTGGCATGACCGCATTAAAGAGCGAATCCGTATATTCTAATTAAACTGTGTTGATTGGAAAACAAGATGTATTTTACTTTTCTGATTTACTGCCACATTAATATCATTTCTTCCTGCCTTAAATATCAATGCAGCCATCCTTGCAGCCGTTCCCTTGAGTCACCGTTGTTTGGTACATGTCAACTTGTAGAGATATTCCAGCTTCTTACCTACGTGAGACCTTTTTGTAAAATGGGAGCTCCTGATCTACTCTCCCAATTCAAACCGAACTGGGACTGAACATGCTTAAAGAGACACTCTGCTCATCCTGGCCACTTTATATTTTTAAAGTGGACAGGGTGAGTACAGTCTACACCCCCCCCCCATCCAGCTCCCCCTATCTGGCTAAATAAAATGGCGAAATAGATGAGTTTCCTCCACCCCACCCAGCGTCACCTGCAGCCAGGGAAATTGAATTTCCCGGCTGCCAGTTACTATAGGGACGCTGGCATGAAGAGAGCGTGCTGACGTCACTATCTCAGAGACCAATCGCTTTAGTGAGTGGTCTCAGAGACAGCCTTTGGATTGGATCCGCGCATGCACGCAGCTCCGATCCATAGTTCTGCGCAGGCGTACGTAAAGTTTGCAAGTCCCGTTGCGGTGCACAGTTTCTGGTTCCTATGCTACGCAAGTAGGCTATGAGCGAAAATTGTGCAGAAAAGCTTCAGGGACTTCTAGTTTCGGGAGTCCCTAAAACCAAAGCTGAAGAGTGGCGAAGGACAAAAGGTGAGAATCACCAAAAATATATAAATAAATGCTGTCCGCATCCTCTGCCTAGTTATTTAAGGGCAAAAAAAGAGCTCTCTACCTTTCAGTACTACATATAGCCATATGCACCAGGAGTGAGCAACCTTGGTCCTCCCGTTGTTTTTGGAATTATATTTTCCATGATGCTCATTCAACCGAATGAGTGGGTAAGCATAATAGGAGATGTAGATCCCAAACATTTGGGAGGCCAAGGTTTGTGAACCCTGACCTACCAATCCATTATGGCAAATAAATTGCTGACACCCATCCATTGTAAATACAATGAAGGCAGCAAATCACATTAACACAGAATAAATGTCCAGACACACTACCACAACTTCATCCTTACAGATCTCCTCAAAACACAGAAAAGCAAGAATTTGGAACCACAGCACCAGCCATTGCAATTTGTTCAGAATATAGAAAATCTACAACAATCTAATGTCCCCGACAGTCATACAACTCCAAATTGACTTCTTTATACTCTGTTTTCTGGTCAGCTATAGAATGGAGGTAGCTCTAGTTCTGATTGTTTTCTTATGGTCCCATGAACACTTTATTCAACCTAAATTTACATTCTTAATGGATTTCACAGATAATACCCCTAATTCTATATGCAACATCCTTCTTTCATGCACATTTTATCTTTTCTGGGATGGTATCTTGCTTCCACTGACTCTGGAACCTATACTAAATTTAAACTCGTTATGTACCATATTCCACCTACGAGACCGTCTGCCATTTTGGTTTGTTTCTTGAATACAACCTAATGCTGATACTTAAATGACCTGCACGGCAGGAGGTGACTCTTGTTAAACACAGAGGGTTGTACTCCAACCGTGGTATAAACGTAATCCGAGCTGTTGTAAACTTAGAAACACTGTAGACTTTAATGGATATGGGAAGTTTTACAGCAAATTTGGTTACGTTTACACCATGATTGGAATACAGGAATAATGTCTAGAGCGTGGAAACCATCAGAAAGAAGAAACAACTGGTGAGCTCCATAAAAGCTGCCTTCATTAAGACCACAAAAGGGTTTAGTAAGTAACTTATCTCCCAGTAAAATCAATGTAAACTAATGAATGAGCACTTGTCATGCTGGGTGTCACCATTGTCTGTGGTCTATGGATCTGCTATCCTGATCTCCCCTAATAGGTAAAAATTGGTGGCTTTGATTGGGCCTCAAGCTGTTGTGTCAGTGAATTCACCAAGAAGAAAGCACCCTGTGGCCAAGTATGAATTATTTTACATCGCAACAACTAAATTCCTGTACAAAGTAACAATTAAAAAACATAAGAGGAATGTTCTAACAAACAGTCGGTGTACTTTGACAGAACTTCTATCCTATTAGTCACAGGCCTGCCAATTTTGGAAAGTCTGAGATCAGGATGGTAGGGCGAGCTCTTGCTGCAGTTTTCACTATCGACTTCCACACCCTCAAAACAGGGCATTTCTTCTCAGCCAGCATGTACAGCAGAGTGACCGACTACCTGGCTGAGCAGTCAATTAGGATTGGCGCTTGTGTATGGGCTTACAAAGCCCTGATTTTAATTCTTTCAGAACTGTAAGCGCTCACAGTGCACTATTTCTTGGCACCCCTTTTTCGGGGGGGGGGGGACTTATCAGGTGATCCGAAGGGCTTGGGCAAAACCATGTGACTTTGCAGGTCTGAAGTCACCTTAGTTATACCTGTATAGCTCCAGATGGCAGGGGCCACCATCTGCACTGCGGGATAAGAGGTAAGTAAGGAATTATTTTGTGTGGGGTGTTTCATAATGTGTTAAGTGATTTAGCAAATACAAGATCACTTAACCCCAGCTTTTAGGCGTCAGTATTTCTATGAGAAATGCCATCTCTTGAATGGAAGCGTGATCACCTTGAAATGACTTGCGCTTCTATTCGTAGGTGTAAACTAACGCCTCCTATAGAGACTATTGGAGAGCTTTATTTACAGTAAGGATGCACAGGGAATCGCTATACTCAAGCCACAATCGTGGAATCGCAATTCACACCGTTAAGATAACTACATGAGACGTTATGTATAAATTCTCCTGTAGTTATCTTAACGACAACTATGGAATGGACCCAGACGTTATTTTTTTCTAAAATGATCACATATTTATTAAAGATGAATAAAAAGTTCTCTTTTAGAAAATGTTGTATAATAGGTGGGGTGGTTAATAAGAAAGTGTAAAATAACCGGTGAACAGGTAGACATCAACAAGCAAAATTGCATTGGTCTTTAACGCACAGGAATTCTAAAAATCTCTAAGGGTTGAAGAGATCCTAGCAGAATCCCATGTGTGGACTAAAATGATACAATGGCAGTGATGAATTGATACAGTAGTATTGATTAATCTTTTATACTGCCTTGGATGCTCAGGTTTCCCGAGGAAAAAAAAGAATCAATTATATGAAATATTGCAGTACTCCAAGGTGTTTGTTGACATATGGTGTTATCTTGTACTGCAGCAGACAGATACACACACAAACACAGTATGGGCCATATTGCATAGTTGGTGCTAATTTAACCAGAGCTGTTGTGAACTTCCCAGAGCCATTATAGCCTATGGAGGTTTTCAGTTTACAACAGCTCTGGATAAGCTAGCACCAACATTGTAATAGTGCCTTAAGTGTTTTATATTGAAAAAATTATGCAATACTGTATAAAATACCATAGTCTTCCGCTTCCTAATGTTCTTATGAATTATTTTAAAGCTGCATTTTAGAGCATTATACAGTAGTGACAAGTGTAAGTCGTGCAAAATAGACTTTGTTCAGCCGTATTAATGTCTTGGTGTAGTTTTATTTATATAAACACAAATAATTTATTGTGATGTTTAGCAGGGTTATTCAAAGAGAATCGAAAAGTCACTGCACGTTCGGTGACTTTTCGTTCTCTTCAATTCGGTGCGATTTGGTGATCCCATTTTGGCGACCCAGTGGTGTATTCAGCAAGCACCGCAGGGCCGTCGTAGTGCAGGGAAAAGCCGCCGAAAACTCACCGCAAAACCTGGCGAACGCTCACCGAAACCCGCAAAAACATCTGGATTAACCCCGCCGGAGAAACCCGAGCAGTCGCCGATCACAGTGCAGAGCAGCCGCCGGAAAAAGCCGACACCGCAGACGAATGGAGTGAGAAGAAAAAACAAACCGTACGCTTGAATGTTTGAAAAGTAAATCGCTGTTTGCAAAGAAACTACGGAACGAAAATGTCTGACATTTACATAGAAGATCCTGTGAATGATAATAAAAAGGGCGGTTACAGAAAAAAGAAACTATTTAAAAGACAATTTTTTTTTGCAGAAAAATGCCTAAAATATCCTAAAAAAAATTCTATAAAGAGACTTTTTACTGCAGAATATTATAAGCAACGGTTTATTAGATATTGTATTAAAACGGGAATATTTTTAACATTGAAGCCTATGGGATTCGCCTGAATAAATCTGCCACATGAAACCACCGAACAGCGGGGCAATTAAGCAACTTTTCACTGATAGTTTTTGTTCTCTGAATAGACAAAGCATTGGGCAGTTCGCCAACATTTGGCGAACTGCCTGCTCTCTGAATAGCCAAATGGCCAGGAAAGGTAAGCGTACGCTGAATTTCACTGTTCGGTTACCTTTCGGCCACAATTCGGATCTCTTTGAATAATCCTGTAGGACTGAGAAGCCAAGCCTTTTCTTTTGTTTATGCAACATTAATATATTCCACAAGTATTGTGAAAAAGGAGCGTTAGTTATACCGTAGTTTTACCTATGCCTTTTAGAAATCTAAACACTATTAAGGAAGTTGTGACGCAATCGTGGAGTCTATTATTTTACAACATGTTTCTAAAAAAAAGATACCTCCCCCACAGCAAAGGGTAGGACCAAACAAAAAATACATGAGTTGTCTTTCATTTACTGATGTATGTGGAAGTGGGGAATTGGTGGACAATTTACAAATCTTAGGCAGAATTCTATTTTAAGGAATACTGGATTAAAATAAATCTGCTATTCTATCTTAATCTAATTGTATCTCAATTCATTGCTTAGTGATTAACACCCATAGTGTTGATCACTGGGCTTTTCGTGGGACTATTGGTATGCTTTTATAGGACTCGCAGAGTACGCTCATGATTTACTAATATAAATAGATGAGGATTAACAGAATAGGCACAGTGTATCCTGCTTCTATGAGCTCACACAGATTTTAAGGCACTGTCGAGGACTCCAGGACCCAATGCCAGTAACAGTATCTGGCTCCGCCTCCATATTATTCCGATGCAAGCTGCTAATACAGTTCCTGGGCTAGACTGTAGAACAAGTCTGTGCCTGTGTGACTGATCCGTTAAGGAGCTAATAACTTAGTCAGTTTTATGTCATGTCATTGTCTAGCCATGTATATTTGTGTTTTTTGATGACCGGGTTCCACATTAGAGGTTCGGCATCAGAATCCTTGGGTTTTCCATCTTGTATAATCACCAGAGTATAGCAGGTTTAGTGATACCTTTTTTTTGGTACTAAAGTTACATTTGAAAAACAAGCTTTCGAGATTATTCCTCGCTTCTTCAGGTCTTGAAGCTATATACCATTTTATATATAGTAGCCGAAGATATATATATATATATGTATGTATATGTATATGTGTGTGTCCAAGAACTATGATCCTGCTTAAATCGACAGGGGAATGTCTGCATTTATTTTGTAAGATTTACTACTATTTGTTAACCACGTTTTCCTCCTTGTGACCAATACATTTCTATTCTCTGAACTTAAACTATGGCATCTGACATATTGCAAAGATCACACTTGTAGTATGATACATAATAATAATAATAATGTGACTTTGTAGCATCCCTTCACTATGTGACTGATTGCCTATTGCCTGCCATGTATTAAACAGTCTCTGTCCTTCTTTATCCGTATCAGAAAACCTCCGCGTGAACCTAAATGATGTCTCTTGCTATTTTTCCTTGCTGGAAGGGGGTACGGCTGAGGACAAGCTCAAATGTAAGTAACTTCTGGCTTTTATGTAGCTTTGAGAATTGTTATATGTAGGTGGTATTGTTTTCATAAGTTTCAATGACCGTTTGGCTTAGCCCAACATGTGTTTGAGTTGCTAGTATGATGTTTATTTCTAAAATGCACCATACTAGTACAATACTGTAAATACAGTCAGCTTCATGGTTATCTGTGGGGCTATTAATAAGACCTATTCGTTTGGTCTGCATTTACCACCATATGGATAAAAATACTACCCTATTCTTCACCCTTTTTCAAACTACTGGTTGGATTCTCTGATCATCCCCTCCCCTTCTCCCTGAAAAATGCATGTCACGATATATCGCAGTTACCGGCTGAAGGAAAAAAATCGATAGTCACTTAATAGTTATGCCCCGCCGCAGAGATATCGCCCATTGTATTTATAAGAACGGACAGATGCAGACTGTGTGAGCTGACCCGCGAGCTGCACAAAACCATCTTTTTTTGTCTGAAAGGACTATCAGGGTAATTCAAAGAGATCCGAATTGCTTGAGAAAGGTAACCGAACGCTGAAAATCAGCGCTCGGTTACCTTTCTTGGCCATTCGGCTATTCAGAGAGCAGGCAATTCGCCAATTCCTGGCGAATTGCCTGCACATACGGTGCCTGTTCGGTGCCTGTTCGAGGGCAGTGAAATCCCCATGAAAAAGCACTGCTTCTGCTATTCAGTGCGCACAAACCAGCAGTGAAAGGTTCCCGAAATGTCCTGCCATTCAGTGGTTTAATTCGGCAAGTTTATTCAGGAGAATCCCATAGTCTTCAATGTTAAAAATATTCCAGTTTTAATTCAATATCTAATAAACCATTCATTATAAAATTCTGCAGTAAAGAGTCTTTTTTATTTATAGATTTTTTTTGGATATATTAAGCATTTTTCTGGATTTATTTTTGATTTTTTTTTTAAAAGTCCGATATATATATTTTTTCTTTAAGTTTACTTCTTTTTTCTGTAACAGCCCTTTTTATTATCATTCCCTGGACCTCATATGTAAATTTCAGACATTTTCGCTTATTAGTTTCTTTGCAAACAGCGTTTCTCTTTTCAAACATTCATGCAAACGGTTTTGCTAATTTATTCACTGCCTCTTCTGCGGTCTTGGCTTTTTCCGGAGGCTGCGCTCGGCTCCTGCTCGGGTTTTTCTGTGGTTTTCGGCAGGTTAATCCAGATGTTTTTGCTGGTTTTCAGCGTGCATTCGCTGTGTTTTGCGGTTCGTTTTCGTTGGGTTTGGGGCAGCTTTTCCCTGCAATTCGGGTACCCTGTGGTGCTTGCTGAATACACCGCAGGGTCACCGAAATGGTATCGGCAAAAGGAACCGAATTGAAGAGAACGAAAAGTCACCGAACGTGCGGAGACTTTTCGAATCTCTTTGAATTACCCTGTATATATCTCAAATTCCTAATAATCAATTGTTTTACAAATGTCACTTAAAAACGGTCAAGTCCCCAAACCCTTCCACAAATAATTTGGAATAGTTTAAACTTTTAAATTTAATTTGGAAATAAAAGAAAATGAAGTTGAAATTCATAATATTGACAAGAAAATGCACCACAGGAATTAAAATTATTAGTAAATGCACCAGCGGATTCTACTGTACAATACATTAGAACACATCAGCATGAAATACTGTTTGTGTGTAGTAATGTACAGTAGAATCCTGCTGGGGCATTTACTACAACTAATAATAATCCTGGTGTGTGTTTATAGTTCATATATATCCCGCTTGTGTGTTTTTACTGCACAGCATAATTCTGGTGCATTTACTGTGTTACTACTCTACTGTTATCAAAACAAAGAGAATCGCTCTTGGGTATACCTATCACATGAGACTTTTTATATCACAACATTAATACATATTCAGACTTGACATATAGACAGATGACAGTAAAATATTCAATTTCTATGAATTAAATATTTTCTGCTCGCTCATCACTGTGGGGTTGCAGCGTGTGATGTTTTTTTTTTGTTGCACAGCCATTGGGCAGGCTGCTTTCCTGGCGGTTCTGCCCTATAGCCAGGCTCGGATTAAGATCTCTATGGGCCTGGAGCTGAATATTTTGGTGGCCTTTTTTTTTTGGAATTTAGTGAAATGAAAACATGTTTAGGGTATTTAATCGTGCAGGTACGGGTATATCTAACAGGCAGATACTGTGTGATTGATTATTCATTCAGATTTCAATCATTTAAAGCACGTAAAATAATTTTTCCTCATTTTATCATCCAAATCTTTGTGGTTATTCTATAGGGAATTCTTGTACAAAAAAAAGTGAAATGGGAACCTGTTACTGCATTTTTCTGGAAAAAAATCTACAATTTTAATTAAAAAGGTTTTTGATGTAACAATATGTAACAATGGATTGTGTCCTCACCTCCACACTTGTTGGTGACATGAGAAATGTGATGGTGAGTTAGTGCAGCATTATTGTTCACTTTATAATTGAAAAATATTGCTGTTAGAAAGAAAAAATAAAGAAATATTTATTTTATTTTGATTGTTACGTAAAACCTGGCCATGTTTGCTGTCATTGAGAAGGCCACGCTCTGGCCTTCTCAGTGATACCTCACATGACCCTGTAGCTTCTATGGAGCCGGAGATACTGAGGTCCAACTGCCATCAATGCAGACATAGTTATCCTTTCTCTGGGCCTATTCTGGGGCATGGGCCTGGAGCTACTGCTCCATCAGCCCCTATGTTAATCCGGCCCTGTCTATAGCGGCTAGCTCGTTTTTTAGCTATCTAGTCGACCCCAGTCGTGGAAACCTCAACCTTTAGTGAATACCTACCCTATATCGGTATTATAGTTATGACACATGATGAGGATGATAATTAGATTGGTAAAATAGTGCTGACAATTCATAGTGCAGATTCTGAAATCTTAAGTGGATCTACCACTTTATCTTGGCCAAATTGTGTATCTGTCAATGTACGTTTGAGAAAAAAATAATATATGGACTTGGACAACTATGTTTTTATGAGAGCAATCTATTTTACATTTTGTCTGTTTTTCCTCTTCTTTCGGAGTGTCCATACTCTGTTATGTGTGAACAATGAATCCAACTTTGGACACATGGAAGAGTAGGGCGAAAAGCTGAATATTGTTTGTATTTCAGTATCTATTAAGTTCTTAAGGAAAATAATTGTCTTCGCTTAAGGACAATGCTATGCCATGCTATGCTGATAAATACAGCATGTTACAGCTGGGAGCGTGAATGTCCAAAAAAACTAACCTCCTGTACAATACATTTCAGCATTGTGTTCACCTATGAGCATGAGTGGTAGGCAATGTTTAAATAATTTTGAAAGTGCCTGTCCCAGTCACTAAAGCTTTTTTTGATACTACCACCGGTATCTGTCCTTGTATAAAGGTGCCAGAGATCTGGAGGAATCATTTTGCAGCTCACCTTTACATCGCATGTATTGCAGGGAAGCAAAGTGTTTGGCTTGACTTGCATCGCTGTAAGACCAGGGCAACTAGAAATGTGTTGAGTGGGATTCTGGTCACTAATTCCCTAGAGCTCAATTACTGTCCCAACCGATTTTTGATTGTATAGTCAGCACTGGTTTATTTATTTACGACTTGTACTTCAAGACGTTTTTCTGAGAACACTCAACAACTCTGAATGCCCACGCATTTTTATCACAGTAGATGTACTTTATCAGAAAGCAGCAAAACAACGCTTCTTGTTTTAAAAATTGTATTTTTAGCTTTGCAAATTCTGCTTCAATTAACAATAACCATAAATAAAGCAGATAAATCCACACCTGGAAAATTACACAGGAAACTGAAATTATACAGATGACCTGGCTGATATAACAACAAATAAACATCAAAAATCCAAGGCATAAAAAGTCACGTTAATATAGTCACATGACATATTTAATTATCTCTTAAAAAAATAATAAAAATACAAATGGCAACCAAATAACGAATATCTCTGTTTAGAAAAAATATTTGGCAGGTGAAAGTCAGTGTGTAAATATGTGTGCACAGGTACGGTTTTCGTGTTTCACGCGCTTACTGTAAATCCCAAATTTGTGCTGTTTTACTGTAACAGTGGAATATTACAGTACGGATTTGTAGGTCCTAAATATGACCGTTAAATGCCTTTTTAAGCCACAGTATAGAGTTTGTGCATTTTTCCTACTTAGGTTCTGCATTTTTAGTAAAAACGTACAACCTCCGTACTATAAATGTAAAACGTGCAGGTCCGTACGTTAACGTTTACACTCTTCTATGGGGTGTTTCATAAAGTGCGCAGGTTTTAAAAATGCAATAAATCAGCCAAAGTTGCATACAATACAAAAAATTTTTTAATTCCCTTCTAAATACACTCCGATTTAATAGTGAAAAATTATATCTGGCATACGTCCACCTCCTCCACTTTCTCGGCAGGCAGTTACTCGGTCGGTGAAGTTCACGATGACCCTTTCAAAGACTTCTTTGTTTATTTTGCAAGACACGTTGAATTTCTCTTTTTTTACTTTGGGAATTGTTTGAGGTTTATTATTCTGTCTCTCCCATTGTACAGCGCTAAGGAATTTGTTGGCACTTTATAAATACTTGTAACTGCAACTGTTTGTTCACGTAAACTTGTGACTTCACATCAGGGACGTGCAGTCAGGGGTGGCAGAGCCTCTCCTGCCATTCCAGTAAATTAATGTGCTGTAATGTGTGTATTTATCTGTAAAATAAAAAAAAAAATTGCAAAAAATTCTCATACTCCCCTGCTCCATGCTCCCTCGCCGTCCTTCTCTGTCCTCTTTTTTTTCTTCTTCTTTTAGTTTGCCGGCTGCTGTATGTGTGATTCATCACACAGACAGCAGGGGACAGCACTGAGCCAGCCTAGCCTACGCAATTTGCGCAGCTGAACGCTATGCTAATTGCATAGCTCAAGCTGGCTGAGTGATTCAGCCTGAAGCTGCATCCTGGATCTACGCTCTTCAGTGCCTCTGAGAGCAGTTGAACGCTTGAGCCAATGGGAAAGCTCCATTGGTCTCAAGCAATTCATTTTTGTTTTTAAAAACGCCCCCATGGGAGGCAGAGCTACCCATGGATTGATTGACGCAGGACAGTCATGTGACCGTCCACGTCAGTCATGGGCAGAGCCGGTGCAGGTCAGATGACGAGCAGAGCAGGGCAGGTCAGATGACTGCCTAAGGGTACTCCAATCAGAGGGGCGGAAATCCACAGGCAGGGCTGTCTGAATGGCACCCAGGCCCAGCACACTTCAAAAGCAGCCCTGCAGAGTGTGGTAATTAGATGGAAACAGGAGCATGACAGGCTGAGAGCATACTGTGTGTGGGACGTTGCTTCAAACACACACACACACACCTTTCTGCTGCTCCTGCTTCTGCTCTCCCAGAGACACACGGGATCCTGCACAGATAGGGAGGACAAGGGGGTAACAAGAAGCCTGTAAGTATCACTTCACTGGACTGCTAGAGATTTGCAGGGTGAACTTCTAACCTCTGCTTTTTAGCATGTCATCAACCCATTTAGCACAGCACTGTGTACAGGGTAATGCATCTAATGGGGCAGTGTAGGAGTAGATCAGGACGTTCTCTTCCCCATGTTATAGCTGTTTGGAGATCTGCAGTCTTAAGGGAGCCCCTGGCAGAATAAACTGATGTGTTTATTAGTTCTCACCTCTGACCTGGTGTGTGTGTGCTGCATTCTGGGGGCATGTTAGAAGCCTTTATGGAGGCACAGGACCTCACCACATCCTCCACCAGCTTTGCAGGGAGGTGAGGGGACAGAACAGCAAATCCTCCTTCTGACAGTGTGACCTAGATATGTGTTAAATAACATGTGTTTTGGAAGATGCAAATTCCTCTGTCACAGTAATATGCACTGACTTTGCCGATTTCTGTTCAGTGTTTTACTTGCCAGCATTCAAGCAACACCCAGTAACCTGGATTAGGGCTAGATTTGGTATTTTTCTGAGAGCTAGCCTTTGTAGTATTACATTTTTAAAGCATAGTGCACCTGGAGCTGTATCTTCCAGTGACTGAAATCAAGAGAGCAAACAGATCCCGGCCTGGGGAGCACCGAGAGCAGCCAGTTCCTGGGGAGGACTGAGAGCAGCCGGTTCCTGGGGGAGGACTGAGAGCAGCCGGTTCCTGGGGGAGGACTGAGAGCAGCCGGTTCCTGGGGGAGGACTGAGAGCAGCCGGTTCCTGGGGGAGGACTGAGAGCAGCCGGTTCCTGGGGGAGGACTGAGAGCAGCCGGTTCCTGGGGGAAGACTGAGAGCAGCCGGTTCCTGGGGGAGGACTGAGAGCAGCCGGTTCCTGGGGGAGGACTGAGAGCAGCCGGATCCTGGGGGAGGACTGAGAGCAGCCGGATCCTGGGGGAGGACTGAGAGCAGCCGGATCCTGGGGGAGGACTGAGAGCAGCCGGATCCTGGGGGAGGACTGAGAGCAGCCGGATCCTGGGGGAGGACTGAGAGCAGCCGGATCCTGGGGGAGGACTGAACCTATGTAACCCGTGTATATCTGGCTCTGATACTAGCCAGTGCCTCACCAGCCACTGACCTCACCGCACGTCACTGTTTCACATAACCCCATAAAAAGAAGTCGCAAGGTGTGAGGTCACAAGACCTCGCAGGCCATTCCTGGTCGCCTTGACTAATCAAGATCACGCATCCAGGGAATTTTTTCGCAAATCAAGGTAATTGTTTTGCGAGGTGTTTGGCAGGTAGTCCCTTCCTGCTGAAACCACATAGTCGCAGTATCCATTTCATCCAGAGCAGGCCACAAAACGTTTGTGATCATGACCCAATAATTATCACCCTTTATCAGAAATGCATTTCTGGCGTCCTCTTCAAAAAAGAAGGGGCCAATCACCTCCTGCTGAAAATACACCCCAAACAGTGGTTCATAGGGATACATGTTGTGCTCTTGGTTCACTCTAGGGTTTTCTTGACCCCAATTTTGTTTGTTGACAAACCCCGAGAGATGGAAATGTGCCTCGTCACTGAAGATTATTTTTGAAAAATTGTCATCTTGTTTTGTCAAAATCCATTCAGCAGATCTCCTCCGTTTAGCATGATCTTCTGGTCTCCGCTCTTCTGTCACCTGAATCTTGTATGGGTGCATATGTAGATCTTTTGTCTGTATTCGTTGCACCGAGGATGCCGACATTCCCAACTGTTGTGAACGGCGGCAAAGTGACTTCCTGGGGCTCACATTCACACGATCTTGCACTACTGCATTGTTTGGTTCCGTTCGAAGAGTACGATTTCGCCCAGTCGATTTTACGGTTGCAACTGACCCGAATTCCTCAAATTTCTTTATCAACCTCATATCTGTTGTTTCGATGGGGTCATTGTTGCGTCCAAAGATCGCGTGAAGCTTACAGACCGTCTCTGCATAGCATTTGTCGTTTTTGTAATGGGTTTTCACGGTTACGACCCGTTGCTTGTTAGTGAACCGCTCCATGGCAACTAAACGAAGAAACAACAAATGCTCAATTAATCGGAGTGATAATAATGAAAATTATATGAACAGTGCTGCCAACCTTCAAACAAAAAAATGCTGCGCAATTCAAAACCTGCGCACTTTATGAAACACTCTAGTTACAGTGCGCCAGGCCATAGTTTCAAATCCTGTCGACCAAGTGACAGCTGTGGTGGGTGGAGGATACTCCTCCACTACACACAGCACTATCTCCCAACTGGACTGGAGGGGGGGGGGTGGACTCAAAGCAGCCCGATCACTTTAATTGGCTAAATTGGCCAGGGGGTGTTGGGTGTGTTTTTTTTGTTAAAACGAGTTGACTTAATAGTATAATAAAATTTCTTTTAGTCCTTCCCTTTTTTTTCTGTCTTACTATCCTTACTGATATGTTGCCAGACTCTGGGTTTAGGTTTTTCCTTTATTTACATCTGGTCACTACCAGAATTGCTACAATTATGAATGACAGCGTGCTTTTCGTTATTTGAACACAGAAATTAAAACAAAATCTTCGTTTAAGTGAATTTACAAAAGACTTAGCAAATTAGAGGAAATACTGAAATTCAATTAGGGGAACAAACCTTAGCAACATTTTGCTTTTGTCCATTTCCTAATGTCTTTTTAATGCGTCCCCTTAGTAATTGACTGGATTCTGGTTCATGAGCTGAACCCATTAAAAGACCCATTACTCCTATCCTCTGACATAGAACATTATCTTAATTCACAGACTAACAGAATTAATAATTATATTCATTATAATTTCCTGTTACTGTTTGCGGAGAACAGATGCGTTTTTGCAAGAAAAAGGGCAATTTTATGAAACACATTATTTTACAGAGACTAACTAGCCAGACAACCCCCATCTTGTGACCCATTTAATGTCATTTTGATTTTTAATTTATATTATTTAATGACCCTACAGTACATTCATTGCAGCAACATCATAGTTTCACTTATGTGCGGTGACATTTTTAAGCTGACATTTTAATGGTGACTTGTTTATAACTGAAATCTGATTCAAGTTAAACAATTCTGTGTTTATGAAATAACTTTATATAAAGAATTGTTAAAAAGTTAAGCTATTTTCACCTAATTGGTTACAAATATAGCATATTCGACAGCTAATACCAAAGCTACAGCCAGGGCTTAATATTTGAAGTACTGAGATATTAGTCAGGTGGAAAAGTAACATCCTACCCATCTCTTGTCCCCACCAATCACAATGTACAAAATCCACTCACCAACCCAAAAGTCCGTCAATTTTACATTTATTCTTTGAGAAACAACACCGTATTATGTAGAGTTTTAAATGTTTTTTGTATTTTAGAGAGCGCAGCTCCCACTCTCTGGAACGCTCTCCCTCGTACTGTCAGACTTTCCCCTAACTTCTCTTCCTTCAAACGCTCCCTTAAAACATTCCTATTTAGGGAAGCCTACCACCCAACTCACTGACGCAACCATCAATCACTCTCACCTTACAGTCCTCTCCTCCTGTTTCCAACCCCAACCCTCCTAGATTGTGAGTTCCTACGGGAATAGGGCCCTCATCTCTTCCTGTACTGTTTGTCAAATGTTGTTCAATGTATTGTAACCCTGTCTATACTGTGCTTATTGTACAGCGCTGCGGAATATGCTGGCGCTTTATAAAGAATAATAATAATAATAATAATAATTTTAAAAAATACTAAACTTCAAGATTAGTTTATTTTGATTAAACTATGGGGAACTTCTATTCAAATAATATTTCTGCTGTTGTTTGAAGCTATTCTCCACTGTTTCACCAGCTAAGATTGTCTACTTTTTAATTTCAACGTGTTTACAAATAGTTGTTAAAAAGGCTAAAATTAGGTGGTGAACTATCGATGGGATACCCTGGCATGGCATCTCAAACACTACAAATTATTGTCATTACCGCCCTAGTGAGCTGATTTCTGTTTTAGTTCGATTTGAGAGGGTGAATTAGGCCTGTGCTTCTTGTGAATATATAGAACTCCCTAAAGGTAGTAAATAAATAATAGGAGTAACTTGGGAAAATGCTTCTTTTTACGTGCTAAATGGGATTAGAAAAATTGCCAAACAGCAGTGATATGTCCCTTTTTTTATTTTACTTAAGAAATTAAATATGTCCTTACATTGGCATATCCTGTGTCTCCTGTGGGTATCAAACATAGGTCCCAATTTAGAAACATCAAATAGAGCCTAAGTGAAAATCTGTGACCACTTCCCCAGACACATCTATGCAATGTTTAACCATTATGTTGTCTATACAATTATCATATTCTCTAATGAACAGTTTTCATATCTTTTTTATTTTGCAGTCACTTTTAAACTGTATGATAAAGACAGCAATGGCCTCCTTGACAGCTCAGTAAGTTAAACTTTGTTGTATTCCTTCTTTAGATTATACAGTAAGGGCCCATCACCTCCTTAATGCTAACGCTACCACTCACATACGTGTGCGGTAGCGCTAGGTTAAATGAGGTTATCGCATGCGGCCCATATCCCATCCTGAACGCTAACGGGATAAAAAAAAAACATCAGCGCACCAGTGGCAGCGTTTTATAATTTAAGCTTACTGTACTTTGAGCTCCCTATACTTACCATGGGGAGTGCAAAGAGTAATTAGCGTTAGGATCACAAAGACCTAACGTTAATCCCACACTGCTGCGGTTATCTAAAAAGTTAGTCACATCTTGAAGCTGGCGCTAACTGATTCCGTCCCTGTGGAATCAGTTATCGCCAGCTGAGCCCCCCCCCCCAAAAAATCAGATACTCTCCTCTCATCCCGCAGCGCGAACAGTGTCCCCATGAGCCACTTCTAGCCGCTGGGAGCAGAGTGAGACTGGGGACAAATAGTTCCCAGTCTCCCTCCACGATCACTCCACGGACCTGCACAATCTTGGGAGAGAGTGATACTGCGGGTCATGTGGCCTGGCAGCAAAAGCCTCCATGGAGTTATGGACTCCAGGAGGTGATACTCGCAGCGGTGCGATAGCACTGCTGCAAGTATCCAGGAGCTTAGCGCTGCGTTACAGGGCAGACTGCTGAATCAGCGCCTGCCCGTAATAAGGTGTTAAAACGGGGACGCTAAGAGGAAACCTGCAGACACAGGTTTTCAGTTAGCATCCTCGTTTTAGCAACAGGCACATGATAGTGCCCTAAATGTGTTTCTGCTTAGGTCCCACCTTTTTTTTTTCTTAATTTTTTTCCTGATCCGTTTTTTTTATGTAATTTTAATTTATTGGAATCAAATCAGGCCTCAAACAGTATGTACGAAGACTGGGTGTTCTCATGGTGACATTGGCTACCTTAAACTTTTCCTTGTGTCAAGTACAGAAATAATAGCCACTTTTCCTTACTCTATATAGTTTGTACTCGTTCAGTCATTCTTCCTGTGTCTTCGTGTATCTCTATAGGAAGTGGATCGTATTATCACACAGATGATGCGAGTAGCCGAGTATCTGGACTGGGATATCACTGAACTCAAACCCGTGAGTGTCGTTTTCCTTTTTTCATCATTTATCAATGTGCTAAAAACATCAGTTCACACTTGGCAATGTAATGGGATATTTATCGTGATTGGCGCATTTCATGTGAATCAAGTCACTCATTGGTTGAAACTGGTTATTGGCAAACCCGCAAAATAAAAAAAATATTTTTGAGTCGCTTTAACCTTTTTTATATTTTTTTTATTGCACATCTGTGATTACATTCTCAAGGGATTTGTGCTGAGAATTAAACTTCTGAGTTTTTTCTGCTTGGTTATTTCCTTTGCATGGGCATTATATAAAGTGTGCAGGAAACCACGTGTAGGGAAATTGTTAAGATAAGGCTCTAGAGCAGAGATATAAAACTCTGGCCCCACAGATGTTTCTGATCTACAACTCCCTTGATTTTCTGGCCATCTATTACATTCAAAGTATTCTGGGAATTGTAGGACATCAGCATCTGGGGCGGTCAGAGTTTGAGATCCCTGGACCAGAATGTCCATAACCGAACGAGAGTCACAGCAAGCCATTTTGATATAAGCGTAAAAAAAACCCTCATCTCTGTGACCCAATTTAAAACATTTTAAGCATTTTTCAATGTGCCGTGAAAAATATGATTTAAATATCAGCTAGCAGTCACAAGTGAAGTGTGTGTGCGCGCATATAGGGAATATTCCCATTATTACTATATGGTCCTTTTGAGTTAGTGATGCTCAATTTAAAGAAATGGTGTGTTATCCATTAATTGTATATTCATGTTTACACAATAAAGACCTATAAAAATAGTTATACAGTGACCATCTTGGACAGGGGCCAGCAACCTTGGCCCGCCAGATGTTTCGAAACTACATTTCCCTTGATGCTCAGTTGCTCATCAGATCGACTGAACCTCAAGGGAAATGTAATTCCAAAACATCTGGAGGGCCGACATTGCCGACCTCTGGTCTAGGATGTCGTTTATGTCGTGTACAAAATGGGAAAAGTCATTTTTAAATCTCCTTTTGGAATACTCTTTGACTTTCCCTTTTAGCAAAAGCAAGCGCAGACTCTCTCGTTGAACTGCACTGCTCTCTTTGTATATTCCTATGTTACATTTGCACGTTGTTCCCCGATGCACAGAGCCGAAGATATGAAAAATCTGTCTCCCGTGCAATCAGTAACGTCTAATGAGGTGTAAGATTCCAGCTTTTAGATTTCCTGTCCTAATCAGTACTGGGGCTGCTCTTCATGGCTTTCATCTTTTTAATTCGCACTATATAATTGTCGTCTACTGAGCCACAAGCATTCCATCATTTTGTCTTTGAATCTGGTCTCCAAGGAATATTGGTGCTTGGAGAATATCAAAGGGAAATTCACAGTGTTCTGACCTGCAGTTCCCAGGTATTCTTTGTCATAATTGGGTTTTGTCCCTACAGATGCTGGAGGAGATGATGAGACAGGTTGACTCTGACGGTAATGGGATTGTCTCTTATGAAGAGTGGCTGAAAGGCGGCCTCACCACGGTGCCTCTGCTTGTTCTCCTGGGAATGGAAGCTGTACGTATTGGGTGGGTTATTATGAAGATTACAATTAATAATGCCTTTGGAATAGAGTACTTATGGTGCTGTTTTTTTTTCTTTTTATCTCCTTTTCTTTCTTTCTTTACTGCTATTGGTTTGTACTGCCTGGGTATCGCCTTCTTTCTGTCTCAGAATATAAAGGATGATGGCCAACACCTGTGGCGGCTAAAGCATTTTAATCGCCCTGTGTATTGTAATGTCTGTGAAGCTCTGCTTTTCGGTGTCAGGAAGCAAGGACTCTGCTGCACATGTAAGTTTTTATTTGTGTTGACATTCCTAGTCCTACTTTTTTCAAAAACTGTCACGTGTTTTTAAAAATTATAATTACTGCCCCTTAGACTATTGAATTGGGGGTGTGTGTGTGTGTGTGTGTCCGTCTGTCCTCCCTTACTTCCTCCGCCACATTTAATTTGTGGTGGAGGGTAAAATGTGAGATTAAAAACCTCCACACTGCAAGTAAAAAAGATTCTTTTAGTTGCAGAAGATATTTACACATCCCAACAATTCAGAGAACTGCTTACAGAGCTCATGTGCTACATTATTATTCCTCATATGCAGCAAAGAACTCTGGGAAGGATATGCAAATGAAGTCCACAGCTCACTTTTGTAGCGTCTAGGCTCTGTAATAACACAGAACCCTCCTTGTTCAATGCCAAACCATATTAAATGGCTTCTTTTTTTTTTAGGTCTGGCCAGGTTATGCAACCAGACACAATCACTCCTGTACAGCTGTTTCGGGCTCATTTACAATCAGCAATGAGCCCAAGGTCCTAATTGTCAAACTTAATGTCAATATTTCCACGTCTTACTCCAGAGATTACCTGCTCAATACCTGCAAATTTCAAAACCTCTGTAGACACCGAGTGAAACTGTCTCATGTGTCGCACTATAGGGGTATCTTTCTGGTAATTAATTGAACGGAGGTGTTCCATTATTCGCACCTTCAAAAGGCGAATAGTCTTTCCAACATACTTTTTCCACATATGCATACCACTTCATATACAACTCCTCGAGTTGCAATTAGAAAACTGTAGTACATCGAATTTCTTTGAGTCGTCCGCATTATATTATATTATCTGCCCGGAATCTTTACAGACATGTGAACATACTTTTCGCTAGGGATGAGCTGTTCGGGTTCGGTCGGTTCGGAGTTTGGCCCGAACTTTTGCAGTTCGAAAGTTCGCGAACTTCGAACTTTTTGGGCGTGTCGGTTCGAGTTCGGGAAAAGAAAGAAATTTTGAAAAAAGTATAAACAATGCTTAAAAAATACTAAAAAATCTAGAAATAGACTCTTTACTGCAGAATATTATAAGCAACGGTTTATTAGATATTGAATTAAAAACTAATGTGTACGTGCAAAGATTCTTCTCACCTCTAAATGACTTTGTTGTTGTTATGCCGTTTGAAAAAAAAAAAGATGTTTTAGTCTGGTCTAATCAATTTGATACATTTTATGTAGAATGAAGGTGTGGGGTGTCTGCTTCTGTTCTGAGTGCGTGTTAATTTCCCTCCTAAAACTTCCTAATATGCTGCATTTAACTGCTGTGTGAAAAAATACAAAATTTCCTCATTGCCCGCTTTTAACATCTAAAGCAATGTTATTTTTCACCTCGGGATTAAACATTCACAGGGTTATTCAGAGAGCGGCGAAAAGCAGGAGAATAACTGGAGAAATGAAAATTCTAGGTCAAAATAGCCAAACCAGAAAAATTCTCCCATTCAGCTCACTTTCCAAATCGGCTATTTGGTCTAGATTGTTCTCTTCTCCTGCCAGTTCTCCTGGCTTTCACCTGTCTCTCAGGGTTGTTCAGAGAAAGGTGAAAACCAGGAGAATGGCAGGAAAAGAGAATAATCTGGACCAAATAGCCGATTTGGAAAGTGAGATAAGGCTAGGGTCAGACTAACGCATTTTTCACAGCGACCGTCAAAAAGTGCGTTCGAACGCATTGCCGTATTTTTTCACGGAATGCGCGAAAACGGTCATACGATGCGCATTTTTGTGCGTGATTTTTTACGGATCCAAACCAGGAAACTTTGGGTGTCTGGACGTTATGTTGGCCGGACATGAGCAGGGTCTGACGTCTCCAAATCACGCACACACGCTGCTAGTGGACGCAGCGTACTCTGTACGTCCGTACTAGCGGTTCTGCGTTCTCGAAAAAATGCGTTCATTTTCCACTTGCGTTGGGCAGCCGGACTTTCGTGCGACTGTACTTCGTATATTGGCCGTCATTGCCCGTCATTTGCTGCTAGTGCGGCCGTGATTAAGTGCGCCTAAACGCACATTAAAAAGTCGCTAGTCTGACCCTAGCCTAAATGGGAGAATTTTTCTGGTTTGGCTATTTTGACCTAGAATTTTCCATTCTCCAGTCATTCTCCTGCTCTTCACCGCTCTCTGAATAACCCTGACAGGGTTATTCAGAGAAAGTTGAAGCTCAGGAGAATGACTGAAGAGAAAATTCTAGGTCAAAATAGCCAAACCAGAAAAATTCTCCCATTTATCTCACTCTCCAAATCGGCTATTTGGTCTAGAATTTACCATTCTCCTGCTTTTCAACGCCAAAAAATCAGTAAACTTTTTTTCTGCGTGTCCGAAAATGTCTCCTCTTTTCATACAGACTGCCGTCCCAAGCAGTTGGTTATGGATAGATTAAAGGAAAAGCATTTACCGTCATTTGAAATGTCATTTTTTTGTTTTTAAGTGTTTCTATACATCCTAGAAATCCGCCACTTCACGGGCAGGTTATGGGGACCTCCTAGGCACGATATTTGATGGAATTTTTCGTTTTTATTTTTAACCCTTATTTCATGGAAAACTCACTGTCCCTTTTAAAAACGTTTTTTTTTTTTTACTTTTTGTCCTTGTTTCCTGTCCCCCAGGGCACTACCTGGACCCCCATACACCTTTTATGGCAAATATCTAGCATATATGCCCTCTTGGAGGGCACTCTAAAAAACGAATTTTCAGCCCCATTGACTTGCATTGAGTTCGGGTTCGGATCCGAACATATGGAAAGTTCGGGTTCGGGACCGAACCGAACTCGAGGGGTGTTCGGCTCAGCCCTACTTTTCACCTCCCGCACTTATAAGTACCCTTAAATGGATATGACCGCCAACTACTTGATGGTTTTGACGTGTGGTTAATAGTGACTACATATCAATCGATCACCTATATTTTTACACCTATGTGCTGTCTTTGACGGTCTTTTTGGTAGTACCGACTGTAGATGTATTTCTTGTGTCGAACTGGCCAGAATCTCTCACATATTCTTCACTTCTGACCTGGATGTATCATAATTGCCTATCAATCTTAAAGTTTTGTTGGAATTACTTTGGGTCTCTTGCAATAAATGGTCTCTATCCGTAAGAAGTGCCCATTGGGACGTATACCTTATTTCTAATTGACAGTGTTGCATAGACTGAGGAATGTTTTGAGTATGATGAGGCCTGTTGGTAATGGCCCCGGGATAAGGTACATGTAACCATGTACAATGCTAAAAGTAAATTGTTTTGATTTCTGGAAACTCGGCGACGTGTATGTTATGTCTTTTAACGGAATTTGTTCTTAACTGATTTAAAAACTTAAATATTTTAAAATTAAAAAACTGGCCATTGCTATGCCTTTTTAAGGACCATATTAGGGTAACCTCTCTCCTTAAAATATTGTTGCAGTTGTTGGCTTTGTTATTAAATTCTGCTAGGGTATTAAAAGTGTGTTTGATCCTCAGCTATTGCCCCACAGGTATCCCTCTCCTCGATGAAAAGGGATGGTATCTCGACCAAGACAACAAGTTATTAGTGGTTGTCAGTTTGCGAAATAGAGTAGATTCAAGTACACTTCCTTCTCCAGACTTGATTTTAGTGTCAAGAAAGTTAATCTCTCTCAAACACTATAGTCTCCTCCCATATGCCCATATATAACTATGGGAGGAGATTATAGTGTTTGGTCCGTCGATGGAGAGGTTTCGTCAGTGTATCTAATAGGTGGAAACGATACATTGACAGCAGGCTGAACATCTGGAACTCCACTGAGCACAATTTTGGGGAGTTAGTCAAAGAGTTGAATTGTAACCAATTAAATTTGAAATTCACCTTCGAGATGAGAGATTCACTTTCTTGATAGATATCTATTTTAAGTAGATTTTTCCTTGGCTAAGGTATGTTTTTGTTGTTTTTTCTTCTCTCTACAGTCTGTAAATTCACTGTTCACGAGCGGTGTGCTCGCAAAGCCCCTGATTCTTGCATCAGTACTTATGCGAAGTCCCGTAAGGATGCCAGTGTAAGTCATAAATGGCATTTTTTGTGTCTTTATTTTATTTTTTACTCTTTGGTACTTTTATTTAATTCTTATTTGTTTTACAGTAAGTTATAACTTCCTTTTCTCATTTACCCTAGTTTCATTCCTTTTATTTGTAATTAGAATAGACTGTAGTTGCATGTATCTTACTTTTTCTTTGTTCCCCCATTTGTGGGGGTTTCCCACCACTTCTATCACAGGCACAGGTACACGTGTGGGTGAAAGGAGGCTGTGAGGCAGGCAAATGTGATAAGTGTCAAAAAAAGATAAAAAGCTTCCAAAGTCTCACTGGTCAACGCTGTGTCTGGTGCCATATGAAGGTAAGGATAAGTTATTCATCTTGTTGTCCCTTTAGTTACTGGATATCAGGATGTTAAAACGTAGATTATCATACAGAACACACATGCATATTGATGTGAATGTTGAGCTGTCTATATTTTATCTGATTATTGTTGTTTTAGGTTCACGATGAATGCAGTCAGCTTGTTTCAGTACGGTGTGATGGAGGAGGTCTTCGAGACCACATATTGCCTCCTGCTTCCATATACCCCGTTATATTGGTAAGTAGTACAGCACTGGTGTCCCTAAAGCCAGTTTATTAGGGCCTTCTTCATGGACCATGGTCACTATAGGCCTTTGTGGCTGCTAATGAGTGTTCCTTACAAACTGTACAATTGCACTAAGTCTTGGAAGAATTTTTTTATTTCACTTGACAACTTTTATTGCGCATACAGGGAATACAAAGACATTGCAACATGATACAAAGAATATGAAATTCAGTTAAAGCAAAACAGTCAAGTGCCTTTGATAGCTGACACAAGCAGAAACCCATTTAGGGCACTGTGCCTGCTGATAAAATGGGGACGCCAACGGGGAAAACCTGCACCTGCAGGTTTCCTCTTAGCATCCCTGTTTTAACACCATATTACTGGGCGCTGATTCAGCAGCCTGTCCTGTAACGCAGTGCTACGCTCCTGGATTCTTGCGGCAGTGCTAACGCACCACTGCGAGTATCACCTTCTGGAGTACATAAAACTAAATGGAGGCTTGTGCTGCCGGGCCACGTGACCTGCAGGATCTCAATCTTGCAAGATCGTGCAGGTCCGTGGAGTGAATGCGGAGGGAGACTGGGGACTTTTCCCCCAGTCTCACTCTGCTCCCAGCGGCCAGAAGCAGTGCATCGAGTCGCCGTTCACGCCGGAGGATGAGAGGTGAGTATGTGATCTGGGGGGGGGAAATCGGGTTGCCCCAGCTCTTAGCTGTGGTTAACGTTTCCGTTAACCGCAACGGGATGTAATTAGCATTAGGATTACAAACGCTAATTAACTCTTTGCGCTCCCATTTTAAGCATAGGGAGCGCAAAGTACAGTATGCTCGCGCTGAACAGTGCAATTTCCAAATCACAACCGGGTTTTTTAACCCATTAGCATTCGGAATGTAATATCGTGCGCCCACGCTAGCTGCACATAACCTAACGTTAACGGTCACACAGCTGAGCACTATCGTTAACGTTAAGTATGTAATAGGGCCCAATGTCTTTTGCACATATGCTGCAGTAACGAAAACTGACCAGCAGGGGATGCCCTCTATCTGTCAAATGAGTATACCGTAGTCTATTGTATTGTAGAAATAAATGTATAAACACTAAATACATTTTTATAGACTTGGTAATGGAAAGTGGTTTTCCAAATAAACACTCAATCCTGCCGGTGGTTTTATGAGAAATCATTGGATTGTGAAGATTGTTAGAAATGCATTTTTTATATTTTGAAGTGAGAAACTAGACACAGTAGAGGTAAATATAAATTGTGTCTATTTTTTATTTTTGTAATTTGCCCAGACCTTGTCCAACTAAATACAACATTTTATTATATGATCTACGCTTGTCCTCTGTCTACACTCACGCTGCCAACTCTCGCCTCCAAGACTTTTCAAGGGCAGCTCCAGTCCCATGGAATGACATGCCTCGACTTCTCAAACTCTATCCTGGTCTTCAGGCCTTCAAGAAATCCCTCAAAACACATCTCTTCAGATTGGCGTACCACATCACTGATGCAACTCATCCCTCTGATCCCCTACTCACACATGATCGAAGACACTTCTATGGCCCCACCATTTCCAAGCCACTGGCACTAATGATCCTGCCGTCCAGTAAAACTCCTAGTCTTCCTCATCCCTAATCCTTCTAGATTGTAAACTCCTATGAGCAGGGCCTTCTACACCTCTTGTTTCCATCCTATGTCCGTTTATCTGTAGCAAGTTCCCTTTGGTTACTGTAAAGTGCTGTTGGTGCTATATAAATGATTTTGATAAAAATATGGCACTTCTGGTCTATTAAAGATTCTGTCATCGAACAAAGACTTTAAATAAATGATCAGAATAGATGCCTTGCTCAATATAGTACATATTTTAAATTACTATATTGATGTGGGGATCTCCTTTTAATGGAGGATAAAAAAAATAAATACCTTTTCCTCTGTCTTGTAACAGTGCTAATAGTATGTATAGTTCACCTAATGAGCTAAAAAACAGTTATGGCCCGCCCGGTGTACTGAGTAACTTCAATGCAGCAACCAGATCCAAAGCTCCTTTTAACCCCTTCACTGCTGAGCCATTTCGCGTTTTAAATAAACTTTTTTTTCTTTTTTTTTTTCTTTACTTTAAACATGGTCATGTTTGGTATCATTGGAAACACCATTCTCTCGCCTTTCTAATGATACCAAACATGACCCTGGTAGCTGCCAACAGTCGGGAGATATCGGGGTTTAAAGGAACCCCCTATCTTTCCTTAGGAGTCAATGAGGACGTTCCCCACACGTCCTCAGCAGTGAAAGGGTTAATGTTGATCTTCACAGATCAGATGCATTGTTCACTTACTTTTTCCTTCTCCTTCCATTTCAGGAACGACAAAACAGCCAGAAGAACCTTCTAGCTCCCAATGAGGAGGCTTCACAGGCATTCAGTACATCCGAAGGACAGGCACTGCGAGTAAGGACTGACTGGAAGCAGATTCTGTACCCACAGGCCTCGCTCACCTTCATATAGAACAAATATCAAATAATATGTATTCTAAATTGCATTGGCAAAGACTTCTCAAATGTTGAATCTACAGTCCTTGGTCCTTGTACCTAGACTTGTTTTTATAGTATTTTTTTAATCATTCCGCTAGCTCACTATAACTTAAACTGTCTTCAGTATTTCAGGGTCATAAAAGGTTAACCCAATGCTTGTCCCCTGCAAAAAATGTAGGCCCTATATATAATCTGCACAGTTGTTTTCTTTCACGTCTTTATCCGTACCACTTCATTCTGGCCCAATACCTTTCACTCTGAAGTTTTTTGTATGTATAAAAATAGTGAAGGGACATGCCTGCTTTGTGTCCCTTTAAAAATGTGCACTGCCTTTTGAAGGAGTCAGTAGTCTCTTTCAGCAGGCATAACAAGTAAGCAAATGTGATATTTTTCATATTTACCTACTTTCCTTTTTTGGCACTTTTCCACTGCCACCTTAGGAGGCAATTTGCTCTAACCAATCAGTGTTTTTTCTGTGGAATGCATAAACACACTGAGCATGTGCATCTTAGTTGCTCCTCCTCCCTCCTGCACTGTGAGCTGAGGGGAGGGCGGGGCTGAACTTTCACCCCCAGCTACTGCAGAGACAGGGAAGGAAAGAAATCCATACACACAGGGAGAAGGAGACAACAGAGAGAGGGACAACAAAGAAAAGCACAGAGACACAGCAAGGAATAGTAAAGAAAGACAACAAGATAAAGCAGAGGGCCATCAAGAAAAAGCAGAGAGAGAACGTAAGAAATGGCGAAAGAGCACAAGAAATGACAGTGAGAGAGAGCGCAAGAAAAAGGCACAGCGAGAGAGAGCGCGCACAAGAGACCGCACAATAAAGAGTGTGAGAGTGAGTGATTGTGTCAGAGTTTGAATGACACAGCAAGTATGTAAACCATGAAAGTGTGAGCGTGAGTGGGTGAGTGAGTGGGTGTGTGAGCGAGTCAGTAGGGGAGCCTGTCCTGCTTTCAGAGTTGCAGACATAGGTAATATTCAGTTTCCCTAGTCTGAGGTCCTGAGCGTGCACAGGTTTTCACGTGCACAGTGTGTGTTAGTTCTTGTGAACCTTTGATGGGTGGAGTAGTGGGCGGAGAGGAGGCGGGAAATATTCAGGAAGTGGGAGCTGAAAAAACACTCCTAGCTGAGGGGCGAGGCCAGAAAATGAAATTAGAGTTTAAAGCAAGAAAATAAAACCTTTTTTTTTTTTTTTTACACATTTTTAAAACTTTTATTGATTTATTCTAGCTTGTCTATTGTTGTAAAAGTTTTTAATTGTTAATTTAAAAAAAATAAAAATCTAGGCATGCATGTCCCTTTAAGAACATTTCTACACGGCCCTTTTTGGGGCATATGTGAATAAAAATGTAGGAATTTTAGAGTGATCCACACACTATGGAAATAATTGAATATCTGCATGGGTCTTCTTCACTGATCTTCACCAATACAATTTTGTCCCATAGTTGCTTTGCTTACAGCTCCTATGGTCCTGTTAAACTAATTTTCCTATATTTGGTTTTGTTTGCAGGTGGTCCCAACACCAGACACGCACCCATTGCTTGTCTTTGTCAACCCAAAGAGTGGAGGGAAGCAGGGTGAGAGGTAAGTGGTCTAGAGTATTACTTTTTGCAAGTTCCAGAGAAAAAGGTTTTCGTCAGAGTTCGCTTTCTGCTGATTAACAATAGCTCGGGATCCTGGAATTCAATTTTCTCACTGACACACCCATTCTTAGGAATTCGCTTTGCAAAGGCCAACCAAGCTAACTAGTTACAACCGATCACTAACATGAATTTTTATCATACTCTATGTATATATTGACTTTAATGATATCTATTATCGTGAAAATATATTATTTGAGGCTTATCAGTAGAAACACTTAAGACAGTAACTTTTGCAACATATATATATATATATATATATATATATATATATATTGTTGTGTGGTGTCAGGATTGGAGAGTACAGGAGTTGGAGTGAAACTGTTCAAAGTCAAGCGGCGGGATATGCACAGATCTGTGATATTTTTCAGCCTATAAGGAGTTGAGCTAGGTGCATCACTATTTAAAAACTTTACCAGCTGCCACTGAATAATATACGTGCAATATGTGTATAACTTTATCGGAGTTCAGTTCAGCTATATAATGGATAGAGGAGAATACAATGACAAACTTTCACCCACAATTGTCAATTGATGAGAAAAGTCGGCCATAAATGCATGGAACAAAACGAGAATGTCTCAGTGAGTAGCAACATAAAAATAGTGATATCGCTAGGGTTATGTTCAGCTCAGGAGTGGATCAGTGCGTAAACCAGAAGTATCCAGCCCACTTTAGGCACTATTCGTTGCCCCTCACTAAAACTGGGATGCTAAGGGGAAAAAAATTACCGAATGCTAATTTTCCCTTTGCATCCCAGTTTTACCTTTTATAGATTACAGTGCAGGTGCGGAGTCCAGCAGCCTGCCCCGTAGGGGCCTCTAGGCTCACGGATGCTGGGGCAGCACTAATGCGCCGTCCCGAGCATCCCCTCCATGGAGTCCATAGGAATTCACGGAGGCTTCTCCTGCTGGGTCACTTGACCGACGGGATGTTGCCACTCGCGAGATCCTGCTGGTCGGCAGAGGGAGACTGGGGCCATTTTTCCTCCAGTCTCCCTCTGGTCCTAGCAGCCAGAAGCAGCGGATCAGGCCGTCATTCTCACCGACGGATGAGTTTGTGAGTATTTGTTTTCTGGGGAAGTTTCAGCTCCTGCTAACTGATTCTGCAGCACCGCAATCAGTTAGCAGCAGCTCTACATAGTTACATAGGCTGAAAAAAGACATGCGTCCATCGGGTTCAGCCTCTCCCACATCACCTACTGCTGTTGATCCAAAAGAAGGCAAAAAACCCAGTCTGAAATGCTTCCAATATGCAACATACTGGGAAAAAATTCCTTCTTGACCCCAGAATGGCGTCAGATTTCTCCTTGGATCAAGAAGCTTTTACCCACATATTAAATATTATAACCCTTAATATTCTGTGTCTGCAGGAAGTCATCCAATCATTTTTTTAAAAGTCTGTACAGACTCTGACCCAACCACCTCACCGTAAAATAACCCTTCCTATGCTTTAAGCTAAATTTTCTTTCTTCCAGTCTAAATGGATGACCCCTTGTCCTGTGTATAGACCTGTTTATGAATAGGTTATCAGAGAATGGTTGATATTGGCCCCGTATATATTTATATAAGGTTATCAGATCCCCTGTAAGGCGCCGTTTCTCTAAACTAAACCGGTTTAAGCTTGTTAATCTTTCCTCATAACTTTACCCTTCCATCCCCCTTATTAATTTAGTTGCCCGTCTCTGCACTTTTTCTAGCGCTATGTTTTTTTAAGACAGGTGCCCAAAATTGCACGGCATATTCAAGGTGCGGCCTGACCATTGATTTATACAGAGGCAAAATTATGTTTTCATCCCGTGAGTGAACTCCCCTTTTAATGCATGCCAATACTTTGCTGGCCTTGGCGGCTGCTGTTTGACATAGCACATTGCACATTGTTACTCTGCAGCGAAGTAACATCCTGCTCACATTGTATTACTTTTCCTAGTTTCGTGTCATCTGCAAACACTGATACATGGCTTTCAATGCCTATCTCAAGGTCATTTATAAATAAATTGAATAGTATTGGTCCTATAACAGACCCCTGAGGGACACCGCTTACCACTGGTGTCCATCTTGAAAATGTACCATTTATGACCACTCTCTGTACCCTATCTTTTAGCCAGTTTTCTATCCAAGAACAAGTATTTTCATCTAGACCAATTTTTCTTAATTTAAATAGTAACCTTTTGTGTGGAACTGTGTCGAAAGCTTTGGCAAAATCTAAGTAAATCACATCCACTGCAACCCCCTGATCTATACTTTTAGTTACTTCCTCATAGAACGTAATTAGGTTAGTCTGACATGATCTGTGTTTCATGAAACCATGCTGATTTTTGCCAATTACATTATACCTCCCAATAAATTCCTGAATATTATCCCTTAGTAACCCCTCAAATACTTTCCCAGCCACAGATGTTAAGCTCACAGGTCTATAATTCCCAGGCACAAATTTTAAACCTTTCTTAAATATAGGGACCACGTTAGCTTTTCTCCAATCCTCTGGTACTATTCCTGAAAGAAAAGAATCTCGAAAAATTAAGAACAGAGGTTTACATATTTCAACACCTAGCTCTCTCAGTACTCGCGGGTGAATTCCATCTGGCCCTGGGGCTTTATTCACATTCACAACATTCACATTGTTTAATTTCTGCAAAACCTTGTCCGGAGTCAACCAGTCACTTTGTATTAGTAAGTTTTTATTAATGAATTTAATTTCTCTTTTATAAATACTGAAGAAAAATAATCCTTTAAAATTTCTGCCTTATCCTGATCTTCAGTTAACAATAACCCTGACTCAGATTTTAGTGAACCTACATTTTCACTCTTGGGTTTTTTAGAATTTATGTACCTAAAGAATCTTTTAGGGTTGGTCTTGCTCTCTTTGGCTATTTCTTTTTCATTTTCTAGTTTAGCCCATCTAATCGCATTTTTACATGCTTTATTGGCTGCCCTATATGCTTTATAGGATGCCTCAGATTTATCAAATTTAAAAGCTTTAAATGCCTTCTTTTTATTTTTCATTTCCTTAGTTACCTTCCTACTAAACCACATTGGTTTCAGTCTGTTTCTTTTATATTTATTAACCAGTGGAATATATTGTGACGTGTACTTTTCTATTGTTAGTTTAAAGATATTCCACTTATCCTCAGTGTTTTTCCCGTGAAAGAGTTTGTGCCAGTCAATGACATTGAGAGTTTCCTTTATTTTAATGAAGTTGGCCTTTTTAAAATTATATGTTTTAGCATGCCCCTTATGAATATGTTTTTTTGAGTTTATTTCAAAAGTCACCATATTATGGTCACTATTTCCCAACTGTTCCTTTACATTAATATTTGAGAAAAGATTCACATTATTTGTTATAACCAGGTCCAGACAGTTATCCTCTCTAGTTGGTGTTTCTACCAGTTGTGTCATGAAGGTATCATTTAAAATGTTCAGAAACCGGATTCCCTTTGCTGAATTTCTAGTCCCACTATCCCAATTAATGTCCGGGTAATTAAAATCTCCAATAATTAAAGTGCTACCATGATGTGCAGCCTTCCTAATTTGCTCTAACAGTTGTTCTTCCTCATCATTATCTATATTAGGTGGTTTATAGCATATGCCAACCAATAGTTGCCTTCCCTGTTTATTCCCCAACAAAATATTTACCCATAAGGATTCCACATTTCCCTCATCGCTTTCCAGTTGTGTAATATTAGGCTTTAAATCCTGATTTACATATAAACATACTCCACCCCCTTTCTTATGTTTCCTATCCCTTCTAAACAATGTATAACCGTTTAAGTTCACAGTCCAGTCATGCGTTTCGTCCCACCACGTTTCTGTTATTCCTAGTTCCCCCATCTTGTTATTGAGGCTCCTTGCATTAGCAATCATACATTTAATGTTGTCTCTACCCACACATGCTGAATGCGACTTTACATTGCATGCCTCCACTGTTCTGACATTACCCATCCCCCCCGGCTCCACCCCCCTTAGTCTGAGCTGAAACCCTTCCGCTATCTGCTCTGTCTCCATTTTGTAAGCTTCTGTATCCCTCCCTCCCCCCTTCCACTAGTTTAAAGTCTTCTCCAACCTTTTAACCATCCTCTCCCCTAGCACAGCAGACCCTCTTCCATTCAGGTGCAATCCATCACGACTATACAGATTGTACCCCAGTGCAAAATGAGCCCAGTGCTCTAAATACCCAAAGCCCTCCTTCCTGCACCAAGCTTTAAGCCACGCATTGACCTCCCTGATCTCCTGCTGCCTTTCCACTGTAGCACGTGGCACAGGTAGGATCTCAGAAAATACTACCTTGGAGGACCTCTTCAGTTTACTTCCTAATTCCCTGAAATCCTTCTTCAGGTCCTTCCATCTTCCTCTTACTTTGTCATTGGTACCAATATGGACCATGACAGCTGGGTCATCTCCAGCCCCTCCCAATAATCTATCAACTCTGTCAACCACATGCCTAACACGGGCACCCGGCAGACAGAAAACTGTCCGGTTAAGGCGATCAGCGCGACAGATTACCCTGTCTACTCTCTTAATAATAGAGTCCCCTACCACCACAACCTGTCTAGGCTTACTTGCCCTCTTTATCCCTGCCTTACTTGGTGGGCTGATCCCCCTGCTGTTAGAGGGAGCAGCCTCCTCCAGTACTGCTACACCTGAGCTGATGCACCCACAAGCTCTGTGCTTGTGTTAACTTATCTGTTAGCAACAGCTCTTAGTGACTAGCATTAGGACTTGCATTGTGATCCTAACACTAGTTAACCCCTTAGGGACCAGGCGGTTTTACAAAAGTCTGTCCTTTCGGCTAGGGTCAGACGAACGCATTCTGTGCGGACTGTGCGTCCCTGCACAACTGACGTACTTTCTGACTGACGACAAGGTAGTGGCCACACGGTCCATTTTTGTGACTGATGTTTTTTTTGACTGATGTAGATGGGAAATAAAACCATTTTGTCCGTCAAAAACGTGGATGTCAAAAACGCAGTCCGTCTGACTACGTTCCATCACTCACACGCAAAGCTATGCGGACGTGTCGCACTCCGCACGTCTGTTCTAGCGGTTTTACGTTCTTGCCTAACTTGTGTCTGTTTGCCGCGTCCGTTGTGCGTCCGCACTTCTGTGCGGATGTACTTCGTGTGTGGGTCTCTATTGATCATAATTGTATGCTACCACGGTCGTTAAAATGTGCGGCAACACGGACGTGAACACTGTGCTCGTCTGACATAGGCCTTAGTGTCCACTGCTGTTTTTACGTTTCTGCGCTGTTTGTGTTTAGGTCAAATTTTCTTCTTACTGGTTTATGCAACCCACACACATTATATACTGGTTTTCCTGTCATTAAATGGACTTTCTAAAGATACCATTATTTCCATCATATTTTATAATTACTATAAAAAAATCTGAAATATGATGAAAAAATTGAAAAAACACACTTTTTTTAAAATTTAATCCCCAAAATCTACAACTGCCAAAAGAGACCCCGGCTAAATAGTTTTGAAATTTTGTCCCGAGAATACAAATGCCCCATTTTTACATGGTTTTGGTTTTAACCCCTTCACTGCTGAGCCATTTCCCTTCTATGCGCTGACCTCATTCTGACCGTTTTATTGTCATCATTTTTAAATGCCAGCCTAGGTCCTAATTTTAGGAACCCCCCCAGACAATTTTTAAAACCCAATTTTTAAAAAAAAAATATTATTTTTAAATTTATATTTACACCAAACCTAGTCCTGTTTGGTATCATTGGAAAGGCCATGATCAGGCCTCTGATATAAAACATGACCCTCTAGCTGCTACGGATCGGGAGATACGGGAATCCAAAGGATCCCCATTTCTCCACTTGGCAGCTAGGGTGTTAACTGGCCCACTGACGTCCGTTGGTGCCGCACTCTCGCGAGATCTTGCAGAGTTTGCAAGATCTCGCGAACTCTGCAAGATCTCACAAGAGCGCATCTGGAGCCCCCTGCAGCCATGTTATAACCTTCACATGCAAGTGGCTGCTCCCTGGAACGCGGCCAGCCAGAGGAGGGGCCTGGCACAGAAAAGGTTAAGTATACATACCAATGAAATGGGGAGACTCTCCCCTTTCCAGCGGTACAATTTGTGAGGTTCTAGGTGGAACGGTTGGAGATGGATGACTCCAAAGGAGCCGCCTTCCCCTTCCACCTTTTTCCATTGCCGGCACCGGGGGCACCTGCCGATGATGTCATCACGCAACGTGATGACATCATCGCAACTGCCAGGCCCCCTCAAAAGGCGGGGCAGACTCCAGGCCTGCAAGAACGCCTAGGGAGATGAGTATCGGGAGGGAGAACGGTTAGGAAACCCGGACGTACCATGTACGTCCGCGAGTCTAACAGAGACCCGTAGCCATGATGTACATGGTACGTCCGCGGTCGGGAAGGGGTTAATCGCTGCTTGCACTTTGCGCTCCCCATGTTAAGCATAGGGAGAGCAAAATACAATAAGCTTGCGGTATAAACCGAGTAAATACGATTCGCTAACTGTTTTTTAACCCGTCAGGGAATTGGAGATGAGCTAGCTTACAGTATGAAAATGTCCTGCGAATTGGCCCATGATCTTACATTGTAAAGTTGTGGAAAGCCCTGAATTTGGTGTATTACTCAGTTATAAAACTTGACCTGTTGTTATAAAACTTTATAGAAAATAAGTTCTAAAACTTGACCCGCACTTACATTCTGTAAAAATGTACTTTCAAACATTCTGATCTATACATTTTTCATCCCCCCCAAGAGTTCTGCGGAAGTTCCAGTATCTGCTGAACCCAAGGCAGGTCTATAACCTAGGAAAGGGAGGACCTTCCCCAGGGTAAGAAAATACAATGCTTATATCTAGAGATGCACCGATCTCCTTTTCGGAAGACTGCATATGAGTAACAATACTTTTTTTCAAGGAATCACTGATACAATTACTGATACTTTTAGGATTTTTCTTAAAGTTTGTATAATTTAGGTTAATATTGACATGTATGGCCAGACACCCAATTTATCCACTGCATAGGCCTGCACACCCCCTGACACACACACACACACACACACACCAGAACATATATATATATATTAGGGATGTGCAATTCGTTTTGTACCGAATTGAATTTTGCACGAAATTGACCTCTTTCGTTGTTTCAGGAGCATTTCCGAAACGAAATATCGACTGCCCGAATCAAAGTTTCAACGCTAATAAAATCATTTCGTTATGGGACCTAAACGGAATAAAATGGAACGAAAATTATACAAAGTGCTGAAAAAACTGAACAAAATGATCAAAAACGAAATAAATGTCATAACAAAATTAACTGAAACGAAAAAAAGTAACCAAAATGATCTGACATGGAAAAAAATCATCTAAAACAAAAAACGGAACAGGTCACTTTTTATTTAATTAATGCAGATTCTGCCTGTGCCCCTATATAATATATGTATTACAGGTCACTTTATAATTAATGCAGATGCTGTGCCCCTATATAATGTGTATTACAGGTCACTTTATAATTATTAATTAATGTAGATGCTAGGCTTTTTTGTTTTAACATTGAAAGCTATGGTGGAAAAAACAAATCCCTGTTTTTAAGAGTTTATTAAATATTTCTAAAACCATTTATCATTTTCAATTGCAGCAAACAGTCATTTCTTTTATTTATTTTTTAGGATTATTTTTGCATTTTTCAGGAATTTTGGGTTAATCTTTTAGGTTTCCTAAGTAATTTTAAAGAAACTAGCCTTTTATCCATCATAGCTTTCAATGTTAAAAAAATTGCCGTTTTTTTATTAAATGTATCTTAAAGCATTTATTTAGATATTCTATAGGGGCACAACATCTGCATTAATTCTAAAGAGACCTGTAATACATATTATATAGGGGCACAACATCTGCTTTAATCATAAAGTGACCTGATTATATAGGGGCACAGGCAGCATCTGCATTAATTAAATAAAAAGTGACCTGTTCCCTTTTTTTTGGTTTTTAGATTATTTTGTTCCTTTTTTTTTTTTTTTCATGTCAGAACATTTTAGTTATGTTTTTTCGTTTCAGTTTATTTCTTTACAAAATTTATTTTTTATTCATTACTCACAAAAACAGGAACGAAATAACCCATTGAAACAGACTGCCGAATCGACGAAACGAAACAAAAAAGGGCCGGGAAAAAAAACGAGCCGAAAAAAAAGGCGTGCACATCCCTAATATATAAACACATGTATAGACAAGACCTCAGATACATGTATACCCAAGACCAGACCTCAGATACATGTATACCCAAGACCAGACCTCAGACACACGTATCGTTCCAGCAAGTGGCCGCCAACATGTGAAGGCTGGAACACTGTTCCGTTGGTGCCGCACTCACGCAAGATCTTGCAGAGTTTGCAAGATCTCGCGCACTCTGCATGATCTCGCAAGAGCGCAGCGGGAGCCCCCTGCAGCCGTGTTATAACCTTCACATGAAAGTGGCCGCTCCCTGGAACATGGCCAGCCGGAGGAGGAGGCTGGCAGAATGCTGTTAGAGCACTCTGTTAGCCACCCCAGCCCTCACATACTGCCCGGCAAGCCAGCCCAATGCTGGCTTCTGGTATCGGGGTCATTTGCACGAGTACTCCTGCAAATGCTGGTATCGGCAACGATACAGATACTAATATCGGTATACATCCCTATTTATGTCCTTAAAGTCAGGTGTATAAAACAGTCTCCTGTATGGCTTACTTTCTTTTCCTCTACTATTGCAGTCTCCATTTTTTCTGGGATGTACCCGATTACCGAATCTTGGTTTGTGGTGGGGACGGAACGGTCGGTTGGATCTTGGATGCCATTGGTAGGAATCAGTAAAATGTTAATTAATATAAACTATTTGGAGAAGAAAATCTGTTATCACAGGAATAGAATGAAGTAATGATTTATTTCCCGAATATTTAATGAGCTTGCAATGTAAATAGAATGAAAAACAAATAGATTTTGCTTATAAAGATCAGCTAATACAGTATACTAATCCTTTCTTCCCATACTTTCTATGGTAAATATGCTGTGCTTCAATCAGACAGAAAAATGGTTAACTTCATAAATGTGGATTTAATATTTTTGATTAAAAGGATTCTCATGCACATGGAATTTTGGTCTTTGCTTAGGATTGAAGATTGTAAATATTTACATACAGCAAATGTAATCACATATAATGTATGCACACGTTTTATTATGCCTCTGTTCTGTTTATTTCTTGTACACATTGTTTACCCGGTATTTTTCTTTAAATTTCCCAAGACAAAGCCAACCTTCCTCAGCGGCCCCCTGTAGCTGTGTTGCCCCTCGGCACTGGCAATGACCTCGCACGATGTCTGAGATGGGGAGGAGGTAAGAGTTATTCACAATGCTATACGTTGCTTACTGATTATTCTCAAGGCTGAACACACATAATGAAACTACGCAAGCCTTGGCTCTTGTCTATTCTTGGCTGTTGCATCTGGATTTTTTTGTTCTTTGTCTGAATTTATTGGGTAGAAAGCAAATCTATCACCTGTGAAATACAGAACACTAGAATAGTGAAAGTTCTATTTGGAATCCTAATTAATTAAAAAATGCATCCGATTTTTTTGATTTTATTTAAAATCGTATTAGTTAGGGTACAGTAGCTGTAACCAGTTAGCACATGTTTTGTTCAGCTTTCAATATGTGGATTATTTGTCACAATGATAATAAATGGAGATGTGACTCAGGGATTGTGGTATACGGGGGTGAGTTGGGCATAGAGGGAGTGTGAATAAAGGGATGTGAGGTATAGGAGGACATAATGAAAAATTTAAAGTGTCAACATAACAAATGTGAGGGAGGAAACAAAGCGTAAAGATGTATTTGGGGAGAGAGGACCAGATACACAAACAATGAAAATAGAGGAGAGCGTAATTGAGCAGAATAAAAGGGCAATGGAAAAAATGAAGGATGTATAATAAGAGCAAAATTGAAGGAGATAAAAGTAAAAGAAGAAATACGCTACGTATAATTTAAGAACTGCAAATCCCCCTACTCTGTTAGGCTGGGGCCACACGAGCGTTCGGGAGTGTGGAAATAACAGACGTACTTTGCACTCGGACGCATGTGTGTGCGCTTTGTAGACCCATCTGACGTCCATCGTAGCGCTTCACCGTGGAGGTAATTCACTTCCATTGTAATATGCATTAAAAGTATGCATGTTACATCGTGTGGTCCTCCAAGCCGATCCATCGAAATGTTACGGCAGATGCCAGAGGGGGTCACAACTGATGCTCTTATTGGGTCAGTGTGGTCTCCGCCTTAATCGTGCACAAGCTAATGAAATGTACTGCACACGCCTAGGTATTTACACATATATCTGGATGAAATGCGTTACTGAATCTTAACTCTGTAATGTTTAAAAATGTATACATGTGGGAGTGCGTGCTTTATTTTGTAACAAATACTCTGATCCGTGTACTATTACCTCACATCTGTTAACATTTGCAGGCTATGATGGAGAAAATCTTGGAAAGTTCTTAAAGGACATAGAGATTAGTACAGTTCTCCAGATGGACCGGTGGAATGTTGAAGTTGTTCCTGACAATCCCGCAGAGAAAGGAGACCCTGTCCCCTACGAGATCATCAACAACTACTTCTCCATTGGAGTGGTATGTGCAAGCTATATCATAACAATGTCAGAATAATTAGTGTAGTGTTCACTGTCCAATTAGTCTTTCTTAGAAAATGAACGTAAACCCCCTAAAACTGTGATTTGTCAAGCGAATGGAATGTCCTTTGTATTTTATGACTTGATAGTTTTCTGTTACACAATCCTTTAGCAGAACTCAGACTGTCTCATCTTTCAGAGAATTAGATATTCTACATTAGATTGTATACTCCCAGGATAAGAATTTGTTAGGGGTTATTCAGAGAGCACCGAAATGTCACCAACATTTCAGTGTTCTCTCGTTCCCTGCACTTTTGGGAATCAAATTCCCTGACCCTGCGGTGAATTCAGCATTCAGCATCCCGAAGTGCAGGGAAAAGCCGCCGAACAATCTCTGAAAACTTGCCTAAAATTCGCCAAACTCACCCGCCGATACGATGTGAAACATCAAATCGATCCAAAAACACAGCAGCAAACCCGCCAACTGTTCCCAGTGATCTGCTACAAACCCGCCAAACACGTCCGAAAAAAGCCGACGATCCGCTGAACACGGCACCGACCAGCCGCCGGAAAAAGATGATGAATGGGGTAAAAAAAACAAAAAAAAAAACAACAAAACGATTGAAAGTTTCAAATTTAAAAAACGCTGTTTGGAAAACAAATTCTGGACGAAAGTGTCTGGAATTAACATATAAGGTCCTAATGAATGATAATAAAAAGGTCTGTTACAGAAAAAAAAAACGCTATTTTAAAAGAATCGGGAAAAGAAAATCACCAAAACAATCTGGAAAATGCCTAAAAATCCTAATAGGCTTTTTGCTGCAAATTAAAAGAATGAATATTTAATAAAAACTAGGAATATTTTTTACATTGAAAAACCTATTGGATTCACCTGATTTAAATCTGCCGAATGACACCACTGGATATCAGGCCATTTCACTGACCTTTCACTGTAGTTCGGCGTTCTCTGAATAGATTAACCATTGCTTCTCTATGTGGAGTTCACTGCTGTCGAACAGCTCCGTATTTTGCTGGCAATTCACCAATATTTGGCGAGCTGCCTGCTTTTTGAATAGCTGAATGGCCACGAAATTCCACTGTATGGGGAAATTCCCCGTTCGGTGCAGTTTCGGAGCCAATTCGACTCTTTGAATAACCCCTATAGTGTTTAGACTTGGGTCCCATCCCAAATATACACTATATTGCCAAACATATTCGCTCACCCATCCAAATAATCAGAATCCGGTGTTCCAATCACTTCCATGGCCAAAGGCATATAAAATCAGCACCTAGGCATGCAGACTGCTTTTACAAATATTTGTGAAAGAATGGGTCGCTCTCAGGAGCTCAGTGAATTCCAGCGTGGAACTGTGATAGGATGCCACCTGTGCAACAAATCCAGTCGTGAAATTTCCTCGCTCCTAAATATTCCAGTCAACGGTCAGCTGTATTATAAGAAAGTGGAAGTGTTTGGGAACGACAGCAACTCAGCCACGAACTGGTAGGCCACGTAAACTGACTGAGCGGGATCAGCGGATGCTGAGGCGCATAGTGCGAAGAGGTCGCCAATTTTCTGCAGAGTCAATCGCTACAGACCTCCAAACTTCATGTGGCCTTCAGATTAGCTCAAGAACAGTGCGCAGAGAGCTTCATGGAATGGGTTTCCATGGCCGAGCAGCTGCATCCAAGCCATACATCACCAAGTGCAATGCAAAGCGTCAGATGCAGTGGTGTAAAGCACGCCACCACTGGACTCTAGAGCAGCGGAGATGCGTTCTCTGGAGTGACGAATCGCGCTTCTCCATCTTGCAATCTGATGGACAAGTCTGGGTTTGGCGGTTGCCAGGAGAATGGTACTTGTCTGACTGCATTGTGTAAAGTTTGGAGGGCAGATTATGGTGTGCGGTTGTTTTTCAGGAGCTGGCTTGGCCCCTTCGTTCCAGTTAAAGGAACTCTGAATGTTTCAGCATACCAAGACATTTTGGACAATTCCATGCTCCCAACTTTGTGGGAACAGTTTGGAACTGGCCTCTTCCTCTTCCAACATGACTGTGCACCAGTGCACAAAGCAAGGTCCATAAAGACTTGGATGACAGAGTCTGGTGTGGATGAACTTGACTGGCCTGCAGAGTCCTGACCTCCACCCGATAGAACACCTTTGAGATGAATTAGAGCGGAGACTGAGAGCCAGGCCTTCTTGTCCAACATCAGTGTGTGACCTCACAAATGCGCTTCTGGATGAATGGTCAAAAAGTCCCATAAACACACTCCTAAACCTTGTGGACAGCCTTCCCAGAAGAGTTGAAGCTGTTATAGCTGCAAAGGATGGACCGACGTCATATTGAACCCTAAGGATTAGGATGGAATGGGATGTCCCTTAAATTCATATGCGAGTCAAGGCAGGTGAGCGAATACTTTTGGCAATATAGTGTATCTCATTATTATATACAAATATATTCCAAAATCTGAAAAAAATCCAAAATACTTCCTGGTCCAAGCATTTCATATACTTAACCTGTAGTTATATAGTAAGGCTACAATAAGTTAATAAAGGTCTGTGTATGTCAACAGGGCACTAAATAAGAAACAAAACGGTCTCTTAGAGCTACTGAAAGTAAGGATTGATGTAGTAGAGTCTAGTGTCTGTATTGTCCGGCATAGTGCTTAAGTTCCCATTAGTTTTCCATGTAGGCATAGAGGGGTAGCAACTGTACAGTCAGATTTTAGGTCTCATTAGATCATGTTCCCTTACCAAGTGTTTCCTTTACACAGGATGCTTCCATCGCTCACAGATTCCATGTAATGCGAGAGAAATACCCTGAGAAATTCAATAGCAGGTGAATAGTGACTTTTCGGCTATTAATATTTTCTGTAACCATTTTCTCTTCTAAATATTCTATTGCGTAATGGAACTGCTGTGCTAGTAAAGGGGCATTTTATCTGCAGAACAGTGCTTGTTTTTAAGACTTCTGGGATTCCAAAAGAAACTTCTCATTTTTTATGTATGATTTTAGAATGGAGTGCCTGGGCATTTTTAAAATACTTTCATGCATTCACAGTGACGTCCTTTATACTCCTGGTTATATATAGGATTGTCATTTCTATACTCAGAATGAAGAACAAGTTGTGGTATTTTGAATTTGCTACATCGGAGACTGTTTTCTCAACGTGCAAGAAGCTAAAGGAGTATGTTACGATTGAGGTCAGTGTCATTTCAGATGTGTTCTAGATGATCTTCCAACCATCTACAAGTAAATCAACATTTGTGCCATTTCTCCAGAAATACAATTTCTCATACAAATTATTAGCTCTTATTAGTTTGTAAAATAGAACTGGACAATTCCCTACATCTAAAGAGCCAAAGATCCTAAAATATACTGGTGACACTTTAAGGCACTGCCTTAAAGTGTCACCAGTATATTTTAGGATCTTTGGAATGTTCTATCGACATATATTTATCAGCTACCATTTTGATACTGTGCACTAATTTGCAGTTTTGGTGATGTCACAGGAAATGGAATTACATAAATTATGTTGATACTTAAAATTATATACAGTATGAAAATATAATAATGTGTGTCCTCAATTTGTACTTTTTGTGTGAGCATATGGGGGCAATATGTCAAAGGCCCCATTGCAGAGCGTGGGCCAAGGTTGTGCAATCCATGGAATTCGGATGTGTCGCCAGAGATTTGGAGTGTAAAATAATAAGTAATTGGATGTATTTTGGAAAATGGGAGTTAAAGTTACCAAACCAGAGAGCACAAGCTAAATCGAATCTATTGGTCTAAATGCTACATTCAATTTTGTTCTCTCCTTGTGCTGACCTTGCATTTTCTTTGATATCCCCGTTTTGGGAAAACAAGAGAAAATCACTGTTCAGTGGACCTAGGACTCCGTGTGTCAGCTTTGGGTAACCATTACAAAATATTTAGAAAGTCCTCAGTGTGACATTGTCACCCTGTTGTGTGAGTGGAAGAAATATCTAAATATTCTGTGTTACACAATGGTAATGTAGATTAGGTCGGCCGTGTTAGTCCAGATGCCAAAATCACGAGTATAGCAGTCTGTAGTGATACCTTTTTTATTGGACTAACGTTACATTTAAAGTACAAGCTTTCGAGAGGATTCCTCCCTTCGTCAGGTATAGAAGGTATCACTACAGACTGCTATACTCGTGTTACACAATGATATATAAGCACTTTTGTGTTGCTTGACAGGTCTACAGCCAAGGCATCCTTCAACATCCCCTACCTACTGAACTAGCTTGAAAAATACTAAAGTTAAAATATTACAGAACTATATAGAGTAAACCGTATGTGATACTGGAACAAGCCATAAACCCAGAGGTTCCCAAGCCCGTCCTCAGGACCCACTAAGGGAAATTCAGACTGAATCCTCCAATCACTGAGCAGCAAATCAGATCACCTGTGCTGTGCTTTAGATATCTGCAAACCTAGCCTGTCATTGGGCCTTGAGGACAGGTTTGAGAAACACTGCATTAAGCAAATGAAGTCTTGGTTTGAGAAACACTGCATTAAGCCATTGAAGTCTTGGTTTGATTAACATCTTGGTTTCTAAAGGTTTCTTGTTTCTGAGCAAGTGCCACTAACCTGTATTAGCAATGCCTCTGTAAAAATGTTGGTTCTTGACACCGCAGCTTAGCTGTCCCTGTTGGTCTTCTCCAGTGCTGCGGAACCCCTTTGGATCTCAGCTCTGTGTCGCTAGAAGGAATTGCTGTAATCAATATTCCAAGCATGCACGGTGGCTCCAACCTATGGGGAGAAACTAGGAAACCTCTGGGAGAGGCTCGTAATGTGTCGCGTCAGAATCTTCCAGAGGCCATCACCGACCCAGATATCCTGAAATCCTGTGTTCAAGGTGAGCGCTTGTTGGTGATATCATTAATTTTACATACCTGTAATTGTATCTTACTGCAATGACATTGTTTTGGATAGGTTTATATTTCTTTGCATAAGAAATTACGGTATGCATACTATGTACTCTTTTTTTTTTTTTTTTTTTTTTTTATACCAGCGTTTTTTTTAGTTAATGATGTGTGGAAATGCTAATAGACACAGTCACAAAATGTTTCTGGAAGACCTGTTGTTATAAACAGGTGTATGCTTACATAGACCTGGCCTAGGACAGCAGATTGGAGCGGACCAGCAGTTTTTTCATAATGTCATAATGTTCTTTCTTTTAGGTTCGGTATATTCCGGGCGGGTGGGGGTATTGCAAAGTTGCAAAGCCATAAATTTCCCAGCAATGAGTCTCAAAACCAGGGACATTTGCTCCCCCCCAGATGTCTATTGCCTTCAATTCCCAGAATTCCAGCAATAGATGGGCAAAGCATCATGGTAGTTTTGAAACATCTGGGGGGGGCCAGAGTTTGAGATCCCTAAAGTAACAGAAATGTGGTTAGAGTTCACTTGGTGTAAATTGGATGATTTTCTTCTAGATTAGATTTTTATTGAACTAAATAACCCTGACAGGCTGTTAATATTTATCTTGATTTAATGTTTACGTTCACATTTAGAGGGGCTGTGGAATTTAGAATTCCTAGGGTAGCGCCAAGCATTATATACACCCCTGATTAGAAAATAACATCACGTGACATCCTTAATAATATGTTCGTTTTTGTGGGTCATTAGAATCTGTTGGTTTAATTTTTCTAAAAAGCGTGGGTTTCAGCTATTGTGGTCCTCAGATGTGCCGATGGAGTTTGCTGTGCAACTTCACAGTGGGAGGAGAGGATGGAGGAATTGAGTAATGTACAATAGGGAGATGTAGAGATGTATCCTGAAATAGAATGTTAAAATAAAGTTATTAAGATGCTTTTTAACAAAAAAAATCAACTCCTTTAAAACCAATGTTGTGCTATGACAATTTCGACCATTTGTCTGTTGCGAGATGGAATTGTTTGAAGGTCACTTCAGTACAGTATATAGTATCAGAAATAAAGGAACTTTAAAATCCTTACAATGTATTAATACTCTACAGTTGTCCGGGTATTACCTAAGCGCTAGTAAGTGGATGGAATGGAGCTGAGCAGGATACGGCTGTATGCTGGAACACTGTTGCTATATGGAGAACCAGTAGGGCGGGGGCAAGGAAAAGGGTAGGAGAGCAAAGGGCGGGGTCACTAGTCAGGGTCAGTACACAAATAACAACTGGAGAGAATTAACACAGAACCTATCCCTAACCTAGGGAAACCACTTCTGTACTGGAGTGTGGAACTAGGGAAGATGCTGGCTTATATAGGGAAAGGCTGTAAGAGCCCTTTCTGCTGTCATGGGGCCTCCAAAGTAATCATGGGCATGTGATGCATGCTGGCCGCCATATTGGAGGAGGCAGGCCGTGTGCACTGCTGTCTTGCTGCCTACACGGGCCTGAAGCCTTGTACCTGGAGAGGCAATGAATGTGAGCGCTGTCTCAAAGCAAGCCGGAGTCACTGCCGGAGGACCAGAAGGCGGCAACGGAGCGGGCTGCAGATGACAGGCTGAGTCTGATGCCGATCAGCAGGGTTAAAAGGCTGGACTCTGATAACAATAAAGAGGAAACACATCCTGGGTAAAAAGAACCTTTTGTAGAGAATTTTTTTGTCAGGTAACCTTTCTGCTGGAACCTTGGAGCCTGACTCGAGTCGAGTATCTCTTACTTGGTTGAGAAATGAAGCTTTATCATATGACTGAGGGTAAATTTTGCTCCTACCATTTATTGTGCCTATGACGATGACCGGATTATGCCTTTACGTTCAGTGCCTGAAGTGGCACTTTATTATTGGGCAACACCGTGGTGTATTCCATCTCCATCATCACATCACATAGCTGAACAAAAACAGAACTATTACTTTTCCAACTTTGGCACAGCCCATTAGATGGCACTAATACCTAATGGTTTGTGCTATATTTCATAACAGGATGGTAAGCCCATTCATGGTTTGCTTTGCTGCCCCTGTGCAGGCAAACTATAACAAGTAGATGAAGGACACGTGTTGGCAGGTAAATACATGCAATGCTTCTTGCTCATATGCAGCACTGTGAAAAGAATGCCATACCCTTTTTTTTTTTTTTTTCCGGATTTGACTTTTCATTCTGTATACATTACATTTGGTTTCTGACACAACTTGTCTTGGCCCAGAGTTAATTATTTTCCTTTTCATGCCTATTTTGCTTTCCTGACTATTGCTGATTGAAGGGATCACCTCAGTAATCATTACAAACAGATATTACACCAGAGTTAAAGTGATAACCCCCTAGTAATGTTAAGACATGATGGTTTATTTCTCCGTTACAAGAATTACTTTCTCATTTTAATAAAACTTTGAAAAGTTACGCTGTGTTCGATCTACCTATTGTTACGGGCAATGGGTACAAACAGGTTAATTCATGCTTAATGCACTAGCATAGGTTTGTTGGTAATGATTTCTGTCTGAGACATTGTGTGGAGCAGGAAAGGTGAACGTGTTACACCAGGGCTCAAAATTTAAAGTCCTGAGCTACTAGCCAGGCCTTAAATGTTAATCGCCACCACTTGACCCACCTAACCCCTACCTTGCCCTTAACTCCACCCCTAAACACAAACTCTTAAATTATCTTTTTAAATTATACGGTTAAATGTTTTATTCAAAATAAAGTTACAAAAATAAATCACAACATTAATACCCAGACATCAGACCCAGATACATGTATTGTATACCAAGACATCAGACCCCAGATCCATGTATTGTATACCAAGACATCAGACCCCAGATACATGTATACCCAGCTGGAACATGCTGTGCAAGCAGCACAAAATAATTTATTGTGCTGCCTGGGTGTGCATTTCCACTTGCCCTCACTTAATTTTCACTCGCCAAATGCGAGTAGGCTACTGGAAATTTTGAGCCCTGTGTTGCACTGTTCTCTCAGTGTGTAATCAAGGAATCATGGTTTATATTGCTCTTCACACAGACCTCAGTGACAAGAGGGTGGAAGTCGTTGGTCTTGAGGGCGCTATGGAAATGGGACAGATTTACACTGGATTGAAGAGTGCAAGAAAACGTTTAGCAAAGTGTTCAGAACTTACTATTCGGTAAGCAAAAGTCTAACGTGAAATGAAATTTTGGACTTTACCAGGTTAATCTGCAAAGTATCCAGAGGTCTCTGGGTACTCCGGTTTTCTGCTCTGTTTTAATTTGCACATTACCCTAGTGTTGCTGGATAAAGTGCGATGTGCAATGAAACATCGTGCTTTATCTGGGTAATCTGCAAAGTATCTAGAGGCCTTTGGGTTTTCAGCAGGTTACAGTTGACTGAATTCCGAGGATTACCCGGATAAAGCTGCAAACTGTTATCTGATAACAAAATTGTGTTTTTTGTTATTTTTAATGAAATTGTATCTACAGTCGCATACCTCACTATATAACCATGATATAACTCTGTGCATTAATTGTCTAAAAATTAATTTATGAAGATAAAGATATTATGTAAAGAGTAACCTGATGGTTATTATGTTTTATAAATGAAATCTAAGCACATATGACACATAATAAAGATCATGTAACTCTTTCACATTCATATAAGAAACATATCCTGTTACTCTGTATATTCATTTTATCCTTAATACATTTTAATGTTTGTCTTTCGCCATATTCATTGATAATATCCTTGGATAATAGCAAAATTTACTATTACCCAAGCGGGGTTGGATGTTCTGCATATTACCCGGGTGAAGCTGTGGATAGTCCTCAGATTACCCGGGTGAAGCTTCAGACTTGCACATTATCCGGGTAAAGTGCAAATTTTTCAGCTCTTCCAGACGGTTACCCAAGGGCAGTTGGTTAGTCCTAAAGTTACCCGGGTAAAGTCCAAAATTTTCATATTTTTGCAGGTTTACCAGGCAGTTTTGGGTAATGTCAGGATTACCCAGGTAATTTTAAGATTAACCGCACTTCGGGCTTTACCCATAACATATATATTGACACCTTAAAACTGTAGGTATATCTGCAGTTTTATCTGTAAAGTGCCAGTACAGGAGAACATCATCCTTGGATATGCATCATACTGAACAGTGACGTGACAGAAGTGACCGTCCTGATTTCCATATTGTTTAGATACATAACCCGTTTACCTTTTGATCCTGATGATGTCTCTAACGCACATTTTGTACCATCAAACATGCACTTGTTGAGTTGCATTTGCTTAACAGTTATGAGTTTTCCAAGAAATTGGACTCTGCAAATGTGCAAATTAAATTGGCTTCACGTTTTTCCTTATTAGTTGTAACAGACACCTTTTTTGTTTCGACAGAACTACAAAGCCACTTCCAATGCAGATTGATGGAGAGCCTTGGATGCAGCCACCATGTACGGTAAGAATGTACACTTTTACCTAGGTTTCTTACTTCAATCTTGGAGATCTTGTCTTCGCATCCAACTTGGAATTGTGGAAGGAGTTAAGTCATAATTTGTAGTGATCGTAAATACGGTCTTATATTTACTTATATATAAGAAGAGAAGTATATTTACACAAGTAGGCGATACTCTAACTTCTAATTTCCACTTGAGGTGTAAAGCTGAGCTCTGGTTTCTGGATTTTGCGATGCAACTCCCACCAGTGGCTCTCAGTGCGCTCAGCATTGGAAGCCATTGGATTGGTAGCTTGCGCAACATGATGACATGCTGAAATGCTGCAGCTTATAGGAAGCCAGCAATAGGACACATCCAGACCAGGGCAAGGAAACCCAGCGATGGATTTGAGGTGAGTTTTTAAAAATACTTAAGGGTTAAAACGGAAGGGGGGTTAATGTTTACCTAGTTACACACACAGGTTTGTTCAAAGAAAGTCGATCTGGCCCCGAAATGTAACCGGACACTGAAATTCAGCAAACCGGGACATTTCGGGGCTATTGTGATGAATTGCCTGCACCTACGGTGCCTGTTTGAGGGCATTGAAATCCCCCATAGAGAAGCAATGCTTCGTCAATTCAGAGAACACAAAGTAGCAGGGAAAAGTTGCCGAAATGCCCTGCTGTTCGGTGGTTTCATTCGACAGGTTTATTCAGGCGAATCTCACAGGCTTCAATGTTAAAAATATTCCAGTTTTAATTCAATATCTAATAAACCATTTATTATTCTGCTGTAAAAAGTCTCTTTATTCATAAAAAAAATTTTTAGGAACTTTTAGGCATTTTCTGGGATTTGTTTGGCAAACCTTTTTCCGTGTTTTTTATTTATTTTTTTTACATCAATTTTTTTCCTTTTTCTGTAACGGCCCTTTTTATTATCATTCATTGGATCTTATGTAAATTCCAGACCTTTTCGTACAGTAGTTTTTTTTGCAAACAGCGTTTCAATTTTGAAACTTTCAAGTGTACTGTTTTTTTTTTTTCACCTCGTTCGTCTGCGTGTCGGCTTTTTCTGGCGGCTGCTCTGCGCTGTGATTGGCGGCTAGTCGGGTTTCTCCGGCGTGTTCGGCGGGGTTAATCATGCTGTTTCTGCGGGTTTCGGTGAGTGTTCAGCGGGTTTGCAGTGAGTGCTCAGTGTGTTTGCGTTGAGTTTTCCCTGCTCTACGGGGCTTGCTGAATACACCACAGGGTCGGCAAACTAGGATCGCCGAATCGCACCGACGTGCGGGGAACGAAAAGTCACCGAACGTGCGGTGACTTTTCGAATCTCTTTGAATAACCCTGATCAGGCTGTAAAAAGAAGTTGCTCCATCTACTGCTGTTGATCCAAAAGAAAGCAAAAACCCAGTCTTAAGCACTCTCCAAGTATGCAATATACAGGGAAAAATTCCTTCTAGACTCCAGAATGGCAATCAGATTTCTCCTTGGATCATGTAGCCATTATCAAATAGTAAATTTTAAAACTGTTTAGATGTCTTCCTGCAAAAACAAATCTTGTGACCCAACCACCTCAACAGGCAGAGAATTCCACAGCTTTATTGTTCTCACCGTAAAATAACCCTTCCTATGCTTTAGGTTGAATTTCCTTTCCTCCAGTCTAAATGGGTGACCTTGTGTCCTGTGTATAGTCCTGTTAATGAATAGGTTTCCAGACAATGGTTGATAACTTTATATGAATGTATATGAAGCCATTATCAGATCCCCTTTAAGGCACAGTTTTTCTAAACTGAACATGCCGTGCAATTTTGGGCACCGGTCTTAAAAAAAGATATTATAGCGCTAGAAAAAGTGCAGAGACGGGCAACTAAATTAATAAGGGGAATGGAAGGGTTAAGTTATGAGGAAAGACTAACAAGCTTAAACCGGTTTAGTTTAGAGAAACGGCGCCTTAGAGGGGATCTGATAACCTTATATAAATATATACGGGGCCATTATCAACCATTGTCTGATAACCTATTCATTAACAGGACTATACATAGGACAAGGGGTCATCCATTTAGATTGGAAGAAAGAAAATTTAACTTAAAGCATAGGAAGGGTTATTTTACGGTGAGAACAATAAAGCTGTGGAATTCTCTGCCTGTTGAGGTGGTTGGGTCAGAGTCTGTACAGACTTTTAAAAAACGACTGGATGACTTTCTGCAGACACAGAATATTAAGGGTTATAATATTTAATATGTGGGTAAAAGCTTCTTGATCAAAGGAGAAATCTGACTGCCATTCTGGGGTCAAGAAGGAATTTTTTTCCCAGTATGTTGCATATTGGTAAGCATTTCAGACTGGGTTTTTTGCCTTCTTTTGGATCAACAGCAGTAGGTTATGTGGGAGAGGCTGAACCCGATGGACGCATGTCTTTTTTCAGCCTATATAACTATGTAACAGGTTTAAGCTTTCCTCATAACTTAAACCTTCCATTCCCATTATTAATTTTGTTGGCGTCTCTGCATTTCTAGATCCATAATATCTTTAAAACAGGTGCCTAAATTTGCACGGCCTATTCAAGGTGCGTCTTACCATTGATTTTATAAACAGGCAAAATTATCCGGGTTATTCAGAGGTGAAAACATGGAGGATGACTGGAGAAGTGAAAATTCTAGGTCAAAATACAAATTCTCCCATTTATCTCACTTTCCAAATCAACTATTTTGACCTAGAATTTTCACTTCTCCAGTCATTCTCCTGGGTTTCACCCCTCTCTGAATAACCCTGTGTATGTTTTCATCCTGAGAGTGAAATCCCCTTTTAATGCATGCCCAATACCTTGCTGGCCTTGGCGACTGCTGTTTAACCTCCTTCATCTCCCCTGCCGGTTTAACCTTAAGAATATCTCTTTAATAATAACTTTCCATAATTTTTAATTATAAATGGCTTGCAGTAGGAAAGAGACCATTGCATCCTCCCTCAACAAAATTGTGTATAATACTTTGATGGAATCTAGCATGACCGGAAATTTTCTCGTTTGTAAATTGTTGACTCATGTTAAGTTCAAGACCTTTCTGTTCCAGAGGATAGTTGGTCTTTAGTATTATGAGTTTCCAGTTGATAACTGTCATGGCTTTCAGCCTGCTTTAATGTTGTATAGAAGCCACATGTCATCATGCAGTAGGTTTACTAAACAGTCATTTCTTGTTTTACAGATTCGAATCACCCACAAGAACCAGGCACCGATGTTGTTGGGCCCTCCACCACGCTCCTCAAGCTTCTTTTCCCTTAAGTAAGCAAGGGAATTTTTACAAGAACTCCAAGAAGCAAGGCACAAAGTGATCCATGGATTCACGTGTAAAATCGAACTGCCAGAGCTTCACACTGCAGCCACAACGCTGCATGATGGCTCAATCCACTGAGAGCCTCAGAACTCCGAACCCTGCCTGTCCCTGCTTTCGCTTTTGCCTGCTGTAGGTAACAGCTGAGCTCCTGCAGATTGTGGATGTTCCAAGAAATTGTCCATTGTACAGCTTTAGTAGCAAACAAAAAAACCAAACAAAACTCAGAGCATTAGTAGGTCCCTGGATTTCCATGTTTAGGAAGGGCATGGCCGTAGCTTGCATGGGATTTATTTTCTTGGAACAATTTAGCATCCCTTTCTGCAAAATAGAATATACCGTATAGTTGCTCTTTCAACTACCAATACATCCAGAAACTGCATGATCTTCGGAAGGACCTCTTCCCACAGGTGCCAAAATTATGGAGGCGGGAATATATTCAGGACCAAAACAATAATATGGGCCATAATACTATATCACTTCGAGAGGCAACAGTATGAGTTACTCACAAGCCGTAGCCTCTTTAAAAGTATACGTGACATCATCCCGGAAATAATCAGTGAAATATACAGATATTTAATGAAGGATGATGCTAGAAGACAAGAGCCACTTTAATCATTTTAATTGGATTGTAACATATTTACATTTATATATTTACAATGTTTTATTTTTGAATGATTATGCCATGGAAACCTATGTCAGTCTGTGTTCTAACAACCTGGTACTTAAATAGCTACTTGTAAGGATTGTCCTATAGATCTAACAACCAAAGAGTTTTATACTCTTTGTGCTAAATAAGCAGGACTTTGCATTTTGATATAGCTTTAATGACTAGATTGTGGTGATGGCATTAGTCCTTAAAGAGATAAGATAGTTGTATAGATGCTTTTGTAATTGGAAATATACAACATAAATGCTGTCCGCTACATTCTGTGTAGCTCGAATATCATGTTATATGCACAATATGTAATTTTTAACTGTAATACAAGAAATATTACAAATGGTACTAGCCTACCCACATGATGTCACATAAACCTGCGGAAAAAACACAATGTTGTCTTTTTTTTATCACATTTAATATTATGCGTGAATTAAGGACAGTGCTGATTTAAGACCTCTGTAGAAATTGAAGATTTTGATACACGTCTTTCCTTGTCTGGATTATCTATCTCACTCTATTGTACCTATCCCCATGCCGCTGGTGACTGTGTTACATTCCTCTCATCTATTTAAAAGTCTGTGTATTAGTTCAGACCAAAACAATTGACTGCAATACACAGTATAGAACATAGTATATAACAATCGGTCACTATGTGAGACAGTTGCTTCAGAAAAGGGAAAGGAAAAAGACGTGACAGGCAGTTTACCAAAAAAAATGTGAAAAGACCATAAAGTGCCAGCTTTCATGTCTTCCAGAGGATAGTACACACCAGCTCTAGGTCTGGACAAGATCACCCAGGAAGGAGCAGCTGTTGGGCGATTAACCATAGACTGAAAATTTGGCATAAAGACAGGGATGTTACGTAGAGGAGCGTGCCTCCCTAAGCACCTATAAAGGATACCAGTGGCTGCCATTGAATGCATACCATAATTGGGTTTGTATGAAGCGTCGGCACATGAGGGACTCCAGGTGGCAATAAACCTTCAGGCCTCCCTGTCCTTATGGACGGAAGCCTGCACCCAGAGCTGAAAAGGTGCAAGGTGTGGAGGTCAGGAGGGGGGTTGGGGTTTAATACCTCAGTTCCCACATTAACCTTATAGTATCCCTTTGATAACAAATATTCTTAATGGTCAAACATCTTCCTGGGTAGAGGTGTTCCTAAGAGATAATGCGTTGTTCTAGGAATTCTTAAATTAAGCCTCAACACTGGCCTGGTAAAGTAATTTTGCAGGCAAAACAATCACTCATTATCCAACAAGTACTTATGAGGCAGCATTTAAGGATACTGCACTCCGCTTCCTGCTCATTTTCTTTTCTGGTAATGTCATGGGAGTTTATCTTCTGTGCATCTAAAAAATATTAATAGGGACGGGGACCTCCTATGGAGTTGGATGAAAACGGATGTATGGTGGAAGCGGATTGAATCAGGTTATATTTGAGACCAATAGCTCAGCTGTAAATAAAGCAAAGGTTACCTACTCTAGTCGGTAACCAGAACATTTAGGGTTCTATTCATAAAGCACCAAAATTGAACTTTTGGTGCTCTTCATTTGGCCAAATTCCCTATTTATCGTTCCCCATATTTTGCCAAAAATGAAATCGCCGAAGCAGTTATCAGATGTCTGCAAAAAGAACCTAAATTGCCGAAGCAAATTCCACCGAAGTGGGAAAGAAAATAGATTAAATCAATAAAAATGTGTCTAAATAATAAAAAGTCCTTTTAACCCTTTTGCTGCGGATGACATGTGGGGGACTTCCTCGGGATCGCACACTGTGTGCGAGCGACGTTCCCCAAACATCATGTCATTTCCACAGTGAAAGGGGAGACCCCCATGCATCCGGGACAGAGTCCCGGTGCCATCTGACTTCCGCAGACGTCGCACCGTCCCTTTAGGCCCCTCCCGGCACAACGACGTCAGTTTCAGGTGCTCCCCCAGCAGAGCTGGGAGAGTGCCTGAAAGAGCTGGAGACCCTTTGGACCCCTCTCCCTCCCGATTAGTATAAAATAGAAACTTAAGAGAGGCATTGCTGGAAAGGACATTCTGACCTTTCCAGTGATGCCTCTTTAACCCCTTAGGTGCCAGTCTGACTAGAGGGTCATGATTGGTATTATTGGAAAGGCCAGAGCATGGCCTTTCCAATTATATCAAAAATGACTAGGTTAAGTGGGGGGAAAAAATTAAAGACTTTGCTGCATTAAGAATAAATAGTTACCAGTCTCCTTCTGATCTCTCTGGAGCTACGATTTCTTTTTTTTATTGGATTCACCTGTTTAACCACCCTGGCGTTACGATTCCGACATTTTATATGTCTGAATCGGTACAATCTATTTGGCCCCCTAGTGGTATTAGTGTGGGCTCTGGGTTAAATTTCATTGCTGAAAGCTGTAACCACAAGCCACACTTGGGCTGGATACATACCTGTCCCTACGCTCCCTCGCTGTCACCTCCGGACGATCTCGACGTCCTACTTCCTGTTTCTTTTGTCGCAAGAAGGGAAGCCGGACGCCGCGATCGCGGAGGTCATTGAGGGAGCGCAGGTACAGGTATGTATCCAGCCGGAGAGTGGCTCAGGGTTACTGCTTTTGGCAGTGAAATTTATCCCTGAGCCACACTCGGGAAAACAGCCAGGGAGGTTAAACCTGTCACTGAAAATAAGGTCTTGATGCTGAAATTTCAGTGCAATTCAGCAGTCCGTCAATAGACTCAATAGTTCTGTGACAATTTTGACACTGCCTAATCGCAGCGAAATGCACTGTATTTCGCTGTCAATTTGCCAGTATTTGGTAAATTGACAACTTTGTGAATACACAAATTACACCTATGGTGAAATTCACCATTCGGTGGCAAATTTGGAAATGAGTGAATAACTGTCCTAGAATGAGAACTTCAAGTTAAATACTAGGACAGGGTCAGGATTTCCTCTAGCATTCCCAAAACCACATTTAGGCCAGGGTCAGATGAGCGCACTGCCTGTACTGATGTGCCTCCCGGCATTCGTTGTGGCGCTTCGACAGGGCCAACCACACGCTGTAGCAGCCGTGCTGAAAGCCTCTCCGAAGCACTACGGTGCAATCCTGCATAGGATCAAGCCTTGCAGTGCTGAGCGAGGTGGCCAGACTGGTGTCAGAGTGGAAGGAACATTCACTCAAACGGTCCTCCTGCTCTCAAAAACACTTGTCTGACCCCAGCCTTCATTCAAAAGAATAGTCAAGAAATGTCACAAGTCACTGCATAACTTGATCCTGTAGTTAAACCTGCAATCTACCAGACAATTTGCCTAGAGTTTTGTATAAAATGTTGTCACGTTTATCCATTAACAGATGGTGTGATTCTAAAGTCATGTTCTAGTAGGCTATTAGTCTGAAAAATGATCTAGTCGAGTGGTTACCAAACGCGGTCCTCCAGTACCCAACAGGTCAGGTTTTCCAGATAGCTGAAGCACAGCAAAGGTGATACGATTTGCTGCTCTGATTGCAGTATTCCCAATGTAATCCTTAAGTATCCCCTAACAGGCCAGGCTTTGAGGACTGCGGTTGGGAACCATTGATCTAGCCCATTGAAGGCCTGGTGTTTATTTAAACCACATATTAAGTGAACTTTCCATCAGGTGATTAGATCACCGTCTACAGCCTCTTGGAAAAAGGGATCACATCTCTAGGACTTGACCCCTGCAGAACAGCAAATGTAAAGAAAAATGGGAACTGACAGATTTGTCCCCCAATTAGAAATTATCTTGCACGTAACTCACCTGATGTGATTAATAAATATTTATTATAGTGGAGGTTTTGTCCTCCACCACACCCCTTGTAGAATAAGTGTGTTTATTATTGGAGAAGCCACCTGCATATCACAGCAATTCAAAGAATTGCATCCCAGAGCTCCTGTGCCACATTCCCCAATATCAGCAATGAATTCTGGGTAGGATATGCAAATGACATCTGGATGCAGAAAAGTGATGTCATTTGCATATCCTACCCAGAATTCCTTGCTGCATATGGGGAATGGTGGCTTCTGCAATAAACGGTGTGCAGCGTGCTTCAGAAATTCCAGGTTTCCAACCCTGTGGAGCTGCCAAAGACCATTGCTGAACTGCAGAGAAAATTAAACTAGGGATGTGCTGATATGCGTGCGCCCGCCCCCCCCCCCCCCAAATACCTGAAGCCAGTGCTGGGCTGGCTGGCTTCTTTGGGGCAGTGTTCGGCACGCTGCCAGGCTCTCCTGGCATCTTCCTTTGAGCAGCTGCCAGCAAAGAGTTGTAGCCAGGCTGCTTGTTGGGATCCACCAGGACTGCAGCTGTGCATGGTTCCCAATGAGCAGCTGGGCTGCACCCTCTGCCAGTGGCTGCTCGAAGGAACATGGAGTATGGCAGCACAGGTGGGTGAGCTATGGGGCAATATGTATGAGGTCTGTTCCTATTGGAAAGCGGTCACTCTAAAATAGTATGTCCGGATGTCTTAATTGGGGCCACCTCTGCCCCTCCCCACAGCCTGTTTGGCTGCACAGAGATGGCCTGAAAAAGCTGTCCCCTGCAGCCAATGCTGCACATTGGCTGCAGGGAGGGCTGGAATTGGTGCTGCGTGACTGCACCTGTATGCCTCGCTGGCAAAAGCCACCCCTTAAGGGGTTAATCTGTTACATAGTTACATAGTTATATAGGCTGAAAAAAGACATGCGTCCATCGGGTTCAGCCTCTCCCACATAACCTACTGCTGTTGATCCAAAAGAAGGCAAAAAACCCAGTCTGAATGCTTGCCAATATGCAACATACTGGGAAAAAATTCCTTCTTGACCCCAGAATGGCAGTCAGATTTCTCCTTGGATCAAGAAGCTTTTACCCACATATTAAATATTATAACCCTTAATATTCTGTGTCTGCAGGAAGTCATCCAGTCGTTTTTTAAAAGTCTGTACAGACTCTGACCCAACCACCTCAACAGGCAGAGAATTCCACAGCTTTATTGTTCTCACCGTAAAATAACCCTTCCTATGCTTTAAGCTAAATTTTCTTTCTTCCAGTCTAAATGGATGACCCCTTGTCCTATGTATAGTCCTGTTAATGAATAGGTTATCAGACAATGGTTGATAATGGCCCCGTATATATTTATATAAGGTTATCAGATCCCCTCTAAGGCGCCTTTTCTCTAAACTAAACAGGTTTAAGCTTGTTAGTCTTTCCTCATAACTTAACCCTTCCATTCCCCTTATTAATTTAGTTGCCCGTCTCTGCACTTTTTCTAGCGATATAATATCTTTTTTTAAGACAGGTGCCCAAAATTGCACGGCATATTCAAGGTGCGGCCTGACCATTGATTTATACAGAGGCAAAATTATGTTTTCATCCCGTGAGTGAACTCCCCTTTTAATGCATGCCAGTACTTTGCTGGCCTTGGCGGCTGCTGTTTGACATTGCACATTGTTACTTAGTTTGAAGTCTATGATTATTCCCAAATCCTTCTCCTGCTTGGATTTCCCTAACTCCGTACCATTTAGGGTATACATTGCTTGTGTGTTCTTCACTCCAAAGTGCATAACTTTACATTTATCTAGATTAAATTTCATCTGCCATTTAAGTGCCCAGTCCCCCAATCTATCTAAATCCCTCTGCAGCGAAGTAACATCCTGCTCACATTGTATTACTTTTCCTAGCTTTGTGTCATCTGCAAACACTGATACATGGCTTTCAATGCCTATCTCAAGGTCATTTATAAATAAATTGAATAGTATTGGTCCTATAACAGACCCCTGAGGGACACCACTTACCACTGGTGTCCATCTTGAAAATGTACCATTTATGACCACTCTCTGTACCCTATCTTTTAGCCAGTTTTCTATCCAAGAACAAGTATTTTCATCTAGACCAATTTTTCTTAATTTAAATAGTAACCTTTTGTGTGGAACTGTGTCGAAAGCTTTGGCAAAATCTAAGTAAATCACATCCACTGCGACCCCCTGATCTATACTTCTACTTACTTCCTCATAGAACGTAATTAGGTTAGTCTGACATGATCTGTGTTTCATGAAACCATGCTGATTTTTGCCAATTACATTATACCTCCCAATAAATTCCTGAATACTATCCCTTAGTAACCCCTCAAATACTTTCCCAGCCACAGATGTTAAGCTCACAGGTCTATAATTCCCAGGCACAAATTTTAAACCTTTCTTAAATATAGGGACCACGTCAGCTTTTCTCCAATCCTCTGGTACTATTCCTGAAAGAAAAGAATCTTGAAAGATTAAGAACAAAGGTTTACATATTTCAACACATAGCTCTCTTAGTACTCGCGGGTGAATTCCATCTGGCCCTGGGGCTTTATTAACATTCACATTGTTTAATTTGTGTAAAACCTTGTCCTGAGTCAACCAGTCACTTTGTATTAGTAAGTTTTTACTAATGAATTTCATGTCTCCTGTTATAGGTTTCTCTTTGATAAATACTGAAGAAAAATAATCATTTAAAATTTCTGCCTTATCCTGCTCTTCAGTTAACAATAACCCTGACTCAGATTTTAGTGAACCTACATTTTCACTCTTGGGTTTTTTAGAATTTATGTACCTAAAGAATCTTAGGGTTGGTCTTGCTCTCTTTGGCTATTTCTTTTTCATTTTCTAGTTTAGCTCATCTAATCGCATTTTTACATGCTTTATTGGCTGCCCTATATGCTTTATAGGATGCCTCAGATTTATCAAATTTAAAAGCTTTAAATGCCTTTTTATTTTTCATTTCCTTTAGTTTCAGTCTGTTTTTTATATTTATTAACCAGTGGAATATATTGTGACGTGTACTTTTCTAGTGTTAGTTTAAAGATATTCCACTTATCCTCAGTGTTTTTCCCGTGAAAGAGTTTCTGCCAGTCAATGACATTGAGAGCTTCCTTTATTTTAATAAAGTTGGCCTTTTTAAAATTATATATTTTAGCATGCCCCTTTTGAAATAAACTCAAAACACATTCATAAGTCACCATATTATGGTCACTGTTTCCCAACTGTTCCTTTACATTTGAGAAAAGATCCACATTGTTATAACCAGGTCCAGACAGTTATCCTCTCTAGTTGGTGTTTCTACCAGTTGTGACATGAAGGTATCATTTAAAATGTTCAGGAACCGGATTCCCTTTGCCGAATTACTAGTCCCACTATCCCAATTAATGTCTGGGTAATTAAAATCTCCAATAATTAAAGTGCTACCATGATGTGCAGCCTTCCTAATTTGCTCTAACAGTTGTTCTTCCTCATCATTATCTATATTAGGTGGTTTATAGCATATGCCAACCAATAATTGACTTCCGTTTATTCCCCAACGAAATATTTACCCATAACGATTCCACATTTCCCTCACTTTCCAGTTGTGTAATATTAGGCTTTAAATCCTGATTTACATGTTTCCTATCCTTTCTAAACAATGTATAACCATTTAAGTTTACAGCCCAGTCATGCGTTTCGTCCCACCATGTTTGTTATTCCTATAATGTCGTATTGCTTAGTGTATGCTATTACCTCTAGTTCCCCCATCTTGTTATTAAGGCTCCTTGCATTAGCAAGCATACATTTAATGTTGTCTCTACCCACACATGCTGAATGCGACTTTACATTACATGCCTCCACTGTTCTTACATTACCCATCCCCGACTCCACCCCCCCTTAGTCGGAGCTGAAACCCTTCCGCTATCTGCTCTGTCTCCATTTTGTAAGCTTCTGTATCCCTCCCTCCCTCCACTAGTTTAAAGTCTCCTCCAACCTTTTAACCATCCTCTCCCCTAGCACAGTAGACCCTCTTCCATTCAGGTGCAATCTATCACAACTATACAGATGATTGTACCCCAGTGCAAAATGAGCCCAGTGCTCTAAAAACCCAAAGCCCTCCTTCCTGCACCAAGCTTTAAGCCACGCATTGACCTCCCTAATCTCCCGCTGCCTTTCCACTGTAGCACGTGGCACAGGTAGGATCTCAGAAAATACTACCTTGGAGGACCTCTTCAGTTTACTTCCCAATTCCCTGAAATCCTTCTTCAGGTCCTTCCATCTTCCTCTTACTTTGTCATTGGTACCAATATGGACCATGACAGCTGGGTCATCTCCAGCCCCTCCCAATAATCTATCAACTCTGTCAACCACATGCCTAACACGGGCACCTGGCAGACAGCAAACTGTCCGGTTAAGGCGATCAGCGCGACAGATTACCCTGTCTACTCTCTTAATAATAGAGTCCCCTACCACCACAACCTGTCTAGGCTTACTTGCCCTCTTTATCCCTCCCTTACTTGGTGGGCTGATTCCCCGGCTGTTGGAGCAGCCTCCAGTACTGCTGCACCCAACATCTTCGCTCAAGGGGGCAAATCTGTTGGTGTGCGCAAGATCAGGACTAGCCAACCTTTTCCTCTTCCCTGCTACCACATGTCACTGACACCCAGCTACCAACCTGTTCCCTGGTTAACTCCACTCCTCCCACACCCCCTAGATTCCTCAACTATACTTTGCTCCCTGAGAAGCAGGCTCCTTTCAAGATTGTCAATTTGCCTCAGCGTTACGATTTGCCCTTCCAGATCTCCAATACGAGCTTCCAGAAGAGCTACACGTTCACACTTGCTACAGAGATATGGACCCTGGAAGGATTCCTCCAGACATGCATACATGCAGCAGGATGTGCACTGGGTCAAACCTTCAAGCTTGCTAACACTCATACCCAAAACAAGATAATATATAAACAACAATTGATACCTGTTATTTAAACTCCTGTTTTTAACTCCACTTGAAAATAGCCCACTTAAAAGTAGACCACCTCAAACCCTTGTGAGCAAGCTCAGTGAGCTGCCATTGAGATTATGTAGCCATACAAGTGAAATCACCTGACAGGCTACACGCCCCCAATTAACAAGTCACCAGCCACCCAGGAAAAAAACCAAAAAGCACAACAGGAAAAAAAAAAAAAACCAGCAGAAAAAAAACCAAAAAGAGAAATTAAATTGACAAATAAACCAGAGGTTTCTCTCCCTCTAAAGATACAAACCAGACCAGTACAGGTAGAATTCCTGTTTATAACTCCACTTGAAAATAGCCCACTTAAAAGTAGACCACCTCAAACCCTTGAGACATATTTGAAAACCTCTAGGCACAAACATGGGCTCTGAAACAAGGTGTGATCTGGGATAAAAGCCTGGCTACGTTTGAAAGGAACACTACCACAAGCTACTAGATCAGTGATTCTATAAACCTGTCCTCAGGACCCCCCCCCCCCCCCAACAGGTCAGCAGATCTCTGAAGCACAGGTGATTTGCTGCTCAGGGATTTCAGGATTCAGTCTGCATTTCCTCATGGTGATTTGCAAAATCAGTTGGGTGTCCTGGAGGTTGGAGAAACATAAACCCCTTCTAGAACACTGTTTACCCACTGCGCGCCCCCCCAGCCTGGTAAGGGTTTACAAGTATGCCCTGCTTTTGGACTGTTGGACCCCTCCTGCACGTGTCATTGGCTGCAGGGTGATCGACAATGGTGCAAGCCAACTGGTGGACGGGCCTGTTGTGGCCTATAAATGCCAATAGAGTGCTATGCTGCCTTGGTGTTCAGTCCCTCCCAGCTATTAAATGAAAATTATGCACAAAGTATTTGTAAAGTTATCAGAAAAGTCATTAAGTGGCAGTGTCCCTTTACATGGGGATAGACTGATCAAGGTTTGCCGAGTAGAATTTGTTGGCAAACTACCTAGTGGTGTAGAGAGTGGAGCACGCCTGACACCTTGCCCCCAGTACAGTACCAATCCAGGGCTTCAACCACTGCAGGCTGACATCTTGCATGTCACTCACTCTGGGACTGCCCCCATGCTGGTCATGACGCAGTCCATCTGCCCAGGGGAAATCCCAGTATGAGAAAGTGGTCCAAAAAGAGTCAACGGTGAAATGTACAAGGTTCATTTGTGTCATTGGAAAGGCCAGATCCAGGCCTTTCCAGTGACAAGACATTGCCAGGTTTAAAAAAAAAAAAACCTGGTTTGTCTAAAAACCAGCAACAACTTAAATGTTCTTTTTGAAGTCATTTGAAATGCCAGGTCCTGGCCTTGTAAGTGACACATGACCAGTAAATTAGAAACAAACTTGCCAAATGTGGCAGTTCACATTTCAATAAGAAAGTGAATATTGCGTTACAATGTTCTCTGCTGCAAGAAGCACAGGGGGTACTTGGAATACAGAATGGTGATGCAGCAGTTCAAAGGTCACGTGAGGCATCACTTGAAAGGAGTCTGGCCTTTCTGATGGTGTAAACTTTAGGCTGGCTGTCCACTGGGTCTGTATTTGTGCAATCATCTGAGTCTGAAGTTGTTTTACCAACATGCAGGTTGAATCTGACCAATAGCGGATGACTATTGATGCTGGAATGCTTTACATAAACCGCTGTGCTGCAGCAGGGAAGTTACCCCATAGATTAGCGATTCAGTGCAACAGCCCATAGAAAAGAATATTAAATCCTATTTCACATTTTTTCTCTGCAGCAAAAAGCCTACACCGATTTTAGGCATTTTTCTGAATCGCCAACTATATTCCTTTCTAAGGAAACATTTGCATTTGTTTCAGCGGCTCTTTCCCATGATGCTACACTTAGTGGGATGAGGGAGCGTTTAGATAAGCGGCTGGGAGCAAGACACCCCAGCAGCCTTTAGATAAAACAAATTACCATGGGGATTTGCTTTAAATACATCCCACACAATGACATGAGTCTGGCATTAGAATGGGTTCAAAGTGAGGAGCAAGTGATGTGCGTTAATATTTTACTGCCCCAGTATCTTCACAATAGATTTCACAGTAAAATATTTTTGTACAGTTCTCTTGTATGGGATCTGAAACAAGACCATTTGGTGCTGTTGAGACACCAGCCAGAAGGGCTGCTGATAGTTGCAGCACTGTAGACATGTATCTCTAGTATTAAGCCAAATGTATACACCACTGGCAGCTGTAGTAAGGCAAAGCCATTGATTATATGTGTGGCAAGAAACAAGACCATGGACCGAGCCCGTGACATCTCACCTGAAGATGCAGCCGCTATGCCATTGTAGCATGCAACCCATGACAATTACAGGTTTATCATTAACCACAATTATTCCCATGTCTGAAGTTCAAAGCAAGCTTACATACAGCTGGTAAAGTGGAGTCAAGCATTGCACATCTTAGACCATATCCTCAGTGAGTTTATTCGAAACCATTTGCCATCCCAGTCTGTTTTGAATTCAAAGTCCTGTGTAAACTGATTACAATACTGTGTCTAGTCCCTATCACTAGATTCTTTTGGAGAGCCCCCAGTCACAAGCAGTCCTTGGCATTCAACCCACATGTCCTGTGTACAATTGTAAGAGATCCATTTGTGTTTAGATTTTGGCCTAACTTTGTCCTCGCTGTTAAGAGATTTAGACAAACACTTCCAGAGATTTCATCCTTTTTATTACAACTTTTTCACATCCCCAGCATAGTCAGTGGAAATTAATGTTTGTTTTAAACACTCCAAAAAGGACTGTCATTCACATAAATTTCCATTCTATTACACAACCCGGCCATTTAAGAGTGGACTGTCCTCTCCATTTATTGCGCGTCCAAGGGCATTTTGAAAGAAGAGACGCAGAGATGAGCGGTCAGGTAGCCAGTTGATTGATGAAGCTTCTACCCTCAAGGGAGTGTAAGGTTTTGTACGCCTGGTGGGAGCAGAAAAGCTGTTAGGTATGTGTGGATTCAGTTAAGCAACTGAATTCTAGCTGTAGCCAACCCCCAATAAAGACATCTTCGCATTGGACAGTATCTGTAGTGTCATTTAAGGTCAACTTTTCCATGATGTTCAGCCAGCTGTGACTGCATCATTGAACATTAAGTTCTGAAACTTGGCACCCCATCACTGGATATGTTAAAGCAGAGTGGCATTTTAATCCACACATGTCCTTCAGCATTAGTGGCTGCAATGCATTTACAGTATAGATAAAAGCCCATTTGGTAAAGGACAAAAAAAGTTTATTAAAAATTCAGGTTTACCTGTATGTATATGCAACAGCAACTACAGCTAGAGCAGCCAGCAGTACACCAACAGTTACAGCAATGCCATTTGTGGAAGAGGCCGAGCCTATTAAAATAAAAAAAAGTGGTTCAAGCATGAGAAGTCAAATCTGCAATTACCTTATGACACTTGTCCCAACCTAAAGCTAGGATTCCTTCCCAAGTGATATCTACATGCAAATAGGCTGGACATTGAGCATCTTCAATCAAGATCTTGACTTTTTTTGTACACATTTGTAGATCGTGTTTGATATGAGCAACACTAACCTGACACTGTAACTTGGGCACTTGCAACAGCCAAGCTAACATCATCCGTTAAGGACACATTGACACAGAATGTGCCTGTGCCATTGAAAACCTGACGCAAGACCATTTGGCAGTCGGTGGAGGGCTCCACAGGGTTACATTCAGTCTCTTGTGGGCTTTGGCAGTCTGGGCCAGATACAATTGTGCATACTTGGCTGGGAAGACTAAGAGCAACAAAGATTAAACATTAGTCTACTTTACAGACCTGACAGATTTAAGTCTTTCATAGAAACCCAACTCACCTTCCCTGGCAGACAACAGTGAGATCCACAGCATTTGCAAGGCCAACAGCAGCACTGGTATCCACTTGCACTATCTGCACGCTTTCAATGCCCTCTAAAAAAGGATTAAAACATTGCGTTAGTTGCCGATTTGCATGTCGTTCCATACATATGTGTTTCTATGTCCAAACTTACGAACAACATCCAGCTCTGTTGCAAATGTTCCATAACGGTATAGTATACAGCCAACTGCTTCCGGAGCTTGTCTCTTTGCAAGGATCAGCACTTGTTCTGTGGCAGGTGGAACCTCGGCTTCTGGAGAAAAAGCATTTGAGAATTCTGTGACGATTTGACAGCCATTCATGAGAACGGAGGTGCTTTATGAATTCCTTTTATACCTTGAAATGAAACACTGGAAGGCACATCAGGAAGGACAGTGAGGGCCTCAACTGGTGATTGTGCAACCTCTGGCAAAGTCACAGTGTCTTGTTCTACAGGTGCAACATCACTTGCTACCACTTCGTTGGCTGCAGTTTCTGCGAGAGGGGCATCTTCACCCTCAGCAGGTAGCACCTCTGGCAGGGTTCCAGCTTCCTCTGCTTGAAGGGAAGTTGGAGCTACAGTTTCTGCAGCCTCCATGTTCAAGTCAGCCGATTCTGCAGATACCAGTTCAGCTTCAGCAGCCAGAGTGACGTTACTTGGAGCTGCTGTGTCAGTAGGGAGATCTGAAATGAGAGGCTCAGTATAGTTTATAGCAAGTAGGGGACAATAATGAAGTTTCTCATGGCGTTGTCTTGAGCGAGACTAGTTGCAAAGCATTTAAGTGAACGGACCAATGGTATCATGCCGATACAGGGGGAACTGTCAATTATGGATGCGCAAGAACTTCATAAATGTTTTTTAATTAATACAAATTCAATGGTTGGCATATCTGCACAAGATGCAGATGAATGCAAGGACAAACAGAACAAGGTGTATTACAATTGTTCCTGTGCAGAATCAGTTGGTGTCTGGACCCATCTACAACTGATTCCAGTTTGAATAACCTTGCAAGTTGGACATTAGACCAAATTAGATTTCTCAGTGACTGGGAGCTTATATGCGGGCAGAAGTTAAAGTCCTTATGGCTCTTTTGCTCAGAAGTGGACTTTTCAAAAGTGCTACCATAAAATCAGGGCCTTAAATATAGGAAGTTATAATTTAACATTTTAGATGAAGCCAGAACTAAAGCACCAAGATCTCCTTGGAGCCACCTACACCGCCCCCCAATCAGCTCTAGATTGAAAGGTTTGGGGATCTGCAAGTGTGGCTGTGTTTGGGTCCTAGATTCTACATCTAGAAGGCCTTAGTGTTCATATTTTTTAGTTATGAACTGGCAAAGAGGCACAGAACATGGCCAAGACAGTTCACCTATTATTTTTAATTTAAATAAAGGAAAAGGTGGTTACACAAGTGGTGTGATCAGCAAGGCACTGATGTTTGGTGCAGGTTGCCTAGCTAGGAGTACAAGATTGGTCATGTTAGATCTCCAATGTTTTGGCCAATTCAGCCAGTGAGAATAACTGACCTGTAGAGCTTTCAGTAGTAACTGAAACGTCACTTGTTGGTTCGAGCGGTACTTCAGTGGTTGCCACTGGCTCCTCAGATACTGGCACTGCTGTGCTGCCACATGGAGATATGGGAATAGCAGCTTGCAGGATTACCCTTGGTTTGAACACACCAGAGATGATATATGTATGTGTGACATCAGTATTCCTTGTGATGAGTGTACCACTCTGATCCCCGAAGTCCCAGGAGAAGGACAAGTCAGATGTTGCAAGATAGTGGCTGGGATCATGGACCGCTACAGAGAAGGACACTGCTCGGTTCTGAACAAAACGCTGATCTGCCTGGTTTAAATCCTGTAGTTGGGATATAGACACCGAGATGGGGATCTGATCTGTGGAAATAAACAGTTACGCAGTCAAAATGCAGCTTACACTTGCTGACAAGTGTTCTGTCAACAGAAAGGATGAGAAGTTTGCGTTTACTGAAACATTCTGCAGATCAAGCCAAACCATTCTCAGCCTTTGTGCTAGACCCAAATCTAGCCTTCCAATGCAGATTAGAGCTGATTTAATTATTGCACCATCCAGCCAATAGTTAACCAGAGCTAAAGTAACACCATGTAGCCTTACCAGTTATGGCAAACTGAGAGGATATGCTGCCAATGGGGATGAATTTTTGACGTCCACGATAGTGATATATGACCACTTCCATGTTATAGGAGCCAAGGGGTACATCATCCGTGTCCACTGTCAGATTAGAGACAGGGCCATCGACCACCTGCCAATATTTTCCTAGAAAAAAATAAAATAATTTGAATATACAACATCTAGCAGTTTTGTACATATAGTAACTTAGAAAATATCTTACCCCATGTTTGCCAGACATAGACAAATTTGCTGCGTCTTTTCTCTGAGCCATCTGGGAAAGTACGGCCATCTGGGAAGGTACAGTCAGCGCCTTCTGTGGTTTCATCAGGATAGACAGGCTCGCCAGATGGTACCCAAGTACCTGCAAAATAAGACCATTAAGACATGGCCCTTGTGCATTTAAGGATAAAGAGTAGACGTCAAGTGGGTCTTATACGAATTCTGACAGATCAAACCTAAACTTACAAGAAATTACAGGTTTTAAAGTCTTCCAAATGTGGTCCTTCACATTTGAAGAGAATGTGTTCCCAGATGTGGAACTGTCAGATTCAGTAAATCAACTGATGAGCAAGTCTGAATCATGTTGCCCATTATTTAAGTGGAACATTCTAATTCTGTACAGTGGGTAAAGAGAATTCTACAATACATCAAAAAGTCAGCATGTCAGATACAAGAGGAATTGGAGGGCACCATTTCTGTGGCAAAACACAGTCTAGCTGGGTAGGACGGTGAAAGACAAGGGAGGACTTTGCACATTACGTTAATATGGGTGTAGATGTTAGTTTCAACAACCTTTGCATAGGCAGTATTGCAGTCTGGACTGACAAGAACCAGAGAGAACATAAAATCCCGAAGACCTTTTAAAGTTTTACCAACCATTATCAGTGCAGTTCTGGTTCCAGATGACTTGCCCATCAGGTAGCACAGTCTGATTTTTGGGAAAGTTGAGCTTGATTGAGAATGTAGTCTTGGCACCAGTCAATGTTGGTGAATCATTTACAATATCAAAAGTCACTTTGCCTCCTGTAAAGGAATATAGTATGAGTGTCCAGAGTTGATCAAGCAGGGATTTTTAGTTAAATAGAAAGACAAACAAGGTATACCCAGCTGAGAGCTTGGCAGTTGTACATGCAGATTGACTTAATATCAATTGCCATCATGTGCAACACAACCACCTTAAGGCAAGGAAGAAAACAAAGCTGGTAGCACATGAGGTTCTGTAAAAAGGTCTAGCCAGTAGGACTCTTAAAGTCTGTGCCAACAAGTCATTCCAGTTGGACTCCATGGGTCTACCCTAAATCAGCGTTGGTTGCCCAACTAAAGTCACCATTGCTTTGGTCAAACATTCAGGACTACAGGTAATCCAGCCTTTGCTTATGTTAACGAATGCAATGTCACTGTAATTCACTTGGTGCTATATTTTTAGAATCCCATGTTTGGCTGCGAACAGCCACATAGCACCTTCAATTCTGAGATCAGTTTAGCAGATGTGCAAGTCATCTTAAGTGGTAAATTGTAGGGAAAAGATGTTTAAGCAGCTTTGAGTAAACCATGCAATTAAATGGTTGGAGTAAAGATTGCATCTGCAATTTAACTATAGCAGTCAGGTTTATGCAAACTGTCACGTTTGGATGGTCCTAGGTCTGGTGATTTCTAGCAGATTAAGAAATTATCCATGCGTTGAGAACTAATGCAACACAAAATATTACCCAGATTCTACTAGCCCCATCTTTAACCAATGGAATCTCAGACTCCATGTAGAGTACAAACTGAAAGCATCAAACCAAGAGTCTCTGTATGTTAGCTGTAAAAGCAGTCTGAATCTTTACAAGACTGGGAAGGGACGAGTTTAAAAAGGAATGCTCACTTGCCTAAAGTGCTCTAGAGATCAATTGATCTCAGGTAGGATCATAGAAATGTAGGTCCCTCAGCTAATAGTTGTGTAACACGATAATGTGTTAGACCAGGTAAAGAAGAAATGTGGTTTTCTAGGGTCTGGTGAGCCAAGACACTCCAATAGTAGATGTCAAGCATGCAATTTCATGATTGGACTGACAGTTCAATACCTAGTGACAGAATACAGCATGGTGTGTCAAGTTACTGCAGACTAGTTACCTTTCCAGCAGTCTCTTTTCTGGTCTTCTCTTCCACTCCAGATAGGATACATTTGGCTGTTCCATGATTTGAAAGGTGGACGCTTGTTACCTTGTAACTGCTGCTTGCTCTGCTGTGCTCTGTTACGGGATCCTAGATAAGCATTGTAGAGTTAGGATGTTTTGCACATTAAAACGTCAGTAATCCATACTAGCAAATTTGTTCAACATGCTGAGCAAGTCTGCCCCAGTTAAGGAAGTCATTAGCTGCAGCTTTTAATTTGGACATGTCCTCTACAATAGTGTTTTTCAACTCATATCCTCAGGACCCACTAACAGGCCTGGTTTATGGGATATCCAAAGCACAGGTGATCTAATTAGGTGCTCAGGGATTGCAGTATTCAGTCTGCATTTCCCCAAGGTGATCTGCAAAACCTGGCCTGTAGTGGTTCCCGAGGACTGGAGTTGAGAAACCCTGCTCTACAACATCTGCTACAACTCAGACCATGGGTCAGTTCTGGGTCCTTTTAATTTGCTAGCCAGGGTTTCCACCAACATGAGGTCTGACCTTACTCAATTCTGGCCAACAGGCCATCTAAAAAAGACGCAGTCAACCCATCATGACATACCAGTTGCCTCCTTCCAGTTCCTTAGACTGGAGTTAGCAAGCTGATTCTAGGCTAGCCAGGATACCAATACATAGTGCAAACCAAATACCCGTTAGACACCACACAAGTGGTACCTAGATTACTGGTGCATTACAGAAAAGACTCACATGCGGTTTTGATCTCTTGGTTTCCATTGTGTATTTTTCCTTCCCATGATGCATTATTTAACAATATTTGCAGCTCTTTACATTAAGAGTTAAGGCTTCAGGAGGTCTATTGTCTGCTACCTGAGAGAAGGCAGCTTCAAAGACTAATTCCCCCATTCCCTTTCAATTGTCAGACTCAATTATATAGCCATGCCACGGGGAGGTATAGGAGCAGGACGTTTATGACAAGAATCACAAAACCGATGCACCCAGTGACAAATTTAAGTTACATGATAATCAGCATCATAAACACTTTTGTTATAGGGTCACCATGTTATCTACATCATTCTCTGAACACCGGACACCACTGCAAACCTCAAAAAGGAATTTAAGACTTTTTTGCTGGTGATTCTACTCTGGCGGTCTTGACACCACTGAACAAGCATGGCAGGGGGCCTGTACAAAGTTTACAAACGGAAACTTTAAAAAACCCACACCCCCAAAACAACTCGCATGACAATGATGCCAGATTCAGCAGCCTCCGAAAACAGGTGGAACAAGACCTAATGCTGCAACTGGGTTACACCATGGCGGTGTCAAGTATTATATGAATACATGCATGGTCAAGTTCTAGGTAGAATCAGCCCTACATCCTACCCACCAGCTATTATTCTTGTCAAGTCAGCCATGTGCCAAATCCAAACAGATTGGCTACACTGAACCGGTGAAATGTGCAGAGGCTCTTAAACCAAAGAAAATTATACCTTGAAAACTACTCAAATTCATCTAAAACCAAAGCCAGGTAAAGTCAGAGTATAAAGAATTCAATTTATTGCCAACAACTAGTAACCCACCAAGTCTTCTGCAAAAGAAAGACACCATGACAGACATTAGTAAGTCAGACTTCATGGCACAGCCTTGAGAAAAGACCTTAGTCTAGGTAATAAAGCCGTTACCTACAGCTTGTCACCCCCCACTAGAGCCCATATAGATTGGGTCTGGCAGTGACTATGCCAACAGCTTCACCAACTCTGGGAAATTACGGTTCCAGAGCAATGTGGGAGAAGTAGTTTGATCTGCCCCTGGAACTGAGAGTTAGAGATTGTGTCCTACACATTATGTGTGTAATCCCTTAATCTAAACTCCAGGCATCACAATTTGCACTATGCTTAGTGTACAGAACACCTGCCGATTTGCCAGGTACTCTGCCAGGCTGCCACAAGTAGTAACTTTTAAGGTTAACCTCTGAATCCTAGTATTGAGACTTTGTAAGTGTCCCTTGAGTGTAGATTTATGCAAGCACATTAGTAACAGGTTTGAGATCTACACAGTTAAAAATCTGAGGAATCAAGTCCTATAAGAAGTGATGCCGTTTCAGTCTATGCCACCATTACAAGCGGAAAGAGCTGAATATTCCCTTGTGAAGTAGATTTGATAGATTTCAATGGAGGACCCAATGTCAAATCTAACCAGGCTGATACCCTTAAACTTGGGTTAAAGACTACTGTAATATCTATTAAGGGGTTTAATTGCACTATAGACAGGCTTCATGGTGGTCCTTAATGTAGCATCACATGAATTGTCTGCCAGTGTGTACCAATGATGTTAACCATTATCAACATAAATTGCTGCATGCAGGGACACACTGGTGAGAATGATTACAGTTCCATTGTCTCAGTCTAGAACAGAATCACAAGGTTAGCATGTGATTCCAATGGGGAAGCTGTAGAGGGGCTCCAGGCAAATACCATCACATGGGACTCCCAAATCCTCTCAGGAATCCCACATGTGACCCTCAGCTGAGGGGGCTGACCTGATACCCTTGAGGTAGTCTCAAACCACTTCACAGGAGTAATGATCTGACAGGGCTTATAATAGTGATGCTTTTATACAGCATGTTGGATTCCCCAGACATCAAGAACAGGTAGTTAGGACTTTAGCTGTAATGGATACAGCCTTAAGTTAGATCAACTATACAAGACCACTCTTACGTCGAAGCAGGATTGAAGAATGAAAGCCAGTGTTTGCTGTTGCAACATGTGCAGTTTCTTCAGAAGATCCAGTTGCAGTAGAATCCTCTACCACATTTGGTTCTCTCCAAAACAAGAATTTGCTGTTACGAAGGCAATTGTGCAACAGACAGCACTTTCTGAACCCCCACTGTCAGATAACCAATTTTAGTATGTAAGGGCAATCCATTAAGCACCATCACTGCAGATCATAGTCAAGCCATAAAGAAACCTGTTACAACCACACTTTGTCTAGAAGCAAAATTTCTTACAACTCTACTCCAGTTCCACTTATGAGGAATAGGCTTGGAACGCTAAAATTGTGACCTTCTCTAGATTCACTGTCACAGGATAAAATGTGAACTGGCAGTTTATATTAAAACTGTCAAAGCAATGTCACCCAACTCACTTAGAGCAAGTGCACCAACATCAAGTTGTCAAAGCAAACTTTACCAACTGAAGTTGTGAACAGTTGCAAGTGAAGTGTTCCAAGTGAGATGGCCCAGACTTTTGTACCCAATCTTGCAGTTCTATTGCTCATGGAATAAGTGGATATGGCCAGAAGTCTTACATGGTCCATTGCCAACACACCCATCCAATTCCAAGTTGATCACCTGCTTTTAGAATTATGCTTGCATACAGTGATGAACCTCAACAGCCCAGAGGATTTGGAACCACATGTCTGATGCTTAGTCACACATGGCTGTCAGAGCATCATGGGATATGTAGTTCAGAAACATCTGGTGTGCCATCACTGGTAGGGGGGGGGGGTTGGGTTACATTATAACAAAGTTTGTTATAGTCAAGACCTTGCAGGTTCATCATGTTAGGAGTTTGTAGCACCTGTGATCCAAAAGCAGTGGCACCCTGGTCCTCAAGTACCCTTAACAGGCCAGATATATGAAGTACAGTGCAGGTGATCCAATTTTCTGTTTGGGGATTGCAGGATTTAGTCTGCATTTCCAGAAGTAAAAATGGAAAATATGTACCAATTTGGGGGTTACTTGAATAGGGTTGAGAACCACTGATCTAGAGTGATGTTCCATCAGTTTAGATCTGCATCCCACCTGCACTAGTTGGAAAGCTGGTTGTGGTGACCTTTAATACCATCAAGGCATGTAAAACAAACACAAGGGTTCAAGTACTTTCAAGATACTGTACAAAAAGTAATGCATTTTTTTTGCAGTTCTTTAGAGGGTGATCAAGCTGGCAAAAGCGCCAATACTAAGACACCAGTTAGAAACTTCAGGTTTTGCCACTGGTTTATTTAAATGCAAACATTTAACCAAACATTGAGATTTCCCTTAAAGTACTGGTTTTATATAACCCTCAAGTGCAGGGAGTAACAGGCCAGGTTTGCAAGATCTCTGGAGTAGAACAGGTGGAAGCACTTGCCCCTCAGTGACAGCAGTATTCAGGACTGGCCTGTTAGGACTTCCTGAGGACAGATTTGGGAAACACGGCTGTGTTTCTATTTCTAAGTCAGGGTCTTGAATTGATGCACCTCAAACTAGCAATGCTATTGTGCCAATACAATGGGAAGGAGAAAAAAAAACAAAAAAAAAAAAAACACAGGAGACCTTATGTTCAAGTTACCATTGCCAGGTCTGCTTGTTCCATGAAGTGTGAGAACAAGGACCTTTACGCAACTGTTAAATTACGTTTTAGAACACTGCAGAAAAAGCGCAAACAAGACTTAAAATTGAGCGCAATATTAAACATTGAGGGGAGAATTTGGAATAATCCCGAACAAAAAGTGAAAGTTCAAGCAGTTAGCAAGTTATGGGGAATGAGACAGGTGACCATTTTTAATGGCATCACTGACAATGAACAGCATTCTGCACATGTAATACAGGTTGTTAGTTACATCACAAAAATTAATAAAAAGCTGTTTAAGTAGGCCTTTTATAGAATGCGACTGCAATTTGATTTACACTTGTGTTTCTATGAAACTGCAAGGAAAAAGAAAAAAAAAGTGCAAGTGGCTTAAATACTGACCAAGTGTCAGTTTTAGCTTCAATAGGTCCACAGACTGTATAGAACTGTTAACTATATATACACACTTACGATTCTGGGCATCAATCCCCGCACACAGCACCCAGAGAACTGCTAGGCACCAGATTCCTTTCATCCTAGATCCAGTCCTGTCCCCTTCCAGCCAGAGATCTGTGCAAAGATAAAACAAGAAGGGTTCTATAAATAGGGCCAAGACGCCTCATTAGCCTAGCTACGCCTTCTAGGACCTAAGCAGGATTATTACATTCCTGGGCATCACAGGCCAAAGCTTTAGGGGGAAACTTGCTACAAGGCTCATGTGACTGTTCTCATTAGAGATGACAATATAGCCGCTGCTAGCACAAGAATCTGAATTTAAGAAAGTCTAAGTAAACAGGAGTTCCAGCTAAAAGGATGTTAGCGATGCGATACTGTCTAGAAGACATCATACACCAATGCTTGAGCCCAGAAGAGTTGGGATTATCTGAATAACCATTCAAATTCTAAAGCATGTGTCAGCAACCTTGGCACTCCAGATGTTTTGGAAGTGCAGCGAGTAGTTTAGAATCACGGAATATTTAGTTCAAGAAGTCGAGGGGGTCAGGTTACCAACAACTGGTCTAAACTATAGATTTGTGCAATTATAACTTGAAGGTGGTTTTAAATAGGAAAATTCACACCTGGCCTCATGTTGGCAGTCAAAAATGTCAGATTTGGGGTGTAAGATATCAGTACCCCAACAGGGTCACATCTGCTAATGCCACTTCCTTGCTGATAGACTGTAGATCTGAAGCTTCGTGCTGGAACAGCGTACAGAATATAGCTGCTACTACAAGACTGACATTTTTTGGAAGGTGAAACCCAGTTTAACATAAATTTTACTCAGAAACAGATAATCACGTTCTTGAGGCAAGGATAAACTGGTATGTCAATCTTTGCAGATTGATTTTTGCATAACAGAAACATTCTGCACAGGAAAGGGCAATGAACTATGGGGCCTGCACCCTACAAATATGCAACCATGCACCCAAGTCTAAAATGACTTACATGGGTTTCCAGATACAGAATACAACTTTTATACATATGTTGCACATTGAATATGCCATTTGGTACAATATTTATCCAGCATGCTAGAGTCACGACTTCCAGCCATTCTAGACCAGGATACACGTTACATTAAGTCACAACTGTCAGCCATGCAAGTAGAACCACTTTGAAGCTCACAAAATGAGATTTACAGGGTTATTCAAAGATCCGAATGGCTGGAGAAAAGTAACCGAACGCTGAAAATCAGCATTCGGTTACCTTTCTTGGCCATTTGGCTATCCAGAGAGCAGGCAATTTGTCAAATCCTGGCGAATTGCCTGCACAGTCGGTGCCTGTTTGAGGGCAGTGAAATCCCCATAGAGAAGCAATGCTTTGGCTATTCAGAGAACACAAACCAGCAGTGAAAGGTTCCTGAAATGCCCTGCCATTTGGTGGTTTAATGCGACAGGTTTATTCAGGCGAACCCCATAGGCTTCAATGTTAAAAATATTCCCATTTTAATTAAATATCTAATAAACCATTATAAAATTCTGCAGTACAGAGTCTATAGATTTAGGATATTTTAAGCATTTTTCTTTCCACTTTATTTTTCTGTAACAGCCCTTTTTATGATCATTCCTTGGACCTCATGCAAATTTCAGATATTTTCGCTCAGTAGTTTCTTTGCAAACAGCGTTTCACTTTTAAGGCTGGGGTCAGACGAGCGTGATTTCTACGGACTGTACGTCCGTGCAGTACGGATGACGCAGTAGTGGTCACACAGTCCGTTTTTTCACTGAAGTTATTTTTGACGGATGTAGGAGGGAAAAATAAATTACAATGAAAAAACATTTTGTCCGTCAAAAATGCTGGACGTATAAATGCAGTCCGTCTGACCACGTTCCATCACTCACACACAAAGCTATGCAGACGTTGTGGACGCAGCGCACTCCGCACGTCCGTTCTAGCAGTATTACGTTCTTGCCTAACCTGCGTCCGTTTGCCGCGGCCGTTGTGCGTCCGCAGTTCAGTGCGGACGTACTTCATGTGTCAGGCTCCAATGGACTTTCTTTCATGCTATCACGGACGTACTTTTAGGCGCAATCACGGACGTGAACACTACGCTCGTCTGACACCAGCCTCAAACATTCAAGCAAACGGTTTTCCGAATTTAGTCACGATTCGTCTGCAGTGTTGGATTTTTCCGGCAGCTGCTCTGTGATTGTTTTTTCCTGGCGTCTTTGATGGGTTAATCCAAATGCTTTCGCCGGGTTTTGAATACACCGCAGGGTTGCTGAAGTGGGAAAGCCGATTTGCACCGAAATGAAGCGAACGAAAAGTCACCGAACATGGTGACTTTGAATCTTTGAATTACCCGGTTAGACATCAATGTGATGTTGCGCATGCAGAAGTGACCTTCCAATTTGTGTATAGCCATGCTTACCTAGCTCAGTCACACGTTTTAGCAACAGCTTTGATGTTGGTTAAATGCAGCAGCAGAAACACTGGTAGGATGTCAGTTTTGAAGCAAGCTCACCCCTTGCAGTTACTCAGGTTTGCAGTGACCTATATAACAGCACATTTCCCCAATCTCATCTAGTACATGCCCTCTGATCTGGGAACTGTAGGATCACAGCAGGATGCTTTGATCACTGAAGCTCCAGGAAACAATCCTATCATTTTCTGTCTCCAGTGAACATCACTGATCTATTTTGACAGATCCAGTCACCTGATAACCATGTTCCACAGATCAAGGGAAGAGAAATAAAAGTAGCATGTCTGATGAGTGAAGTTCTTTCTCAGGCAATTGCTACAAGAGGCAAGTTGAAGTCAAAATTTAAAACACTGAAGAGTAGGGATGCCCTAATACCGCCATTTGTACACATGTATGCAGACACCGTAATCTATACCAGCAAACCAAATCTCCCACAGCTGGAGGCCGTGCTGCAAGAACAATTCAGAGGTAGAAAAGTAGATCAACGATAATGCTCTTTGGAACAGCACCTAAACTACAGAAATTGCAAAATCCCCATTTATGTGTCAGGACAAAAATCAAATGACACGCTGACTACAGTCGCTCAAATATCTAGGTATGTGGTTAAACCCAAATCTTTTGGTCCCACATCAAAAAACTCTCCTAAACTTCACCCCAAACTAGGTGCCCTGTACAGAAACAAATCCTGCCTGAGCCCCGCAGTAAGAAAGCAGATTGTACAACAAATGCTTATGCCAGCCATTGAATACGGAGATTTAGTGTATGCAGCCACCCCACAAACACACCTCCAGAAACTTAGTCACTTTGTTACAATGTAACTACTGTACATGACCCACCATTGTGACATGTTAGAGCTAAACTGGCAGTCGCTGGAATCTAGACGCACCCTTCACCTTTCCAACCTGGTGTTTAAGAGCTTTTCTGGGAAGCTGCCACCCTACCTGAATAGGCTGCTTCCCCCAGCAGCTCCCTCATTTATAACCATTCCAGGACCAGCACCTTACTTGCAATACAAAAACTGGCTCAATCCTCATTTTCCTACAGAGCACCACAATTATGGAATAACCTCCCAGACACCATCAAATCTTCCCAGTCTAAAGTCTAAGGAGATCCCTATTAACATACATGTTTACAGGTGCATTCTGTATTGAGGTAACTGACTAACAGAAAATAAATGTGTTTAATATCTTGCATTTATTACTTTGTATTTCTGTAACATTTCAATGTTCTTGAAAACGAGAAATCTCAATGTATCCTTCCTGGTAAAATACTAAATAAATTTGCATGAGTACAAATGCCAATGCCCAGAAGCACCTAACCGAAAAAAAAAACATTCGGCCAAAATCCCCCCCCCCCTCCGGCTGGGGACACAAATTGAACAGGCCTTCAGCAAAATCTTAAATAGGAAAGTGGTCACATGACATTAAATAAAAAAAGTTAGTTACTTCAAATAAGTCTTTTAAAAAGCAGCACGTTTGGTTTCACAGAGTCTAGTCGTACAAGTAACCCCATGGTTGCTCTCAAGAAGCAGCATTGTCTGCCATTAGGGCAATTTAAACAGATTTAGGTTAGAGGTTTAGAGGGAGTAGGTCCTTACTACAGGTGTAGTTTAAGAGCTAGGAGAGGCCAGAATGCCTCCCTCAAAATGTATGGACTCCAGAATACAGGCTTTAACCTGGGGGGGGGGGCAGTTTCATGTGCCACTCATTAGCATGTAGCAGTTGGGACCATAATAAAAAACACCCTAGAAGTTGACAAACTATTGTACAATAGAAATTGTAGGGCACCCTCACCAGGCAGATTGCAACAAGACAAATGGGAAGGCTGTAAATGTTAGAAAGCTTTTCTTCCATACAAGCAGAGGGGACAGATGTAAGACTAGGGTTGCATGCCAGACACTGGAGTGCGCACCCATAGAACCTGAACTGAAAAGGTATGGTCAGAGTATTTTGCACAACTGCATTCTTATTACACCTTGTACAGCACTGTGGAATGTGTTGGCACTTAGAAATAAAGGCCTTTAATCAAACATCTAAAAAGGTGAAAGGGGTCCTCTTCACCCAACATTAGGGTATGCCAGAGCACACCCCTGCGCAGGCCTAGGATTCCAGATCAGCCATGGTTTATAGGTACAGCGGCACCAGGGATTTCTTACTTGTAGTTTATTAGTGCTCCATACCACCATCAGAAGGGTTATAGCTACCCACACCTGGAGCACCCGCAAACACTAGAAACTGAAATTGTTTGGAAAGAATTCCCTGTACAGGAATTTGAGAATTGCAAAAGGTATTAGCTCAGATCTAGAAATGCAAACATGTGGAAGAAAAAAAAAAAAATTAGTAAGTTGTTGCCTAACTGGATATGAAACTGGACTAGCTCACCCAGGGTTAAGTTGAAGAATATTACACACCCCATAAAACAGTCTCCCCCCCAATCATTTATTCTCCTTTAGGTATCAAAACCCAGTATGCCCCAGATTTCTTTACACACAGCTTTATTTAAAAAGGAGTGGATTACATTTTAAATCTATACCTCAGGACAGGAGAGCTATAAAATCCTGACTGCCCCTTTTAGCTATAAGCAAAGTTCACAATATGGCGCATAAACAAACCTGTATAAAACTCCTACAGCTATTGGAGCTCAAGCAAAACACACCAAACTCTCTGAAGCATTGCCTTAAGCTCTGTTTTATCTCAATTCAATGTATCAGCCCCAATAAAGCACCCACCTGTAGGTTCACATCTAATTAAGCTAATTGCTAACCATAGACCTTGATTTAAAAATTCAGTGACCCTTTGATGCCTGTGAACTAGAACACTATAGCAGAAGAGACTTTGTCAGGTCTGAGCCATTCATTTCTAAGAGTTCATTAATTCGCTGCATTTCTCAATAGCTTAAAAAACACATGAGCAAGAAATAAAGAAGCTTTATCATATAGGACACAAAAGTCACAGGTTTCTATAGAGATTTTTGGAAAACAAATACTGTATGGCAACATTATTTTTTAGGAAACTGTAAAAACCATAACTATTGGGAGAACATAAAAAAAACCAGACACAATGTTTTAATGGCTAAGGAATTTTATTGTATTGTTTATTTATATTTATTTATAAGGGATTTTACCAGGAAGGATACATTGAGATTTCTCTCGTTTTCAAGTATATAAGTTTGTTTATTGTATTTTTTGCCTTGAGAAGCATCTGTCGGTTATGCTTAGTAAAGGTTGAGTGTTGCACTTGCCCTCCTGGTGTATTTTGTATGAAAAGGACTGACAACCCTCTGGCAGGCACCCCCCCCCCCCCCTGTCACAGGTCTTTCATCAGCAGGTTTTATTTAACCTTGAATTGCTGGAGCTCAGTAAGTGAATAGTAGTGGTCAATAGGTGGCAAGAATAGAACCTGTCATCAATGGGATACATTGGCGCTGTGACAGGCTTAAGCAATTTATGGCCATATTTTGTAAACTAAATTCCCATCATTTTTTCTTCAATGGGTTAAAACTACGGTTGCCAGATTGGCCATGTTTTCCTGGACATGTATAACTTATTCATGCTGATGGGCAGTGGATAAAAAATGCCACCTGGAAACATGTATAATCTATATGCTGCAGGTTAGAAATAAAAAAGGAATCCCAGGTGATCTGCCTTGATTTGCTTTCGGCATCCTATGACTTATACATGTTACAGGGCAGCAGTTTTCCCTGTGCTTCTCCTCTGTGTGAAATAGTAATACATGTCCAGGAAACATGGCTGATCTGGCAACCCTAGTTAAAACTGTTAAACTTTTGAAAGAGTTAAGGCTAGGGTCAGACGAGCGCAGTATTAACGTGCGTTTAGCCGCACTAAATCACGGCCGTGCTAGCAGCAAATTACGTCCAATGCCGGGCAGCATACGAAGAACGGCCGCACAAAAGTGCGGCAGCGCAACGCAAGTGGCAAACGAACGCATTTTTGCAAGAACGTAGAACCGCTAGTACTGACGTACAGAGTGCGCTGCGTCCGCTAGCGGCATGTGTGCGTGATTAGGAGACGTCAGACGCTGCTAATGTCCGGCCAACATAACGTCCAGACACAAAAAGTGTTTTATTGATGATCCGTACAAAATCACGGACGAAAATGCGCATCGTATGACCGCTATCGCGTATTCCGTGAAAAAATACATCCATTCGTTCGAACGCACTTTTTCACGGACAACGCGAAAAATGCGTTAGTCTGACCCTAGCCTTAGAGTCGTTGGAGTCTTTAACAGTAGCTTACACATTTAAAGATTAAATAGATGTCAAAGTTGGAATTGGAGTGCGTTCCTCATGGTTTGTTGGAAGGAATTTTATTAGTGTAATATTCTATAATAAATGTTACAGTGACAACGTTTTCTTTGTAAACCCTTGGTTATCAGGCAAATTCCAAGATTTGAAATGGCTTTAAACTTTGATAATACATTTTTTTCTAAAAATCTTCTAAAAAATGATGATGTAAACAAGTTGCTATGTAACAAGCTCCATTTTTTTTCCTATCGCAAAAGGAAATTTCATGAAAATTATGGCTCGTTTTCATTGGAATTTTTACGTTGGGGGAAATTTTCAGTGATTTATTGAGGAACCCCAATTAAACGTGATAAAATCTAAATGGCATGTGTTACCCATTTCCTTTGCTGCCCCTCAGCATGACAAGATAGTATGAGGCCAAGGCAAATAGCAATTTGGTCTCTTTTACTCCTTTTGATCACTATTACATCCTTTCAATACGTTTAAAGAGAGTAGTGCCCCCCCTCCATCTCCACCGATTTGGTGAAAACGCTGGTGAAGTGGAGGAGATTCCTCCACCCCACCCAGCATCAGCAGCACCCGACTTTTTTTAATATGCCAGCTTACAGTCACCAGTGATGTCGGCACGCTCTCTGTCACTTTCTCTGGGACCATTTGCTGTAGTGATCAGTCTGACTGGCAGCCAATGGATCGGATCTGCGATGTACACAGCTCCGATCCATCATTCTGCGCAGACACTGTGGTACCTGCATATGATTAACAGCCTATGCCCAATTATTTAAGGGCAACAATAGTGAATTCTATTTTTTAATTGAGTGTTCCTTTAACCCTTTCGCTACTGAGGCATTTCACGCCTCTGTGCTGAGCTAATTTTTACCTGTTTCGCTCATCATGTTTAAACGCGTTTTGAAGCCTTATTTTAGTATATGACCTAGACATGTTATATATCGTTCTTTCCGGCAGACTCGGCAGATTCATAATATGTCATTATTATATGTATACGTCATACCCTGTCTGTATAATATAACAAAAATGCAATAAAATTAGAATTTTCAATAATTTACAACGTGTAAAGTGTTTTTTTCCACATTTTAACATGCGAGCAACTGTGGTTATATTTTGTATGGGGTGCGCTTGTGAAAAAAATTAGAAATGGGGTCTCGTTACATTTGTTTGGGGGGAAAATTACGCGATTTTTAACAAACGCACCCCAAACAAAAATCGTTAGTGCAGCATCATTCGTGATCCGGCTCCCCAGGGGTTAAAGTCAGCCACCGTTTGGAAGGGCAGGCTGTGCCCTTCCAAACGGTGCCTGCCTTAACCCTGTGGCCCCCGGCGATCGGGAGGGGGGGAGGTCCAAAGGACCTCCCTTTCAGGCGCCTCCCCTGCACTCGCGGGGGGCGCCTGAATTAGATGTCATCGCGCCGCTGCGATGACATCTAATGGCCCGCCGGGGTCCCGGAGTGCTGGGCTGACATGCTATATGTCAGCCCGCACCAGAGGGGCCAGCAATCAGCCGGAATCCCGGCTGATTGCTGCCTCCTGTGCTAGGACGCACTCAGCGCATCCAGACCATAGCACAGGAGAACCACTTGAGCGCGTCCATAGCAGCCACGTGGTTAATTGGGGATTTCGGAAGTAATTTTATTTTGTTTAATTTTATTTATTTAGTTATTTCAGAAAGAGAAAGATACCTCTACCAACTGAAGAACTGGTTGAATACAACAATAAGTTTGTTTTGTGCATTTACTTTTTTGTGCACTGTTTTGTGCATTTTTGTTTGTTTTGTGCATTCATTCCGGCATTTTCGGTATTCGCAGTGATCGTTCATGGAACCAGTACTCTTGAAATTTGACCACAGTGAATCTCTAAGACGGTACATTAGTGTAAGATCAGCTGTAACCCAGGGGAGATGGGTCCCTTTTACTCGCACTTTACGCAGCGGGGCATGGGAATTCCAGACTTTCAGGAGCTCAGACTGAAAGTATTCAATTGCACAGTCTAGGTCTGGGATTAGGTTTAGTCTGTACCAGGGGAGCTGTTTGAGATCACTTAGGAAGGATTCAAGAATAAATTTCTTGAAAGACCTGGTGGTTATTACCTTTGGGGGAGATTTCATTGCCTTTATTTTGCGCACGCAGTACACTAGACAATGGTCACTAAAGCTATTAGCGAGAACACCTGCCTCCTGTATTCGATCAGGAGATGAGGAGAGAATCCCGTCCAGCAAGGTATGGTTAGGGCTTTTCATAATAATGCGAGTGGGGGAAGAGATTAATTGAGTTAGCTGCAAAGTTTTAAACAGTGAGCAGTGTTTATTGTTTTTAGGATTTAGCCAATCTGTATTAAAATCGCCGAAGACCAGCATTTCACTTTTTTGGTTTTGGGCAAGTAGGTTATTAAGGATTTGAGATGTCAGATAGGGAGTGCACTGGAGAGCTCGGTGGGCGATAGAATCCAGCAACAATGATGGATTTACTGAATGTAATCTCAATTAAACCAGAGAGGAAATCAAAGGTGACAGGGGAGCTAGAAGTCTGTAAGGGGGTGAACTTTATGGACTCCTCAACATAAATAACAATTCCCCCTCCTCTCTTTGCTCTGTCCTTTCTATAACATGAATACCCCTGTATTGATATGGCAGAGTCTGGTACTTTTGGGGTTAACCATGACTCTGTTATCTTTTGTTTAGGATAGCTTTATGCCTATCCCATGCCTGCTTAAATTCAATTGCTGTTTTGGCCTCTACCACTTCAACTGGAAGGCTGTTCCATGTATCCACCACCCTCTCAGTAAAATAATGCTTCCTGATGTTACTTTTAAACCTTTGCCCCTCTAATCTAAGACTATGTCCTCTTGTTTTGCTACTTTGTTTCCTTTTAAATATACTCCCTTCCTCTACCTTGTGGATTCCCTTTACGTATTTAAATGTTTCTATCATATCTCCTCTGTCTCGTCTTTTTTCCAAGCTGTACATGTTAAGATCATTAAGCCTTTCCTGGTAACTTTTCTCCTTCAAGCCGTACACCATTTTAGTAGCCCTTCTCTGAATTTTCTCTAAGAAGTCTATATCCTTCTGGAGATACGGTCTCATACATATGAGCCATTATAATCTATGGAGTTGTTGAGTTACACCAGCTCTGGCTAAATTTACACCAACAATGGAATAGGGCCTTCAGTGTGTTATATTTAAGGGGTTATTCAGAAAGGACTGAAATTTCACTGATATTTTGGTGCTTTCTCGTTCAGCACACTTCGGCACGCTTCAGCAATTCCATTTCGCGGTCCTTGGGGTGAATTCACTATTCTCCACAGGGTCCCTGAAGTGCGCTGAACTAACTGCCAAAGACTGCCTTACAGATCGCTGAACACCGCCGAACTGCAGAAAAAAAAACCCGCTGCTATTCTTCTAATAGGTATTTAAACCAATAAACATGCGTTAAAATGTGCCTAAATAATAAAAAAGGTCCTATAAAAATAACAAAAAGGTCTGTTACAGAACAAAAAAAATAAAACTATTTTTTTAAAAAAAATTATTGGAAATCAAAAATTTCAACTAAAACAATACATAATGGTGTTCCAAAAAATAAATAAATAAAAAGGACGCTTTCCTGAAAATGAAAGGAAAAAACGGTTGAATAAAAAATAAATAAAAAAGATAATATTTTTTACAGTGAATCCAATGGGATTCGCCTGTTTAAACCTGTCGAACTGAATCACAGAAAATCACGGCATTTCATTGACATTTCAGTGCAGTTCGGCGTTCTCTGAATAGATTAAACATTACTTCTCCCTGGGACAATTTTGCTGTTGCCGAAGATAGACGAACTGCCATGAAATTGCACCGTGCGGTGAAATTCACCGTTTGGTGCAATTTGGCGGCAAGTTCGCCTCTTATGGAATAATCTTGTAAAAGAAGGGACGTATTTAGCTGAATATACTGGGATGAGCATAAAATGTAACACATAGAAACATAGAAAAATGTCGGCCGATAAGAACCTTTCGGCCCATCTAGTCTGCCCAATTAACACATGCTTAAAATCATGCCGTTGGGGTCTGATAGGGTAGATTCGTGAGGGACTGACTAGGAATTAAGACTTTTGCGAGATTTCACTGAAAATAAAAAGTGATCAGTGCTATACAGGTTAAAACCCCCCTCATTTCTCTGTCATTTCACACACACACCACTCCTGTGTGTGTGCAATTTCTGGGCAATTCCTGTATTTACTAAGTTGTGTTTTAGCTAGATACAGGCAAACTGAACGTGAAATACGGTGCACTTCAACAGCACCAAAATTCTCCCATAGACGACTATTGATTAGTCTATTCACAGGCTGCCGAATTGCACCGAACTTTCAGTGAAATTACCTGATTTTCGGTGTTTCAATTTGACAGGTTTAAACGGGCGAATCTAATAGTGTCGTGTCCATATATATGGCAGCCCAGTATATGGGGGCAATGAAAGGGATCATGGCTGTAGAACAGATAAGGACTAGGCAAGGAGACGTGGTCAAAAACAGGCAAGGGGTCGAGGCAGGCAAAGTTCATTCATTAGCAGAGTGGAAGTCAGGTGGCAGAAAGGTAGCAAGGTCGAGTTGCGGTACAATAAGTATTAGGCAGAAAGATGTGGTCAAAAAGGCAAGCAGTTAGGTCTGGACAGGTGCAGTTCGTTCACAGCAAGAGTCAAGGCAAAGGGTCAAAATCTCGCAGGTCACTTAGGGATACTTGGTAAGGTGCAGAGGTCAGAGAAGAGCTGACAACTGAGCACCATTATTTGGGAGTCTGGGTTGAAATAAGGAGCCAACAAATCAGCCTCCTGCCTCTCTAGCAGCAGCCGAACCCCATGCAGCTCAGTTACTGCCCGGAACCTACGAAGGCCGCACCTCCGAAGGTGGGTGTTGAAACACCGCCTCCCCCGTACCACATGGAGACTGGGGAGCCTAGTCCCTCAGCCCAAGGCCAAACTTAGGGTTGCCACCTTTTCTTCAAGCCAAACCCGAACATTCTAGTGTTGGGCTTGGGTGGCCATTTTTTTTTGTAGCGTATACATTATGCATATATTTACTTTATGCGTGTATATATAATGACACGCACGTGGTATGCATGGCATGTCAGGCAGGTATTTAGGCACACTGGTATTATGTATGACACACTGGTATTATGCATGGCACACTGGTAATATGGCTGGCACACTGGTATTAAGCATGGCAGACTGGTAATATGGCTGGTGCTAAGCATGGCAGACTGGTATTGTACATGGCAGACTGGTAATATGGCTGACAGACTGGTAATATGGCTGGCAGACTGATTTTGTGCATGGCAGACTGGTAATATGGCTGGCAGACTGGTTTTGTGTATGGCAGACTGGTATTGTGCATGGCAGACTGGTAATATGGCTGGCAGACTGGTAATATGGCTGGAAGACTGGTATTGTGCATGGCAGACTGGTAATATGGCTGGCACACTGGTATTAAGCATGGCAGACTGGTAATATGGCTGGCACACTGGTATTAAGCATGGCAGACTGGTAATATGGCTGGCACATTGGTACTAAGCATGGCAGACTGGTATTGTACATGGCAGACTGGTAATATGGCTGACAGACTGGTAATATGGCTGGCAGACTGGTATTGTGCATGGCAGACTGGTAATATGGCTGGCAGACTGGTATTGTGCATGGCAGTCTGGTATTTACACTGTAAACAGCTAGAGCCTCCCTTTACAAGCTCTATGCCTGTATATCAAGAGAGGAGCTGGATGGGGGAGGGGCCACCACGGAGGGGACAAAGACACTCAGACGCTGCACAGCCAGATAGAAGAGGAGGGGGGAACTGGCCCACAGCTATACTCACCGGATGGAGCTTCCTTCTCTCACTCGCACACAGGCAGCGCGAGTGATTAATGAAGGGGCAGCACAAACCTCTCCCATTGTGCAGCTGCTAATTGCCGCTCGGTAGAGAGGATCGCGGCAAACACGTGGGAGGCAGTCAGTCATGTGTCCCAACCAAGTCATGTGTCCGGGTGGCAGGGAATCTGAAACCCGTACACATGACTCGAAACCCAGACAGTACGGGTCAAAACCGTACGGGTGGGAACCCTAGCCACACTCCTGCCACCCGCAGGCATTGCTGACTGATGTGGGAGGCCGGCAAGAGGGAAACAGTAGCAGGTGCACTGACGGGAACAATCGGCCAGGAGGCCGCCACAGCCAGCGACAAGGGAGCGTTGAACGCTTGCCATCACCAGCGGTGTATCTTGGCCTAGGCCGACACTTTTCAGGGGGCGGCCGCCCTGCCGCTCAGTGGGACCTGCCGGCCACTGTGACCCACCGCCCCATGGGACACGCTGTCTGCCGGTAACTGAATCCCCGGCCGCCAAGCGTTGCCTCTTGAAGACCTCCTCATTGCTGCAGCCTGCTACTGTGCGCTGGGAGGAAGTGAGCATATAACGTCACTTCCTCCCAGCGCTCCACCACATGCAGATGCCGCTTGGAGGAGAGAGGTGGCATGCAGGACCCAGCCCCCAGGTTATCAAACAGGGGGGCTTTAATGAAATGAAGAGTGGGGGGTTAATGAGATGAGTGGGGGGTGTTTAATGACATGAAGAGTGGAGGGCTTTAATGAAATGATTTGGGGGGCTTTAATGAAATGAAGAGTGTGGGGGTGGAGTGAAAAGAAAAGAGGTGCGGTAATGAAATGAAAAGAGGTGGAGGCTTTAATGAAATGAAGAGTGTGGGGGGTGTTTAATGAAAAAGTGGGGGGTGTTTAATGAAAGAGTGGGGGTGTTTAATGAAATGAAGAGTGAGGGGTGTTTAATGAAATTAAAAGAGTTGGGGGTTTGGGGTGAAATTAAAAGAGATGGGGGTTTGGGTGAAAGGAAAAGAGGGGGCGTTTGGAATGAAATGAGAGTTTTATTGCTGTGCAGCTCTTCTATACGCTCATACACAGTGCACATTTCTGTGGGTTTCATTGCTGTGCAGCTCTGTAATACGCTCATACAGTGCACATTTCAGTGAGTTTTATTGCTGTGCAGCTCTGATACACTCATACACAGTGCACATTTCTGTGGGTTTCATTGCTGTGCAGCTCTGTGATACGCTCATACCCCATTTCTGTGGGTTTTATTGTTCAACTAATTAGAGCGGCTGTGATCCAGTATACTTGACATGCATGTCTGATCTTTGTAAAATTGGTTGAATTTAAAACATTTCATAATGTTATTTGATTATCTCCATAGATACAACATTTGAAATGGTATACAAAATATACAAGTAGGAACTTGGTATCCACTTTTAATATACAGAGAGGGCCTATTATAAGACATGGGCCTGGCGCTGCTGCTCCAATAGTGTTACCGGAATCCACCTGGTTCACTCTGGAGTAAAGTCGGGCCGGCGCGGACAATGACTGCTTGGACACGAGTCTCTTCAGGAAAGGCGAACTTTATTGTGACGTCACAGATGCTCAGACAGGATTGAATCGCAAAGACTGAGCTAAAACAACATGCAGACATAACTTTTTATACATGAATAGATAATCAGGTACATTCCCATAGCCCACCCTCAGGTTACACTTGTCTACCCCACGTGGGTTTGTACCTTCCCCTTGCTAAATACAAAGACATCCCATAAATTGGCAGTAAATTGGCAGCTTTCACTTTATTATGACAATTGGATAACTTAGCACCCAGCTAGATCCTGTCCATATCCACCCCCCGGCGTGGTCACTGATAACGTCCAGCTGGTTTTTCTATACATCTTTGTTCTCGTCGCCAGCTCACTGGCCTTGGATGTATCTAAGTCTACATCCTGCCACTCCTGCCTGTTTCTGCCCGGATCTCGCTAGTTTTTAATTACTTGGCCTGTTTGTTTTGTTAAAACATTCCAAAGAATCTATGCAAGCTCATCTAATTCAGCTAATATTCTCTATGTGCAGTTACGTGAACCAAAGTCTTGCTCAAGATGGCCGCATGGTAGCATCATGGCCGCCTATTTCTGGTCTGATTCCCTTACAATAGCACCAATGTTAATCCGGTCCTGGTACTCTGTCTTAAACAAATGGCCCATTGTACAGCGCTACAGAACTTGATAGCGATTTATAAAAACTTTTGACTGTAACTGTATCAGTGCATCCCTAATATATTTTGAATCTGCAGAGAGAATATGGACATATAATTGTGGATTATTCCAGCCTTGGTGTTAGGAGGCGAATATTTTGCATTCTCTTTTCTTTACTAAACAACAGCAGCAAAGGAAAGTTTACATAGCAACAGCAGTAACCAATAAACAACAAGTGAGTAGTCAGTCTTAGCCACGCCCTCTTTTCTTGTATGCGGAACGATCAGGAGAGCCGTAATGTAGAAATCCAGAGACCCCAGAAGTAGTAAGAAACCGGAAACTGAAGAGGAGGAAGCCAAGACGAGACCGGAGTCAACAAGATGGTCAATCGCAGAACCGGAAACCCACAGGCGTTCGAAAAGATGAAAGACCAACGGGTCCGCAGAAGCAACTCAAGCTAAGGAGGAAACAGAGGATACGTGAAAGTACCATGCGATGGAGATTTGCCAATCAACAGTCACCTAACTGACTCACCTGAGGCTAAGCATTATCAATATTATGAGAAAGTAGCCCTAGACTAGGCTAACTAGACATGCAAAAAACGCAAACCCTACTAAGGGGAAGGAAAAAACAGCCATACAAATAACGGACAAAATCGATGAGGTGCAGATATGCAAACGTTTTATTCATTTATTTCAATATATTTATTTATATTTATTTATTTATTTTTAATATACCAATAATCCAGTACAATGCGAAAAAACACGGGTACGGGCGGGCGGGAAAAATATTTGCCTCCTGTCTTTATTAAAATTTAGATTATTCTAACACCAAGGCTGGAATAATCCACAATTTTATATCAAGTCAGGAGACTTCATATTTTGCAGTTTTAAAGCTGCACCAGAGCCCCAGATGCATGGGAACAAGGACGAAAATAGGAGGTACGGAAAATAACCGCCCTGGACCAATCAGTCGCCGCTAGGATATCGGACAGGGAACCCCCCCAGCGTTCGCAGAAGAGGAAGCCGCCGCATCCCGCACGGAGTGCGCGCGAAGTGAGGAGCAACGCCCGCAAGGGAGAGTAGCCAGCGAACCCATCTAGAGAGGGTAGGGGAAGAGACAGGTTTGTGAGGAGGGACATAGGAGACCAAAAGTTGACCTGTAGGAGAGGAGCGCAAGGGACGCAGACGGGAGAGATAAGCAGTAACACAACGAGCAACACACAATAGAGGATCGGAAGGAAAGTAAGGGTAGAAAACCTCAGGTGAAAGAGTTTTAGTACACCTGGTAAGTGTGAAGACGACACCCTCAGGGGAAAAGGCCACCGCATGCGCATCAAAGGCCCTAACCCGGAAACGCGTCGAAAGGACACTAGACACAAAAGGACTGTTAGCGCATCATTATCTGGCCAACTACGCAGGAAATCTAGCATAAGCGCAACATCCCAAAACTGCGCGTACTTAGGTGCCGGTGGTCGAGCCAGACGAATGCCTCAGAGGAGGCGACACACGGAAGAATCCCGACCTACGGGAACGCCCCACAGGGGCACGTGAGCAGCCGAGATAGCGGAATGGAATAGGTTAATGGTACGGTACGATTTGCCGGAAGTGGAAAGGTCCGCCAGAAAGTTAAGGATTAGGGGTAAAGGAGCTGTAGCGGGATCAGCCTCGTGTCGCACACACCAATTACACCAAGTTCTCTATGCGTAACAGTAGCTCCGTCGCGTGCCAGGAGCCCAGGATTCCCGTAATAAGGTGCGAGCTGCTTCTGATAGGCCTGGCAGCATGCTGGGTCCCTGGAAATCGTCCATGCCACCAGGGAAAGGTTGCCTTCCACGACCAACGGGTGTGGTCCACCTTGGGGATCTGTCAGAATTGAATGGAAGGACGGTAGCCGAAGCGGATGAAGGCAGGAGAGTTCCAACGTCAGCGGGAAACCAGGGTTGAGCATGCCAGAGGTGCGTGATCAGGAGAAGTTGAATCCTCCGTCTGCGGACCTCCCTCATTAAGGACAGCTGTTGGAACATAGGAACTTCCAATTTCCAGTCGCTGGAGTCTCTCCAATATCTTGAAAACCAAGCCGCCACATAGTTGGAGGAACCGGGTAGGTATTCCGCCGTGAGGGAGATGTTCCGCCCAGGCAGTAATTGAAGAGGGAGAGAGTAAGGTCCGATAGGATCTTGGATCGGGAGCCCCCCAGTCGGTTGACGTATTGGACTGCAGAAATGTTGTCCACGCGGAGAAGGAGTGAGCAGTCCCTGAGGTCTTGGGTAAAGCTGCGGATGGCGAAGGAGCCGGCGATGAGTTCCAGGCAATTGATATGAAGCTGCCGTTTCTCGGGGATCCATGCCCCACCCGTAGATGCGGATCCGCAGGTCGCTCCCCAACCCGATTGGCCGGCACCCGAGTCCAGAACAAAGTCCGGTAGGGAGCCGAAGATGGCACGCCCATTCCAGGCTTCCATGTGGCGCAGCCACCATAGGAGTTCCACCCGAACCTCTGACGACAAGACTCCTCTGAGAGTCTTCTTGATGGCCCAAAGCTTCTGCGGAGGAAGGCGGAGTTGACAAGACGTGGAGTTGATGTCGAACCCTAAGAAGGTGATAGTTTGAGTGGGCCGCAGCTCTGACTTCTCTCTGTTGATGATTAAGCCCAGGTCTTGCAAGAGTGCCACTACCAAGGTGGTGTGATGCAAGGATTGGACGGGATTCTGGGCCAATACCAGTATGTCATCTAGGTATACAATCGTCCTGATGCCTTGGGCCCGTAAGGAGGCCATGACCGGTTTGAGGAGCTTCGTGAAACACCAGGGTGCGGAACTGAGGCCGAACGGCAGACAGGTGAAGTGCCAGAGGTCGCGATGCCAGCGGAACTGCAAGTACGGTCGGTGGGCGGGATGGACCAGGACCGTGAGGTAGGCGTCCGTGAGATCTAATCTCGTGAACCAGTCGCCATCTCGAAGGAGATCTCTGAGGAGGTGTATGCCCTCCATTTTGAAGTGGCGATAGGACACGAAAGCATTGAGGGCCTTTAAATTTATTACCGGCCGGAGGTCCCCAGACTTTTTGTGGACCAGGAATACATTGCTGGTGAAGCACGGGGGTTCTAGTGCGGGGAGGATGGCTCCTTTCAACTGCAGGGAGCGAAGTTCCTCATCTATCAATGCTGATTCTCGAGAGGAGTAACGGGCCGGGACCGGGGAAACAGACTGGACGGGAACCTGGGAGAAGTCTATTAAAACCCGGACACAGTTCGCAGGACCCAGGAATCAGAGGTGAGCTTGCGCCACTTGGGAAGAAAAAAGCGTAATCGACCCGCGACCGGTATGTGGGGTAGTGGAAGCGCAGGGGTACTTATCCGCGGAGTAGCGGCGTCTGCCGAAGCCACGACCGACGGGAACTCCCTGTGCCAGGATTGGGCTAGGACGATACTGCAAGTCCGTGACTTGGTACGAGGGAATGCGAGGTCTATACGAGGTGTGGTATCGGCTGGCGACCCGACCTCTTGGTGCGCCAGCCCTGGAGGAAAAACGAGTTGTAGGGTGGAAAACTCGCTTCATGTTAGATTGCACTTTCTGCAAATTGGTGTATATGTTAACCTTGCGGTTGAGTTCTTTTAAGAAGAGATCCCCGAACAGCAACCCCTTCGCTGCAGGACCCAACTCCTTGGTGGACATAGAGGTTAGTTTAGCATCAAAACGAAAAAGTGCCGCTTTACGGCGTTCTGAAGAAATGCCAACATTAGCATTCCCCAAAAGGCAAAGTGCCCATTCATTGACCAGGGCCGGATCGAGCGGAGCATTGTTATTTAACGCCTCATCCGCCATGACGAAAATCAGCGAAAGGGGGCCCGAGACATCCAGCAACTTGTCCTGGGCGCCGCGGAGACCCTGTTCCAGACCCCGTCGAGGATCCCTGCCAGCCTTCCCCATGAAGGTGACAAAGTCCTCATCAAACTCCAGGGTAAGGGATACTTTATCTGGTAGTGTCGGGCGAGGGCATTCCGCCCGCAAGCGTGCTCTGTCAGCTTTCTCCAACGGACAGCGCAACCAGTAGCGCAGGAACTCTGCGATATGATTCGGTGGAATCCAGGCCGGAGACCTGGGGTGTGTAGTGGTGCGTGGATCGAAAAACGGAACGCCCCTAGCGTCCAGGATCGGAGCCGGAGTGTCCGAGGACACCAGAGAGCGAGGAGCTGAAGTGGCTGAGTGGGGTATAATAGCCATGGCATCGGGACGGGGCTCACCCGTCGAGCCAGGAGTAGCCGGCGGGTCACCGGCGGTCTCCGCTCCTTCATCTTCCGGGTAATCTGCCCGGTAATCCTCCAAATCGCAAGAGGCATCCTCGTTATGATTTTCAGCAGACATACGAGAGGATTTTTTTTTTTTTAGCGGGGCCTTTACCCTTTCCCGCGGTTTCAGACTGGCCCTTCCAGGGTCTTTTTCGCGACGGGGCAGCAGCCTCGGATTGATTGGACTGAGAGTCCACAGATTGGGCCGGGGACTGGGCTCTGGAAAGCACCGGAGGATCCTGCTGAGGAAATGGAGGCAACGCTGCAAGAGCAATGGGCAAGGTCTCAGAAATGGCTGAAAGGAGCCAGGCCTTCAGCTCTTCCTGATGGCTAAGATTTAATTGAGGATCCATCAAATTTGGAGTAACGGGGCTCACCCGTTACAGATATAGAATATATATGTATGCCTTAATTTGCGCGATTATATATAGTTTTCGGGGCTCACCTGATGTATGCAGGCAGATTGTATAAATTGCCGCCGGAATAAATATGTATTTGTAGACAAATAAGGTTATCGGGGCTCACCCGAGATAGTGGAGGGGTCCTGCTAGAGAAGCGGATGCCTTCAGTCTTTTTAAAACGCTTCGGTGATAGCGTGCTGCCACCCGTGAGGCTGTGAGGTATGGAGGGCGCGAACTCCGAATGGCGACAAACGGTTGGAACCTAAAATGGCCGCCAGCGCGTGCAAGCGCAATAGGGACGCCTACGCATGAGGGGAGAATAGCCGCGCATGCGCTGAGGCAGAGGGTGCCGTTCGCAAGGCAAAACCTGGAATAAATGTAAAATAATAATCCCCCAAATCTCGGGAAAAAAACGTGCCGCCGATGGTGACCCGACCACCAAGGGGCAAAGGGCACTCGGTCCACCGGGAGACCAAGCGAATTGCAGAGCGCACCCTGCAGGCGGGAGAGTGCCCGCACAGCAGGGACCTGTGGAGAAAAAAACACAATGCAGCACAAATAATAATGTTAGCAATCAAAAATATTACTCTACATTAATTAATAAAACTAAATGTACATATATATATTAGGCCTGGCAACCAGGAGCGGTTTTGGAAACATCTCACCTGGTCGCCAGCAGCAAAGAAAAGAGGGCGTGGCTAAGACTGACTACTCACTTGTTCTTTATTGGTTACTGCTGTTGCTATGTAAACTTTCCTTTGCTGCTGTTGTTTAGTAAAGAAAAGAGAATGCAAAATATGAAGCCTCCTGACTTGATATAAAATTTGTCTGGGTCCTAAAATAAAACTTCAAGCTTCAATTCAGATGAGATCAGCACACAGGGGTGGAATGGCTCAGCAGTGAAGGGGTTAAGGTTCCTGGCAGACCCTATGTATGTGTTTGCCAGGGGAAGCCCTGGATCCCCCCCCAGTCATTCAATGGGACAGAGCGCCATGCTCCTTCTTAGGGGACCTCGCAAAGCAAACGTCCAATCAGACGTTCCCGCCGGGGCGTGACTTAGCGGTGGCGGGAAATTCTCCTGGAGTTTGCATTGTAGGGACCCCGGAAGTGAGATCTCCATCCTGCCCTGCACCCCCCCCCCCGGCTCAGCTGTACGGTGAGGTAAACCGGCCCGGAGCCCAGCTCTCCGCTCACCCACCATGGATAACTTCCAGAAGGTGGAGAAGATTGGGGAGGGGACGTATGGCGTGGTCTACAAAGCTCGCAACAGGGAGACCGGGGAGGTGGTCGCCCTCAAAAAGATCCGCTTGGACACGTAAGTGTTGCGGTGGCCACTAATGATTCCCTCCCTACACACAGGGGTGCGAGGTGTGCAGGGGGCTGGTAGCAGGATTGAAAGGGTTAACTCGCATCAAAGCTGCCCCCCCCCCCCGTCTGTGGCACCGGAAGCAACAATGCCCCTTAGGCCCTACTTTTTCCTGGTGCCCCCCCCCCCCCCATTCCATACATACAGCAGTGTTTGGAAAATCTGTAGCAGACTCGGAGCCGCCTCCTGTTTTTCATACAAACTCTCCCTGCTCCTCCTAACACTTACAGCTGTAGAGCAGTGACTTCCTAAACACGGAATGTTTTAAACACCTATTTTCTACGAGTGGCCCGAAACAGGGGGTCTGTGAGGTAACATATTTGGGATCTGCCAGGTAAAAAAAACGGTTTCATCCCGAGGTTACAGTGGAACAAAAACGGGATGGTTGTAATGTGTTGCTGGGGTGATGGTGGTACAGGTGCCATGTGGGTGCAAGCCAACCAGGGTTTTATCATGGCAAAGGGGCACTTTGGCATAATGTAAAGAAAATAATGGGAAACCTATCCTTTTTCCTGTAAATCCGGATCCCCCCCCCCCCCCCTTACACCTGGCACTGCGTGTGGCATCCTAGGGAAAATGTTTGTTTGAATCCTGTGCTATAGTGGTTCGGCAGGATGCAGCTATCCGGCTCACTGCAAGTCTAAGCTTTTATAGTTTATCTCCTGGAAAGTTAGTGTTTTTGCGCTCCGGCATGCCGCCAAATTCCACAGATAACCTAATCTGACGGACAAATTTATTAATATTTTGTAAATTCTCAGATTGTAAACTCTCTGGTGTCATCTCGCCTACTCTTCTGTGTGTTTTAACTTGTATATTTGCTCTTCTGCCTCACCCATTGTACAGCGTCACGGAACTTGTTGGCGCTTTATAAATACTTGCAGCTGTAATATCCTTTCCCAAAAAAAGCTGCGTCTATATGGTGTATATGATACATATAAATGCATTTCTTTTTTTTCTTTCGACATGGGTGTCCGCATTTCTCACTGCCAGTTCGTGAGTTAATGCCAAGGGCACTCTATGCCATCTGTTAGCAATGTCCACAAATATCATCATTTTTTTTTTTTTCTTCCAATTTGTACACGTACCTTTTTATACACCTGAATGCTTCATGCCAGCCTCCATTATGCAGAGCTAAACCTCTGTTGCATTTACTATACACTCGGTTATTATGCGCTTTTGTATGGATATTCCAGCCCTTTTTGTTACGATAACCTGTCAATAAAACTTGCATGATGGAAAGAATGGTCTCAGCAACTGGAAGACACTACAGCAGGGGTCTCAAACTCTGGGCCCCCCTGATGTTTCTGAATGAATGGATCATTGCTTAGTCTGGGTTTTGCAGATAAGGCTGGTGTCAGACGAGCATCTTTGGAGAGCGGAAAGAACGTCCGTGAGAGTGGACATTCCTTCCACTCGATGTCCGTCAGGCCACCTCACTGAGCGCACTCGGTGCTGCATAGTGCGATCCTCCTATGGAGAATCGCACTTTGCAGCTCCATCAACGCATGTCCTAGCGCTTAGACGGAGAGGATTGGATAACGGATGCTTGTTCGTGCAAGCGTGTGACCAGCCCCGTTGCGGTGTCACAATGCTGCGACGGGCGCCTGTAAGCACGTCAGTACGGGCGCACATAGGCTGGTGTCAGATGAGCGCGCTAAGTAAATTTTATCAGTGACTTCTCCTGCAGAACTAAAGGGGTTATTCAAAGAGGGTCGTACTTGCCACCGAACTGTGAATTTCCCGGTACGGTGCAATTCCGTACTAATTTGGCTATTCAAAAAGCTGGCAATTCGCCAAATATTGGTGAATTGCTAGAGAAATACAGAGCAATTCGTTGCAATTGGTCAACCTTCGGCGGCAGTGAAAATGTCCCATAGAAAAGAAATGGTTAATCCAGTCGGAGAGCAAACATAATGATGGTGACATGCCCAGATTTTGGTGCTTCCGTTCGACTGGCAAATCCTATAGGTTTGAATGGGGGGGGGCAGTTTTTATTTTATTCAACCGTTTATTCTTTTCATTTGCAGCAAATATATATTTTTAAATAAAAGTCTCTCCCCCCCCCCCTCCTCAATTCAGCGGATTGCAGCTGCATTCGGTGGTCTGATCGTTGTTTGGTCTTCGGCATATTCCTTTCAGCACACTTTGGGACCCTGTGGTGAATGCTGAAGTCACGCTGGGTTGGCGAATTGAAATTGACGAAGTGTGCTGAACGAGAGCATTGAAATTTCGGTGCTCTGCGAATAACCCCTTAAGTGTGTAGTGTAACATGACCTAAAGGACAGTGTTGGAATTCAACTGAGCAAAAGAAGGGTAGGACCTCAAGTAGAGTGACGTGCAGGAAAGTTTATTCGGGTACAGCAGACCCCATCAAAAGTCAGTGACGTTTCGACCCTGTATGGTGGTGACCTCGTAGAGACGGTTGGTTGGCGCTCCCTCCTGACAGTGTTCGTGGCGCCTTAGTTTTGCATCATAGTGTTGGAATTCAGTAACCTGTGGCTGATGCACTTTTTAATAGCAAAGATTATGGGCACTAACACAAACGTTCACTTGCGTGAGCATTAACGTTTGCGGTATTTACTGCATATTACGATCCAAATGCGTTAAAAAACCCGTTTGCGTTTGGTACCTTACGCTCCTCTGCGCGAGGTTACTGTACTTTGCGCTCCCTATACTTAACATGGGGAGCGCAAAGTGTTAATCAGCGCTGGTATTACAATGTCCCACCGCTGATTAACGCCTGGCTCTGTTCAGCGCAAAGTTAACCAGAGCCAGGACTTGGTGTTAACGGATTCGGCAGAAGCGGAATCCGTTAACACCAGAAATAAAAATGAAGCGTATACTCACCCTCTGTCCCACGGTGAGGACCGTGGCTCTGTCCGTCTACTTCGGCCGGCGGGAGCAGAGAAAGACTGGGGGGAAAATTCCCCCCCCCCCAGTCTCTCCCTGCGTATCCCTACGCCGACCGACTGGATCTCACGAGGCGAGATCCGGCTGGTCACGTGACCGACTGGATCTCACGAGGCGAGATCCGGCTGGTCACGTGACCGGCTGGATCTCACGAGGCGAGATCCGGCTGGTCACGTGACCGGCTGGATCTCACGAGGCGAGATCCGGCTGGTCACGTGACCGGCTGGATCTCACGAGGCGAGATCCGGCTGGTCACGTGACCGGCTGGATCTCACGAGGCGAGATCCGGCTGGTCACGTGACCGGCTGGATCTCACGAGGCGAGATCCGGCTGGTCACGTGACCGGCTGGATCTCACGAGGCGAGATCCGGCTGGTCACGTGACCGGCTGGATCTCACGAGGCGAGATCCGGCTGGTCACGTGACCAGCAAGGAGGAACTCAATGGAGTCCTATGAACTCCAGCGAGTGGTGCCTGCGGCTACGCTCAGCGCTGCCGCGAGCATCCAAGATTTTACGCTCGATAACGATGCAGGCAGCATTTTTGCGCCTGCATTGTAATCCAGCGTTATAAGGCAGGTGCAAGGGGGAAAACTGCGGGCGCAGTTTTTCCTCCCTTGCTCCTGCATTTTAACGCTAAGAGTGTAATAGAGCCCAATATCTTCCCATTATTCCATTGTTTGCCCCAAGTGCAGTCGTAAACTCTTTTAAAGATTTATATTTGAAACACTGGTGAATGTTGTTACGTGGCACCCTCCATTGAACTGCCATAGAAACAATGCTAGGTAACCTCAGCTTGCACCACAGTGGCAATATGATAAACTGTGCTGTGCAGATAAGCAGAAACTACGGTGGATACAACAGTGAAAAGTAAGAACTGTAGTGGAAGTTCCCTAATGGTGAATATATCACTTTTTCACCATATTTGATCCACTGTAGATCCTGGTCATTTGCAAAGTGGAATCCACCCCACACCCCCCATGAAAGAACGGCAAGTAACTCCTTCTTTTTTTGGATTTAATTTTCCTTTTTATTTTTTTTTGTAAATTCCCTCCCCCCCCCCCCTTTGCAGGCACATAATATAAAAAAAATCCTTGTATACTTTCCAGCATATGACCGCCTAGTTTCTTAGTAGTAGAACCCCCATCCTAACACTGTATCTGATTCCACGCTTTTGCATTGTATGCACTGGTCCCAGATTCCTCTGATTACATTAAGGTTCAGAGTATGGAGGGAGAGGTGCACATTAACACCTGTCCATACACATGGCACAGGACTGTATATGGTATATGTACATGAAGAAAGCTTCAGAATTTTCTTACTGATAACTATTTAACATACAGGTACTCTCATATTGCTACATTTGTGCATTGAATTCTGCCTGTCTGATACTACTGTCGACTGTGATGGTAACGCCTAATTACCAGTCTAACATTACACTCTTAAGAGTTTTTACTGGCCTGTTGTGTTCCCATAACGTAGCAGCTTTTGTCCTTTCTCCATGTTTACTAGGACTGAAACAACTAATCGATAATGGAAATAGTTGACAACTATTTTAATCGTCCTGTACAGCACACTGTTTAGAGTCAGACTGAGTTAAACGTAAATAACCTCAGCTTCGGAGCTGTTTGGAGAAGACGCGCCGCTGCTTTACTAGGTGTGGTTTTAGTTCTAGGGTTATGTCAGACACAAACAGTTTGTTTTTATTCCATTTACAACAGTAGCAGAACTATAACAAACAATAGAATACTGCCACTGCGTGAAGGCGCTGCATGCCTGTTTTTTATCCTTTACTTGAAGCTGGAGTCATGTGCCACCAACCTGCCACACCCGCTTTGGTTGGGAACTGCCATTCCCTCCTTTTGGTGTGGTCCTTTCCCAAAACTTGCTTCCACACTCAGATCCGGTCTTTTGTCCATACCCTCTCCCTCTCACACTCAGGTCAAGTCACTTGAGCAAAGCCACTACCTTCCACCTTCAGTCCCTCCTCCCACTCAGTTTATTCACAAAATTATTTAAAAGGGACACTCTACGCACCCTGACCACTTTAGCTTATTAACCCCGATTTCATGCTGACATCATCATCTCTGTCAAAGTATTTGTAGCCGCGTTCATTTGAGGAAGCAAACCTGTGCTTAAGCTGCGCATGCAGCATCAACCCATCCCTCTGACCAAGCACTCGCATACTTTGTGTGAAAAGTACGTAAGATACACAATTTGCGTATGTACGTACAAAAGTTACATACACTACGCAAATTACTTATGAAAAAAGCGGGAGGGGTTTGTGGGAATTTTTTTACATACAATTTCTTTTAAGTAAACTATTTTCCCTTTTTTTTTTTTTTTTTCCCGATTATGAGAATAATCATTAGTTGCAGCCCTAATGTTTACTAATGGATTAATGAAGGTTTTTTTTGTCCATAATGCTACTGCACGTTTGTGTTTAATGTCCTCTTGTGTTCTTACATGTAACCCTAGCTTTCGTTTTTCCTAGCGAGACAGAAGGAGTCCCAAGCACAGCCATTCGGGAAATCTCTTTACTCAAGGAATTGAACCACCCGAATATTGTCAAGTAAGTGCACCAAAATGTCACACCACATTTTAAAAGTACCTATTGTTCTTTTGTGATGTTTTACTTCGACGCCTAACACATTCTGTTTGTGCGTTTTCAAGTTTTCCAAGGAAACTGATATCTGGAATGGAGGAGGTTAAAAAAAAACCCTGTGAGTCTACTTTGTTACATCCCAGCTATTGTCTCTTGTTAAGCAGCCTTTTCCCAGGCGCCTGAATGACATCACTCTAGTGCCTTACTTAAATTGTCCAGTTTCTTCTTTTTAAAATACCCCTCTACATAAACAGGTTTACTAGCCAGGTGACTAATCTGCTGAGTGCCAAAAGAACCTTTTACTTCGTATCTTTTCTGGTTTCACATAAACCGAGTAATGCAATGACTATTTTCATAATCTGTTAATTGGCTGTTTTTTATTTTTCGTCACATGGAAAATACCAAGGGCACTATTCTGTGCCCTTCGCTAAAATGGGGACTCTAAGGGGGGAAACCTGCACCTACCGGTTTCCTCTTGGCGTCCTAGTTTTAGCACCAGATTACGGGACAGGTGCGGATTTCAGCAGCCTGCCTCGTAATGCAGAGCTACCCTCCTGGATACTCGCGGCAGCTCTGCCACGTGTGTCACCTTCTGGAGTCCATAGGACTCCATGGAAGGTTGTGCTGCCGGGCCATGAGACCTGCATGATCTCACTCTCGCGAGATGGTGCAGGGCCATGGAGGGAGACTGGGGACTATTTGTCCCCAGTCTCACTCTGCTCCTGGCAGCCAGAAGCAGTGGATTCGGCCACCGTTCATGCTCTGGGATGAGAGAGGAGTATCATCTTTTTTTGGGGGGGGGGCAGCTGGTGCTGAGTTGACTGATTCCGCAGAAGCGGTATCAGCACCAACTTAAAGCTGTGGTTAACTTTTTTTAGTCAACACAGTGGTGCAGTAATTAGCATTAGGATCAGTGAGACATTACAAAGTCCTATTGCTATTTACGGATTGCGCTCCCTATGTTAAGTATAGGGAGCGCAAAGTACAGTAAGCTCGCGCAAGAAATCACATCAGTGATTGCACTGACTGTTTTTTTTTTTTTTGTTTTTTTTTTTTTTACCTGTTATTGTTCGGAATGTAATATGGGGTGCAATCGTTAGGATAGGTGACTGTAACGCTCACATATCTGAGCGTTAATGTAATGGGGCCCCAAGAGGGTTACTCACTACTGTAGTTTACTGTTGTTGCAGCAACAATATGGCTTTCCCAAAAGGGAAAGTCAAACAGTGACAGGAGAAAAGTCATTGATGCGTTAATGGTAAACCACGGTGATTTTAATGAAAAACCCTGACTTGCACTCCTTGACAACACTCTCGCCCTCTTGTGCAGAGTTCACTGTGCTCTGTGATTGGGTGGAAGCTACTGTGTCTTGCCCCACTTTTCAGACCCGGGGTCAGGTGTAAGGAGAGCTTGCCATACAGCCTCTCTTCCTCTGTGTGGCATGGGTCACCACCCAGGACTGCAGGGTGGATGGGATGTTTTCTGACAGCACAACTCACCGCTCTGTTGGGGCGTGTACTGTGCCGGTCAAGTGGGGGAGTGTATGGGAATGTGTTCCCAATGCGTTACCTGCAGAGAGCTGACCCAGGAGATACTGCAATGAGCAAAATGTGCTTTGTGCAGACAAATAATTAGATGCAATAACAATTTTCATAGTCTGTGCTTTTCTATTTTACTAATGTATCGATTTAGTAGATGCAGCTCTACATAAGCGTTTTCTGATACTGTACAAATACAGGAATGTGACATATTTGTGCACATTTCAGATGGTAATGGACTTATTTATACTAACATCCAATAAGCTGAAAACTATGATTTGATTTTTTTTTCTTCACCATTTTCAGGCTTCTTGATGTAATACACACCGAGAACAAGCTGTACCTTGTCTTTGAATTTCTCAACCAGGACCTGAAGAAGTTTATGGACGGTTCTAATATTACTGGGATCCCGCTGACTCTCATTAAAGTGAATTTCCTTTTCCTCCTGTCTTAAAATACTTGGGCTTATTGAAATAAATAAATATGCTTTGGAGGGAAAAAAAAATCCTACTGTGGTATTTAATTGTGCAAAGTGACATATTTTCCAAATCCTTGGTCTGACAGCCCTTCTGTCACAGGGTTATTAATGATTTTGTTTGGAGGTTCTACCTATTAACACCATTTCCTATGGGTGCTTTATCAGTATTGGAACTGGATAAGATTGCACCATGTTTTATTGTGCTATTAGAGACCTGATATGCAGCGATTTCATTTTCTAGTCATGTGACTGTCACCTAGCCAAATGCCACTGAACAGTCTGTTTTGCCATGGACATTGTTCTTTACCCCCATGAATATTTTATATCGTAGCAGCCAACATATTTCACAAATTAAAGACTATATCAAAGTTTACCGCAGGTTGTTCTTTATACTGCCACGATTAACAATGAATAAAAAGTGTTGCTGATACTTGTGCAAAACAAATGCATGTTTGCATGCTTTTTTACCCTGGAAGACATTCAGTAAAATTTGTGTATTGTTTTGGATATATTTAAATACGTTCTAGGGTAAACTGGACATGCCCCCAATTCTGAACAGTGGAAATAGTTGATAGGATCAGCGCTTCCTCCAACAGCGGTGTCCCCTCCTCTCCGTATACTTCTATTGTACACCTCAAACAAAGTAGAAAGCTGACATAGCGTAGCAGGTTTAGACAATATCAGTGAAGTTTATATGGAGTAAGGGAATACACTCACATTTCGTTGTCTAAATCAGAAACCAGATGTATCCAGTAGCTGGCAACATTAGAGGGAGCACCGGATCTCCCGTACAGCCTGAGGAAACCTGTTTGCTCCAGTCTGTATCAGGATGCCAGCAATTGGTTTTAAGGCTAATTTATTAAAACAAAAATAAAAAGTACAAATACAAACACCCAAACGTGTTTCGCGATCGTTATCGCTTCATCAGTAGGTGTCTAGACACCTACTGATGAAGCGATGACGATCGCAAAACACTTTCCACTGTTATGATTTCCTGGGTGGGTTTGGATATACCACCACCTGATGGAGACAGCTGTTGATTTGACATAAAGACGACAATTTTTTTTTTTTTTTTTTTTCTTACTGTGGACGATATATTATTCATTTAATGGTGCATATTGGTTATTAAAACCACCTCCTAGGTGGCGACAAGAATAAAGGATCCTTTTTTCTATGCCCCCAATTTTGTCTTCTACATTACAGAGTTACTTGTGTCAACTGTTGCAAGGATTGGCTTTCTGCCACTCTCACAGAGTATTACACCGGGATCTCAAGCCACAAAACCTGCTTATTAATGAAGATGGTGCCATCAAGCTTGCAGATTTTGGATTGGCACGTGCATTTGGTGTCCCTGTCAGGACCTACACTCATGAGGTGAGCAGCTTCTGGGGAATATATAGAGATATAGATAGATCTGTGCATGGATTTGTTGCACCTACTTTAAGCAAAACATATTCTTGTGTGCCACCCCATATATTATCCTAAACACATACTTGTTAACCTACCACTAGTACCTTTTGCCACCATCTCCGCTCTGTGCAACCTTTTATCTCCACAATTTCAGCGACCGACCCCCCCCCCCCCCTCCCCCACCCCCTCACCTCCCCTTCTTTCTGTGCGCATTGGTTACTTCACATGAAATTGCATAATCTGTTGCCTAAAAATGAAGTAGAATCTTTTGAGGTTTACTCTATCCCTAAAAGTAACCGTAAAACGAGCACAAAAGGGCTTAAAAGCAGCTGTGAGAAGGCACAGGAGTGCAAACCATGATCTTACTAAAGCTGCATATGTGCAATTTAGCTGTTTGCTAGAGCAATTGTGTTGTATAATCTCCAGATACGAATTGTAGCTTGCTGTAGAAAACACCTCTGAAGGGAACGGTTTGTTTTATTATCCTTATGCCATTGTGTATACGATCTTTTGATGCAAAAGCATTGAACGGCATTCAAGTTGGCTTTTTGAATGTGCTCATTCAAGCAGCCACCTCCTGAAACCACATCAATATCTACATTAAGATGTCAATCGCTCGCTGGCTTATGCTAGTGTCAGACAAGCGTCTTTGGAGAGCGGAAGGAACATCCGCGAGAGTGGATGTTCCTTCCACTCAACGCCCGTCTGGCCACCTCGCTGAGCGCACTAAGTGCGCTCAGCACTGCAAAGCGCGATCCTACTATGGAGAATCATGTTCTGCAGCTCCGTCAACGCGTGTCCTAGCGCTTTGCCGGAGAGGCTTAAATAATTAAAAGGTGGCTCACGAGGTGGCCAGACGGCGTCGAGTGGAAGGAACATACTCTCACGGATGTTCCTTCCGCTCTCCAAAGACGCTCGTCTGACACTAGCCTTAAGGTAGCTGTCTGTTAGGTCTACCTTCCTATTCAAGTCAGTCCTGAAAAACCTGAGGGGTCTTGACCTTTTAATTATTTAAATTGTGCCTACTGAGATTACGTGCCAAACACCTAAAAATCGATATATTTTTTTTTTTAAACCGTAAAGGAACGTATGCGCGCACATGCCAGTTTGTCTCCGGTTCTAGATCACCTTTGTATCCCTATCCCACAGTTTAGATATTGTGCGGTACAAATCCAACACCATTGGCCATAAACGTAAGCAAATCTCAGGACAGCTATTCAAAAGTTAAAGAGTGCGGAAGTTCTCAAATATTACGTGGGGTCGGGCGGGGAGGGGGCCCATGGTTTAACAAAAGCATCAGTGATGCATATCTTTCATTATATTGATCCCACACTGCCTAACATTGTGTGGTGGTGGTTTTGAGAGTGAAGTTAACAAGTGCATCCTGCTTCCAAAAGAAGTTGAATGCTTTTTATATATGAATAAAGAGCTGCTTACGACAGATGGTTCTTTTTGGTATTTTTTTATTTTAAATTTTATCCTATATTCTGTGTCTCCTCCTTTTTTTTTTTTAATTTTTTTATTTTTATAGGTTGTAACACTCTGGTATAGAGCTCCTGAAATCCTTCTTGGCTGCAAATACTACTCCACTGCTGTGGACATCTGGAGTCTAGGATGTATTTTTGCTGAAATGGTATTATTTTATATATCTATATATTTTTTTTTTTACTCCCTGCGTAAATTTCTAAACTGAATTTATATCCTGAAACCGCTCTCAAAGGGGGGCATTTGTGTAGTATTCAACTGAACCTTAAATATATTCCAAAGAGTTGCATAGTTTACCATTTCAGTTTACTAAACAGAGCAACATCTGTTCTGTAGCTATTTATTGATCTGCTGTGCTTGGTGTAGTATATTTATTCTACAGCCAAGATGCAAACACAAGTTCTCAGCTATTCAACGGTTTGCAAGAAATGCCCCCTCCCCCACCCTCTTGTGAAATATTTTTCACAAAGGATTCATTTTAATATCAGTGGTGAATAGGCTTTAAAAACACAAGTTATTGTACAGATTTCTAAAAATATATTTGCATATTCTTCTTGCAAACTTAAGACCACACCGCAGTATGTAGATGTATTTGTGACAGTGTTTTGTGCAGATGTTTCACAGGGTGTATGACTTACTGAGATCACCTATAGCTAAATTTTTATGGAATCTGTATACCTGGTAATTTTCCTTGGTGCTAAATTTGTTCAAAAGGGAATAATCTATTAACATTTTTGGGATTATAGTTATTTTTATTTATTTTTGTTTTAGTTAAGCAGTATGATGGCCACGTTCTAACCCCGTGCAGTATCGGCTGATGAATATATCTGCCTGGGGGTTTGTAATAAACTTTGCGTTTATTCAGCAGACCCCGTTCACCAGAAACTTTGCAATGCAGGCATCAGATTCCTACTGTGTGTGACTGTAACAGAATAGGCTCCTTGTCTGCCACACACTGCATGACTTGAATGTCCATCTGATATCAAAGTAATGCCCCTGGTCCTTCCTCTCCCGGAGGGTGACACGGGAATGGAATGGACAGTGTTTATTTCATTCTGGTAAGCACTGCTGATTAAAGGAATGTATGCCTTAAGGGATGGAATCCATGTTGGTGATGGATAAAAGCCGCGTGACCAGCGGTTCTGATGTTACTTTTATTAACCTACAAGTCCAGTGTCAGACGAGCGCATTCTGTGCACCTATACTGACGTACCTTCTGACGCACATTGCAGCGTCTTGAACGGGACTGGCCACACTGTAACGTGCGCACTACAGCGGATGTGATGAAAGCCTCTCCGTCTAAGGCTAGGGACAGATGAGCGCATTTTCTGCGGCCACCGTCAAAATGTACGTCGATGCGTGCGCACGCATTTTTTCACGGAATACGCTTAAGTGGTCAGACGACCACAGTCGCACAGTCGCAGGTACTCACCAACGCAATTCTAGGGAAATCCGGCTGTTTGAACGTTATGTAGGCCGCACACTAGCAGCGTCTGACGTCTCCTAATCACGCACACACGCTGCCATGCGGCCGCAGCGCACTCTGTACGTCTGTAGCAGCGGTTTCACGTTCTGAGAAAAATGCGTTCATTTGCCGGTTGCGTGGTGTCGGCGCACTTTTGTACGCACGTACTGCGTATATTGGCCGTCATTGGCCGTTATGTGCTGCTACTGCCGCCGTGATTTAGTGCGCCTGCACGCGCGTTCCGACTGCCCCACTCTGACCCTAGCCTAAATGCTACGGTGTGCGTTCTGTGCTGCAAATTGCGAAACTCCATCAAACGATTGAGCCTTGCAGCACTGAGCATGCTAACTTCGCTCAGCGATGTGGCCACCTGTTTTTCAGAGTGGAAGGAACGTCCACTCTCATGGATGCTCCTTCTGCCTTCAAACGCTCGCCTGATCCCGGCTTAAGACCTTCATGTGTGATGTGTTCATATCTCTCTGAAGGTGTGTGTTCGTTCCACATGGCTTTGATTTTTGCATTTTGTACGCCTTAAAATGTTCATTTATTTTTAGATCTCTAGAAGGGCCCTCTTTCCAGGGGACTCTGAAATTGATCAGCTTTTTCGCATCTTCCGAACGCTGGGTACTCCTGATGAGGTGACTTGGCCTGGAGTGACTTCCATGCCAGATTACAAGACCACGTTTCCAAAATGGGCACGTCAAGACTTCAGCAAAGTGGCTCCTCCTTTGGATGATGATGGTAGAGACCTGCTGGCAGTGAGTAGTGCAATAATCATTAGAATACAATTTAACATCGGCTCTTGTACATGACACCATGCCCCAACATAGTAAGATCTGGAACCCCTGGTTGGAATTTGATGTGGGCTGAGGGCTGGACTGTTTGATTTTCTGGCGGGTTAAGATATCTGGACTTTTTACTCCTTTGGGGTGGCACCCTATCCCCTTCCCCCTCCTCCCCTTCCCCCGTGGTCTCTTCCTCTTTTCCTTTCCTCTATGTTAGTCTTATCTTTGATCTTCTTATCATTTTTTCTTCTCTCTCCCTCCCCCCCCCCCCCTCTTGGGGGACCCCTCCCTGCGGTCTTCTGGCAAGGGTTTCTCAGGGCTAACCAGTAGCGTCTCTAAGAATGTGTTTTTGTTGTATGATGCCCTTTTTGTTTTTGAAATATGGAAAAATAAATTATAAAAAAAAAAAGAATACAATTTTTAACATGTATATTTTGGTATTTATATTTGGTATGTCTTATGATTTATTACTTTCACATTTTGTGAGCTGGGCATGAAGTGGCAGAGAGGAACAGATTTCCTTCTGAAATTAATCTAAAAGAACAAATACTAGCACCTACTTTTGCAGCTGTCCATCAGTTTGAAAGATAGCCAGCAGATTATGTGCAAGTATCTTGGTTCAAAAGGTACTTGGGAAACAATGTCACTTTGAAGTAAAAAAATATGGATCCATAACTCCTTGTTTAGTCACCGAGAAGGTTTTCTATGAACAATGTGTCCCCCTTCCTTTTTATCCCTGAAATAGAAAAATTATGGAATCCAGCTACTCCAGTGGTCTCAAAAAATAGAACTATATTTGGGCACTATGCAATACTTCACTTGTGTTATTTTTATTTATTTTTTTTGGTCAAACCTGTTTAACAAGGACTTCTTCAGGAAAAATAGAAATAAAAAGTCAGCACCCACAAAAAAGGGTCAGATCAAAACCACAGTGCGATTTAAGGTATAGGGTTTTGCCAAGTCTATACATTGTGTAACCAAAAAAATACATCACGTACATCACATGTACACAGGACGTGGGCAATGCTTTGGCTCAGTCTTCTTCTTTTTTTTTTTTTTCCCCTCAAGCCCTTGCAAAACGTCTCTATTTGAGCTGAAGCGTCGACAGCGTACTTTGTGCATTCGAGTTACGAATAAATGACACTTAATTGGATCCTACGTTGTGCTGTTATTTTTTTTTTTTTTTTTTTAGTTTCTTGATAAAGACTACGTGGTTGCTGGAGTGTTGCAGTTTAAAAGTTCAGGTTTTTCAAACCACTGTATTGCTCAAATTCTCGAGCGTTAATAACAAATACCAGTTTTGCAAAGACCGGTGTCCAAAATGCCAATGGTTTCCTGCTAGTAAAATTTCTTCAGGCTATGAATCACAGGTTACTGCGGGACATGCTATGCTGTCCTCGCGGCGGGAGGTCTTTGAAGGCGCAGGGCATACATGTACACCCTGCTGTCTTCAATGGGCCGCCTCGGGCCCTCAGTCGCAGCTGGCGTGTGCTGCATGCAGTTGGCTGCAGAGAGACAGCCTGAACTCAAGCTGTCCCCCTGCAGCCAGTGACGCTTGTCTGCTGCCTGGTGTGCCGAAATGAGCAGTACCTGTACACCTTGCTGGTGTTAACCCACTTCAGACGGGTGACACCCGTCCTTCGGGAAGAAGTTTAATATCTAAAGACTGCGTTTTGAGGAATGTACTCTTAACAAAGAATTGACTGTATAAATGTATAGATACTTTTTTTTTTTTTTTTTTTCTATCCCTATCATTTATGGTATTTACTTGAATCCTTTACAGCAAATGCTTCAATATGACTCCAACAAGAGGATCTCTGCCAAGGCTGCATTAACTCATCCTTTCTTTCGGGACGTGAGCAGACCAACACCACATTTGCATTAGCCACATTGTTGGAAAGCTGATTACTTCCATTCAGTATGTAATTCCGAAGCAGCGGATGACGAAGAGTGGGGGCAAGTGGTTTTTAAAAACAGGACTCGCTCCTTTTTTTTGAGAGGGACACTCTGCATCATGCCCCTGTAATTTATTAACAATCTTTTTTTTTTTTTTCTTATTCAAACAGCAATGTTTTATCCTCTTGTCTTTCTTTTGCAATTAATGGCACAATGTTGTAGATCCTGTTTGAATAATGATACCCAATCTTTTTCTCCTTCATTGTCTTTTACAGATTATACAGTTAAATATCACAGTTGACTGTTGACTGTTTTATACCCAAACATAGAGGGAGGAGGGATTTTCTTTTACATGTGCCTTCCATCTTCAAATGTTTAAATTCTGAGCTCTCTAAATTCAGTGAGTTGTGCATTTTACAGTGAAACGTCAATGTAAGTTTTATTGCTGACCATTACAATGTAATTTACTTCTAAAACCTAATCTATCAGAGAAACTAAAATATTTGACACTTTGCATGCCAGGAGCTACTCTGGATGCTTGTGGAATAGTCTGCTTTGACTGATTCATCTGCTATTAGTAACATGTGTGCCTAAATGTCAGCTGCTTGAAATGTCTACTAAAACATATAATGGAACTACCACACATCTCCCCCCTCCTTTTTTACAGGATTCCCTCTTCCAATGTTTATTTGTAAATGTTGTACTTCTGTCTGTGCTAGAAATGTCATATCTTCCTGCTCACGTGTGTAGTTTTATGTAAAGTACATTTTATACTCTTGCTGAGTTGGATATCGATCCTTCACCTTGCCTTTTTGTATGGCTTCTGCTTTGCAGTTGAAAATTGACAGGAATCCACCTGTCTATAATTTATGTGGATTTTATGTCTGCAAATACTTTCTGTCCCTATTTTAAAGAATAATTTAGAGTTAAAAGCCTAATCTTTGTATTTGGAAGGGATAGCTTTTAACATTTAGATTTTTATTGTGTATCTCATTATCTATCTGTACTTAACTTCAGGTAAATTAAATGCCAATACAAAATGTTTTTTTTTTTTTTCTCCTAGTAAATATAAAAAGTTGCCCTTTTATATGTGCCTTTTTCCTAGCACTTTTCCAGAAATAAATTGGAATGTTATACATTGTTGAACAAAGGTTTTAACTTTGCTTTGAAGTCCGTACAAGGTGAATAGTGCAAAGTATTTGATATACAATTGAACAGATTTGAAGGCTTTAGTTTTAGAGCACGGAAAATATTTACTGTGACGTTGGTGAATGTTTAGCTGTCTGCATGATCTTTATTTGTTTCTAGGTTTGTTTTCTTATTTGACAGTAACCTTATAGCAAACATGCAATACTTGATATAAAATCTACAGATCCAAAGTGTAAGGAAAATGTGAAGAAAAACAACCTACATACTGTCAGACAGGTTTCTCTGTTTGAATTGATAGTTAACACGACTGCCTAGTGATAAAGTCTCATTGTTTTCGGTCCACGAAAATCACGTGAATCGTCTACCACAAATGAGCAATTGTATTAAGGAAGTCAGGGTGGTACAAGGCAATGGGCATAGGCAACGACGCACCATAGCCCTCATTTTCCAATATTTAGCCTGACTAAACAAGGAGAAGGGAAAACCCCCACACATAATGTTGCATGGTGAAGGCTGTCGGTAAGCCGGGTAACGACTCTCACCCACTCCGTGAAGAATCGTCCTTAGAGCAGAACAGTACGAAACATGTTTCCAAAACCCCACAAGAACCATACATCAAGACGATCAGTCCAGTAGGCCAAGAACTTCACTCCCCCCAAATAAATCAAATGTCCCACGCTTTTTAGAAGCAGGCATGGTTAAAGGAAGTTTTGCAGAGTTCATCAACTGAATGTGGTCCATAATCCGGAGTAGATGTCCCGAAGGAGAGCATCACTGCTCTGCAACTGCTTTCCTGGCAGCCAACAAAATCTTAGAAAAAGTAAACAATTATGGTGAAGAGAAATGTCCTTTGGAAAGCCAGTAAGTCCAGGGGTCCCTTTGGTATACTAGGGCCGAGGACATGTTCAATCTATGCTGGTACCGACTCACAAGACTTAAATCTTAGGGCACTCCCACCACATGCTACCACATCCCTTCAAACAGTTGTCTGGAATTGCGGGGTGAGCTTTGGGGTGGAATTACCAGCGCATCAAGGGTTTTATGGGCTTTTCTTGTACGATGACACAAATGGAGACCTTGCGTGTGGCCTCCCAAATATCCAGCCATTCGTTACCGTCCAGAGATGAGCCAAAGGCCCTTTCCCAGGGAGCAACATAGTTGCTGGTAGGTAATGAAGGTGTGTTAGACAGCTGAGTATATAGCTGGGATTTTAGGCCTCGAGGTTGGCTTCCATCCAATCACAATTTCTCAAATGTGAGGCAGCAGAACGGATGTACAGTGTGGAGACATAATGACGTATTTGGAGATGGCGAAAAAAGTCTTGGTCCAAGACAGATACAAGTGGATAAGGCGTTGAATGAAAACCTCTCCAACTGGACATACAGATCCCAAATCCTGGTGACACCACTCTCGGCATAGTGGGAGAACAATGTAGCATGCATCCCCAGTGGAAATTTTGGGGCACAAAGGCAACATGAACACCTTTTTTTGCTCGGCGTGCAAATGAGTGGAGGAGAGGACACTTTGTAGTCAAGGTAGGGCGGAGGGGCACAGATCCAGAACTGTGTGTTATCTATTCACATTGGCCTAGATTCAAGGTCTACCCAATGGTGGGGTGGAGAACCACCACCTGAAAATACCCAGACTCCTCAGACGATATAAAGTGGAACGAGCCACAGTGCCAGACAAAAGCAACAACTTTCGTCTGAAGAAACCTCAGGTTGACGAGTGTGGGAAGCGTTTGCACCAAGTCGTGTAAACAGGACTATAGATTCATCTTTATAGGATGGCTGCGGCCAAGCCAAGTGCTCTATATTCTCAATCCCACGCTTCCAACGCCTGTTGACACTGCTCGAATAAAGGGGGGTAATTATCAATCAAATGCCCAAATACGCTAGGGAAGTGGATGCAATCTTGAACCCAAATCTCAGAGATCAGAGTCTGCATGGAGGAAGGTGGAAGGGCAACATAACCAATTTGTCAAAGTTAACTTTATAACCAGAAACACAGGAAAATTGGGACAAAATCGATTTTGAACTTTTTCGGGGGAGGGCAGGGTGAGCAGTATGTCGTCCGCGTATGCAGATATTGTAAAGGGTCTTTTCCTAGGGTAATACCTTTTTATTGTCAGGGGAAGAACATACAGAAAGGGTTTTTAGAGTCGGGGGAAAAAGGGCAGCCTTGGTGGGTACCGTTGGCAATGGGAAAAGGGTCCGCTTGCTTGAGTACTGGGGATCAAAACATCGGTCTGAGGGTGGTGATATAAAGCCTGGACCGCCAAACAGAAAGCGGTATGAAAATTCATCTTTTCTAAAAGCGTGAACAGGAACGGCCTTTCAATACGATCAAAAGCCTATGCTGAATCCAGGCTGTTCTAGAAACCGAAGAGCACAGGCGGCTTTAGGAGTATTCCCATAAGCTTACCTGACTGGGATAAACCCCACCTGATCAGAGCAGGTTGAATTTTAGCAAATCTCTTAATATCCAAATTCAATAATGAAATCGGACTAAACCTTGAGTGGGAAGAGAGGTCCTTACCAGGTTTAGATAGTGACCATCGATCCTAGTGAGGAGCTGTTTGGGAAGGGGGGGGGGGGACGGTGCCATCCCTGACAGTTAAATAAGGTATGTAGATGGGGACTCAAAACGGGTGGAAAGTCTTTAAGATTGCGGCGTGAAACCGTCCGGTGCAGGGTCCTTGTGTGGTTTCATGGAAGCCACAACCCTGGCGCCCTCCTACAGTGTAAATTCACATGCCACCCTGAGTGTCAGCAAAATACATAAATACCAGGCAAAGTATTTTACCAGGAAGGATACATTGAGATTTCTCTCGTTTTTAAGTATGTCCTGGATTCAAGAACATTGTATTTCTTTAACGACTGTAAATAGTTCAACGTATTAAATGCAAGATATTAAACACCTATATAGATTAACACAGAAAATAAATTATGTAGGAAATCTAGTCACTGTTACATGTTACAGATGCATTCGTTATTGAGGTATGTTAATAGGGAGGTCTTGAGTGACTTAATAGTGGGGGGAAGATTTGATGGTGTCTGGGACGTTATTCCATAATTGTGGTGCTCTGTAGGAAAATGAAGATCGAGCCACTTTCTTTTTGTATTGTGGTATTGCAAGTAAGGTGCAGGTCCCGGATTGGAGGTTATAGAATGAGGGAACTGCTGGGGGAAGCAGCCTATTCAAGTAGTGTGGTAGCTTAACAGAAAACCTCTTAGGCTAGGGTCAGACGAAAGCATTTTTCCCCGCGAACGTGAAAAAGTGCGTCCGAACGCATTGACATATTTTTTCACGGAATGCGCAAAAACTGTCAGACGACGCGCATTTTCGGGCGTGATTTTGTGCGGATCGTCAATAAAACTCTTTTTGCGTCTGGACGTTATGTAGGCTGGACATTAGCAGTGTCTGACATCTAATCTCGCACACACGCCGCTATGCCGCAGCTGCGCACTCAGTACGTCAGTACTAGCGGTTCAGCGTTCTCAGAAAAATGTGTTCATATTCCACTTGCGTTGCACGGCCGGACTTTTGTGCGGCCGTACATCGTATATTGGCCGTCATTGCCCGTCATCTGCTGCTAGTGCAGCCGTAATTATGTGCGCCAGAACGCACGTTAAATGTGCGCTGGTCTGACCCCAGCCTTAAAACGCCAGGTTGGAAAGGTGAAGGGTGTGGCTGTAATCCAGCGACTGCCAATTTAGCTCTTTAAACATGTCACAATGGTGGGTCATGTAGTTACATTGTAGCATAAAGCGGCAGAATGAGTTATACAATGTACTGAGTTTCTGAAGGTGTGTTTGCGGGGCAGCTGCATACACTACATCTCCGTATTCAATAGCGGCATAAGCATTTGTTGTACTGTTTTTTTTTGTTTTTTTTTTGTTTTTTTTTTTACCGCTGGAGATGTTCAAAACACTCAGGCAAGAGGGCAGCCTTATGGGCAAGTTCTTGGATATGTAGGTTGCGTTTCGAAGTTCCAGTACGCTGCGCAATTTAAACCCTTTGCAAAACAATACCTTCTGAATGATCAACCCCCCCCCCCCTTACACAGCTTCATGGGCTGCCTATATGGAAGAGAAGGAGACCTCCTTTCATAATACTTTCACGGACGTAAGCTCCTTAAGACCTGATCCTGCAGAGTGTGGTAACCAATTCGCCAGTTCCAGGTCTGGGAGCAGTCAGGCATGAGACGTTCTATGACCACCTCTGCATGCTCCATCCAACTATTAACCCCTATAGAGGAGGACTGAACCTAGGGAAGCACAGAGGGGGAGAGCAGGATATTATCTATATGCGAATATGTACTGTGGGGTTTGGAATAAAAAGTGTAGTCTTTGGAGGGGTGCAAAACCACATCTACCAGGGCACATTGAGTTAGGAAAGCGCCAAACAGAGCGTCCTGTCTAGTGCCTGCAGCCAGGTCAGGTTGTGGAGTGGGACGCGTTCTCTCTCTAGAGGGGCATGGTACAGCATTAAAGTCAGGAGCTCTGTGATACGTTCATACACACCGCACATTACTGTGAGTTTTATTACTATGGAACTAGTGACGACTAACTCTTACGGCCTGGCTAGTAACTCGGGACTTGAAATTTTTAGTCCTGCTGTAGCCCCTATGGGCATTCGAGAAGATTAACTTATATTTTTTGAGTAGCGAGTTTATACATAAAAAACTTTATTTGAATAAATGTGTTTTAAAGGATGGGCTTTGGTCTGGCCAATCTATGGGGAACATGTATATTTCATATGTGATCAATGATTATGCCTCATATCTCCCTACTATTCAGCTTGCCTGAATGCCTTCTTTGCATAACCTCTAATACTATTGAGGGGTTAGATGTTAACTGCAAATTTGTGATCGCCCGCTTCAAGGAGCGCAATACTATATATTGTAGCTGATACATAGGCAGATTTATTGTTTCACTACATGAATACAATTTTTTTCTCCATTCAAACTGATCTATTTGTAGCGCTCACTCCCGGAGGAGTCGCTGAAATTGAACCTCGGGTCAATCTCCCCGTACTAGGGAATAAATATACTCCAGCAGCGTTGTGGATTTTATAAATTATATAGTTTACTAGAATAAATGGCATATAATGAATAACACGGTGTTCGTAGATATATTTACAGTACTTCGTAATGCGGGAAACGCGCAGCGGAAAAGAAATACGATGCTTCGTATTTCGAGGAAACTCGCAGCAGAAAAATACAAGGTTTCGTAATTCGAGAAACGCGCAGCGGAAAATAAATGGAAAATTATCTTTAACCCCTTTCTTCGTTTGAGAGTGAGTCCCGCACAGGTTGTGTCCCGGAATGTAAGTGTGTGTGTTGGTACCCGGGTACTTATTCAACTGGCCAGTGAATTGCTTAAGAGGTATCTTCGACTAGTCAAGTTGGGGCCCTGTGGGTTTTGGAAACAAACAGCAGCGTGCTTTCTTGGTTTTACAACGGCCTAGAAGGCCTCTCACCCATCCGCCAGATACTTGAGGCTCCTCTGGACCCAGGACGTCTCTCCACTCAATATTGACTGGGCTCTCTTGGCTTCTGAATCCGCTGTCTGGCTTTCTGCTCCTGCCGCGACTTGTCCAGCTTACCGCCTGCTCTCCCAGTCCGATCGACCTGCGGTACTCCTTACTCGGGGTCCTCTGGCTTCCTCAATAGCAGCTTGGGTAATCTTGTGGATCACTGGGTCTCCCTTTAGTAAGGCTGGGCAACCCGATCTGTAACTCCATTAGGCCGCACCTACGCTCCGGCCTGGACACTGTTACGTTCTGCAGCACTGTGTCTTGTGTCTCTCACTCCCTGGCGCGCTCTGCCAGCTCTCTCCACGATGCTCAGGATGTAAGTCCCTGTGTCCCACCCACTTCCTGTCTCCGTTCCCAAAGCATGCCGGGAAATGTAGTCCCAATGTAACATTCAGTGTCTCACATTGCGCTTGTATCCCTCCGGTGGCCAAAAATAGGTACTGCCACAATAAGGAATTAAACACAGCGCTACACATTGATAGGGAGAAGTTCCCATGAATGATATATGATGACCATGTGAACTGGGTTTCTCCCTATTTGCAATGGTGTGTTGAGGGGTGAATCTTGGTCTGGGCAATTATATTGAGAACATGTATATTTCATATGTGATCAACGATTATGCCCAATACCCCTTTGACATTTACCTGAACCTAATACCAGCTGCAATTTGCAATTCGAGTGCATGGAACATTGGAACAAGGTTTGATACTCCAACTGCAGGAAGCACCCCTAATGCTTCAAATAAAATTTAAGTTTTTCTATACTTCAAATAAAGTTTTTTTTTTTTTTCTGCCTCACCATTGCCAGTTTTATTTTATCCTATATTTTATCCTTTTCACTGCCTGTAATAGTGAAGCACCTACTAACCTTGTAGCATTAGCACCCCCTGTAGGTGCCAATATATTTGGTACAATACTTTCATGTTTTCCACTTCCCTTTTTTCTTTTGCAAGTAATACATCCTTAATTTTAATGCTTATCCGCTCCTTTTTATGACATTCTCCTATATATGACTTTTTCTTTCCAGTGGATCTGCTTGTCAAACATTGTCCACAATTGTAAAACCCATTTTTAAGTAATTTTTTTTTTTCCCCCCCCTTATGAACTTACTACTCACAAAATCTGCCTTAATATTACTGGCTCCTCTAAAAACTAGAGCTCACCGTGAACTTGGCGCCCATTGCACTTCCTTTAGTTTGCAGATAATAATAGTTCTTATCAAATTGAAAATAATTATTTAATGTAAACTCAATACTAGCCATAGTGAACTCAATCTGGTCCATCTTCTAAACTGACTTGATAAGCTGCTCTCTAATTATCGTCATACCTGTCACAGGGGCCCCAGGCCTGAGCCATGGTGGGGCCCTTGTTCAGGAAGAAAGCTCAAAATGTAGGAAATGACACCTGTTATTGTCTGCAGTAGGAAGTACAACACCGGGTTAAACAGACTCCTGCATGTCCGTACCAAAGAAACCCTAAACTGATAGGGTAGCCGGATCTACGCTAAATGGAAAATACCACAGAGCCGTGCAGAGTCTTACAATATACACAGATACCAGGAATCAATAATCTTTGAAAATACATAATCATAGTCATGAGGAAAGCCAGGAGTCAAAGCCAGAGAAAGTATGTAAACCAAATGCCAGGGTGCTAGAGCCAGGAGGGTAGTCACACAAGCCAAATCAGTACACAGAATGTCAGCAAAAAACAGAAAACCACAAACTGCATAACACCGGAAACCGTATGAGAAATAACACACAGGAATATCCAGAAATTAACAATGAACACTGTGACCGGAGTAACAGACAGACAAGGAAACAGGACCAAACAGAACAGGAACTTGAAGCAGCATAATGGAAGCCAAACTCTGAATGATACTGGAAGACTCAAAATAATGGAGCACTGCACTATGGGAACAATGTACTTAAATAGGGAGTGGAGCAAGACCAGGCAGGTGAGCTGAGAGAGCAGAACAATTAACCCCTGGACTGCAACCCAGGAATGGCAACACAAATCAAGGCCTGAACAGGATATCACATATACCGGGGACAGGGCTGGAAACGTGCAACGTGATAATACCTTTCTTAAGAGGGATATTACTATACAATGCATTCACGTCACCTGTAGCCAGAAAGCAGTCCTCCCTCCAAATAATTTCTCTACCTGTAACATTTATTGTATCCTTTAGGTAGGAAGCTGAAGTTTTAACTATAGGTTTTAGCAACTTGTCCACAAATTCTGACAAATTACTGGTAATGGAGATTATACCTGCTACAATTTGTGATACTGGGGGGTTCTATTTGATTTTTATGTATCTGGCAATATATAAAACGTAGGGGTCTTAAGGAATACTCCTATACCCTGTCAATATTTATTTTTCTTTCCTTTCTCTAATAATGGGTTTAAATCACTTTATCCTATTAATTGGATCCCTATTCCATTCATTGTTTCCTTATTTAATGTTTGCATGACCTCTGCTACGTATTTCTCCTTAGATAAAATAACAACCCCCCCCCCCTTATCTGCAGGTGTAATTATGATTTTATCATTGTTTTTCAACTCTTTCAGTGCCTTGTTCTCTTCTTTGGTCATGTTGAAAATACCTTTTTTACTTGTGTTTTTTCTCAAAACCATCATAACCAAAGCTTTGAACATTTTCATTTCCTCTGAAATATGTTTACTGTTAAATCGAAAACGCACCAGGCATCTCCTTTGTTTACAGGCTCACCCATCCTGTTGATGGCTTTAATTGACCTTTTTCAGTTATGAGGATAAAAAGGTGATTTTGGGTTTTAAATTCGTAAGTATGTAGTCATTTTTATTTATACTTTGATCTCCATCAACTTTAAGAGGTATCACTTTTAACCACTTCGCTGCGGAGGACGCGCTCAGCCGATTGCTGTGCCCCCCCGGTGCGGGCTGACATCTTGGATGTCAGCCCGTCAATCCGGGACCTCCGCGGGCACAATAGATGTCATCGCGGTGGCGCGATGACATCTATTTCAGGCGCCCCCCCCCCTGCGTGTGCGGAGGAGGCGCCTGAAAGGGAGGGGGGGGGAGGTCTCTCCCTCCCGATCGCCGGGGAGCAGGGAGTTAATACAGGCACCGCTTGGAAGGGCACAGCCTGCCCTTCCAAACGGTGGCTGTCATTAACCCCTGGGGAGCCGGATCACGAATCAGCGTTGAAAAGCGCCGGTTCGTGATCCTTTCCCGGAGCTGGCTGACATCTTGGATGTCGGCCAAGCCTCCGGGAACTCCCCCTGAGGACTGGCGTCATCGTGCATAGCACGATGACGCCAGTCCTGGAGTTAACCCCTAGCTGCCACCAATGGTGGAGATAGGGGGTTCATTGGAACCCCCTATCTCCCGATACGTGGCAGCTATGGGTTAAAGTTTGATACTGTTGGATCGGCCAGAGCATGGCCGTTCCAACAATATCAAACATGACTATGAAAAAAGTTTAAAAAAAATTTATAAAAAAAATACGTTTTTTTTTCTTTTTTTTGGTTTGTTAATGCAGCAATATTGTTCCCATTTCAATTATAATGTGAACAATGATGCTGCACTAACGATTTTTGTATGCCGTGCGTTTGTTAAAAATCGTGTAATTTTCCCCAAAAAAAAATGTAACGAGACCCCATTTCTAATTTTTTTAACAAGCGCACCCCATACAAAATATAACCGCAATTGCTCGCATGTTAAAATGTGAAAAAAAAAAAAAACACTTTACACGTTGTAAATTATTGAAAATTCATAATTTGTTATAATATATAGACAGGTCATGACGTATACATATAATATTGACATATTATGAATCTGCCGAGTCTGATGGAAAGAACGATCTATAATATGTCTGGGTCATATACTAAAATAAGCCTTCAAAACACGTTTAAACATGATGAGCAAAACCGGTAAAAATGACCTCTGCACAGAGGCGGGAAATGCCTCAGCAGCGAAAGGGTTAAAATACTTTCTTACCAGACTTGGGGACCTATTCTACTCAAGCCCTTTCTTATTCTAGCTTAAGACATAAATTACTGCTGTTTAGGGCTGCTACTAACGATTATTTTCATAATTCATTACATGGCCAATTATTTTTTCGATTAATCCATTGGATAAAACAAAAACATATGCAAATTGCATACTTTTTGCACACCATATACACGAGCGCCTGGTCACAAATGGATTGATGCTGTGTACGCAGCTTAAGCGCATTTCTATTTTCTCCCCAAAAGAACGCTGCTACAAGCACCCAGGACATACTTGAAAATGAGAGAAATCTAAAATGTATCCTTCCTGGTAAAATACTTTCTCAGAAAAACAAACAAGCACTCAGACATGATGAGGTCACCACAAAATCAGGGTGAGAAGGGGGGGCCCTCCATGCAGCCTGACCACTTTAGCTTACTAGAGTGTCCCATCACAATAATTTCATTAACAGAGTGGGAGGAAGTTCCCGAGGTGGGAGTGAGTTTGGGCAAGTGACTTGACAGGAGTGTGTGAGGGAGTGGGTTTGGACAAAAGACCTGACCTGACCTGACTGTGGGAGGGAATTTGGGAAGGGACCGGACCAAATGGAGAGAAAGGCAACTACAGCCCAAATAGTGGATGACAGACAGGTTGAGGTGGTGGCACAGAATGAAGCAGAATCTGAGTTTATAACGTTCAACTCAGTCTGACTCTAAACAGTTATTTTTATGTGTACTCCCCCCCCCCCCCCCCAGCGTATCAATTCTCCTTTCGGCGTATCAATCCCCCCAGCATATCAAGTGTCATAGTCAGCCTATGCTACCTTGCCGGGCAGCAGGCTATGTCGGCCGGCCTGCCGGCGAGGTAGGCTAGCGGCCTGCCGGCGAGGGAGGCTAGCGGCCTGCCGGCGAGGGAGGCTAGCGGCCTGCCGGCGAGGGAGGCTAGCGGCCTGCCGGCGAGGGAGGCTAGCGGGCGACCGGGCAAAGTGATTTGCAGAATCACATAAAATCAGGTTTTAAAAGCTGTTATTCTATTCTTTGTTCTGGTCTTGAACCGGTATTCATTAGAGAGTTACGTTGGAATTGCTCACGGTTTTCGCTTTGAGCTGTAAAATTAAAGGCTCCTATAGCAAGTACAGGAGCTGCTAATTTACTGTATGTGATGTTTTGTATTACTAAAGTCCTCTTAAAGATCTAAAAAATGTTGTAAGAAATGTACCTGTACTGTGTTTCTCATTAAATGCTCTACTCTGAATTTTCCATGGGATTGTTGGGAGAGCTGTATAGTCACACACAAGTAGAACAAGCACTTGGATTGTTGGATTACCCCCACTGTGTGTGCTAAAAAGGGGTTTAATTACAGTTGTCTGTTGTTATTATTATTATTATTATCCTTTATTTATAACGCCACAAATTTCACAGCGCTTTTACAAGATCAGTGTACAAGGGGTTGATACATTGTAATACAACACATGGATGATGACTTAATTCAGAGTGACCCTGTTCCCGAGGGAATGTACAACCTATGAGATGTACAATTATTTTGTGAGGTAGGTGCATCCATATCTTGAGGTGTCTTTCTCAAGGACACTCGCTGGTGGTGTCTTCTGAGTGGGACTAGGTCATCTTTCGAAGATTGAAGAGGAGCGACCTGGTGGTTAGGATGAACTCGCTTCTTGTAAAGTCGAGACTCTCCACGGTTGTATTAGAGGGATGCGCTGAATGGGTTTTTGACTTGCTTTTCCACGGTCGAAGGGTAGAGATGTCACCACTGGATTCCACAACCGATATTGTGTGGTAGGCAAGTATGTACCGTTAGGTGTCTTGCCCAAGGACACTTACTGGAGAGGTGCTCTGGCTGGGATTTGAACCTGAGTCTCCACAGTTAAATAGCAGTGATGACACCTCTACTCAATCCAGCCGGTACACGTATGTACAACTATTGGTTCGGTGTTTTGGATTTTTATGAATGAAACTGATTTTATTGTGTGATAAATGCGTTTACAGCTTTCCTGTGACTCCTCCAACAAGTAGCTGTGGTGCCCTCTGCTGATTTTCTGGGACTACAGCAGCCTCTATCTCTACTACTCTTTCTCTATTAATAGTGGGAATTGTCTTGCATGTAGAACAACAGGGAACCAAAAAAGACATATAAAAGAGTTCAATAGTATGTCTGGCGAAGGATACAAGATATACGACACACTCACCTGTTTTTCAAAAAATGTTATTTATATTTTAATTTGTCCGTGTGGGAAGATGTATGTTGGTCGCACAACAAGAAGCTTGAATGTTCGCATTCGCGAACATTTGAATAATATTAGAAAAGGCATAGATTCACATACTGTACCTCAACATTATAAAGATAAACATAATAAAGATCCTAATGGGACAAAATTTCTGGCGATCCAGCAAGTAGAAAAGGAATGGAGAGGAGGGGATTTCATCAATAAAATTAATAGGACAGAGATGAGATGGATATATAATTTAAAAACACTAGCACCTAGGGGTTTGAATCAGGATTTTGAGGTCTGCCACTTTTTAGAATAGGTCAAAACTACATATTAGGAAGTACACAAATCATTGCATAAAGGTTTTACAAAATGAGGTTTGTATTATATTAATTAGAATTGTGTATTTATAAAATATCCATTTAGAAGGGTGTACTGAAGATGTTTGTATGAACTAGGATACACTGTAACCAAACCTGTATTGAATATGGAGGTTATAATGTGTTTGACACTAATGTATCAATTAACCATCACCCTATAGGCATACTGTTAGGTAGGCACAAGCACTTTATTTCGGTTTACACATTAGCACTCTGTATAGGGGTATAGAAACATATGGGTTAGTTTTAATTCGGTATACAACATTGTAAGAGTAGCACTTTAAAGAGAGCACTTTATTGAATGACATTATAAATTCTTTACGCATATAAGGAATCAAATTTTCAGTTCTGATAATAGTATTCATATACATTTAATTAAGATTAGCATATTAAATTTTGCAGAAGGCACTATAAATTTAGCACTTTAAAAATCAGCATCTCACGCAGAGGTTTTCAGAGGATGGAAAAAGTTCCACACTCCCCCCTTGTGTGAGATTTTTTCCATCACGGTAAAATATTGATATAGAGCACATTATTGGATTTCCAATAGTGTGGCAATACATGTGTATCTAGAATTGCAGAATAACCTATTTAGGGATGAACATGAAGGTAGATAATAATAAGCCTTGTGGGTAGAAAGAAGGTGGAGCAGAAACTTTAGGAGTTTAAACACTAGAGATCTTAAAAGGAACATGCAAGAGGGCACTACGAGATGTATCACCACCATCTTTTGGGTTGATCTGATATTTGGAATGCCCCACGCAGGTGCAGAATGAGTAATTGTAATGAGTAACACGCAGGTGCAGAATGAGTAATTGTAATTTTGAGGGAAGGGAGAACGGGCGTTTCCCACTCAATCACAACACATTTTAAAGGGTATATAAGGAGGTTGCAGGAGATTGTGAAGGAATTGATTTACATGCCAACTGATGAAGCGAGTGCATCGCGAAACGCGTATTGGTGTTTGTCTATTTATTGTTTTATGGAATAAATTTTAAATTAATAAATTTTAATTTTGTTCATCGATATCCTGCAACCTTATTTTTTCATTTGGAGCAACATCATCGGACAGAGGAGGAAAAGGGGAGCCCGATATCTCCTAAAAAATATCGGTTGTGAGATACATCTAGTGTCTGATTTATGACACCTCCAAATGTGAGTTGAACTATTGTATTTTGGGGACTTGGATGTGTTTTTATGGATCACACTATGTTTCTCATTTCTATCCCCATATATCTTGAGAATTGAGGACTGCATAAAAGAAAGCAATTAACTGCTTAAAGAAGATCCTCGACCAAGATTTCAGGGGGAGAAAAGGAAAGGAAAAAAAGAGGGAAGCGCGGACTGTCACCACATTTTTCCATTATTGACTCTTTCTGGTGGTTGGAGGTGAACTATCAGTGTGTGAACCATCTGCTGCTGACTTTTTAAACTGCAATTTAATGCTCTATGTCCTTTGGATTTAAGAATAGTTTGTGTACAAACAGCATTGTTTAACTATATCCATTAGGGGGCGCCAGATACTTGTCTATTCTATGTCCCAGTGTATGCATTTCATTAAAGTGAATATGCCATCAGGGGACTGACAACTAATGGGGTCCCCTTGTGCGTACAGAGGTGAAATGGCTCAGCAGTGAAGGGGTTAAAAAGCAAAAAAATTATTTGTATTTCTGATCTCAGGGCAAAATTTCGAAACTGTTTTGCGACACTGTCTTTTTTGCGGTTGTAGATTTTAGAGCTAAATTGTGAAAGTGTTTTTTCCATTTTTTTTCATCATATTTCATATTTTTTTATAGTAAATTATACAATATAATAGAAATAATGGTATCTTTAGAAAGTCCATTTAATGGCGTGAAAAACGGTATGCGATATGTGTGGGTTGCATAAACGAGTAAGAGGCAAATTTGACCTAAGCACAAACAGCACAGAAACGTAAAAACAGCAGTGGGCACTTTTGGACAGACTTGTAAAACCGCCCGGTCACTAAGGGGTTAATGAATTAAGGAAATCCACCCGGGCCCACCAGCGAATTGGGCAAATCTTCGTGCCTCTGCCAGACTTACAGATGGCAACCACTCTGCTGTGGCGGCCATCACCCACTCATTGCAACTAGCACGGAAGGTCCCTGTGGCACACGTGGGAAGTTGCCAATCACTTTTCAGGTTTATAAGATACTGTACGTTACTGATGCAAATGTACAAACTGCACATTACAGTGCTCCATAGCAATAAAACTCACTGTAATGTGTAATGAGCATATCACAGAGCTCCACTGCAATAAACCTCAGTCATAAACACCTCACATTACTGTGAGATTTATTGCTGTGGGGCTCTGTGATAGGCTCATACATACACCGCACAGTATGGTATCACAGCGCTCCACAGCAATAAAACTCAAATTATTATATTTAACTTAAGTGTATATAATATGCAGTATATTCTTAAAATTTTATTAAAATAATTGTCAAATACAATATAAAAAAATATATTAAGTTTATATATTAAAATATATGAAAAATAAGTGTAGTCGCAGCCAAATTTTTTACTTTATGAAGTGGAAAAAAATGCCGCTGCTTTTTAGAGCAGAAAGATTTTTTATTTAACTAGTTTGTATTCTTACACATTACATAGTCAAGACTCCGGTCTTTCCAATCACACCTGAAATGACCTTGGAGGGGTATTTGGAACCCAGTATCTCTGGCTCCGTAAGTCCTACATCTCCTGCAGTGGAATCTCCCTGCTGGGCAGGAGAGAAATCCCAGTTTGTGATATCATTGCACCTAGGAGCATCCCACAGCGAGGGCTGACAACTAAAATGTCAGCCAGCTGTGGCTAAAGTCCCTGCTTGGAGCCAGTTCGGTGCCGAGCAGGGACAACAGAACTTGCGTGAAGTGTCCTCTGTGCTGGGCAGGGAATACCCGTTAGGCTAGAGGCATATCCTGGCACTGCAGGAGCAGCAAAACAAACTGATCGGGCCCCTCCCCATCTGGCCCCTTGGGCAGTGCCCGAAAGGCCGATGGGTCAGTCTGTCCCTGTATGCCATACATCTCTCTCCTGTAACTCAGCAGCACTCATAGTTATGTAAACTTACGAAAGTTAGTTTAGGCCAGTGTTTGCCTCTAAGGCTGCTGTCAGACGAGCGTAGTGTTCACGTCCGTGATTGCGCCTAAAAGTACGTCCGTGATAGCATGAAAGAAAGTCCATTGGAGCCTGACACACGAAGTACGTCCGCACTGAACTGCGGACGCATGACGGACGCTGCAAACGGACGCAGGTTAGGCAAGAACGTAATACTGCTAGAACGGACATGCGGAGTGCGCCATGTCCATAACGTCTGCATAGCTTTGTGTGTGAGTGATGGAGCATGGTCAGACGGACTGCATTTATACGTCCAGCATTTTTGACGGACAGAATGTTTTTTCATTGTAATTTATTTTTCCCTCCTACATCTGTCAAAAATAACTTCAGTGAAAAAACGGACTGTGTGGCCACTACTGAGTCATCCGTACTGACGATGTCCGTACTGCACGGACGTACAGTCCGTAGAAATCACGCTCGTCTGACCCTAGCCTAAATTGTTACTGCATTTCAGTTCACAGGTTAGTGAATAAGCATCTGCATTTTGTACTGCCATCCTTCTGGGTCTGTGGATGGACGTGTCCCCCTCCTGGGAAATTATTCCTAGTAGGGCACACTTCTGAAAAGAGGCAGACATTCTGGCTTGACTGACAACACGAGCAGGAAGTGGAAAGTCAAAGCAATAGAAGAAAAAAATGTAAGGCATAAATATTTCACTGATTTTAAAGTGCATCAAAACAACATTTGCTCATTCAAAAGATCTCCCAAATCAGGCAGATTTGGGAGAACTTTTGAATGGGCAAAATATGTATTGTGTTAGCAAAACTGCTGACAGATGGATAGTTGTTGGTTTTTTTCTTTGTTTTTTTTGTATAAAGTTGAAATCTCCCTGCGTTTGCTGTTGGTACTGCGGCATGTTTCACTGGGGAGTGATTTATGACGCTGAACACAAACTAAACATCCATAGAGAGCAGTTACAACGGACTCAGATCCTCTGAACAGACAGGGATGTTGGTGTTACTGGAATCAACTCCGTTCGCTCGGGAGAAGGTCGGCACGGTGCGGTCAATGACAGGCCGGACACGAGTTAATGGCAGGAAAAGCATTCTTTATTATGACATCAGACTCAAGCTGGATTGTATCGCAAAGCTTGAGTGAGGTTTTCGGGACCGAGATACAATTCTTATACATTGATTTGTAAAAAGGTAAACATAGAAAATGTCGGCAGATAAGAACCTTTCGGCCCATCTAGTCTGCCCAATTACATGGATACTTTACCTGGATTTATCTTTTATTTAGGACAACCTTATGCCTATCCCATGCCTGCTTCAATTCAATCACTGTTTTGGCCTCTACCACTTCTACTGGAACGCTGTTCCATGTATCCACCACCCTCTCAGTAAAATAATGCTTCCTGATGTTACTTTTAAACCTTTGCCCCTCTAATCTAAGACTATGTCCTCTTGTTTTGCTACTTTGTTTCCTTTTAAATATACTCCCTTCCTCTACTTTGTGGATTCCCTTTACGTATTTAAATGTTTCTATCATATCTCCTCTGTCTCGTCTTTTTTCCAAGCTATACATATTAAGATCATTAAGCCTTTCCTGGTAACTTTTCTCCTTCAAGCCGTACACCATTTTAGTAGCCCTTCTCTGAACTCTCTCTAAGATGTCTATATCCTTCTGGAGATACGGTCTCCAGTACTGCACACAGTACTCCAAGTGAGGTCTCACCAGTGCTCTGTACAGTGGCATGAGCACTTCCCTTTTCCTACTGCTAATACCTCTCCCTACACAACCAAGCATTCTGCTAGCATTTCCTGCTGCTCTATTACATTGACTACTTACCTTTAGATCCTCTGAAATAATAACCCCTAAATCTCTTTCCTCAGATGTTGAGGTTAGGACTGTATCAGATATTCTATATTCAGCCCTTGGGTTTTTACACCCCAGGTGCATTATCTTGCACTTATCCACATTAAAACTCAATTGCCACAGCTCCAACCATTATTTTAGTTTACCTAAATCATTTGGCTGATCCCTCCAGGAACGTCAACCCTGTTGCAAATCTTTGTGTCATCAGCAAAAAGACATACTTTACCATTAATACCTTCTGCAATATCACTAATAAAAATATTAAAGAGAATGGGTCCAAGTACTGACCCCTGAGGTACCCCACTGGTAACAAGACCTTGCGCTGAATAAACTCCATTTACCACAACCCTCTGTTGCCTGTCACTCAGCCACTGCCTAATCCATTCAACAATATTGGAATCCAAGCTCAAAGATTGCAATTTATTGATAAGCCTTCTATGCAGAACAGTATCAAAAGCCTTACTGAAATCTAAATAAGCAATGTCTACTGCACCACCTGTGTCTATTATTTTTGTTACTCAATCAAAAAAATCAATAAGATTAGTTTGGCATGATCTCCCTGAGGTAAATCCATGTTGTTTCTGATCCTGTAATCTATGTGTTTTTAGATGTTCAACAATCCTTTCCTTTAACATGGTTTCCATTAATTTCCCCACTACTGACGTAAGACTAACTGGCCTGTAGTTCCCCGATTCCTCCCTACTACCCTTCTTGTAAATGGGCACAACATCTGCTAATTTCCAGTCTTCTGGGATGACTCCCGTTAACGGTTTTGCTATTACACCACTGAGCTCTTTTAATAATTTAGGGTGGATCCCATCAGGCCCCATTGACTTATTTGTCTTTACTTTAGACAGCTGCTGTAGAACCTCCTCCTTTGTAAACTCATATGTAAATGTCTCTTTAGTGTTTCCTCCTAACTGAGGTCCCTTTCCTTCCTTTTCTAATGCAACGACTGAACAAAAGTATTCATTGAGGCAGTCAGCGAGACTTTTATCCTCTTCTACATACCTTCCTTCCTTTGTTTTTAATCTAACTAATCCTTGTTTTACTTTTTCTTTTCTCGTTTATGTATCTAAAAAAATGTTTTGTCCCCCTTTTTTACTGCTTGAGCTATTTTCTCTTCTGCGTGTGCTTTGGAAGCTCTTATAAATTGCTTTGCCTCTTTCTGCCTAATCTTATAGGTTTGCCTGAGTTTTTTTATAATTATTGAATGCTGTCTTTTTGTTCTTCACTATTTTGGCCACTTCTGCAGAGTACCACAGTGGTTTCTTCCCTTTTTTTTGTTTTTGCTAACAAGCCGAATGCAATTGCCTGTGGCCTTCAATAATGCCTCCTTTAAAATAATCCCATTTCTCCTGGACTCCCTTTTAAACTCCTCCTGTCTGATAATGACTCATTCACACAAAATCTCATTTTACAAAAATCTGTTTTTTTAAAGTCTAAAACTTTTGTTTTTGTGTGGTGCGGCTCCATCCCTGTTCTTATATTAAACCACATTGACTGGTGATCACTAGATCCCAAATTTTCACCTACAACAACGTCTGATAACAAACCTCCATTTGTGAGTATTAAATCCAATATGGCCTCTTTACGGGTCGGCTCCTCAACTACTTGTGTTAGAGAGAATCCCAGTAGGGAGTTTAGAATATTTGTACTCCTGGTGCACCCAGCTATTTTGGTTTTCCAGTTCACATCAGGAAGATTAAAGTCCCCCATGATAACAATTTCCCCCTTCATTGTCATTTTGGCTATTTCCTCCTCTAGCAGATTTTCTAGCTCTTCTACTTGTCCAGGGGGTCTATAGATCACACCTACAGGAGCTACTGTATGATTACCAAACATCCCTCCCCTGGGCAAATGTGCCCTCCCTCCAATTTGGACACAGACATTCCACAATTTGCCTTTTCTTATACAATTGGGACATTTAGTTGATTTAGAGCAGTGTTTCCCAAACCTGTCCTCGGGATCCTCAACCAGGCCAGATTTTGCAGATCACCTTGGGAAAAAGCAGACTGAATCCTGCAATCACTGAGCAGCAAATCATGTCACCTATGCTGTGCTTCAGATACCTGGAAAACCTGGCGAGGCGGAGGGTCCCGAGGACAGGTTTGGGAAACACTGATTTAGAGGCTAGCTAGATCTTGTCCCTAGCATCCCACAAAAGGCCCGTTCCTCCCAAGAACTGATAAGACTCCATCTGTGCTCAGGATATCCTTTGTTCTCGCTATACCCAAGCCTGAGACTTTTATGGCCTTGGCAGGGCTAAATCCGTTCTTTTGGCACCTCTGTTTATCCAGGCCGGATTCCTCTTTTAATTGCTACACCAGAAAGTATCTGGAATGTTAGTATCTATGCAAACTCTTCTAAAGTCAGTTAATATTCTCTGTACAATTACTTGTGCCATGGCTCTGCTCAAGATGGCTGCCGGTATACAAGATGGCGGCTAATTTCTGAGACATTCCTGTCACACCTGGTGCTCGGTAAGATAGAATTGTTAACCTTTCCCTTCAGTGCTGTGATTTCCCCCTGCAAATATCAGCGACAGAAATGCAATTTTTTTTGGAAAGGGGGAGTAAGTAAATATACATGTTTATAATCTGTATATGTGTGTTTGCAATGACAGCATCCAACTGGTAGGCGGCATGGAGACACACTGTTGTTTGTATGTTGCTATAGCAACAAGTTTGGCTGTCGCCTACGATGACGCGGGGAGTGCTGCGTCACACGCCCAGCACAGGCGCGCCAGTTTGCTGTCTCCTCCGGCATGGGCATTGTGTAATTTATTTTTTTAATGCATATTTAATAAATAGATTTTTATATTTAGTCCCGGAGTACTTTCTTCTGCTGTCCTGATCTGATAGATAGATATCTATCTCAGATCTAAAAAAAAAATAGTGTGTTTGCACTGATGCTAAGGTGTAAATGTACAAAATGCCAGCTTGAGCACCATCTGTTTGGTCAGTGATTGGAGGGGGTCCTTGCTCCACGACCCCAAAATATCGACATAAAAAAGAATTCCACCAGACCAAAATATTAAATTAAGTGGATTTATTCCATCACCAACAAAAATGACGACGTTGGATCGGTTTGTCGAAACGTCATTTTTGTTGGTGATGGAATAAATCCACTTGATTTAATATTTTGGTCTGGTGGAATTCTTTTTTTATTATGTCGAAGCCAAGGTGTAGGATGGGAAGGAAAAAAAACTCCTGTGCTGTGAGATTTAATATTAAATTAGGACATACTTGAAAACGAGAGAAATCTCCATGTATCCTTCCTGGTAAAATCCTTTTTATAAATAAAAATATTACAAGCATTCTTGCAGCCTGAACACTTCCTCCTCCTCTGAGCCATCATAGTCTGTCACCTGGCAAGTAACTGTAGCGCTGCTTTAAAAATGTGCTCTGGTGCAATGAACTGTTGATACCACTAGACATTGTGGACTATGCTGGACAAAACCGAACTCCATCTCCCATCACTCTTTGCGTGAGGACAGGAAGGGGGTGGTACAAAGAGGAGGAAAGACATCAGCAGCCTCGTGCAAGGCATGGAGAGTGTGAGCAGAGCCACGAGAGACGTATGACGCACGCTGGGGCCGTTAGGGATTGAAACCAGGCCGGAGTGTGGATGTTGCTACAGTCGTGTCAGAGATCGTGCTATTCCCTGAGCGTTTGACAGAACAGAGAGAGCAGTGAGAGAGAACAGTCGCAGGTGACACTTCTGAGATCCTGGCAGAGTTGGAGTGCAGCAAGACGGCGGCATCCATTGCTGCAGTGATCGGAGAGAGAGTGTGCATCGGCCGGCTGTGTACTACGCTGAACTGTTCGTGACAAAGTGCGGTTTGGGAGAAGAGGGACATCGTGTGAGAAGAGGCTGCAAACCGAGGGGAGTGCTGGCGGCCTATGTGTTCGTGTCTGGTGGCGGAGAACCAGATCGGGAGTGCAGGCGTTAACCGCATCGGGTTCCAAGTGGCAGCGAGGACAGATCCTCTTGATAGAGATCCCTTTCTCCAGTGTTCATCGGTCCAGGACAAGCGGTTACATCGGATGGGTGAGAAGGCTTCGACCTGGTGAAAACGCAGAACATTGCTCACTTGTTTATTGTTTCTTTAAGGGCCCCAACGGTGACTAGTCGAAGATTGTTTTTGTTCCATTCACTGGCCAGTTGAACACAGTACCCGGGTACCCTAGACAAAACACATATATGTTTTTGAGCTATTTTTCACGGGACTTACACTCCAGAACTGAGGGGGTTAACCGGTTTCTTTTATCGCTGCATGTTTTTCCCGCGTTACGAATTCTTGTTACTCAATTACCGTATATGCGTATTATATGCTGCTTTATTGGGATCAGTAAAGAATATAATGTAGCGCTGTGTTTAAATCCTTGTTGTGGCAGTACCTATTTTTGGCCACCGGAGGGAGACAAGCGAAATGTGAGACACTGACTATTACATTGGGACTACATTTCCCGGCATGCTTTGGGAACGGACACAGGAAGTGGGTGGAGCAGGGAGACTTACATCCTGAGCCTCGTGGAGAGAGCTGGCAGAGCGCGCCAGGGAGTGAGAGAGACAAGACACAGTGCTGCAGAGAGTAACAGTGACCAGGTCGGAGCGCAAGTGCGGCCTAACAGAGGAACAGATCGGGTTATCAGTTATTCCCGAAGAAGACCCAGTGATCCACCAGATTACCCAAGCGGCTAGAGAGGAAGCGGAGGACCCCGAGTGAGGAGTACCGCAGATCGATCGGACCGGGAGAGCAGGCGGTAAGCTGGACAAGTCGAGGCCAATGCAGAAAGCCAGACAGCGGATCCAGAAGCAAGTAACCCCAGTCAATATCGAGCGGAGAGACGTCCTGGGTCAGCGGAGCCTCAAGTATCTGGCGGATGGGTGAGAGGCCTTCTAGGCCGTTGTAAAACCAAGAAAGCACGCTGCTGTTTGTTTCCAAAACCCACAGGGCCCCAACTTGACTAGTCGAAGACCTCTCTTAAGCAATTCACTGGAGAGTTGAATAGTACCCGGGTATCGCAACACACACTTACATTCCGGGACTTAACCTGTGCAGGACTCACTCCCCAATCACAAGAAGGGGTTAAAGATACGTTTTTCATTATTCTTTTCCGCTGCGCGTTTTCCCGAATTACTAAGCATTGTATTTCTTTTCCGCTGCGCGTTTCCCCGAAATACGAAGAATCGTATTTATTTTCCGCTGCGCGTTTCTCGAATTACGAAACCTCGTATTTCTTTTCCGCCGTGCGTTTACCGCATTACGAAGTACTGTAGATATATATACGAAAACCGTGTCATTCATTATATGCCATTTATTCAAGTAAACTATATAATTTTATAAAAATCCACAACGGTGCTGGAGTATATTTATTCCCTAGTGCGGGGAGACTGACCCGAGGTTCAATTTCAGCGGCTCCTCCGGGAGTGAGCGCTACAATAATATAGAAAAATCCACAACAGTGCTGGTGTATAGTTATCTCCTAGTGCGGTGAGACTATCCCGTGGTTTATTCAGCGGCTCCTCCGGGGGTGTGCGCTACATAACTATCAGCAACGTGGCTCTGTCTGACACGTATGATTTGATCACTTGAAGTTAGAAGTACTCTTTGAACATTATTTAATGCTCACCATAGTATTAAATTTGGATGCAGTAATGGCTGGGCTATCACATTCTGCACATGCTTTCTTTTTTGTTCTTTACGTGAAATGCGCTGACTCCAAATGTTCCGGGGAGGGAAATCAGAGTTGAGGTTATTTTTTTTTTTGCAGTTCGGTGGTTTTCACCAAGGCCTTTTCAGCGACGTTCTCTAACTTTTCCATGAGTCTTCACGCTACACTGACTATCCAGTGAATTCACCGTACTGGTGGCGAAATGTAATTGCTGAAGTGCCACGAAATTTTGGTGCTTAGTGAATAGACCCTTAAGTCTTTTTATGCAGGTCTAACAGGAATTCAAAGTGTAGATTTAGGCAGGTTTGTAAAGTTATCCAAGAAGCCAATATGTTCACACCCATGGGCTTAGGAACAACATAAATAGTGGTGGGAGGGGTTTTTGGGTATAATTTCTACTGGTATGTTACTTTTAGAGTCTATTCACAAAGGACCGAAATTGAATGCACTTTTGGTGCTATGCATTTCGCCCATTTTGGCTATTACATTTTTGCCTAAAATACGGTGAATTTATAATTTAGCGAATGGTCATTGTATTTTGCCAAAATTGGAGTCACTGAAGCAGCTGTAGGACATTGTCGAGAACCATCGACTTGGAATGGGCATATTCCACCGAACACTAAAAAAGGAAGTCTCTGATTAAATCGACAAAATTTTTGTAAAAATGTGTCCAAATAATAAAAAAGGTCCTTTAAAAAAAAAAAGAGGGATTTTGCAAAAAATAAAAAGAATATATGGCCTTAAAAAAAGATATTACATTTATTGCAGTGAAACCTATTGGATTCGCCTGTTGAATTGAAACACTGGAAATCAGGTTATTTTGCTGAAATTTCGGTGCTGTTCGGCATTCAGTAAATTGACGAATCGATCGTTCTCTATGGGACAATTTCAGTGCCGCCTAATCGCGGCGAAATGCACCGTAGTTCACTGTCTATTCCCCTGCATTTTCCAAATTGACAGCTTTATGAATAGACGAATTGCCCTGAAATTCACTGTTCGATGAAGTTCAGAGTTTAGTGAATAACCCCTCTAATGAACTAGCTCACTGAAAGGTAAATGTTCACATTGTGTCCAATATTAGCTGAGTGGTCACACTACTTAGTATGCAGGGACTTAGTCCTGCCCAGAACCTCAGCTCAGATTTCCTGAGCTTTGTGTACTTTGATGTCATCCTTATCCAATGGTATTCTGGCCTTCCTGCATTGAGCACGGGATTGGCTGGAGCACCCAGTCCCCTTGCAGTCATGTGACCTGCTGAGCTGGATGGAGGGGCGGACTGACTTGTCGGGCACTGCCCGAGGGCCCGCGGATCAGTAGGGGCCCGGTTTGGGTAGGCACAGTGGGCCCCGTCGGTTTCCAACAGGCAGTCTCCCATGTCCCAGCAGTGCACTCTGAAGCCGCTGCAGCATGCCTGCATCCCACATTCTAAGGCTAGGGTCAGACTTAGGCAGTGCGAACGCGCGTGCAGCCGCACTTTATCACGGCCGTAGTAGCAGCAAATGACGGGCAATATACGCAGTACGGGCGTACAAAAGTGCGCCCACGCAACGCAACCAGCAAACGAATGCATTTTTTCGAGAACGTGATACCGCTAGTCCAGATGTACAGAGTGCGCTGCGGCCGCATAGCAGCGTGTGTGCGTGATTAGGAGATGTCAGACGCTGCTAATGTCCGGCCTCAGGGCCGGATTAAGAGTATCATGGGCCTGGTGCTGAGGATTTTTGTGGGCCTTTTTATAGATACAGAGGCAACAATCAGTTCGCGCTGCTTTTCTCGTTTAGAGAGTCAGGCATCGCACTGGGCATATGTCACACTATGCCAAAGTCAGAGCGACTGGGAAACCTGGCTGGTAACTCTGACATTTATTTATTTATTTATAAAGGATTTTACCAGGAAGGATACATTGAGATTTCTCTAGTTTTCAAATATGTCCTGGGTTCAAGAACATTGAAGTGTTACAGTTACAGTTACAGAAATACAAAGTAATAAAATGCAAGATATTCAAAAACAACACAAGTATACAGATTAACCCTTTCGCTGCTGAGGCGTTTCACGCCACTGTGCTGAGGTCATATTTACCGGTTTTGCTCATCATGTTTAAATGCGTTTTGAAGGCTTATTTTAGTATATGACCCAGACATATTATATATCGTTCTTTCCGTCAGACTCGGCAGATTAATAATATGTCATTATTATATGTATACGTCATGACCTGTCTGTATATTATAACAAAAAATGCAATAAAATATGAATTTTCAATAATTTACAATGTGTAAAGTGTATTTTTTTCACATTTTAAAATGCGAGCAATTGCGGTTATATTTTGTATGGGGTGCGCTTGTTAAAAAAATTAGAGCTGGGGTCTCGTTAGCATTTTTTTTTGGGGGAAATTACGCGATTTTTAACAAACGCACTGCATACAAAAATCGTTAGTGCAGCATCATAGTTCACATTATAATTGAAATGGGAACAATATTGCTGCATTAACAAACCAAAAAAAAAAAAACTTGTTTGTTTTTTTTTTTATAATTTTTTTTAATATTTTTTTTTATTTTTATTTTTAATTTTAATTTTTTTTAAAAAACTTTTTTCACAGTCGTGTTTGGTATCATTGGAACGGCCATGCTCTGGCCGATCTAACATACCAGACTTTAACCCCTAGCTGCCACGGATCGGGAGATAGGGGGTTCATTGGTACCCCCTATCTCCACTGTTGGTGGCAGCTAGGGGTTAACTCCAGGACTGGTGTCATCGTGCTATGCACGATGACGCCAGTCCTCAGGGGGAGTTCCCGGAGGCTTGGCCGACATCCAAGATGTCGGCCAGCTCCAGGAAAGGATCACGAACCGGCGCTTTTCAGCGCCGATTCGTGATCCGGCTCCCCAGGGGTTAATGACAGCTACCGTTTGGAAGGGCAGGCTGTGCCCTTCCAAGCAGTGCCTGTCTTAACCCCCTGCTCCCCGGCGAACGGGAGGGAGAGAGGTCTCCCCCCCCCCCTCCCTTTCAGGCGCCTCCTCCGCACATGCGGGGGGGGGGCGCCTGAATTAGATGTCATCGCGTCGCCGCGATGACATCTAATGTCCCCGCCGGGCTCCCGAGTGCTGGGCTGACATCCAAGATGTCAGCCCGCACCGGGGGGGGGGGCGCAGCAATCCGCCGCAATCCGGCGGATTGCTGCCTCCTGTGCTGGGACGCGCTGAGCGCGTCCGTAGCACAGGAGAACCACTTGGCTGGACGCGCTGAGCGCGTCCATAGCAGCCAAGTGGTTAACAGAAAATAAATATGTAGGAAATAGTCACTAGGTTACATGTTTACAGGCGCATTCTGTATTGAGGTATGTTAGTAAGGAGCTCTTGAGTGACTTAAGACTGGGGGAAGATTTGACATGTTGTGCTATGACGGATTGGCTGGATTAGCATGCGTGGCCCATATAGGAGTCAATCTGTGCCTGGTGGCAGACTGACAATACTTGGGGCAGTGGGCCCCCAGGCCAAATAGAGCAAGGGCTCCCCTATGATTGAAATTCGAATAGATAGTTACATGTAGTTAGTCATTTAGTTATAGCTTAGCAATACAACATGACATAAAAATGATATATTTAGAATCTGCTGAAAAAAAGTTTATGTAATATATCTGGGCCTATAATAAAACATGACTTGAAAACACGTTTAAACATGACGGGTACAGAATGGTGAGTGGTGACAGACTGGAGTGGCAGACTGGCTGGTGGCAGTGCCTGCTGGCTCCAGCTCTAGACATCCAAAGCTGCAAAAACGTTTTTTTCTCAATGGGTTTCAATAGGCAGAAGAAAAAAAAAACATTTATGGGAAAAAATGACCCCATCTAAGCTTGCAATCTAAGAGTTGAAAAGAAATTACACCAGTAAGACAAAGATGTGGTGGATTTTAAATAGGATTGATAGAGGACTAGAATTACATAGAGGACCCTTGCGCAGGGCCTCCATTCTCCAGTGGACTGCAACTCCTTGATGCTCAGCCAGGGGATAGCTCCACTGATGCTAATGAGCTTGCTATGGCCCACTGCATTTTGCATAAGAAGCCTGTCTTTTTTTATTTCTTAATTACAGTATGTGCCTTCCTCCATGCCATGGTACCAGTCCTCCCTGCAGGGAGCATATTGATCACAGCACAGTCTACCTTCCCCCCCCCCCCCCCGCCATCATACCTTCAGGAAGAGCTCGTACAGGCCAGGCTGTCCTGTTTCATATTGCAGTCAAGGCTCCCCCTGTTGAGTGTCTTGTCCATCTCCCTCCTCTGTCCTCCCAGCTCCTCTGCATGATCGCACTCACACAGTCCAGAGCCCTCCAGCAGGAAGTTAAAGGGTCATCACGTGTCACAGCACAGGCGCCTGTCTGCTGTGAGTGAAAGTGTGTGTGCAGGCAGGGTGAGATCCCTGGGGAGCTGTGACAGTGTGCTCCCTGTGCACAACATTCCGCTCAGCCCCGGCCAGCCCTGCACACCTTGGGATGCCTGCAGCGGCTCTCTCCAACTGTTTCTTCTTTAAAATTTAATTTAAAATAAAATGATGAATAAAAAATTGTACAGATGTCCAGAACGCGTTTCGCCGCTCAAACACGGCTTCATCAGCTGGTCCTTACAAAGATAAATAAAGTGCATGGTTTTATACAGGCAGAAATTATGAAAAACGTCCCCACATGTGTTTAATTGGTGGTCAGCGTGCGTTCCAGACCTCTTCATAGGGTTTCTGTGCATTGCCGGCCGCCAGCGCCATCATGCGCATTGTTGATTTCCGCGTTCCACAGTGCATTTCACGGAGTGATATCCGGTATCGCGAAGAGATGTGCGTTCCACTCTGAATATACACGCACTTCCGGTATCGCGGTTTTCTGAAAATCAGCCGCAATCAGATCATAATAGGTGCATAATGTGGAAAAATTATGGCAGAAATCTATCTTAACCAAAAATTATAGATTAGTTTCTCACAAGCAGGCTGTCCTCCCAATTGTGTAAATCAGAATTAGGGGGGATAAGATCTTTATATCAATGTGATATACGGATTTCTAATAGTGAATAGCGTTCTGTGTCAGAACTGAATATGGCATATAGATATATGGTCTTAATCTGAAACCCTAAACATGATATGGTGTGAACTAAGTGTTTTTTTCTAAATTAAAATGAAACCATATAGATGATATTATAAGGAGAATTAATAAATGGTACATATAATGTGAAGTGTTCCTATAATTAATTGGATTTAGGCCACAACCAACATGTGATCTAGATAGTTAAAAAGAAAAAATTCCTAAGGTTAATGTGCTAATAGAATCAAATATCCTTCATAAATTAAGAAGACAATATTGGCTATATTGTGTAATAGAAGGTATTAGGTCTTAGTAGGATGAGTGAAGATTAGGTTCTGTGAATAATTAAACATAACTAGTAAATAGATAAGTAAATTGTATATATGTATATTATATAATAGAAGTGACTTAAAGGGTCTAAATATATGGGATGGTAGCCTCGAAAATAATAGACTGAGTGAGAATAAATGACCCATATATGATAGAACATTATATGGGATAATTATGGTATATATATTAGAAGAAGAGCATGCTTATAGGAAATGTGAGACTTCAAAGTCGTCATTAAGACCACCCGGTGCGAGAGTGCCTATATCGAAAATCATACGCATTTCCGTCTGCCCCAACCTTTTAAGAAAATCCTCTCCTATATCATTTTGTTTCAACTGTTTTAATAGCTGTGAATTTAAGGCCCACTGGAAGGCTATTATGTTCTATCTTATAGTGTAATGAGACGGATTGTTTATCGAACCCCTTTTTTATATTTCTTACATGTTCTGATACCCTCACCTTGAAAGCTCTTTTGGTATGACCTACAGTTGTGTTCAAAATTATTCAACCCCCAATGCTGTAAAGGGTTTTAGGGAATTTAGTGTACATTTGTAATTGTATTCAGAATGAAATCCTACAAGGACTTTTTAAAGAACCATATGCAACTAAAATGACATCAATTGGTTTTGTAATACAGTAGTAAATGTTTCTTTTGTGAATTCTTCATTGACACAATTATTCAACCCCTTAAAGACTACCACTCTGAAGAACAGAGGTTCATTCAAGTGTTTTCAATCAGGTATTGAAAACACCTGTGGATGTCACGGAGCAGCAATAAAGCATAATAAGCACCAATTAGGCAGCTTTAAAATGACTGTGATACTCAGCTCCTTCTAGACATTTACTGGTGTGGTTACAAACATGGTGAAGCCAAGAGAATGGTCCAGGAAGACAAGAGAAGAAGAGGTGATTACTCTTCACAGGAAGGGCAATGGCTATAAGAAGATTGCAAAGATGTTAAACATACCAAGAGAGACCATAGGAAGCATCATTCGCAAATTCAAGGCAAAGGGCACTGTTGAAACGCTACCTGGTCGTGGCAGAAAGAAGATGCTGACTTCGACTGCTGTGCGCTATCTGAAGCGTAGAGTGGAGAAAAGTCCCCGTGTGACTGCTGAGGAACTGCGAAAAGATTTGTCAGATGTGGGTACTGAAGTTTCAGCTCAGACAATATGGCGCACACTGCGTAATGAAGGCCTCCATGCCAGAACTCCCAGGCGCACCCCCTTGCTGTCTCCAAAGAATAAGAAGAGTCGACTGCAGTATGCCAAAAGTCATGTGGACAAACCACAGAAGTTTTGGGATAGTGTTCTGTGGACTGATGAAACAAAATTAGAACTGTTTGGGCCCATGGATCAACGCTATGTTTGGAGGAGGAAGAACCAGGCCTATGAAGAAAAGAACACCTTGCCTACTGTGAAGCATGGCGGGGGGTCAATCATGCTTTGGGGCTGTTTTGCTTCTGCAGGTACAGGGAAGCTTCAGCGTGTGCAAGGTACCATGAATTCTCTTCAGTACCAGGAGATATTGGATGACAATGTGATGCAGTCCGTCACAAACCTGAGGCTTGGGAGACGTTGGACCTTTCAACAGGACAATGATCCCAAGCATACCTACAACTCCACTAGAGCATGGTTGCATATTAAAGGCTGGAACAATTTGGAATGGCCATCGCAGTCACCTGACTTAAATCCGATTGAGAACCTCTGGTGGGACTTAAAGAAAGCAGTTGCAGTGCGCAAGCCTAAGAATGTGGCTGAACTGGAGGCTTTTGCCCATGACGAATGGGCGAAGATACCCGTAGATCGCTGCAAGACACTTGTGTCAAGCTATGCTTCACGTTTAAAAGCTGTTATAACTGTAAAAGGATGTTGTACTAAGTACTAAGATTGAATGTCACTTGGGGGTTGAATAAAACTGATAATGATGTGAGCACAGAAAAGACATTTGTGGTTATTTCATTATAAATGTTATGTTATATTTGTCTGACCTACACGTGCCTCTTTGATTTAATTGTAAGCAAGATGACTGAATGATCAAAATCAATGTCAAACTGGCCAAAACACTCAATTTCAGTGGGGGTTGAATAATTTTGAACACAACTGTATGTACTGTAACCCACAAGGGCATTCTAACATATATATTATATTTTTAGAGAAACAATTGAGGACTCCCTTTATGGGAATTTCTTGTTTGGTCTTACGATTATAGTATGTATTCTTAAATCCTTTTTTTGTTACCAGTCGATCTGCATGCCAAACATTGGCCACAGTTATAGAAACCTTGTCGTAGTCCAAAATGTCCCTCTTTGCTCTTATTGTTTCTTGCCTTACTGTGGACCAAATTACTTTTCAGATTACTTGCACTGAACACAATCTTAGGTGTTTTACCTATATAATGCTCAAGTTAGAACGTGCCCATGTTTATTAAAAATTATTTTAATCTGTGTGGCTTTACTATTATAATCGCAAATGAATCTCACTTCTTCATTTGTTTCCTTCTTAGATTTATATTTAAGTAATTCTTCACTGTCTCCTTTCATTAAATCTGTAATCATACAATCTAAATTATTTTCTTCATATCCCTTCTCCACAAAATACATCTTCAATGCATCTGCTTGTTCTTTGAAAACTTCAGTATCGGTACAGTTTCTCCTTAACCGGACAAACTGTCCCTTGGGGACTCCCTTAAGCCAAATGGGATTGTGGCAACTAGTTTTGTCGATGAATGTATTAACATCCACCTCCTTAAAGAAGGTCTTAGATTTTATAGCGTTATCTTCCCTATATATCATAAGATCTAAAAATGTGACTTTTTTTTTCTGTGCTCCATTTACTGTCGAGTTTGATACCCCATTCCGGGTTATCTAAACCCGTCAAAAATGACCTCAGTTAATTATAAACCACTTCTGGACTCCTTCCGGACGGATCTTGCGGGATGGAATAGTAAATATATCTCCTGGCTAGGTAGAATCAATGTCATAAAAATGAATCTTCTGCCTCGTCTTTTGTATGTCTTCCAAACGGTCCCAATTCCCGTAGCAGCTGAATTCTTCGTGACACTTCGCTCTCTGATCTTAAAATTCATATGGTCTAAAGGGAAGCCCAGAGTGCGATACGAGACCCTTTGCCGCGCCAAAAGTCGCGGAGGTCTGGCTCTTCCGGACACCAAACTGTATTTCTATGCCACTCAGTTGACTCGTTCTCGATTGGTCTCTGACATCGGGTGAAAAAAGCTGCTGTGGCTGGATTTAGAAGAGAAATCATGGAAGCTCCGTTATGGACACTACCCTGGATCCGACCTAGGGACTCAAGGATCGACAGGCCCAATGGAGCTCCCCCGAGCAACCCTGCATCTGTTGGAGAAAGATTCGCATGTCTAGGTCTCTGTCGTCGGCTGTTTCTCCTCTTTTGCCACTACACCACAACCCGGGCTTTCTCCCTGGGGTGTGCCCTGACTTGAAGCGCCAGACTTGATTTACCAGATAGGATCACTGCGCAGTCCTTCCTGAAGGATGGTACGGTACCCCCACTTACAGCTGCAGATGATCTCCACCATCGACTTTCTTGGAGCAATTTAACTGTGCCCAGATTAAGTCCTTTCTTCAATCCCTCAACGCTGGATTTAGCCTTACAAGACCCCTACTTTCCATTCGAGAACTTCTACAGAATGGGCCCCACTCGCTAGGAGCATATCCACCCTCTACCGTTTACTACAGGATTCCATTGCTGACCCCCTCAGTTCCAATCAACGTGCATGACATTCTAGGAGACTCATTTTCTGACGAACGTGGTCTATGACCTATTGCATTGTCACACCGAGGATCTCCGTGGCTGAAATGTGCAGAAAATGCCTATAAGATACTCACTTTGTGGTATTGGACTCCTGAACGGATACACCGGTTTCAGCCTACCTCAGATCCCCTCTGCTGGCGCTGCGGATCGGATGTGGGAAGTTTCTTCATATTTGGTGGGCTTGCCCTCTCCTTAACCCATTCTGGAGGATGGTCCATGATGGGGTCTGCACTATTTCGGCATTGGAGGTGACCTTCTCCGCCACAACTTACCTTTTGTTGCACTTTCCCGACGTCCATTAAGGCAATGCGAAAATCAGCAGCTTTACGCCTTGTACTGGCAGCTAGATTGTTGATTCCAGTACACTGGAGGACTGGAACGGTTCCTTCCAAGAGAATGTGGGTGAAGGAGGTAGAACGGTTACGAGCAGTTGATCGCCTGGTAGCAGTGGAAAGTGGCCAAATAGAGGCCTTCTGTGGCACCTGGCTCTATTGGGACGAATATAGGTCTGGAGGCACTAACAACACTACTGCCGACCCCTTGACGGTTGAAGGTGAGATTTGAGGAGTACGCTGGCCCTCGTTCTTTTAGGTGATTCCTGGCCTGCCCCCAGACGTGCCATGGACAGTACGGATCTGTGTGTGTGTGTGTGTGCGTTTTCTCCCCCCCCTTTTTTTTTTTTTTTTTTTTTTTTTTTTCTCTCTCTCCTTCTCTCTCTTTTCTCTCCTCTCTCTCTCTTTTTCTCTTCTCTTTCTCTTCTTTCTCTCTTCTCTCTTTTCTCTCCTTTCTCTTCTTTCTCTCTTTCTCTCTTTCTCTCTTTTCTCTCTTCTCTCTCTTCTCTCTCTCTTTCCTCTCTCTCTTTCTCTTTCTCTCTCTCTCTCTTTCTCTCTTTCTCTCTTTCTCTCTTTCTCTCTTTCTCTCTTTTTCTTTCTCTCTTTTCTTTCTCTCTTTTTTCTCTTTTCTTTCTCTCTTTCTCTTTTTCTTTCTCTCTTTCTCTCTTTTCTTTCTCTCTTTCTCTTTCTCTCTTTTTCTTTCTCTCTTTTTCTTTCTCTCTTTTCTTTCTCTCTTTTTCTTTCTCTCTTTTTCTTTCTCTCTTTTTCTTTCCTTCTTTCTTCTCTGTCTCTTTCTCTCTTTTCTTTCTCTTTTTCTTTCTCTTTTTCTTTCCTCTTTCCTCTCTTTTTCTTTCTCTCTTTTTCTTTCTCTCTTTCTCTTTCTCTCTTTTTCTTTCTCTCTTTTTCTTTCTCTCTTTTTCTTTCTCTCTTTTTCTTTCTCTCTTTTTCTTTCTCTCTTTCTCTCTTTTTCTTTCTCTTTCTCTTTCTCTCTTTTTCTTCTCTCTTTTTCTTTCTCTTTTTCTTTCTCTCTTTCTCTCTTTTTCTTTCTCTTTCTTTCTCTCTTTCTCTTTCTCTCTTTTTCTTTTCTCTTTCTTTCTCTCTTTTTCTTTCTCTCTTTTTCTTTCTCTCTTTTTCTTTCTCTCTTTCTCTCTTTTCTTTTCTCTCTTTTTCTTTCTCTCTCTCTCTTTTCTTTCTCTCTTCTCTCTTTTCTCTTTCTCTCTTTCCTCTTTCTCTCTTTTCTCTCTTCTCTCTTTCTCTCTTTCTCTCTTTCTCTCTTTCTCTCTTTCTCTCTTTCTCTCTTTTCTCCTTTCTCTCTTTCTCTCTTTCTCTCTTCTCTCTTTCTCTCTTTCTCTCTTTTTCTCTTTCTCTTTCTCTTTTTCTCTCTTCTCTTTTCTCTCTTTTTCTTCTCTTTTTCTCTCTTTCTTTCTCTCTTTTCTTTCTCTCTTTTTCTTTCTCTCTTTCTCTCTTTTTCTTTCTCTCTTTTCTCTTCTCGCTTTTTCTTTCTCTCTTTCTCGCTTTTTCTTTCTCTCTTTTTTCTTTCTCTCTTTTTCTTCTCTCTTTCTCTCTTTTTCTTTCTCTCTTTCTCTTTCTCGCTTTTTCTTCTCTCTTCTCTCTTTTCTTTCTCTCTCCTTCTTTCTCTCTTTCTCTCTTCTCTCTTTTTCTCTTTCTCTCTTCTCTCTTTTCTCTTCTTTCTCTTCTTTCTCTCTTTCTCTCTTCTCTCTTTCCTCTTTCTCTTTTTCTCTTTTCTCTTTTTCTCTTTTTCTCTTTTTCTTTTTCTTTTTTCTTTTTCTTTCTCTCTTTCTCTCTTTTTCTTTCTCTCTTTTCTTTCTCTCTTTCTCTCTTTTCTTTCTCTCTTTCTCTCTTTTTCTTTCTCTCTTCTCTCTTTTTCTTCTCTCTTTCTCTCTTCTCTTTTCTTTCTCTCTTTTCTCTTCTTCTCTTTCTCTCTTTCTCTCTTTTTCTTCTCTCTTTTTCTTTCTCTCTTTCTCTCTTTTTCTTTCTCTCTTTCTCTCTTTTTCTTTCTCTCTTTCTCTCTTTTTCTTTCTCTCTTTCTCTTCTTTCTCTCTTTCTCTTTCTCTCTTTCTCTCTTTCTCTCTTTTTCTTTCTCTCTTTTTCTTTCTCTCTTTCTCTCTTTTTCTTTCTCTCTTTCTCTCTTTTTCTTTCTCTCTTTCTCTCTATCTTCTACTTCATGCTCTCTTTATTCTCAATTTTCTCCTTGGAGGCCATGATAGTCTTGAAACGCTGGATATCACGGGTTTGGGTGACTGACCAGAACTGACAGGTCCTAGCGACTGGCCGATTACTTGACACTGAATGACCCGCCTTGGCCGATTTACCCAGAACTTATGAATGCCTCCGAAATTGTATCACACTTCTTGATATCTGTCTCCCCTTTATGTATCATATTTTAACGCAATGCTTTATTTCTCTTTCTGTATTTGTTACTCTTTAATAAAACCAAAATTTTGAATTAAAAAAAAAAAAAAAAAAAAAATGACCTCAGATCTTCTTCTAATCCCCTCCAGACAAAAAACACATCATCGATATATCGCCTAAAAAACAAAATATTGCCTTGCGCCCAGCTACGCGAACCGTAGACAAACTGGGATTCCCAGCCTGCCATATATAGGTTCGCGTAGCTGGGCGCAAATTTGGTGCCCATGTTGGTTCCCTTCATTTGGACATAAAAGTCCTCCTCAAACTTAATAGTTATTCTCAAGTATAAATTTTATGCTTTTGAGGATAAAGTATGTCTGTTCAATACTGATCATCTTGGCCTTCAGGATCTCTTTTTCCACTGTATTAAGGCCCATTAAATGTGGTATGCTGCTATACAAAGCGTTAACATCACATGTTACCAGAATATCATTAACCTCTAACCGCAAATCTTTGATAAATTTAAGCATATCTAGAGTATCTTTAAGATGAGATGGGATCTCTCACACAATGGGCTGCAACAAAAGATCTACATATTCCGACAAATGGCTTGTGACTGAATCTATACCAGACACTATAGGTCTTCCGGGCGGGTTGGTAGGATGTTTGTGTAATTTCGGCAATATATAAATATACGGAGTCTTTGTGTATTCCATCATTAGATATTTATACTCTTGTTCACTTAAAATATCTTTCTCTTTTCCTTCCTGTAGAAGGGTACTCATTCTTTTTTTTATATCTTTAATGGGATCACTTTTTAGTTTCTCATAGGTAGTTTCATCGCTCAAAATTCGAAGTACTTCCCCATTATACATTTCTCTAGAGAGGATAACAATCCCGCCGCCCTTGTCGGTGGGTTTTATGATGATACTGGAATCTTTCTGTAGTAATCTCAAAGCTATGTTCTCCTCTTTAGTAAGATTATTGTTTTTATTTTTTATAGGCATCTTTTCTATGTCCCTCATTACAAGATTCTCAAACCTTCATTTCATTGGAAATGATGTGACGGGGATAGAATTTTGATGGATTTTTTAAAGAAGTGTGTATGGATGAGTCTGAATTCTGTCTAATATCCCTTTCTATGGGATTTTTTAGAAAAAACTTTTTAAGACTTAATTTACGTTTAAATTTTTGAAGGTCTATATACGTATTGAATTTGTTGAAGCTGTTCGTGGGAGCGAATTAAAAGCCATTATTTAAGACTCTAGTTTCTACATCGGAGAGAACTTTATGGCTAAGATTGAATATGCCATTCGAGATGTTTATCGTCTTTCTCTCTTTTCTTTTACGTATAAGCTTTCCTGCTCTCTTTCCTCTTCGGGTCTTTCCCAGGATCTTTTTTGGCCTACTCTTCTTTCTAATCTTACAATTAATTATAGGAACACTTCACGTTATATGTACCATTTATTAATTCTCCTTATAATATCATCTATATGGTTTCATTTTAATTTATAAAAAACACTTAGTTCACACCATATCATGTTTAGGGTTTCAGATTAAGACCATATATCTATATGCCATATTCAGTTCTGACACAGAACGCTATTCACTATAGAAATCCGTATATCACATTGATATAAAGATCTTATCCCCCCTAATTCTGATTTACACAATTGGAGGACAGCCTGCTTGTGAGAAAACTAATCTAATTTTTGGTTAAGATAGATTTCTGCCATAATTTTTCCACATTATGCACCTATTATGATCTGATTGTGGTTGATTTTCAGAAAACCGCAATACCGGAAGTGCGTGTATATTCAGAGTGGAATGCACATCTCTTCGCGATACCGGATATCACTCTGTGAAACGCACTGTGGAACGCGGAAATCAACAATGCGCATGCGCAAGATGGCGCTGGCGGCCGGCGATGCACAGAAACCCTATGAAGAGGTCTGGAACGCACGCTGACCACCAATTAAACACATGTGGGGACGTTTTTCATAATTTCTGCCTGTATAAAACCATGCACTTTATTTATCTTTGTAAGGACCAGCTGATGAAGCCGTGTTTGAGTGGCGAAACGCGTTCTGGACATCTGTACAATTTTTTATTCATCAATTTTTTTATTCATCATTTCTTTATTTTAATTAAATTTTAAAGAAGAAACAGTTCCTGCACGTATTGGGTCTTTATTGGGGTTTGACCTACAAAACCCTTATGCTGTTCCCCTCGAGCTCGGAATAGCTCCACCGAATGTGAGTTTCCATTTGTCATAACCTTATACCCTATATTGCCACGCCAGGTATACACAAGATCTCTTCCCTCCTTTCTCTCTCTCATATTGAATGGACGTGATGAGATATCTTCAATAGCCAGGAGTGGGTTACCTGTGAAGCCTTCTCAGACAAACAACCCAAAAGCGTTCACCCGCTCAGAGCCAGTGTTTGGGCTCTCCACTTGTGAGTTTATCAACCATAAGATATCCTACAAACCCTCGCCGATTTGTTTGTTTATTACTGCACTTAGATCTATATTCCTGTTTTTATCTCATTATGTATAACCATGGATGAAATCTATTGAGAAGCCGTTCGAGTCCCTTGCGCTTAATTCGCGCTGACCAGATACGTATATTTGTTCCGTCTATTTGTTGGAGTGTACCTGCAACTGTTGTGAAAAATGTCTGTACCAGAAATAGATGTGGAGAGGCTGATCAGCGCTGTGGGGGAGCATCCAGAGATATGGGACATGGCCTGCGAGAGGTACAAAAATAAGGTGAAGAAGGCCAGCGCATGGGTTCGTGGTGTCCCGTGTCGTGTACCCAGAGTATGATACGTGGTCAGAGAAAGAGCAGAATATCCAGAGTGAGTATATGATTATTTTATTTATAATCACATACATGTAAGTCACAATAAGAATACGAATAAAATAAATAATTCATTGTCGTGAAATCTCAAATGCTCCCCAGCTGCCAGGGCACCTGACCTGCATCGCTAGTAAAATAATTAGACAGAGCATTGCGAAACCTGTTGCTGTATCTATTCACAGCTATTATGTCATCGTTCGCATAATCTTCCAGACCCATAACTGTGAGGGTATCATCAAAATTAAAACCATCCCTGGCACAAACATAATTATGTAGGAGGCAGCAGCATTTGACTATATCTACACAGAAATCAACATGTACATCAAGCGGTCTATGTAAAATCCTCCACTTGGCTCAGTATGCCAAAGGTACACTCGACATACCGTCTCGCCCACGACAGCCTGTAATTGAACACCCGCTTCTTCACAGTCAGGTGTGTCCCTGAGTAGGGCCGTAGGAGACGTGTGAATAGGCCGAATGCTTCGTCACCCACGAAGGCATAGGGGACTGCCACGTCACTGCCAGGCAAAGGTGCGGGTCTGGGGATGTTCAGGGACCACTCTCAATTTCATTCCACAGTTGGAGTTCTCTGAACAGTGTGGAGTCAGAGTCTTTGCCGTATGAACCGACATCCACATACACAAAACTATAGTTGGCATCTGCCACCGCCAGTAGGCCAATGGAAAAGAAATGTTTATAATTCTGATACAGTGAGCCACTCTGCTGTGGCTTCACTATGCGGACATGTTTGCCATCCACGGCTCCCAGGCAGTTTGGAAAGTTGGCTCTCTCCCAGAATCCTGCTGCAATTTCTACACATGCCTTGTGTGTCGGTGTTGGCAAACATTGGTCCTTCGTGGTGTGCCATATTGTTTGGCACACCTTACGGATGATCTCACCAGCTGTTGATCTGCCAATGCGGAAGTTGTAATGCAGATCCTTCAAACTGCATCCACTAGCAAGATACCTAGAAGAAATAATAAAAATGTTTGATTATGATCACATCCGATGAACCCAAGCTAATGTCACACTCATCATGTTTTGCAGCACAAGAGGCCATGAACAAATGGCGCACAGTACGCAACAACTATACGCGGGTACAGAAAAGACAAGCCATGGCTGCTCGCTCTGGAGCTGGCTCGAAGAAGGTCTGTGGATATATATACTCGGAACAACTGTCGTTCCTCCGAAGGACCCAGGAGCCGCGAAGTAGCGTCAGCAGCATCGACCAGCCATCGACCTCCGGCTCACAGGTCCAAAACCTGCTACCAGGAGGTTCTGCCAGCTGCCAGGAGGAGGTCAACCGGGGTGGTGCAGAGTCGAAGCTGGAGGATGATGTGGAGACAGGACAGGTGCAAGGTACAGCACCGACAGTCAGCACCAGACCTGCACAGAGGAGAAGGGCACCAGCTACAGACCTGGAGCAGGCCATGGTTACCTTCATGGAGGCTCAAACTGACCATCCACATCAACGCTGCATGCTTGCCGACTCCGAGGACATGTCATTTTTTAATTCTTGTCTGTCCCTCCTCAACCAGATGACCCCGGCTCAGAAGGTGGAGTACCGCCGCAGATCCCTGGCAATATTTGATGACAGAGAAAAAGGGGAGAGGTGAAGCGCCCACCGGAAAAGTGTCTATCCCACTCGCTGAATGCTGTGTATGGGGGTTTCTCTAAATACCCGAGTGTTCCCCCCTGTGTGCCTCCTCTTTGCCCCCGTGTTGAGCCTGGCACCCCCCCTCCTCCCTGATCCGCCGCTGGAGGCTTCGCCATTCATTATCTGGAAAATCCCACCCCATAAAAAGAGGAGAAGCAGCAGCAGCGGGGGGTCTGTCTCTTCCACATCTGGATTAGCAATCTGGAGCCCCTCGCCCGGCTCGGTGTTCCCATCTTTGGAGACTTCCAGGAGAAGTGATTTGGAGGTCTTATGGGCACCTGAAATAAAGTCCCAGCCCGCCTTATTCCTAAGAGCCGGTTGTAGGCTCCACAGAATGTGAGTTCACCACCAATACGCATTACTTTCATTTTGAGTACTGGCATACTGCGCAATTTTGGTTCCTCCTTTTTTGTGTTTCCTCCTTACAGTTCATACTGCATCTGTACTTTTGAGAAGATCTACTCCTAAAGATAGCGACTTCTGCCTGTGGACATATTAGGTGTCTACCCCACTGTCTTATTCGGACTTTGGTCTTTTTAAGCGCTGTGTTGTATTTTTGTTCATTCAATATTTGATGACATCCTTTCCCGTCCCCAACAGGCAGCTGTTTATTACGGTGCTGTGTCACAATCCGCCAATGCCAGTGGATCTTCCCTCCCCAGTCAGGTGCTGTCCACCCACCCAGCCATGCCCCCTGTAGCCAGGCCACACACAGTCGGAGTCCTGCTCTAGCCACACCACTGGCCCTCATGACCCAGATGCTCGTCGGTATCATGATCTGTAATACATGTCATAATTATGTATTTAGTTTGTTTGTAATCATGTGTTGTACGGTTTGACGTTTAATATATCCTGACCTTGACAAGATATAATATATGTCCAGAATATATTATTATTTTCTTTCATATGTTTAATATAATTTGTTTGGTCTACATTGTTGTCGGAGTCATTTATGATTATGTACGTGTGTGTGTATGCATGTGCCAGTGGGCATATGACTACAGACATGATGCACTCATGTCAGGTGACTGGCAGCGATGTCATGTATGCAGGTGTGTGATAGTACGTGTGATGACCAGCATCTCCTCGGTGGTATGGCAGCCCTCATGTAGGTGTCCCTCTTGGTCAGTGGCTCGCGTACCCGCGACAACAGTTCATCAAAGGAGGGGATGGACATCCGCATGTAATTGAAGAACTTGACGGGTCCCTCTCTCACAGTGGCCTGTACAGCGTCACAAAGTGTCCATGCGTGGGTCTGGCAGCGTTAATTTGATGCACCCAGGTTCGCCGCTTTCCCTTCTTAAGGTACACGTACCCCATTGCAGCAAACAGAAACACTTGTACTGCATCCATCTTTGAAAAACGCCACCATACACAAAATGGCTTTTTATACCCCTTCCCCTTTTTTTTTTCATTCATCAATTAATTAGATTCATCAGATTTCTGTCTTTTTTTCACAGCTCCGTCAAAAAATACGTCCAGAATTGCGCATCGTCTGACCGGTTTCACGTATTCCATAAAAAAATACGTTTGCACGCATCAACGCACTTTTTGACGGTAGACTTCTGAAATGCGTTAGTCTGACCCTGGCCTAAACTGGAGCAGGCACGTTGCATTGGTGGCGCCCCTCACGTGATGCTGCAGCGCCGCCGCCGTGGCTTCAGAGTCTGCCGCGGCAGAAGAGGGCAGACATGGGTGCGACCCAGCCAGCCTGAGGCTGCGTCCACAGAAGATTTTTTTCAATAGTGTAAGGTGGTTGGGGGTTAATAAGCTTACAATTGATATGCTGGGGGGGGGACTGAATAAACTAGTAGTACATTACAGTGAGCTTTATTGCTCTGGATTCTGTGATACGCTCATACACAGTGCCAGAGGCGTAACCAGAAACCTCAGGGCCCAGGTGCAGGAACCATGACACCCCCCCCCCCCAGGCAAAGACATATTTTTTCCCCCCTCCCGTCAACATGCAATGGTCCCTTCCAGGTCCACAATGTTGACTCCAGATAGTGTCCCATTTTTTCGAGGTTCACTATAACCTCTCTAGTCCATCCCATTTTAAAGGTAATGTGCATTATGTGCATCTCACAGAGCTCTACAGCAATAAACCTCACAGTAATGTGCACTGTGTATGAATGTATCACAGAGCTCCACAGCAATAAACCTCACAGCAATGTGCGGTGAGTATGAGCGTATCTCAGAGCTCCACAGCAATGTGCAGTGTGTATGAATGTATCACAGAGCTACACAGCAATAAAACTTACATTCATACACACTGCACATAACTGCGTTTTATTGCTGTGGAGCTTTGTGATATATTCATACACACTTGCACATTGCTGTGGAGCTCTGTGATAAGCTCATACACACCGCACATTGCTGTGAGGTTTATTGCTGTGGAGCTCTGATACAGTAATGTGCAGTGTGTATGAACGTATCAGAGCTCTACAGCAATAAAACGCACAGTAAAGTGCAGTGTGTAACAAAACTCACAGTAATATGTGGTGGGTATGGGTGTATCACAGAGCTCCAAAGTAAAACTCACAAATAAGTATAAAATAAATTTTAAAAAAGAATTCTATGTGTGTATATATAATTATATAATAATATATATAATTATACATACACACATACAAATAAGTATAAAATAAAAAAAAGAATTATGAGTTTTACTTTGGAGCTCTGTGATACAGTAATATCACAGAGCTCCAAAGTAAAACTCACAAATAAGTATAAAATAAATTAAAAAAAGAATTTGTGTGTGTGTATATGTGTATATGTGTATATGTATATATGTATATATGTATGTATGTATGTATGTATATATATATATTATATTATATAATTACAGGCCCAGGCAGACGAGTGTGTGCCTCCCAGACTCAAGGAGCCGGGTGCGGTGGCACCCTCTGCACCCCTGGTAGTTACGCCTCTGCACAGTGCATATTTCTGTGGAGCTCTGTGATACGCTAATACACACTGCATGTTACTGTGAGTTTTTTTGCTGTGGAGCTCTATGATATGCTCATACACACTGCACATTACAGGGAGTTTTATTGCTGTGGAGCTCTGTAATGTGCAGTGTGTCAGGATTGTACAGTATCTTTTAAAGTGCTCGGCAGTTTCCCACATTTGCCACAGGGGCATTCTGTGCAGCAGTGCAGCCATAGCTGCAGTGAGTGGGTGATGGCTGCTGCAGCAGTGCGGTCGCCATCTGTAAGTCTGAGGTGGCACAATGGATTCCCCAATTCTCTGCTGGGTCCAAGTGGATTTTCTTCACACAATTTTCAAAAAGGTTATTTTAATGAGTTCAGAAATAAATTCTTTAGCACAATAATGTACATGTGGGTGTTGCGTTGTAGGGGGTGATCTTTTTTATGGGTGTGGCCTCCTGTGGGTGCGAAACAAGGGGGCCCCATGGTCTCCTATTGCCCGGGGGCCCCATTAGTTGTTAGTCCGCCCCTGGCTGGAAGCATGTCACATCCTGCAGGGCTCAGAAGGAGACCAGCACTGGATTTAAGTGAGTTGTTAAAGGACACTAAAGGGTTAAAACGAGAGTGTGGTTCTACAGGGGGTCGGGAGAAGTTAATGTTTAACCCCTCTGTTTCCTACCCCTTCCTATTTTAACCCTATAGTGTCCCTTTAAATCGTCAGCTCTGCAAGCTGATAAAAGGGATCTACACAATATCTTTAAAGGTGCGAAGATACAGACAGGGATGTCTGGGCTGACAGGAAGATGATTGTTATAAAATGATTGATATGATTGATACAGATGTTTAATAAAAACATTGAAGATATACAGGGTTATTCAGAGAGAATCAAAAAGTCACCGCAAGTTCGATGACCTTTAGTTCCCCGCACTTCGGGGCGATTCTAGTTTGACGACCCTGCGGTTTATTCAGCAAGCACCACAGGCCCCCCCCCCGTAGTGCAGGGAAAAGTGGCCGCAAACCTGCAGTACACTAGCCGAAAACCCACAGAAACCGCTGCAAAAATCCCACCGAACACGTCGGAAAAACCCGACTAGCGGCTGATCACAGCGCAGAGCAGCCGCCAGGAAAAACCCGACAAGCAGACGAACGTGGTGAGAAAAAAAACCAAAACCGTACGCTTGAAAGATTGAAATTTGAAACGCTGTTTGCAAAAAACTACTAAACGAAAATCTGGAATTTAGATATAAGATCCAATGAATGATAATATAAAGGTCTGTTAAGGAAAATTTGAAAAAAACGATTTAAAAATGTTTTTGCCAAAAATTGCTTAAAAAGATCCAAAAAATAAATAAATCTAGAGATAGAGACTTTTTTTTACAGCAGAATAAAATAATAAACGGTTTATTAGATATTGCATTAAAACGGGAATATTTTTAACCCCTTGAAGCCTATGGGATTCGTCTGAATAAACCTGCCGAATGAAACCACCGAACAGCAGGGCATTTCGACAACTTTACCCTGCTGAACCATTGCTTCTCTATGGGGATTTCACTGCTCTCGAACAGGCACCATACGTGCAGGCAATTCGTCAGAATAAATCTTGTTGCAATCCCATAAAGTTCCTCAAAGTGTATAGGAATGTTCTTATAAGTGCAGATTTGACTGCAGTCACATTAGATCTGAAAGTCCCACATAGAAATGCTAGGATATAAGCAGGTTTGATTGCAGTCACATCAAATCCCACATCCCATATAGAAAAGCTCTTGTATGGTTATCCTCGGGAGAAAAAAACAACACTAATAGTGCAGACAGCCAGAGTAAATAAATTAAATAACATTTATTGTGCTTACAAGATAAAAATGTAAATAGAGCATATCACCAGAGTGCACTTTGGACGGTCCCTGGTAAAAGGCCCCACTCGCTCAACTCGTTTCGTCTTCTTCAAGACTTCCTCAGGAGCATAATGTCCCCAAGGCCCCCTCAATATTAAATACACCCATCAATTGATAACGAGTAACAGAAAAACCTTGCGTTCATGTGTATTCTATTCCGGGTGCGAATTGACAGCGAAATACGATGCAGTTCACCGCAATTCGGTGATCTTTGGAGGCAGTGAAATGGTTTCATAGAGAAGTTATGGTTAATCTATTCAGAGAATGCCGAACTGCACCGAAATGTCAGTGACATGCCCTGCTTTTCGGTGGTTCAGTTTGACGTGTTTAAATTGGCGAATCCCATAGGATTCACTACAAAAAATATTTTTTTTTAGCTATTTTTTTTATTCAACCGTTTATTCTTTTCATTTTCAGCAAAAAGCCTTTTTATAAATTTTTTTAGGATTTTTGGGGGGTAGTTTTTTGGATATTTTTTAGGCGAGATTTTTGATTCCCATTTTTTTAAATGCCTTTTTTATATTCTGCAACAGACCTTTTTATTAGAAGTCTTTATTATTCTATTTCCTCACATTTTAAATGCATTTTTATTGTTTTAAAACTCCTTTTAAAGAATAGCAGAGTTCCGTGTTTTTTTTTTTTCTCTGCATGGGTTGATCGGCATTCGGTGGGCTGATTGTTGGCTCGTTGTTTATTGCACTATGGGGACCCTGCGGTGAATACTCAATTCCCTGCAGGGTCGGCGAACTGGAATCACACCGAAATGTGCTGAACGAAAGAGCACTGAAATTTCAGTGCTTGTTAAATAACCCTTTTAGGGCCATATTACAATCTTCATGGAAAAACCCTCGCGCAAAGCGAAAATTTTTGTGCCAAGCGTTAAACTTTTGTGCGCGCAAATCACCGCTGGAATTACAACCCTCACGCGTCTCTTCATCTGCCGATCAATACCGCGCGCAAACAGGACGCGGCCACATGCTCGCGCAGTACCGTCTGGTGCAAAAACCAGTGTGCGAACAGTTTTTTTCTCGCAGATCCAGCCAATCAGAATTAAGAACCACAATTATCTCACGTTCAGTTTTTGCGGCTGTCAAAGTCAATCTGAGCATATATTCTGCATCAATAATAAATTCACAGACAACTTCTCCATTTTAATCAGTTTGGTATGAGTAGAATGTGTAACTATACTTTGCTGCATTTTTTTTTGGGCTGGTGTATTTGGGTTCGACCAGGTTGTTCAGATTTGCCATTAACACCAGCTTTCAGGAGTTGCTAAAATTATGCGCGCAAAGGCTGTGCGTTAGAGGGGGCCTGCCCGGTCGCGTGGGGAAGCAGACGTGATCTTTAGGTGCTCCCCTGGAATCCGCTGATTCAGAGGATTTCTACCTGGATTTTCCCCGTAATTTACACACTTGTGATACCCCGCCGAGCTGGCCATCGAGTGGCAACCTCTGGAGCTCGTCTTGGCCCCCCCTCCGGAGCCTAGAGGAGTTTGCAGAGATTTGCGACCTCCGAGCGCACCCTGCGGTCGGCATCTTGAGGCCTATACCACGGCACAACGACGACTTGAGCCCAGCTTGGCCCCTTCTAGATTTAGGGCGGCTGCGATTGGGGGAGATGTAGGGCCCCCATTCTCCGATGGTTGCGGCTGTTCCTACAGCAGCGGAGGGAGGGGGAGCGGAACAGGGGCAGCTGGTTCTCCCGCCTACCGTCAGGACACTGGGGGCTGTGCTGGCTTACTTTGAGGCATTCCTGGAGCAGATGCCCGGAGATGACGAGAGTCCACTCACGCAGGGCATGTGGCACCAAATGATGGCTGGGCTGCGGGGAGACTCGAGGTCGGAGGCCCTTGCTGGAGGAGCGGAGGTGGATGCATCGCAGACTGCCCACATGGTGGTCCATCCAGAGGTGGACGCTGGCGAGCCGCGGAGTTCCTGCGTACGTAGTGATGTCGATGGGAGACAGGAGGCTGTGCCGTCGGAGGTCCCTCTGCCCGTGGAGGTGCTGCTCCGTGTGGGGGAGAGTGCTGACACCTGCAGAGCTGTCGCCGCTGTGTGATCCCGGGGGGTCTGTTACCTATGGCTCTCTGGGTTGCACGGAGCTGGATGGTGCGGAAGCGGAGCCTGCAGGCATCGACCGAGAACCAAGAATGGTGGAATTTCCCCAGGTGATGTTCGAGAGGAAACCGTGGTCTGCACTGGCTGTCTTGTCCCTTACGCCACTGCTGGTTGAGGCTCCTGAGTCGGGTGAGACTGAAAGGTTTGGAATGTTGTTCGGGACACTGTTTGCTATGGCCCCGATTCCGTTTCTGGATACGGGCTGAGGTACCATACCACGCTTACTGGATTAACACTCTCATTTTTGATCTCGGCTTTGATACCCCCCTGATGACTCTCTTCCCCACCCCCCACCTTTTTTTTCCTCCTCCCCTCCCCCATTTTTGTTGTCTATTCCCCACTTTTGCTTGCTTTGGCTTCTACGGGTTAGTGCAGGGGGGGCAGTCGTGGCCTGGTGTCCGGCTTACCTCTGAGTACCCGAGCCAGGTGCCATTTTCCCCCCCTGGCCTCCCTGCGGCCATGTAAGCCTTCCGGGAACCTGCCAGGGTAGGCACAGATCTGGCCTTTGCCAACTCCCCCTCCTTATTTCTCTCTCCCTGCCCACAAGTAGAGTTTTCCTTTTTTGAACCCCCCATTTGGGGAACCTACTTGACAACATGCTACTACCCTTGCTGATTATATTTTTACACCTCCTCCCGTATTCCGGATTTCGCTGAGACCCCTTATATGGGGATGTCAAAGTTTTTTTGAGGACTTTGTTCTTGAGCCATTATTTGAGGACCTTTTCTATTTATTTTTTTTGAGTTGTATGCTTATTAATGCAGTGTTTTTATTCTATAGCTGACATTTGTATTTGTTTTATGCTTTTTGTTTCTATTTTACTATGTGATTAAATGGATGACATACTGTGGTCCCGTGAGACCACTACCTTCTTGAAATCGCTGAGATTTTTTGGCCCTGCGAGGCCATGTATGTTGGTTTACGTGTGACCTTTTGCATTCAATAAAAAACTTTAAATTTGAAAAAAAAAGGCTGTGCGTTAAATCCTGCGCTTAGCTTGTAATACCATCCGCGTACCAGCGCACATTCGCGTTTGAGCTCACAATGTTAAGTATAGGACGCGCGACGTACAGTAAGCTCGTGCAGCGTTCGCGCAGGTTCACCGGGGTAGACAATTACGCGCGTTTGTTGCGCTGACATTGTAATACGGCATTCGTCGCAAAGGGTTTTACCCCTCGCGTTAATGCATTTTTGCACCGGTGCAAACGTTTGCGCGAAGATTGTAATATGGCCCTTAGTCTTTTCTGTACTTGCGTAGCGTAGGGAACGCAAATTGCACAATGAAACGGGACTTGCGAACGTTACGTACACAAATCCCATAGTGCTTGTGCACAACTGATGGAACGGGGCCAAGGGCAAGAGCAGATTCGATCAATCGGCTTTCTCCTGCCAACCGCCGGCTTCATGGACAGTCTCAGGGGGGAGACGTCAGCACGCTAAAGCGTGTCTCTAGTGACAAACAGCTGGTAAGATCAAACCTCCCGGCTGCCTGGTCTTTTGACTTGCTTCTGCGCTGTCGAAGGGCAGAGATGTTACCACTGGACTCCACAGCCGATATTGTCTGTGTGGTAGGCAAGTATGTACCGTTAGGTGTCTTGCCTAAGGACACTTACTGGACAGGTGCTATGGCCAGTATTCGAACCTGGGTCTCCACCGTTATAGAGCAGTAATGTTACCTCTACTTCAGCCACCCCGTATGAATATATCAATAAATTTCCCGGTGGGCCAAGGCATCTGGGGCCAGTAAGAGCACTCTGACTCATAACTGAGGGAGCATTTAATATTGTCCGCACCAGGTTGAGGTGCAGACCAAAGCTATCCCACAAGGGAACACTTTTTATCCCCCATACTGGAGGGGAAGAGTTTACTGAAATGGGCAACTGATGGAAGGAGGGCCATGACCAATGGTTCAGTAAGGGGCCCCAAGAATTTTGAGGCAGCCCTGTTCTCATCGCTCAGGTTGCTGAGTCTGCATCACTGAGGTTCCTCTTTCTCTCGGACTGTGGCACCCCTCTCCTCTTGTAAACTGTAAACTCTCGAGTTGGGTCCTCCCTCATCACGTCTGCTGCAAGGTGAGTGAGGGAATAAGCCCAATTGCAGTGATATTGACAGGGCCGGCCCAAGACATGGTGCTGCCTGGAGCGAAGGCTGAAATGCTGCCGCCCACCACATTCCCCAAAATACACCCACGTCCATTATGTTATGTCATGATATTTATAACTAAAATCCAAGTATAACACTAAGGGGGTTATTTAGAGCGAGGTGAAAACCAGGAGAACTGGCAGGAGAAGAGAATCTAAACCAAATAGCTGATTTGGAAAGGGAGATAAATGGGAGAATTTTTATGGTTTGCCCATTTTAAACTAGAATTTTCACTTCTCCAGTCAGTCTCCTGGTTTTCACCCCCTCTCTGAATAACCCTGTGTGTATTATATGCTCTCAGTGCTCCCCACGATCTGGCTGCTCTCAGTGCTCCCCACGATATGGCTGCTCTCAATGCTCCCCCACGATCTGGCGGCTCTCAGCGCTCCCCTCGATCTGGCTGCTCTCAGTGCTCCCCGCAATCTGGCTTTAGGCAAGCAGGAGACAGTGATGTAACTAGAAGTGAAAATAAAAATATGATAACCTGATGTAACCAATAGCTGCCGCTGCTATGAACCGAAGAAAAAAAATGCTTGGAGCATCAGATGGACAGCGGGGGAGCATGGCACAGGTGAGTTTGTTAACCTTATTATATTCAATCAGTACTTGCGATTTAATAGCAGGTGAGCCCACTTAATAGCTGTCGTTCCTGATGGCACTTCCCTGCTTCAGATGGCTACCACTCTGTGAGGTATGAGTGTATCACAGAGTTCCACAGCAATAAAACTCACAGCAATGTGCGGTGTGTATGAGCATATCACAGAGCTCCACAGCAATAAAACTCACAGCAATGTGCGGTGTGTATGAGCGAATCACAGAATCCAGGGCGACCATGCTTTCATGGACACATTACAATTTCATGCAGAGGAGAGCACAGGGAAAAGTGCTGCCCTGCAACATGTATAATTCATATGCTGCAGGAAGTAAATCAAGGCAGGTCACCTGGGATCCCTTTTTTGATTTCTTACCTGCAACGTATGGATTATACATGCTGCAGGGTAGCATTTCTCATGCACTGCCCATCTGCATGAAAATTGTATGTGTCCCTATCTGTACATGGCAGAGGTTCTAAGTGAGAAACAGCAGCTTTAAACATGACGAGTAAATTGTGGCTAGATGAATCCAAAGGATTCTCCTCATCCAGGCATTTAGTGGGGAAACAATGTCTGATTGGTGTAAAAAAAAGCATTTTTCTCTGTTCACATTCTATTACTTATAAAAAACCACAGGCAGGATTTATTCATATAGACCCCAGAGGGGTTTACACATTAACCCCCAGCGGCACAGGCAGGATTTATTCATATAGACCCCAGAGGGGTTTACACATTAACCCCCAGCGGCACAGGCAGGATTTATTCATATAGACCCCAGAGGGGTTTACACATTAACCCCCGGGGCACAGGCAGGATTTATTCATATAGACCCCAGAGGGGTTTACACATTAACCCCCAGCGGCACAGGCAGGATTTATTCATATAGACCCCAGAGGGGTTTACACATTAACCCCCGGGGCACAGGCAGGATTTATTCATATAGACCCCAGAGGGGTTTACACATTAACCCCCAGGGCACAGGCAGGATTTATTCATATAGACCCCAGAGGGGTTTACACATTAACCCCCGGGGCACAGGCAGGATTTATTCATACAGACCCCAGAGGGATTTACACATTAAACCCTGCATGTGCCGCCGGGGGTTATTCATATTTACACCGTGGTAGATTAAACCCCTGTGGCAACGTGTCTTTAAGTGCTCTTCTACTGGGTGTGGGTCAACATTCAAGAAGGAATGGAGACTTGTGGAGCACGTGTACTAGCACACTGGGCAGGTAAGATCTTGTTTTGTTTCCCTGTGCTTTTGAGCTGCTGATTAGGCACATACGTGGTGGTGTGGCTGGCTGGTCCTGACGGGAGCCGGAGGAGAGACAATGACCAGCTCCTGCAGTCAGGCTGAGGATCCGCCACCCACACGACACGTGTCTTAATCCCGTGCTGGCGGTTGGCCCATGTAGACGCATGCGTGTGGGCACGGTCAGATGGCGTCACTCACTGCGCTCATGGGCAGAGCTCCAATTTAAATCCTTCCGCCAGGGCTGATGAAAAAATAGTGCAGGAGGGGAAAATTTGCCGCTCACACTTTTTTGCCGCCTGGCGCAAGCGTTCCACCCTGCTCCATCATAGGGCCGGCCCTAGATATTGATATATACAGAGACAATGGAATAGATAAAATGTGGATTTTATCAGTACTGCACAGAAATTAACTAAATGATGGGAAACTCCAGGAAAGGGGCTGACTGAGGAGGAAGAAAAGGAAATGGAATAATAATACACAAGGGAACACAACAACAGGAGACTTACTGAGACAGCAGGAATGAGACAAATACAGGTTGCAGAGCTGAAGATTAGAATATTGGTAACTTCTGGATAGTTTAGGAATAGAAATCCTGAAAAGCTTGGTAGTACAGGAGTTAGAAAGAGCAGGCCCTATAGCACCTGAGTTACTGCAGATCTTGCAGGGAAAGTCAGGACTCAGGCAAGGTCTGAAAGGTACTGCAAATGTAGCCTTCAGGAGAGGTAGCACGGCTTTTGGTGCTCTTGCGGCCATGGCGGCATTCGCTCGGACTTGGGATATGATATCTCTGTTCTGTTTGTGGAACTTGTATGCATTTTTGTTGTTCGGTCTCACACATTGTAAAGCGCTATGGAGCTTGTTGGTGCATTATAAATACTTGTAACTGTAACATGTCATGTATAAAAAAAACCACACAAACATTTGATTTAAAATTTATTTATTTTTTGTTCCAAAGTGATGGCATTGTCCATTTGTCACGTATAAAATAAATAATACAACTACCATTACTCGCCTTTTCATTTCCCACACCGGGTGCAAGGTCTGTGTTTTATACTTACAGGGTTATGCAAAGAGATTCAAAAAGTCACTGCACGTTCGGTGACTTTTCGTTCCCTGCACTTAGGGGCAATTTGGTTATTCCTAGTTCGCTGACCCTGAGGTGTATTCCGCAAGCACCGCAGGGCCCCCCGTAGTGCAGGGAATACTCACCGCAAAGCCGCAGAACACTCGCTGAACACTCACCGAATACTCACAGAAAACCAGCAGAAACCGCAGCAAAAACCAAGCAGAACATGCTGGAAAAATCCAAGCAGCTGCTGATCACAGCACAGAGCAGCTGCCGGAAAAAGCCGACACACAGACGAACACAACTTCAGGAAACCGTCAAAAATGAGCTCAGCAGACTTTCAGTGAAGGGGGTTAAGAGTTTTTTATCTTTAACATTATTTTTTAAAGGTGCTATTATGTACACATATTTTACTACTTTCGTTGATTTAAACTATGATTTTTTTTTATGTCGGCGTTTGTTGACACAATTCGGCTGTTTTTCGCCAACATCTGATAACTGCTTTGGCGACTCCATTTTCAGCAAAATCTTGTGACCATTTGGTGAAATGTGAATTCAATGTATTTTCAGCAAAATGGAAGTGAACTAAAGGCGGCGAAAAGCAGAGCAATGAATAGACCCTTACGAAGTAGGTACGTTTCCCAAAGCTCCAGCTGAGTTTACACCTGATTTAAAATCCTGTCCCCTTCCGGGGATGGAATACAGTCACACTGAAAAGCTCTTTCCAGCCAGCCGTGACGTCACTTCCGGAGTCCTCCTGGTTCGGCCCAGCCTGAGCCTATAGAAAGGAAAGCGTCCAACGTCAGAGCCTCCCTCTCTGTCTCGCGCCGCCCTCATTGTTTACGGTTTGCTTCCTCCTGTCACAGGCGTTTCCTGAAAACATTCAGGGGGCACGGGCCAGATGAGGAATGTCTGCTGCCTGCCATTGCTCACCTCCCCGTCAATCTAAAAATGCTACTGTTCTATTGGTCTAAATTCTGCCCAGACAGCTCAGGCGGGCCACAGAGGCGACAAACGCACCTTGAAACAAAGGGGCGTGGCGTGTTGTGTGCAGGGCCTTTGCTGTTCCATTGGTCGGCGCGGATGTCGATCTGAGACGCCAAGTTGCGTCGCGGGTCTATCCGTTGCTGTTACTGGCTGGACTTGGTCTCGTCAGGCCTCGTCCCTCCCCCCAGCTGTGCCGCAGGGTTCGGTTGACTCTGCAGTGTTGTGTTCGACATTTGAGGCGGAGTGGGAGTACTCTGTGCGCGCCTGGGGAGTGGGAGACGGTGGCCCCGTGTCAGGTAACTTCCTCCGTGGCTGTCAGGGAGCCGGCACTGCTTGGCTGTGCATGCGTAGTGTGGTGGGGGAGCTCCTGCTTCATGTCACCCCCTGTGCTGTCTCTGGGGACTAGGCATTTTGGCGTCATGGGTGCTAAATATCTGACTGTATGCACATACATGCCTGGAGATCTGTCTGAGCGCCCTGGGAATGGGTGGCGCAGATACAGGGCAGGGGATAAAGGCAAACCTGCACAGGCCCTCATCATGTCTGACTGGCCCTCATACAGAGAGTGGCCATCAGGCCACGTTTAAAGCCAATATGCCTCAGCACAGCCAGACAACTTGTACTGGACCACAAACGCCATGGAAAGTGCAGCCCTGCAGTATCTAATGCGGTTCTGGCTCTATTCACTTGGATGTTACATTTAGTTGTGGCAGCACTTTTCATGAAATATTCTGTCTTGTAGAGGTGTGACGCTTTTCCAAAGAAAAGTGGTGTCGCTGCCTCCCTTACACAAATCAAAGCTGTTGTGTCCATGTCCAAAGGAATTCTCCATGGAAGCAATTTGTGGTACGGGTTTTCTAAACAGGAGTTCCTTTTCGCTGTAAACACATTTGTTGCGTGAAACAAAACCTGCTGTAGAAACAATTTAAATGGTCACAGCCCAGTGTACCCTATACCAGGGCTCAAAATTTCCACTCGCCTACTCACATTTGGCGAACGGAAATTAAGTGCGGGCGAGTGGCAATGCACACCCAGGCAGCACAATAAATTATTTTGTGCTGCTTGCGCTGCATATTCCGGCTGGGTATACATGTATCTGGGATCTGATGTCTGGGTATTTAATGTTATTAATTTTCGTAACTTTATTCTGAATAAAACATTTAACAGTATAATTTCAGAAGATAATTTAAGAGGTTGTGTTTTAGGGGTGGAGTTAAGGGCAGGGTAGGGGTTAGGTGGGTCAAACGGTGGCGAGTAACATTTAAGGTCTGGCTAGTAGCACAGGACTTGAATTTTTGAGCCCTGCCCTATACTGTCACTTGTGCTGTGACAGCCTTCCAGAGTAGAAGCCATTTCTCTGCCTGTAATCAATCGGCTGTCGCTGACCAACCTTCCGGGGTTATGAAGCGCAATGCACAGCTAGGAAGTCACTGATCAGCCAACGCTTCTCCGTATGTATGCACTTAGAGCCATTGGATTGAACAAACATGGCTGTGAATTTTTGACTCCTTTACATCGTTTGCTTTCGGAAGAACAATGATGGCGTAGACCCCTGGCCTGGAATTAAGGCAACCTTTAAAATTGGGATCGCAAACTCTGGCCCTCCAGATGTGTTTTAAAGGAACACTCTACTCAAAAAATCACACACCCCCCCCCCCGTTTTTTTTTTCCTAACCTATCCCTATTCCCTTAAGAATTTTTTTTTTTTCTTGTAACTGTAATACTTACCCTAAAATCCTCTTCTTTCCAGCGGCGTCTTTTTTTTTTTTTTTTTTATACTCACCTCCCTCTTCCGCTCCCGTTCTTCTTCTTGCTTCTTGGCTTCTGGTTTACGTGAGAAGCGCGCATGCGCGCCTCTCACATAAGCCAGCCAATCGGCAGGCTTCCTCCCGGCTCCCTCTGAGGATTAGTGTTGCGCGCAACACTAACCCTCAGAGGGAGCCGCCAGCTTCTGCGGTGAGTTGGAGACGTCCTCACGCTGAAAGCACACTGACGTCTCCTACTCGGCAAAAGTCGGCAGAAGCGGGAATTATGATTCCCGCTCTGCTGACTGGCAGCTGGGAGGGCGGAGTAAACTTCTCCGCCTCTCTCAGCTGTTTTCAGCATTTTCAGCTGATCGGCTGAGCGGAGGGAGGGGGGACAGAGGGCAGGATACTCAAAGCATCATGACCACCTAAAATAGCTTAGGTGGTCATGTTGCTTAGAGTATCCCTTTAACTACAACTCCCTTGATTCTCTGGTCATCTACAGGTGCATCTCAATAAATTAGAATATCGTGGAAAAGCTCATTTATTTCATTAATTCAACGCTAAATTGTGAAAGTTGTGTATTAAATAAACGCAATGCCCACAAACTGAAGTAGTTTAAGTCTTTGGTTCTTTTAATTGTGATGATTTGGCTCATGTTTAACAAAAACCCACTAATTCATGATCTCAAAAAATTAGAATACTTCACTAAAAATGTTTTTTTATTGGTCTTAAGAATTGTTGCCTTGTGGAAAGTATGTTCATTTACTGCAAATGTACTCAATACTTGGGGCGCCTGTTGCGTTAATTCCTGCCTCAATTCGGCGTGACATGGAGGTGATCAGTCTGTGGCACTGCTGAGGTGCTATGGAAGCCCAGGTTTCTTTGACAGTGGCCTTCAGCTCATCTGCATTTTTTGGTCTCTTGTTTCTCATTTTCCTCTTCACAATACCCCAGAGGTTCTCTATGGGGTTGAGGTCTGGTGAGTTTGCTGCCCAGTCAAGCACACCAACACCATGGTCATTTAACCAACTTTTGGGAGTTTGGGCAGGTGCCTAATCCTGCTGGAGAATGAAAAGGCTGGTCAGCAGAAGGAAGCATGAAGTGCTCTAAACTTTCTTGGTAAACTGGTGAAGTGAGTTTTGGTTTTCAAACAACCGTGGACCTACACCAGCAGATGACATTGCACCCCAAATCATCACAGACTGTGGAAACTTAACACTGGACTTCAAGCAACTTTGGCTATAAGCTTCTCCACCCTTTCTCCAGACTCTAGGACCTTGGTTTCCAAATGAAATACAAAACGTGCTCTCTTCTGGAAAGAGGACTTCGGACCACTGGGCAACAGTCCAGTTCTTCTCCTTAGCCCAGGTAAGACGCCTCTGACGTTGTCTGTGGTTCAGGAGTGTCTTGACAAGAGGAATACGACAACTGTAGCCAAATTCTTTGACACGTCTGTGTGTGGTGGCTCTTGATGCCTTGACCCCAGCCTCAGTCCATTCCTTGTGAAGTTCACCCAAATTCTTGAATCGATTTTTGCTTGACAAGTCTCTCAAGGCTGCGGTTCTCTCGGTTGTTTGCATCTTTTGATTCCACAGTTTTTCCTTGCACTCAACCTTCTGTTAACATGCTTGGATACAGCACTCTGTACAGCCAGTTTCTTGACAATGAATGTTTGTGGCTTACCCTCCTTGTGAAGGGTGTCAATGATTGTCTTCTTTACAGCTGTCAGATCGGCAGTCTTCCCCATGATTGTGTAGCCTAGTGAACCCAACTAAGAGACCATTTTGAAGGCTCAGGAAACCTTTGCAGGTGTTTTTTGAGTTGATTAGCGGATAGGCATGTTAACATATTCTAATTTTTTGTGATCGTGAATTGTGGTTTTGTGTTTAAATGTGAGCCAAATCGTCACAAGTAAAAGAACCAAAGACTTAAACTATTTCAGTTTGTGTGCATTGAATTTATTTAATACACAGGTTCCACAATTTTTGAGTTGAATTAATGAAATAATTGAACTTTTCCACGATATTCTAATTTATTGAGATGCACCTGTATATTGATTCAAGGAATTTTGGGCGTTTTTAGGTCATCAACATCTAGGGGCTTTGAGTTGGAGATCAATGATTTTAAAAGATATTTGTAAGAAAAAAAATTGGGTCTAGGGATCAGGGTCAGAAGGTGTTGACCTATTTCACCCCCCCCCCCGGTTTCAGCTTGGAGTGCAGGGGTCAGCGACCATGTCTCTCCACTCATTTGATCGGTCATCATGGGAAATTAAGTTCTGAAATATCTGGAGGATCGAGGTTGCTGATCCCTATCTGAAGGTATCCCATACTTGATATATCTGGCAAGCAGCCTGATATATTGGCTGTCCAGTGCAACCAGAGCTGATCCTCTGTTTACCAACATCCTTTCACTGAAAGTGATGGTTTAGCTTTGGCATTCTGTGGTGGACAAAAGATGGCCAAACTATATTCTCTAAATGGAACTTTGGCAAGTTCTTTTCAAGATAGCTCTTTGGCAAAGTTTTCTTCAGTGGTGTTTTCCATGGTGTTTCCACCATAGAGTATGTTTTGGCAATTTAACGTAGATTTCACGGTAGCTTCTACCGGTGTTAAACGTAATGAAAATTGAGGATTTTTATTTTACGATGATGGTGAACATTGGTGATCTAGGGAATTACCACTTGTGTATTGTTTCGAAGATGGCTAAAACAACTGTCCTGCGGATTGTCGCATTTCATAGACTGTGGAAAGGTTAAAATCATTCAACAATTGGGAGCCTCAAAACAGCAGCCTTTGTTCATTTTTCTTGTATGTCCTTTACTACAGCGTGGGTTAGGTCCCTGGCTGTCATCTTTTCCAGTTCTGCCCACTAGAGCTTTGATGTCGCTCGTGACCTCTTAAACAGTCGTCACAACACCATGACATAAGATTCACAAATTAGACCAGAGATCTCAAACTTTGGCCCAGAATTCTGGTGTTGTTGACCCAGATATCTGTGACAGCATTAAATGGCCAAAGAATCATGAGAGTTTTAGATCAGAAGCATTTGCTGCGGGTGTGTGGCAAAATATGACGTTCCTGCTTTACTCCTTGCCCTTAATGGGTGTCTAAAAATTGACTGCAATAAGGAGATCTGTAGAACAGGGCTTGACAAATCCAGGAGGTAGCCAATGGGGTCCTAGTATTTAACCCAAGGCTCCGTTTATTCCTAGAGCATCCTCTACAAAGTGTGTAGCTTTCTGGCTCCTAGATCTGTTTAGGCTGGGGTCAGACGAGCGTGATTTCTATGGACTGTACGTCCGTGCAGTACGGACATCGTCAGTACGGATGACGCAGTAGTGGTCACACAGTCCGTTTTTTCACTGAAGTTATTTTTTAACGGATGTAGGAGGGGAAAATAAATTACAATGAAAAAACATTCTGTCCGTCAAAAATGCTGGACGTATAAATGCAGCCCGTCTGACCTCGCTCCATCACTCACACACAAAGCTATGCAGACGTTGTGGACGTGGCGCACTCCGCACGTCCGTTCTAGCAGTATTACGTTCTTGCCTAGCCTGCGTCCGTTTGCGGCGGCCGTTGTGCGTCCGCAGTTCAGTGCGGACGTACTTCATGTGTCAGGCTCCAATGGACTTACTTTCATGCTATCACGGACGTACTTTTAGGCGCAATCACGGACGTGAACACTACGCTCGTCTGACACCAGCCTTATATATATCAAACCCTGTACCCTTTTTTTGGTGAAAATGATGACTTCACTGACCTTCCACTAGCTTGGTGCACTGTGAGATGTCAGGTGTTTACTCTTATTTTAACAGCGCCATTGTCCTGCATTCCTTGCATGAAAACTCCGATTATATTGGATATTCAAGGTTTTTCTTCACAATTCTACAGTTTAGATTCTCTTACAAATAAAAAAAAATCATGTGTCGTAAAATGTGTTCTAAATCAAGTTCTGTTAGTAAGTCTTGCAGGGTTATTCAAAAAGATCCGAATTGTGGCCAAAAAGGTAACCGAACAGTGAAATTCAGCGTACGGTTAACTTTCGTGGCCATTCGGCTATCTAGAGAACAGGCAGTTTGAAAAATCTTGGCGAATTGCCTGCACATACGGCGCCTGTTCGGTGGAAGTGATATCCCATAGAGAAGCAATGCTTCGTCTATTCAGAGAACAAAAACCAGCAGTGAAAAGTTGCCGAATTGCCCTGCTGTTCGGTGGTGTTTTCATTAGACAGGTTTATTCAGGTGAATCCCATAGGCTTCAATGTTAAAAATATTCCAGTTTTAATTCAATATCTAATAATAAACCGTTGATGTTATAATATTCTGCAGTAAAAAGTCTTATTTTTTTTAGGATCTTTTGGGCATTTTTTGGGATTTTTTTTTTTATCCTTTTTTTTTCCTTTATCATTCATTGGATCTTTTTGTAAATTTCAGACATTTCGTTCTGTAGTTTCTTTGCAAACGTCATTTCACTTTTCTAACGTTCAAGCGTACTGTTTTTTTTTTTTTTGTTTGTTTTTTTCACTCCATTCGTCTGCGGTGGCTGCTCTGCGCTGTGATCGGCGGCTGCTCGGGTTTCTCCGGCATGTTCAGCGGGGTTAATCCAGATGTTTTTGCGGGTTTTGGTGTGCGTTCGTCAGGTTTGCAGCGGCTTTTCCCTGCACTACGACGGCCCTGTGGTGCTTGCTGAATACACCGCAGGGTCGCCGAAATGGGATCGCCAAATCGCACCGAATTGAAGAGAACAAAAAGTCACCGAATGTGCGGTGACATTTCGATTCTCTGTGAATAACCCTGTACGTCTTTCAAGAGACAACTAGTCTATTCACTAAATGCTGATCTTAGAAACTCTTTTAGGCCCCGTTCACACTCTGCGATTTATTGTGTGGATTTTGCGTCAAAATCCGCGCAATGTAGCATCTCCAATGCATTTCAATGGAGCTGTTCACATCTTGCCGTGCGATGTCACGGTAGCATGTCTCTGGTACATGACCCTTTTTTGCGTTTTTTGTGATTTACATTGGTGTTTTGCAAAATCGCAACGTCGCGAATATGAAAATCGCAGTGTGAACGGGGCCTTTATAGATCATCCCTCATGTGCCCCTTTTATTTATTTTATTTTTTTGTTATGCTTTTCCTATTCTTGATACAGACCCTTGGCTATATTTGTCGTCAGCGTGCTGTAAAAATTTACATGCCGTTTTTATTCAAAAAGTGAAAGACATCATACTCTGGTAACATCGACCGGGTTAGAATTCAATAAGTGTTTTAACACACGAAGGTTTTCCTAGCGCGTGATGCCCAGGACTGATGGGAATTGTGCACTCCGTAATCTTTTTAATGTTTGCCACTTGAACTGAAGTAATGGGGTCTGGCTAAAGAAGCAACAAACCCAAACACCAGGGCGACCTGAAGACTAAAGGGGAAGTTCGGGACTCTCTTGCCTAGTAGCCTTTGGTCCGGGTACCTGTGATCCATCTCTGTGACCAAGTTTAAAAGGCCTCTTTTCACACTCTGACCACTTTTGCTTTTTAAAGTGGTCTGGCTGTGTGGAGCCCCCTCTTTGCAGCCGCATTTGTCTGATACTCTCGTGTTTGACGCAAATATTTTTCCTCCACTCACACAAGTGTTGGCAGATGAGATTTGAATATCTCGTCAGCATATTCTGCGTTCTTACATCATCTTGTCTCCGAACGTTCGCAGCAGCTAGCATTCTAGGAGGTAAGAACTGATGGATTGGTGCTGCATGTGCACAAACAAGACCAATCAATCGCTCCGCGCAAGCTCAACGAAATGGGCCTACAAAAGTAAGATTTCAACAATGGGCAAATTGCATTAGAACGCTGGAGATTCTTTCACTTTTTTTTTTTTTTTTTTAAATCTAAAATTTTATTTTGTAAATAAGTCCGTGTACGGCTGGGGTCAGACCAGCGCACTTTTAACGTGCGTTCTGGCGCACATAATTACGGCCGCACTAGCAGCAGATGACGGCCAATATACGATGTATGGCCGCACAAAAGTCCGGCCGTGCAACGCAAGTGGAATTTGAATGCATTTTTTTGAGAACGCTGAACCGCTAGTACTGAGTGCGCAGCTGCGGCATAGCGGCGTGTGTGTGTGATTAGGAGATGTCAGACACTGCTAATGTCCAGCCTACATAACGTCCAGACGCAAAGAGTTTTATTGACGATCCGTACAAAATCACGCCCGAAAATGCGCGTCGTCTGACTGTTTTTGCGCATTCCGTGAAAAAATACGTCAATGCGTTCGGACGCACTTTTTCACTTTCCTCGGGGAAAAATGCTTTCGTCTGACCCTAGCCTAAAATCGGATATAATAAAAAGGGGCCACTGAGGGCCAACCAAAACTGTCAGCTTGGATTCAACACCGCAAAAACAATTAACTGGTAACATCCCCAGAGGGGGGGGGGGGGGGTCTCAGCAAAAACTAATAAACAAAAAATGAGAGGGAAGGAGTAACGCAAAAATCTAGATAATCCCCAGCCGGGGATTATCAGCAACAGAGTCTCCAAGGTTCACAGAAGCATAAGAAAAAAATTACTTTACTGAGACTTATTATATTATTTATATAGTGGCGGACACTGGAGAAACAGTACCATTTGGCAAACAAGTCAATGCAAACCAGTGTGCACAAAAGCAACGTCCGCAAAAAGACAAGGGAGGAAAATAAGTAAAAAGGGGAGGGAATGGGGGAAAATCTTCCGAGGAGTCTCACGGGTCAAACATCTAGGGCACAATCAAGCGAGAAGCCCCAGAATGTGTAGTCAGGAGGGGGGGGGGGATTGACTATCCATCAAGTCAGGTGCCTGAGATAAAGGGACAACGAAGTCTGCACGCAAAAGTGTTGATCCTGGGGTAGAAGGCACCTGGTCAGAAGCAAGTCCCATGCCGGAAAGTATTGCCCAAGCTTCCGCCGGTTCCGCGATGATGGAGGGAACATTCCCATGCGCCACCATGAGAGAGCCAGCCAAACCCCACCAGTATCGGACCTTCTTGCGTCTGAGGAAAGCAGTCACCTCCCGAAAGCGCCGTCTCGCCATCAGGGTCACGAAGGGAAGATCCTGGTAAAGCTGCAGCTGCATTCCTTCCAGTCTGACAGTAGTCGCGACTTGGCGGCCGCATCACCTGCAACCGCTATCACATCTCGTGGGGCGTCTCCTGGCGCCGCTGCGGCCTTCCAAATTCGGTAAACCTTACCAAAAAGGCTTGGTGAATCCGGGGGGGAATCTAAGACGCGATCTGCCACACTGTTCGCGAGTTGAAGCAAGTCTGACATGGGGACCAATTCTGGGACACTGCGTATGCGGATGTTGCGTCGGCGGTGCTGGATTTCCAGGGCTTCTACGGAGCGAGTCAGCAGATCCACCTGCGAGCGGAGGGCGCTCACCTGGGACGATAGTATCACTTGTTCCCCACGCCAGATCCGCGGTTTGGGCCTGGACCGCCACAACCTGGGTGTGGACCACCACACTTTCACATTTTAGAAGCCCTGAGCTAAAAGGGAGGAGGAACGTGTACCAAGGGAGTAAGGGTTAGTATGTTCACCTAAGGAAAAATAATTGGGCAGATGCTGTCTTGTTTGGTATAGTTGGAAACCAATATGCAAAAAAAAACGTTTTTGCGCCTATTCTCTACCAGGGCGGCTGCGGAGGCCAGAAGTATCCAACTCCATGTATAAAACATTAGAAAAAAGGTTGTAATTTGCGCTTACCCCTGTGGCTCCATGCGACACAAAACACAGAGGTTTTGGTTTACTTGAATGGCCATTAAAGTGTTACACCCACCTACCACGTCACGGCACCTCTGGTTAGGAGGGTCTTAACCTAATGAAACCAAGCGCTGCTTTTTAAGCAAAACACATAACCTCATGCTGCTTCTCAGCCAAGAGCAAGACTGGTGGGTTTAGAATTATACCCTCACCAGTAAAAATTCCACTTTGGAATTAAAAAAGGAAACCGGGGAAGAGGCAGAAGCAACAATGACCTGGCTGGGGATACACCAAAATATACATGACCTGTATGTAGAAAAAAAAGCTGGTAACCTACCTGTGTGCTGTCTGGGAGACCAGTAGAGCGCAATACAGAGCAACAAAAGGAGCTGATCATATATTTGAAAGGGCGGCTGAGAAGTGTCATGGTGTATGCTACGGTCCAAATCTAAACTAACATCATGACTTTATAATGGAGTTAGGTTATGGAAATCGAAGAGCTGCCATTGAATTTTAAAATTCCAGCACATTGTCTCTCCCCCCCCCTCCCCCTTTGCACAAATTGTAACCTTTCACAAGGAAGCGCATGACAGAAATACAGGCCTGTACTGGAATGCTCACTTATACCTTGCAATTTCCAGCACTCAAGCTCAACCTAAAATCGTAACATCCCGGAGTTGCATCATTTCTCTGATATCTTCTTCCCAATAGGAAGTGAGAGACCCGGGCAGGAAACACTGTTAGTTGACCCTAGCTCAAAACCGTACACTGCATTTTGTAAGGCGGACGTACGCCTCATTCTTCCCAGTAAATGGGTTGTTACTCAGTGATGTGTGACAGGATTGTGCAGATATCATGTCTGAGAGATCTCAACCAAGTCCAGTAGAGAGGGGAAAACCAGGAAACAGTGAGCATGGCTACAATTTGCTATATCAGCCATAGGAGTCAAGTGCAATCGTACCAGAAGCTTCTTGCACATAGAATAATCCATAAATTTGGAGCCAGAAGGAAAATTGCAGGAGCTGCAGAGCTCTATTCCAATTCTGTTGTACATTTACCATGAAAGTCTATGGAACTTCTACTTTTTCTATCACACTGGTTATATTTAGCCTGCGGTAACATGAGCACACGGTTTGCTGTCCATTGTAACTTTGCAAAGGAGTAAATAGAGAACAACACACGAAGCACGTGCGCACTTCTTCACGCACGGGCAGCGCATGTTGCAACGAACGCCAAAATGGCATCTACGTGAAAAAGCTACAATGGACGTAGAGAAACCCCTGCATACAGCTATTTTTTTTCTTTTTCCCAACGTCTGTCATAACTTACTGATACTATATATATCTCATCCATTTTATAAATAGTGCATCCGTTTCACCAGACGCACTGTGCGCAATCAGTGCGCTTGTGTGACTGCAGCCTTAGATTCCAGGCTTAAAATCTTGGGTTCCCGTTCGGTTTCAGAAACTAATCCTGTTTTTATTCACTTCTGAATTGAAATTTACGTTGGAAGGGCTTTTTCTTCTTGGAAGATAAAGGTGTTTTTGCATAAATTGGCTAGGATGAATATACACGTTTTATTTATTTTACAGTTATCGTTAAAATTATGGGGGTGAGTTACACTTAATAGGAACACTCTACTCTTCTTGACCACTTTACAGTTATAAAGTGGGCAGGATGAGAGGAGCGCCCCCTCTTCTGCCCCAATCTGCAGATATATATTGCTGGGTGAAATGGACGAGTTTCCTGCATCCCACCCAGTGTCACCAGCAGCCAGAATTTCATAAAATCTCGGCTGCTGGTCACCAGTGATGACTGCACTTGCTGACGACACCTTCTGAGACCAATCGGTCTCGAGGCAGCCAAAGGATCGGGGTCTATGCAGGCTCATGGCTTCATCATTCTGTGCAGGCGCTATGGAACTTGTGTATGTAAATATTCAAGTCCCATTGCGATACATAATTTGTGGCTCCTACACTACGCAAGTTGCGTAGGAGTGGAAAGCTTCAGGGAGTTCCTGAGGAGAAACGGAAGGGGGGGGGGAATTAGGGATGCGCTGATACCAGATATTTGCACGAATAATTGTACTCTTGCAAATGTCCCCGATACTTCTACTGATACCAGAAGCCAGCCCTGGGCTTGCTTGCCAGGCAGTTTGAGGGACTGGCAGAATCCTCGAATGGTATTCTGCCAGGCTCCTCCGGCTGGCCACATTCCATCGCGCGACTGCCAGCATCTGTAAGTTGTAATACGGCTCCGCTGGGGTCTGCAGCCATTCTCTTGTGAGATCTCATGAACTCTGCAGGATCTGAGTCAGCCAGAGTGGCCTGGCAGAATGCTGTTAGTGCATTCTGCCAGCTGCCTCCGGGTGTGTTGTCTGGTGTGAGTGTGTGCAGGCCTGTGTAGTGGGTAAATGGGGTGTCTGGTCATACATTTCAATATTTCCATAAATTGAACAGGATTTCAGCAAAATCCTTAATTTTTTTTATTGGCAAGCCGGTCATATGACATTAAAGTATCGGTACACGTACTCTGTGTTTGCCATAAATAAAAAAAATGGCATGGGTGCATCCCTAGAAAAGCAGCCTCTGCCCTATTATATAAGGGAACTTTATTTTCAATAGTGTTCCTTTTTAACACCTTCAGACTACCTCCACCAACCCCTCTTTAGATCAGTGGTGGGCAAGCGGAGCTACATCTCCCATGATGTTCAGCTTCTCATTTGCTCATTAGATTGACAGAGCCTTGTGGGGAAATCTAATTCCAAAACGTGGGTAGGGGCAAGGTTGAGCACTCCTGCTTTAGATCATTAAAAAGAGGACCAAAAACAAACTCCTGAATCAGGCAATGGGCGTCCTCTAATCATCTGCACAGGACATACTGTCAGATTCCTGCAAACCCCAGGATGTCACATGACTGGAATTCACAGAACCAATCAAGCGAGCGTCCAGTAAATTTTATGTTTCTTATTGTGAGCACTTTGAGAGTCATTGGTAGGAGCAATTTCCCAAAAATGGGTCCTACTTCCAGGAACTTCACAAAAGCTTGGATCCACGCTAGCTTAGGCTAGGGTCAGACGAACGCATTTTTCACGTTGTCCGTGAAAAAGTGCGAACGAACGTACGTATTTTTTCCCTGAATACGCGATAGCGGTCATACGATGCGCCTTTTCGTCCGTGATTTTGTACGGATCATCAATAAAACACTTTTTGCGTCTGGACGTTATGTTGGCCGGACGTGTGCAGCGTCTGACGTCTCCCAATCACGCAAACACGCCGCTATGCGGCCGCAGCGCACTCTGTACGTCAGTAGTAGCGGTTTGACGTTCTCGAAAAAATGCGTTCGTTGGCCACTTGCGTTGCGCGGACGAACTTTCGTGCGGCTGTTCGTCGTATGTTCCCCGGCATTGGACGTCATTTGCTGCTAGTACGGCCGTGATTTCGTGCGGCTAAGGCTAGGGACAGATGAGCGCATTTTCTGCAGCCACCGTCAAAATGTACGTCGATGCGTGCGCACGCATTTTTTCACGGAATACGCTTAAGTGGTCAGACGATGCGCAATTCTGGACGTATTTCATGACGATGGGGTGAAAAGAAGTCTAGGGAAATCCGGCTGTTTGAACGTTATGTTGGCCGCACACTAGCAGCGTCTGACATCTCCTAATCACGCACACACGCTGCTATGCGGCCGCAGCGCACTTTGTACGTCAGTAGCAGCGGTTTCACGTTCTGATAAAAATGCGTTCATTTGCCGGTTGCGTGGTGTCGGCGCACTTTCGTACGCACGTACTGCGTATATTGGCCGTCATTGGCCGTTATGTGCTGCTACTGCCGCCGTGATTTAGTGCGTCTGCACGCGCGTTCCGACTGCCCCACTCTGACCCTAGCCTTAACGCACGTTAAAACTGCGCTAGTCTGACCCTAGCCTTAAAGGTTGTGGGTAGAGCCAAGATACAAAACTCGGGCTGAAACTGCCCTCTGGGAGCCCCTTCCCAACTGAATGGACAGGGGCACTTGGGGTACTGACACTGCTCAAAAAAACATCGACTAGTGCTTAGTGTCCTGTGAAACTTTAGGATAGTAACTGACAATTATTAGCTTGGCATATACTAGAGCAAATTTTCTTTTGTGTTCCTTTTTTCATCATGCCAGCCAGCCCAGGTAATAGTCCTCCCTGGTTACTGAAGCACTTGGATGCATTGGCAAAGTGCTTTTTAAGGACAGTATTTGGAGGGGAATATGGATTCATGGATGACTCTTGGCTACTGCTCTTTTGTGACTTTTAAATGTAGGCTTGATGCAGTGTTTCCTGTTTTTTTGAGCTGCGGCTGAATCATCAGTCGTGTTGCCTGTGCCAGCTACAAATATTGAAGGAAGTAACTGCTAGAGAAATGGGAAATGCAGTGTCAAACCCTTTCCTTAATGTTACAAACTCATGGATCTGATTCAAGCTCATGAATTGGAGTTTAGGGATGAACATTTTTCTGGAGACTGTAAATTTTACCACTGATCTCTAAACCTGTTTTTTTAAATCCAGATTATAGATGTGTCGAATATCAAGTATTATAATTGGTGAGTTTAAATACTGCTACTGTTGCCAGAAACGTACTATTTGAGGGAACGGTCACATTGCCCCACGGGTTAAACTGAACAGTGCACAAAACATGGGCTTGGTTACTCCCCCCCCCCCCCCACCTGTTTGTGGACACATTGGGCTTTTTTGTTTAGTTTACGACAATAGCAGAACTATCCTACAGACTGTGGGGTGCTGCCATGGGGGGGGGGGGGGTTGGAGTTGTAACGCCAGTGTTTTATCCTTACTTGGTACTGGAGTCCTGTGCCACCACCCCACCCTCCCTCTTTCCAGTCCAGAGCAGCCAACACTCTTGTTGCTCCTGTCCCTTCGCAGCAAATTCCCTCTCAATCTCCATTCCAGACTCTTCCCCAAACTCCCTTCCTCTCATCTCAAATCCCCCCAACTCAGTTTGCTCATCAAATCTGCTCCCTATTAACATACCTCAATACGGAATGCACCTGTAGGCATGTAACATAGTGACTATTAGGGATGCACCGATACCACTTTTTTAAGTACGAGTACCGATACTTTTTAAACGTACTCACCGATACCGAGTACCGATACTTTTCTTTAATGTCTTGTGACGCTTTCCAATAAGAACAGACCATATAAAAATGCCCCCAGCTCACATGTATATATCCCCCCAAGATATATATATATTCATACTGCCCCCAGCTCACACATGGATACTGCCCCCAGCTCACACATGGATACTGCCCCCAGCTCACACATGGGTACTGCCCCCAGCTCACACATGGGTACTGCCCCCAGCTCATGGATATGCCCCCCCCGCTCACCTGGAGCTCTCCGATACTTCCCTTCCTGAGCGACGCCGGGAATGTCTCTGCGCGTGTGCTCGTTGGAAGGACCCCAGCCGCGACCATGTGGGACCATGTGATCGCGGCTGGGGTCCTTCCAACGAGCGCACGCACGGAAACTTTCCCGGCGTCGCCCAGGTAGGTAAGTATCATCGCGGAGAGCAGCTGCAGGGCCATTCCGAATGCTTTATCAGCATTCGGACAGGCCCTGCAGCGGCTCACTGTGTTCATACTTCCCTTCCTGAGCGATGCCGGGAAAGTTTCCGCGCGTGCGCTCGTTGGAAGGACCCCCCAGCCGCGATCACATGGTCCCACGTGGTCGCGGCTGGGGTCCTTCTAACGAGCGCACGCGTGGAGACATTCCCGGCGTCGCTCAGGAAGGGAAGTATCGTCGCAGAGCGCTCCAGGGGCGGCTGTCCGAATGCCGATAGAGCATTCGGACAGCCGCCGCAGCCCCTCGAATACCCCTTCCAGTATCGGGAAAAATATCGGGGGGTACTACACGAGTACCAAGTACTCCTGCAGTACCCAGTATCGGCCCCGATACCGATACTAGTATCGGTGCAACCCTAGTGACTATATTACTTACATATTTTCTGTTAATCTGTTTTTAATATCTTGCATTGTATTGAAATTTTACGGTTGTTACAGAAATTTCAATGTTCTTGGACCCAGGACATACTTGAAAAATGAGAGAAATCTCAATGTATCCTTCCTGGTAAAATACTTTACAAACAAATCATTTTAAAGGGACACACTATGCACCCTGATACTTTTAGCTTATTAACATGGTCAGGTTGCATCAAGTGCCCCCCACCTTCTCACTCCACGTTGTGTACTAACCTCATCCTGTCTATTCGAATGCTCGTAGCAGTGTTTGTTCAGGGTGAAAGAAGACATGAGCTTGAGTTGTGCAGCATCAATCAATCACTCTGACGTGTGTGTGTGTTACCCGTACGCAAGTAATACGAGATACATGGCTACCGTTACAAGTTTTTATAAAGTGCTAACAAGTTCCGTCGCGCTGTACAATAGGAGGTAGGACAACATACATGTAGGCGAGAGGACCCTGCTCAAGAGCTTACACTCACTATGCTCTATTGCAAAAGGATTTTTTTTTTTTTTGTTAAAGATTTTCGATTTTTAGTCAGAAAAATAATCTGCCAACTAATCAATTTTTGAAACTAATGGTTGGTTGCTTCCCTAATCCCAAATATCCTCCAATCTCTTATCACACCCTGTGATGGTGATCCTGACGAACATGGGGGTAGAATTAGACTCTAATTATTAAAGTGTTCACAAAGCTTCCCATGTTTCAGATAAATGATATGTATAAATCTGTTTTTAATTAAAGGGAGGGAGTGACTCTTTCAGTCCTGGCAGGCTCGGCAGTTGGCCAGACTTTGGGCCTTCTCGCCCTCTTAGTCCTGGCTTGATTTTTGGAGCGGGTTTCAACCTTCGGGCACCTGGTTTGCTCCCTTACCAGGACCCTCTTGAGTTTCCTGCCTGCAGGGCGGACAACAGTTTCTCCACAGCTTTTAGGAGTTCTTCGACCGGTTTCTTTTCAGCCCTCCCTTGTGGGCATTGAGCCCTGAAATGGCCGATTTTCCCCGCAGCCAAAACATTTCTTTCTCGGGTGTGTGAGCATATTTCCTTCTTGCGGTCCACTTGGAGACCCCCTGTTCGCGGCTACAGCAACCCCTTCAGTTCTGGTGTCCTTAGCCAACAGCAACGTCATTAACTCCATCATTTGCAACATCTGAGTTTTTAAAGCCAGCACTTCAGTCTGTATGTCTGCCACACAGAGAGTTCCTACTTCTGCGGTGAAAGCTGTGTGCGAAGCATTTGCAACCTTTTTTAGCCTTAATCAAGGCCTCTTCTTCTCGGATAGTTTTGATCAGTTTGGAATAGGTCAGTCTCGTGCTCTGGTATCTAGTCTGAAATTTCAACATTATCGGATCCAGTGGGAGTGCTCCTTTTGAAAATTTGATCCATCAAAGCTTTGCTTGCATGACTCGGTTCCATGCCCCCTTTAAAAATGACCTGATGGATGATTTTATCCAGCCGCCAGACATATGTGGACAATTCTTCTCCTTTTTGATAGGTGTGAGAGAATTTGTGGATAAGCTCGGCACAATCCTCCACTCCCCCGAAATTTTCCTGTAAAGCTTCGAGATACTCCGCAGCAGTGCAGCCGGGCTTGTCCCTTTTTAGATTTCGAATGACATCTGAAGCAGGACCTCTTAGGCTCTTGATCAACCTTTGTCTCTTCACAGTGTCAGCAACTTCCCATTCTTCCACTGCTTGCACTGCCTGATCTAGCCAAGTCTCAAAGTCCTCTTCTCCAGTTGGCACAGGGACTTTACGGATATTGCAAGTTACGGTTTTATTCTGGTAATTTGGAGACGCCAGCAGTTTCCCCATAGTGGTGAAAAATGTAGCAGGAGGGAACCCTGTAGTTGGGGTAACATCGGGAACATTCGCGTGATCACCACGTGGCATACTTGGCTGGACCAGTCGAACTTCCACATCGTCGGTCAGCTTCACACTCGCGCCCTGAAAACACACTGGAACACCCTTTCTCCACTCGAAAAGAACATACGTGTGAGGGGTATCTGGGTTCGCTTTAATGTCCAGGATTAACCCCCAATTATCTGGTGTCGCCACGGCCTGGCGAATCTGATCTTCGGCCCAAGTGTCTGCAGGAATATCCATAACTATACATAATTCTGACTACTGTGCTCTTCACACCATTTGGCAGCAGTGTCTGGATCCATATTTAACCCTTTAAATGCGGTTTTTCCAGAGACTGGATCCCAGAAACGAGCCCCCACGTGTAGCGCTCACTCCCGGAGGAGCCGCTGAAATTGAACCTCGGGTCAGTCTCCCCGCACTAGGGAATAAATATACTCCAGCACAGTCATGGATTTTATAAATTATATAGTTTACTAGAATAAATGGCATATAATGAATAACACGGTACACGTAGATATATTTACAGTACTTCGTAATGCGGGAAACGCGCAGCGGAAAAGAAGGAAAAATATATCTGTAACCCCCTTTGTGGTTGGAGTGAGTCCCGTACAGGTTATGTCCCAAGGATGTAGGTGTGTGTGTGTGTGATGGTACCCGGGTACAATATTCAACTGGCCAGTGAGTTATTTATGAAGTATCTTCGACTAGTCAAGTTGGGGCCCTGTGGGTTTTGAAACAAACAGCAGCGTGCTTTCTATTTTCACAATGGCCTGGAAGGCCTCTCACCCATCCGCCTGATACTTGGTGCTCTGCTCGACCCAAGACGTCTCTCCGCTCGATTTGTGACTGGGATTTTATGGGTTACCGGATCCGCTGTCTTGCTTTTCAGTAGCTGCCGCAAGATGTCCAGCTCACCGCCTGCACTCCCTGTCCGATCGCTCTGCGGTGCTCCTAACTCGGGGTCTTCCAGCTCACTCTATCAGTGTGGGTATTCTGGTGAATCACTGGGTCTTCCTCTTGTAAGGCTGAATAACCCGGTCTTTAATCTCTGTCAGGCCCCAGCTGCGCTCCGGCCTGGTCACTGTCACGTTCTGCAGCACTGTGTCTTGCTTGTCTCACTCCCTGGCACGCTCTGCCAGCTCTCTCCACGAGGCTTAGGATGTCAGCGTCTGTGTCCCACCCACTTCCTGTCTCCGCTCCCAAAGCATGCCGGGAAATGTAGTCCCAATGTTCAATGTGGCCAAAAATAAGTACTACATGGCAGGGGATTTAAAACCAGCGCTACACAACCAAAGAGTTTTTGAAAGGACAGAAGTGGAATGTTATGCAATGGCCAAGTCAATCACCTGACCTGAATCCCATTGAGTATGCATTTCATTTGCTGAAGATAAAACTGAAGGGAAAATGCCCCAAGAACAAGCAGGAACTGAAGACAGTTGCAGTAGAGGCCTGCCAGACCATCACCAGGGATGAAACCCAGCATCTGGTGATGTCTATGCGTTCCAGACATCAGGCTGTGATTGACTGCAAAGGATTTGCAACCAAGTATTAAGAAGGGAAAGTTTGATTTATGATTATTATTCTGTCCCATTTACCTTTGGTCCCTTAACAAGTGGGAGGAACATCTGCAAACTGCTGTAAGTCCTACACCGTTCACCTGAGTTGGATGTACATACCCTCAAAGCTGACAGTCTGCAGTTTAAGCACATTTGTTTCATTCCAACTCCATTGTGGTGGTGTATAGAGCCAAAGATGTTAGAATTGTGTCGATGTCCCAATATTTCTGGACCTGACTGTATATCGTATATAGTACGTCCTGCGGGGGGGAAATACCCTTAACGCCTGCTGACGTACTATGTATGTCACGGTCTCCTTACCTCCCTCCCAATACTCCCCTCTCTGTCCGGGCTCCTGCGGCGTTCTGTCAGGCCTGGAGTCTGCCCCGCCTTTTTGAGAGGGCCCAGCAGTCGCAGTGACGTCAGCATGGTGCGTGATGACATCATCTCCGGCGCTGTGGTGGAAGGGGATGGGTGAGTCCTTTTTGGAGCTCGCTCTCTCTCTCCAACTGTTCCACCTAGAAACAAACAAATGGTACCGCTGGAAAGGGGAGAGTCTTATTAACTCAATCGTTGCCGAATCGCGATTCAAACCCGGAAGTGGCTGACAGCTTGGATGTCAGCCAAGCCTCCGGGTCACTCCCCCCCCCCCCCCACCCACTGACATTGTCACCATATGTGTGAGGATGTCAGTGGACCAGTAACCCCCTAGTTGCCAAGTGGAGATGGAGGGGGGGAATTCCTTTGGATCCCCCTATCTTCCGATCTGTGGCAGCTTAGAGGTTCATGTTTAACCCCTTAAGGACGGGAGTAATTTTACAAGTTTGGAACACTTTTGAACACTTCTAAAAGTAGAATTTCAGCTATTCGCTGTTCAACCATAATTTACCTCTTACATATTAAGTGTACCCACCCTTATTATATATCATTTTGTTCAGGAGAAATAGGGCTTTCATCTTCCATCAAAGATTTATATATAAAATATATTATAGTATGAAAAAAAACCTAAAAACTATGAGAAATTTTTTTTTTGCAGTTTTCAAAGTTCTCCATTGTATTTTTAGTGTGAATGACATTGTACGCTTAGCATTAAATGAAATAAAATACATATATTTCTGGTCAGCAATGTCTTACGAGTTCAACGGTACCCCCCATGTAGAGGTTTTAGGAGGTTTTGGAAAGTTACAGGGTCAAATATAGAGTTTGCCCATTTCACTTACAACTTGAAATTTGCCAGATTGGTTTCCTGGCCCTATGTTGACTTTGAGAGGTTATGGCAGCCCAGGTATGAAAAGTACCCCAACATGTCATACCATTTTGAAAAGTAGACAACCCAGGCTATTCCAAATGGTGTACGTTTTGTTTTTTATAGTAGTCTCTTAGTCGCAAACTTGGTCTTCATGTTTGTGTTTTGCATTTTTCACACAAAACTGTTATTTTGCTGCTAAGCTCAGTCAACCTTTTACTGGCCTACACAACATTGATATTTGTGGTCGGCAATGTGTTACGAGATCAACGGTACCCTCCATTTAGCATTTTTAATTTGCTTTTTGGAAAGTTACACGATCAAATGTAGAGTTTGCCCATTTCAGGTTTTACAACTTTAATTTGCCAGATTGGTTTGCTGGGCCTAGGTTGAATTTGAGAGGGTATGGCAGCCCAGGTATAAAAGTACCCCAACATGGCATATCATTTTGAGAAGTAGACAACCCAGAGTGTTGAAAATGGGGTATGTCCAGTTTTGTATAGTAGCCACTTGGTCACAAACCCTGGCCACACTTAGTTTTCAAGATTGTGTTTTGCATTTGTTTTACACGAAAACTGTTATTTTGCTGCTAATATCCTGCTCGGTCAACCTTTTACTGGCCTATAACATTGATATTTGTGTTCGGCAATGTGTTACGAGTTCAACAGTACCCCCATGTTGCATTTTTATTTACTTTTTGGAAAGTTACACGATCAAATGTAGAGTTTGCCAGATTGGTTTTCTGGGCCTAGGTTGAATTTGAGAGGGTATGGCAGCCCAGGTTTGAGAAGTACCCCATCATGGCATATCATTTTGAGAAGTAGACAACCCAGAGTGTTGAAAATGGGGTATGTCCAGTTTTTTATAGTAGACACTTGGTCACAAACCCTGGCCACACTTAGTTTTCATGATTGTGTTTTGCATTTGTTTTACACGAAAACTGTTATTTTGCTGCTAATATCCTGCTCGGTCAACCTTTTACTGGCCTATAACATTGATATTTGTGTTCGGCAATGTGTTACGAATTCAACGGTACCCCATATGTAGCATTTTTATTTAGTTTTTTGGTAATTTGACAAGTGATTTTCAGGATTTATGTCGACTTTGAGAGAACATGGCACGCCAAGAAAGAATATTGCTCCAAAGATGACGCGCCAATGATTCTAAATTAGTATTTTGAGTAGGGATGCACCGATGCCACTTTTTTAAGACCGAGTACAGATACTTTTGTTCAAGTACTCACCGATACCAATTACCGATACTTTTATTTTATGTCATGTGACGCTTTCCAATAAGAACAGACCTTCTATAAAGCCCCCAGGTCTCATGGATTTGCCCCAGCTCATGGATATTGCCCCAGCTCATGGATAATTGCCCCCCTGCTCATGGATATGCCCCCCTGCTCATGGATATGCCCCCCTGCTCATGGATATGCCCCCCCTTGCTCATGGATATGCCCCCCCCTTGCTCATGGATATGCCCCCCCTTGCTCATGGATATGCCCCCCTTGCTCATGGATATGCCCCCCCTTGCTCATGGATATGCCCCCCCTTGCTCATGGATATGCCCCCCCTGCTCATGGATATGCCCCCCTGCTCATGGATATGCCCCCCCTGCTCATGGATATGCCCCCCTTGCTCATGGATATGCCCCCCTTGCTCATGGATATGCCCCCCTTGCTCATGGATATGCCCCCCCTTGCTCATGGATATGCCCCCCCCTTGCTCATGGATATGCCCCCCCCTTGCTCATGGATATGCCCCCCCTTGCTCATGGATATGCCCCCCCTTGCTCATGGATATGCCCCCCCTTGCTCATGGATATGCCCCCCCTTGCTCATGGATATGCCCCCCCTTGCTCATGGATATGCCCCCCTGCTCATGGATAATGCTGCTCATGGATAATGCCCCCCAGCTCATGGATAATGCCGCTCATGGATATGCCCCCCTGCTCATGGATATGCCCCCTGCTCATGGATAATGCCGCTCATGGATATGCCCCCAGGCTCATGGATATGCCCCCCCCCACTCTCCGCTCATACTTACCTTCCTTCAGCGCCGCCGGGAAAGTCTTCGTGTGCACACTCCTTGGAAGGACCCCAGCCGCGACCACGTGGGACCATGTGATCGCGGCTGGGGTCCTTCCAACGAGCGCGCGCGCGGGAACTTTCCCGGCGTCGCTGAAGGAAGGTAAGTATGAGCGGAGACCAGCTGCAGGGCCTGTCCGAATGCTCTATCGGCATTTGGACAGGCCCTGCAGCTGCTCACTTTGTTAATACTTACCTTCCTTCAGCGACGCCAGGAAAGTTCCCGCGCGCTCGTTGGAAGGACCCCAGCCGCGATCACATGGTCCCACGTGGTCGCGGCTGGGGTCCTTCCAAGGAGTGTGCGCACGAAGACTTTCCCGGCGGCGCTGAAGGAAGGTAAGTATTAAACACAGGGTGGAGAGCAGCTCCAGGGGCGGCTGTCCAAATGCCGATAGAGCATTCGGACAGCCGCCGCAGCCCCTCGGATACCGGCAAGCCGGCTCAATGCCGGCTTCCGGTATCGGAAAAAAATATCGGGGGTACTGCACGAGTACCAAGTACTCCTGCAGTACCCGGTATCGGCACCGATATCGATACTGGTATCGGTGCAACCCTAATTTTGAGTTGTTTGGTGCAGCCACTTTAGAATAGCTGGGCTTAACGTAAACAGGGACAGGCCAAATTCAGGGGATTCCAGAAGTCAGAGTAGTCGTTATAACAAGCCAATGAGTCGGTACAGGCAGCAAAGGGTAATCGGGACAAAGCAGAAAAGGGGATTTAGTAATTTAGCTCGGTATGATAAATTTTGAAGCACTCGGTTATGCAGAGGCCAGGTAGAGATGGGCAGGTAGGGCAATAATAACTAGAATCCTTTCGGATTCCTTTCTTGCGGCAGACACGACACTTTTTCTGGGGGACTTTTTACAGCGGGTGGGAGGGACTCGGGAAGGAAAGTGTCTGCCGCTTAATCTTTGGAGATCTCCTGATTCCAAAGCGGATGTAACGGGGGCCGGGGTTAGGATAAGTTGGGATATGATCTCAAGCATGAATTCTAGGAAGGGATATGGCTTTTGTACTGCTGCCTGCTTGTAGAGCACATACGCATTGAAAATTGCTATGTCGGTCAAATAGATGGCAATCTTCTTGTACCATGCCCTAGTCTTTCGGTTCACCAGATAAGGCTGTATACATTGATCAGCCAAGTCTACTCCCCCCATAAACTTGCTGTAATCTACAATGCACTTCGGCTTTTCCAGTGGCTCAGTCCTCCCTCTCACAGGCACTGGCACTGTACTTTCGTCATGCACTGTAGATAACATGTATACATCCTTCTTATCGGTGAACCGAAGGGCTAGCACTTCTTCCTGACGTAGAGATGAAGAGGAGCCTCTACTTTTTTTGCCTGCTGTCAGGATTTGGGGAAAACCTCTGCGATTCTTCCGCACTGTGCCACACGCAAGGGTCTCAAAACAATATAAATTTTTAAATAGGTCGATACTGGTGTAATAGTTATCGACCCATAAATGATAGCCCTTGTTGAATAGGGGATAGACCAGATCCCACACAATTTTTCCACTGGTGCCAATACAATCGGGGCATCCTGGGGGTCAAGGTGGCTATCTTTCCCTTCGTATATTGTAAACGCCCAGGTGTAGCCTGTTGTGGACTCACACAATTTATAAAATTTGACGCCATACCGGGATCGCTTGCTTGGGATATACTGCTTGAAGAGCAGTCTGCCTTTGAATTTCATAAGGGACTCGTCTACAGATATATTTTGGTCGGGAACATAATTATCGGTGAATTTGGCAGATATAAGACTGATCAGGGCCGAATTTTATAGAGGCGGTCATGCATTGGGTCGTTTCTTGGTGGGCACAGTGCGTTGTCATTAAAATGGAGGAATCGCATGAGATTTTCGTATCTCTCCCTCTTCATAACCCTTGGGAATAGTGGAGTAGCCAGGATGGGGTTTTTGTGCCAGTAAGACCGGATACTTGGCTTCTTCACTATTCCCATTACGAGGGTTAGAGCCCAAATTTTTTTTAACTCTATCACATCCGTTGGGTGCCACTTGTTACGTCTGTGGCGATGTGAATCCGGATGCGCATCAAGATACTGGTTGGCAAACAGGTTGGTTTGCTCAACCACCATCTCGAATACATCGTCCGACATAAACAGGTTAAAAAAGCTCACTGGCTCACAGTCCTCTACCCTTACTGTGATGCCAGGAGTCGCTAGAAATGGGGGTATTTCTGGGGCAGCCATATTTGGGGGTACCCAAATGCTCTCGTGCCTCCCAGTAGATGGTGGGGGGTCACCATCACTGGAGGGTTCACTAAGGGGCTCTATATCAGAGGCTGTGAGGGTGTCACTGTCGGCGAGAGCGTCGCTCTCAGAGGCGGCCAGGATCTCATATGCCTCTTCTGGGGAATAAAAGCGGGAGGACATTTTTATGGGAGGTCGGGGAACTGATGGGGTCAAGTACACAAATAAAATATTAGAACACCTAAACTAAGCCCTTCCGGTCCTTGTAGTGGCCGGTACTTCTATTTATCTAGACAAGGGTAGTCAGAAATGCCAGGGGTCGTATGCCAATGTGGGTAGTCAGAAATGCCAGGGGTCGTATACCAATGCGGGTAGTCAGAAATGCCAGGGGGTCGTATGCCAATGCGGGTAGTCAGAAATGCCAAAGGGTCGTATGCCAATGCGGGTTCTCAATCAGGGGTACACTGCAGGCCAGGGGGTACAGTGCCTGGGTTTTTTTTCAGGTTTTTTTCAGTTATTTTTTTCAGCCAGGGGGTACTGTGCCAGGAGGGTACAGTGCCAGCCAGGAGAGTACAGTGCCAGCCAGGAGGTACTGTACCTGGGTTTTTTTTTTCAGCCAGGGGGTACTGTGCCAGGAGGGTACAGTGCCAGTAGATAGTGCCAGGTGGGTACAGTGCCAGTGGGGGTACAGTGCCAGTGGGGGTACAGTGCCAGGTGGGGTACAGTGCCAGGTGGGGTACAGTGCCAGTAGGTAGTGCCTGGGGGTACAGTGCCTGGGGGTACAGTGCCAGTAGGTGCCGGGGTACAGTGCCAGGTGGGTACAGTGCCAGTGGGGGTACAGTGCCAGGTGGGGTACACTGCCAGGGTACAGTGCCAGGTGGGGTACAGTGCCAGGTGGGGTACAGTGCCAGGTGGGGTACAGTGCCAGGTGGGGTACACTGCCAGGTGGGGTACAGTGCCTGGGGTGTGGGGTACAGTGCCTGGGGTGTGGGGTACAGTGCCTGGGGTGTGGGGTACAGTGCCTGTTTTTTTCTCTCTGCTCTGCTTTCTCTGTCTCTCTCTCTGCTCCTCAGATCGCAATGAGGAGCAGGAGAAAGGGGCAGAGACAATGTCTCAGCCAATGCAACATCATTGGCTGAGACATTCTGACAGTTGCAGAGGTGACAGCTTGTCACCGCTGCAACTGACAGCTCCAGGCGCCGGATTGGCAGGCTTGCCGATTCCACGAGGGAAACGGCCCGCCTCATTTCCCAGAATGCCGATCGCCAGCTGGGAGGGTCTGCCCGGGTGTCGGGCAGACCCCCAGCCAGCGATCGGCATTGTGGGAAGGGAGGCGGGCCGTTTTTCGGCGCGCAGGGGATCCAAACGCCGCGGGGCGTACCATGCCATCCTGCTGCATTAAAGCCCACGTGGTGCAGGATGGCATGGTACGCCCTGCGTCCTTAAGGGGTTAATATCATTGGAAAGGCCTGATCATGACTAGGTTTGTTGTAGGGATGCATCGATACCGATACTAGTATCGGTATCGGGGCCGATATTGCCGTTTGCACGATACATCCCGCCGATACCGGAAGCCGGCGCTGGGCCGGCTTGCCGGTATCCGCTGGGCTGGGGAAGCTGGCCGCGTGCATGAAAAGCACGCGGCCAGCGTTCCCCTCCGGCGCGCCGCGATACTCACCCATCCTGAAGGTCCGGTCGCTGGGCAGTGATGCGTTCCCGTGCCGCTGGGCGCTCCTGTGACGCTACCTCTCGGCTGGAGGCAGCGTCACAGATGCGCGCGGCGGCCACGTGATCGCATCACTGCCCAGCGACCAGACCTTCAGGATGTGTGAGTATCGCGGCGCGCCGGAGGGGAACGCTGGCCACGTGCTTTTCATGCACGCGGATTTGCCCCCAGCTCGAACGCTGGGGAAGCTGGCCATGAGTGCTGGGGGCAAATCTCATATACATTTTTATGAGGTCTGTTCTCATTGGAAAGCGTCACATGACATTAAATAAAAGTATTGGTACTCGGTATCTGTGAGTACTTTTAAAAAGTATCGGTACTTGTACTCGGTCTTAAAAAAGTGGTATCGGTGCATCCCTAGTTTGTTGTAATAGATTTTTTTTAATTTTTTTTGTCTGCGGGGGTGTAATTAAATAGAACTTAAGCTGGCATCTAAAAATGATGAGCATAAAGTGGTCAAAATGAGCTCAGCGCACAGAGGCGAAATGGCTCGGCAGTGAAAAGCAAAAATATGTAAAAATTGAGTATTTCTAATCTCAGGGCAAAATTTCACAACTATTTATCCGGGGTGTTTTTTTTTTTTTTTGTTGTGGTTGTAGATTTTTGGGGATTCAATTTTGAAAAAGGTGTGGTGGTTTAATTTTTATTTATTTTTTTATAGGAAATTATATGTTATGATGTAGATAGTGGTATCTTTAGAAAGTCCTTTTAATGGCGTGGAAAAACGGTATATGATATGTGTGGGTTGCATAAACAAAAACGGCTCAAACGTAAAAACAGCAGCAGGCACTTTCAGACAGCCTTCTGTAAAACCGCCCAGTCACTATGGGGTTAAATGCGATTTGAAGTTATATTTTAACATCATGTTATAAAAAAAACTGTAAAAATCAGCTCGGCACACAGATGAAATGGTCCAGCAGCGAAGGGATAGGCATAAGGTTATCCTAAACAAAAGATAAATCCAGGTAAAGTATCCATGTAATTGGGCAGACTAGATGGGCCGAAAGGTTCTTATCTGCCGACATTTTTCTATGTTTCTAAGGGGTTGAACCAGGAATCTCAAACTCTGGGCCCCCACATGTTCCTGAACTATACCTCCCATGATTCTCTGCCTATCTATTGCCTTCAAAGAATTCGGGGAATTGTAGGCAATAAACATCTGGGGGCAAGAGTTTGAACACGTGTGGAGAGTTTAAAGCAGGGATCTGAGTAATCCAGATGTGGGTTACCATCCTGATGAGGTTTAAGGCCGGGTGCACACAAGCGCACTCAGAGCGAAAGGAACGACCGTGAGGACGTTCCTTCCACTCGACGCCCGCCCCTCAGCGCTGCAAAGCGCGATCCTCCTATGGAGGATCGTGCTTTGCAGCCCCATTGACGCGCATCCTGGCGCGTCGACGGGGAGGCTTTCTACGCAGACGCTTGCAGAGTGCGCACAAGTGTTGTCATATGGCTGCGACAGGTGCTAGTAAGTGCGGGCGCACTAGGTGCGCTCCCGGCCTAACACTGCTGTTACAATTGCAAGGGGTTGCTGTATCTCTCATGCAGCAGAGACTACTTGGCCTTTCAGTTCTGTTCACGTATTCTGGGTGATTGCAGTCTGACTTCCATATGGTATAGCCTCCTGTAATGGCACCATCGAGCTAAAACCGTGCGAGACCTGAGCAGGGACTTGCCATAGGGCAGCCCTCTAAGGCCCCGTTCACACCTAAAGCGTGTTCCTGCGCGCTATAAAACGCATGAACTGGGAAATCCCATGATTTTCTATGGGACCCTTTCACACTTAAAGTGTTTTAAAGAGCGCAGGATCGCGCTTTAAAACGTCCTGCGCACAAAGAAGTACGGGAGCTTCTTTGGTGCGTATAGCCGCGAACGTGCTGCAATGCTTGTTCGCGCGTTTTTCGTATGCCCGATACTCGCATTAAAAAAAACACGCGTATTGCGCACATAAACGCCTAGGTGTGAACCCAGCCTTAATGCAGGTCCTCAGTGCTCTCAGAGGTAAGACTGTTTTCGATCTGGCGACCTCATTTCCTTATGCTGTAACCGTAATGTATCTTGTACATCAGCTGTCACTAATGGGTTAATGCTGTGAATGGCAACAACTTTGACTTTTTTTTATATGCGTTCTATATGGCTGTGAAATGAACAGCTATTGATTCAGATTTCACTCGGATTTACACCAGGGACAGCTCTGTAACCACTTGTCTCTTGAACATGATGTCATTGAGGCAGAGGTGCTCGGAGATTTGTTTTGGAAACCTTTTTTTTTGTCACATGATCTCTCTTCCTGGCATCCACGGAGATAACAGTGGGTTAACGTTAAAGTTGAGATATACGTTTGACAAGAAACCAGTTGAGCAGGGAGGCAAAATACAGGCGATCTCCCATGTGCAAATATGCTAGAAAAAACGTCGGTCTCCAATTAAAGGTACATCCTAGTACAAGGATTGACAGATATAATGTTGAATATAAGGAGCTAGAGGTGAAGTCAATGACTACCATCATCCACTATGCCTAAGGTATGCAGCACTGCAACCAAGGACAAAAATGAAAAGGTGGGACTTGATAGAAGGCAATTGTTGCTGGGTGATTCTATCATAAGAGGTGTTGAGCTGGAGAGTAGTGGTTTGGTGAGATGTCTTCCTGGGGCTACTGCTCGTAGAGACAGGAGACGTATTCTCAATATTGTCAAAGAAGCAAAGCAGCAAGGGGAAGTAGATGTTCTAGTCCATCTAGGGACAAATGACTTGGCTAGCAATGAGGTTTCTGAGATTAAGGAAGATTTTTGTGTTCTTGGAGGTGAAATACAGCAGATTGCGTCCACTGTGTCATTCTCTGAAGTTTTGCCTGTGCATAACATTCAAGATAGAAAGATGCGCAATAAGGAATTCAAAGAAGATAGGCAAACCTATAAGATTAGGCAGAAAGAAGCAAAGCAATTTATAAGAGCTTCCAAAGCACACGCAGAAGAGAAAATAGCTCAGTCAGTAAAAAAGGGGGACAAAACATTTTTTAGATACATAAACGAGAAAAGAAAAGTAAAACAAGGATTAGTTAGATTAAAAACAAAGGAAGGAAGGTATGTAGAAGAGGATAAAAGTCTCGCTGACTGCCTCAATAAATATTTTTGTTCAGTCTTTGCAGAAGAAAAGGAAGGAAAGGGACCTCAGTTAGGAGAGAACACTAAAGAGACATTTACATATGAGTTTACAGAGGAGGAGGTTCTAAAGCAGCTGTCTAAAGTAAAGACAAATAAGTCAATGGGGCCTGATGGGATCCACCCTAAATTATTAAAAGAGCTCAGTGATGTAATAGCAAAACCGTTAACAGATTTATTTAACCAATCCTTGTTAACAGGAGTCGTCCCAGAAGACTGGAAATTAGCAAATGTTGTGCCTATTTACAAGAAGGGTAGTAGGGAGGAATCGGAACTATAGGCCAGTTAGTCTTACGTCAGTAGTAGGGAAATTAATGGAAACCATGTTAAAGGAAAGGATTGTTGAACATCTAAAAACACATAGATTACAGGATCAGAAACAACATGGGTTTACCTCAGGGAGATCATGCCAAACTAATCTTATTGATTTTTTGATTGGGTAACAAAAATAATAGACACAGGTGGTGCAGTAGACATTGCTTATTTAGATTTCAGTAAGGCTTTTGATACTGTTCCGCATAGAAGGCTTATCAATAAATTGCAATCTTTGAGCTTGGATTCCAATATTGTTGAATGGATTAGGCAGTGGCTGAGTGACAGACAACAGAGGGTTGTGGTAAATGGAGTTTATTCGGCGCAAGGTCTTGTTACCAGTGGGGTACCTCAGGGGTCAGTACTTGGACCCATTCTCTTTAATATTTTTATTAGTGATATTGCAGAAGGTATTAATGGAAAAGTATGTCTTTTTGCTGATGACACAAAGATTTGCAACAGGGTTGACGTTCCTGGAGGGATCAGCCAAATGACAAATGATTTAGGTAAGCTAAAAAAATGGTCGGAGTTGTGGCAATTGAGTTTTAATGTGGATAAGTGCAAGATAATGCACCTGGGACGTAAAAACCCAAGGGCTGAATATAGAATATTTGATACAGTCCTAACCTCAACATCTGAGGAAAGGGATTTAGGCTAGGGTCAGAGTGGGGCAGTCGGAACGCGCGTGCAGACGCACTAAATCACGGCGGCAGTAGCAGCACATAACGGCCAATGACGGCCAATATACGCAGTACGTGCGTACGAAAGTGCGCCGACACCACGCAACCAGCAAATGAACGCATTTTTCTCAGAACGTGAAACCGCTGCTACAGACGTACAGAGTGCGCTGCGGCCGCATGCAGCGTGTGTGCGTGATTAGGAGACGTCAGACGCTGCTAGTGTGCGGCCTACATAACGTTCAAACAGCCGGATTTCCCTAGACTTCTTTTTACCCCACCGTCATGAAATACGTCCAGAATTGCGCATCGTCTGACCACTTAAGCGTATTCCGTGAAAAAATGCGTGCGCACGCATCGACGTACATTTTTACGGTGGCCGCAGAAAATGCGCTCATCTGTCCCTAGCCTAAGGGGTTATTATTTCAGAGGATCTAAGGGTAAGTAGTCAATGTAATAGAGCAGCAGGAAATGCTAGCAGAATGCTTGGTTGTGTAGGGAGAGGTATTAGCAGTAGGAAAAGGGAAGTGCTCATGCCACTGTACAGAGCACTGGTGAGACCTCACTTGGAGTACTGTGTGCAGTACTGGAGACCGTATCTCCAGAAGGATATAGACATCTTGGAGAGAGTTCAGAGAAGGGCTACTAAAATGGTGTACGGCTTGAAGGAGAAAAGTTACCAGAAAGGCTTAATGATCTTAACATGTACAGCTTGGAAAAAAAGACGAGACAGAGGAGATATGATAGAAACATTTAAATACGTAAAGGGAATCCACAAGGTAGAGGAAGGGAGTATATTTAAAAGGAAACAAAGTAGCAAAACAAGAGGACATAGTCTTAGATTAGAGGGGCAAAGGTTTAAAAGTAACATCAGGAAGCATTATTTTACTGAGCGGGTGGTGGATACATGGAACAGTCTTCCAGTAGAAGTGGTAGAGGCCAAAACAGTAATTGAATTTAAGCAAGCATGGGATAGGCATAAGGCTATCCTAAACAAAAGATAAATCCAGGTAAAGTATCCATGTAATTGGGCAGACTAGATGGGCCGAAAGGTTCTTATCTGCCGACATTTTTTCTATGTTTCTATGTTTCTACTACTCGGCTTCTGTATTTGGAATTCCTTTTGTACAAATTTTTTTTAGATCTGCAGCATAATTCAATAAATTTTACCTCCAGGATTTCTTTCCTATCGTTCTTAAAGCGTCATTCAGAAGAGTCAGGTGACTTCTCCCTGCCCTAAACCCATGCGCTTATTCCTGCCCCACTCCGGCATCTGCATAGTGAAATACTATGGGCCTTGCTCTCATTTTGACGATAATAGGGGTCTACTAAAGGGAATATATTGGTTTGATCAAATGACCCGTCAAAGCTCCATGGTCCTCTAGACCGAACTACTGTATTACTGGCTTGAGTTCTAATGTTTAGGAACCACTAATTGATACTGGCAGCTGACTTATTGGAGCCAAGTGTGATCCCTGCGCATTCACGGTTGTACTGATACCGTGGAAGGACACTGGGAATTAACGTCAGTGTCTCACTTCTTGTGACCAGAGGATGCGGCGTATCTTCTTCCCCTTTTGGGATCAGAAGTAAAGCATAGCATTTTACTTTTAAAAAGCGAAGTCAGTTTGACAGCAGGCTCTCCGAGCCCGTATTCTCCTTAGAAAACCAGCTTGAGCTGAGAGTGGAAAACCACCAACAGCTCCTATACAGAGGGGCAAAAAAGTATTTGGTCAGCCACCAATTGTGCAGGTTCTCCCACTTAAAAAGATGAGAGAGGCCTGTAATTGTCATCATAGGTACACTTCAACTATGAGAGACAAAATGAGTAAAAAAAATCCAGAAAATCACATTGTCTGATTTTTACCACTTCAATGCGGTGGACGCGCTCAGCGCGTCCAACCGCATTGGTACTTCGCTGCGGAGGACGCGCTGAGCGCGTCCTCCCTTTGCAGCCGCGATCAGCCGGTATTCCGGCTGATCGCTCAGCCCCCCCGGTGCGGGCTGACATCATCGATGTCAGCCCAGCCTCTGGGACCCCGGTGGGCACGATAGGCGTCATCGCGCATGCGCGATGACGTCTATGTCAGGCACCCCCCCGCCATTGCAGGGAAGGTGCCTGAAGGGGAGGGGGGGAAGGTCCTTCGGACCTCTCCCCTTCCCCGCGGGCCAGCAATTAAAGGCAAGCACCGCCTGGAAGGGCACAGCCTGCCCTTCCAAGCGGCGGCTGTCTTTAACCCCTAGGGGGCTGGATCGCGATATGGCGCCAACATGCGCCGTATTGCGGTCCCCTCCCGGAGCTGGCCGACATCATGGATGTCGGCCAAGCTTCCGGGATATCCCCCTAATGACTGGCTCATCGCGCAGAGCGCGATGGCGCCAGTTTTGAAATTAACCCCTTGCTGCCACCTATGTTGGAGATAGGAGGTTCATTGGAACCTCCTATCTCCCGATCCGTGACAGCTAGGGGTTAATGTTTGCTATCATTGGAACGGCCAGAGCGTGGCCTTTCCAATGATACCAAACATGACCATGTAAGATGTAAAAAAAAAAATATTAAAAATAAAAATACAATTAAAAAAATAAAATAAAAAACATTTTAAAAAAATGTTTTTTTTTTTTTTTTTAGATTTATTAGTGCAACAATATTGTTCCCATTTCAATTATAATGTGAACAATGATGCTGCACTAACGATTTTTTCTATGGGGGGCGTTTGCTAAAAAACACGTAATTTTCCCCAAAAAAAAGTAACGATTCCTCATTTCTAATTTTTTTAACAAGCGCACCCCATAGAAAATATAACCGCAAACGATCGCATTTTAAAATGTGATAAAAAAACACTTTACACATTGTAAATTATTGAAAATTCACATTTTATTGCATTTTTTTTGTTATAATATACAGACATGACATGACATAACGTATACATATAATAATGACATATTATGAATCTGCACAGTCTGCCGGAAAGAACGATATATAATATGTCTGGGTCATATATTAAAATAAGGCTTTAAAACGCGGTTAAACATGATGAGCGAAACCGGTTAAAATGAGCTCAGCACAGAGGTGGGAAAAGGCTCAGCAGCGAAAGGGTTAAAGAATTTATTTGCAAATTATGGTGGAAAATAAGTATTTGGTCAATATCAAAAGTCCATCTCAATACTTTGTTATATATCCTTTGTTGGCAATGACAGAGGTCAAACGTTTTCTGTACGTCTTCACAAGGTTTTCACAAACTGTTGCTGGTATTTTTGCCCATTCCTCCATGCAGATCTCCTCTAGAGCAGTGATGTTTTGGGGCCGTCACTGTACAACACGGACCTTCAACTCCCTCCAAAGGATTTCTATGGGGTTGAGATCTGGAGACTGGCTAGGCCACTCCAGGACCTTGATATGCTCCTTACGAAGCCACTCCTTCGTTGCCCGGGCGGTGTGTTTGGGATCATTGTCCTGCTGAAAGACCCAGCCACTTTTCATCTTCAATACCCTTGCTGATGGAAGGAGGTTTTCACTCAAAATCTCACGATATATGTCCCCATTCATTCTTCCCTTTACACGGATCAGTTATCCTGGTCCCTTTGCAGAAAAACAGCCCCAAAGCATGTTGTTTTCGCCACCATGCTTCACAGTAGGTATGGTGTTCTTTGGATGCGACACAGCAGTCTCTCTTCTCCAAACACGACGAGTTGAGTTTTTACCAAAAAGTTCTACTTTGGTTTCATCTGACCATATGACATTCTCCCAATTCTCTTCTGGATCATCCAAATGCTCTCTAGCAAACTTCAGACGGGCCCGGAGATGTACTGGCTTAAGCAGGGGGACACGCCTGGCACTGCAGGATTTGAGTCCCTGGCGGCGTAGTGTGTTACTGATGGTAGCCTTTGTTACTTTGGTCCCAGCTCTCTGCAGGTCATTCACTAGGTTCCCCCCCCCCCCCCGTGTGGTTCTGGTATTTTTGCTCACCGTTCTTGTGATCATTTTGTCCCCACGGGGTGAGATCTTGCGTGGAGCCCCAGATCGATGGAGATTATCAGTGGTCTTGAATGTCTTCCATTTTCTAATGATTGCTCCCACAGTTGATTTCTTCACACCAAGCTGCTTGCCTATTGCAGATTCAGTCTTCCCAGCCTGGTGCAGGTCTACAATTTTGTTTCTGGTGTACTTCGACAGCTCTTTGGTCTTGACCATAGTGGAGTTTGGAGTGTGTCTGTTTGAGGTTGTGGACAGGTGTCTTTTATACTGGTAACAAGTTCAAACAGGTGCCATTCATACAGGTAACGAGTGGAGGACAGAGGAGCCTCTTAAAGAAGACGTTACAGGTCTGTGAGAGCCAGAAATCTTGCTTGTTTGTACTGTACTGTAGGTGACCAAATACTTATTTATTTCCAAATTATGGTGGAAAATTCTTTTAAAAATCAGACAAAATGAATTTCTGGATTTTGTTCCCTCATTTTGTCTCTCATAGTTGAAGTGTACCTATGATGACAATTACAGGCCTCTCTCATCTTTTTAAGTGGATGAACCTGCACAATTGGTGGCTGACTAAATACTTTTTTTGCCCCACTGTATAAAGAGAGCCGCGGTCCCCTTCCTGCTGCAGCCACCAGTGTGTACATGTGCTGCGCAGGGTTACTCCGCGGACATGATGCTCAGAGTCAGCGGAGCTCTCAAGTAGCATGTTACATGCTGGGGCTGCCCAGAGACTCTCAGCATGTGTCGTGTACTACAACGTTTAGGGGGGTAGTGTTCCCGAGCAGTTGCACCCTTCTGGAGCTCCTGGAATTCTCAAAATTTAAATAGCATTCCAGTTTTGAAAAGTCTTTTTAGATTTTAGAATTCTGGACTAGTGTTGCTCAAGCTGTATACAACTAATACAAAGTATAGGAGTCATTAATGCACCATAAAGAGTCGCTGATCCCGATACACAGGGTTAAATTAAAGGAACACTCTGCAATCAGCTACTCCTGACCACTTCCACTTTTTAAAGTGGTCAAGGCGTGAGTGCCACCTCCCCTTACTGCCCTGATGTGATTAAATCGCTGCATGAAGAAGCGTTTTCTCCACCTACCCAGTGTCACCAAAAGCAGGGATTTGCCAGTCACCAGATTGCCGACCTAGTGACATTGGCACGCAGAGAGCGGCAGCGCGCAGTCTGAAAGGCAGCCGATGGATCGGCTCTGCGCATGCGTGCACAGCTCCAATCCATTGTTCTGCGCAGTTCTATGGAACCTGCGTGTATTTAGTTGTGCACAATTTACACTTCCTACATAACGCAAGTTGCTTAGGAGCTCAAATAACATAGTAAAGCTTCAGGGACGTCCGGGCTTGGAAGTCCCTGAGACGAAAAGGAGATGCGCGCAGCGAGGCAGAATAGGTAAGTAAAATATCCCAAAATAAAAAAAAAATTGATGGTAAAAAAAAAAAAAAAAAGGACCTCTAATTTCAGTAGAATATCCCTTTTAAAGTCCTGCACAAGCTATTTTAAGTGTTTTAGAAACTATTGTCACCTGGAGCAATGGGACTTGGCTATTACATAAAGTGCATTGAGTCAGGTCGGAAGGGAGAAGCCTTGACCCTTTTTAAAATAGAAGTAATTCTAAGAGGTGGAACTAATGGCTGTAAAATAGAAAGATCCTTATTTTGAAACTTTTAATTGATTTACGGTATGGTTCAGAGACCTAAGAATGTCCTTTTTTTAATGAAGGTTTTGATAAGCCCTGGTAGTCATAGCAATCTAGAGTTTTAACTCTAGCAGGGTTATTCAGAGAGAGGTGAAAACCAGGAGAATGACTGGAGAAGTGAAAATTCTAGGTCAAAACAGCCAAACCAGAATAATTCTCCCATTGCCTTTTAACCACTTCACCAAGTGCATTTCCAAAAAAAAACATTGTCAGGAACCAGTATATATTTTTTCCAAAAATTATTTTAATTGTACAGTAAGAAATATTGGAACATTTCCAGTGTATTTCTTACTGTAATAACCTATTTGGCAAGCGGATGGCACCATCTACTGGCCAATTGGAGTTACAGCAGTTTGAGCTGCAGCTCGTGATTCTCTGTATCGGCTGCTGAAGGACTGAAATGTTAGGACATTCTCCAGCCAATATTGAATTTTATTTTTTAAACCATTTCAGCACCTTGGGAAATTTTCCCACAGGGCTAAAACCTTTAGGGGAACCTTCTGCAGCCCAAAAGCAAACAATTTTTTTGTTTGATTTTTCCCCTTCAGATCTGCAGATAGTTCTGGATCGGTACCTGATGGTGCCTTTTTAAAGTCCTGAGTTATCACTAAGTGCAATAAGCGTGCCACCAGCATGGTTAACTTTATTAAGCAAAAAACACAACAATAAACCCAAAAATGCTGCATGAAAAAAATGGTCTGAAAATTAGAAATACCAGCATATAGAGACCAAGTCCCAAAATGAGCATACCCAAAGACTGCATAGAAGGAATAAAGGGTAGTCACTGACTAATACCTCGGCGGTTCTAGTCGCATACACACCGCATAGCTAGCAGACCGGGAACCAGGGAGGAAACCTATAGATAGCCATAAACAAAGACCAAAATGAAATACAGAGTAAGTGGTATTGCTAGACGCGTGTCGCCCACAGGGGCTTCGTTCTAGACTAAGCCCGGTGCGGGGGAAACACGTTGAGCGATGCCACTTAGCCAGAAAAGAGGGTATCTATAGGTTTCCTCACAGTGAAAATGACACTCCAGGCGCTAGGGCTACTACAGCCTTAAGTAGTAGTGGGTATGGTGCTCACTGCACCTTTTAATTTTTTTTTTTTTTAAATGAGTTTACCATGTGTTAAAGTATTGCTGTGTGATCACAAAGGAATGAGCTGAGGTCGCTATCTTGGGTTTAGAGATGGGAAGGCCTGGAAAAAAACAGGTGTTTTTCAGTTTTTTTCAAAGCCATTTTTTTTTTCCCGTGAAAAATAGAAAAAACAAAGTGTGTAATATGTTCTTTTACAATGATATAATAGGTCTAATATAGATTTAATACCATATCCTAGCATTAGGACCTTAATGAAAGATGTCTGACATCTATAATACAATTGAGTAAGGCTTGGCGTGTCCGTCGCCAAGCCTTACTCTGCGCATGCGCGCGCAACCAGCGGCGGTTGGTTGCGCGCGCATGCAACCGCCGCGGCACGAGCCGGCTGTGCGCTCGCCGCGGCGGTTACAAGATGCACACAGCAGCCAGGTAGAGGCTGCGCTCGCAGCCTCTACCCGGCTGCCGCGCGCATCCATCCCCGAGCGGCGAAGGGAAAGTTCCCTCGCTTCCGCTCTTTGAAGGACCCAAGCCGCGGTCACGTGACCGCGGCTTGGGTCCTTCAACGAGCGGAAGCGAGGGAACTTTCACTTCGCCGCTCGGGAAGGTAAGTATGAGGAGCTCATGGGGCGGCTGTCCGAATGCCGATAGAGCATTCGAACAGCCGCCCCATGTCTGGTCTGGTGTCTGAGCTGGGGGGCATATAGCCATGAGAGGTCGGGGGCAAATATCCACGTGCTGGGGCAGTATATCCACGAGCTGGGGCAGTATATCCACGAGCTGGGGCAGTATATCCACGAGCTGGGGCAGTATATCCACGAGCTGGGGCAGTATATCCACGAGCTGGGGCAGTATATCCACGGGCTGGGGCAGTATATCCACGGGCTGGGGCAGTATATCCACGAGCTGGGGCAGTATATCCACGAGCTGGGGCAGTATATCCACGAGCTGGGGCAGTATATCCACGAGCTGGGGCAGTATATCCACAATAGACTGCCCTCTGGGCAGGCTTTCCACTTTGTTTTATATAAAGTCTTAAATCATTACAATTTCTCTCAGCTGAGGACAAGCAAATCCTGGAATACAATTCAAGCAACAAATCTCAATGCAGTACTAGGACAACAAAAATAGGCATTTCAGCCTCCTAAGTGGCGCTATAGGGAAAAGGCTTCAGTTTACTAGGATTGGGAGCTCCATCTTGTACCTCCTACAGTCCTTGTTTGGATACAGTTGATGATAGTTTGTCTTCTCAGGCCTTAATTGACAGGTAAGAGGTTTAAATTTGTCCCGATTTGATCCCTGTTAATGTTCTCTCCAGCACAGTCTGGGATTCTGCAAATCTTATCCCTCCTGCAACATGGCGGCAACACGCCCTATGATACCTCCTGCAGATTCTGCATCTTCTGCTGCTGCTGTGAAGTAATCTGCTCTGTTTACTAATATTCAAACCAAATCAAGAAACAGCCCGTAAAAGGGGAGAAACGCTTGTTTGTGCAAACCGTACGTTTTTAGAAGTCAATGAGAAAAATGACAAATATGAAGAGGAAGAAGAAACAGAAAATGAGATTAAATTGCGTGTATTGTATATGTTGTGCCTTTTTTTTGTTTCCTTTTCTCTTGCCTAAAAAAAAAAAAAATTAAAGTTCCTAAATAAATAAACTGTACTTTTATTTCAAGTGAAACTAATTTTAAAATTTGTAAACCTACTCCATGGTGCAGATTTTCAATTTTTTTCCGGGGCTTAAAAATTTCCGGAAATTTTACATCTCTACTTGGGTTCCCAGACCGATGTGACTTCTTCACAGGTTTCTCACATTCTGTGTTTCCAGCATTTGTCCCAAGCAAGGTGCATTAATCACTCGGTTGAGGGTATTTCTTTTCTCTGAGAAGCAAGTGATTTAATGGTAAAGAGCACTAATCATATGATGACATATTAGGACAAGGGTCCCACAACCCAGGCCCTCCATATGTTTTGAACTCCATCCCGCATGATGCTTAGCCATTCATTAGGTTGGCCGAGCATTGTGGGAGCTATAATTCAAATACATCTGGAGAGCCAGGGTTTGACTTTTGTACTAAGGGACAGGACACTTTTTTTTTCCTTTTTTTTGTTTCACTTCTAGAATTTTAAAATGGACTGAAAATCTATATTTTTAGATGATTGTTGCGCGGATGGTTTTATATAGATTTAATCAAACTTTTTATTCTAAAAAATTAAGCAAAAATACGCATTGGCAGGTTTTTTGACAAACTAGACCTCTAGAATTTCACTTCGGGCTCTTCATTGTGACTTGTCTACGTTTCAACCCAGTAGAATTTCTGTGGCTTGAACAAACCATTCACCAGTTTATGAAATCCCCCTCCCCGTGGTGTTTTTTTTTCTTTCCTTTTGCCAAAAACGTCTTAAGTAAAGGAGGGCTCATATAAATCCCAAGGAACGCTGTTGTTTTGTACAGACTGTCACAGAAATCCCCAGCTTTAGGGGTGACAAGGTCAGGATTGTAAGAATAAAAAGACTTTTGGCCATGTGATGTTTACCTGGTCACAGGACATGAAAGATTAACCTTGCCAACCGCTCTTTCGCATGTCTTAATTGTAGCGGCAATGGAATGTTCAAATGACTCTTACACTCCACTGCGTCTGATTAGAACCGGACTGCGAGAGAACCCGCCGTGTGGTGCCTATTAGCTACAGATATTTGGTCTGTTATATAAAAATACAATCCTTAGAGATCTTATATACCGTAATTCTTATTTTTACGAATGTCCAGTGAAGGAATCATGGAAATATTAGGTATCGGTATTTATAGGCAATATTATTTGTACTCCCAAACAAATGGTAATTGATGACCTAAGAGTAGGAGATAAAAACATGATACAGGGATAGCAATGGAGCTTTAATGATATAATTTTGTAACGTAAAATGCCCCTGTTGTTGAGCCGAGGTGCACTTTTGTTGCAATATCCCATCATGGGATGAAAATCTCGTTTGTCATAAAGATCTCTTCTTTTGATAAGCTAGTGCAGCCGGTACGTATCTTGGTTCAGCATGGTCTGAGTTCTGCAATAAAATATGACTTCAAATCGATTAGTTGTTTCAGCCCTGATTTGATCGATAATGAGAACGGTTGACCACTATTTTCATAATCGGTTGTCGATTTAATCGATTTTGTGTTCAACACACACTGTTTTAGAGTCAGACGGAGTTAAACGTTCTAACCTGTGGGATGTATTTAGATTCTGCTTCGGAGCTGATTGCAGAAGACGTTCCGCTGCTTTACTCGGTATGATTTAGTTCTAGGGTTATGTCAGACATAACCAGTTTGTTTTTATTCAGTTTACAACTGTAGTAGCAGAACTATAAACACAAACCCCAAGATACTGCCCTTGGGTGTGGGCACTGTGCCTCTGGTCTTTTATTCTTACTTGAAGCTGGAATCCTGTGCCACCAGCCCAACCTGCTTGCCACTCCCTCTTTGTTCAGGTCCCTTCCTACAAACTCCCCTCTCATACTCGGGTCAAGTCCCTTGCCCAAACTCCCTTCCTTCCACCTCCGGATCCTCCTCCCGCTCAGTTTGTTCATGAAATTATTGTAAAACGACACTCTACACACCCTGACTGCTTTAGCTTATTAAAGTGATCAGGCTGTGTGGAGTGCCCCCCGTTCTCGCCCTGCTTTCGTGCTGACCTCATCATGTCTATCTGTGCGCTCGTAGCAGTGTTCATTTGGGGAGAAAGCCGACATGGGTGTAAGCTCCGCATGCAGCATCAATCCATCACTGTGACCAGGTGCTCGTGTAACTTGTGTGCGAAAAGTATGTAATGTGCGTATGTATGTGCAAAAGTTATGTACACTGCGCAAGTTGCTTATGAAAAAAAGGAGGGGGGATGCGGGTGTTGAATTTTTACATAATGTTGCATTTATTTAAACTGTCTTTTTTTTCCTTGGCCGATGCATGAATCTATTATGAAAATAATCGTTGGTTGCAGCCCTACTTCAAATAGTGTTTAAACTTGATTAAAAATATTAAATTATCTCTGCATTAAAATGATACGCAGCCAATTACCGAAGTTTTGCTTCGTAGGTTTGGCTTCCTCAGTGGGTCACAAGAACAACAGTATCTCAATAAGATCTTTTGCATCACTGTATTTAACACTTTAACTATATTGTTTGTTTATATATCTATATATACATATTGTGTTGCAGTTGAGCAAGCGATTTATATTCTGCAAAAAATATTACTTTAAAATATGTTTTATGTAATCCTTCCTGCATCCTTTTCCATATACCTCAGGTGCTGACTTTATCGGGAATTTGCATCCTGTCACAGATTTAAACCAGAGAGGTCATATCCACTGTAACACATATTCCAAGTCATGGCCGGGAGAGGAGCCGCTAGGCCAAACGGCCAGTCACAGGCCAGTAAGATCTGCCAGTTCAAGCTGGTGCTGCTGGGAGAGTCTGCTGTTGGGAAATCAAGTCTAGTGTTACGTTTTGTGAAAGGACAGTTTCATGAATTCCAGGAGAGTACGATTGGTGGTAAGCGTGCGACCCTTTCCTTTTTGTCATATATTGTTAAGCATTTTATAAATGGAATAATATAATGACATTCTGTTTTTATATGGCATTAGTTACATTGTATTCTCTTTTATCGGACATGGTTTTTGGCATTCATTAAAATTGATGCCAACAACCCTAAGCTTTATCATGCAGCAGTTGGCAGCTGCCAAGAGAACTCTGTGTGTAAACAAACTGTAACGCTGGTGGGACTTTAAGCATTTTTCTGTGCAGCCATAATTTTAGCCGCATTCACACTCTTCCTTAACCCTTCGCTACTGTGATTGCATTAACTCCATCTTAAAATGCACCTGAGAGTTACTTTGCACCTGGTCATTTTGTGACTTATGCAAATTAATTTAGTTTTTTGGAAAATAAATTGGTTTACAAACAGACCCCAGAACATGTCTTAAAAGTTGGATCACATTGGACTTTGCAGCTGTTCTGCTGCAGCTCATGGAATTGCAGTGTCCTCACAGATGTATGCAGAAGTACTAAAACCTGACTGCCTGTAAAATACTATACCAGGTCTGAAAAAGCTTTGTAAACATCTATTACTGACCTTTTTATACCTTCCACTTATTGTATGTGTGTGCATATGGTGGTTTTTCTATTACCCACCAGGTACTGAAGCGGTTAACCTTTTAATTACAGGAAATTATTATTATATCAACATTTTGTCTTCTTTCTTCGTAGCTTTTATAGTATTATCTTTCAAGGTATGTTGTCCTGTAGATGAGATGTTTAAGGAATCCTCTGGTCTCATTATCTCCTGTTTGTTTTTCATGTTTTTTTTTTCTGCAGCTGCTTTTCTCACACAGTCTGTCTGCCTGGATGATACAACTGTAAAATTTGAGATTTGGGATACAGCGGGGCAAGAGAGATACCATAGTCTGGCCCCTATGTATTACAGAGGAGCTCAGGCTGCCATTGTGGTGTATGACATCACTAACCAGGTAAATAACAAGATGCTGCAACTTTTAGATTGAGCCATTGTCACGTGATCTTGCCGTCAAGCACGCATGGTGGAGTTTGGTCTCTCGGTCGGTAGATGACGGAGTGTGGCTGCTGTGACTGTCACGCATCCAAATGCAGTCTTTTAAGTTTGTAGATCATTATACACATATTTTTTTTCTGTGTTTTGGACAGACTGTACACCTTGTAGACAGTCATAGACCCTGAAACTAGTTAGAAATCACATGGTTCCTGCCATAGGCGTGCGCACAGGGTGTGCCAGGTGTGCCCAGGCACACCCTAATGTTGGGTGAAGGGTTTATCTTTGACCCCCTACATAGATATTTTGGATGTTCCTTATCTGTTTCATGATTACTATAACATGAATAATGACTGTATCTCAGCATAAACATTGGTTATGCCCGTAAGTGTATCTGGTGTGCCTAAGAAGAAGATGAAGAGGTCCTTTTTCACCTCCTACACTGACATTTTAGATGCCCCTTATCTGGGTCATGATAAATAACATTAAACTGACTATCTCTGGTTACAGGCTCATTATTTTGAATGAAAAATGTGTGTTTTTTGCAAAATCTTCTAAACTTTAGTTTTCAGTTAATAAATGTTCTATGGGTGCACACCCTAATGTAACGGGCTGTGCACGCCAGTGGTTCCTGCCATTTAAGCCACACATATTCAAAGTTGAACTGTAGAAGTAACTCTCACAAAGGTGACATATTAAAAAGGGGAAGAAACTTAAAATTCATATTGGTCTGTAAGGTTCTCATGCCAATTTCAGGTATAAATCCTTCTTCCTACTGTTTATGTTCACTCTCTTTATTCTTCCCCCGGCAGCTGATGTTACACTGTAACACAATAGAGTCCTATGGCGTACAATTGCCCGCGTTCCACTTACAATACCTATAGTAGTGTCTTACTGACTGCATCACTTTACCAGCTAGTGCTCGGAGGTTGACCATTTTTGGCTAATTGGTATATAGTCTTCTCTGAACCACAAGTGGCTTAAGTGATTCCCTTTAGTGTCTTATGTGCTTATGTCAGTTTTCTGTTTGCTGTGCATTAGCTTCATTCAATAAGCTCCTCTTACAGGGGTCAATGTGCTTAGGCACTTATTGAGGCTTAATGTTTCTATACACCTTGAAGCTCTTCCCTTTACTAAACGCACATTCAAAGTCCCATATGCACAGATTTGTGATGCTAGGAGACTAATTTCCTCTGTAATCACTTTGAAGTGATTTGTCACGGTAAGGAGGCATTACCTACCGCCTAAAGCTCTGATTTGCAGTGTGGAAATTGCTCCGTTGGCTACAAAGATCACTTTTGGATAAGGACAAAGTACGACTTTGTAATGCTTACAACTGTCATGGACAATGTGACAGTGGGGTGAAAGTGTGGATATGAAGGGACCCCTGCACCAGGCCTTCAGTTGACTTATTACTATTTCTCTACACATAATGCATCAGTCAAATAATACCCAAATTCCATCCACAAAACTGTAGATTATCTACAATGCTACCACTCACATATTCTTTGTAGAATTGTTATGATGGCCTATGATCATTTGACGTAGGCTAGGGTCAGACTAACGCATTTTTCACGTCTGTCAAAAAGTGCGTCCTTGCGTCCGGACGCACTTTTTCATGGAAGACACGATACCGGTCATTCGGTGCGCGATAACGGCCGTGATTTTTGACGGAGCTAGAAAAAAAGAGAAATCTGAGTAACCAAAGTTTGCGTCTCTGGACCTTATGTAGGCCTGACATGGTGCAGCGTCTGACGTCTCCTAATCACGCACACATGCCGCTATGCCCACGCCGTGCACTCTGTGCGTCAGTACTAGCGGTTCGACGTGCTCGAAAAAATGCGTTTGTTTGCCGCTTGCGTTGCGAGGCCGAACTTTCGTGCGGCCGTACTTCGTATATTGGATGTCATTTGCTGCTACTACGGCCTTAATAAAGTGCGGCTGAACGCACGTTCACACTGCGTTCGTCTGCCCCCCCCCCCCGCCTTTAAAGGTACACTTTTTTTTTTTTTTGCCGTTGAATAATTGAGGCTGTTGCTAACCTCTGCCAAATTATTTATAGGTGCATTTGTCCCTTGTCGCGCACAGCTCCTCCTCTTCCGCTCAGGGACTCCCGAACCTGGAACTCACTGAAGCTTTCTAACACAATTTGCAGCCCTACACAGCTTGTGTAGTGTAGGAGCTGCAAATTGCGCAGTGGGACTTGTGCATTTTTGCATACTCGCGTTCCGTAGCGCTTTTGTAGAATGATAAATCGGAGCTGCGCTCATGTGCAGATATGAACGATTGGCTGCCTCATTGAGACGGCTCGCTGCAGCCATTTAGTTTCGGAGTGACGTCTGCACGCTTTTTGTGTGCCGACACCACTGGTGACTGGCAGGCAGGAAATTAAAAAATAATCCTGGCTGCTGGTGCCACTGCGTGGGGTGGTGGAATCTCCACTTCAGGCAGCGGTTTCACCAGATTGGTGAAGGGGGGCCACTGCTCACATCCTGACAACATTTTAGAAATGTAAAGGGGTTAGGATTAGTAGAGCAAAAAGACGAATGCCACGACCTCCACCGGAAGGGAGCCCAGACTTGAAAAACCTCACGAGATCACCACCGAGGGGACGCCGCAAGTCCCATAGATAAGTAGACACAAAGAGAGGTGGGATCTTCAAGTGAGGAAAAAGTTTATTCGGGTACAGCAGACCTCAAAATGATGTGAAGTTTCGACCCGCAGGTCTTAATCATACATGTGCATACTCCTCAACAACCCTTTTACTTATACTGCCTTAATTGCCTGCATGCTTATACAATTAATCAATTATACAATCAAACCTTTTAAGCAAATAAATAAGCAAATAGATTATGTTACAAACATGCAGCCCCAAGAACATTGTGGAAACAGAGGCCTAGTATAAGAAAGTAAAAGAAAGTGATTAACAGAGAGAAAGAGAGAAAGAGAAAGAGAGAAAGAAAAAGAAGAGTAAAAAAAAGGGTTTTAAAAAGTTAAAAGAAAAATGGAGGGGTGTCCATACCAATGAATAATCAATATCTTCAAATATATACATTCTATATGTCATATAACCTATATGTATCTGCATAGTGCTTGCTTGTTGCCACCACATCACTAGTACAGGGTGAGGCACATACACATATACGCAGATCCTATCATTCATAATATAAAATACAGATGTGTAAATAGTATAGATGTTTTGTATATCATACATATATTTTATAATACATAACATATTCTATGTTTCTATAATACATACAGTCTACCATGATGAAACATATGAAATATGTATATAACCCAACGCCATCACATGGAGCCCCCACAAAGTGGGGGATACATGTTACTATCCAGGGGGAATAAGGAAGAGAAGAACACAAGCTAGAGTAGAATTCAAAAGCATACATTTTAGATCGAATTCTCTGTTCAAGCCCTTTGGCCACAGAGTATCGAGTCTATGTATCCACTTTTTTTCTTTGCGTTTTAATAAACGAGTCCTATCACCATCACGTCTAAGTGGTGGGACTTGGTCAATGACTTGGAAACGAAGTTGTGCTACACTATGAGAGTAAAGATGAAAATGCTCTGCAACGGGTAGCTCTAGCCGCATAGTGCGAATCGTAGATTTATGTTTACTGATTCTATGTTTCGCCTACATACAGAAGGCCACGTGGACATTTTAAAACATAAATCACAAATGAGGAATCACAGGTGAAAAAACCTTGAATAGGTATTTTCTCACCTGTCTGTGGATGTAGTAAGAAATCACCCTTGATCACAGCATTGCACGAGGCACAATGTAAACAAGGGAAGGTCCCATGTTTCTTCGGTGCTAGAGTAACTTGTTGATATTTCCTAAGAGATCCCACATCAGCTTTAACGAGGGAATCCCTCAAGTTTCTATTTCTTTTATGAGCAAACATAGGTGCAAACTGAAAAGATGGAATCCCATCATAGCCTCTTTGAAGAATCTGCCAGTGTTTACGTACAATCTGATCTACTAGCCTCATTAAATTTAGTTATAAATGGAATACGAGACTCTTTGTTTTTCATTCTTTAATTGAGAAATGATAGTGGTGCGATCCAAAGTTTTGGATCGCATATACTCTTCTTGTAAAAGAAATTTGGGGTAACCTCTGTCAGAGAACTTATTTATCATTTGTTGAAGTCTATCATCACGAATGTCTGGATTAGAGACATTTCTTATTACTCTGGTAAACTGGCTACGGGGTAACGAATTAAGTGTACTCTCTGGATGAAAACTGCTATAGTGAAGAAGGCTGTTTCTATCTGTAGGCTTTACAAACAAGTCACTAACCAGATGTGTTCCCTCAACTCGCAGAGTAAGATCTAAAAAATTGATCTCGAGTGGATTAGAGATCATGGTAAATTTAATGTGGGCATTAACTGTATTCATCTGTGTCAAAAAAGTTAAGTCAGTTTCAGTCCCAGTCCAAATACCAAAAACATCGTCGATGTATCTCCACCATGTGTGTACAAAATTAATAAAAAATTGATGTGGATAGATGAATTGATTTTCAAATGCATCCATGTATAAGTTGGCGTAGGCTGGAGCCATATTGGATCCCATGGTCGTGCCTCTGCATTGTTTGTACACCGTATCACCAAATAGGAATATGTTATTATGGAGCACTATCTCTACTAATTTCATCAGAAAAGAGATGTGTTCTTCTGGAAATAGATGTTTAAGTAGTGCATCTTGGATAGCTGTCATACCCTCTCTATTGGGAATAGAGGTATAGAGGCTCGTAACATCCCACGTAAATAAAACAATGGGACCTGTAAATGAAAGTTCCGTTATGCGTCTCAATACATTCTTACTGTCCCATATAAAGGACTGAGTCTTGATGACCAAAGGCTGGAGAACCCTATCCAGGAAGACCGATATAGGCTGAAGCACGGAATCCGTGCTAGCCACAATCGGCCTCCCTGGTGGGTTCTCCAGACTTTTATGTATTTTGGGCAACACATAGAACACCGGCAGAATAGCATGCTCTTTTTTAAGGTATTTATATAGATCCTCGTCTATGATGTTCTGTGTTAAGGCCTCTGAAATAACTGTATCGATTAATTTCTCCAGCTGTATGACCTCACCTACATGGCTAACGCTATATGTGTCAGTATCATTGAGCTGCCTGTTGACCTCCTTAACATAATCCACCTGGTTCATAATAACCAACGCTCCCCCCTTATCAGTGGGTTTAAGAGTAAGACTCTTATTCTCTCTTAGATCTTTTAGCGCCTGTCGTTCAAGTTTAGAGAAATTAGGATGTTTACCATCTATAAAACCATCTAGCAGGTGATCCATATCCTGCTTCACAAACTGAATAAACGTGTCTATTGGAGGGGTCGTAGGTGGAGAAAAATCACTTTTAGTCCAAAGTTTAAGTTCTTTGGCATGGAATGAGGTGTCAGAAACATTAGAAGTATGTTTATCAATGGATTCTACTTTCCCATGAAAAAACCCTTTCAATTTCACATTACGAAAAAAATTCTCTAAATCCACATGTAAAGCAAAGAGGTCAATGGGAGCAGAAGGACAGAATGAAAGACCCTTAGACAGTACCTTATATTCAATGTCTGTAAGTATGTGGTCTGATATATTTATCACTAGCGGCGCTGGTTGTACATCCTTGGATGGTAAGTCTTTTTTGTTCTTCCCGGATTCTGCCTTCTTTCCATGCTTGTGATGTTTCCTCTTTCTCCTCCGTCCTGTTTCTGTTGATCTCTGACTAAAAAAGAAGCAGAATTGGTAGGAACAGATTGTGAATATAATTGGTCATCCAATGTTTCTAACTCTGTCTCTGTAGAGTCTTGACCCGAATAATTATTAGTATTCTTTTTTTGAAAACGTGGTCTTCGGAAATAAGAGGATTGTTTGGGTGCATTGCCAAAGGTAGTATTATTCTGGGTCCATCTATAGACTCGACCTTTAGTATAATCTTCTAAATCTCTTGCAAATTTGATTCTTTTTCTATTTGTTTATTTAATGGAGTTTGCAATTGTTCTAATGACTCTAGAGAAAGCATGTCCTTTAGCTGAACTTCGAGAGCCACTATTTCAGTCTCTAGCTCACGGAGTTCTTTCTTTAATCGTTCAATAGTTAATAGCATAATGTCAAAAGAACATTTATTTAGAATCATCTCAAACTTCTGACAATATTCCACATTATCAGAAAACAGAGTGGGTCTCAATTTAATGCGAAGACCCCTAGGAATACGCTTCACTTTAAAATATTCAGTCAGGGTGAGGCAATGAAGCCTGCAGCTTACCAATTTTCCTTTGGTTTTTTCCAACTGTATTTTTAATGTAACTTCACCTGGGTGGCAAAGGAAGCAATCCTGCGATGTGGTGGCGCCAACAATACGATCCGCATCTGCTGCGGTATAAGAGAAGACCCCCTCCGAGGTTGCTGTTTGTTCTCCCATCATTTTCCTGTATTACGTTTGGCGAGTCTGACGTAGCTCGCAATACTTCCGGGTTCCGGGTGTCGGGCTCAAACCACCATGTGATCGCAGCTGCGGCCAGACATAGGAAAAAGACGAATGCCACGACCTCCACCGGAAGGGAGCCCAGACTTGAAAAACCTCACGAGATCACCACCGAGGGGACGCCGCAAGTCCCATAGATAAGTAGACACAAAGAGAGGTGGGATCTTCAAGTGAGGAAAAAGTTTATTCGGGTACAGCAGACCTCAAAATGATGTGACGTTTCGACCCGCAGGTCTTAATCATACATGTGCATACTCATCAACAACCCTTTTACTTGTTGTATCAATCTATCGCGGTCTGAACAGCGTGCTCTTATCGTCATAAAACAGTCTGACAAAGGGGGCAATCTAGTAATAATGGATACCAAAGATTATGTGACAATGTGTATGGTACATCTTAATGACAGGGAAGGTTACAGACTGTTAGAAAGTTATCCTACCTCACTGTTTTCTAAAAAATTAGAAACTTTATTAGTACAGGGTGAACAGTTAAAAATAATATCAACTACAAATCAAAAATTTTTACTCCCACAAAATCCTACTATACCCACTCTATACTGTTTGCCTAAGGTACATAAATCCCTTACTCTACCACCAGGACGCCCGATAATTTCGGGTAACAACTCGCTAACAGAACGTATCAGTGAACTTGTTGATCATTACCTACGACCATTAGTACTTGACACCCCCTCCTATGTGAGAGACACCCAGCATGTTCTCCACCAATTGTCACAAATACAGGTTCCTCCTGGTTCTATTTTGGGTGCAGCAGCAGGCAGGGACCCTCCACCTACAAACCACATATTCCTATTCCGTTTTCAGGAATCCTGTTATATTCTTGGTTTGTGATGAAATAACTGGTTACACCACTATGAAAAAACTGGGCTAATTTAGCTGAATATTGTGGATAAAGTGTATCTCTGATCCTGCTGCTTTTTTATGGTGTTTCTGCAGCGTATATACCATGCCTTTATTGACAATTCTTTTTGGTAATAACCATCAATTGAGATGACTCTTGAAAGTCACTTGTTGAATGGGTTTTCAATTTTCATTAATTGCTGCAAGACAACCACCAATTGCTGTTTTTATTCAGGTTTTTTGTTATTGAGCACTTCACACTCCATTGTTTATTTATGTTTTCAAGATTGCCAATCATAATTTTTTTAAATTCTTTATTAAAAGTTATATTTTACATTGGTCTCTGGGAGACACCAGTATTCTGATTCTTTCAGAATAATTGTATTTCATTACTTCTTTAGGGGGAAACCCTCAGGTCTCTCATGATCTTTTCAATCTTATATAATATAATTTTTTCCTGGTACAATACAGTTACACTTTTCCTTTATGGTAGTTAATTTTCAGAAACTGCTTTAATCTTAGTAATGGGTTCGTTAGCCAGAAATCAGATTTTAGAATTGTCCAGAAGACTAGGTAATTAGCCACTGTAATTGGTTTGAATTTGGTAGATGACCTAGGAATAAACAAAGTAAATCATTACTATGCTTCACATGATTTTTCTACATAGAAATAAGCGGTTATACAGTTATGCATAACATAATATACACCATCTCTCAGAAGTGAGTACACCCCGTCACATTTTTGTAAATATTTTAGATCTTTTCATGTGACAACACTGAAGAACTGACACTTTACATTGTAGCAAAGTAGTGAGTGTACAGCTTGTATAACAGTGTAAATTTTCTGTCCCCTCAAAATAACTCAACACACAACCATTAATGTCTAAACCGCTGGCAACAAACGTGACTACACCACTAAGTGAAAATGCCCAAATTGGGCCCAATTAGCCATTTTCCCTCCCCAGTGTCATGTGACTTGTTAGTGGCACATGGTCTTGGGTGTGAATGGGGAGCAGGTGTATTAAATTTGGTGTTATTGCTCTCTCTCATATACTGGTCACTGGCAGTTCAACATGGCACCTCATGGCAAACAATTCTGAGGATCTGAAAACCAGGATTGTTTCTTAACATAAAGATGGCCTAGGCTATAAGAAGATTGCCAAGACCCTGAAACTGGTCTTTGCCATCGTGCTGCAGCTCATACAGTGGTTTTAACAGGACCGGTTCCACTCGCCATCAGAACAGGCCTCGCCATGGTCGACCAAAGAAGTTGAGTGCACATGCCCAGCATCATATCCAGAGGTTGTCTTTGGGAAATAGATGTATGAGTGCTGCCAGCATTGCTGCAGAGCCTGTAGGCTGTAGTGGTGGGGGGTCGGCCTGTCAGTGCTCAGACCATACCCCGCACACTGCATCAAATTGCTCTGCATGGCTGTCGTCCCAGAAGGAAGCCTCTTCTAAAAATTATGCCCGTGAACAGTTTGCTGAAGACAAGCAGACTAGGGACATGGATTACTGGAACCATGTCCTGTGGTCTGATGAGACCAAGATAAACTTATTTGGTTCAGATGGTGTCAAGCGTTTGTGGTGGCAACCAGATGAGTAGAAAGACAAGTGTGTGAGTGTCATGGTCTGGGGCTGCATGAGTGCTGCCGGCACTGGGGAGCTACAGTTCATTGAGAGAACCCTGAATGCCAACATGTACTATGACTTTCTGAAGCATAGCATGATCCCCTCCCTTCGGAGACTGGGCCGCAGGGCAGTATTCCGACATAACGACCCCAAACACCCCTCCAAGACGACCACTGTCTTGCTAAAGAAGCTGAGGGTAAAAGTGTAAGTAGTCGTCCCCCCCCCCCACACGGGGGTCTGAGGCCTCTCGCCATCGATAGTTTGGGTGCTTGTGGTGGAACTGCGGCCTTGCCACTTGCTCTGCAAACGTTCTCGCTGCTCCGGCCTCGTGTTTAAGGTTACCGTGGCTGGGATCAGCATCTGTGCTTTTTTTATCACCGGCTGAGCTCCCCTTTTAACGGTCAAGTTGTAAACTGTCAGGGTTACTGCCTTGTTTGTGCTCCCAATACTACTCTTCTCCTATTCGCTGTCCTGTTGTATTTGAAACTTTATTAAAGGCAGACAGCACGGATGAATATATCGAACCGTAACATTAAAGATGCCCCCAACCATTCCCACTGCAAATGTTGTCATCAATGTCCACTTGGTATGAGAACATCCCATAAAGAACTGGTAGACTGTGACGATCATATAAGCAGGGAAATGGTTTGCTATTCATGGTGTATGTCTGTTAACGTGAATTCAAATAGTGCGTAAAACGTTTGGGCTAACACGTATAATTACTTTAACCTGAATGTCTGTAATAACCATGGTCTTGTTCTATGAAGTCTTTTCTTTTAGCTGGTTCTAAGCACCTCGTGTTGCTACAGGGTCATAAATCCTAGTATACATTTACGAGGTAATTTTAAATCTGTTCAATGTAAAGCTATGAAATGGCCACTAGATGGCAATCCAAACACTTACTGTAGCACATGTATTGTTTGACCCTTCATTGCTACGTAGTTTGTTTGTGTATGTATGTATGTAACGGGTAAAGCCCAAAGTGCGGTTAATCCTAGGATAAGGCTAGGGTCAAACGAAAGCATTTTTACACGCGAACGTAAAAAAAAGTGCGTCCGAACGGATTGATGTATTTTTTCACAGAATATGCGAAAACGGTCATACGATGCGCATGTTCGTGCGTGATGTTTTACGAATCCAAACCAGGAAACTTTTTGCGTCTGGACGTTACGTTGGCCGGACACGAGCAGGGTCTGACGTCTCCAAATCACACACACACACCGCTAGCGGGCGCAGCGCACTCTGTACGTCCGTACTAGAGGTTCTGCGTTCTCGAAAAAATGCGTTCATTTTCCACTTGCGTTGCGCGGCCGGACTTTCGTGTGACCGTACTTCGTATATTGGCTGTCATTGCCCGTCATTTGCTGCTAGTGCGGCTGTAATTAAGTACGCCAGAACGCACGTTAAAAATGCGCTGGTGTGACCCCAGCCTTACCCAAAACCGCTGGGTAAAGCTGCAAAAAAATAACAATTTCGGACTTTACCTTGGTAATTTTAGGACTAACCAACTGCCCTTGGGTAACTGTCTGGAAGAGCTGAAAAATTCGCACTTTACCCGGATAATGTGCAAGTGTGCAGCTTCACCCGGATAATCTGAGAACTATCCACAGCTTCACCTGGGTAATCTGCAGAGCATCCAACCCCGCTTGGGTAAAAGTGAATTTTGCTATTATCCAAGGATATTATCATTGACAGAAAGGGGGTGTGTGAGGATCCTGAGGACGAGCAACAGCACTAGTGGCCTGCTCTACGTTGGGGGCCCGCTCAGGTCTCACAAGGTTTTAGCTTGCTTGTGCCATTACAGGGATGAATGCTCCATATGCAAATCAGTCTGCTCTCACCCAATGAGGGTGGCCAGTACTGACTGCCAAGGACGTCATCCCTGCACGAGAGGTGCAGCAACCCCCGACGATTGTTTCGGCCTTGTTAAGCCTCGTCAGGAGGGTATAGCTGACACCCCTCTAGGCACATCAAGCAAGGGGTGCAAGTCTGGATGACCCTGTATACTTAGTGAGAGAAAGGGGGGAGGGAAGGATCCTCACACACCCCCTTTCTCTCACTATAAGTATACAGGGTCATCCAGACGTGGACCCCTTGCTTGATGTGCCTGGAGGGGTGTCAGTTAGACACTTGTATAGCCCCAACAGAATCTGCAGCCCTTTACAATGCGGGAGTACAGACATGAGACTTAATAAAAAACGCATAAGGAACAGACGGCCCAGTCCGTAGAATAATTGCCCTACTGACACAGCACTTTATACAAGCACTTTATTTAAGCAAATTCTGTAGCGACAGCACAGAGTGATAAATCCGAGCCGCATTTGCGTGCACAGTTTCAATCTGCTGCACCTAAGATTGCTCACTGTTGCGGGTGGTCTTAGTGGATGACATAAGCACGCTCTCTGCATGCTGACACCACTAGTGACCAATCTGAGGATGGGCAGTGGGAAATTGAAAGTCCTGGGTGGGATGGAGGAAACTCATCCGCTTCAAGTGATTTCTCCAGTTCCTTGGTGGGGGCTCATGCTCGTCTCTTTAAAAAATAAATTGGTAAGGACGAGTAGAGTGTCCCTTTTTTTTTTAAACAACGAGACTGTTGCTCTCAGTTTATAGTAGTAAATTCTAGAGATGTGTATTCGTTTCGGAAAAATTCGGATTTTGGAACGAAATTTGATTATTCGTAGTTCGGAAGTACTTCCGAATAACGAATCGATACGATACGAATTCGAAACTATACAAAACGGTATATAACGAATTTATTTTACATTGTGTCATCATAAAAGAAAAATTTGAATAATATCAACTATTGAATTGCTCTTAACTTAAAATACAAGTAATAGTCAGCAAAGGACTTTATGAAACAAATTAATTTTGTTTCACTGTTTAATTTGACTCCAATACTAAATCTGCGACACAGCTTAAAGTAAAACTAGCTCTTCTAGCTCTTCTTTTAACAGCAAAATTTGATTAATTGGGGTTTTATTTAGTGATCCAAAATTCGAATTGATTATATGAAATTCGAATTGATTTTGAAAATTTCAAATCAAAATGAAATTAGTTACGAAATTCCGAAAACAAAATTATTTAAAAACGTAACGAAACTAAATAAATTTTTCAGTCATGCACATCCCTAGTAAATTCAGTTTAGGCCTTATACCGTTTTTGTATGAGAATTGTGATATTTCTATTTTTGTTTTGACTATACTTAAACTACAGTTGCAAGAAAAAGTATGTGAACCCTTTGGGATAACCTGGAGTTTTGCATGAATTGGTCATAAAATGTGCTCTGATCTTCATGTAAGTCACAACAATTTGAAAAACACAGTCTGCTTAGAATGTTTGTTTGTGTTGTATTATTTTATGTTTTCATGTGTTTATTGAACATAACATGTAAACATTCACCGTGCAGGGTGGAAAAAGTTATGTGAACCCCCTAGCCTAATGACTTCTCAAAGAGCTAATTGGAGCCAGGAGTGAGCCAACCCTGAGTCCAAACAGTGTGATATTATTGAATGTGTTGCTGAAAGCTGTCCTGCCCTTTTAAAAACACACACCAGTTTTGGGTTTACTGGTTTCAAGAAGCACTGCCTGATGTGAACCATGCCTCGCAGAAAAGAGCTTTCAGAAGATCTACGATCAAGAATTGTTGCCTTGCATGAAGCTGGAAAGGGTTACAAAAGTATCTCCAAAAGTCTTGATGTTCATGTGTCCACGGTAAGACAGACGGTCTACAAATGGAGAAAGTTCAGCACTGTTGCTACTCTCCCTAGGCGTGGTCGTCCTGTAAAGATGACTGCAAGAGCACAGCGCAGAATGCTTAATGAGGTATAGAAGAATCCTAAAGACTTACAGAAATCTCTGGCACATGCTAACATTTTTGTTGACACATCTACAATAAGGAAAACATTAAACAAGAATGGAGTACATAGGAGGACACCACGGAGGAAGCCATTGCTGTACAAAAAGAATATTGCAGCACATTTGAAGTTTGCAAAAGAGCACCCGGATGTTCCACAGCACTACTGGCAAAATATTCTGTGGACAGATGAAATCAAAATTGAGTTGTTTGGGAAAGAAAACACAACATGTGTGGAGAGAAAAAGGCACAGCACACCAACAGTTTATCAAGACATTTTGCAGGAAAACATAAGACCATCTGTCCGCTAACTGAAGCTCCGCAGAGGATGGGTGATGCAACAGGACAATGACTCAAAGCATACAAGTAATTCAACAAAAGAATGGCTTCAACAAAACAAAATACGCCTTCTGGAGTGGCCCAGTCAGAGTTCTGACCTCAACCCGATTGAAATGCTGTGGCATGACCTTAAGAGAGCGATTCACACCAGACATCCCAAGAATATTGCTACACTGAAACAGTTTTGTGAAGAGGAGTGGTCCAAAATTACTCCAGATCGTTGTGCACGTCTGATCGGCAACTACAGGAAACGTTTGGTTGAGGTTATTGCTGCCAAAGGAGGGTCAACCAGTTATTAAGTCCAAAGGTTCACATACTTTTTCCACCCTGCACTGTGAATGTTTACATGTTATGTTCAATAAACACATGAAAACATATAATGTTTGTGTTGTATTATTTTAAGCAGACTGTGTTTTTCAAATTGTTGTGACTTAGATGAAGATCAGAGCACATTTTATGACCAATTCATGCAAAACTCCACATAATCCCAAAGGGTTCACATCCTTTTTCTTTATTGCAACTGTATATCCAAATATCTACAAATGCGCAAAAGAAATTCTCTGTGAAATGTCTGTCAAACCTAGATTTCCTCTTTTCTTTCCCCTTTTTTGTTTAGGAGACGTTTGCTAGAGCGAAGACTTGGGTCAAGGAACTTCAGAGACAAGCTAGCCCTAATATAGTGATTGCTCTGTCAGGGAACAAGGCTGATCTCACTAACAAACGCACGGTTGAATATGAAGTAAGTGTTTCCGCTTATGGATCCATTCTGCTCTCATTCACTGCAGCAACTCTCGATGGTAGGCAAGGGCAAGCACTGGTATTGCAAAAAAATTCTAAAATCGGTAGTATTGCATGCTGAGAAGGGCCGGCACTTCTCAAAACTACACTGCTCAAAAAAATGAGAACCCTTAAACAACACAATGTAACTCCAAGTCAATCACACGTCTGTGAAATCAAACTGTCCACTTAGGTAGTAACACTGACAGTCAAGTCCACATGCTGTTGTGCAAATGGAATAGACAACCGGTGGGAAGCATAGGCAGGTAGCAAGACATCCCCGATTAAAGGAGTGGTTCAGCAGATGGTGACTACAGACCACTTCTCAGTTCCTATGCTTTCTGGCTGATTTGGTCACTTTTGAATGCTGCCGGTGCTTTCACTCTAGTGGTAGCATGAGATGGAGTCTACAACCCACACAAGTGGCTCAGGTAGTGCAGCACATCCAGGATGGCACATCAATGCGAGCTGTGGCAAGAAGGTTTGCTGTGTCTGTCAGCGTAGTGTCCAGAGCATGGAGGTGCTACCAGGAGACAGGCCAGTACAGAAGACGTTTAGGAGGGCAACAACCCAGTAGCAGGACCGCTACCTCCGCCTTTGTGCAAGGAGGGACAGGAGGAGCACTGCCAGAGCCCTGCAAAATAACCTCCAGCGGGCCACAAATGTGCATGTGGCTGCTCAAACGGTCAGAAACAGACTCCACGAGGGAGGTATGAGGGCCTGACGTCCACATGTGGTGGTTGTGCTTACAGCCCAACCCCGTGCAAGACGTTTGGCATTTGCCAGAAAACACCAAGATTGGCAGCTTCGCTGACCTCACTGGCAATGACTGGCTTCCTGTGCTCTTCACGGATGAAAGCCGGTTCACACTGAGCACATGTGACAGGGTGTGGAGCAGCCATGGAGAACGTTCTGCTGCCTGTAACATCCTCCAGCATGACCAGTTTGGCAGTGGGTCAGTAATGTTGTGGGGTGGCATTTCTTTAGGGGGCCGCACAGCCCTCCATGTGCTCACCAGAGGTAGCCTGACTGCCATTAGGTACCGAGATGAGATCCTCGGACCCCTTGTGAGACCATATGCTGGTGCGGTTGGCCCTGGGTTCCTCCTAATGCAAGACAATGCTAGACCTCATGTGGCTGGAGTGTGTCAGCAGTTCCTGCAAGACGAAAGCATTGATGCTATGGACTGGCCCGCCCGTTCCCCAGACCTGAATCCAGTTGAGCACATCTGAGACATCATGTCCCGCTCCATCCACCGCCACGTTGCACCACAGACTGTCCAGGAGTTGGGTAATGCTTTAGTCCAGGTGTGGGAGGAGATCCCTCAGGAGACCATCCGTCACCTCATCAGGAGCATGCCCAGCCGTTGTAGGGAGGTCATACAGGCAGGTGGAGCCCACACACACTACTGAGCCTCATTTTGACTTGTTTGAAAGACATTACATTAAAGTTGGATCAGCCTGTAGTGTTTTTTTCCACTTTAATTTTGAGTGTAACTCTAAATCCAGTCCTCCATGGGTCGCTCAGTTTGATTTCCATTGATAATGTTGGTGATTTTTGTTGTCAGCACATGCAACTATGTAATGACCACAGTATTTAATAAGAATATTTCATTCAGATCTAGGATGTCTTATGTTTGTGTTCCTTCTTTTTTTTTTTTTTTTTTTTTTGAGCAGTGTATAATCCAGATAACAAAAACTTTTCAGTAAAGCTTCTCCAATTGCTGTATAGTTTTGAGAAGCGCCACCGTTTCACGGTTTGCAACAACGGCACTTTGAGGATAGCTCCCAGTATGCTTTGACTTTCATCCAAGATTGACTTATACAGCCACGTTATGACGGAGTGGTCACACCTGTTTCATTATATATTCTTCCACATAATCTGTATCCGTTTCTGTCGCGGAATGTACACCGTGCAGGAACCTGAAATGGAATTCAGAACCTAAGGCGACTTTGCCTCTGGATTTGGCAAGCTCCCCTCTAAAATTATCCCATTCCTCCTCCTTGTGATTCAGAGAACCTAATGCGGCATTTTATCTTACAGGAAGCCCAGGCATATGCAGACGACAACAGTTTATTGTTCATGGAAACGTCAGCCAAGACCGCAATGAATGTCAATGACCTGTTCCTTGCAATAGGTGAGGTTTTATCACAATTTAAATGGATATTAGGTGTTACAAAATCATTGACATGTCAGTGTGTGAATATCTACTTTATGCCCGTGTAACGCAGTCCACAATCTTTCACTGATAACCTAAACTGTTAAGTAATGCTTATACTATAGTTTGTATATGCTCGTAATCTATTACTTTACTTTTGTAAAGAAATATGTGCGTCCTTAGCAAAAACATAATACAAGACAGCAATAGGTAACAAATAGTATGGCATGAGATTGAAGGAAAGACACACAGGCTATACAATTATGTTTAATTTTTATTTCTAGAAGGTTTTTCAGGTTTTTTTATATACGTATTAAAATAAGTTTTTATATAGTGGGTGTGTTCCCAGTCAAGCACTACATTGGGTCCCCCCCCCCAGTTCATACCTCAAACGTCTTTTCTAACACATATTGGTTGACAAAGCAATGCAGCGACCAACCTTTATTTCGTTTAACTTTCCCTAAATCCGTAAACTTAGTGGGAAGAAATTATATATTTTCAATTTAGTTTTGTTGGGCTGACCTATAAACACTGCGTTCTCAAACGGAGAGTCGTTCTGTGTAGGGCTGAAACAATTTATTATGATCTCGATTTTTTAAATTGGTCGTTGTACAGCACGCACTGTTTAGGTTCAGACTGAGTAATTCATAACCTCACTCTACTTCGGAGCTGATTAGAGAAGACGTGCCACTGCCTTACTTGCTATGGTTTAGCTGTAGGTTTATGTTGGTTATAATCCGTTTTTTATTTAGGTGACCACAGTAGCAGAACTAAAATGCAGAGCAGACTCTGGGGTGCTGCCGCTAGGTGGAGGAGCTGGACCGCCACTGGTTTACCCTTACTTATAGCTGAAGTCCTGTGCCACCACCCCACCCTCCCTGTCTCCCCCATTGGCCTGGTCCCTTCCCCCAAACTCCTTCCTACAATCAGTTCTGTCTCTTTCCCAAACCCACTCCCTCTCACTCTGGTACGGTCACTTGCCCAAACGCACTCCCCCCCCCCCCCCCCACTCGGTTTGTTCATGAAAATTTATAAAGGGACACTTTATGCACCCTAACCAATTTCTTAAAAAAGCGGTCTGCGTGGAGTGTCGCCCCGCTTTCGTGCTAACCTATCTATCAGATATGAAAACAGACATCCTAGGCTACTGCGCATGTAACCTCAATCCGCCACTCTGACCAGGCGCACGCGTACCTTGTGTGCGAAAAGTATGCAATTTGCTTACTTTCGTGTATTGTGTATGAAAGTGAAGTAGACTGCACAAATTGCTTACCAAAAGGGGGGAGGTTTACATAATGTTCCTTTTTTTTTTTTTTAAAGAATTATTTTTTTTTTAATCGCTTTTTATGAAAATAATCGTTGCAGCCCTAGTTCTGTGTCTGTTTTCTTCCTGTCAAGTCAGTGCGTGACAGAAAAGCCTTTCGAATCTTATAGGCGTTGATTAATCCTGTAATTTGTTTATTTTTTTGCCATATTTATAAAGATAAATGCTATCTCCTGCACCAGGAATATATTTTAGTGCATATATAATAGTAATACGAAGCCTTGCGGTCATTGACTCCAACCCCAGATAGAGTTCAGACTCCAAGTTGTGAATAACCTGGAGTTCATCACGCTTTCCCTGTAGTTCATTCTCTGCAGCAGGTTTTTATGCTTTCTCTCTCTTTCCTGTTGTAAAATAAAAGTCTGAAGCCGTCGCAGCAGCTGTTGATGAGGATTATGAAGGGAACGGACAAAATGGATTTTTTTTTCCCCTTGTTCTCCAGAATTCCTTATTTTTCCTACAACGGCAAAAGTTTAATGTTCCTTTTAGAGGAGAGGTGCATCTTGTCTGCAATATCCCAACAGAGACCATGTCGCCTTGGTCTGTAAGGATCATCCATTTGAAGACCTGCTGTAGCCAATAGTTGCCCCATGCCAGCATTGGGCAGTGGCATTTTCAACATCCACTTATGGAGCTGGGGGGCTGTCAGGTGGTGTTGCTGGTGTGCTGTCTGATGAGCTGACCTGCAATCAGGCTGGAGGTGTGAGAGGAGGGTTGTGCTGCGAGTCTGCTCCTTCACTCACTACAGCAGAATGCCCCCAGAAGTGAGTTACGGAAACCTGTTTGTTTTTGAAGATGGGGGAATGTCTTGGCAAAATTTGATTCCAACCTCCATTGACCTGGACAGGAGGACATATATTTGTACTTTTAAGATCAATACCGCTAGAGTAGCATTGTCCTGCAGCGGCAGGGATTGTCAGACTTGGCTGGTAAGTAAGTCGCGTGAGTTTTGGGATATGTCATCTCAGACTCTTTAAGAAGGAATAAATCGCTAGGACAGTGTTTTCCAACCTCGGTCCTCAGGATCCACTAACAGGTCAGGTTTGCCAGATATCTTAAGCACAGGTGATCTGATTTGCTGCTCAGTGATTGCAGGATTCAGTCTGCATTTCCCCAAGGTGATCATTAAAACCTGGCCTGTTAGGGGTAATTGAGGACCGTGGTTGGGAACCACTGTGACATTAGTTTAAGAAATGTAACCTAAAAACTACTCCTAAATCAGAATATGAAAAGTATGTATTATGTGGTGACTTTTTCCTTTTTTTTTTTATGTGGTGACATGGTTTGAATGCTGTACAACATGTATATATGTGTGGATGTGGTGTTTGTTTACATTTATTAATATATGCACTTGGTTAAACATTGAAGAAAGGCATTCTCTTGGCGCACTATGCACACAAGTCACTTTCTTCCATTAGATATGGTTATGAGGAGTGTTTGTGTACATAACAGAATATTTAAACCTCATATCCGCTATCTTTAGTATTTAAACATACAAATGGAAGAATGTTGTGTGCCCGAGGTCCTGTAAGCTGGAAAGTGCCGATGATGGTCGAAGACTATTGCAAAGGGAACTTTTAAGTCAATCACCTGCTCCTCGTCCTGTGCTTGATGTTAATAGTTATGTATAGTTGATTGGGAAAGACATTTGCAGTTTGCACATCTGGCAAGTCTTCTCGCAGAAACCCCAACAAACTATTCTCAAACTGCGGCCAATAGAACATGTACTTCACACAAACGTTTTGCTACATATATTTTGTGGCACACACTTTGTGCTAGTTCAGGGTTTGTGCTTGTTGGTCTTTGTGTTGAGGTCAGGTTGTTCATGCACCCCTCCCCCACTGTTCTTTTACCTTCTGCTATCCCTTTAATGTTTGTTAATGTGCATAATAAAGAAATTAACAATATATATATAAACCTCTTTTTTTTTTTGTCATACCTGTTGAGTGGCTTTTTTCCCCCACCTCAACATTTCCTTTTTGGGCCTAGCACAACCCCCTACTCCCGATTGACACCCCCACTCCCCATCAATCCTGGTTTTAAATTGAGCCCTTCAGTGATGAGTAATTTCTCCAGCCTTACCCCATATTTGGTTAGTCACTGTTTTTAGCCATTTTTTCTTCAAGGTACTTTTTCCAGGAGACCCTGCTCTTATAGACCAGCTTTAATTTGAATAATTAGTGAAACCTAAGACGTCCCCATGTTAAAGGCAAAAAAGTGACGTTTTTAGGTTGACAGCTTGCATCCTAAACAGCAGCATAGTCATTATTCGCTTAATTTTCCAAAATACATGTTATGGTTCTACATTAAACATCACTTCATCTTCACAGAAAAACGAAAACTAGGATTCTGTGCCCACTTTTTTTTGTTGTTGAAAAATGCTAATGTTTACCTGTTTGCACCATCTGTTTATACAGAAAGAGCTGGGATAGAATGTCAAATATAAAGACATTAGGTTTGTTCAGTGATGGAAGAGGTTAACACTGGCAGTTTAATTGTAGTAATGAGGGGGGTGGCGGCTGTGCACTCACACTGCAAGTATTAACCCCTTACGCCTTTTTAAACAGTATTAACACTTGCAGTGTGATTCTGTAAATGAATACTGCTGCATGCGCATACAGCACTCCCTCACTCCGGTTCCTGCATGATGGAGGGTGACAGATATGACTCGCAGGGTGAGCACAGCTTCAGGCGGTATGGACAGAGGACAATGCCTTGGCACTCTGGCAAATGACAACGGAGTTTAACCAAACAATCACTAGGTTCTTTCAGCAGTAGGTAGGTAGCTCACAAAATTGAGCAGCTTCAGGGCGCAATGCTTTGATGCACACTTGGAGAAATGGCCAGCAGTAGCCAAAAGGAGATGGCAGCAGGTAACTTCCGACATGAAAGGAGGGCACGGATTATAGGCATCAGGAGTTATTGAGCCATGTGAGTTTTTTTTTTCCTCCAGTATTCTAAAGTTTGTTTGTTTTAAACTTTAATACATTATCTTTTAAAAAGATTTCTATAACATAACCAGGAGCCAAGCACTCGGGATTTAAGTCTCATGCTGCATACGTCATCTTGAATTCACAGTAGCCAAGGAGATGTGCCCTTTGGGACCTTCTTTACAAAAAGAATAAACGCTTCATTGGTGTTGGTTGAAGGTTTCAGTCCTCACCTGGACTTTCATCAGTATCACAGTCCCTGTGAGTACTGAAATGTTTTGAAACTACATTTCCCGGTTTTCTGCCAACCTAATGAGTGAGCGGGAGATACAGTTCAAAAACATCTGGGACGTCACGCCAAGGTTGCAGACTCCTGCCTTTTTAAGGTAATGAACAAAAATATAACCTTCTCCAAGGAGTAAAGGACCTCCGATCCTAACTTTTGTGTTTCTTTTAACTGGTTAAGGTGTAGGAGTTTTGTTACTTTACAGGAGTCTCCTTGTGGAATGATCTACCTGCTGATCTCCAGCAATTAAACCTTATTATTGCAACAGTATGATTTCCCAGAGGTTCTTGAAGATACTGAAATGCTGATGATGGTTTAAGGTTGTTGAACTATTCACCTTTACTTTGCCCCAATTTACAGTTTGTGTCATTTGTTACATTATCTCACCTAGAAAAGTAGGATGTATTGTTTTCTGGATGTGTTTTCCCGGTACAGAACGTGCTGGAATGGACAGCAGATTCTAATGTCTAATATTACTCAGACCTTACAGAAAGAAGAATTTGTGACTGAAACCAATTATTAATGCGTGTAGAATGAGTGATGAGCAGATTAATGAAGGGCTTAGAAAATACAGTGACAGAAATTCTGTTCTCAAATATTTAAAAGATCTCCTGTCACATTCCGTTATCTTTTATATGTGTCACAGTCTGCAGCGCTTTACAAGATCAGTTTTCACTAGGGGTTGATACATTGGAATACCACACATGGATGATATGGTCTGATTCAGGGGGTCCCCCTTCCAAAGGGAACTTACAATCTATGAGAAATACAAGTATTTTGTGAGGTAGGCGCATCCAGATCATTAGGTAGGTGTCTTGCCCAAGGACAGTCGCTGATGGCGTCATCTGTGTGGGATCGGGTCGCCTTTCCATGATTGTGGGATCAGCGACCTCATGGTTAGATTGATCCCGCTTCTTGTAAAGTCACGACTTGCTTCTCCAGTTGTATTGGAGGGATGCGCTAAATGGGATTTTGACTTGCTTCTCCACGGTCAAAGGGCAGAGACGTTACCACTGGACTCCACAGCCGATATTGTGTGGTAGGCAAGTATATATCTTGATATTCACACAACAAAGTACCACTGTACAATCGGGAGCGCAGTATTTTATCTTTTCAGTCCTTATTTGGTGAAAGTTCCTAGAGGATCCTTCTTGCGTATGTCTCAGAGGACCCTAAATTATACGTCAAACAGAAAAAAGAACTAGCATTGCACCGATACGATACTAGTATCAATATCGGTGCCGATACCGGGTACTGCAGGAGTACTCGGTACTTGTGCTTTACCCCCGATATCTTCCCCCGATACCAGAAGCCGGCATTGAGCTGGCTTGCCGGCATCCGAGGGGCTGGGGCGGATGTTCGAATGCTCTATCGGTATTCAGACAGCCGCCCTGGAGCTCTCCGCGGCATACTTACCTTCCTGAGCGGCGCCGGGAAGGTTTCCGTGCTTCCGCTCGTTGAAGGACCCCAGCCGCGATCACGTGGGAGTCCCACATGATCGCGGCTGGGGTCCTTCAACGAGCGCATGCGCGAAGACTTTGTCGACGCCGCTCGGGAAGGTAAGTATGCTGCGGAGAGCTCCAGGGGCGGCTGTCCGTATGCCGATAGAGCATTCGAACAGCCGCCCCATGTCTGGTCTGGGGTCTGAGCTTGGGGGCATATATCCATGAGAGCTTGGGGGCATATATCCATGAGAGCTTGGGGGCATTATCCATGAGCTTGGGGGGGGAAAATCCATGAGCTGGGGGGGGGGAATATCCATGAGCTGGGGGCCAGTATCCATGAGCGGGGGGCCAATATCCATGAGCTGGGACAATATCCATATATCTCGGTGGGGGGATATATACATGTGAGCTGGGGGTATTTTTATGAGGTCTGTTCTTATTGGAAAGTGGTCACATGACATAAAGTAAAAGTATCAGTACTCGGTATCGGTCTTAAAAAAGTGGATTGGGCAATATCGTAAATTCTGTATACATAATTTGGCATCTGATGTAACACTCACAAATCTGGAGCTGAAAAGCTCTATGATCGCAGTTAAGCCACTATGGGGAGCTCCTCCCATCAATTGGAAATTGCTGTATCTTGAAAATCTCTTCCAGTGTAGACCGTTCATGTATACCTCAGAAGAAACCGTATCATAGCATAATTCCGACTGAGGAAGCTTACAGTTTGGAAAAAGGGAAATGCGTTTCGGGTTGTTCCCATTTGTACCCGTTTATTAATACTTTTTTAACCCCGTTTTGTTTCTGAGACCTTGCCCCGTGTTTATTCACGTTATTCTGTTACAGTACATTTGGTCTTAAAGTGACTCTCTACACACCCTGACCACTACAGCTTTTTAAACACTGTCCCTTCCTCTCTCTGTCGTTTGGCAGAAATTGCTGTTTTGGAAGGAGTTTCCTCCACTCACCCACGTCACCGGGCAGCCGGATTTTGAATTTTTCCAGCAATAACAAGACAGCACTTTTCATCCAAAAAAAGTGATAGAATATGCTTACATGTGTGTACATGATATGTCAAAGAAATAATCCTGTATCAAGGATTCTTTTAAACCTCAAAAATCCGAAAAATAGCATGTGGCATAATACTGTGTAACAAGCTCTTAACACAATTTTAGAAGTGATCTGCACTCACACTCCTTGAGAACTTCAAGCTCTTATAAGGACACCTTACGGGTTGTTCGGGGCCAACCAGTCTGCCACAATTCTCCCGGTTTATGTTCTTAAGACCTCCGAAGAACAGAAAATACCTGTTTTGCATAAAATAATATAAGGGGTGGTTGAAAATCTAATCCCCTCTTTATGAGCCTTGACCTGGCTCGAAGATTGTGTGCTTAGAAGTTGTAGCGCTCTTGCACAACTTCTCCAAAGCTAGTCTAGCCTTTCATTATTTTTAATATTTGGTAGTTTTTGTTGTGTGTGGTGTTTTTTTTGTTATGTTTTGTTCTTTTTTTATTCTGTGGCATTGCATTTTATAAAGTAAATATGATGGCATCACAATTTTGGAGATTGGTGGCGTTTTTTATCCGCTATATCCGGAGAAGGGCTTTGGAGAAGTTGTGGCAGAATACAACTTCTATGCACATTTTCTATGATGGGGCTGTTATGTTTGAAAGTAAATTTCCTATTATTAAGCTAATATTTTATATTTTTATTTTAAAACAGCTAAGAAGTTGCCAAAAACCGAGCCGCAAAACACCAGTGGGGCTGCTGGACGGAACAGAGGTGTGGATCTCCATGAGCAGTCACAGCAAAACAAGAGCCAGTGTTGCAGCAACTAATAGAGATAAAGAGAATGTGCGAAGGAGGGCAAAGATATGATTATAACCTCTATTCCTGCACCTGACCGACTATTCTCCGGAAATGCAGCTAGACACCCTGCCAGCATCTCCTCCGCCCAGCCCGTCCTGTCGCACAACTACACCACTGGGTAACGGCACACATGGAAAACCAACCGGCTTGAAAAATGTTCCTTCTGCCGCCTCCACTCTCTCGTTCCTTAACAGGTTCTTTGCTAACCCGTTCTGTCTTGTATTCCCCCCCACCCCTCGTCATGTTCCAGACCAACACACACAGACTATATATTCTTGGTGGCACGACAAAGAATTGTGCAGGACACCCCCACCCCCCAACTCCAGGGCTTTCGGTTTGAGATGATCTTGAAAACAAAGGAACGAACTCTGAATACTTTGTAATATAGCTGCAGATAGTGACTCAAATATCAATCTTTGTTTTAAATTCTGTGTCTGCTTCTCTCTTCACTAATTTGCACACCTTCAAGCTTCAATGGCACCTGCACAAAACAAAATCTGTGTACCACTCACCTGCCCCCCCCCCCACCTACCGAGCAACCAAATGTCCATCTGTGTGCCTGCACTTTGATCATTGTGGTTGGTGACTAAAGCGGCCACTCTGACTTTTTGCACCTATGACTGGAAATCATAAAGTGCGGTTGCAGAAATGTTTAAGTGACAATCCTGTGATGCTTTTAGCAGACAGTTTTGTGTCCTTTTTTTTTTTTTGTGTTGTAGAGGAGAGTAGACGTTTTCTTTGCATTTACAGTACTAGTTAACCCTTTTGGATACGGATTCCTCTTAACTTACAGGTTTGGAACAGCCTGGCTTACATCTATGAACCGATCATATGGATGCACTTTCTGGTAGCAGTGCCCATATAAATGTGTATTTTGGTTTTTTTTCTAGCTCCTGCGAACTGGTCTGAGCGGTTTGTTTGGCGTTTTTTTTTCTTTTATGACACTCCAAATATGTCTTGGCAATCCATGTGTGTTCTATCCGGCAAGGTTTATAGAACGATGTCTGTTGTTGAAGAACATGAACAAAAGTTTTGAAATTGTGATTTACTCTAATGTCACATCATTTACGTGCAAATTATCAGTCTGCAATGCTACTCAGATGCATAGCCTAGAGGTAACATTATGTGAGGTTGATTGTTTTACTGATAAGGGATAATCTAGTATTAAATCTATGACCTGTCACATATGACTAGAGCGTGTCATTTTGTCTTCAACACATGCAGCCACAGGGTACTGAACAACCTGCAAGGGTTAGCCCCATTGACCCTGCAGCGCCCATGTGAATCGTCACCAATTGTGCAAATTGTGAGACTGCTGCGGTCTGGTCGAGTGTACGCTGTTTGGAAGATGTAGGGCAATATCCCAAAGTTGGAGCTAATTTAACTCCATAGACTATAATGGCTCTGGTTAAGTTGGCACCAACTTGGTGATCTAGCCCGTAGTCTTGCAAGCCTGTAATAGACTTCAGCAGGTGTGTTTAACCTCTCTGCAGGGCTTGAACAAATATTGCCACAGGCAAATCTATGTGCTGTATATATGTAGGACAGGTTTTTTTTTTTTCTTACTAAAATGTCCCTTTTATGTGGTTCCATGGGATTTTTTGCTGGCAGGGTGAAATTGGCACTTCCTAAATTTATGTGAATGGGGCTAGCGTATTTGCAAAGCTTTTTTTTTTTCCCCTATATATTTTTTTTTTCTCCTTTTTCATTGAAAAATCATTTGAACTGTCCTGTGCGCAGGTGGCTGGAGCTGACCGTATATACACGTCTGAAATGCTGAGATGGAAGTAGGTTGTGTGATTTAAAAAAAACAAACACCATCTCCAGATATACGTTCAGATTGTCTTTGCTTACTCTTATATTGTGTGTTTGTTCCATTTTCTCAGTTGAACCTGTGTGATTGCCTTTGGAAGAGCTGCCTTGTGCAGTATGCACTTTAGTGATTGATAGTTGGCTGTAACGGTTAACTTATGTTTTTGATTTAATATTCTCTTACCCCCAGTGACATTTAGATTGTTTGCCAGCACCCTGGTGTCCTTTCAAAAGCGCTGACCAATGCAACACACGTTTATTAGTGCTCATCCACATTCCGCTTTGTTTCCTGTTAAAGTTCTTGTTTTGCCCATCTTTTAAGACTGTTGGCATCATCCGTGTCTTTTGCCCTGAACGTTTACAGGTTTCTCAAGCTTGTTTTCGTAATCCAAACGGAGCCGTTCTTGATCCACGATATACAAAGTTAAGAGGCTGTAGACTGCCTTTTGTTCTGTACACCGGGTGGCAGGGCAATTATGTGCCTTTTTGCGTGTGTATGTGTTTGTTTAACTGTCACAATTGTCTGCTTTATGAATTGAGAGATTTTGACTTGTGCCTTTCTACCAAAGCTGGACTGGGCAGTTGGGAATATGACCTGGTGTTTTGTGTACATTCTTTTTATATATCAACCCCCCCCATCCCGGTTTAAATAATATCAAAGTACAGTGGCTTGACCTGCTGAGCCACCTTCTGTCACATCTATAAAATGCATGTACACCTTCACAGGGACCGCATGATGACGTTTAGTCTTGACATCCCATTGGTGTTCATCCAGTCCTCCAATTCAGAGTATAGGGGCTGAGGTAGATTTTATGCCTTGTACGGTTTGTAGCTATAAGAGGTTCTAGATTTGTTATGGAGCTGCTGCACATTATGGCAAATTTGAATTCTCTTCAGAATATCACACATATACACACCTTGCATTACAAAAATGGCTGGAGGGCAGGTGGTATTCTGTGACTGCATCTCAGCCGGCTACCCACCATTAATTATGAATGACTCGTTTTGGAATAAAACTTCCATCGCTTGACTTGTGACTTTTGACATCTGAAAGGTTGCAGTGCATTGTGGGTTATTCTTGCATGAAAAGATGCAGGATGTAGCAAGTTATAGTTCACGGTTTCCTTTAGATTGCGAACGTGAACTCCTTGCATAATTATCTGCAACAGAGCACTGTGTCGTGCACAGGAGTATTTATATACACTTTAATACACACAATTTACTGGATTAAATTCAGATCGCCTATGATTTAATCATGTCTGCTGTAACTCTGCCTTTTAATAAAGAATGTGATTTCCCCCCCCCCCAGTTGTAATGCTCAAAGGTTTATTCCCTAAGCGCTGTCATTGCAAATGCTACTATTGCAGTGCCGACAAACGTCAGCGTTTTTCAAAACTCGAATTCAAACAGGAGAAGCTTTACTGCACTCTTTGGATTTTGGTTTTGAGAAATGCTGGCATTTGTTGGCACAGCAATAAAGCTGATTGTTCCTGGTATTTTCAGTGCTGGCAATTACGGGTTACCACCTTCAATGTTACTTTGTATCTGTTTTTATATGGTGAGAGCTCCATTCTAACTGAAGGACAAAAGATGTCGAACTATATAAAATATCTGCCGGATTTGGGCCCACCCCCCCCCTTTTTTTTTTTTTTTCTTTTCTTTTTAAATGGGGATGGAGGGGTGCAGTTTATTTTGGGCTAATGGATCGATCATGTTTGCAGTTAGACATCCTGGATGCAAACTTCAGTTTTTGTTTTGCAGGTACACTATGCTGTGCATGTAGCAGCTGGGATAGAAAGTATGTCTAGATCAGCCAGTGATTGCTCCATAAACATTTGCCACTTTGCGTTCACGTGAGATTTGTTGCTGTGGTTTGAGAAGAGATTCTGGATTAATATTGTTGGTCCGTTGTGAATGCATATTCTTAATATCTGTGAGGGATGCATTTTTTGAAAAAAAAAAAAAAAATTTTTTTTTTTGTGCGACCTTCTCACTACCGACTCCATGTTACACGGGTAATTGGTGCTTTCTTCCCCCGACTTCCTTTCTGTTATATGGTTGGAATCTGGATTATGTTTGTTCACCACAATTGTAAAAACTAGTACTAGCTCAAACTTTTAACGTGCTTTTTCTTTTTAAGAAACAAATCTAACTTAAGTCATAATCATAATGGACTCGTACCCCTGATCTATCAATGTATTTAATGTAAGTAAAAACAAAGACTGTGTGTGTGTATATTAAATGAACTTACCTTCTTAATGCGTGTTCGATCCTTTCTTTCAAACCCAACGGGAATCTTTTCGATGGATTCAGCAGAGATTAATGCATTTGAATTCGCCATTGTTCATACACAAATTGTTTTTTTTTTTTTTTTTTGGGGGGGTTGATGCTACTTGTATTTTCAGTTGACATTATTGCAAAATATTGTGTCTGTACAGATCAGAAACCAAAACAGATTCATAGCTATTATGCTCTTCTATAAATAAAAACTGTTACCGTTTTTTCCCTTTTTATTGTGTGTTTACATATAAATAAAATTACACTTTATCAGCTCTGTAGATACGCTCCCTATGGCCTCAACATTATAATAAATTGGATATAGTCCTAGCTTTTATTTTCACTGGGCGTCTTCTGAAATGTATCAATATGTTACCAATACTTGTGATCCAAGGTTGTTTACTGTAAATGAGCTACATTTCCAGACAGGATTTAAAGATACATGGATGACCTGACAGTCACACACTGACCAGTGAGTAATAGTATACCTGTGTAACATTCTGGAGGCCAATGAATGTCTGCTGAGAATCACTTGTTGTTCAGGTCCCCTCCTTGGCACGGAAGTATAAGACTTGCATGCCAGCAGTTTGACCCGTATGGGAAGCAGCTGTTTTGAGGAGTATTTCCTTAGGACTATATAAAGCAGATATCCATCCATTTTTAAAGAAGAATCACCTCTGCATGTTCGGGTCTTTATTGGGTTTGACCAAAAAAACCCATACGGCTTCGATTCTGAGCTGGGAATAGCTCATCCAAATGTGAGTGTTCAATTCTGGCTGATATATAGCAATCCTTTGGGTGTCAGATATACACAAAGATTGTGCCTCTCTCTCTCTTTTTTCCCATGTCTTATGGATGTAATGAGTTAACCATACTAAGGAGTGGGTTTCCTGAGAAGTGAAACAAGATCAACAACCCAGAGGCTATTCATCACTCAGAGCCAGTGTATGGGCTCTTCGTTTGTGAGTTCATCTACGATATACATATATACCCATATATTGTCACAACGCTGCACTTAGATCGTATTTTTTGTATCTTTATTCCAACATGACACTTGTTTGGAGACGTTATTCGAGAGACCAATCCGAGTTCCCTAGCGTCTAATTTCGCGCATACCAGATACGTATCTTTCTATACCCAGCTATTGTTTGCCTACAATTCCCTGAATGCTATAGATGGCCAGAGAATCATAGGATTTGTAGTTCAGAAACATCTGAGGATTGCAGAGGGGGCAGAGTTTGCTATCCCTTCTCTAGATCAAAAGGTCCAGACTTGCCTGACACCTTTCAACTTTTTAAACCTAGACCAGGGGATCAGTAACCTTGGTCCCCCAGATATTTTGGTACTAACTCTCCCACGATGCTCAGCCACTCATTAGGTTGGCACAGACTCCTAGGAAGTGTAGTACCAAATCATCTAGGGCGGCCAAGGTTGCTGACCCTTGCACTAGACCAGGGCTGTCAAACTCATGATGTTGATCAGTTAAATTTCCAGAATTCATTAGATGGTCATGTAATCATGGGGGGGGGGGGTGACAGCCCTGCCCTAGACATTCTGACACAAGACCCTGTCAGAGCCTGCTGCTAGCATTACACACTGCTTGTGATGGATTTTTCACATTACCGGCTCCATAGTGACATCTCTTATGTTATAAAGTATTTAGTCATGTAAACCTTGCTCTTACGTCAAGTTTTGTTTTATGACAACAATTCAGAAGTGGACTCCTTTTTGTACTAAATTCGCAGTGTTGATGCTGGCTGAGCATCATGAGATCACACACTTGATCAACAGGAAATTTCCGTTATACTGCACAGCAGCCAACATACACATTGCGTGTCTTGGTGTATAGGAGGGTTCTGGTTCTATTCGTATGTCAAATTGTCTCGCGATAATTCATATGTAAAGGACTATTTGCAATGATTATCCTTTTTCATTGACTTTCATTATACAGTGTCGTAATAAAGGACTCGCTTATCAATGAACTCGTGACCTCGCACAGCCTTGAAGGCCCTTTTCGTGGACTATGTGGTGTTGGAGTAAGATTTTGGATTCTTGTAGAGTTGTTTTGCTGTATCATCTGAACTCCGGATGAGAGAACAACCATTGTGTTACGGCTTGGGGTTATGAACCGCGCAGAAGAGGGACGTGTTATGTATACAGACAAGGACAAGGTTGTTATGTATACAGAATATCTGGATTAGAAAATGTCATCCATAAAATACTCTAGAAAAGAACAAGTACAAGCAATGTAGTTTCTCTCATGTTGTTCTAGCGTGATCCTATTTATAATGCTGAGAGAGGTGCAAACAGAAGCTGGAATGAAAGGTACATGGACGCAAATGGGTACCGATTGAAAGCTGGATCTAATCTGTGTTTAGATGCCTAGGACATCATACAGGGGAGGGTGAGGAAATCCTGAAAGGTTATTGGGTTCTATTCACAAAGCACCAAACTTTAACTCCATTTCGGTGATTGCATTTCATCAAATTTGGAGAATTAACCAATTCTGAATGTTCACTGCATTTTGGCAAAAATGGAGTCGCTGAAAGTCTATCGGACGTAGGCGGTAAGTGAAGAAATTGCCTTGGCAAATGCCACCAAATTGGGGGAGGGGAGATGTGAGGTCTCATAGTGTCCTAATAGCTTAAATCAATAAAATTGTATCTAAAGCTGTTTTTTTTTGTTTTTTTTACCAGACCTATATTCTTAGATATCCTGAAAAAGCATCCATTTAAACACCATGATCAGGTCATTTGGTGCAATTTGGCATTCTGTGAATCTGGTTTTCTAGGGGTCAGCTTCGGGGGCTGCCGAATTTGTGGTCAATTCACCTGTATTTTGGTAAGAAATACAGCTTTGTGAATAGACTAATTGCCGTGAAATTGCACCTATGGTAAATTTGCCATTCGGTGGCAATTTTGGAGTGAAAAACCCTCAGTTTGAGACCCTCTTGATCAGGCTCAGAAGTGGCATGCGTCTGGCTTCCTATAAGCTGCAGCATATCACATGACTGAGGTGGCAGCCAATCCAATGTTAAAGCTAGACTGCATTAAAAGCCATTGGTGGAGGTGAAGTCTTGAAGGTCCTGGAATCCCAGCATATGACATCAGTGCTCCGCTTCTCGTTGGTACGAAGCTCCTACACTTGAAAGGTTTGTTCAGTCACCCTCAGAAAACAACCGCTGAAGCAGGAGAGGGTGAGGACACTCAAGACACCGTGACCACTCATACATTGAGCTATCGCAGTGTCTGGAGTGACCCTTTAACCTGTTATCTCATGGTTTATTTTTTGGTTTGTGTTCAGCACTGGACAAGGAGGGGGATATTGCTAAACATTGTCCTAGTAGAGAAGATCCACATGGATGACAACGTTGCCGTTTATTCGGTGTAGATCTGTCATATGGGACTTTTTCACTTTTTCTACTAGTAACCATTTTCCACGGATTCCTTGTTTTAAATGTAATTTTATTACAGACCTAGTAACTACACAATCGTGAAATTGTGAGAGCAGAGGTGACTATGCTGTGCTATGAAAACCACTCATAGATTGTGAATGATGGACTGAATTATATGGGATCAAATTCAGTTTATGCATTGGACACAACAAATTTAAAATCAAATTTTTGGGTGCAATGCATTAAAATGGGCACTCTACCCACCAGACCCCAGATACCTCCCACCACTCATGGGAATAAAGCTGAGCAGATGGACTGTTTAATCCCCCCCCCCCCGGCTACTGGTGGGGAGGTTTTAACAAAGTGAATTAATTTGCCATCAGAACTTGTAGGAAGCCATTCTTTTGCTGGGAAGTGGATAGATGCAGTGACCCGGCACTCAATAGGGTCACATCGCTTGCAATCTCCCTTTGAGATATAACGTATTAGGCCTCAAGATCAATGCAAAATTACACCCCTGTCTGAGATGCCACAAACTGCTCCTTTACATGCGCAGCGTCCTGTAAGGCAGCAGTTGCTGAGCTGCTGCTTTGATGCAAAGCCCTTTGCTGTAGCAGAGTCACTGAACGCCCTGCAGCAACTTGGCAATAGCTGAGCTCCACCCTCCCACCATACTAATTATATAGCCTCCTTTTCTCAGCTGCTTCAATCCTGGCTCGGTTTAACCTCATCATGCCCAAGGTCTTGGTCTATCATTATGCAGTCTCTGCTATATTCTCTGGTAATTATCTCCACACTTTTTATTATTATTATTATTATTATTCTTTATTTATAAAGCGCCAGCATATTCCGCAGCGCTGTACAATAAGCACAGTATAGACAGGGTTACAATACATTGAACAACATTTGACAAACAGTACAGGAGGAGATGAGGGCCCTATTCCCGTAGGAACTCACAATCTAGGAGGGTTGGGGTTGGAAACAGGAGGAGAGGACTGTAAGGTGAGAGTGATTGATGGTTGCGTCAGTGAGTTGGGTGGTAGGCTTCCCTAAATAGGAACGTTTGAAGGAAGAGAAGTTAGGTGAAAGTCTGACAGTACGAGGGAGAGCATTCCAGAGAGTGGGGGCTGCGCGTGAGAAATCCTGCAGTCTATCATGGGAAGAGGTGATGCGGGGAGAAGCTAGTCGCAGGTCACTGTTTGACCTTAGGGAGCGGGCCGGGGTGTATTTGGTGATTAGTGAGGACAGGTAGTGGGGAGCCGAGTTAGTGAGGGTTTTGTAGGTAAGGATAAGGATTTTGAACTTAATTCTGCAGTGGATGGGGAGCCAGTGAAGGGACTCGCAGAGGGGAGCGGCAGAGACAGAGCAGCGGGTGAGGTGAATTAGCCTGGCGGAGGCGTTCAGGATGGATTGTAGGGGGGAGAGGCGGGACAGAGGGAGGCCAGATAAGAGATTATTGCAATAGTCGAGTCGGGAGATTACCAGGGCGTGTACCAGGACTCCCCCGGTCCCTTTAGTTTCACTTGCCTTAGTCCCTTAGATTGTAAATTCATGGGATGTCTGGCTGAGCACTTGTATAAAGTGCTGCATTTGCAGGACAATTATCCCACAGGCAGGGCCGTCTGTTCCTTATGTCCCCTGTTCATGCTTCCCCCACTGTAATGCGCTACGGCAGTGGTTCCCAACCGTGGTCCTCAAGTACCCCTAACAGGCCAGGTTTGAACCGTTTCGCTGCTGAGCCATTTCACGCCTCTGTGCTGAGCTCATTTTTACCTGTTTCGCTCATGTTTAACCGCGTTTTGAAGCCTTATTTTAATATATGACCCAGACGTTTATCGTTCTTTCTGGGAGACTCGGCAGATTCATAATATGTCATTATTATATGTATACGTCATGTCCTGTCTGTATATTATAACAAAAAATGCAATAAAATTAGAATTTTCAATAATTTACAATATGTAAAGTGTTTTTTTCTTTCACATTTTAACATCTGAGCATTTGCGGTTATATTTTCTATGGGGTGCGCTTGTTAAAAAAATTAGAAATGGGGACTCGTTACATTTTGTTGTTTTTTTTTGGGGAAAATTTCGCTATTAACGCACCGCATACAAAAATCGTTAGTGCAGCATCATTGTTCACATTATAATTGAAATGGGAACAATATTGCTGCATTAACAAATCAAACAAAAAAAAAAACTTTTTTTTTTTTATTATAAATATTTTTTTCTTTTATTTTTACATGGTCATGTTTGGTATTGTTGGAAAGGCCATGCTCTGGCCGATCCAGAAATACCAAACATTAACCCCTAGCTGCCATGGATCGGCAGATAGGGGGTTCCAATGAACCCCCTTTCTCCACCATTGGTGTCAGGGGTTAACTCCAGGACTGGCGTCATAGTGCTATGCACGATGACGCCAGTCATCAGGGGGCATTCCCGGAAGCTTGGCCGACCTCCAAGATGTCGGCCAGCTCTGGGAGAGGATCACTATTCGGTGCTTTTCGGCGCTGAATCGTGATCCGACACCCAAGGGGTTAAAGCCAGGCACGGTTTGGAAGGGCAGGCTGTGCCCTTCCAAACCGTGCCTGCCTTCAGCCTCTGGTCCCCCGTGAGCAGGAGGGAGAGAGGACCCCCCCCCTCCCTTTCAGGCACCTCCGCAGCTCGCACCGGGGGGGGGGGCCCAGGTATCAGCCGGAATCCCGGCTGATTGTTGCCTCCTGTGCTAGGACGCGTCCGTAGCACCGGAGGAACACTTGGCAGGATGCGCTGAGTGCGTCCGTAGCACTGGAGGAACACTTGGCAGGACGCGCTGAGCGCGTCCTTAGCAGCCAAGTGGTTAAGGATTACCTTGGAGAAAAGCAGATTGAATCCTGTAATCACTGAGCAGCAAATCATATCACCTGTGCTGTGCTTCAGATATTTGGAAAACCTGACCTGTTAGGGGGACTTGAGGTCCGTGGTTGGGAACCACTGCGCTACGGAATCTGTTGGCGCTGTATAAGTACTTGTAACTGTAACTGATTTCCTGATTCCACTGGTCAGGAGCCAATCAACTTCCAGCTTAGTGATGCAGCTCCTCTGCAGCCAGACTCCCACGACTGTTATGTTAGCCGTATACATCTGCGATTTGCTAACTGAACGCACCTTTGTTTTCAGCACCAGACACTGCCATCCTGCAGAATGGCTTTTCCCCCTTGACGGCTCCATTGTGTTAGAGTTAACTCAAGTCTTTTTGGAAACAAATTCCTGGCAGAAGAACATGGAGTGACTGTGACCTGCTTCATGCGTTACTGATCACCTCCTGCTCAGGGGCAATGGGCAGCTGAGAATACTCCTCCAGGTCCTCCTCAGTGACTTAAGGGTCTATTCACAAAGCACCGAAATTGAGTGTAATTTCAGTGGTATGCTTTTCGCCACATTTCGACTCACTTTGGAAATTCCATTTGCTAAAAATACAGTGAATTCATTATTTAGCGAATGGTCACTGCATTTTGCCGGTTACCCTTGTAGGCCCTCTTACATGATGGGTGCTCTTGCCCTTTTTCCTTTTATTGTGCGTTTACATACATAAAATGACACTTCGATATCAGCTCTGTAGACACGCGCCTTATGACCTCAACATTATAATGCTTTGGATATAGTCCTAGCTTTTAGATTCCCTGGGTGTCTTCTGAAATGTATCAATATGTTACCAATACTTGTGATCACAAGGTTTACTGTAAATGAGCTACATTTCCAGACATGATTTAAAAATGCATAGATGACCTGACACCCACACACACGGACCAGTGCGCGTATACGTGTGTAACGTTCTGGAGGGCAATGAAGTTGCAGGCACTGTCTGCTGAGAACCACTTGTTGTTCAGGTCCCCTCCTTGGCACGGCGGTATAAGACTGTCCCTCCTGCTCAGGGGCAGTGGGCAGCTGAGAATACTAATCCCAGGTCCTCCTCTCCTTAGTGACCTTTTAACATTGAAATCTATAGGTTTCAATTAGTTCGAAATAATTTTGTTCCATTTTTATTTATTTTTTTGTTTTGGTCGCTTTCGTTACACTTTTTTCATTTAGTTTAATTTTTGTTCCGTTTTGTATCTATTTTGGACATTTTACCTCCCGGTATTTCGTTTAATTTGTTTCCATGTTTTCGGCTGATTTTGTATTTTAGGACGGCTGTTTTTTTGGGTTTTTTTTCTGTTTTTCGGGAACGAAAATAGTGATTTTCGTCTAAATTTGAACTTATAAGGAAATTAAATGCACATGTCTAACAATTTCCCTGCCGCCGAATTGCAGCAAATTGCACCATATTTTGCTGCCAATTCGCCTGTATTTGGTGAATAGACAGCTTTGTGAATAGACTAATTGCACCGAATGGTGAAGTTCCCCGTTTGGTACAATGCAGGGTCAATTCGGAGCTTAGTGAATAACCCCTTTTTAGTATGGGTGATGCAGTGGGTCCGTTTAGGTGAGACATGAAAGGAACCAGCTGTTTGGCCACTAAACACAATTTAAAAGATCAGTCTTTTTTGGGTTTTTTGTAGGGATTTATTTATCTTATTTATTTTATAAAGGATTTTACCAGGAAGGATACATTGAGATTTCTCTTGTTTTTCAAGTATGTCCTGGGTTCAAGAACATTGAAGTGTTACAGTTACAGAAATACAAAGTAATACAATGCAAGATCTTAAAAAACAACACAAATATACAGATTAACAGAAAATAAATATGTAGGAAATATAGTTACTATGTTACATGTTTACAGGTGCATTCCGTATTGAGGTATGTTAGTAAGGAGCTCTTAAGTGACTTAAGACTGGGGGAAGATTTGATGGTGTCTGGGAGGTTATTCCATAATTGCGGTGCTCTGTAGGAAAATGAGGACCGAGCCACTGTCTTTTTGTATTGTGGTATTGCAAGTAAGGTGCTGGTCCTGGATCGGAGGTTATAGGATGAGGGAGCTGCTGGGGGGGATGCACCGATACCACTTTTTTAAGACCGAGTACGAGTACCGATACTTTTATATCATGTGACCGCTTTCCAATAAGAACAGACCTCATATAAAAATGCCCCCAGCTCACATGGATATGCCCCCCAGCTCATGGATATGCCCCAACTCATGGATTTGCCCCCCCCCCCCGCTCATGGCTTTGCCCCCCCAGATCATGGATTATGCCCCCCAGATCATGGATTATGCCCCCAGCTTTCATGGATTATGCCCCAGCTCTCATGGATTTGCCCCCAGCTCATGGATTTGCCCCCCCAGATCATGGATTTGCCCCCCCCCAGATCATGGATAATGCCCCCCAGCTCATGGATTTCCCCCCCCCCCGCTCATGGATAATGCCCCCAGCTCATGGATTGCCCCCCCCCAGCTCATGGCTAATGCCCCCAGCTCGTCGATAATGCCCCCAGCTCGTGGATAATGCCCCCAGCTCGTGAATAATGCTCCCCCCCCCCAGCTCGTGGATTTGCCCCCCAGCTCACCTGGCACTCTCCGCATTGTTTTATACTTACCTTCCTGGGCGACGCCAGGAAAGTCTTCGCACGTGCACTCGTTGGAAGGCCCCCCAGCCGCGATCACGTGGTCCCACGTGGTCACGGCTGGGGACCTTTCAACAAGCGCACGCGCGGAAACTTTTCCGGCATCGCTCAGGAAGGTAAGTATGAATGCGGTCAGTGCCAGGTGCCTGTCCGAATGCTCTATCGGCATTTGGACAGGCCCTGCAGCTGCTCTCCGCATTATTTCATACTTACCTTCCTGAGCGACGCCGGGAAAGCTTCCGCGCGTGCGCTCGTTGGAAGGCCCCCAGCCGCGACCACGTGGGACCACGTGATCGCGGCTGGGGGCCTTCCAATGAGCGCACGTGCGAAGACTTTCCCGGCGTCGCCCAGGAAGGTAAGTATAAAACAATGCGGAGAGCAGCTGCAGGGCCTGTCCGAATGCCGATCGAGCATTCAGACAGCCGCCCCAGATCCTCGATGCCGGCTTCCGGTATCGGGGAAAATATCAGGGGTACTGCACGAGTACCAAGTACTCCTGCAGTACCCGGTATCGGCACCGATACTAGTATCGTTATCGGTGCAACCCTAGTTTTTTGCCTTTACTAAATCCGGTCTCATCATTGACATTTTATTCTTATCTTGATTTTTGCATTGAAAAGCACTCATTATCATATCTAAAGACCATTTTTCACATCTTTTTTAAAGCAAGATAGATTAGTGTTTCCTGTGGAGAAAGGAAGTCCTTTGTTTTTACGTCTCTCCAAGCACCCTGGAGAGACATAAAACCAGTTGCAAATAGCAACCCTTATCCTCACTGTAACAAAAGGTTCAAATAGATTCCAGCAGCCAGTAATTTCTATATATACAGGCACATACAGATATTATTTTTTTTATAATTTGGCCTCCGTGACACCGCTCTCTCCTGGTTCTCTTCCTATCTCTATCTTTGCTCCTTCAGTGTCTCCATTGCCGGTGCCTCATCACCCCCAGTTCCTCTCTCAATTGGAGTACCTCAAGGCTCTGTTCTGGGTCCCCTCCTTTTCTCGATCTCTACTGCCTCTCTGGCATAGGCGTCTCTACAGGGGGGGCAATTGCCCCCCCTAGGTTATTCCGTGCCCCCCACCAAGTATCAGCATCCAGCTTCCCACACTATTCGCCGTATCTCCGTCCCTGTGCATCGTATATGGAAGATACTGGCCTTTCCAATGATACCCAACATGACCATATTCAGTGTAACGTAAAAGTCATAAAACATTAAATAAAAACGTGCACTTAAACGTAAACATTTTCACAGGGTTGAAATGGCTCAGCAGTGAAGTGGTTAATGTTCAGACTAGACAGTACATTGTGTATTACATTAGTTTTTGCCTTGGTTTTAGTTTTATATTAAGGGTTAATGGGCAGGCTTCATCCCTCAGTATACATTTTAATTTTTCCTTGATTAATGGCATTTTAGGGGTTAATTGGTTGGCTACATGCCTCACAGTATATTCATTTCATGTTTTCCCTTGAGCAATTACATATTAGGGGTTAAGGGGTAGCTAAATGCCACATTGTTTATTATTTTTATTGTATTTCCCTGGGTTTATGGCATTTTAGGAGTTATTATGGAAGTAAGAATCTAAAGGGTCTATTCATTTTTAGATCCTCTGCTTTTCGTCACATTTCGGGGAATTTATTTTGCCAAAAATATGGTGAATTCCCTATTTAGCGAATGGTCACTGTAATTTGCTAAAAGTGGAGTCGCTGAAGCAGCAATCAGACATTCAGCGAAAACTGCCGAATTGCAGCAAATAAAATATTGAATTTAAGTATCAGGTTAGTGTACAACAAAAAAGCATCATTGCATCCATTACTCATTGCATCACATTACTCTGGGGTTTTGGAATCTTATTTATATATACTTATTTATGGCACTATTACCTGGTGTGAGCTAACCCTTGTGTTGGCATGTTTTTGCATTAGCGCCAGGTTAATTGAGTCTAGCGCCTGACCAACAGATTGTTTGCCTCCTGCTACAAACGGGTAAAATCACTTTGCGCGGCGCTATTAACGATTTGTACTGCAAGCTTACTGTACTTTCCGTGTCCTTTACTTAACACGGGGAGCGATAGAGATCTCTAGCGCTTTTGCAGCTAACAGATCACTTGGTGAAAGCGCTAATTGCAACATTTTACCTACTGCTCAACCCTGGTGCTAACTCCAAAAAAAAAACGATCCTTGCCCAAAATTAACAGGCAATTGAAAGGAATGCAGCACAAGTGTTCTCTTGGCCCCATACACCATAATAATGGATCTGGTCAGCAATGTCGTTGCAGTAGGCTCTATTATAAATGTATCCTTTATCCACATATATCCTAATTCTAATATATTGCTTCATTTTAAACTGGGGTTATTCATAGTATGTAAGCGGTTGATTAAGTCTTGCCCTGAAACATGTATTGTGGCTCACCTGGCCTTCCTTTTGGATCTATTAAATGCAGTGTAAGGATTCTACATGCTGCTGGGTGGCATTTATCATGCAATGCCCATCAGCCTTAATATATGTGTGCATCAAAACATGGATGATACGACCACAGTGGAGGATTTTAATAATGCAGGGGTGAGAGGTTATTCACTGGATGTGTTCATATTCAAGCTTGTGAGGGCGGGGAATAGGTATGGTCCGGCACTCTGCACTGGGTAAAAAAAAAACGTTCTATCCTGTACACAACCGCAATAGTTTCCCTAGAGTGCGCTAAACGACCTTGTTCATGGTCTACCGCGGACAAGGTGATGTAACGATTCTCGCTAAATTTTTCTTTTAGTGATGGTGTCTTAGTTTTATTCAGTGGTATGATTTAGTGGTGAAAATTATTAGTGCCGCCCCCCCCCCGTTTTGACTGCGGTATCCTATGTGCCCCCCCTGAATATTGTTCCTAGAGTCGCCACTGCTCTCTGGGCAACCTCATTTCTTCCTATGGACTCCAATATCATCTCTATGCTGTCGACAATCAAATCTACCTATCAGCTGTCTCAGACTGGATGACCTCCAGTTTCATCTTTACATAGACTGGAAAAAGACATGCGTCCATCGGGTTCAGCCTCTTCCTAAAGTTTAACCTCTCCAAAACTAAGAGTCGTCTTCCCTCCCTCTAAGGCTAGGGTCAAACGAACGCATTATTCGCAGCAACCATCAAAAAGTGCGTCAGACCGCACTGATGTATTTTTTTCACGGAATGCGTGAAAATGGTCATATGATGCGCATTTTCGTGCGTGATTTTTTTTACGGATCCAAACCAGGAAACTTTGGGTGTCTGGACGTTATGTTGGCCGGAAATGAGCAGTGTTTGACGTCTCCTAATCACGCACACATGCCGCTATGCGGACTGAAAATGCATTAGTCTGACCCCAGCCTTAAACTAACATTCCTGCACCCATTTCCCTTCAGGTGAATGTTGCCACCATTACTTCTACCTCTCAGGCTTGTGGCCATGGGGTCCTCTTCAACTCTTATCTCTCCTTCACTCCACACATTCAGTCACTAACCAAATCTTGCTACTTCCACCTAAAAAACATTGCACGCATCCGTCCGTCTTAATCAGGACTGTTAAAATGCTCATCTAAGCTCTTATCTCCTGCCTTCACTACTGTAACCTCCTTCTCTCTGGCCTTAAGAGATCCCAGATTCTCCCTCTGCGGTCTGTTATGAATGCCTGTGCCAGACTCATACCCTTCACCTCCCACAGCTCTCAAACCGCCCCTCTGTCAGTCTCTACACTGGCTCCCTGTCTCCTAAAGAATCCAATTCATTATACTGGTGCTCACCGACAAAGCTCTCCATAACAATGCCCCAGCCTACATCTCCTCCCTTAGTAGCCGGTATATCCTGTCCCTACCACTTCGCTCTGCCAATGATCTGATGCTATCAGCTCCCCATTCATGCACCCTCAACTCTCGCCTTCAGGACTTCTCCCGAACTGCCCTCTTTCTAAGGAACACCCTCCCTTCAACATTAGACTCTCCCCGTCTCTCCAGTCCTTCAAGAGGTCTCTGAAAACACATTACTTTAGAGAAGCCTATCCGTTCACTCCATAATCCCCCTCTGTACATTTCTTGCACCACCTTCCCATTCGGCCCCCATGCACCCTGCCATTTCATGTACTCTGTTTACCCCCACCTAGTGTGTCACCCCTCTCCTCTTAGGCCCGCGTCAGACGAGCGCACTTTTTGAGTCCGTCTGACCGCACGGTTTGCTGTCCGTTGTAGCTTTTCAAAGGGGTCAATAGAGAACAACACACGAAGCATGTGCGCACTTTTTCACGCGCGCAACGCATGTTGCAACGGACGCCAAAATGGCATCGATGTGAAAAAGCTAGACGGATATAGAGAAACAACTATAAAACCAAATGGTGGTGTCGCGCTAAGTTTGGGAAAAAAAGGTAAATACCATACGGATTGTCTCAATTATACCAGTCTTATGGAAAAAAGAAAGGAAGACAGGAAAGAAAATACTTATATTTCTCTCTTCTCTCAATAAAATCGTTTGGATAATTTCAGATCCTGCTGAAAAATAGTTCGTATTTCACAATCTTTTTCAGACGAAAACCACTTCTTAGCGATTCATATCCAATGGAATGTACATCTCATGCAAGAAAGAGAAATACTGATAGTGTTATTGTTATACCCTTTATTATACGGGTGACTTGTGTGTGTATATATATATATATATGTACAAAATAGCAAGTGGGCTGTTGAAATGATCTCACCCACTGCCAAGCATAAAACAGCCGCGTCTCACGTGTCCTTTAAAAACCATCAGGAGCTCCCGGTCTGCTTTCGTGGTGGTCACTAGAAGACGTGGATCTGCGGTGATCGAGTGACGTGGTGCTGACGCGTTTCGTCCCGCCCTCGGGACTTCATCAGAGCATACGTCACTACATAATCGCCCTCTTCTTATAGTGTCTCAATCTGACACACCTGTCTTCACTTTGTTGAAGAGCTCCTTAATTCATTCAATTTGGAAGTCTTGAATTTAATCCTTTTACTTCCCAAGCAAACCAATCTGATCTTATCCATAGAACTTTGTCCATTTAATGAAAAAATAGGGATCAAAAAACATACTTCCACCGCAGCCGTAAGAGTATGTCTACGAATCTAGCAAAAACATTACATCCAGTGGCGTAGCGTGGGGGGGGGGCTGGGGGGACCGTGGCCCCGGGCGCAGTTTTGTTAGGGGCGCATAATTTCAAAAGAAATTTGCGCCCCTAAAACATGACGCCCGGACTGACCCACCGGGCCCTCGGGCGCTGCCCAAGGGCCCGCGGGTTGAGGGGACCCAGATGCCGGGCAGCAGGAGTGCCTGCCCGGTCCTGAACAGTGAGTCCATCCATGTTGAAGGGGAGGCGGCTGCGTGCAGGTGCAGCCGGTCACGTGGTCCGGCTAATCAGGTGGTACGGAGTCTCTGTACCACCTGACTGGCCGGACCGCGTGACCTGCGCACGCACGCAGCCGCCTCCCCTTCAACACGGACGGACTCTCACGCTGTTCAGGACCGGGCAGGCACTCCCGCTGCCCGGCATCTGGGCCCCCTCAACCCCTGCTGGATCCGGAGCTGGGGCAAGTATCCATGTGTGAGCTGGCTGCCGCTGGGGCAATATCCAGGTGAGAGCTGGGGCAAATCCATGAGCTGGGGCAAATCCATGTGAGAGCTTGGGCAAATCCATGAGCTGGGGGCAAATCCATGAGCTGGGGCATATCCATGTGAGAGCTGGGGCAAATCCATGAGCTGGGGGCAAATCCATGAGCTGGGGGCAAATCCATGAGCTGGGGCAAATTCATGAGCTGGGGCAAATTCATGAGAGCTGGGGCAAATCCATGAGCTGGGGCATATCCATGTGAGAGCTGGGGGCAAATCCATGAGCTGGGGGCAAATCCATGTGCGAACTGGGGCAAATCCATGAGCTGGGGGCAAATCCATGAGCTGGGGCAAATCCATGAGCTGGGGCAAATCCATGTGTGAGCTGGGGCAATATCCATGGGAGAGCTGGCTGGGGCAATATCCATGGGAGAGCTGGCTGGGGCAATATCCATGTGTGAGCTGCGGCATATCCATGTGTGAGCTGGGGCAATATTCATGTGTGAGCTGGGGCAATATTCATGTATGAGCTGGGGCAAATCCATGTGTGAGCTGGGGCAAATCCATGTGTGAGCTGGGGCACTATCCATGTGAGAGCTGGGGCAATATCCATGTGAGAGCTGGGGCAATATCCATGTGTTAGCTGGGGCAATATCCATGTGAGAGCTGCGGCAATATCGATAACGTGTCCACAGGTTGGGGGGGGGCGCACAATTCTTGGCTGGCCCCGGGTGCTGACAACCCACGCTACGCCACTGATTACATCAATATGTGTTATAAATATTAACAGGACGAAACGCGTCCTGCAGGACGAAACGCATCAGCACCACGTCACTCGATCACTGCAGATCCACGGCTTCTAGTGACCACCACGAAAGCAGACCGGGAGCGCCTGGTGGTTTTTAACCCCTTAAGGACCGCTGACGTACCCTGTACGTCCTGCCCACGGGTCTCCCTTAGACCCGCGGACGTACAGGGCACGTCAGCAGGCGCCAAACCCACCTCCCGCCCGATACTTACCTCCCTCGCTGGATCCCACGCAGATCTGCAGGGAGGAAGCCTTCCCTCCTGATTTGCATGGGCCGGCGAGCTCGATGACGTCACCACGCTGCGTGGTGACGTCATCAGCAGGCGCCCCCATTGAAATCAATGGAGGGGAGGGGGGCTCCTTCGGAGCCATCTATCTCCCCAACCATTGAAGCTAGGGAGATGCTTTTTGCAGTCTCCCCTTTTCAGTGGTGTATGGCATTAACCATGTCGCTGCCGAATCGCGTTTCGGCGCTAATTGGCGCCAAAACGCGATTCGAACCTGGAGGGGGGCTGACATCTTGGATGTCAGCCAAGCCTCCAGGTCCCCCCCCCCACCCACTGACAACCTCACCATATGTGTGAGGATGTCAGTGGGCCAGTTAGATGGTCATATTTGACATCATTGGAAAGGCCTGATCATGGCCTTTCCAATGATACCAAACATGTAAAAATAAATTTTTTTTTTAAAAAATTATTTTATTTTTTTATATAATTTTTTAAGTTTTTTTTGTCTGGGGGGGGTTTAGTTAAATAGGACCTAGGCTGTCATCTCAAAATAATTAGCACAAAATGGTCAGAATGAGCGCAGCGCACATAGATGAACTGGCTCAGCAGTGAAGGGGTTAAAAAGCAAAAACATGTAAAAAGTGGGTATTTCTAGTCTTGGGACAAAATTTTGAAACTATTTAGCTGGGGTCTTTTTTGGTGGTTGTAGATTTTGGGGATTAAATTACGAAAAAGTGTGTCTTTACCATTTTTTTCATCATATTTCATATTTTTTTTTATAGTAAATTATTCGATATAATGGAAATAATGGTATTTCTAGAAAGTCCATTTAATGGCGGGAAAAACGGTGTATAATATGTGTGGGTTGAATAAACGAGGAGTAAGAGGAAAATTTGACCTAAACACTAAGGCTAGGGTCAAACGAAAGCATTTTTACACGCGAACGTAAAAAGGTGCGTCTGAACGAATTGACGTATTTTTTCACGGAATTCGCGAAAACGGTCATACGATGCGCATTTTTCGTGCGTGATTTTTTTCGGATCGTTAATAAAACTCTTTATGCGTCTGGACGTTATGTAGGCTGGACATTAGCAGTGTCTGACATCTCCTAATCACGCAAACACGCCGCTATGCCGCAGCTGCGCACTCTGTATGTCCGTGCTAGCGGTTCAGCGTTCTCGAAAAAATGCGTTCGTTTTCCACTTGCGTTGCGCGGCCGGACTTTCGTGCGACCGTACTTCGTATATTGGCCGTCATTGCCCGTCATTTGCTGCTAGTGCGGCCGTGATTAAGTGCGCCAGAACGCACGTTAAAAGTGCGCTGGTCTGACCCCAGCCTTACAGCGCAGAAACGTAAAAACAGCAGCGGTCACTAAATGATGGATTTGTGTAAAACCGCCCAGTCACTAAGGGGTTAAAGCAGTGGTGTATTTAGGTTTTGTGCTGCCCTAGGCCTGACTAAACTCGTGCACCCCCTAATTTAAATTTGACGCACCCCTTCCTGTCAAGGGCACATCTCTTCCTGGTTAATCCCCACCCTTCCTCTTTAAGCTCCACCTTTTCCTCATAGAGCTCCGCCTTTTCCTCTCTTTATATTAAAAGTGGATACCAAGTGCCTACTTGTATATTTTGTATACCATTTCAAATGTATCTATTGAGATAAATAAATAAAATTATGAAATGTTTAAATTCAAGCATTTTTACAAAGAACAGCCACGCATGTCAAGTATACTGGATCACAGCCGCTCTAATTGGTTGAACAATAAAATCCACAGAAACGTGCACTGCATTTGAGTGTATCACAGAGCTGCACAGCAATAAAACCCACAGAAATGGGCACTGTGTATGAGCATATCAGAACTGCACAGCAATAAAACTCACGGTAATGTGCAGTGTGTATGAGCGTATCCCAGAGCTCCAGGGCAATAAAACTCACAGTAATATGCAGTGTGTATCATAGAATCCACAGCAATAAAACTCCCAGCAATGCAATGTGCAGTGTGTGTGTGTCAGCGTATCAGAATTCACAGCAATAAAACTCACAGCAATACAATGTGTGGTGTGTGTCAGCGTATCAGAATCCACAGCAATGAAACTCCCAGCAATGCAATGTGCGGTGTGTATGAGTGCATCAGAATCCACTGCAATAAGACTCCCAGCAAACCGAGTGAATATGAGCACACAGCAATTATTTATTCTATATTTACCGGCCTCCATCCGTGGTAGGGCTGTGTGCAGAGTCATCAGGGACTGTGTACGGACTCAGCAGGAGGTCCCTCCAGGCCAAGTTAGGATCGCGGCTGTGCCTGTGCGTGGAGCCATCTTGTCAGCAGTGGGGTGCCACTGCCAGAGGGTGCACCGTGGCTTTGATTCCCTTCCTGGTGGGTGTTCAGTCCAGAATAGAGTGAGAGTCCGTGTTAACGAAAGGGCGGTCAGCTGTGTGCGTGTCACGTGGTTCAGCCAGTCAGGTGGTACTGAGACTCAGTACCACCTGACTGGCCGGACCGCGTGACCTGCATGCACGCAGCCTCACCAGGAGCCAGGCAGCTCAATGACAAATTTCTATCACTGCAGTGCTGGTTAAGGAAAGGTCCACTTTAAACAGCAGTAAGCAGACAGGGCTTCATATTCTGCTGATAACCCCCCCCCCTTTATCTGCCATCTTCTCTCTCTGCACACAAATCACATCCCCCTCCTCTCTCCTAGAGCTGCTGTGGGGCAGGGGAGGAGCTATGGAGGGAGGAGAGGGGGATTTTTATTCTATTCGATTTTATTCCGTATGCAAACTCCCTGCTCCGCTGCTCGTTGTTTGAGAACACAGCTCAAAGTTGACACACAGTGACAGTGGCACCTCCTAGTACCCCCTAATGACACCCAAATAATCACTGGTACCTGGAGCGGCCCGACCTCCGCCAGTCCCCTGAGTACACCACTGCTCTGTGATATGCTCACACACAAGTTTGGCAAACTGCCAGCAAGTACGGTGCTGTTTGAAGGCAGTGCAAATCCCCATAGAGAAGTAATGGTTAATCTATTCTCGAGAACACCAAACAGCAGAGAAATGGCAGTGAAATGCCCTGACGTTCGGTGGTTTCAATCAGCTGGTTTATTCAGGCGAACCCCATAGGTTTCAATGTTAAAAATATTCCCGTTTTTTATGCAATATCTAATAAACCATTTATTATTTTAATCTGCAGTAAAAAGTCTTTATTGATTTTTTTTTTTTTTTTTTAGTCCCTTTTTAGTAATTTTTCAGCAAAATTTCCGCCACCCTTTTTTTTAATAGCGGTTTTTCTTTTTTCTGTAACAGAACTTTTTATTATCAATCATAGCATCTTATATGTAAATTCCAGACATTTTCGTTCAGTAGTTACATAGTTACATAGTTATATAGGCTGAAAAAAGACATGCGTCCATCGGGTTCAGCCTCTCCCACATAACCTACTGCTTTTGATCCAAAAGAAGGCAAAAAACCCAGTCTGAAGCGCTCGCCAATATGCAACATACTGGGAAAAAATTCCTTCTTGACCCCAGAATGGCAGTCAGATTTCTCCTTGGATCAAGAAGCTTTTACCCACATATTAAATATTATAACCCTTAATATTCTGTGTCTGCAGGAAGTCATCCAGTCGTTTTTTAAAAGTCTGTACAGACTCTGACCCAACCACCTCAACAGGCAGAGAATTCCACAGCTTTATTGTTCTCACCGTAAAATAACCCTTCCTATGCTTTAAGCTTAATTTTCTTTCTTCCAGTCTAAATGGATGACCCCTTGTCCTATGTATAGTCCTGTTAATGAATAGGTTATCAGACAATGGTTGATAATGGCCCCGTATATATTTATATAAGGTTATCAGATCCCCTCTAAGGCGCCTTTTCTCTAAACTAAACAGGTTTAAGCTTGTTAGTCTTTCCTCATAACTTAACCCTTCCATTCCCCTTCTCTCCACTTTTTCTAGCGATATAATATCTTTTTTTAAGACAGGTGCCCAAAATTGCACGGCATATTCAAGGTGCGGCCTGACCATTGATTTATACAGAGGCAAAATTATGTTTTCATCCCGTGAGTGAACTCCCCTTTTAATGCATGCCAATACTTTGCTGGCCTTGGCTGCTGCTATTTGACATTGCACATTGTTACTTAGTTTGAAGTCTATGATTATTCCCAAATCCTTCTCCTGCTTGGATTTCCCTAACTCCGTACCATTTAGGGTATAAATTGCTTGTGTGTTCTTCACTCCAAAGTGCATAACTTTGCATTTATCTAGATTAAATTTCATCTGCCATTTAAGTGCCCAGTCCCCCAATCTATCTAAATCCCTCTGCAGCGAAGTAACATCCTGCTCACATTGTATTACTTTTCCTAGCTTTGTGTCATCTGCAAACACTGATACATGACTTTCAATGCCTATCTCAAGGTCATTTATAAATAAATTGAATAGTATTGGTCCTATAACAGACCCCTGAGGGACACCACTTACCACTGGTGTCCATCTTGAAAATGTACCATTTATGACCACTCTCTGAACCCTATCTTTTAGCCAGTTTTCTATCCATAGTTCTTTTGAAAACAGCAGGCCACGGGTTTGCGGTGGCAGCATTCAGCGGCCGACTCCATGCACTTTGGGAACCCTGCGGTGAATGGTGAATTCACTGCAGGGTGGGGAAATTTTATTCCCCGAAGTGCAGGGAACTACAGAACAGCAAAATGTTGGCGTCATTTCGGTGCTCTGTGAGTAACCCGTTTAGTGGTGAGGTTTTTTGCTGCCCCCTGGAAAGTGAAAGCCTAGGCCTTGCCTACCCAGGACATACTTGAAAATTTGTGAAATCTCAATGTATCCTTCGTGGCAAAATACTTTGCAAAAGTAAAAAAAAAAAAATTTGTTTTTTAGGGGTGGGGCCACTGCCCCCTGGAAAGTGCCACCCTAGGCCTTGTTGGCATAGGCCAAAATACACCACTGGGTTAAAGGACACGTGAGACGCGGCTGTTTTATGCTTGGCAGTGGGTGAGATCATTTCAACAGCCCACTTGCTATTTTGTACGTATATATATATACTGTTAGCAGGTCACCCATATAATAAAGGGTATAACACTAACAGTATTTTCTCTTTCTTGCATAAGATGTACATTCCATCGGATATGAATCGCTAAGAAGTGGTTTTCGTCTGAAAAAGATTGTGAAATACGAACTATTTTTCAGCAGGATCTGAAATTATCAAAAAAAAAATTTGACAAGAGAAGAGAGGAATATAAGTATTTTCTTTCCTTTCTTCCTTTTTTCCATAAAACTGGTATAATTGAGACAATCAGTATGGTATTTACCTTTTTTTCCCAAACTTAGCGCGACACCACCATTTGTTTTTATTTTTGATTATTTCTGAATTGAGTGGATTTCAGGGTGGTGTGTGCTGCTCTTTTGCGACAGGTGGTTTTTCTCAGTACTAACCACTTTCTATAGAGAAACAACTGCATACAGTTTTTATTTTTTCTCAACATCAGTCAAAACTAACTGATACCATGCAACCACAATCTCATCAGTTAAAAAGTACGTCCGTTACTGTGCGCAGTCAGTGCGCTCGTCTGACCTCAGCCTTAGATTGTAACCTCTCGAGCAGGGTCCCCTCTCCTACTGTTCTGTGTGTGTAACGTATATCTATACTTGTTTTTCTGTCTCACCCATTGTACAGCGCTACGGAACTTCTTAGCGCTTTATAAGTACCTGTAACTTGGTATTTTTGGAAGCTGCATTGCTAATAATCTCATTATGATCACCACAAATTCCCATAACCAGGAGCTCTGGCTATTTTTTATTTTCTATCTTTATCATAGTGACTGTATGTAATACAAAAGCCATTTCTGCCTGTATGATGATAATGCAGACCCCGTTTGAAATTGTGTAAGAGAAAGGACACCAGACTGTTACATTTTAACACTATTTCTGTAAAGGATAAACAAATACATGAAAAAATAATGTTAATTTGCTCATTATTAATTTAACTATGAAATAAAAAGAAGAGTGTAGCGATGACAATGTCCTTCTTGAGGAGAAGATGAACGTTCCAACGATATTTCTTGAAGGTCTCCTTCATCCAATATCCTCAAATAAAGCATAAATGATACATCATAGTGCGACCCATAATCAACATGTGGCTTGATGTAAATAGAATAAAAACACTCACATGGGATAGAACCCTCTGCTGCCCATTGGGTGGCGATGGAAAAAGGTGGAAGTGCGCGCGGTTCTAGAACGAGCAGCCCTTGTGGAAATAGGTTTCGTTTTGAATGTCACGTGATGTCGGCGGATCCAATCGATTTTAGCACATAAACGGTCATGTGACATTGGTAGAGGTCCATAGAGCCTAATGAGACTTCATTATGCTATCGGGGTACAGTTCGAGCTTTGGTGTTCTATGGTGCGGTACCATGATGTCCAATAGAGTATTGGCATGAGATTATGGAGTTATGGCAAACTGTACAGAAACACACTATATAAGAATTAGTTTTGATTTCAAGTATCACATGATGCTGGTAGATCCAATCAGTGACAAGTCATGTGACAGTAAACACAACTTAATGAGTTTTTTTTAGACCTATCAAGATTAGGCAACCCCATTGGTTGAATGAACTGAAAGTTTCATTTTTAATGGTATTACCGATTTCCCGCCAAATTTAAACGATGCGATTGGACAATAGCAGGGGCTGACAGGCAACTTTTGGCCCAGGTGGCAAGTATGACCCAGAGGCCCATAGTGCAGCAACTCAGGCCCTTCGTTTATGAGCGTTATCACAGAGCTCCGCAGCAATATAACTTACTCTCATACACAGCGCACATTACAGTGAGTTGTATTGCTGTAGAGCTCTGTGATACGCTCATACACACCGCACATTACTGTATCAGAGCTCCACAGCAATAAAACTCACAGTAATGTGCCGTGTGGATGAGCGTATCACAGAGCTCCACAGCAATAAAACTCACTCATACACACCCCACATGGGTATATTGCCCCCACCTCACACATGGATATAGTGGCCCCCACCTCACACATGGATATAGTGGCCCCCACCAGCTCAAAGATGGATATAGTGGCCCCCACCAGCTCAAACATGGATATATATATTGCCCCAGCAGCTCACACATTAGATCTATTGCCCCCAGCAGCTCACACATGGAAATATATTGCCCCAGCAGGTCAAACATGGAAATATTGCCCCCAGCTCACATGGATATAGTGGCCCCCACCTCACACATGGATATAGTGGCCCCCACCAGCTCAAACATGGATATATATATTGCCCCAGCAGCTCAAACATGAGATCTATTGCCCCCAGCAGCTCACACATGGAAATATATTGCCCCTAGCAGGTCAAACATGGAAATATTGCCCCCAGCTCACATGGATATAGTGGCCCCCACCTCACACATGGATATAGTGGTCCCCACCAGCTCAAACATGGATATATATATTGCCCCAGCGGCTCAAACATGAGATCTATTGCCCCCAGCAGCTCACACATGGAAATATATTGCCCCCAGCTCAAACATGGAAATATATTGCCCCAGCAGCTCAAACATGGAAATATATTGCCCCAGCAGCTCAAACATGGAAATATTGCCCCCAACAGCTCAAACATGGAAATATATTGCCCCCAACAGCTCAAACATGGAAATATTGCCCCCAGCTCACACATGGAAATATTGCCCCAGCTCACATGGATGTATTGCTTCAGCTCACACATGGATGTATTGCCCCCACCTCACACATGGATATATTGACCCCAGCTCACATGGATATATATTGCCACAGCACCCCCAGCATTCCAAATTAATTCACCCCAGTTCCAGCATTCCAAATTAATTCACCACCTCAGCCCCAGCATTCCAAATTAATTCACCCCAGCATTCAAAATAATTCACCCCCCAGCCTCAGCATTCCAAAGTCACCCCCAGCCCCAGCATTCCAAATTAATTCACCCCAGCATTCAAAATTAATTCACCCCCCCAGCCTCAGCATTCCAAATTAATTCACCCCTCCCAGCCCAGCATTCCAAATTAATTCACCCCACCTCAGCCCCAGCATTCCAAATTAATTCACCCTCCAGCCCCAGCATTCCAAATTAATTCACCCCTCCCAGCCCAGCATTCCAAAATTAATGTCACTCCCTCCCAGCCCCAGCATTCCAAATTAATTCACCCCCTCCCAGCCCCAGCATTCCAAATTAATTCACCCCCTCCCAGCCCCAGCATTCCAAATTAATTCAACCCAGCCCCAGCATTCCACATTAATTCACCCCCCAGCATTCCAAATTACTTCACCCCCCCCGCCCCAGCATTCCAAATTAATTCACCCCAGCATTCCAAATGAATTCAACACCCCCAGCATTCCAAATTAATTCACCCCCCCAGCCCCAGCATTCCAAATTAATTCACCCCCAGCATTCCAAATTAATTCACCCCCCACCCCAGCATTCCAAATTATTCACCCCCAGCATTCCAAATTAATTCACCCCCCCCAGCCCCAGCACTCCAAATTAATTCACCCCCCCAGCCCCAGCATTCCAAATTAATTCACCCCAGCATTCCAAATTAATTCACCCCCAGCATTCCAAATTCACCCCCCTCAGCATTTCCAATTACTTCACCCCCCGCCCGCCCCAGCATTCCAAATTAATTCACCCCCAGCATTCCAAATTAATTCACCCCCAGCATTCCAAATTAATTCACCCCCCCAGCATTCCAATTACTTCACCCCCCCCCCCCCAGCATTCCAAATTAATTCACCCCCAGCATTCCAAATTAATTCACCCCCTAGCATTCCAAATTAATTCACCCCCCAGCATTCCAAATTCACACCCCCCAGCATTCCAAATTACTTCACCCCCCCGCCCCAGCATTCCAAATTAATTCACCCCAGCATTCCAAATTAATTCACCCCCCAGCATTCCAAATTAATTCACCCCCCAAGCATTCAAAATTAATTCACCGTTAAATTTTCACCCCAGCCCCAGCATTCCAAATTAATTCACCCCAGCATTCCAAATTAATTCACCTCCCTCCCAGCCCCAGCATTCCAAATTCACCCCCCCAGCATTCCAAATTACTTCACCCCCCGCCCCAGCATTCCAAATTAATTCACCCCCGCATTCCAAATTAATTCACCCCCAGCATTCCAAATTAATTCACCCCCCCAGCATTCAAATTACTTCACCCCCCGCCCCAGCATTCCAAATTAATTCACCCCCAGCATTCCAAATTAATTCACCCCTAGCATTCCAAATTAATTCACCCCCAGCATTCCAAATTCACCCCCCAGCATTCCAAATTACTTCACCCCCCGCCCCAGCATTCCAAATTAATTCAACCCCAGCATTCCAAATTAATTCACACCCCAGCATTCCATAAATTCACCCCCCAGCATTCCAAATTAATTCACCCCCCAGCCCCAGCATTCCAAATTATTCACCCCCATCATTCCAAATTAATTCACCCCCCGCATTCCAAATTAATTCACCCCCAGCCCCAGCATTCCAAAATTAATTCACCCCAGCATTCCAAATTAATTCACCTCCCTCCCAGCCCCAGCATTCCAAATTAATTCACCCCAGCATTCCAAATTAATTCACCTCCCTCCCAGCCCCAGCATTCCAAATTAATTCACCCCCTCCCAGCCCCAGCATTCCAAATTAATTCACCCCCTCCCAGCCCCAGCATTCCAAATTAATTCACCCCCCTATATTCATATATAATTCACCCCTATATTCATATATATATGAATAGGCGAAACGCGTTCTGGCGTATTCTATGTTTGTTTTATTTCATTTTTAGTAAAAGAATCTTTTTTATCTACTATTGGAGCCTTTTTTTGGAGCGATTTCTTTTCAGTCCGATTGTACTCTGCAATGCGGTACGAACAAAGATTGAAACACCTTGGATCCCAAACGCAATTCCCCCCAGAACCAGGAGGGTTCTATCCCATGTGAGTGTTTTAATTCTATTTACATCAAGCCACATGTTGATTATGGGTCGCACTATGATGTATCATTTATGCTTTATTTGAGGATATTGGATGAAAGAGACTTTCAAGAAATATCGTTGGAACTTTCATCTTCTCCTCAAGAAGGACATTGTCATCGCTACACTCTTCTTTTTATTTCATCTCCTTTTTTGATGGTTACGGACAAGGACCATTTTTGTGTTTTTTAGCGAGTCCTCTTTTTATTTATTATCAGCGCTACCGTTCCTTCTTTCTTGATTAATTTAACTATGTTATAGTAACAATTTCTGTGCAAAACGTTAATCCCCTATTTACTTAACTTCACATCCCATGTTTCAAATAAATGTTATAATTTTTTTCAACAAAAATCACTTGGAAGTGAAGAGGTTAAGGATCTTGCAGCCTTTGCTTCCTGACCTCCTTCTCTATTGTCCTCTCCTCCTTTTGTTCTAGCATATAGAGAGAAACCATTGCTATTAGGTTACAGAGTTAGACAAGACTTCTCCAGAGCTGCCCCCTTTCTTTGGAACTCTCTCCCCCGCAACTTCAGACTCTCTCCGTTGCTCCAGTCCTTCAAGAAGTCTCTGAAAACTCATTACTTTAGAGAAGCCTATCGCCTCACTCCCTAATCCCCCTCTGTTCATTTCTTACTGAATCACCCAGCCCACATGCATCCGGCTATTTCAAACTCTCTATTAACCCTCACCTAGTGTGTCACCCCTATCCTTTTAGATTGTAAGCTCTTGAGCCGGGTCCTCTCGCCTACTGTGCTGTGTCTTGAACCTATATGTATATTTGTTGTTCAGCCTCCAGCCTCCAGTGTACAGCGTTACGGAACTTGTTAGCGCTTTATAAAAACTTGTAACTAACGGAGATGGGAAGCTCAGCTAAAGCGTAGGCCCAGAGCATTGAACCCGGTCTCCATAATATACTGTGAAAGCAAATAGAGAAGTTTAACCTGTAATGTAAATGATTTTATTAACCCTGCATATTTCTGTCTTTCCTAGAAATGAGCACATTAACCCCTTGTTGGCCTCTCTCCAGCAGTGCTGTGTGTACACAGAGCCCCTTAAGCCTCTCAATGCATGTATTTAGCAGGAGAATGGGGCTGGGAGGTTGTGGCCCTCAACCAGCGTATTGTGTGGCCCCGGGGGCTTCCCTCCCACCTGGCCGTCCCTCCCCTGCACTCAGGGCCTCACGGAGAGCCTAGGCAGCGCGGGCCCTCATGCTGAATCATTTCTCGGGAGGTTTCATGCGGGCGGGTAAATTTAGGCTGAACAGACAGTGAGCTACACCCCACCATGTGACAAGTAACAGCAGGGAACCGGCGCTGCGGGGGTTAACGCTCTGCTGGTGGTGGGGGCGTGTCCTATCCCCGGCGCTGACGTAGCGGCCGGGCACATATAAGCGCGTGGAGCGTGCGGGGAGCGATGTGAGCTGGCATCCTGCGGGACACTGCAAGAAGGTACCGTGTGCTGAGTGACCAGGTCACACGAAACCCCCCCCCCCCCCCCCGCGCTAGTGGGCGCGTCCCTCGTGTAACCTGTTATGTAAGTCCGCGGCCTCCCTTCTAGACGGCTTCCCCGGGGGCTTCCTCCTCCTCCTCCATCAGCTGCTCCCTCTGCCAACTTTTCCCATGGCTGTGCCGCTCAGCCTGCATGACCTGCTCCTGTCACAAGCCGGGGGCTGGCTATGGGCTGCTTCACCCGCTTTGGCACACACCCAGGCGGGCTGCATCCTGCACTGTATGAAGGAAGATCCCCAAAGTATCCATCGCCCTTCCAAAAATAAGTTCCCAAACATCCCCCTGCCATATGTGTCAGCCCAGTGCCCCCTGCCACCCGCCATGCCACTCCATGTGCAGGCTTTTATTCTGCTCCCTGGCTTTGTGGCTGTGTAGGCTTCCCCCGGGCATTAGCCAGACGCTGCCCTTCTCACACACTAATGGCTGGCATTAGGGGCATCCGGTTACTAATTCTGTAATTACACAGAGCTGCAGCCTGATATCACTTAAAGCTAAAGGACTTTCTGTGCCATGTTCTTGCCAAGAATTGGTGCTTACCAGTCTCCATGACACTTTGCAGTACCCCCTGTGTGCTATGCCTACTGTGCCCCCTCTGCTTCCTACACCATCTGTGCCACAACAAAATGCCACATGCCTTCTGCCAGCTCCCAGAATCCTTTCTGTAGCCTTAAGGCTATGGCAAGTCCTCTGCTTGCTCTCACAGCAAAGAGCCCCGTAAACCCACTCACCCACCCCTATATTTCTGCCTAACCTGACCCATGACAAAATGAAAAGGTCGGTCCCCCCCCCCCCCATCCCTGCCTGGTCCATGCGGCTTGCCGACTGAATTTCTCCCCCTCCTGTGGAATCTCTGCTCAGTCCATACCATTGGGCAAGTGCCACATGCCAGCTATGGGGCTCCCAGCATCCCTGCACTCTGTGTGCCACATCATGTAGCATGTGCAAGTTCCTCGGTATTTCCCCTGACCTGGGGCCGGTCACTGCTGCCAATCTGTGCCATGGCGCCAATGCCCTGTATATACTGGAGGTTTGTGTTTTCCAGATCCAGTATTTGTTTGCAGGTGCATTGTGCTGGGACGCGGACGGTGCTGGGTTCACTACGCTGTCACTCTGCTTCTAGCGGACAGGGCGGTAGTTTGGTTTGCGCATCTGCTTTTCATGAATTCTCACAAAGCTGAAGGAATGGGAAAACATTATGTAACCAAGAAATGAGGAAAGAGCTCTGTGAAATGTCAAAGTGCGGCTGGAGTCAGGTGTGAGACCATACTTCAAACGAAGCCGTAAAGTTTTTTGTTTGGTTTTCTGATTCTTTGTTTTAATGTGTTCCCTGTGCCACATTCCCCATATGCAGCAAGGAACTCTGGGTAGGATATGCAAATGACCGGTCTCTCACTTTTATGCATCCTGGGTCTGTTATTACACAGAATCCTAAAATCGATGCTATACCACACTGCGGCTTTCTAGCAGAGATAAGGTTTATGCAACTGGTCAAAACCACTCCTAGGACAGAGCTGTATCGGGTTTGTTGGACCCTCATCAGCAGGAGCTAGGCATGATGAGTGACCAGTTGCAGTGGATCCTCAGATGTCTCATGAAATGCCACTTGTGCAACATCACGATCTCTCCAGACCCATAAAGCCTACAAACTTGAAATTCGTCACGTATGTTCCTCTCTGCTTCTAGGTGCTCAATAAGAAAGGATTTATCGAAATGAGCATCAGAGCGTGTTAATAACTATTGCTCTGGTCAATGAGTTATACTCCCCCCCCCCCCCCCGGAAAAAAAAAAAAGCTGTTCCAACTGCCACTTGCCTCACGTGCCGTTATCTCCGTTCACTCAGGAGCGTCTGAGGATCCTTACAGCACTAAACCTAAGCTGCCCCACCAACATGTCCACACCTTCCACCTATTGAACCGCTTCCAAAATCAAGGTGGCGGGGGAGATATTCCCTTATGAGTTTCAATCACCCGCCAGCACTGAACCAGCAGATGTCTCCTGCATAGTGTCCCAGCCCCAAATCACTTCTTACATTCATCCCCTCAGTTCAGACGGATCTGTCCCTTCTACTGGAACAACAATTAAAGGGAAAAAGATTTACAGATGCGATTTAGGAAACACAAGGGAAGCTAGAAAAAAGTATTGTCAGAGTCTGTAATAACGTTTGCATCTAATAACACCTAATGTTGAGTCGCAAATGACATCAATGCTTGGACTAATAAGTATTTGTCTGGTTTTAAATGTGAACCTGATTGATTTTACTCCAGGGAAAAGGTTGTTGATCTCGGACCTCGGTTACCTTGTGCCGTGCTCTGAAGTGACAGGATGAGAATCCCAGGACTGTAAACGGGTCACTCAAGGATATAAGGGGCAGCAACCATCTTATGGGTGGAGATACGTGCTTTTGGCTGACTTCAGCCAGACGTTGCCTGCTGTGCCACAAGGGACACATGCAGATGAAGTCAAGGCCTGTCTAAAGTCATCCATTTTATGGCCTAAGGTCAAAGTCCTGACCTTGGACAGTTAACATGTGTGTCCACCTTCAATGTGATTTTTGAGGGCAGAAGAGTTTTCTAAATGTATTACTTGATTATTGGTGATGGCAAGGTTTTGGAAGGGGGGGGGGGGATTACTATTCCCAGTAACCTTTGCGATGTTGTGACAGATCTGATCAGCTTGACTGACAGAATCTACCCAAACCTTCATCAGGCTGGAGTGGATTGCAGCTCATGGCTGAGGGAAAGCGCTATACTCAATTCAACAAACGACTCAGCCAACAGCATCAACAACTTTCTGTGGATGTCCAATGAGCATATGAAGTATGAATCTGGACTCAGTAATGGAGATTGAGGATGCTATACGTTACCCTTTGAAGTTTTGCACACTCTCAACCAACCATGATTACCACCTCATGTCCTCTACCTCCCAAGGTTTGCAACTTCAATCATGCTGTTACGCAATCTAACCCCCTCGACCTGTGCAATGGCACCAGACCTCAGGTGGAGACTCTGTACAAACAAGTAATCTAAGCCACGAATTTCACAGGCGTAAATCGGGGAGAAACCGTTTTCATACCCAGAATTCCTCTGATCCCATCATACTACCACTTCGAGGTCAAATGTCTACAATTTCCTGTTAAGGTGTGCTTCACCATCAATAAGGCACAGGGACAGATTGTGAAAGTGGCTGGTGTGTATCTGCTTGTTTCTCCCATGGCCAGTTGTATGTGGCGGCTCGAGTCAGTTCACCGGACAGCCTGGTCATCCTCCAGCCAGAGAGTAAAACCAGGAAAGTTTACAGGGAGGTCCTGAGGGACAAATTGAAAGTCTATGCTATGCAAGTAATTAGCCTGGCTACATAAACAAAAGCAGGGTTGCTGGTGGGATTAAAGGGCTTAAACACATCTATTTTATTATTTTCATCCCTTGTGTGTTTCACCAACCACCACGAAGACAACGGATTGTGAACCTAATATCTCCTGCATAGCCTGACGTTTCGTTGCAAAGCACGGACAGGGCCGGCGCTAATGTAAGGCGGCACAGGCGGCCGCCTTACTGTCCTGGCCTGCTGCCAGTTTGAGGGGCGGAAAAATCAGATTTGCGGCGGCGCTGCAGTGTGTGTGCCTGTCTCAGTCCCATCTCACGTTCTTAACACGAGCAGGCACACTGTGTAATTCGGCGCCGCCCCCACACGTGATCCACATAGCCCAGGAAAACAACTGCAGGAGGAGCCACCAGCCCACGTGCTTTCACTCTGCTGCGATGGAGGACCGAGGCAGAGAGGAGATTTATTACCGGGTGTAGATTAATATACTGGGGGGGGGGGGCTTTAAATTGCTGCACTGGGTCTGGGGGCTGTAAATTGCTATACTGGGGGGCTGTAAATTGCTATACTGGGGGGCTGTAAATTGCTATACTGGGGGGCTGTAAATTGCTATACTGGGAGGCTGTAAATTGCTATACTGGGGGGCTGTAAATGGATATACTGGGCCTGGGGGCTGTAAATGGATATACTGGGTCTGGGGGCTGTAAATAGATATACTGGGGGGCTGTAAATTGCTATACTGGGGGGCTGTAAATTGCTATACTGGGGGGCTGTAAATTGCTATACTGGGGGGCTGTAAATTGCTATACTGGGGGGCTGTAAATTGCTATACTGGGGGGCTGTAAATTGCTATACTGGGGGGCTGTAAATTGCTATACTGGGGGGCTGTAAATTGCTATACTGGGGGGCTGTAATTGCTATACTGGAGGCTGTAAATTGCTATACTGGGTCTGGGGGCTGTAAATTGCTATACTGGGTCTGGGGGCTGTAAATTGCTATACTGGGTCTGGGGCTGTAAATTGCTATATACTGGGTCTGGGGGCTGTAAACGGATATACTAGGCCTGGGGGCTGTAAATGGATATACTGGGTCTGGGGGCTGTAAATTGCTATACTGGGTCTGGGGGCTGTAAATGGATATACTGGCCTGGGGGCTGTAAATGGATATACTGGTCTGGGGGCTGTAAATGGATATACTGGGTCTGGGGGCTGTAAATGGATATACTGGGTCTGGGGGCTGTAAATAGATTTACTGGGGGGCTGTAAATTGCTATAACTGGGGGGCTGTAAATTGCTATATACTGGGGGGCTGTAAATTGCTATACTGGGTCTGGGGGCTGTAAATTGCTATACTGGGTCTGGGGGCTGTAAATTGCTATACTGGGTCTGGGGGCTGTAAACGGATATACTAGGCCTGGGGGCTGTAAATGGATATACTGGGTCTGGGGGCTGTAAATTGCTATACTGGGTCTGGGGGCTGTAAATGGATATACTAGGCCTGGGGGCTGTAAATGGATATACTGGGTCTGGGGGCTGTAAATGGATATACTGGGTCTGGGGGCTGTAAATAGATTTACTGGGGGGCTGTAAATTGAAATACTGGGGGCTGTAAATTGAAATACTGGGGGCTGTAAATTGATATACTGGGGGGCTGTAAATTGAAATACTGGGGGCTGTAAATTGATATACTGGGTCGGGGGGCTGTAAATTGCTATACTGGGGGGCTGTAAATTGCTATACTGGGGGGCTGTAAATTGCTATATACTGGGGGCTGTAAATTGCTATACTGGGGGGCTGTAAATTGCTATACTGGGTCGGGGGGCTGTAAATTGATATACTGGGTCTGGGGGCTGTAAATTGATATACTGGGTCTGGGGGCTGTAAATTGATATACTGGGTCTGGGGGCTGTAAATTGATATACTGGGTCTGGGGGCTGTAAATTGATATACTGGGTCGGGGGGCTGTAAATTGCTATACTGGGTCTGGGGCTGTAAATTGCTATACTGGGGGGCTGTAAATTGCTATACTGGGGGGCTGTAAATTGCTATACTGGGGGGCTGTAAATTGCTATACTGGGGGGCTGTAAATTGAAATACTGGGGGCTGTAAATTGCTATACTGGGTCTGGGGGCTGTAAATTGCTATACTGGGGGGCTGTAAATTGCTATACTGGGGGGCTGTAAATTGCTATATGGGGGGCTGTAAATTGCTATACTGGGGGGCTGTAAATTGCTATACTGGGGGGCTGTAAATAGATTTACTGGGGGGCTGTAAATAGATTTACTGGGGGGCTGTAAATAGATTTAGGGCTGTAAATAGATTTACTGGGGGGCTGTAAATAGATTTACTGGGGGGCTGTAAATAGATTTACTGGGGGGCTGTAAATAGATTTACTGGGGGGGCTGTAAATAGATTTACTGGGGGGGCTGTAAATAGATTATACTGGGGGGCTGTAAATAGATATACTGGGTCTGGGGGCTGTAAATTGATATACTGGGTCTGGGGGCCGTAAATAGATATACGGGGGGCTGTAAATTGCTATACTGGGGGCTGTAAATTGCTATACTGGGGGCTGTAAATTGATATACTGGGGTCTGGGGCTGTAAACTGATTTACTGGGGGTGTAAATTGCTATGCTGGTGGGTGTAAAATCATGTACTGGGGGTGTAAAATGATATGCAGGGGGTTTGAATAAACTAATATTGGTACATTACCTTTTTTTTATTGCTGTGGAGCTCTGTTATACACTCATTCACACTGCACATTACTGTGAGTTTTATTGCTGTGGATTCTGTGATACGCTCATACACACTGCACATTACTGAGTTTTATTGCTGTGGAGCTCTGTTACGCTTTTACACACTGCACATTACTGGAAGGTTTATTGAAGTAAGCTCTGTAATTTGCAGTGTGTAGAAGTACATTAATAAGGTAGACGTATCTTCTAAACCTGAATTGCTCCTGGTGAGGGTATAAATAAAACCCACCAGAGGACATGTGGTTGCTTTAGAAAGCAGCTTTTGGTTTCATTAGGAAGGACTAGCCTGACCCAGAGGTGTCGTGATGCGGCAGAAGAGCTTACACTTTAATGACCATTCAAATAAACCAAAACCTCTGTTTTGTTTAACATGGAGCTACAGGGGTGAGCAGGGCTGGACTGGGACAGAAAATCAGCCCTGGATGTCATCCAGACCGGCCCAATTTAATTATGCAAATACGCACAAAAAATAGTATATAATCCAACTGGATCGCTCAACCAATCGCTCTACAGATACTGGAGTTGCTGCAGAGCGATTGGGTAAAGCACCGCAGTGGCACTGAGGTCAAGTGTGCACCATGCCTTAAGGTGAGGCGGATGCGCAGAGGGTCTCACCGGCACGGTGGCCGCAATATGAGACTGCGTCTGTTTTGCAGTGTGGAAGTTCTCACCTCACCCATTAAGGGCAGCGCGAGCCACGCGGTGAACCAGCATTCACACTGGCCCACAGAGCCATCGGAATCTCCCTGTAGTCCCTATGGCCAGTACATGCCTGGGGGTGAGCGCAAATGACAACTTATTTTCTTGGTATGTTTTAGAGATTATTATGCATATAAATGCTGATTGACATGGCATGGTAGGGATGGGGGGCACCAAAACACACCTTCGCCTGAGTAGACAAAAATGCTTGCACCGGCCCTGAGCACGGATATACTGCTAGTACTGGATAAAAGTAAACGCCATATCCACCAGCCTTCAGGTGATACTTCACTATACAGTAACTTGCCTTTCGTTCCGCAGTGTCTCTCTGTTGCGCTCCACTTTACGACTTACTGCTCCTTGCAGGGGTCGGCACACTTGGCCCTCTAGATGTTTTACCACTACATCTCCCGCAAGTCTTGTCCAACCTAAGGAATGGTTGAACCTCATGGGAGATGGTTCCAAAACATCTGGAGGGCAAAGGTTGCTGACCCTGCTCCTTGCTATGATCATGGACATACAGTTGTGTTCAAAATTATTCAACCCCCAATGCTGTAAAGGGTTTTAGGGAATTTAGTGTACATTTGTAATTGTATTTGAATGAAATCCTACAAGGAGACTTTAAAGAGCCATATGCAACTAAAATGACATGAATTGGTTTTGTAATACAGTAGTAAATGTTTCTTTTGTGAGTTCTTAATTGACACAATTATTCAACCCCTTAAAGACTACCACTCTGAAGAACAGAGGTTCATTCAAGTGTTTTCCATCAGGTATTAAACACCTGTGGATGTCACGGAGCAGCAATAAAGCATAATAAGCACCAATTAGGCAGCTTTAAAATGACTGATACTCAGCTCCTTCACATTTATTGGTGTGGTTACAAACATGGTGAAGTCAAGAGAATGGTCCAGGAAGACAAGAGGTGATTACTCTTCACCGGAAGGGCAATGGCTATAAGATTGCAAAGATGTTAAACATACCAAGAGAGACCATAGGAAGCATCATTCGCAAATTCAAGGCAAAGGGCACTGTTGAAACGCTACCTGGTCGTGGCAGAAAGAAGATGCTGACTTCGACTGCTGTGCGCTACCTGAAGCGTAGAGTGGAGAAAAGTCCCCGTGTGACTGCTGAGGAACTGAGAAAAGATTTGTCAGTTGTGGGTACTGAAGTTTCAGCTCAGACAATATGGCGCACACTGCGTAATGAAGGCCTCCATGCCAGAACTCCCAGGCGCACCCCCTTGCTGTCTCCAAAGAAGAAGAGTCGACTGCAGTATGCCAAAAGTCATGTGGACAAACCACAGAAGTTTTGGGATAGTGTTCTGTGGACTGATGAAACAAAATTAGAACTCTTTGGGCCCATGGATCAACGCTATGTTTGGAGGAGGAAGAACAAGGCCTATGAAGAAAAGAACACCTTGCCTACTGTGAAGCATGGCGGGGGGTCAATCATGCTTTGGGGCTGTTTTTTGCTTCTGCAGGTACAGGGAAGCTTCAGCGTGTGCAAGGTACCATGAATTCTCTTCAGTACCAGGAGATAATGGATGACAATGTGATGCAGTCCGTCACAAACCTGAGGCTTGGAAGACGTTGGACCTTTCAACAGGACAATGATCCCAAGCATACCTCCAAGTCCACTAGAGCATGGTTGCAGATTAAAGGCTGGAACATTTTGGAGTGGCCATCGCAGTCACCTGACTTAAATCCAATTGAGAACCTCTGGTGGGACTTAAAGAAAGCAGTTGCAGTGCGCAAGCCTAAGAATGTGACTGAACTGGAGGCTTTTGCCCATGACGAATGGGCGAAGATACCCGTAGATCGCTGCAAGACACTTGTGTCAAGCTATGCTTCACGTTTAAAAGCTGTTAGTACTTATAACTGTAAAAGGATGTTGTACTTGGGTTGAATAAAACTAGGGATGTACCGATACTAGTATCGGTATCGGGGCCGATATTGCCGTTTGCACGAGTACTTGTTACTCGTGCAAACAGCCCGATACATCCCGCCGATACCAGAAGCCGGCGCTTGGCCGGCTTGCCGGTATCCGCGGGGCTGGGGAAGCTGGCCGCGTGCATGAAAAGCACGCGGCCAGCGTTCCTCTCCGGCGCGCCACATACTCACCCTTCCTGAAGTTCCGGTCTCTGGGCAGTGATGCGGTCACGTGGCCGCCGGGCGCTCCTGTGACGCGGCCTCTCAGCTGGAGGCAGCGTCACAGATGCGCCCGGCGGCCACGTGACCGCATCACTGCCCAGAGACCGGAACTTCAGGAAGGGTGAGTATTTGGCGTGCCGGAGGGGAACGCTGGCCGCGTGCTTTACATGCACACGGCCAGCTTCCCCAGCGTTCGAGCTGCGGTCAATCTCATATAAATTTTTATGAGGTCTGTTCCTATTGGAAAGCGTCACATGATATTAAATAAAAGTATCGGTACTCGGTCTTAAAGTGGTATCGGTGCATCCCTAAATAAAACTGATGTGAGCACAGAAAAGACATTTGTGGTTTTCATGCACACAGGACTTGCTTGAAAACAAACCCCAATGTATCCTTCCTGGTAAAATCCTTTTAAATTTAAATACATTCCAAGAAATTCATAAGGGGATGGAGGTGCAGTGCTGTTGAACACAAACTGAACGCTTCAACCTAAATCGGGAGGTCTCAAACAGTGGCCCCCCTAGATGTTTATTGCCTAAAATTTCTAGAATTATTTGAATGCAATAAATGGCCAGAGACTCATTGGAGATGTAGTTAAACATCTGGATGGCTGGAGCTTTATCGTTTCTGACTGTGTACAAGGGTTGTGTACAAACCATGTAGTGAATGTAACAATTTGTTATCTTTGGGTGTTGCCATGCTCTGGAGTGAATTTATGGAAACAATGTATCGTTCAGGATACTGGAAGGAAATTGAACTTGTTGCAATAACGATTACAAGTATCTAAAGTGCTAACAAGTTCTGTAGTGCTGTGCAGTGGGTGAGACCGAATAACAAATATAAATGTTAACCACACAGAACAGTGAGAGAGGACCCTGCTCGAGAGCTTAGTAGTTACAGTATCACGGAGCGAGCTGATATTAGGATTCTCCTAAAGTAATGTTTTCAGAGACTTCTTGGACTCGATCAGGGGGAAGCAGCGCAAGACAAGTTGGGGGTGCAGGTACATGGAGCTGATGGCATCAGATCATTGGCAGAACAAAGTGGTCTGGACAGGATGTACCTGCTAATAAGATTAAGGACATAGGCACAGTTATGCAGAGCTTTGTACGTGAGCATCAGTATTTTTTTAATTGGATTTTAGAGGAAACAGGGATCCAGTGTAGAGATTGGCAAAAGGGGTGAGGTGGATGAGCCTAGCACAGGCATTCATAACAGATTTCAGAGTGAGAATCTGGGATCTATTAAGGCCAGAGATGTAGCAGTGTTGTAACAACCAGGAGGGTGGCTGGTGCCCCCTGGTTATTATACCATTGCCCGGAGACCTGGGGGCAGGGCTGGAGTCCTGCGGGAACGCAGGTTCCTGCTGTGGCCTGAGCCTGACAAAGTGAGCGCAAAGCATGCTGCCGCCAGCCTTCTGAAGACTGTGGCGGCCTACAGGCAAGAGCATATCAAAAAGCCTTCAGAAGCCGTTGTGCCTCGTGGAGGAGCATGCTGGCGTGTGCGGGTTCCCATCGGAGTCTGAGGTCTCTGTGATTCTGGGGTTCCTCCTGTGCCTGTGTAATAGAATTTTGGGGGTCCTATATTTTGTCCCGGTCCAGGCCTGCTTATGACCAGAGTTGATGTTTATATAATATGGGGGGGGGATTTCTGCCCCAGGCACCCATAACTCTGGTTATGCCACTGCAGTAGTCAAGGTGGGAGATGAGAGCTTGGATGAGCATTTTAGCAGAGTCCTGATTTAAGACCAGGACAGACACGTGTAATGTTTTGTAGGTGGAAGTAGCAAGATTTTGTTAGTGACTTTTTTATATTCTATTTTTTGAGATCAGTTGAAGAGGACCCTGAGGGGTAGTTGTAACGGTGGCACCATTTACCTGAAGGGAAATGGGCACAGGATTGATTGTTGTAGAGGGTGGGAAGATGAGGTTTGAGCTTTAGGAAACAGATGCCAAATAATGGCAGAAGATATGGTGTGTGTGTAGTTTTTGTGTTTTTTTTTTGCCATTGATGCAATTGTATTCAACTGCAGATTTTCAAAGATTCAAATTGCCACAGAAGTTATAAACTTTTGCTTTTGTGAAAAGCCAAAGTTTGTCACAGTTGCAATAATGACTATTGCCGTTTGCAACATTGTCAAACGGTCCTCTTTTCACTGCTTTGTTTTCAAACAAGGCTGTCTAAAGGTCTGTGGGCGCAGAGAACCTCATGGCTTGTGGAGTCCAACAGGTCTATTCAAAGAAAGGTGAAAACCAGGAGAATGACTGGAGAAAACAATCTAGACCAAATAGCCGATTTGGAAAGGGAGATATATGGGAGAATTTTTCTGGTTTGGCTATTTTGACCTAGAGTTTACACTTCTCCAGTCATTCTCCTGAGTTTCACATTTCTTTGACTAGACCTGCAAGTGTTTGAATCTGGGAAGGGGGGCGGGTTCAAGACTTGGGCTAGGGTCAGACAAACGCATTCTGTGCGTTTGTGCACAACGGACTTCCTTTCTGACGACAAGGTAGTGACCACACAGTCTGTATTTGACCTCTTTTGACTGTAGAAGGGAAAATTTTAATATGGAAAAAATGTTGTCCGTCTGACTTCGTTCCATCACTCCCACACAAAGCTATGCGGACACATCGCACTATATGCGTCCGTTTGCCGCGTCCATTGTGTCTGCATTTCTGTGCAGACGTACTGTATGTGGGTCTATTGATTTATAATTGTATGCTACCACAGATGTTAAAATGAGCAGCAACACAGACGTGAACACTGCGCTCGTCTGACCCGAGCCTCAGGGTTGTAACATTTGGGAAGAAAAGACTCAACACTTCTGCTGTACAAGACTAGAACAAGTACTCTATTATTGACCCACTTTAAAGCCACATTCATGACAACCTATTTGTGGGGGGAAAAAAAATTTAGTACCTATTCATAGTGTTTTGATCTTGTTCTTTTGGACACAAGCCTTGTATGGACAAACACCCTACAAACGCGAAGCAACTTGTGTTTGTAACTCAACTCAAATCGGGAACAGCTGGTCTCTGGGTCCTGGGCTGTCACGTTCTACATACTGCACACAATATAAAGAATCCAGTCACTGCTGCATTCATGTACCTTTCTGTGTACACAAAGGCACAATCTGTGAGGCTGTTTGAAAGTTGGTTACAAGCATTTATAAAGCGCCAACAAATTCTGCAGCTCTGTACAATGGGAGATAAACGAATATACATGTTACACACACCGAACAGAAGGAAGGGGTGACACCGTAGGTGAGGATATCTGGAGTATGTGGGCTGATTGGTGAGGTACAGTAAGGGATCATGGAGTGAGCTAATGTGTTTAGGGTTAGGGCTAGGTTTGGGGGGGTTAGGGTGTTGGAGTAAGGTTAGTGTTAGCCGTTGGGATTTTGGATGTCTGGACGTTGGCCGTCAGGCAGTTGTCTGTAGGGAAGTTGGGATTTTGGCATTAGAGAACCTGGTTGTAGGGAATTTGCCTAAGTTTGTTTCAGCTTATTCACTTATTTTGTATTCTGTTTATGGAGGTCTTTGCACAGTATTGAAATGTTGCATTTTTATCAAACCCTGCTTGTATTTGAATAATACCATCATTTGCGACTAGTTCTATCTACAGCTGCGGACCTTGGTGCACTCCTTGTGGTGTGTGCTTTGTTTTTTTTCTCTTTTCTGTTCTAGACTCTTCTAGAGCAGTCGTACGGTACATGCAGTGCATTAGTGTCATGTTGCTCCTCAATCACCCACCCACTGTTCACACCTAGCAAAGCATATTCTGTCCCTAGAATTCTAATGTTCAGCCTTTACACACCCTGCCTTATGTGCCAATCCTGTTGCAGAATGGTCAAAAACATTGCGCTTTTTTTCTTTTTCTAAAAGTAAATCATTACCATGTTTTGTTTTCGCATTTTGTCCGGCTGAAGTTAAAATTCTTGCCTGGGTGTTTTTTTTTTTTTTTTTTTTTTTTTTCTTCTTTGCAAGGTCAAACATGTTTGTCCCGATCTTATCTCTTCTCCAATGTATATGTCAAGGGCTGTCTAGTTTGTCCTGGCTGTTCTATAGGTTTCCACACCAGACTGTGCGCAGCCAGTGCCATCAGTCCTTTTAGAACGATCGTCTCATTCTTCATTAACTTCAAGTGTATGTAAAGTCAATGAGCAAATAATGGAAAACACAAAGCTAGGAACAGTTGACACTCATTATTTGCAGCGAATTTGTTCATTTACCACAAATGGTGAAAATGGGAATAGATTCTCCAACTCCAATGGCTGTCCAGGCACTAGGCCCCCTACAAAGTGAATATGTGGCCGCACATTCTGCCTGCCCTCCATAAACACAACCATAAACTGCATAAAAACAATGTCGGCAGATAAGAACCTTTCAGCCCATCTAGTCTGCCCAATTACATGGATACTTTACCTGGATTTATCTTTTGTTTAGGATAGCCTTATGCCTATCCCATGCCTGAATCCTAAAACGTTCATAATAAACAGATCTGAAAGACCCCTTAGGGAATCTCACTCCCAAGATGAATAAGTCGCACATCACTTGTTACTGCTCAGTAATCATCCCAGGATTCGTCTGCCGCGAGACCACACTTTGAATCCAGCTGCCGTCCAGATACTCAGTAGTGGATCACCTTATACAGAAACTGCCCGGGCTGGTAATCTATTTTAATGGTAAATTTTTAAAATCCAGCGCATTTAGTCTTCTAAAAATTAAGACTTCTTCAGGGATAAACATGTGCATTCTTGGTTTCCACTTCTTTATAAAAAAAAAGGTTCACCAGTAATTGGCACTTTCCGGGACGTCCTGCATCTAAACTATTCATTGAATTCTGAGCAGACCCGCTTTCTAGCACATTCGCAAATAAGCAAAGCCAGAGACCACAAATGGGATTGACCATATAGAAAAACTCCTTTTGCTTTGCAACTCTCATCTCCTACCAACTGGTCCCATGGTTTCTGGTCATCAATCTTGCTTCTACATAACCTGTAACCATTTACAGCAAGAGCTGTTAAAATGTGACATCCAGTGGGCCGGTGGCAGCATGCAAAATGTTTTTATTGCCACGATCAATGAGCAATGTATTCTGGAACCCCAGTGTCATATGCAAGAAATGCATGTCCCATGCAGGGTGTGATATGAAGCCAGCCTAACTCTTTTGAAAGCACAGTCCTTTGTTTTTCTTCACTTTTGAGATGGTAACAGCAAATTAAAAGGTGTCTTTAAATAGTGGAGTGAGTAGAGAGGGCTTCTCTAAAGTATGCTTTGGAATGGGAGGAAGGTAAAACCAGATCTACTCCCAAGCCTCAAAAGGTAAAAAGAGGTCTTGCTACACAGGAAAGGGAACTGGGCCAATCTAGAGCTCTTTTTAAAAGAAAAGGGAAGTTGACACGTCAACCTGTCTTTAGACCAGAAAGATCAAACCTAGCCACATTATAACAATGCCTCATAAAACTGAGCTAGAGAGCAGGGAATACAGAGAAACACCAGGGCTGGGATAGAGATGGGGGGGGGGGGGGGGACGACAGGACTCGCGTTTCAGAGGTGTGTGTGTTTACTGGGATAATAGAATGTGAAATGTGCTGGATGACTTGATGGAGATTTTGAAAGGTTCCAGAGGAAAATATCACTGTACCAGCTGCCACTGTTTGCTCCTAAAAGTTTGAAACCACAAAAGTGACAAAACATCCCAAGGGCATATTACACAGCTGACAATCTCTGTAGACGGCTGCTCAACCAGCTTTTGTGATGGGGAAAAACATGTGGAAATCGGCAGTAAACTGCATTGTGCAATTTTGGCATTTGGGTGTCCCCGTCACCCACCCAAGCGGTGAAACTGTAAAACCCAACTGTACTTGTCTAAAGCCGGCACAAGAATACTCTAGGGAAATTGGAAGAACAAGATGTTCTGAGAAGCCCTAGTTCCCACAATGCTCACGCTTGTTTGGGCAGTATGCCAGCACTGTAACCACTTATCTGTAGCACCTTCTGCTTGCTTATGTGTGTCCGTAAAAGTTGTTTTGTTACACACAGTGATAAGGGTGCCACTGGATGTCAATTTCTAAAGTGCCCCGTATATCTTCTCAAGCAGTAATCCTGTTGGCATTCTTTAACTTGATCTGCACACCATGCTTGAGCAAAGCGTAATAAATACCTTTCTGATCTTTTCCAAGACTAAAAAGGAAGGTGTAATACTTTGGAAAAACACTAGCAAGATCCTCACCAGAAGGCAATGGTTCCATTTGTTTATGCTTGTATTCAATACTTTGTAATTTCTGATTTTATGATCTTCAGTCCTAGAACATCCCGATCAATGTATATCGCTTTCTACAGTGGCAGTTATCCAGTCACTTGTGCAGCACCTCACCAGTAATTGTTGTGAATGATAAAAATCCTGGCAATGGTGGACACGTGGGCTGTTTCAGAATCATGCCCCAGATGAGTCCACTTAAGACATGGTCAGTTTGTAGAGTAAACTTTCACTGCCACATGCTCTTAAATCACTAGAGGCAACTGGTAAAATTTTCTATTTTGCTCCTGACTTTCAGTAGAGTGAAAGAAAGCTATGCCTGTCACTGCATAATGGAGTACAAACCATGAGCTCTCTTCTTAATCTTTAAATCCGATGGGGTATTGCAATCTAAAGTGAACCTGGCATGACCCATTAAATTTCCTCTCTGGTTCTAACAAAGCCCCAATCAAGAACCCTTGTGTGCAACCCTAGCCCAGTGGAGAAGGCCCAAATGGAATATCTACTAAGTGGGAAGAGTTGTAATATGCTAAAGATGTGTTTTTCATGGTCTTCTAGAAGTAGTGACGATTAAATGTTCAGGTACAAGGCACTAATAATTTGGTCCAAAACCTTATAAACCTCAGGGCTCAATTTTTCTGACTGAATTGATGTACTGTTCATTATCGGTGATCATGAGGGAGTTTATCCCAGAGTATTACAACGTTATACAAGCTGGGAATACTCCAGAAACCACACGTATACACAATCCAGGCCAGTGATACTTCCTCTGGTTCAGGGATCAAACTAATCATTTGCCTTCTTTAATAGGTTACCATCATGTATTTTTTTTATTTTTACGTATTACTCACTACTTGTGCATTTGGCAAAAGCATCCCATTTCAAGTTAACGTTTACAGAAGTTGAAGGTGTGAATACTGTCATATCTAGGGTCATTTGATAAGCGCTTTTCTATGAAAAGCAATGGGCAGGCTGGATTTAATCAAATTTTATGTGTTCTACATAGCCAACATGTAATACTGACTGCTTTGGCAAGTTTTTAAGCTCATAAAACAATTACTAAATGACAGGATGGCACTGCTTTAAAGGCACAGGTCTAGTGGGCTGATGCAGCCAATGGTTTGTTTGGGAACACGCGAGAAGATGCTGAGGATATGTTGTTGCTTAGAAAGAATGGGTGTATGGCGGCCAGTGATGCCAGTCTCCTGTGGCTCCCCCTGCCAGCTAAGCCACCCTCTGGCACTTGGGAAGCAGGCAGACCTGCTGTGCAGGGCCCTCACACCCAGAGCCATAGTTGCCAACATTTTAACCTTTCCCGGAACACCTACCACAGCCCTCCTTGGCTTAACTGCAGCACGTTGCTCTTGGGGCAAGAATTCCTTATTAGGCAGGTTTGCATAAGTTCTGGCATTTTTTGGTGCTGTAGCTCAAATGGTAACAATCTTGCGAGCAGGGAGGCTGTGGGTTCCACTCTCGGCTGGGTCAGTGTGGGATTTTTTTTATTTTAAACCTCTGCAAGCACAATGGCACAATTATTATAATACTGTTATTACAATAATATAGCGGCTGCATTATAACACTATTGTTGGCAGAGGTAGATATTTAAACCAGGTCCAGCTGAGATTTGAACTCCAGACCTCCCTGCTTGACAGGCACTTTTACATTTCAGCTACAATGCCAGGACAAAAAACCTACACATAATGAGGGATCTCTTCCCCGGGAGCAAAGTGATGCTGTTAACTAAGGAAGGTTGTGGCCCCGCCTCGGTAGGAGGATTTGGAAGGGAATCTCTGGGCTGACAGCGCCGAGTCACCTTTTAAACAAAAAAAATAAAAGTAACTCCCAGGACCAATGCAGGGATAATCCTAGCAAATGAGCTGGCAGATATGCTGGAGCGCCACCTGTCCTGTCACAGGAGCCCAGAATCCTTCCTGTCCGCCCAGGCACATTACCTGTGTGCATGGCAGTTCAGGGGGTACAGTGTACCTGGGCAGACAGAACGGATGCTGGACTCCTATGACAGGTAGTGCTCTGGGTGAGAGGGTCCTGCACACTGGAGGGGGGGCACTGCACATAAGGGCTCACCCAGATCGTCGTCCTCCTGCTTCCTCCCAGTCTGCAGCTTGACCAGAAAGCCACATGACGTGATGTCACCTGTGTGGGCCCCAACCACACGAAGCGTGGTGCCAGTGTGCCGGATCTGTCTTGCTCCTCCCTTCCAGAACTCTGTGCAGCCGTAGCAGAGGTCCGCCATTAAGCAATTTGTTACGCGTACCCCCAGGGGTCCTTGTAAGTACCTGTTGTGATGTTATATTCTGGCGTTGGTCAGACCCCTGTTCTTTCTCACACCCGGCTGTGTTTACTATTTTCTTAGATAACCTAAAACTACAAATTGAGAATCGCAGATATCTGGAGAGAAGAATAACCAGACACCAAACATAGGTTCTAAGTCTTAGTTATTGCCCTCTGAAGAACCATACACATGGTCTCCGTAAGTACAGAAAATGACGTCAAAGTAACACCATAAAACACATCCTGTAATATCCAAGCTTTTGCCGCGTTTTCCAAACCATTTCGAACAAAAGAGCTGGGATAAAATGTTATTCAAATTAACCCTAAACAGTGAAAAACTTTACAACATCCTTTTACACCTAATCAATGATCAGTTCCTTACATTAAAGAGAGCTTAGGCCGGTAACTCCTTAGAGTCTTTGTCAGAAAGAAACAAAGCTGTTGACTTAATGTCTCCTTCCTCAAATGCTGGAAGCCATAATTGATGAACCTTCAAGGATTGAGGCAGGTGTTCAACATCTGTTTCCTACTCTGATACAAAGACTTCAAGATACAAAGTTTCTGAGGATCAATTTGATATAATACGCATTCATAGAAAGATTAAAATATTCCTCAACAGTACCCCTGGGGGTACACGTACCACCGGTTGGGAACCGTTGTCCTACAGGACAGTAACTGTATTCTTGAATTTTGCGAAGGCCACATCCAAGTATACTCAGACTTTTACAATACCTCTTATTTTCTGTGAGAAACTTTAAAAATCCAGGAGGAAACCCCAATTTATTAAAATATTAGAACTGGTTGTTCTTCGCGTTAACCAGTTGTCTCCATAACAGAATAGGATAAACTCCCTAGTTGGTTACATTCCCACTAAACCTTTAAATGTGAGTCTCCAGGTGTTCTCTGCACCCAAAGGAACTTGCTATGTGGGAAACAAGTTATTTCATTAGTCAGCAATGAATACTCAGACTAGCAGATCCATCAGATTTATACATTATCGTGACCTGAAAGGTTGATTTCCGCCTGTACTAGGTCTTTACAAACTTAACTCTGACACAGCGCTATCTTGGCCTAGGCCGACAAGGCCTAGGGTGACAATTTTACATATGGGTGGGACCCGCTGCTGGATGAAGGGACCCGCCGGACTTGAGTGTTGCCGCGCACAGCCGCCGAGTGAATCGCTAGGAGGAAGTGGTCATATGACGTTACTTCCTCATCTGCTAGAGCAGATGCCGGGAAGGAGAGGCGACTCCAGAGCCCAGCCGCCAGGTCAAGTACATGAAAGGGGGGGGGGGGGGCAAGTGAGGGGGTTAAATTAAATGGGTGTGGGGGGGGGTGACATGAATGAAAGGAGGGGGTTATGAATTGGAAAGAGTGGGGGGTTTAAATGAAATGAGTGAGTTTTAGAATTGTGGAGCTCTGTGATATGCTCATACACAGCGCACGTTTCAATGGGTTTTATTGCTGTCATGCTTTTCAAAGAAGGAAGCCCATCCTTTGATCACTAGAGTGGTCTTTAGGAGATGATAGACCAGGGAATTAAAATTTGAAGGAGCGTGCCCAGGAGAGTGATTCTGGGTATTGTAGGCAAAAGCTCTACCAGCTAGGAGGCTGTACTTAGAAAAAAGGCAGCCCTATATATAGTCTGAATCAAGCATGCGCTCGGGGCTATTTCCTTGGTCAATTGAGGAAATATTGCCAGCTCCTAATAGAACCTCCCTATGGCTGATCGTCTAGTGTATATTGTAAGTAACTAGGATCTGCTGTAATCTCCTATTTGTTTGTTTGTGTGTAATTTGCTTTTATCATATCCATCTTTTTGTAACAAAGGCACTGTGATAATAAGGAATATTTATTAGAACTTAATTTTTTCTATATCCTAACTGAAGAGACTGGATTATTGTGGTTTTTTTTTAGCTCAACTATCTACTAAATTGTGAGTTGCGGTGGCTAGGGATGGTTGGGTAAGCGTGGATTGTTGTCCGCGTAGTCATTTTGGTCTAGGATAGACAGTGGATTGCTTATCCCTGCGTCTTTCGCTGTAGCGTGCTTAGTGTTCGTAAGAACTGGTGGCAGCATAATGAATAGAGAAGAAAGTGGGAGAAAGGATTGTGGGAAACGTAGTTGGTATTCTGGAACGAGAGTCGGGTAGCGTTGCAACCCTGTGGCCACTTAATCACGTTGTCCGCGTAGTCATTATTTGGGTCTAGGATAGACGGTGAGTTGCTTAACCCTGCGTCTTTCGTAGTGTGCGCATAGTTGTCGTGACACTTGGTGTCCACTTTTTAATCTAGAGGAAAAGACTGAGCATAAATAGGTGTCAAATTTAAATTGGGGGTGCACAAGTTTAGTCAGGCCTAGAGCAGCAGAAAACCTAAATACACTACTGCCCAGACACCCCATTAAAATATTAGAAGTGCTAATCCTCTCTGACCAGAAAATGCATCGTTGTTGTGGCTATACCACATCCTAACATACCCTGCAACAAAGATCACGCACATAGATAATTTGTTTGGCCAAAATTCCATCGCTCTAGGAATAGAATTCAGTAGGGTGTTTGTTTTTTTTTTTTTGTTTTTTTGTGAATTTGGCAAAGCCAAACACAATGAATTCAAATAACGTTTTATAGCTGCAAAGGGGGTTGGGTGGGCAACTCTATTTTAATGGTTAGAATGGTAAGCGCCCACAGTATGTACCACCACCAAATACCCAGATGGTCAGTGGTTTCCCCCAAACCAAAGAATTGGAAATGGATACGTATCTGGTCAGCGCGAAATTGAACGCAAAGGGTTTCAGGCAGCTCTCCTTATTAACGTCCTCCACATGGATATGTTATAGAGGAAACAAAAAGCAAAGTCCATTGGTGCAGTATGTCTTAATACAATGTGTATATCGTATTACTGGGTCATAGGTTAACTCACAAAGCAAGAGCCCCAACACTGGCTCTGAGTGCCTGCAGGTTGTTTTCTGAAATTTTCTCAGGTAACCCACTCATTTAGTGACAAAGGTTCTTCACCATTGGTGAACAGGGGTGTACAAAACAAACACTGTGTATCTGGCGTTATAAAAGTGTTAATGATATTGTAACAAATGGCAACTCACATTTGTTGGAGCTTATTCAAGCTCAGGGTAGGCGCACATGGATTTGGTCAGGTCAAATCCAATCAACAAACCAAAGAGCATGCAGGAACTGGTTCTTAAAATTTTAATTTTAAACTTAGTGTTTTTATTTTTTATTAAATTTTTAAAGTGCGACTGCACGTGCGTTCGCACTGCGTTCATCTGATCCCAGCCTAAGACCTATTCAAAAATGTATTCTGTAATGTATTTCCCCAATAACTTCTCCCCATCTGTTTTCAGGTTTAAGATGCTTACATATGGGATCACCACACAGGCACTGAGGAGCCTCAAGTCTCAAAGGTACTTGACTATCGGTTGTTCAGTCCTAAAAGTGTTCTGAACTATGCTGGGGGAATAGTAGCACCCCTTACAGTGTGTACTAGACCTCGTTAACCATCACGCGTACACAGCATTTTTTAACAGGACTCTGTCTCTTGCAGAATTTCACATGAGTTCTACATTATCAGCAGACCGGCAGAAATGGTCTCTCAGATACCGTAAATGTGCTCTAGATGGATAATAAACTGCCCCATATTCTGTAAATGGAGATTTTGTAGTTAGCGCTTTATAAACTTTGTAGCTAACAAGTTCTGTAGCGCTGTACTATGGGGGAGACAGAATAACAAATATACGAATACGTTACACACACAACTGTATTAGAGTGGACCCTGCTCGAGGGCTTACAATCTGAGAGGGGGGGGGTGACATACTAGGTGAGGGTAAATGGCAGAGTATGTGAAGAGTGCATGTGGGCTGACTGGGAAGATGGTGTAAGAAGTGCAAATGGGGGATTATGGAGTGAGCTGATTTGAGCTTCTCTAAAGCAATTTTTTCAGAAACTTCTTGAAGGACTGGGGAGTCTAATGTTGGGGGGGTTCCATTAAAAAAGGGCAGCTTGGGAGAAGTCCTGCAGGAGCAAGTTAGGGGTGAGGATACCATAACATCAGATCATTGGTAGAGTGACGTCAGGACAGGATGTACCTGTTAATAAGGGAGATGTAGGCCGGTGCGTGGTTAAGAGCTTTGTCAATCTCTACGCTGGTTCACTTTTCTTTAGAATAGAATTCAAAATATTGGTGCTCACGTACAAAGGGTCGAGGTGAGGTGGATGAGCCTGGCACAGGCATTCATAAGACTGAAGAGGGATAATCTGGGATCTCTTAACCCTTTCACTACCAAGTAGGGCTGGTACTGATTAATTGAACATGAAAAATTTTAATCTAATTTTTATTTTTTTTAATCATAATGCACATACAGATCCAACTACTTTTAGCTGATCTGCTGGGGTTGGATACCAGAGCTGATGGGGGGGGGGGGTGGTGCCTGATTTAAAATTGAATCAAAAGTTAACGATTAATCGTTAATTTCCCCAGCCATACTACAAAGTAGTTTTTTTTTTTTTTTTTTTTTAAAACCACTTCACTGCAGAGGACGCGCTCAGCGCGTCCACCCGCAGTATCGTTCCTTGCGGAGGACGCGCTGAGCGCGTCCTCCCTTTGGGGCCAGCGTTCGGCCGGGTTCCGGCCGATCGCTGGCCCCCCCCCCGGTGCGGGCTGACATCCTGTCAGCCCAGCACCCGGAACCGCCGCCAGAGTAATTAGGTGTCATTGCGGGGGCGCGATGACACCTAATTCAGGCGCCCCCCCCCCCCCGCATGTGCGGAGGGGGGAGGTCCTTTAGACCTCTCTCCCTCCCAATCGGCAGCATGCAGGGGGTTAACCCGGGCACAGCCTGCCCTTCCAAATGGTACCTGGCATTAACCCCATGGGGGCCGGATCACGAATCGGTGCCGGTTCGTGATCCTTTCCCAGAGCTGGCCGACATCTTGGATGTTGGCCAAGCTTCCGGGACTGGCATCATCGTGCATAGCACGATGACGCCAGTCCTGGAGTTAAACATGAGTGGAAAGTTTTTTTTAAAAAAATAGAGTTTTATAAAAAAAATTTTTGGTTCGTTAATGCAGCAATATTGTTCCCATTTCAATTATGTGAACAATAATGCTGCACTAGCGATTTTTGTATGCGGTGCGTTTGTTAATTGCGTAATTTTCCCCAAAAAAATGTAACGAGACCCCATCTCATCTTTTTTTTAACAAGCGCACCCCATACAAAATATAACCGCAATTGCTCGCATGTTAAAATGTGAGAAAAAAAACACTTTACACGTTGTAAATTATGAAATTCATATTTTATTGCATTTTTTTTGTTATAATATACAGACAGGTCATGACGTATACATATAATAATGACATATTATGAATCTGCCGAGTCTGACGGAAAGAACAATATATAATATGTCTGGGTCATATACTAAAATAAGCCTTCAAAACGCGTTTAAACATGAGCAAAATCGGTAAAAATTACCTCAGCACAGAGGCAGGAAATGCCTCAGCAGCGAAAGGGTTAATATTTTTTTTCCTACCCCCCAAAAATTGTCAAACTTTTTAAGATCCTTTTTAATCATAGTATTTGAGCTTTTACCCATTGTATTTCTTACTGTAAATAACCTATTTTGGCCAGTAGATGGCTCTATTTGCAGCGACCATCAAAAAGTGCGTCCAAACACTGACTTTTTTTTTTTTTTTTTTGCACAGAATGTGCTAAAACGGTCATACGATGCGTATTTTCGTGTTTGTTTTTACAGATCCAAACCAGGAAACTTTGGGTGCCTGGACGTTGTGTTGGCCAGACATGAGCAGCGTCTGACATCTCCTAATCATGCGGACGCAGCGCTCTGTACTTCAGTACTAGCGGTTCTGCGTTCTCAAAAAAAAAAGCGTTTTGTTTGCCAATTGCGTTGCGCGGCTGGACTTTTGTGCGGCTGTTCTTCCTATATTGGCTGTCATTTCCCGTCATTTTCTGCTACTGCGGCTGTGATTAAGTGCGCCTAAACACATGTTAAAAATGAGTTCGTCTGACCCCAGCCTTAGTTAGATATTTGAACAGCTGGTCTATTTTCTTCTATTTCTCCCTGCATCAGCTACTGAAAGCCTGGTATTTCAGAGCTTTCAGCAGCTGATTTTCGTTTTAGCTCTTTGGGCCTTATGCCCACAGGGCTAAAACTTTGGGGCACCTTCTGCAGCCCGAAAGCAAACTAATTAATTTGCGTTTGGGCTGCAGATCAGCATATCGAGATCTCTACCAGGGCACCAGATGGTGCTTTTTTTTATTATTTTTTTTGAAGCCTGAGCTATCTCTAAGGACAGTTTACTGTAGTCAAGGTGAGAGATGAGAGCTTGGATGAGCAGAGTCCTGATTAAGAAAGGGGTGGACACGTGCAATTTTTTTTGTTGGTGGAAGTAACAAGATTTGGTTAGCGGCTGAATGTGAGTGAAAGATCAGAGGACGCCAAGGCAATAAGCCTTTCACCTGAAGGGAAATGGGTAGTGATCATAAAAGGATTACTAGCAATGCAATTTCCAGAAAATATCTGTCATAATGCCTGTATATGTAAATTACAGGAACACCTTGTACCTGTACTGGGAATTAATTCATTCTAAACCCCTGAATCATATCCCTGTATAGCCGTGAATGACCCCAGAGCTCTCCCTGGCTGTAATGCCACAGTGGAACTACTTTTTACAGAGGGTCTAGGCCATTACTATTTCTACTACAGTTTGACAGTAGTGACCTCCAGGGGTCAAGTCCTGGGAAAAAAGTGAGGGAAATCACCTGTGAATTCCACAACCCCCTATCTCCCCTCCCCTAATATGCACTGGTTATATGGATACATTGCCCCCAGCTCACGTGGATATATTTTTTGCTCTCTGCCAGGCCCAAAACAATTTTTAGCTGGCCACACATTGCCAGCGGCCACATGTTTCTCCTCCAAGCGGCCGCTGGCATGAAGCGCAGCTGCTCGTCTGGGATCAATCCAACAGCCAGCCGTGAGATCGGGGTTGTCTGGATACCAGGCGAGCGGCCGTGCTTCATGCGAGCGGCCGCTCGTAGGAGGAAAAACTTGTGGCCGCTGGCAATATGCAGCCAGCTAAATTGTTTCGTGCTCGGGCCACAGCAGGAACCTGCATTCCAGCTGTGGAAGAAGTGCGGGAACGACGTTCCCGCAGGACTCGAGCCCTGGTGACTTCTCCGAATTCAGGTTCTTCCCAGGAAGAACTCTAATCTTGCATTATATGGGGTATTTCCTAATTCTGTGTTTTTCATTGTATTTCAATGTAAAACTGCATAGACGGGTTTTTGTAGAAGTAAGGGTTCAGTCCGTTTTAATCTTCTAATCTAAATTTTTTTATTTGAAAACACTTTAAATCCATGGAGCAGAGTAGTGAATGTTTGGATAAGGCAGCAGGGGCTATTGTGTTCTCTGAGCTCTGAGATGAGATGGCGGCTGAATATGACAAGGGGCTTAAGACTTATCTACCCCCTGGTGATGTCATTTACATACAACCATGTGAGTTGGTGCCTGACCCATAGACTCCATTCTGTTGCCAAAGCCATACAGTGAGGAGCAAGTGATGCTATTTCCCCCCCCCCCCACCCACAGTATCTTTACAACACAAACCTCACATAATGTATGTGCTTGGTGATACGCAGGTTAAAATATTTTCTTATCCAAAGTACATACGAGTTTAGTTTTCTCTTGTATAATATCAGCGCAACATGGAATAAACCCAAATAAGAACTTTTTTTTGTCATAGTTGCCCTTAGACTGACAGTACTTCGTTCGGGTGTTCTACATGAAGTTTTCACTCTGAACTGTTTTGTGGGTTTTTTCCTTCCCCATGCAATTTGTTTTATCTTATCTACTGCGGTTTCTGATATGAAAAAAGGATTCCAACTTTCTTTTGGCAGGTGTCCAAATCCATTACCTTTTTAACTGGAAACTTTCCTTGGAAAACCAGGGTTTATTTTTCATCTTGTTCTCCTCTAATTTAGTGTAGTGTATGGTCTGTGTGTTTTTGCTAAAATAAAAAAATGGCAACTGCAAATTTAATCTTGGTTAAGTAAGCTGGTTTTAAAAACCTACTTTTCATACAGCCTGAATTGGTTTTGCATTCCTGCGTGGCTGAGGCACTGGCTAGTATCCAAGCCAGATATACACAGGTTACATAGGTTCAGGACTCCCCAGAATCTCTTGCTGCTCTCAGGGCTCACCAGGATGTGCTTGCACATGGCCTGCAGCACACCCCCATGACTGGCAGTCGCATGACTTTCCTTTATCAATCCATGGGAGACCTGCCTCCCGTGGAGGTGTTTTTTGAATAGCTTGAGACAATTGGTGCTTTCCCATAGGTCCAAGCAATTCAGTTGCTGTCAGTGCCTCTGAAGCACTGAAGAGCATAGATTCAGGAAGTGCCAGACTTGTGCTGCAGACTTCTGTATCTCTCTTGGCCAGTGTGAGCTTATGCATGTAGCGTAATGTTGAGCTACACAAATTACGTAGGCTCAGTAGGGTGCCGCTGCTGTGATTCACCCACAGCCAGCAAACTCCGAAGGGGAAACAGATGGAAGGCGGGGGAGCGTGGAGTATGTGAATGTTTATTTCATTATCACTTCTGTTTAATATCCACTTAATGCTGGAAAGAAAGGTGAGGCCCTGCCGTCCCTGCTGCAGAATGAACTGTCCCCTTCCCAAAAATGTATACAAATCTTCTCCCTGCATTCTTCGGTTTTCTAGCAGACAAATTTGCAAATTCCATAGCTTTTTTTCAGATTTTCTCCAATGATTGGTTCTGCAGACAAATTTTCTGTAAATGGAAGTTTTTCCCCAGAATGCATTTAAAACAGAAAAAAAGTAATGAGTGTTTTTTTATTTAAAAGATTCTAATCTAATCCAGTGTTTCCCAAACCTGTCCTCGACCCTCCGCCTCACCAGGTTTGCCAGATATCTGAAGCACAGCACAGGTGATATGATTTGCTGCTCAGTGATTGCAGGATTCAGTCTGCTTTCCCCAAGGGAATCCTTAAAACCTGGCCTGGTTGTGGGTCCCAAGGAGAGGTTTGGGAAACACTGATCTAATCCCTGCTGTCTTGTCTCTGCAGGTTACAGAGACCCTTATGTGAATGGGCACGCACATGCATTGCTGAGGAGCGGTCTCACAGGACGCATAGTACAGAAGCCAAATACGGCTTCAGAGGCAGGAGAGACAACTGGAAATGGGGAGCAATGGTGGCTGGCGCGGCGATCGGATTCGGATCTGTTGTGATTTATGGGGTGCAGAAGAGAAGGGTAAGTCTGGAGTTTCATTTAAGATTGTATAGTGCCAACAAATTCCACAGTGCTGAACAATGGGTACAGTGTAGACAGTGTTAGAATACGTTTTTGAGAGCAAACCCTTGACAAACCAACACTACAAATGAGGGCAAGATTCATTTAGGAATTTACAACCTAGAAGGGTTGGAAGGTGAGAAACCGAAGAGGACTGCAAGGTGAGCATGATGTACTGTTTGGGGAAGGTAAGTATATTAGTGAGACGGGGAGGTAGGCTTCCCTGAATAGGAATGTCTTTGGGAAATGTTTGAAGGATGGCCAATAATGGGAAGTTTAACAGATGTGAGTCAATCCCAGAGATTGCAATGTCAGAGCTATCAGTGTTGCAAAATGAGTATAGTGGTGGCCCCCCCCCCCCGGGTTAAGAGGTCATTGGTGAAGGAGTGCAGCTTCTGAATGTAGGGGATGAAAGCCTTGCAGGGGGGGGGTTTAGTAGGAAAATGGACAGGAATAGACAAATGAGAACTAGTTTTTTTTTTTTCTTGTTTAGAAGCAAACATAAGCAGGGTTGCAGGACGATGGTTAGAAGGATTGGGATTGAAGGAGGGTTTCTTTTTAGTATAGGGGTAACGTGCATGTTTTGAAGGCAAATGGGGAAAAGCCAGTGCAAAGGGATAAGTTGAAGATGTGTAGCAGGAATGGGTCCAGCGAGCATGTTCGAATCTAGCCTGGCAAGCTTTATTTTTTTCCATGTTTCTAAATGCTCAATCTCCCCAAACCAGTCTGGTTTGTGATGTCACTTTAAAGGGCCACTACCACTAAAATGTCATTTTATCAGTTATTCAAAGAGATCCGAAAAGTAACCGAACAGTGACATTCAGCGTACGGTTACCTTTCCTGGCCATTAAGCTATTCAGAGCAGGCAGTTCACCAAATCCTGGAGCTTTGCCTGCACACACGGTGCCTGTTGGATGGCAGTGAAATCCCCATATAGAAGCAATGCTTTGTCTATTCAGAGAACAAAAACCAGCAGTGTAAAGTTGCCGAATTGCCCTGCTGTTCAGTGGTTTCATTCAACAGGTTTATTCAGGCGAGTCCCATAGGCTTCAATGCTAAAAAATATTCCCATTTTTATAATACAATATCTAAAACCGTTTATAATATCCTGAAAAAGTCTCTTTTATAGATTTATTTTTTGGATCTTTTCGGCGGCTGCTCGGGTTTCTTCAGCATGGTTAATCCAGATGTTTTTGCAGGTTTCAGTGTGCGATCGCAGGGCTTTGCAGTGAGTGTTCGGTGGGTTTGCAGCGGCTTTTCCCTGCACTACAACGGCCATGTGGTGCTTGCTGAATACACCGCAGGGTCACTGAAATGGGATCGCCAAATCGCACCAAATTGAACAGTCACCGAATGTGCGGTGATTTTTTTTTTTGGTTTCTTTGAATAACCCTGATATGTCTTTGACATCTTGCATGTGCTTTATTTTTTCTTAGTTTAAAAAAAAATTCCTGTGTCACTTTGTAAACGCCCCCCCATATCTTTCCATCAATTGCTCATCACTCTGTGGGCTTTGGGTCGATCACTGACTCAAATCATTGTAATGTGTGGGATGTATACTAATCTACCCCTGGTGATTGAGACAGGGAGCATAAAACACTTCAAATGACAATCAGACGCAATCTGTTCTCTCAGACTAGAGAAAACAATACACCCCCCCCCCCCCCCTGCCTTCTCTAAACATTCCCTCTGCCACCTCCCATTTTAACTGTTAAATACTGCATAGGATAAAGCGGTCACCAAGGAAAATGTTTGCACAGAAAATTGGTAAACGTTGCATCATGGGAATCCCTAATGTTTTGCTCCTCTCATTCACAGATGCCCCAGGCCGACTCTTCAAAGTCTCCTGCGCATGTCTTTCCACAGTACACTAGAGCTGATGTTAAGCAGCATGCCAGCCTTGCTGACAGAGTGTGGGTGACCTATGCTGGAGAGGTGTTTGACATTACAGAATTTGTGGAGCTGCACCCTGGTGGTAACCGTATAATGCTGGCTGCTGGAGGAGCCCTGGAGCCTTTCTGGGCCTTGTATGGTGTGCACAAAAGTGAGCATGTCATTGAGATTTTGCAGGAGTATAAAGTGGGTGAACTAAGACCTGAAGAGAAGAAAGAAGAGGACAGCACTGATCCCTATTCTAAGGATCCTCCAAGACACCCAGTGTATAAAATCAACAGCCTTAAACCTTTTAACGCAGAACCTCCCACAGGAATCCTGACCGAAAGCTATATTACCCCAAATGACTTCTTTTTCAAGAGAAACCACCTTCCCGTGCCAGACATCAATCCCGATCAGTACAAGCTGGTTATAGAAGCACCAGCTGCAACAAAAGGGGAGAAACCACTTCAACTCACCCTTAATGATCTGAAGACAAAGTTTCCACAACATGAGATTACTGCCACCTTGCAGTGTGCGGGAAACAGACGATCTGAAATGAATGCCGTGAAGCAAGTAAAGGGTTTAGACTGGGGTACCGCAGCAATCAGTACAGCTCGCTGGGCTGGAGTACGTCTGAGGGATGTTCTACAACATGCTGGTTACACTGAAAATACACCAAATGCCAACCACGTCCAATTTGAGGGTCTGGACTGTGACATAACTGGTACAAGCTATGGAGCGTCAATTACTTTTGCACACGCCATGAGAAAAGAGAATGACGTTCTGCTCGCTTACGAAATGAATGGGCAAGAAATACCCCGTGACCATGGTTTTCCTTTGAGGGTAATCGTGCCTGGGATTGTGGGCGCTCGCAATGTTAAGTGGCTGGGGAGGATAGTGGTAAGTGAAGAAGAGAGCCGTAGCCACTGGCAACAGAATGATTACAAAGGCTTCAGCCCCTCTGTAGACTGGGATACGGTGGACTTTACAACCTCTCCAGCAATACAAGATCTACCTATACAGTCAGCAATCACTGAGCCCCATCCAGGGCAGGAGGTTGTCCCCAATTCGGAAGGAAATCTGACTCTGAAGGGGTATGCGTGGAGTGGAGGTGGGAGGGAGGTTGTGCGAGTTGATGTATCTCTTGATGGGGGAAAGACATGGCAAGTAGCAGAACTCACAGGAGAGAAACAGAAAGCTGGCCAGGCCTGGGCATGGAAAATATGGCAGCTAAGTGTTCCAATGCCTAGTGAGGCCAAAGAGCTGACCATCCTCTGCAAGGCTGTAGACAGCAGCTATAATGTGCAACCTGATACCGTGGCCCCAATCTGGAACTTGCGTGGTGTTTTGAGCAACGCGTGGCACCGTGTGCAAGTGACTGTAGGTGCAAACTAAGCCTTTGACCTGAAAGGATCTACACCAACTATCTTTAGTGTAGCGTGCGTTAGACAGGCATGAGTAATTGTCAGGGACTACCACCTCATCAGACAATTGTCAAGATCCACTGCAAATCTCATAATACATGGTCAGTCTCTAATTAGTCCTATGCTGATGCAGATACTTCTGCTATACGTGCTTTGTGGAAATTTTGTTGCTGTAGACTTTTTGTTTTTGCGACGGAATATGCAATTGCTTATTGACCTGCTGAAGAAATCTATACAGAATTAGAGGATTCTCATGGGCATTTATCTTGCGGTTCATATACATCTCATTTTAGACTTCTAATGTAAAAGTCACATTTTATTCTGGAAGAAGGAAAAAACAAATTTCTACAAACCTGTCGCCATTGACTGGAACATGTCAGTTTCATCAGGCCACAGGGTAGATGTCTTGCAGAATAGAGTATATTCGGATTGGTCTGAAACAGCATATATTCATTGCATTTGGCATTGTCATGTAAATTATGCTGGACGCTCCTCACTTTAAAACCACTAAGATACCTGCAGCTGCTCTGATGTTTGCTATTTCTGTCTGGAGACGCACATATATATCTTGCCATGATAATGTTAATGAAGTAAGCTTGGTTTAAATGTTGGGTCCATTTCTTCGATCCCTTTTCATTCTATATCATGCTGCTAGGTCTGATGGAAAGAACCTTTTTAAGTAATTTATGGGACACCCACTTCTCTCAAACTAAGGTTAAAGAGACAGAAAAGGCAATTTTCAAACCTCAACCATATCACATGAAATGTTCTGTGCAACATTTCCGAATGCTAAAATTAAAAAAACTGGGAGTTGTTGAGGTAATTGTTATTCTAGAGTCAAGTAATATGCAATGTCTTGCCATTTCTAGAAGGATCCTTTTGGTGTTTTTTCTGAAGTGCTGTCAGCAAGCAGACCTCAATAGAATGATTTTTATATATTTTTTTTTCCTGGGTCCTCTGATAAATGAATGCACTTCATACGATGTAATGTACTCCTAGCTGCTATCTGTGATCTCTTGGTATGTGACAATCTTTTTGTCTCTTGTGCCTGTACATTAGTCAGAATTTCTATTTTTCCCTATTTGTAGCGTATGGATGCTGGAATATATGTATTTCTGAGCATTTTGCTGCTGGTGACCAATGTTCACTTTCTTCTGACTTTTAATAAAGCTTTTTCAAAATTTCCAAGTTATGTCTTCAGCTGTGTACACCTACTGTAATGGCTGCTTACAGGGCCGGCCCAAGACATTGTGCTGCCTGGAGCGAAGGATGAAATGATGCCCCCCCCCCCAAAAACAAACCGTGTGTATGAGCGTATCACAGTGCGCCACAGCAATAAAATTCAACACACTGTACATTAGAATTTTATTTGTGTGTCCAACGTCACATACCCAGGCTCACTCATGGATATATTTGGCCCCCAGGCTCACTCATGGATATCACAGAAAAAAAGGGTTTCAGTGGTGCTCAAAAGGTTAATGGCAGGTGGGGCAGATCACTAATACACTATAGTGTTTATCCCCAAAAACACTATCATGAAATTAAAGACTAACATTAGTGTAGCGCTCCCATACCCCACAGATGGTATATGCACAGTTCTCACAAATCGTCTAAAGGAATTTTTTCGGCATGATTTCTTCCTTCCAAAACTTTATGGAGTGCAGCACGCCAAAATATCATCTGAAGTTCCTGTTTTTCAGACGTCAAATCTTCACCCCATCAACTGTTCAAATCGAATTCATACTGTCTGGCATTTCAGTTCTGACTGCAGTTTTGGATGGATGCAGGCTGATTTTCATATGATATAGACTCTTCTGTTCTCATGGCACCATATCAACAAACCTTAGTGGGTTCTGCTCTCAGTGTTCTCATAATTTCAATTTTGTTTTTCTGCACCTACAAAAGCCTGAGTAATTGCCAGACAGTATGGAGTCAATTTTGAACAGTTCACTCATGGATATATTTGCCCCCAGGCTCAATCATGGATATACAGTCAGGTCCAGAAATATTGGGACATCAACACAATTCTAACATCTTTGACTCTATACACCACCACAATGGAGTTGGCATGAAACAAAACCAATGTGCTTTAACTGCAGACTGTCAGCTTTAATTTGAGGGTATGTACATCCAACTCAGGTGAACGGTGTAGGACGTACAGCAGTTTGCAGATGTGCCTCCCACTTGTTAAGGGACCAAAGGTAATGGGACCGAATAATCATAAATCAAACTTTCCCTTCTTAATACTTAGTTGCAAATCCTTTGCAGTCAATCACAGCCTGATGTCTGGAACGCATAGACATCACCAGATGCTGGGTTTCATCCCTGGTGATGCTCTGCCAGGCCTCTACTGCAACTGTCTTCAGTTCCTGCTTGTTCTTGGGGCATTTTCCCTTCAGTTTTGTCTTCAGCAAGTGAAATGCATGCTCAATGGGATTCAGGTCAGGTGATTGACTTGGCCATTGCATAACATTCCACTTCTGTCCCTTCAAAAACTCTTTGGTTGCTTTTGCAGTATGCTTTGGGTCATTGTCCATCTGCACTGTGAAACGCCGTCCAATGAGTTCTGCAGCATTTGGCTGAATGTGAGCAGATAATATTACCTGAAACACTTCAGAATTCATCCTGCTGCTTTTGTCAGCAGTCACGTCAATAAATACAAGAGAACCAGTTCCATTGGCAGCTATACATACCCACGCCATGACCCTACCACCACCATGCTTCACTGAGGTGGTATGCTTAGGATCATGAGCAGTTCCTTTCCTTCTCCATACTCTTTTCTTCCCATCACTCTGGTACAAGTTTGATCTTGGTCTCATCTGTCCATAGGATCTTGTTCCAGAACTGTGAAGGCTTTGTTAGGTGTTTGGCAAACTCTAATCTGGCCTTCCTGTTTTTGAGGCTCACCAATGGTTTACATCTTGTGGTGAACCCTCTGAATTCACTCTGGTGTCTTCTCTTGATTGACTTTGACACACATACACCTACCTCCTGGAGAGTGTTCTTGATCTGGCCAACTGTTGTGAAGGGTGTTTTCTTCACCAGGGCAAGAATTCTTCGGTCATCCACCAGTTTTCTGTGGTCTCCCGGGTGTTTTGGTGTTGCTGAGCTCACTGGTGCGTTCCTTTTTTTGAGAATGTTCCAAACAGTAGTTTTGGCCACGCCTAATGTTCTTGCTATCTGGGTTTGTTTTTGTTTCTTCAGCCTAATGATGGCTTGCTTCACTGATAGCTCTTTGGATCTCATCTTGAGAGTTGACCGTAACAGATTCCAAATGCAAATAGCACACTTGAAGTGAACTCTGGGCCTCTTATCTGCACATTGTAATTGGGGTAATGAGGGAATATCACACACTTGGTCATGGAACAGCTGAGAAGCCAATTGTCCCATTACCTTTGGTCCCTTAACAAGTGGGAGGCACATCTGCAAACTGCTGTAAATCCTACACCTGAGTTGGATGTACATACCCTCAAATTAAAGATGACAGTCTGCAGTTAAAGCACATTGTGTTTGTTTCATTCCAACTCTGTGCTTTAACTGCAAACACATTGTGGTGGTGTACAGAGCCAAAGATGTTAGAATTGTGTTGATGTCCCAGTATTTCTGGACCTGACTATTTGCCACCAGGCTCACCTCTGCAAGGCCCAGGCTCCGAGGGGCAGATCGTGTGGCAGCTGCATTCCTTCCTTCAACGACCGGCAGCCTGCATGAGTATCTGCCGCTTGCCTTGGATCCAGCCTGCCGTGATCTCGCGAGATCGCAAAGTTCACGTGATCTTGTTCGCGAGCGGCTGATACTCATGCAGGCTGCCGCTTGTTCAAGGAACGAATGCAGCGGCTGCAGGACCTGCTGCTACGCCGGTAAAAAATAGTCGAGTGGCGCCGGTGGCTGAAATTTGCAGCCCCCGAATTTCTGGCGCCACTGCTCCTCTCTGCACATTGTCGGGCTGACCCTGGCTGCTTAGGTATACCCATTCAAGGGAAGCTATAGATGTGTTTCTGGGTAGAAAAAAAAATGCTTTATGGTATGTAGATAATGTACTATTCGGAATTTTAAGGCTAGGTTCACACCTGCATGTTTTTTGACACGCGTATCGCAGATAACTGTGCGTTCCTGTCCATGGCTGTGAACGCGCTGCAATACACCCCACAGAAGCTCCTGTACTACTTTGGGCGTAGGATGTTTTACAGCGCATTCCTACGAGCTGTAAAATGCCCAGGTGTGAACGGGCCCCATAGAACATCATGGGATTTCCATGGTTTGGCATTTTACAGCTCGCAGGAACGCGCTGTAAAACGCTGAGGTGTGAACGGGGCCTAAAGGAGTGGGCTTTAATTTTTTTTCTTCTGCATGATCTACAGGTTATAAGGAAACTCCTCTACATGAGCTGTAGGTTTCTAGAAAAATGAGGCAGGTCTGGTGGTAACTAGATAAGTTCGGGATGTGGGCTTAAGGTTGCTAGCACATGGAGTGACCCTCTCTCTCTTCTCCCCCCCCCCCCCCCCCCAGCTTTGACTGCTTGACTGGGAGGGCCACATGGTGTAACGTGCATAATAGTATTGCACATTTCACCGTACATGTGGAATCCCCGTGTAAAGCTACGATGGGCCAACAAAGCACGATCCTCCATAGGAGGCTTCTGTGCTCAGATTGTGCCCACACGGAGGGAGCACCCGTTCTCTCCACGCTCCTGTGCAAAAATAGATTTGAAACATCCGGCCTGGATCATCTACTCGCTCGCAGTGCATGACCGTAATCATATGACCTAGGTCGGTAGCCATCCAACAGCTCCAGCCATAACCCAATCCATTGTTTTGAACATGAAACAATAGAGTGCCAGGTAATTTGAGCTTGAGCTTCAGATGAAGTTTAAATAACAATACGAGTACACAACCGGGTAGCAAACCTGTCACAGCTGTAAAATCTATTCTTAGTAATAACAGTAGACTATAGCAGTAAAGGTGCATTTTAATGCTACTTGTGAATTGTTTATATGCAATGGGTTAGGTTGTTTACACCAGATTTAAAATCTAAGATAAAATTGGGGGGGGGGGGTGGTTGATGGAACTGGAGCGGTTAATGCCTCCTGAACCCCTGCTCACACCCCAAACTTTGCATTGCAGACCAGAACCCCAAGGCTATCCCATTGAGACAATTGACAGCCTTTCAGACAGAGGAAAGTGTTTTTTTTTTTTTTCTTATCTATGAACTTGCACACTTTACGATTTACAACATTAGCTCGATGCTCTGAAAGAGCGCCATACACAGTAAAGACTTTGGGAAGTTTACCATGCCCCTTGGTTAACCCTCGGTCTACCGGCAGGGACCCTGGAGGTAGTTTTTGTGTTAAAGACCTTATGACTTGTAACTGCTAATTAGACAGATTAATCTGAAAGCCTAACTTTAATTACTTTTTCTGTAAATTCAAATTCTAGCAGGGTCCATTCGACCCATGTTGCTTTTCAATGGTTTCTCCGTTATGACTCGGGTCACATTACTGCACTGTACTCTATGCAATTTTCAGTCTGCAAGGACATATCTCTTGACGATTTGTTATGCTTTCCTGACTTGGTGGTGTAGTTTCAACATGGCTCGTAAACGCCTCAGTAATGAAGAAATAGTTTGTTTGAACTCAGATTCTAAAGATCAACAAGCATCAGATTACGAGCTTTCGGATGATAAAAATGAAAGATTACAACCTTGTACAAGACAATTTGCAGGGTTATTCAAAGACAATCGCAAAGTCATCGCACTTTTGACTTTTCATTCCCTGCAATCCTAGTGTGCCGACACTGCTGTGTATTCGGACACTGTACTGCAGTGAAAACCCAATGAACACCAACTCACCGAAACCTGCAGAAAACAGCTGGATTAACTCCACCGGAGAAACTGACTAACCACCGATCACATCACCGAGCAGCTGCCGGAAAAACCAGACACGCAGACGAATGGGGGGGGGGGGGTACGCTTAAAGTTTGAAATGCTGTCTGCAAAAAAACTACAGAATGAAAATGTCTGGAATTTACATATAAGATCCAATGAATGATAATGAAAAGGGCATACAGAAAAAAGAATTTAATTTTTTTTTTTAAAAAAAAAAACCAGGAAAAATGTTTTGCAATAAAAATCCAAAGAAATGCCTAACAGATCCTAAAAAAATCTAGAGACTTTTTTTACTGCAGAATATAATTTTAAATGGTTTATTACATATTGTATTAAAACGGGAATATTTTTAACCTTGAACCCTATGGGATTCGACTGAATAAACCTGTCGAATGAGACCACCGAATAGCAGGGCATTTCGGCAACTTTTCCCTGCTGGTTTTTGTTCTCTGGATAGACAAAGCATTGCTTCTCTATGGGGATTTCACTGCCCTCGAACAGGCACCGTATGTGCAGGCAATTTGCCAACATTTGGTGAACTGCCTGCTCTCTGGCGAGGAAAGGTAAACGTACGCTGAATTTCAGTGTTCGGTTACCTTTCAGGTCACAATTCGGATCTCTTTTGAATAACCCTGAAGGATTCTGATGATCCCCTCTTGAGCTCTATGCATTCCCAACCTACTGTTCAAAACCAAGAAGACAAAAGATAATTCAGTCATACAATGAGAGAAATGGAGACATCAATACGTTAGATGAGATGGTTCGTACTTACAGTCAGGGCCGGATTTGCACCTCAGGAGCCTGTAGGCACAGAAATGCGGAGCGCCCCTACCCAAAACTGAAACTGGTTTTCTCCGTGCTCAAATCAAAAGAAGAGGCAGAATCTGTTGCCTTACTTGTAACTGTAACTAATTCAACTATTTATAATGCGTCAACAAATTCCTTAGCACTGTACAATGGGAGAAACAGAATAACAAATATACATACACATTACACACACACTGAACAGAAGGAGGAAGGACCCTGCTCGAGATCATACAAACTAAGAGGAGAGGGGTGACACATTAGGTGAGGATGAATAGGGAATTTGAAGTAGCGGGGTGCATGAGGACTGTATGGGAAGATGGGGCAGGAAATGACAGTGAGGGATCATAGAGTGAGCCGATAGACTTCTCTATAGTAATGCGTTTTCAGAGACTTCTTGAAGGAGTGGAGAGACGGTTGAGTCTGATGTTGCGGGGGAGGGAGTTCCATAGAAAGGGTGCAGCTCGGGAGAAGTCTTGAAGCCGAGTCTGGCATAGGCGTTCATTACAGACTGCAGAGGCAGAATCTGGGATCTCTAAAGGCCAGAGAGAAGGAGGTTACAGTAGTCAAGGCCGGTGATAATAAGATCTTGGATGAGCATTTTAGTAGAGTCTGGATTAAGAAAGGGACAGATGCCTGCAATGTTTTTTAGGTGGAAGTAGCAAGATTTGGTTAGAGACTGAATGTGAGGAGTAAAGGGTAGATTTGAGTCCAAGAGAACCCTGAGGCAATGGAGCTTGAGAGGTAGAAGTAATGGTGGCACTATTCACCTGGAGAGAAATTGGCGCAGGAATTGAGGTTTTACAGGGAGGGAAGATGAGAAGTTCAGTTTTAGAGAGGTTCAGATTTAGGAAATGGGAAGTCATCCAATCGGAGACAGTCGATAGGCCGGCAGTGTTAAATTCTAGATTTCCATTATAATTACCATAAACCTTTTTCAAGTTTTCTTCTTGTATATCAAAACCGAAGTAAGGCTCTGCGCGACTCTGATCAGAGGAGACGATAGACACAACCACACCGAGATATGGCAGATTATCATCTGATCAGTTAGTGGTCTGTCAGGTCCGTTTATTATTTCAACATCCAATAGAAATGTTCGTTATATATAAAAACTTCCTGCAATGTTCACTCCCAACATAGGAATGTGATACAACAACCAATCAGAGCAGATACATTTCTACGTCAGAGTTTAACCAACAGTGAGACAAAATTACTACATTTGATTCAGAGATGGCTTTTTTTCTAGTTTACACTGTTCACACACCCTTTCCTGCATACAAAGGAAATGGCTAAATTCCACAGGCTAACATCCTATGCAAGTAAAAGACTTGCAGGGGTTGACACTTATAATGGGGGGGGGGATTTCACACTAATGCAAAATTAAAAAACTACCTATCATATTAAAATACCTTTCAATCGTCTCATTGATCACATATACAATCGTGATCACAAAAATGGATGAAACAAACTAGACAATTAAACTAATTATACCTGGGCCATAGTATCCTCGCCTAATACCTGTACGAAATACGAAAAGGATTCCCCAAGGAGGCCCTTTATGAGCATAAAATATACTTATCTATCTAGATTCACTCTACCAGCAAACCACACTTGGAGCGTAGGCAAAAAATACCTAATCTAGACATTAAATAACTAACTATTTATTCCCATTTCCCAAAATATAATTCACCGAACAAGAAAAATAACCTTTTACATTCAAGTTATTATACTTCTCTAATAATCAACATGAGTCAGATCTGTATCTGTGTGTTTTCCTATGTTCAGCTTCACTCCACAGACCGCATACACACCTGCATTCATACACACTCTCAAGAAATACATTCTCATTTTCCCAAATCCATTCCTTTTTCACACTTATCTAGGGGATTAAATAAAAAAAATAATATTCCATAATCTAATACCGTAGTCCACAGTGCGAGATCAAGGTCTGGTCTTTTTCAACATCCCAGCTTGAGACGCATAATCATTAAATGTCATCAGAGCTCCCACCATAGGGACTACTGAACAAGCTGTCTCTTTGTGCTGGTTGCTTATTACCTGTGACCTTTGACCTTGACACAAAATGTCCATGATTCGTTCCATATGCAGTCATTGTGACTGTCAGGTTTCTTGATGATGCGATATGGTTGTAGCAACAATAAAGAAAAGAAAAAAAGAAAGAAAATATGGTATTCCCCGCTAATCATATACATCCATTCATTCATTATCACTCTCAAGTACACGAAAACAATAAAAATGTTAATTTACAAAAGAAGAGACACAGATAATAAAGTTTAAAATTTCCCCTCAAAGAAAATTATACTACTTCTGACCCATTGTTAGAGAAAAAAATATATATGCAACTTTGGCTCAAAAGGGAAATAGCCGAAGTGCATACTCCACCCATTCTAAATAACAAAAAAAATATTTAACTACTATCCTATTCGGTCTTGTTCGGTGTTTTGAAACAAACCTGGTGTTTATAAAACACACCAATCCTCAAATAAAATCCAAAAAATAAAAACAACTTTAATTTTGCCGAATTAAAACTTTCTATTTACCACTATATATGTCATGAAACGTATTTATGCAAATGCATTCAATTATATGTTCCTAAATACATTTGTAGCTCTGTGTTTAAAACCTTACTGTGGCAGTACCTATTTTTGGCCACCGGAGGGAGACAGAGACCATGGTAAAATTATGCTGGACAGACACAGAAGACATTGGGACTACGTTTCCTGGCATGCTTTGCGAACAGAGCCAGGAAGTGGGTGGGACAGGGACGCTGTACATCCTGAGCCTCGTGGAAAGCATGCTGAGGGTGAGCTGGGAGCTGGAAGGAGAAAGAAGCAGGCAGGGCTGTTCAGGATCGTGACCAGGCCAGAGCGCAGGGGCTACCTCGCTGGTGCTGGGGGATCAGGACAGTGACCCTGCAGAGATCTGTCTACATCAAGCTGTGAAGTCTGAGGACAGAGATAGCTGGGAGAGCGCGCCAGGGAGTGCATGAGAGAGGATGCAGTGTTGCAGAGTGGAACAGTGACTAGGCCGGAGCGCAGGTGCGGCCTACCAGGATTCCAAGAGGGGTTACCCAGCCTTGTAAGAAGGAGACCCAGTGATCCACAGGCATTCCCCAAGCTGCTATCAAGGAAGCGGAGGACCCCTGAGTTAGGAGTACCGCAGGTCCATTGGATGGGAGAGCAGGAGGTAGCTGGACAAGCCTCGGTCGGAGCAAAGAGAACCCGACAACAGATCCAGTAGCCAGTATCCTAGCCAGGCATCGAGCGGAGGGACGTCCTGGGTCACCGGAACCTTGGTGATCCAGCGGATGGGTGAGAGGCCTCCAAGGCCGGTTTTACAAAGTCAAGAAAGTGCGCTGTTGTTTATTTCTGAAACCCACAGGGCCCCAACTTGACTAGTCGAAGACATCGTTTAAAAGATTCACTGGCCAGTTGAATAGTACCCGGGTACCATAACACACACATACACTCACAGTTCGGTACTTAACCTGTTCGGGACTCACTCCCTAGTATCTAAAGAAGGGGAAAAGATTTGCATCTTATTTTGTTTTCCGCTGCGTGTTTCCCGAATTACGAAGCATTGTATTTTTCTGTTCGGTCGCGCATTTTCCCGAAATACGAAGCCTCGTATTTCTTTTCCGCTGCGCGTTTACCGCATTACGAAATACTGTAGACATATCCAAAGACCGTGTTATTCTTTATTTGCCTTTTATTCAAGTAAACTATATAATATAAAAATCCACAACGGTGCTGGAGTATATTTATTCCCTAGTGCGGGGAGACTGACCCGTGGTTCATTTTCAGCGGCTCCTCCGGGAGTGAGCGCTACACGTGGGGGCTCGTTTCCGGGATTCAGTCTCTGGAAAAACCGCATTTAAAGGGTTAAATATGGATCCAGAAGAAGCAGCAGAGTGGTGTAAAGCACAAAATGGCCAGTTAGGGTTGAGTGTAGTAATGGACATTCCTGCAGGCACCTGGGCAGAAGAACAGATATGCCAGGCCATGGCAGCGTTGGCACCTGACCAGCAGGGATTCATAGTGGACGTTAAAGTGAATCCAGAGACTTCTCACACATATGTTCTTTTCGAGTGGAGAAAGGGTGTTCCAGTGTGTTTTCAGGGCGCGAGTGTGAAGCTGACCGACGATGTGGAGGTTCGACTGGTCCAGCCAAGTACGCCACGTGGTGATCACGCGAATGCTCCCGTGACTAGACCAACAACGTCAAGAGACGAGATACCCGATGCTACCCCTACCTCAATTGCAGGGTTCCCTCCCGCTACTTTCTTTACCACTATGGGGAAGCTGGTGGAAACGTTGGCCCAAAACTCAGCCGCGTCTGCAAATTATGGATATCGCAAGTTGGGGGTCTGTTCCGGTAAGGTCCCTGTGCCAGCTGGAGAAGAGGACTTTGACACTTGGATAGACCAGGCAGTGCAAGCTGTGGAAGAATGGGAAGTTGCGGACACCGTGAAGAGACAAAGGTTGATCGAGAGCTTAAGAGGTCCTGCTTCAGATGTCGTCCGAAATCTGAAAAGAGACAAGCCAGGCTGCACTGCTGCTGAGTATCTAGAAGCTTTACAGGAAATTTTTGGAGGAGTGGAGGATTGTGCCGAGCTTATCCACAGGTTCTCTCACACCTATCAAAAGGAAGGAGAAGAATTGTCCACCTATGTCTGGCGGCTGGATAAAATCCTCCATCAGGTTATTCTAAAAAGAGGCATGGAGCCGAGTCGTGCAAGCAAAGCTTTGATGGATCAAATTTTCAAAGGTGCACTCCCACTGGATCCCATAATGTTGAAATTTCACACTAGATACCAGAGCAAGAGACTGACCTATTCCAAACTGGTCAAAGCTATCCGAGAAGAAGAGGCTTTAATTGAGGCTAAAAAGATTGCTAATGCTTCACATGCAGTTTTCACCGCCGAAGTAGAAACTCTTGGTGTAGCGGACATACAGACTGAAGTGATGGCTTTGAAAACTCTGATGTCGAAAATGATAGAGTTGATGACGTTGCTGTCTTCTAGGATTGCCGTACCTGAGGAGGGAGAGGCAGTGCGGAGTATTCCTGCTGGAGAACCCTCTGGGTCGTTGATCTGCTACAACTGTGGGGGGGTTGGCCACTATCGACGTGACTGCCCCAGCCCACCCAAACCGCGAAGAGGACAGACGTTTCTAGCAGATATACGAATGACAAGAGCGGCTGTGGTTCCTAACAAGGGGTTTTCCAATGAGGCGCAAGAAGAAAATGTGCCCACACGCTCGAGGAAAAGATGTTTCGGCTGCAGGGAAAAGGGTCATTTCAGGGCTCAGTGCCCAAGAATGAGGCCCATAAAGAGATCGGTCGAAGAACTCCTGAAGGCCTTGAAGGAGCAGTCGCCTGTCTTGCAAGGGGAGAATCTTAGAGGACCCCGGTTGAATGAGCAAACTGGGTCCCCACCTTGTACTACAGCGGAGAAGTTCCCTGACAAGTTGATCGGTCCCTCGTCCATCATCCCGGTCCAAGTGGAAGGGGTCTACACAAAGGCTCTTTTAGATTCAGGTGCTCAAGTAACTCTGATTTACCGAGATTTCTATCAGAAACATTTGAAGCATATACCCTTGAAGAAGTTGAAGGATCTTGAAATCTGGGGTATGGGGACTGAGAGGTTTCCCTATGATGGATATCTACAGGTGAAGCTGGAATTCAGTTCAGCGACCGTTGGACAACCGGCAGTATGTGACACGTTGGCCATTGTGTGTCCTCGTCCCTCGGGAACTAATCGAAGTTCTATGATAGTGGGGACGAACACTGACTTAGTGAGATGTTTTCTAACCCCGCTGAGGAATGAAGAGAGTCCTGCTCCCAAGAAGGCACACTCGATGTCAAGGCCGGTATGTCAACGGATGGTCGAAGAACAGAGAGCCCCTGCAGAAGTGAGGTGGCTGAGGAAAGCGGAAGGAACAGAGAAGGTTATGCAGTCCAGAGAAGTCCCCGAAATAATCTCTGGAAGAGTTCTGAAACGGACAAGTGAGAGAGTTTCTGTCAGCGTATGCAATGTGACTGACTCTTCAGTAAATTTGAAGGCACGGATGTCGATCGGGCAAGTGGCTTCTGTTAAGCCCCTCTCCACTACCGATCTAGGGGGGGGAGTGAATAAAGTGATTCAAGCTGAACGGTTCTACCCTAAAGATGCTCCTATCTCGTTCAAGCGGAAGAAGCGGGTTCAGTCTCCAATACTCAAGTCGGAAAATTCGTTCTCCAGGTATGAGTCTGACGTGGGATGGGCTAAGAGCACTAAACGCTGCATTCGTCTCCAGGATGATAAGCCTTCTCGAGAAAGGTCAAGGCGAGCTTCATCGAGAGACCTAATTGAACGAAAAGAACCCAAGGAGTGGTTGGAACAGAGGGAATGAGAGTCATGGCTGCGGGTGTTCCTGAACTATATTGTAACCCTGCACAAAGAAAGCTGTTACGACTATGCGAAGGTTGCCCAAAGTGTCTGCCACGCTAGCTGAGGTAGTTAGGGACATGAGTCAGTTTGAGGATGTATATCTGACCCGTTGTATGTCTGCTACTGAACCTGAATGTATCGCTTAATGTAAATATTGCAATGTTATGTATCTGTTATACCTCCTTGGAGAGACCCAAGAGTTCTAGGAGGGGGAGAGTGTAGCGCTGTGTTTAAAACCTTACTGTGGCAGTACCTATTTTTGGCCACCGGAGGGAGACAGAGACCATGGTAAAATTATGCTGGACAGACACAGAAGACATTGGGACTACGTTTCCTGGCATGCTTTGCAAACAGAGACAGGAAGTGGGTGGGACAGGGACGCTGTACATCCTGAGCCTCGTGGAAAGCATGCTGAGGGTGAGCTGGGAGCTGGAAGGAGAAAGAAGCAGGCAGGGCTGTTCAGGATCGTGACCAGGCCAGAGCGCAGGGGCTACCTCGCTGGTGCTGGGGGATCAGGACAGTGACCCTGCAGAGATCTGTCTACATCAAGCTGTGAAGTCTGAGGACAGAGATAGCTGGAGAGCGCGCCAGGGAGTGCATGAGAGAGGATGCAGTGTTGCAGAGTGGAACAGTGACTAGGCCGGAGCGCAGGTGCGGCCTACCAGGATTTCAAGAGGGGTTACCCAGCCTTGTAAGAAGGAGACCCAGTGATCCACAGGCATTCCCCAAGCTGCTATCAAGGAAGCGGAGGACCCCTGAGTTAGGAGTACCGCAGGTCCATTGGATGGGAGAGCAGGAGGTAGCTGGACAAGCCTCGGTCGGAGCAAAGAGAACCCGACAACAGATCCAGTAGCCAGTATCCTAGCCAGGCATCGAGCGGAGGGACGTCCTGGGTCAGCGGAACCTTGGTGATCCAGTGGATGGGTGAGAGGCCTCCAAGGCCGGTTTTACAAAGTCAAGAAAGTGCGCTGTTGTTTATTTCTGAAACCCACAGGGCCCCAACTTGACTAGTCGAAGACATCGTTTAAAAGATTCACTGGCCAGTTGAATAGTACCCGGGTACCATAACACACACATACACTCACAGTTCGGGACTTAACCTGTTCGGGACTCACTCCCTAGTATCTAAAGAAGGGGAAAAGATTTGCATCTTATTTTGTTTTCCGCTGCGTGTTTCCCGAATTACGAAGCATTGTATTTTTCTGTTCGGTCGCGCATTTTCCCGAAATACGAAGCCTCGTATTTCTTTTCCGCTGCGCGTTTACCGCATTACGAAATACTGTAGACATATCCAAAGACCGTGTTATTCTTTATTTGCCTTTTATTCAAGTAAACTATATAATATAAAAATCCACAACGGTGCTGGAGTATATTTATTCCCTAGTGCGGGGAGACTGACCCGTGGTTCATTTTCAGCGGCTCCTCCGGGAGTGAGCGCTACACATTAATTAACTCTAAGTTTAATTGGATGTGATCTTCAATAATCCTAAATGTGTCAGGGAATTTGAACAATATTGATTGTAACCGAACAACAAAAATAATAAAATAATAAAAGACACAAAATAATTATCACTTAGACGACAACACAAAGACAATCCATCAGCATATAAAAATACATTATCTTCTTCTTTCTTTGTCTTCTGTCTTATTGGTTGAAAATAACGGTTTTGTAAAACTGACATGTCTTAAGTTTTATTTCCAAATCAATGATCTTCTTTAATCGCATGATTTATTGATGAGTTGTTGATAAATTTGGTGTCTGATAATTCCTTATTATCCGGTTGATGAAACATTGCAATGTGAAATGATAATGTGTTTGAGCAAATTTCCTTCAATTCCAACAGCTTTATCAATATTGGTATTCAATAATCTTCCATCTAGCTTGAGCAAAGTTGGCATGCATGGGTAATTTTCACCTAAAGTAAAAAACTTGGGAAAAAAATGTATTATTAACGTGTCAAAAACTTTAAAATTCATATGGTTAAAATACTTTTAAAATGGAGAACAAAATGCAACACATTTTTGGAGACAAAGAAAAAGGAGTGGTCATGAGAGAGAGAAAATGGAGGAGCTAGGAGAAAATTGTGAAAACTGTTTTTTTGTTTTTTTACTTTTGCAATGGTCACCAATTTTCTCAAAATGCTCTTTAATTCAAATAAAAAAACACATAACAAAAATATCATAAACTGGGAAAGAAAGTATAGAAGGGCATGTTAAACTTGACGCGTTAACTAGCACAAAGTTCTCAGAGGAAACTCAGAGAAAAAGATTCTTAATAAACATCAATAATCTTTATTAAGGATATTGGTTAAAAACAAACATTCAAACGTGAGGTGTTTGTGCAGCTATTTTACAACCTGTTTTATTCCCTCCAAGAAAAATTCAATGGGGGCACAGTCATACGTTGTTGCACTTCACACCAAAAGACAAAAACATCAGATAGCAAAAAATAAAACTAGACATATGGCTACCAATGCAGAAAAAGAAAACAAACAATACTCAGTCAGGATACTAAATTACAACCTTCCATCTCCCTTAGTCAACTAAAATAAAACCAAAAAAAAACCCACCTTCTCTCATTTGAAATCTGCCTAATTTCCTTTGTACAGCGCTACTAAACCTGTAGGCGCTTTCCCTTAAACTTTCACTCAAATCCTTCAGCTTTATATCACTTCATCCTCTTAGATTCCAAACAACTAAACATGAACCTATATATATATTCCATTATACAAGTTACAAACACTGTAAATGATCTCAGTCAGCCATTTTGGCAAAACATATAACCTATATTAAGGTGTGGTCAATCCCTTAGTGCTGGACTCAAACAAAGACCAGAGGAAAATAACCGACCAGGCCTCTTTTGGGAAATTTTATAATTTATATTAAGGCAGATTGAGCCCATCACCTTGATACACAAATTTTTTATATATCATACATCAACTTATAACATAACATTCACGTGTAACCTGCCTTGTCAAAGTATTGACTTTCTATGTTCATCTTTCAAACATAAGCTAAGAATAAAAAAAGCAGTCATTTTTGAAATTTACTGTAAAAGTAAAGCCCTATTGTCTCCATTTCCTGTGCCTTTTTTTTTTTTTTTTTTACACGAGGCAAGGCAGTAAAGACACAGAAACAAAGCAACCTGTTTTAAGAGAAGCAGTCCCTATACATAAATTACATATAAAAAACACAATATCAAAACTACGAAATACAAAACATCAAAGATAAACACATATATTAATAGTTATTAAAGACAAACATTTAAATAAACAGACGTAATCAATGGCAAGAAACAAAATAAAATAAATAAAACAAAAACAAATGTGAAATCTGAAAGAAAAAACAGTTTGCAAATCCTTTAGAATCAGTTAAATTATAAAATAAGACAGCGCGAACATACAGCAAAGCAAAAAATAAAAAAATAACAAAAATAAAAAAAATAAAAAATGTCAAGAATGCTCTCAATGGAAGCAACGCTATTTTGATTTCTATCTTGCTATATAAGAAGAAACCGGACCTAATCAATTAAAATAAAATGCTACGAGCCAGAACTCCAGAACACAAAGGAGCTACACTATGGACACAAAGACAAACACATTTACTCAACGCTAGAAACATCTTTCAGTTTCCCGGGTGAGTGACATAACGAATACTCAGCACTAGAACTTTTCAGGGTACATCAACATAACGAGTGAGTCACCGCTCATTAACAGTTCTCTATCAGGCGTGTTAAGATAAACAAACAAGAATCAAAGAAAAACAAACAGAGCGTCCTACAACAACACAGTGGCTCTCACAGGCAGCCTCCCCATGGAAGCAAAGATTCTTTTATCTATATAGGCAATTTTTAACATGAAATAAATCATATCAGACACTTGAATTATTAAATCCCGCTTTTGACACCAACTGTTAAATTCTAGATTTCCATTATAATTACCATAAACCCTTTTCAAGTTTCTTCTTATATATCAAAACCGAAGTAAGGCGCTGCGCGACTCTGATCAGAGGAGACGATAGACACAACCACACCGAGATATGGCAGATTATCATCTGATCAGTTAGTGGTCTGTCAGGTCCGTTTATTATTTCAAAATTCAATAGAAATGTTCGTTTTATATATAAAAACTTCCTGCAATGTTCACTCCCAACATAGGAATGTGATACAACAACCAATCAGAGCAGATACATTTCTACGTCAGAGTTTAACCAACAGTGAGACAAAATTACTACATTTGATTCAGAGATGGCTTTTTTTCTAGCTTACACTGTTCACACACCCTTTCCTGCATACAAAGGAAATGGCTAAATTCCACAGGCTAACATCCTATGCAAGTAAAAGACTTGCAGGGTTTGACACTTATAATGGGGGGGGGGGATTTCACACTAATGCAAAATTAAAAAACTACCTATCATATTAAAATACCTTTCAGGCAGTAACAGGGTCCAACACCAGAGGAGAGAGATTGAGAGAGGAAAGGTAGATTTGGGTGTCATCAGCATAGAGGTGATATTGGAATCAATAGGAAGAGATGAGGTTGTCCAAAGAGGCAGTATGGATCGAGAAGAGTAGGGAACCCAGAACAGAGCCTTGAGATACCCCAACTGAAAGACAAACTTGTGGTTAAGAGCAGTGGCGTCACTAGGGTTGGTGTCACCCGGTGCGGTAACTTATGGTGTCCCCCCCCGAGTTTTACGGATTTCTTTAACTACTCTTACTCCTAAATCAGTACTCCCATATAACACTGAATGCTCATGCACAGCGCACATTACTGTGAGGTTTATTGCTGTGGAGCTCTCATATGCTCACACAACTTTTTGTCAACTGCCAGCAAGTACGGTGCCTGTTCGAAGGCAGTGAAAGCACACATGGATATATATTGCCCCCAGCAGCTCTGGATATATTGCCCCCAGCAGCTCACCCATGGATATATATTGCCCCCAGCTCACATATGGATATATTGCCCCAGTTCACAGTTATATATTGCCCCCAGCAGCTCACCCATGGATATATATTGCCCCAGCTCACATATGGATATATTGCGCCTCAGCTCACATATGGATATATTGCGCCTCAGCTCACACATGGATATATTGCGCCTCAGCTCACACATGGATATATTGCCCCAGACCAGCTCACACATGGATATATTGCCCCAGACCAGCTCACACATGGATATTGCCCCAGCTCTCATGGATACTGCCCCAGCACACATGGATATGCCCCAGCAGCTCTCATGGATATTGCCCCAGCTCCTCTCATGGATATTGCCCCAGCTCCTCTCATGGATACTGCCCCAGCTCCTCTCATGGATATACTGCCCCAGCTCATGGATACTGCCCCAGCTCCTCTCATGGATACTGCCCCAGCTCCTCTCATGGATATTGCCCCAGCTCCTCTCATGGATATTGCCCCAGCTCCTCTCATGGATACTGCCCCAGCTCCTCTCATGGATATACTGCCCCAGCTCCTCTCATGGATATACTGCCCCAGCTCCTCTCATGGATATACTGCCCCAGCTCCTCTCATTGATATACTGCCCCAGCTGCTCTCATGGATAATGCCCCAGCTCCTCTCATGGATATGCCCCAGCTCATGGATAATGCCCCAGCTCATGGATAATGCCCCAGCTCATGGATACTGCCCCAGTTCATGGATTTGCCCCAGCTCATGGATACTGCCCCAGCACATGGATATACTGCCCCAGCTCATGGATACTGCCCCAGCTCATGGATAATGGCCCCAGCTCATGGATATTGCCCCAGCTCATGGATATACTGCCCCAGCACATGGATATACTGCCCCAGCACATGGATATACTGCCCCAGCAGCTCGTGGATATTGCCCCAGCTCATGGATAATGCCCCAGCTCATGGATATTGCCCCAGCTCATGGATATACTGCCCCAGCAGCTCATGGATATTGCCCCTGCTCATGGATACTGCCCCAGCTCATGGATAATGCCCCCAGCTCATGGATATGCCCCAGCTCATGGATATGCCCCAGCACATGGATAATGCCCCCAGCTCATGGATACTGCCCCAGCTCAGGGATATGCCCCAGCTCATGGATATACTGCCCCAGCTCATGGATATACTGCCCCAGCAGCTCATGAATATTGCCCCAGCTCATGGATTTGCCCCAGCTCATGGATATGCCCCAGCTCATGGATACTGCCCCAGCTCATGGATACTGCCCCAGCTCATCGATATGCCCCAGCTCATGGATACTGCCTCAGCTCATGGATATGCCCCAGCTCATGGATACTGCCCCCAGCTCATGGATACTGCCCCCAGCTCATGGATATTGCCCCAGCTCATGGATACTGACCCCAGCTCATGGATACTGCCCCAGCTCATGGATATTGCACCAGCTCATGGATATTGCCCCAGCTCATGGATATGCCTCAGCTCATGAATACTGCCCCAGCTCATGGATATTGCCCCAGCTCATGGATATGCCCCCAGCTCATGGATACTGCCCCCAGCTCATGGATACTGCCCCCAGCTCATGGATATTGCCCCAGCTCATGGATACTGCCCCAGCCCCTGGATATGCCCCAGTTCATGGATACTGCCCCAGCACATGGATATGCCCCAGCTCATGGATATATGCCCCCCAGCAGATGGATTTGCCCCAGCTCATGGATACTGCCCCAGCTCATGGATATGTCCCAGCTCATGGATATGCCCCAGCAGATGGATATGCCCCAGCAGCTCATAGATATGCCCCAGCTCATGGATATGCCCCAGCTCATGGATATATGCCCCCAGCAGATGGATATGCCCCAGCAGCTCATAGATATGCCCCAGCTCACCTCCGCCGCGTGTTCATTCCCTCTGAGCGTCCGGCGGCGTGCAGCTTGGGCGCTCGCCTGGGGGAGCCGCGTGACCAGCCGCGATTGGCTGGTGACGTGTTTCCCCCAGGCGAGCGCCGAAGCTGCACAGCTTCGGACGCTCGCAGGGAGCGAACACGCGGCGGAGGGTGAGACACCCGCCCTTAGGGTGACGGTGTCACCCTAAAGGCGGGTGTCATCTGGTGCGGGCCGCACCCCCCGCCCCCACATAGCGATGCCCCTGGTTAAGAGACACCAAGGAAGGAGAAACTGAAGGAGCGAAAAGAGAGACCGGAAGAGGACCAGGAGAGAGTGATGTCACTGAGACCAAGTTGACGCAGCGTGAGGAGCTGGAGAGGGTGATCACCAGTGTTGAATGCGGCGGAAAGGTCAAGAAGAATAAGGAGGGAGAAGTGACCTTTGGTTTCAGTGGCAGCTAAATGATTAGGCACCTTGGTCAGAGCAGTCTCAGTAGATTGTTGAGAGCGAAAGCTAGACTGGTGCGGATCGAGTAGAGAGTTAACCAGCTCACCAGTTTTCTTGCTGCTATCAACCAGACATTCTAAGATTTTGGAGGCAAAGGGGAGCAGAGAGATGGGACAGTAGTTCAAGAGGGAGGTAGGATCAAGAGATGGCTTTTTTAGAATGGGGTGATCAAAGCACGTTTGAATACAGAGGAGAATATTCCAGAGGAGAGGGAGAGGTTAAAAATATGGGTCAAAGCAGGGACAGTAACTGGTGGGACAGGTTGAATAAGGTGTGAGGGGATGGGATCAAGTGGACAGGTGGTCGGGTAGGAGGGCATACAGTAAGTTCTGTTACATCCTCTTCTGAGACTGTAGAAAAGGAAGACATAGTAGGGGGGCAGGGAGTGAGGGAGTCAGTGAGGTAGAATGGTTAAAGGGATACTCCAGGCAATATGACCACCTCAGCTTTTTAAGGTGGTCATATTGCCTGGAGTATCCCATTTTTTCCCCCTGCCTTCTACCTTTTCCCGATCGGCTGATATTGCTGAGAGAAGCGGTGGACTTTACTCCGCCCTCCCAGCTGTCAATCAGCCGATCGGGTTTCAAGGTCCCCGCGTTTTGGAACTCTCGGCAAAGCTGGGATGTCATCGTGCTAGAAGCGCGATGACGTCCCACCACTCCGGCAGAGTCGCGGGAACGCGCAGGAGAAGGAGCTGCTGCCATCTCCTCCTCCTTCTCCTCCGCCTAAGTTTTTAGACGAGCAGGCGGGGTGAACTTCAGCTCACCTCGCCGCTCGTGAACGTGCGCTGCTCCGCGCATGCGCGGTTGAATGAGCTGATTGGCTGGTTTACGTGATAGGCGCGCATGCGCGCTTTGCACATAAACCTTAAGCCAAGTTCCAACTTTAACACGACGGGAGCGGAAGAGGGAGGTGAGTAAAAAAAAAAAAAACGCCGTTGGAAAAGTGTAATTTTTAGGGTAAGTACAGTTGTGTTCAAAATTATTCAACCCCCACTGAAATTGAGTGTTTTGGCCAGTTTGACATTAATTTTGAACATTCTGTCATCTTGCTTACAATTAAATCAAAGAGGCACGTGTAGGTCAGACAAATATAACATAACATTTATAATGAAATAACCACAAATGTCTTTTCTGTGCTCACATCATTATCAGTTTTATTCAACCCCCAAGTGACATTCAATCTTAGTACTTAGTACAACATCCTTTTACAGTTATAACAGCTTTTAAACGTGAAGCATAGCTTGACACAAGTGTCTTGCAGCGATCTACGGGTATCTTCGCCATTCGTCATGGGCAAAAGCCTCTAGTTCAGTCACATTCTTAGGCTTGCGCACTGCAACTGCTTTCTTTAAGTCCCACCAGAGGTTCTCAATCGGATTTAAGTCAGGTGACTGCGATGGCCACTCCAAAATGTTCCAGCCTTTAATCTGCAACCATGCTCTAGTGGACTTGGAGGTATGCTTGGGATCATTGTCCTGTTGAAAGGTCCAACGTCTCCCAGGTTTGTGACGGACTGCATCACATTGTCATCCAATATCTCCTGGTACTGAAGAGAATTCATGGTACCTTGCACACGCTGAAGCTTCCCTGTACCTGCAGAAGCAAAACAGCCCCAAAGCATGATTGACCCCCCGCTATGCTTCACAATAGGCAAGGTGTTCTTTTCTTCATAGGCCTTGTTCTTCAACCTCCAAACATAGCGTTGATCCATGGGCCCAAACAGTTCTAATTTTGTTTCATCAGTCCACAGAACACTATCCCAAAACTTCTGTGGTTTGTCCACATGACTTTTGGCATACTGCAGTCGACTCTTCTTATTCTTTGGAGACAGCAAGGGGGTGCGCCTGGGAGTTCTGGCATGGAGGCCTTCATTACGCAGTGTGCGCCATATTGTCTGAGCTGAAACTTCAGTACCCACATCTGACAAATCTTTTCACAGTTCCTCAGCAGTCACACGGGGACTTTTCTCCACTCTACGCTTCAGGTAGCGCACAGCAGTCGAGGTCAGCATCTTCTTTCTGCCACGACCAGGTAGCGTTTCAACAGTGCCCTTTGCCTTGAATTTGCGAATGATGCTTCCTATGGTCTCTCTTGGTATGTTTAACATCTTTGCAATCTTCTTATAGCCATTGCCCTTCCTGTGAAGAGTAATCACCTCTTCTCTTGTCTTCCTGGACCATTCTCTTGACTTCACCATGTTTGTAACCACACCAGTAAATGTCTAGAAGGAGCTGAGTATCACAGTCATTTTAAAGCTGCCTAATTGGTGCTTATTATGCTTTATTGCTGCTCCGTGACATCCACAGGTGTTTTCAATACCTGATTGAAAACACTTGAATGAACCTCTGTTCTTCAGAGTGGTAGTCTTTAAGGGGTTGAATAATTGTGTCAATGAAGAATTCACAAAAGAAACATTTACTACTGTATTACAAAACCAATTGATGTCATTTTTGTTGCATATGGTTCTTTAAAAAGTCCTTGTAGGATTTCATTCTGAATACAATTACAAATGTACACTAAATTCCCTAAAACCCTTTACAGCATTGGGGGTTGAATAATTTTGAACACAACTGTATAACATTAAAAAAATTATATATATGTACTGAATGACTAGTTAGGGCAATAGGTTTAATATAAAGTAAAAAAAAAAAGGGGGTGATTTTCAGCTTGGAGTGTTCCTTTAAAGGAGGAGGGCAGTGAATGCAGCAGCATTGTTTGTTTTATATGTAAAAGCATATATTGCCTCTGCTGTAGAACAGAAAAAAAATATTTTGCATTTACTTTTTTCATTTTTACACATTACATGGTCATGTTGGGTATCATAGTAAAGACTAAACTCTGACCTTTCCAATGACATCTCACTTAACCTTGTGTGCTGTACAATTCAGGGATGCAGGTTTAAAATCCCCGTCTCTCCTCACTGCAGTGCCACAGTCTAGGTTTTGAATTAAACAATGCGTTGCTTCACCACATACACACTTGCTGGCAGTATGGTAAATTAGGTGAGTTAGTGCAGCATCACTGTTCACTTTCTAATTGTAAACTGAATAATAGTGCCGTGTAAGAAAAAAATGAGTAAAATATTATTTTAGTAGATTTTATTTTCACATAAATCTAACCTGGTTATACTTGGTATCACTAGAAAGGCTATAAACTGACCTTTACAATGATACATCATATGTCCCTCTAGCCCTTATAGCTCCAGAGATACAGTGGTCTAAAATTATTGCAAATTGTAAAAAGAATAAAAAAAATTATTTTACACACACAGCAAGGCGCCCCCTTGTGGCAGGCGCCTGTAGGCACATGCCTACTGTGCCTAATGGTAAATCCGGCCCTGCTTACAGTACTAAACAAATGACCAGAAGATGGCCAATGGTTACATTTTAGAACATGTTGAATGTTAGTGCTATCAACTCCAATATTATCTAGATGTCACTAAAACCAGACTGGAATGCAAGTAAATCGCACAAAAGGAAAGTTTTCCTTACACATCTTGGGAAAGCACTGGCTCGACATTCCTCAAATGTCTACCTCAGAAGAATCACCAAGAAAGAAAGTTGCAGTATCTGCCCTAACTGGAACAGTCAGGGTTATTCAGAGAGGGGTGAAAAGCAGGAGAATGACTGAATAACTCTGAAAGAATTTTCCATTCTCCAAAGCGATCCGAATTGCTGGCGAACGGTAACCGAACACTGAAATTCAGCGTTCGGTTACCTTTCCTGGCCATTCGGCTATTCAGAGAACAGACAGTTCGCCAAATCCTGGCGAATTGCCTGCACATACGGTGCCTGTTCGGTGCCTGTTCGAGGGCAGTGAAATCCCCATAGAGAAGCAATGCTCCTTCGTCTAATCAGAGAACACAAACCAGCAGTGAAAAGTTGCCGAATTGCCCTGCTATTCGGTGGTTTCATTCGACAGGTTTATTCAGGTGAATCCCATAGGCTTCAATGTTAAAAATATTTCCGTTTTAATTCAATATCTAATAAACCGTTGATTATAATATTCTGCAGTAAAAAGTCTCTTTTTAGATTTTTTTAGAATCTTTTAGGCATTTTTTTGGATTTTTGTGCAAAGACTTGTTTCCTTTTTTTTTTTAATCGTTTTTTCTTTTTTCTGTAACAGCCCTTTTTATTATCATTCATTGGATCTTATATGTAAATTCCAGACATTTTCATTCTGTAGTTTCTTTGCAAACAGCATTTCATTTTTCAAACATTCAAGCGAACGGGTTCCCCCCCCCCCCTCCATTCGTCTGCGGTGTCGGCTTTTTCCGGCGGCTGGTCTGCGCTGTGATCGGCTGCTCGGGTTTCTCCGGCGTGTTCGGCGGGGTTAATCCAGATGTTTTTGCGGGTTTGGGTGAGCGTTCGCCAGGTTTTGCGGTGAGTTTTCGGCGGGTTTGCGGCGGCTTTTCCCTGCACTACGATGGCCCTGTGGTGCTTGCTGAATACACCGCAGGGTCGTCGAAATGGGATTGGCAAATCGCACCGAATTGAAGAGAACGAAAGTCACCAAACATGCGGTGACTTTTCGATTCTCTTTGAATAACCCTGTTTCTCCTGCTTTTCACCTCTCTGTGCAAAAAAAATAAATATATATGTTAACATCTGAAAGTGGTGTTTCTACTGTGGACAGTGAAACTTTATCATATTAGCATAACTTTTCTAACTACATATGCCCTACATATCAAAATTACATGTTGCTCTCAATTGACAATTTCTTTATCATTTTTATCACTATCTGAATTTATGTACAAAATAATAAAAGACTAAATACTCTTCACCGTTATTGCTCAAAATATGGAGAATACACGTTATCACCAAATGAGTAAGAATTTCTTAGTATTTCATGGTTACTCTATTTTACTAGCTAAAATTATAATCAAAATTCATAATTACCCCGTTTCACAGTAAAAAATAATTATACTAAAACTTCATGCAACATTTATTCATTACATGTACCAAACTATAGTACAGGGTCCATTGGACCCTGGCAGTGCAAGGTGGTACAAAAAAAGCTGGTAGACCGAGGGTTAAGGTATATTGTGAATCAAATGCAAGCTTAACATGTTTCCATAGAAAGTTTTTTAAATTTTTTTTAAGATATTTGCATATGGAGTAACTTTTTGATTTATTCAGAATAATCTCCACAAGCTATTTCTGTACTAGGAAGGATTTAAGGGAGACACTTAATCTACATCTGCCTAAACTGGATTTCATCCTTGTGTTCTATTTATAACCCGGTTTCCTTTTCAGTCAGATTTTTAAAATAGATGGGGAGGCATTTAACTCTGGAGTGATCCCAGGATTGGACGCTTTTTTTTATTTATATATTTTTTTATATATGGTCTAGTTCAAATGGCTGAAAGAATGTTTCAGATTTATAGCACTTTTAGTCCAACCACTATTAATGTAATGGTAATATGCTTTTCGTGAGTTTAATGTGATGTTGTAACAGTCACGCTTGACGGCTGGCAAAGATATTTGGAAGATGGGTGTAATGCATGTCATGTGTAAACTGAACTAGAGCTGTTGTACCTTTTTTGCTAGACTCCATAAATCAGGGCTGCCATGATTCCCTGGCCATCTATTCCATTCAAAGCATCATGGGAATTGTAGGATTCCATGTCTCTATGGGGTCGGGGGGTTGATGGCCCTGCCATAGACGTTAATGACTCTTGGAAGTTTACAGATTTGGAATATTTGTTTCTGGTGCTAGTAACTTTGTTTTCTATCTAGTCATGTTAAACTATAAGTGTTATTCACTAAAGGGGCCATTCAGAAAGCACCAAAATGTCAGTGACCTTTCGTTCAGCGAGTTCAATTCAGCATTCACCACAACGTCCCCAAATCGACCCACCGAACGCATCCAATAAACCGGCGAACACATCCTCATACCGCTGAAAAAAAACCCCACCTAATTGATCGGATAAACTGTCAAACACATCCTATAAACCACCGACTGTATCTGACGAATGACTTCAACCAGTCTCCGAACAGACCACCAAATGCATCCATAAAAAGCCGACCAGACACCGAACAGGTAAAAAAGAAAAAGAAAACACTTTTAAAAAGCGTTCTAAACTAAAATAATGCATGAAAATAATATAGACATCCTATGAACAATAATAAAAAGGTCTGTTACAGATTCGTAAAAAAAGCCATTTAAAAAAAAATCTGAATCTCAAATCTTGCAGAAAAATGCCGAAAAAAGCGGTTGAATTAAAAATTTTATAAAAACGGGGATTTATTTATACATTAAAACCTATGGATTCGCCTGCTTAAAGCTGTCGAATGAAGCCACTGAAAATCAGGACATTTTGACAATTTTTTGTTGGTGTTCGGTGCTCTCTGGATTAACCGTTACTTCTCTTTGGGAAATTTCTCTTTTTTTAGACCACCTTTTTGTATTTTTAGATGAGAGTTTTGATTTGCAATTTTTCAAAAAGGCATTTTTTTTTATTCTGTAACAGACCTTTTTATTTTTTCAAAGGACCTTTTTATTATTGTTCCGACACATTTTAAGACATTTTTATAGATTTAAACATAGTAGGAGACTTCTGTTTGTGGTTTTTTTTTTTCCTGCAGTTAGGTGGTCTTAGGTGAATTCACCGAAGGTTTGGTGAAATGGAATCCCCAAAGCTCACTGAAGTACAAAGCCCCAAAATTTCGCTGACTTTTTAATTTTTTTTTTATTATTTGTAGAATAACAAGTAATAAGAAATTCACAAAATCAAACCAGTACAGCCATTCAGGGCCGCTCAGGCTGGTTACGAGTAGTCAGTCAAAAGTCTGCGGAGCAACCAATAGCGGGGTAAAAAGGATGCTTCAAGTCCCAGAGCCAGGCAATAGGGCAACTGAAATACAAAGAGCAGACTGGGAGACAACTATAGGGTCATCTAACTGTCCCGAAAATCTATACTGGAGCCAAATCAAGTCTAAAAACTCATAAACAAAGGAAAAACGCAGGGGGGGGAATTTCAGTGCTCAATCCGGCTGGAGTTCCAATGGGTCCAGTGAAAGGCCTGCCGTCGCAAGGTCGGACCAAGCCATCGTGGGATCAGTTATCATATAGGGTATGTTGCCGTGCGTCACCACCAGTGTACCCGCTAGACCCCAGTGATAGCAGATACCTCTTCGGTGAAGGACGGAAGTCACATCCCGAAATCGTCTTCGAGCCAGCAGGGTCTGGAACGGGAGGTCATGATACAAAGCCAGCGTAGAGCCCTCAAATTGCACGGGATCTCTCGCACCAGGAGCAGTCATAACTTTCACCTTCAAAGCCACATCGCGGAAGGCCACAACTACATCACGAGGTGCCCCTTTAGGATTCGTTGCAAGTCTCCTAACCCAAAATACCGACCCGAGCACACCAGGCGTATCAGGCGGGAGCCCCAAGACCTGAAGGGCCAAGCGAGTGACGTAGGATGGCAGGTCCTGCAACGGGACAGAGTCCGGGATACCCCTGACCCTGATGTTACGACGCCAGGGCCTTGTTTCCAGCAACTCCACGGAGCGGGTCAAGAGCTCGACCTGAGACCGGAGACCAGTGACCTGACCAGACCAGACAGGTGAGTTTATTCTAATTTCACCTCAGAAGTCGCATCCTGCACCGCTGTCACCTGTGCACGCACCGCAGCAACCTCTGCTCTGGCCACCGCCACTTCAGATTTCCACACCTCCTGAATTTCCCGGAGCTCATCCAAGATCCTGCGGAGATCCCCTTTTGTGGAGGGGAGATGATCGCCCTCCGCTCGAATTCGGGCGTCAGCCTGGATCTCCCGCAGTTCGGCCACTTCAGAGCCCGCCTGCTGCTCTCTGGGTCTTGATCTCGAAACAGTCTGCCTCTCCGAAGCTACACTGCTACTACTGGAAAGATGATGATCGTCAGCTAGGTCCCCATCAGAAAGGTCTCCAGCAGCCACCGAGGCATTCAAAGAAGCCTTCAGAGCGGATTTTCGTTTTTTTCTGCGCTCTTTTTTTCGCCACCGCAGAGAGGGGTTGGGAATCCGGTGCTTGGGAATGTGGGGAGAGCTACGAGATCCCGGAGCTGAATCCTAGAGGCCAGGTGCCGTCGTCGTCGCCGGATGACCCATAGCCTGGGGGAGGGAAGGGGAAATCACTATTTCCCTGGCAACAGATCTACCTTGCAGAGAGTCCCGAATATCCCTCTGTCGGGTGCCCCCTTTCTGGGCACAACCGGTAGGCATGGTGCTGGGGAGGCAGACACGTGGATGCAGGGCAGCAGAAAGTCTCTGATAGACTGCCCGCAGGCATTCAAGAAGGCCGCGGTCACAAGGCCCAAATCTCTCCGTGGGTGGTAATCCTCCCCAGATCGGGCAACTCTGGTGCAGAACAAGCTCACCAGATCCTCCAGAACCTCCAAGGCCAGGTCAGCATCGCACAATGAGGAGCAAGCGGTAAAAATAGCTGAAAAAAAATCTGTGTTTACCTTCGCTGACATTTCTGTGCTTTGTGAATAATGCCTTAAATGTTTTCTTTCCCATTCCTATTATTTTCTGTCACTAAGGCATCTGTTACAGGATAAAATAGTATAGAGTACTGTGATTATGGGTGATTTATAACATAGTTAGTTCCTTGTTAGATTGGGGTAATTTGGCATTTAATAAGTCAGCTATCATGTGTTCAGATGTAGAAAGCCTGGGAATCCATGCTAAATTGTGTCCCACTTACACCCGCTAGCACCATGGTTACAGTTAAATCAGTAACTAATTTAGGGCTGAAAATAAGTTTTGAATATAGAGATAATGCATCCTCCCCATAGATGTTCACCGTCCACTTTATTAGGTACACCTTGCTAGTACCAAGTTGGACCCCTTTCACCTTCTGAGCAGCCTTAATTTTTCATGGTAATGATTCAACAAGGTGTTGGAAACATTCCTCTGAGATTTTGGTCCATATTGACATGATAGCATCACTCAGTTGCTGCAGATTTGTCTCCCGTTCCACCACATCCCAAAGTAGCTCTATTGGATTGAGATCTGATGACTGTGGAGGCCATTGGAGTACAGTGACCTCATTGTCATGTTCAAGAAACCAGTTTGAGATGGGTACACTGTGATCGTAAAGGGATGGACATGGTCAGCAACAATACTCAGGCCGTTGCGTTTAAACAATGCTCAACTGGTATTAAGGGGCCCAAAGTGTGCCAAGAAAATATTCCCCACACTGTTACACCACCACCACCACCATCACCCTGAACCGTTGATAGAAGGCAGGATGGATCCATGCTTTCAATTTGTTTCTGCCAAATTCTGACTCTACCATCTGAATGGCACAGCTGAAATCGAGACTCATCAGACCAGGCCACATTTTTCCAATCTTCTATTGTCCAATTTTTTGCTGCGCCTGTGCAAATTGTAGCCTCAGTTTCCTGTTCTTAGCTGACAGGAGTGACACCTGCTGTTGTCTGCTGCTGTAGCCCATCTGCTTCAAGGTTCAACATGCTGTGCGTTCAAGGATGGTATTCTGCACACCTTGGTTGTAGCCAGTGGTTGAGTTACAGTTGCCTTTCTATCATCTCGAACCAGTCTGCCCATTCTCCTCTGACATCAACAAGGCATTTACATCCACACAACTGCTGCTCACTAGATACTTTCTCTTTTTTGGACCAGTCTCTGTAAACGCTAGAGATGGTTGTATGCGTGAAAATCCCAGTAGATCAGCAGTTTTTCAAATACTCAGACCAGCCCATCTGGCACCAACAACCATACCACGGTCAAAGTCACTTAAATCCCCTTTCTTCCCCATTCTGATGCTCAGTTTGAACTTCAGCAAGTCTTCTTCTCCACGTCTAGATGCCTAAATGCATTGGTTTGCTGCCATGTGATTGGCTGATTAGCAATTTGTGTTAAAAGCAATTGAACAGGTGTACCTAATAAAGTGGCATAACGCCGGTGATAAAATTAGGTTTGCAGTGATATCCTCATTTTCTCTGGTTCTAATTTTTATAGGCATGTGTTTGTGTTAAATTAACATTTATTTTTATCCAAAAATAAAAAAGTAATTTCCAGTTATTAGTATTTCGAAAGCGCTAACATGTACCGTAGCGCTATACAATGGGTGAGACAGAATATTCTGGAACCCCAGGGTCACATGCAAGAAGCGAATGTCACATGCAGTATATGATTGAAGTCAGATACCTTTAACTCATCCTATTTTGAAAACACACAAAGTCCTTTGTATTTTTTTTCACTTTATTGGGACAGTATCTTGTAGGAAGAGAGGGCTTCTCAGGTGTACCTTGTTGTGGGAGGACATAAAAACAGGATGCAATCACCTGGTACAGGACAGAAGTTTCACTTACATGCCTCTGTGGAAGACTGACAGGAAGAGAAGCTTTCTGAGGAGGAAAATTGGGCTGGGCCAAACTAACTATGATAGTTGGCAGGGAGAGTGGAACAATCCATTTTAAGTGAAAGCAAAGGGGGGAAACAAATGAAGAATCTGGTTCCATGATCCAGAATAACAAATATACATACAAGTTAAACACACAGAACACTAGGAGATGTCGAGATATATATTCAATAAGAAACCTATACGAGATACAAATATCAATCATTTATATTTCCTAGAAATTCTCCTAAATTCTTTTAACTGTCCGTGTTTTGCTTTGAAGAATACACTAATCAATAATCGGATAAAAACCTATATATATTTATTACGTATACAAAAAAGTTTCAAATCTCATATCATAAACAAAGATTTATAAACAACCACATCCATCCATCAGCACATAGACACTAGCTTCCCAATATATGTATCTCCTGTTAGTAACTGCATATATGATTAATATCATTTACTTTATCAGTTAGTAACTATACACAAATGGTTAATAAACATTTCTGCTTAACGAAAACAATTAACATGTATTTCCCAGCAAACTAATGTTTAACAAGCTAGATCTTGTAGAGATATGTATCTCTCTATACTACGTGGATCAACAAAAGATGAGCTATCACTTATTCTATTTCTAGAATGATAAGTAATAAAAACTTATTTAGTGAATCCTCCCCTAATATCGAGAATTAAGCTTCTAATCTTCTGCTTTTTATATTGTAGTTATATAATTCCTTGCTTATTAATTTCAATCACAGTAACTTCCAAATTCAATATATATATATATATATATATATATATATATACAGTTGTGTTCAAAATTATTCAAACCCCAATGCTGTAAAGGGTTTTAGGGAATTTAGTGTACATTTGTAATTGTATTCAGAATGAAATCCTACAAGGACTTTTAAAAGAACCATATGCAACTAAAATGACATCAGTTGGTTTTGTAATACAGTAGTAAATGTTTCTTTTGTGAATTCTTCATTGACACAATTATTCAACCCCTTAAAGACTACCACTCTGAAGAACAGAGGTTCATTCAAGTGTTTTCAATCAGGTATTGAAAACACCTGTGGATGTCACGGAGCAGCAATAAAGCATAATAAGCACCAATTAGGCAGCTTTAAAATGACTGTGATACTCAGCTCCTTCTAGACATTTACTGGTGTGGTTACAAACATGGCGAAGTCAAGAGAATGGTCCAGGAAGACAAGAGAAGAGGTGATTACTCTTCACAGGAAGGGCATTGGCTATAAGAAGATTGCAAAGATGTTAAACATACCAAGAGAGACCATAGGAAGCATCATTCGCAAATTCAAGGCAAAGGGCACTGTTGAAACGCTACCTGGTTGTGGCAGAAAGAAGATGCTGACTTCGACTGCTGTGCGCTACCTGAAGCGTAGAGTGGAGAAAAGTCCCCGTGTGACTGCTGAGGAACTGAGAAAAGATTTGTCAGATGTGGGTACTGAAGTTTCAGCTCAGACAATATGGCGCACACTGCGTAATGAAGGCCTCCATGCCAGAACTCCCAGGTGCACCCCCTTGCTGTCTCCAAAGACTAAGAAGAGTCAACTGCAGTATGCCAAAAGTCATGTGGACAAACCACAGAAGTTTTGGGATAGTGTTCTGTGCACTGATGAAACAAAATTAGAACTGTTTGGGCCCATGGATCAACGCTATGTTTGGAGGAGGAAGAACAAGGCCTATGAAGAAAAGAACACCTTGCCTACTGTGAAGCATGGCGGGGGGTCAATCATGCTTTGGGGCTGTTTTGCTTCTGCAGGTACAGGGAAGCTTCAGCGTGTGCAAGGTACCATGAATTCTCTTCAGTACCAGGAGATATTGGATGACAATGTGATGCAGTCCGTCACAAACCTGAGGCTTGGGAAACGTTGGACCTTTCAACAGGACAATGATCCCAAGCATACCTCCAAGTCCACTAGAGCATGGTTGCAGATTAAAGGCTGGAACATTTTGGAGTGGCCATCGCAGTCACCTGACTTAAATCCGATTGAGAACCTCTGGTGGGACTTAAAGAAAGCAGTTGCAGTGCGCAAGCCTAAGAATGTGACTGAACTGGAGGCTTTTGCCTATGACGAATGGGCGAAGATACCCGTAGATCGCAACAAGACACTTGTGTCAAGCTATGCTTCACGTTTAAAAGCTGTTATAACTGTAAAAGGATGTTGTACTAAGTACTAAGATTGAATGTCACTTGGGGGTTGAATAAAACTGATAATGATGTGAGCACAGAAAAGACATTTGTGGTTATTTCATTATAAATGTTATGTTATATTTGTCTGACCTACACGTGCCTCTTTGATTTAATTGTAAGCAAGATGACTGAATGATCAAAATCAATGTCAAACTGGCCAAAACACTCAATTTCAGTGGGGGTTGAATAATTTTAAACACAACTGTATATCTTTGTATTTCATTGCAACAATTTCTTTAGGATAAAATCCTTATATCCGATTCTTCTTCATATCTCTATCTGCAGAATATAAATATTTTAGAGATTCCGGATCTAACAGTAATCTGAGATATCTCAGTCTATCTATTGCAAGAAATACTCCAGATATATATAATTACATTAACTTTAATTTGCTTTCATACATTACCTCTCCAATCTGGATTCAATGAATTACAGCAGCAATATTCTTTGATTGTTTTGGAATATATGAAAATGATCAATATCAGATAATCAATCCATGTGAGTTAGAATTGTACATTCCCATGAAGGAAAATTTAGGTGTGGTCCTAATTAAGTGATATGTAATCTCTTGAATGCATTGGGTGTTGGAATGATCTGCAATGTGAATCAATGCATTATCGTGTCCTGGGATGATCTGCCTGACTGCCTTATGTCCTAGAAATCTTTTCTACAACGAACAGTACAGATCCAGTTATAGTCAATTTGACGTCACTGAAAATCTACCCCTTTCATTTAAATATTACTTTCTCTATAAATCTAATATTTACTATGCCTCAAGAGGGCAGTGTTGCTCTTCAAATTAATTCCACAATTTAATTTTAATATATCTTATCTCAGATCAAAGGTCAATCTGTCTTAACAAAGACCCTATATTCAATCCTAGACTTTGGGTCTCTCCTGTCAAAATTAAATTAATATCTCTACTCCTCTCAAAACTCAGCTAAATTCCTTTCTAGTTAAAACCAACAGAAATTATATTCTTCAGTAATTATACCGTTTACCAGTTACACTCTACAAATATTTGGAGCATCTATTTCCTACTGTAAATATAATAAAATATATATTGATTTATAAGAATATATTTTGTGAATATTTTATACACTTGCATCGAGATTTTAAATTTGTTTCCATACCCAAAAAGAAAAATATCTTTAATTCAAGGACTTGTTAAAACAAACCAATAAATTTAAATATGTCTTGTCTGGCACTTAGCTTAGCATTATATCAAATAAAGACATTTTATCATCTATAACATCATGTCTGGCATTTATAGAAACCCTCATAACTCTTAAGGTTCACCTAGCCGTGAACTATTTAAAAAAAAAATCTCTGTCCATTTCTAAAACTAGGTGAAAATTGAAAAAGAAAACACTTTACATTAAAACAAGATGGCTACAGGCATCCATTTTAATTTTCCATTATAATATACCCGACATAACCCCCCCTTGGTTTCATCTGATCCTTTTCAAGAGATCTCGATGGAAGCTTGCAATATTTCCACCTTTAACCAATTCGGCTAGGTTTCCACCTTTCGCAACACGTCTTTCTTCTTTCATCCATTTAATAATTGAAGATACAGTATTTTTAAACTTCAATGTACGTACTTACTTTGTTAGTGCAATCATCCAGACAGTTAGAAACATAATTACTATACAAATCACAATCTCTGTAATATTTGGCCCGTTATAAGCAGATAGCAGTTGATGATCAAGCTGTGAATACATTGGCGCATAAATCGTTAGATTATCTTTCTTTATTAGAAGTTCAATGGTATGATCAGGCTTGTTCTCAAGCAGAAATTTCAAATCCGGATTCATAGGTATCTCTCGTCCTTGGAATGCATCGACGATTTGTATCTCATCATACCAGACTTCATTTCCGACCGGATAAAGAGTAACTTCTCCGATAACAACTCTTGATTCTTTAGGAACTTTCACAAGAATCACTGGTGTAGGTATCAACACCTTCTGGTTTTGTACCAGATCCTTCCGGTAAACATTTGCTTCTCTTTCTGTGTAAAACAGCGGTTGCAATAAAATAAGCGGCAAATCTTTTCTTCCAGTGGTTCTTGTACATAGCAATCAACTGTTTCCTGGCTTGATCCAGCATATCTTTCAGGCTTGCATGAGCTTGATTCACATGGGACTTTAACATTCTCCTTTCCGTCAGAAGAAATCCAGACGCTTCTTGGATTATAATGTCAGAAGACGGTCCTGGTTCAAGTATTGGATCTGCTCAGAATTGTGCGGAAAACAGTAGAATTTCCAGATAATCGCAATATCCTTGGTGGTCCGACTCATCTTTGCGGATTAGCGTCGCAGTTCGGATTAACCACTTTTCTCTATTTCTTTTGAAAGAAAGAGTATAAATAACCATTCATAGATTTCAATCTATACACCCTCAGTTTTCCTTAAACACAACTAGCGATTTCACTCAAATTCCCTATAGATACTCTGATCTCTGATTAAATTTAATTAATCGTATGGATCTAGTCTACCTACTAACTTGAGTTAAACATCTGAATGCTGGGAAGAATAATCACATGTTAATCAAAACAATCACTTCACATGATACCAGTTAAGTGCCTTCTGCTGGTCTTTCTTCACACATCCTGAGGTGAGATCTAGGATGGCAATCATGCAATTGAGCTTGGCAGTTTTATTTCTTATAGAAATACATAACATACATTTTCCAATAACACTATGACTGACTGTCTCCGTCATTATCTAGATCTGTTATCCACTCATCTTGAGGATTAGGGTATCTGATCACTTGAAGGTTAGCCATTTTATTCAGCAGCTCCCTGCTAATGTAGCTATTTTCCTGGCGCAAATCTAGTTTAGCCATTTTTTCTCTAGCTAAACTGTTTACACGTATAGGGAAAAATACCTCTTCCTTTATCTTTTCTATTTCAGTTAAGAACTGAGAATGGTCACTATGCCCATTTGGTTCTGTCTTTCTCTTGTGGAGGTGAATAATTAGCACGTCATTCTCCAGACATATATCTCGAATTCTCTCAGGGGGAACACATATGGTGTTATCCTCCTGCTCTCCTGGAGGCTTTGGCCTTAAGAAAGAGATATCAGGTGTCTGGCTATTTCTGAAGTGGACTTCAATAGAATCCGGCCTTTCCTCAATCACATGGCAGTTACGCTGAGCGTGATGGGATTGGGATCTATCGTAGCTAATTGGAACATTTACTTGGGACCAAATGTCCTCATTGATAAAATCAATGATTGGATTTAACCTTTTGAGAAGGTCCATTCCAATAATTAGGCGATTTTGGGGCAGATCCACGATAATGTTGGATGCCGAATTACTTTATTCCCCAATTTAAAATCCAATTTAGCTGTGCCCAGAACTTTCAGAGATGTGCCACTCACACTCACTAGATTAGCATTAGATTTATCTAATCTAGGCTTCCTGGTGGACAGTTCTTGAACCTGATCAAAATAATTAGCTGATACTAATGTAACCTGGCTTCCTGTGTCTAGCAAAGACATGATATGTGGTAAATTATCTTGTAATTCTACATTCACATAATATCGGTCTTCAATGCTATGCAATTTACAGAGAAATTTAGAGTGAGATATGAAATTAGGTTTTGTACAGATTTTACCTAAAGAATTTCCTCTCTCAGGCATGCTCTTGGCAGCTGTGCTGTCCTTCTCGGATTCAGTCTTCTCAGCTTGCTCGCACTTAGGCTGGAGAGATAAAATACATTTTCCTTCTCTTGGCAGGGAAGGGGTTAAATCATCAACCATACAAACATTTGTATTAACCATTTCATCATCACTTTCTGGTAAATTGTCATGGACACTGGTTACTTCATCAGAGTCATCATCTAGTCACTGGCTGGGCGGGGCTGCAGGTGTTGCATCGCTTACAACCTGACCAGGGTTATTTCCAGTCATCAACTGAGTGATCTGATCCAGTTTTTCTGTCAGCACACGGAAATTTTCCTGCATTTGACCAATACGCTGGCGTATTATTATATCTCTGCTTTCTATTCGTCCTTGGGGACGAAGCTTGTGCATTCTCAGACTCATCAGATTCAGTTTTACCTCTGGTCACTTCCTGTCTAGGCACATTTTCCCTTGATTTAACCCACTGACTTCTAGGTACCCATTGCTTCCTAGATTGAAATCTACTTCCTGAAGTTTCTCTGGCAAACCCTCTTTCCTGATCTGGCTTAGATTTTTCCATTTTAGGTATGGATTCACGCACAATTTCCGCGTAGCTCTTTTTCTGGGACTCAAATTTAATATCACCCTTTTTAACGTGAGTTTCCGCTATTTCCTCAGGTGAGTTCTTCACTCTTTTCCCCTGAGTTTCTTCACTATATTCAAATACAGTAAATAGGGTCATACTCTCTTTTAATACCTAATCCAAACCATTTCTCGGGTCGTAATCTCTTGCCAAAATAACCTTTATTTTATTTGGCAATGCGTCATAAAATAATTGGATAAATTCAGGGTTTTCAAATTTTGGGTTTCTTTCAGCCAAGCATTTTTAAGGACTGAAAGAAATTCACGGGGGCTTTGATTAGGTCTGCATTTTTGTCACGGATCCCCCTGATTACCGAAAGTGTGGTCCCTTTACGCAGACCGCTCTCTACCCTTCCGATCCTTGAATGGTCGGCGAGACAATTAACCAGACAATAGATAGACAAGGGGTAACACCAGACAGAGATAAGGAATAGAGTATCGTCACGAATCTTTCTGACTACCAAGATATATATCTCTTTCTGTAGCTCCCTTTCTACTCTTCCGATCCTTGAATGGTCGGCAAAGCTATGTAGACAATGAAGCAGGTAACAGATAAAGAAAGGGAAATACCAGACAGGGGTACAGAACAGATCACAAGTCCTCCCTAGGACTTTAGTAAAGCAGAGGTAATCTGATGCGTGCTTAGGGTGCCACATAGACTGACCTCAGTACCAACGTTAAGGGCAGAACCTAGAGCAGAGTAAATGCCAATACCAGGGGTCATACACAGGAGGGTTCGTTTGCCAATACCAGGAGTCATACACAGGAGGGTTCGTTTGCCAATACCAGGAGTCATACACAGGAGGGTTCGTTTGCCAATGCCAAGGGTCATACACAGGAGGGTTCGTTTGCCAATGCCAAGGGTCATACACAGGAGGGTTCGTTTGCCAATGCCAAGGGTTATACACAAGAGGATTCGTTTGCCAATGCCAAGGATCATACACAGGAGATAGCCAAAAATCACAAGAGCTCTGCGGGAGGTGAATACCACGTCAGGGCACCGGTGTATGGGAGAGACTGGGTTTTAAACCCGGCGGGTCCGCGTCACAGCGCCAGGCCCCGCCCCTCGGCGTCCCACGTGAGCGGGCCCGGAAGCGCTTACATTCGGCGCCTGGCCAGCGAGCAGCGAGGAAGCTGCTGCCAGGCGCCCCATCCCCTGGGCCACCGTGACAGAACCCCCCCCTCCAGGGGCGGCCACTGGACGACCCCCAGGGGCACGGGGATGCGCTAAATAGAAGGCCTTCACTAGCCTAGGAGCATGGACTTCCGCAGCCGGTACCCAAGAACGATCCTCCGGACCGTACCCCACCCAATCGACCAAATACTGCAAGGACCCCCTAGACAGCCTGGCACCCAGAATGGCCTGAACTTCGAATTCCTCCTCGCCCTCCACAGAGACAGGAGGCGGTGGAGCATGGACTTTGGTGTACCGGTTACATAACAGCGGTTTCAAAAGGTTTACATGGAATACATTGTGTATTTTAAAATGGGGGGGTAACGCCAAAGCATAGGAGACAGGGTTGAGTCGCCGTAGTATCTTATAGGGGCCGATATACCTAGGAGCCAACTTCATGGAAGGCACTAAGAGCATGATGTTACGTGAAGACAGCCAAACCCTGTCCCCAACTTGATACACTGGTGCCTGCCTCCTGTGTCTGTCGGCCTTAGTTTTCTGGATGGCACTACTTTCTCCAGTGCCCGTCTCACTCTCCCCAAGTCTCTTTCAATGATGCCAGTTGTTTATCTAAAGCAGGAATCGTGGAATCAGGAAACGTGGCGGGGAGCACGGGAGGATCAAAGCCATAAACAGTGAAGAAAGGAGAATGACCTGTGGATTCACTTACTGCGCTGTTAATAGCATATTCTGCCCACGGTAGCAGATCTGACCAGTTATCTTGTTGTTCTGAGATGAAGCACCTGAGATATTTCTCTACGTTTTGGTTTGCTCGTTCTGCTGCTCCGTTGGTCTGGGGGTGATAGGCCGAAGAGAAAGAGAGGTCTATCCCCACGTTCTTACAAAACCCTCTCCAGAATCCGGAGATGAATTGGGTCCCCCTATCAGAGACTATCTCCCGAGGGACACCGTGAATGCGGACCACATTGGCAATGAATATGGGCACCAGTTCAGCTGCCGAAGGTAGTTTCTGAAGAGGAACATAGTGACCCATCTTGGAAAATCGATCTATGATCGTAAGTAATCACTGTATTCCCTCTTGACTCAGGTAACTCTACGATAAAATCCATGGCTACATGTACCCAGGGTCGTTCGGGGATCGGCAAAGGCTGGAGTAAGCCAATGGGTGCTGTTTTGGGACTTTTCTGCCTTGTGCACACTTCGCACACGGCAATGTAATCTTTGACATCTCTCGGCGCAATGTGGGCCACCAGAGGAGTTTACTGATACTAGACACAGTCTTGGTGATACCCATATGCCCGGAAGTTTTATTGTCATGATAGATGTTAAGTACCTCTTCTCTTTCGTTCTCAGGTACAAAGAGTTTCGCAGGAGGTTTTCCCCCAGGAGCTGCGCCCTGGACGGTCTGCAACCTTTTCATTAGAGGAGACGAAACACTAATCGTGGTAGCTATAATCCTCTCCTGGGGTACAATGGGATGCTGATCTGGATATTTGTTCATAAGACTCAACTGTCTCGACAATGCGTCTGCTTTGATGTTTCTGGACCCAGGTCTATAGGTAAGTACGAAATTAAAACTCATGACCACTTGTCTGGAGTTTAAACGTTTGGCATCTCCAATGTACGTGAGATTCTTATGGTCGGTTATGATAACAATGGGGTCCTTAGACCCTTCTAATAAGTATCTCCATTCGGCCAAGGCCGCGATGACTGCTAACAATTCTCTATTTCCAATGTCATATTCTTTCTCTGCCGGGACAACTTCCGAGAATAGAAGCCGCATGGATGCAAGGGTTTGTCAGGAGCCTCCCTTTGGGACAAGACTGCACCAAGACCTAGTTCGGAGGCGTCAACTTCTAATGGAAAGGCAGAGCCGGATCTGGATGCCGGAGGGGGTAAAGGCTTGCTTTAGTGCCTCAAAGGCTTGAGTGGCTTGAGGTGTCCATTTCTGATTTCCCACCCCTTTCTTTGTCATAGCCGTGAGGGGGGCCACCAAGGCCGAAAAATCTTTTGAACCTGTAATAGTTCGTAAACCCCAGAAACCTCTGAATGGCTTTAAGTCCTTGGGGTAGAGGCCAGTCAAGAATAGCTGAGAGCTTCTTAGGATCCATTTGAAAACCCCCAGGAGTTATGATATAACCAAGGAATTGCACAGTTACTATGTCGAATAGACATTTTTTCTAGCTTACAGTACAATCCAGCCTTCAATAGTTTTTTCAACACTTGTTTCACGTGGACATGATGAGTGTCCACATCAGGAGAGTATATCAGGATATCATCCAGATATACTATGACGAATTCTTGCAGAAAGTCCCTTAGAGTGTCATTTATAAGGTCCTGAAAGACGGCTGGCGCATTACACAACCCAAAAGGCATCACCAGGTATTCGTAATGCCCGCTACGTGTATTAAAAGCCGTTTTCCATTCGTCTCCCTTTTAACCTGACCAGGTTGTACGCTCCGCGTAAATCAAGCTTAGTGTAGACACGAGCCCCTTTTAATCGGTCAAACAATTCTGTTATGAGAGGTATGGGATATGCATTTCTTATAGTGATCCTATTTAAACCCCTATAGTCGATGCAAGGTCGCAGATCTCCCTCTTTCTTGGAAACAAAAAAGAAACCTGCTCCTGCTGGAGAGGAGGACCGTCTAATGAATCCTCGTTCCAGATTCTCCCTTATATATTCCTTGTCACGGATCCCCCTGATTACTATAGTGGTGGTCCCTGTACGCAGGTCACTCTCTAACCTTCCGATCCTTAGAGTGGTCGGTACGACTAGACAGACTACTAGAAGGGCAGTACAGAACACATACAGAGAGACGTCACGGATCCCTCTGCTATCTGGCTAGTGGTCCCTATACGCAGGACACTCTCTACCCTTCCGATCCTTAGAGTGGTCGGCACGACTAGACAGACACAGAATGATACAAGACTTAGAATAGTTAACTCCTCCCAAGACCCTAACAATACAAGGGGTGGTCTGATGTGTGCTTGGGGTGCCACACAGACTGACCTCAATACCAGAATAGAGGAGTAAAGTCAATACCAGGAGTTATTCACAGAATCGTTGATTTGCCAATACCAGGGGTCATGCACAGAATCGTTAGTTTGCCAATGCCAAGGGTCATGCACAGAATCGTTAGTTTGCCAATGCCAAGGGTCATGCACAGAATCGTTAGTTTGCCAATGCCAGGGGTCATACACAGAATCGTCAGTTTGCCAATGCCAAGGGTCATGCACAGAATCGTTAGTTTGCCAATGCCAAGGGTCATGCACAGAATCGTTAGTTTGCCAATGCCAAGGGTCATGCACAGAATAGTCAATAATTATGTAACAATATACAAGAGCTCTGCGGGAAGTAACTACCACGTCAGGGCACCGGCTTCTCTGAGAGTCTGGGCTTTAAACCCGGCGGGTCCGCGCCAGCCCGCCAGACCCCGCCCCCCGGCGTCCCCACGTGTGCGGAAGCGACCGCAATATCACTCGGCGCCTGGCCAGCGAGCAGCGAGGAAGCTGCTGCCAGGCGCCGGGGGGGGTGCGGGGGCAACGTGACAGAACCCCCCCTCTACGGGCGGCCACTGGACGACCCCCAGGGGCGCGGGGATGAGCCAAATAAAAAGCCCTCACCAACCGAGGAGCATGAACCTCAGTAGCCGGAAGCCAAGAGCGATCCTCCGGACCGTAGCCCACCCAGTCAACCAAGTACTGAAGGACCCCCCTAGAAACCCTGGCGTCCAGAATGGCTTCAACTTCAAACTCCTCCTCGCCTTCCACAGAGACCGGAGGAGGGGGGACACGGGCCTTGGTGTACCGATTACACAAGAGTGGTTTCAAAAGGCTCACGTGGAACACATTGTGTATCCTGATATGGGAGGGCAGTGCCAAAGCATAGGAGACCGGATTGATTCGCCGCAGAATCTTATAGGGCCCTATGTATCTGGGTGCCAGTTTCATGGAGGGTACTAAAAGCTTGATGTTCCGTGAAGAAAGCCAAACCCTGTCCCCAACTTGATACACGGGTGCCGGCCTCCTGTGTCTGTCGGCCTTGATCTTCTGGGTAACACTACTATCCTCCAGTGCCCGTTTAACCCTTCCCCAAGTTTCTTTTAATGACACTAAATGCTCATCCAGAGCAGGAATCGCGGTATCAGGAAACGTAGCAGGGAGCACGGGAGGATCAAAACCGTAAACAGTGAAGAAAGGGGAATGTCCTGTGGCTTCGCTTACTGCACTGTTCAAGGCATACTCTGCCCACGGTATCAGGTCTGACCAGTTATCTTGTCGTTCGGATATAAAGCACCTGAGATATTTCTCTATATTTTGGTTGGCTCGTTCCGCTGCCCCGTTGGTCTGGGGGTGATAGGCCGAAGAGAAGGATAGGTCTATCCCCACACTCTTGCAAAACCCTTTCCAGAATCTGGAGACGAATTGGGTCCCCCTATCCGAGACAATCCCAAGAGGAATACCGTGTAAGCGGACCACATTGGAAATAAAAATGGGCACCAGTTCGGCTGCCGAAGGAAGTTTCCGAAGAGGAATATAGTGACCCATTTTGGAGAATCGATCTATGACCGTGAGTATTACAGTATTCCCTCTTGACTCGGGTAACTCTACTATAAAATCCATAGCTAAATGCGACCATGGTCGTTCGGGGATTGGCAGAGGCTGGAGTAAACCAATGGGCGCTGTTTGGGGACTTTTATGTCTTGTGCACACCTCGCACACGGTTATGTAATCTTTAACATCACGGCGCACCGTGGGCCACCAGAGGAGTTTACGTATGCTAGACACTGTTTTGGTGATCCCCATGTGCCCAGAGGTTTTGTTATCATGATACAGTTTTAATACTTCTTCTCTTTCGTTCTCAGGTACAAAGAGTTTCGCAGGAGGTCTCCCCCAGGAGCTGTACCCTGGGCGGTCTGCAATCTCAACATCAGAGGAGACGAGACACTAATCGTGGTAAGAGCTATAATTCTTTCCTGGGGTACAATGGGATGCTGATCTTGGATGTTATGTTCGTAGGATTCGTACTGTCTTGACAATGCGTCTGCTTTAATGTTTCTTGACCCAGGTCTATATGTGAGGACGAAATTAAAGCTGGAAAGAAACAATGACCATCTCGCCTGTCTGGCATTCAACCGTTTAGCGTCTCCAATGTACGTGAGATTCTTATGATCGGTTATGATGACAATGGGGTCCCTAGACCCCTCCAATAAGTATCTCCACTCCGTCAAGGCTGCGATTACTGCTAACAACTCTCTATTTCCGATATCATAGTTCCTTTCTGCCGGGGACAACTTTCGGGAATAGAAGCCGCATGGATGCAAGGGTTTGTCGGGTGCCTCCCTTTGGGACAAGACTGCACCAAGACCTAGCTCGGAGGCGTCAACTTCAACCTGGAAAGGCAGAGCCGGATCAGGATGTCGGAGAACAGGGGCAGTAGTGAATGCCTGTTTAAGTGCCTCAAAGGCTTGACTGGCCTGGGGTGTCCATTTCTGATTCACCAGCCCTTTTTTAGTCATAGCCGTGAGGGGAGCTACCAAGGCCGAAAAGTTTTTAATGAACCTCCGGTAGTAATTAGTAAACCCCAAAACCTCTGGATGGCTTTAAGCCCTTGGGGTAAAGGCCAGTCAAGAATCGCTGAGAGTTTTTTAGGATCCATTTGGAAACCCTCAGGGGTTATTATATACCCAAGAAAGTGCACTGTCTCTATGTCGAATAAGCATTTCTCTAGCTTACAGTATAACCCAGCCCTCAATAGTCTCTTCAACACTTGTTTCACGTGGGCGTGATGAGTTCCCTTATCAGGAGAGTATATCAGGATGTCGTCCAGATATACTATAACGAACGTTTGCAGAAAGTCCCTTAGGGTGTCGTTTATGAGGTCCTGGAAAACGGCTGGCGCATTGCATAACCCAAAGGGCATCACCAGGTATTCATAATGCCCGCTACGTGTATTAAAAGCCGTTTTCCATTCGTGCCCCTTCTTAACCCTGACCAGGTTGTATGCTCCGCGTAAATCAAGTTTAGTATAAATACGGGCCCCTTTTAAACGGTCGAACAATTCTGTTATAAGAGGTATTGGATATGCATTTCTTATGGTAATCCTATTCAAACCTCTATAATCGATGCAAGGTCGCAGGTCACCCTCTTTTTTGGAAACGAAAAAGAAACCTGCTCCTGCTGGAGAGGAGGATCGTCTGATGAATCCTCGCTCTAGATTCTCTCTTATATATTCCTCCATAATGTCGTTTTCCTTTTGTGACAAAGGGTATACGTGTCCTCTAGGAGGCATAGTACCAGGGAGTAACTCTATAGCACAGTCATAAGGACGATGCGGTGGTAGGACCTCAGTCCTGGTTTTAGAGAACACCTCCTTTAGCGCCATATAACATTCAGGGACTTCAGTGGACAAAGGAGGTGCTGTGGCAATATTGAGGCTACCAATCACATCAACCCTGCCCAGGCACTTTGACTGGCAACTAGGACCCCAACACTTTATATCTCGCTGGGCCCAGTCAATCACCGGGTTATGTTCCGTTAACCATGGGAACCCTAGAACGACAGGACAGGAGGGAGAGTCGATAACCTGGAATCGTATGATTTCACGGTGCAGAACTCCTGTAGTCATGCACACATCGATAGTGTCGTGAGTGATATGGGGACATGACAGGGGTTTCCCGTCTATGGCTTCTACCATAAGAGGCCTCTCCTTCAGAACTAGAGGTAAGAGGTGGTTGGCGGCAAAACATCTATCCATAAAATTACCTGAGGCTCCAGAGTCTAGGAACGCCTCAGACTCGAGGTGAACCCCCTCCCAGGTGAGGGAGATGGGTAACAGAATCCGAGTTTTTTTTTTTCTCATCATCCACAAAGGAGGCATACAGAGAACCAATAACCTGGGTATTAACTGTTTTTTGACCTGATTTGCCACTCTCACCCCTGCTACCCCTGGGTCTCTGAGGACATTGAAGGCGGAAATGATCTGCCCCGGCACAATAAAAACAGAGCCCCCTTTCTCTCCTGTGAGCTCTCTCTGCCTCTGAAATACCCGTTTTTACCTATCTGCATGGGTTCAATGGCCGGTACATCGGTCTTAACGGTCTCCAGGTTACCTGATGCAGTGGTATGCCTGGGTACTAAGGGTAAAGGAGGCAGGACCCTTCTGGGTCTATCTCTGGGGTGTCTCCTTTCCCTGATTTGATCGTCCATGGCAATGCAGAAATCAACCAAATGATCCAGATGTTCTGGTAATTTTAGGGGAGCCAATTCAAACATAAACGCCTCGTTCAGACCTTCGGTAAAGGCCAGTGTTAAAACGTCGTTCGGCCAGTGTACCTCAGAAGACAAAGTCTTAAACTCAATGGCATAGTCGGAGACCCTCCTATTACCCTGTTTGATGTGAAACAGGGATCTACCCGCATTGGTAGCCCTTCTAGAGGGATCAAAGGTACGCTTTAACTCGGAGGTAAAACCCTCATAGTCATAAATGATGGGTTTCTTGTTCTCCCACAAGGGCGTGGCCCACAATAAAGCTTTTTCGGTCAAGTGATTAATCAGATAGCCTACTTTGGCTTTATCAGACATACAGGACCCTGGATTGTTTTCGAACAAGATCTCGAGTTGGGTCAGAAAGCCCCGGCATAAGTTTGGCGTTCCATCATAACGTACGGGTGCCTTCATACTGAGCCTACAACCCTCGAGAGCGGCCGAACTGACCCTAGGCACTACTGGGTCTGGAGGGCTTGCAGTTCCAGAACTGGATCGGTTTAGCAGGGTTTGCAGGGCAAGAGCAATCTGGTCCATCCTATGGTCCTGCTCTTCTTGTCTGGCTGCAATACGTGTCAACTGATTAGAGAGGTCTGCGGGATCCATTGGCCCTGACGTAATGTCACGGATCCCCCTGATTACTATAGTGGTGGTCCCTGTACGCAGGTCACTCTCTAACCTTCCGATCCTTAGAGTGGTCGGTACGACTAGACAGACTACTAGAAGGGCAGTACAGAACACATACAAGAGAGACGTCACGGATCCCTCTGCTATCTGGCTAGTGGTCCCTATACGCAGGACACTCTCTACCCTTCCGATCCTTAGAGTGGTCGGCACGACTAGACAGACACAGAATGATACACAAGACTTAGAATAGTTAACTCCTCCCAAGACCCTAACAATACAAGGGGTGGTCTGATGTGTGCTTGGGGTGCCACACAGACTGACCTCAATACCAGAATAGAGGAGTAAAGTCAATACCAGGAGTTATTCACAGAATCGTTGATTTGCCAATACCAGGGGTCATGCACAGAATCGTTAGTTTGCCAATGCCAAGGTCATGCACAGAATCGTTAGTTTGCCAATGCCAAGGGTCATGCACAGAATCGTTAGTTTGCCAATGCCAGGGGTCATACACAGAATCGTCAGTTTGCCAATGCCAAGGGTCATGCACAGAATCGTTAGTTTGCCAATGCCAAGGGTCATGCACAGAATCGTTAGTTTGCCAATGCCAAGGGTCATACACAGAATAGTCAATAATTATGTAACAATATACAAGAGCTCTGCGGGAAGTAACTACCACGTCAGGGCACCGGCTTCTCTGAGAGTCTGGGCTTTAAACCCGGCGGGTCCGCGCGCAGCCCGCCAGGCCCCGCCCCCCGGCGTCCCCACGTGTGCGGAAGCGACCGCAATATCACTCGGCGCCTGGCCAGCGAGCAGCGAGGAAGCTGCTGCCAGGCGCCGGGGGGTGCGGGGGCCAACGTGACATTCCTTCCATAATGTCGTTTTCCCTTTGTGACAAAGGGTATACGTGAACCCCTAAGGAGGCATCGTACCGGGGAGCAAGTCAATGCACAGTCATAATGTGACGATGTGGTGGTAGGACTCAGTCCTGGCTTTAGAGAACACCTCCTTTAACGCCAGGTAAACATTCCGGAACTCCGTGGACAAAGGAGGGCTGTGGCAATATTGGAGGCTACCAATCACATTAACTGTGCCAGGCACTTAGACTGACAACTCTGACCCCAACATTTATGTCTCTCTGGACCCAATCGAACCACTGGGTTGTGCTCTGTTAGCCATGGAAACCCAAGGACGAAGGACATGAGGGTGATTCAATGATTTGAAATCTTATTGTCTCCTGGTGTAAAACTCCTACTTTCATACATACATCGACTATATCGTGAGTGATATGTGGACATGCCAGGGGGTTACCATCTATGGCCTCCACCCCTTAGAGGTCTTTCCTGAGAACCAGTGGTATGAGGTTTTTGGCAGCAAAATTCTTATCCATAAAATGCCTGAGGCCCCAGAGTCAAAAACGCCTCAGTCTTGAGGTGAACCCCTCCCAGGTTAGGGAGACCGGTAACAGAAATCCTGGATTTTTTTTTCTCATTATCCACAAAGGAGGCACACAGAGAACCGACAACCTGGGTGTCTCCTGTTCTGAATCCCACTCTGCTATGTTCAGCCCTGCCAACCCTGGGTCTCTGAGGACATTGAAGGCGGAAGTGATCTGCCCCTGCACAATAAAAGCAGAGGCCCCTTTCTCTTCTGTGAGCTTTTTCTGCTTCTGAAATACCTGTCTTCCCTATTTGCATGGGTTCAACGACCGGTAAATCTGTTTTTACATTCTCCGAACCACCTGATGTACTGGGGTGTCTGGGTAACGAGGGTAAAGGAGGCAAGACCCTTCTGGGTCTATCTCTGGGGTGTCTCCTTTCCCTGATTTGATCGTCCATGGCTATACAGAAATCTATCAGGTGGTCCAGACTTTCTGGTAATTTTAAGGGAGCCAGTTCAAACATAAAAGCCTCGTTCAAGCCTTCGGTAAAGGCTAAGGTTAAAACGTCGTTCGGCCAAAGTACTTCAGAACCAAAGTCTTAAACTCTATGGCATAATCGGCGACCCTCTTATTACCTTGTTTGATGTGAAACAAGGACCTACCCGCATTGGTAGCCCTTCTAGAGGGATCAAAGGTACGTTTTAACTCAGAGGTAAAACCCTCATAGCCATAAATGATGGGTTTCTTATTTTCCCACAACGGCGTAGCCCACAATAAAGCTTTTTCTGTTAAATGATTAATCAGATATCCTACTTTGGCTTTATCAGACATACAAGAACCTGGATTGTTCTCAAACAAAATCTCGAGTTGAGTCAAAAACCCCGACATAGGCTTGGTGTACCATCATAGCGTAGGGGTGCCTTCATACTAAGCCTATGTCCTTCAGGGGGACGGGACTGACCCTAGGTAACACTGGATCTGGAGGGTTTGTGGTACCTGTATTGGACCGATTTAAACAGGGTTTGCAGAGCGAGAGAAATCTGGTCCATCCTATGGTCCTGTTCCTCTTGTCTGGCTGCGATACGTGCCAGCTGGTTATAGAGAGGTCTGCGGGATCCATTGGCCCTGACGTAATGTCACGGATCCCCCTGATTACCGAAAGTGTGGTCCCTTTACGCAGACCGCTCTCTACCCTTCCGATCCTTGAATGGTCGGCGAGACAATTAACCAGACAATAGATAGACAAGGGGTAACACCAGACAGAGATAAGGAATAGAGTATCGTCGTCACGAATCTTTCTGACTACCAAGATATATATCTCTTTCTGTAGCTCCCTTTCTACTCTTCCGATCCTTGAAATGGTCGGCAAAGCTATGTAGACAATGAAGCAGGTAACAGATAAAGAAAGGGAAATACCAGACAGGGGTACAGAACAGATCACAAGTCCTCCCTAGGACTTTAGTAATAGCAGAGGTAATCTGATGCGTGCTTAGGGTGCCACATAGACTGACCTCAGTACCAACGTTAAGGGCAGAACCTAGAGCAGAGTAAATGCCAATACCAGGGGTCATACACAGGAGGGTTCGTTTGCCAATACCAGGAGTCATACACAGGAGGGTTCGTTTGCCAATACCAGGAGTCATACACAGGAGGGTTCGTTTGCCAATGCAAAGGGTCATACACAGGAGGGTTCGTTTGCCAATGCCAAGGGTCATACACAGGAGGGTTCGTTTGCCAATGCAAGGGTTATACACAAGAGGATTCGTTTGCCAATGCCAAGGATCATACACAGGAGATAGCCAAAAATCACAAGAGCTCTGCGGGAGGTGAATACCACGTCAGGGCACCGGTGTATGGGAGAGACTGGGTTTTAAACCCGGCGGGTCCGCGTCACAGCGCCAGGCCCCGCCCCTCGGCATCCCACGTGAGCGGGCCCGGAAGCGCTTACATTCGGCGCCTGGCCAGCGAGCAGCGAGGAAGCTGCTGCCAGGCGCCCCATCCCCTGGGCCACCGTGACAATTTTAGAGTTAAAATTGCTCTTTTCGCAGCTAGGCTGGTGCGGTGAGGCCCAAATTGAGATTTGACCTCAGAGACTATTTTACTCCAATTATGTATACCAGATTCTTTCAAAGTCTGAAAAAAATACCTATGTTTGCCTTCAAAGACCCATGGGATAAACTCAATTTTCTGAGCATCTGACTTTATACCTAGGACTGATAATGCTTCTTCAAACACTTCCAAATGGCTTATGATTGCTGGGGAATTCCTTTGATTCCATATCCCATCTGACTCCTTTAAAAAATTGATGATTTTAGTTAAATCCTTCACTTCATGAGATTTTCTATCATGCTTAATAGGTTGTGGCTGGCTAGAGCGATGTGATTTGAAATACTCCTGTGTAAGAGGCTTTGCTCTTTTTTCATCATGAGATTTAGTTTCACTTTCGCTATCGCTCTGGCTCTGCAGAAAAACAGACCTGTCAGCAAGATGTGATTTATAGCTAACAGCTTTCAAAGGGAACTTCTCTGAGGAAGGAGTTTTAACCCTTTGAGCATCAGCTTCAACCTGACGTAACTCATCAGCGAATTTCTCATGTTCACGTTTCATTCTCGCCAATTGTACACTCAGTTCCCTATTTGAATTTGATAACTGATCAATCTCATTTTGCAGTTGATTTTTCACTTTTTCATACGCAGTCAATTCTTTGATAATACATTCCGATTCATGAGTTATTTGATTTACAGCAACATGCAATTCGCTGTTTCTTTTTTCTACACTTTGCATAGTCTCATTTGTATCATTCCATCTCTTGTTTAATTCTACAATCAAGTATACACATTCAGGCAAAAATTGACAAGCCAAAGTTTCCTTGTCTCTTTTTGTCTTTGTGGTACAGATTTGTCGCAAATAATCAAGAAAAGTTGAATGATCAGACCAAATTGCAACAGCATAATTAGAAACATTTGATTGTAATGCTTTTGTCCAATCAAACCAAACAAATCGTCTGTGACGTGTAACTTGTCTTTTAAATAAGACATCACATCTATCAATATTATTTGATTTGCACGTACATCATCTTCTTTAGTGTTGTCACAAATCTCAGATTCTGATTCAGACATTGCTTACTAAACAATCCTAAAACCACAATCAATATACAACAACAAAAATCAGAATATATATATTACCTCTGTCTAATCAGACAATACTGACAGTTATATTCCAAACAAAAACTACAATCTCGGTTCAGTGCCTCCAATATGTCGAGATATATATTCAATAAGAAACTTATACGAGATACAAATATCAATCGTTTATATTTCCTAGAAATTCTCCTAAATTCTTTTAACTGTCTGTGTTTTGCTTTGAAGAATACACTAATCAATAATCGGATAAAAACATATATATATTTATTACGTATACAAAATAGTTTCAAATCTCATATCATAAACAAAGATTTAAAAACAACCACATCCATCCATCAGCACATAGACACTAGCTTCCCAATATATGTATCTCCTGTTAGTAACTGCATATATGATTAATATCATTTACTTTATCAGTTAGTAACTATACACAAATGGTTAATAAACATTTCTGCTTAACGAAAACAATTAACATGTATTTCCCAGCAAACCAATGTTTACCAAGCTAGATCTTGTAGAGATATATGTATCTCTCTATGCTACGTGGATCAACAAAAGATGAGCTATCACTTATTCTATTTCTAGCATGATAAGTAATAAAAACTTATTTAGTGAATCCTCCCCTAATATCGAGAATTAAGCTTCTAATCTTCTGCTTTTTATATTGTAGTTATATAATTCCTTGCTTATTAATTTCAATCACAGTAACTTCAAATTCACTATATATATATATATATATATATATATATATATATATACAGTTGTGTTCAAAATTATTCAACCCCAATGCTGTAAAGGGTTTTAGATCCTGACTGTCCTTTTCACTGTCTATCTTATTGGGCATGTGTCTGTTGAGTCCCTTAGGGCGATTCGGGTCTTATTTGTACGGCTTGAGCTAAATCAGTGTACCATGAGGCCAGAACTTATGGTTGCTCGTTCTTTTTTTGACATAATTAATATTTTGTGTAATATCCATGTGATCGCCTCCGTAACCCCCGGGCTGCCTTTGTTTTTGTTTTTATTTTGTTTCTATGACAACCCGCGAGTTCCGGGAGTCAGAACTCTCCGTCATCACCTCGCGCCATACCCGGAAGTGTACGTCTTCTGTGTCGGCATTTCCGGTCACCGTGTTGGCGCACAGCTGTGGGGTAAGCTTTTGATTTGTATATGTATATAAAAGAGATCTGTATACTGTTCATGCATACCTTGATAAAGGCCTTTTGAAGGGGCCGAAACGTCGGTGGAGCGGAACTAAAAAACCGTATGTTTTTTTAAATCAAATTTTCAATAAATTTTTGTGTTTTTACTAGCAAATCCGGATGTGCTGTCCATATTGTTTCGATATATACTTACCTATGGGACATTGCACTCAGGTCCAATTTCACTTTGTTGGCGTGATTGGGCTCAATATTGGACTCTATTCATTTTACCCGTTGTGGTTTTGAGACCTTCGCCTTTTTCTATGAGACATATTGTGCTCTATTGAATATATCAGTAAACATACTGCGGTATATGCATTGATTTGCAAAAAATTTTTTTGATATGGAAGATTTTCTTCAGAAAGCTGGAGCGTACTTTGATTATGCCGAGACTCTACAAATTTCAGACGAGCATGCCAGAAAAGTCCTCTGGCCTCAGACCTCTGATCAATTGGCTCACAATGTTACTTCCAGAGACCTTTATTTTGACCTTTTAAAACTTAAACGTAAAGAAATAGACCTGGATCTCCACGGTGTATTTTTATCTGATTATTTTCGTGCAAAGCGCATTCCTCGCGGATTCCGCGTTACCAATGAACCAACGATTGGCCGTTCCAAGCCGGAATTCTGTAAGAAGTGGATAGCGGTGGCCAACCGCTGCTCTTTAGATTGGATCGTCCTGGTTATTGAAGAGGTGACTCATGAAATAGCTATCATTCGGGACGCAATTTCCAAACTCGAGATGGAACATAAAGCAGCGTTGGAGGCCACTTCGTTTGAGCCACAATTGAATAAATTACGTGAGGACATTAACCGTTATAAATCTGATTTAATCAGGTTTAAAAAACAGAAGCTAGAGAAGGTGAATTTCGATTATACCACTCATCGTGTATATCGTTGGCTCTCTACTGAACAGACCAGACCTAGGCGAGGACGCCCTGGACCACGTATATATAAACCTCGATTTTCAACGATCGATAATACATCTGGAGAATCTGGGTCAGAACTTGAGTCAGTACCAACAGGAGCCATGTCCCAAGATACAGAATCTTTTTTAGGGGCAGGCCAGTCCAGCAAGGAGTTATATATACCGACGATATTTCATCGCAATTCCGGTCGAGACGACCGAAGTATCGCCCCATCCGTCGGTCAAAAACAAGGGGAAGACCAACAAGGAACAGGGGCAGACCCCCTCTCTCAATGAACTGACCCCGATCTTCAATTTATCTACTAAGGTCCTATCATCAGAACATCTTTCTGCCCTCTCTAGAGGCTTATCATTTATACCAAAATACACACCTTCTCGTTTCGAAGTCTCCGTTGAGATGTACAAAATACACCGGACATTGGCGATCCAGAATATTGTTGGTGAATCACCATTTTCACCCAGTGCCTTACGACTTAGAGGTGTACATGATGTGAAGACCAATAATCCAACGATCCATACTTTCACTCAACAAGTACAACATATTGTGGACTCGACTCCTAGACACAGGACTTTCTCCAATTTATCTAAAAAAGAATGGGAGGCTTTACAGGATCTTGCTCATGATTCCTCGGTTGTTGTTCGTCCTGCCGACAAGGGCGGCGGGATAGCTATTCTGGACTACCAACAGTACCGAAGTGATATCCTACTTCAGCTCAGTGATACATCAACCTACAGATTACTCTCCTATGATCCGACTTTGGGGTTTAAGTCACAAATTGATACATTGTTGGCTATGGGGCTACAGGCGGGATTTATAGACCATACCATTGTCAAGTTTTGTACTGTAGATTTTCCTGTTATGCCTGTGCTCTACACCATACCTAAACTCCATAAGGACCCGCACTCTTCCCCTGGCCGCCCTATTGTGTCGGCCATGGGCAGTTTGCTGGAACCTTTGGGGAAATATATTGATTACATCTGCAAACCCTCTGTTATGTCCCTTCCAACATGTCTCAGAGATACTCCTCAACTATTGTCTAAACTGCATGATTTCCAATTACCCTCCAAACCAATTATTTTGGCTACTTTAGATGTTAAAAGTTTGTATACAATCATCCCCCATGAGGGAGGCATTAATGCTTTAATACAGACAATAACTGAATCTACGTGCTACAATGGCCCTCCCATTGAATTTGTACGTGAGTTGTTATCTATAACTCTACGTTGCAATTTCTTTCGATTTGAGAGGAAGTTGTATCTACAGCTGGCTGGAACATCAATGGGTGCCTCCATGGCCCCAGCATACGCGAATTCGTATATGTTCCATTATGAGAAACAACACATTTTGTCACCTTTTGCGTCTGACATCATTTTCTACACTCGATTCATAGACGATATTTTCCTGATATGGAGTGGCACTCCGCAATCATTGCTAGATATGGTCTGTACCCTTAATGACTCTGAATCTCCGGTACAATTCACTTGTGTTTCTGATGCTTGCTCTGTGTGCTTTTTGGACATAAGAATTACGGTCCAAGATGGACAGTTGTCCTACTCATTATATAGAAAAGAAACTGACAGAAACACACTCCTCCGGGCAGATAGTTTCCACCCTCCTCATCTTATCAGATCTCTCCCTGTTTCTCAGTTCTTGCGAGCTCTACGCAATAACTCAGATACTCATATCTGCAATACACAAATCACAGAAATGTACCAGAGATTCCTCACTAGGGGGTACAGTAGGGATGTCCTTGATCGTGCTTTGACACGAGCACTATCTAAACTCAATGAACCTAAGGTGCCTAACTGTAAACAGGATTTACGAATTTTCATTCCGATGGCATACCACACCCTTAGTCACACTATGTCTAAGGCCATTAGATCCAATTGGTCCCTCTTTCGTGGAGATAAATCTTTACCCAAGAAATTTCATCAAGCTCCACTAATTAGCTATAAACGTTCACGCAATATTCGTGATATGTTGGTCAAGTCAGATCCGACTCAATCATATTCTGCTAACCCACCTTCGCGTAAATGGGGTTGTTTTCGTTGTCCAAATTGCGTGACGTGTAGCCATATGAGTACGTCACCCACATTTCCACATCCGCATTCTGGTAAAAGATACATGATTCGACATCACATTACGTGTACCACAGATCATGTGATATATCTTATCACATGTCCCTGTGGACTACCTTATATAGGTAAGACCGACAGACCATTACGCGACAGGATTCGGGGACACAGATCTAATATCACTACAGCTTTCCGTGACGGTGTATCTGACAAACCTGTCGCCAAACATTTCCTAAATCTTAAACATCAATTAACCACATTAAGGGTTATTGCTATTGACCATGTGCCCCCTCTTGTTCGAGGAGGAGATCGCTCACGATTGCTATTACAAAGGGAAACCTTTTGGATTAAAACATTAGACACTGTTTCACCTAGGGGCCTTAATGAGTATATTTCGTATACGCCATTTTTGTCATCTAGATAATTGCCACTCGATTGCCACAATGATGGGATAAATATATCGTCATTTGTGTCTATACGTCTGCCAGCTGTGGATTTGACTATGATCCTCCTTGACTAATAAGATCCTGACTGTCCTTTTCACTGTCTATCTTATTGGGCATGTGTCTGTTGAGTCCCTTAGGGCAATTCGGGTCTTATTTGTACGGCTTGAGCTAAATCAGTGTACCCATGAGGCCAGAACTTATGGTTGCTCGTTCTTTTTTTGACATAATTAATATTTTGTGTAATATCCATGTGATCGCCTCCGTAACCCCCGGGCTGCCTTTGTTTTTGTTTTTATTTTGTTTCTATGACAACCCGCGAGTTCCGGGAGTCAGAACTCTCCGTCATCACCTCGCGCCATACCCGGAAGTGTACGTCTTCTGTGTCGGCATTTCCGGTCACCGTGTTGGCGCACAGCTGTGGGGTAAGCTTTTGATTTGTATATGTATATAAAAGAGATCTGTATACTGTTCATGCATACCTTGATAAAGGCCTTTTGAAGGGGCCGAAACGTCGGTGGAGCGGAACTAAAAAACCGTATGTTTTTTTAAATCAAATTTTCAATAAATTTTTGTGTTTTTACTAGCAAATCCGGATGTGCTGTCCATATTGTTTCGATATATATATATCTTTGTATTTCATTGCAACAATTTCTTTAGGATAAAATCCTTATATCCGATTCTTCTTCATATCTCTATCTGCAGAATAGAAATATTTTAAAGATTCCGGATCTAACAGTAATCTGAGATATCTCAATCCATCTATTGCAAGAAATACTCCAGATATATATAATTACATTAACTTTAATTTGCTTTCATACATTACCTCTCCAATCTGGATTCAATGAGTTACAGCAGCAATATTCTTTGATTGTTTTGGAATATATGAAAATGATCAATATCAGATAATCAATCCATGTGAGTTAGAATTGTGCATTCCCATGAAGGAAAATTTAGGTGTGGTCCTAATTAAGTGATATGTAATATCTTGAATGCATTGGATGTTGGAATGATCTGCAATGTGAATCAATGCATTATCGTGTCCTGGGATGATCTGCCTGACTGCCTTATGTCCTGGAAATCTTTTCTACAACGAACAGTACAGATCCAGTTATAGTCAATTTGATCAAAGCAAAAAAGATAGGATCTCCAGGTGAGGCAAAAGCATTTATTTGGGTGCAGCAGACCTCAAAACAAGGTAATGTAACGTTTCGACCCGTAGGTCTTAATCATACATAAATACAACAAACAAAAACCCTTGTATTTATACTGCCTTAATTGTTTGCATGCTTCATACAATTAAACAATTATTCAATTAAGCATTGCAGGCAGATTAATTATCTACCAGGTGAATTATTCAGCAAACATACAACCCCAAAGAAAAGACGAATTGGGGGAGGCAAAAAATATATAAATACAAAAATAAGTTCCAGAAAATAGATGAAATAAAAAAAGGGAAAAGAAATTTATGTATGATTAAGACCTACGGGTCGAAACGTTACATTACCTTGTTTTGAGGTCTGCTGCACCCAAATAAATGCTTTTGCCTCACCTGGAGATCCTATCTTTTTTGCTTTGATCGTTTGTGGGACTGGCGGCGTCCCCTCGATGGTGATCTCGGCGAGGTTCTGCTGTCTGGGCTCCCCCTTGGAGGTAGCCGCGGCATTTTCCTTCTATCTCTGCCTGGCCGCAGCCGTGAGTACACAGGGGGTTGAGCCCGACATCCGGAATCCGGAACCCGGAAGTACTGCGAGTTACGTTTCACTCGCCGACGCATTACAGGAAAATGATGGGGATACAAGCAGCAACCTCGGAGGGGGTCTTCTCCTACACCGCAGCGGATGCGGACCGCATTGTTGGTGCCACCACATCACAGGACTGTTTCCTTAGCCATCCAGGAGAAGTCACATTAAAAATACAGCTAGAAAAAACGAAAGGAAGACTGGTAAGCTGTAAACTCCATTGTCTTACCTTGACCGAATACTTCAAAGTGAAGCGGATCCCTAGGGGTCTCCGCATCAAATTAAGACCTACTTTGTTTTCTGACAGTGTTGAATATTGTCAGAAATTTGAAATGATTCTTAACAAATGTTCCTTCGACATTATGCTGCTAACTATTGAACAATTAAAGAAAGAACTCGATGAACTAGAGACCGAAATAGCGGCTCTTGAGATCCAATTAAAAGATATGTTGTCTTTGGAATCTTTGGAACAATTAAATACTCGACTGAATAAACAAATGGAGGACATGAGGATGCAAATAGAAGATAGAAAGAGAATTAAATTTGCAAGAGATTTAGAAGATTATACTAAAGGCAGAGTCTATAGATGGACCCAGAGTAACACCACTTTTGGAAATGCACCTATACAATCCTCTCATTTTCGAAGACCACGATTCCAAAAAAAGCATACTAGTCACAATCTAGGCCAAGATTCTACAGAAACTGATCTAGATACATCTGATGACCAATTATATTCACACCTTGTCCCTACCAATTCTGCTTCTTTTTTAGTCAGAGATCAACAGAAACAGGACGGAGGAGGAAGAGGAAACACCACAAACGCGGAAAGAAGGCAGAATCCTGGGAGAACAAAAAAGACTTATCACCCGAAGATGTACAATCAGCGCCGCTAGTCATTAATATATCAGATCATGTACTTACAGATATTGAATATAAGGTACTATCTAAAGGCCTCTCATTTTGTCCCTCTGCCCCCATTGATCTTTTTGCTCTACGTGTGGATCTAGAGAAGTTTTTTCGCAATGTAAAACTAAAAGTATTTTTTCATGGGAGGACAGAACCCATTGGTATAGATACTTCTAGTGTCTCTGACACCCCATTCCATGCTAAAGATCTTAAATTGTGGACTAAGAGTGATTTCTCTCCACCTACGACTCCTCCCATAGAAACATTTGTTCAGTTTGTGAAACAAGATATTGATCATCTACTTGATGTATTTATTGATGGTAAACGTCCTAATTTTTCTAGACTTGAACGACAGGCGTTGAAAAATCTTAGAGAAAATAAAAGTATCACTTTAAAACCCGCTGACAAGGGGGAGCCTTGGTGATTATGAACCATGTGGATTATGTTAAGGAGGTTAATCGGCAACTCGGCGACACTGACACATATAGGGTTAGTCATTTGGGTGAAGTTACACGACTAGAGAAATTAATTGATACAGTCATTTCAGAGGCCTTAACACAGAACATCATAGACGAGGATCTATATAAATATCTGAAAAAAGAACATGCTATCCTGCCAGTATTTTACGTGTTGCCCAAAATACATAAAAGCCTGGAGAACCCACCGGGGAGACCGATTGTGGCAAGCACGGATTCCGTGCTTCAGCCGCTGTCGATCTTTCTGGATAGGGTTCTCCAGCCTTTGGTCATTAAAACTCAATCCTTTTTATGGGATAGTAAGGACGTGTTGAGACGTATAGCAGGACTTTCATTTACAGGTCCGGTCATTCTATTTACGTGGGATGTGACGAGTCTCTATACCTCTATCCCGAACACAGAGGGTATGAAAGCAATTCATGATACATTACTTAAACACTCATTTTCAGACGAACACATTACTTTTCTGATGAAACTGGTTGAGATTGTGCTCCATAATAATATATTTCTGTTTGGAGACATGGTATATAAACAGTGCAGAGGCACAACTATGGGATCCAATATGGCTCCTGCCTATGCTAATTTATATATGGATACATTTGAAAATCAATTTGTCTATCCACATCCTCTCTTTAGAGATTTTGTACACACCTGGTGGAGATACATCGATGATGTTTTTGGTATTTGGACTGGAACCGAAACTGATTTAATCACTTTCCATACACAGATGAATGCAGTTAATACTCACATTCAATTCACTATGATCTCTAGTTTTCTTGAGATCAATTTTTTAGATCTGACTCTGAGAGTGGGGGGACACACCTCATTAGCGACCTATTTGTAAAACCTACAGATAGAAACAGCCTTTTACACTATAGTAGCTTTCATCCAGAGAGCACACTTAAATCATTACCTCGTAGTCAATTCACCAGAGTTGTCAGAAATGTCTCTCATCCTGACACTCGGGATGATAGACTTCGGCAAATGACACATAGGTTCACTGATAGAGGTTATCCCAAAACTCTTCTACAAGATGAGTATATACGCTCTAAAACTTTGGATCGCACTTCTATCATTTCTCAATCTAAGGATAAACAGTGTAAGGAATCTCGTATTCCATTTATAACTAAATATAATGAGGCTAGTAGATCCATTAACCAAATTGTACGTAAACACTGGCAAATTCTTCAAAAAGCCTATAGTGGGATCCCCTCCTTTCAGTTTGCACCTATGTTTGCTCACAAAAGAAACAGAAACTTAAGGGATTCCCTAGTCAATGCTGACGTGGGATCCTTTAAGAAATATCAACAGGCCACCCTGGCACCTAAAAAATGTGGGACTTTTCCCTGTTTACATTGTGCCTCATGTAGTGCTGTGATCAAGGGTGACTCTGTAACACATCCACAGACAGGTGAGAAAATACCCATACAGGGTTTCTTCACCTGTGACTCTTCATTCGTGATATATATGCTTAAATGTCCGTGCGGCTTTTATATGTAGGCGAAACAACTATGAAGGTGAAGGAAAGAATTAGCAAACATAAATCAACGATCCGTACCAGGCGATTAGAGCTACCTGTCGCTGAGCATTTTCACCTTTGCTCTCACGGTGTAGCACAATTACGGTTTCAAGTCATTGACCAAGTACCCCCACTTAGACGTGGTGGTGATAGGACCCGTTTACTTAAACGTAAAGAAAAAAGGTGGATACATAAACTTGACACCTTGTGGCCAAAAGGTCTTAATAGAGAATTTGATCTAAATATATGTTTTTGAACTTCATTCTAGATAATTATGTGCATCCTCCATTTTGGAGGTTCCACATAATGGTCGTTTGACAATAGGTCTCACCTAGTTGTTCTGCCTCACTATTATCCTCATTTTTTCATGTTACTATATGGTCTGTGGTAATTATCCTTCTGTACTTTACATTATGTATGATGGGATCCATATATATGTCTCTATGGTTTCAGGTCTTACCATGTATTCGTGATGTAGTGTGCTATCTACAGTTAAGCAATGCTATAAATGTTTTTTGATATGTATAAATATAATTATAATACTTTGGTAGTAAGAATTTATATATATATATTTTCTGTAGATATGGATTGCCATGTCTCTTTGGACACCCCTCCAAAATTTCTTTTAACCTTTTTAAACCCTTTCAACTTAATTTCTTTTCCCTTTTTCATTTCATCTATTTTCTGGAACTTATTTTTGTATTTATATATTTTTTGCCTCCCCCAATTCGTCTTTTCTTTGGGGTTGTATGTTTGCTGAATAATTCACCTGGTAGATAATTAATCTGCCTGCAATGCTTAATTGAATAATTGTTTAATTGTATGAAGCATGCAAACAATTAAGGCAGTATAAATACAAGGGTTTTTGTTTGTTGTATTTATGTATGATTAAGACCTACGGGTCGAAACGTTACATTACCTTGTTTTGAGGTCTGCTGCACCCAAATAAATGCTTTTGCCTCACCTGGAGATCCTATCTTTTTTGCTTTGATCGTTTGTGGGACTGGCGGCGTCCCCTCGATGGTGATCTCGGCGAGGTTCTGCTGTCTGGGCTCCCCCTTGGAGGTAGCCGCGGCATTTTCCTTCTATAGTCAATTTGATGTCACTGAAAATCTACCCCTTTCATTTAAATATTACTTTCTCTTTAAATCTAATATTTACTATGCCTCAAGAGGGCAGTGTTGCTCTTCAAATTAATTCCACAATTTAATTTTAATATATCTTATCTCAGATCAAAGGTCAATCTGTCTTAACAAAGACCCTATATTCAATCCTAGACTTTGGGTCTCTCCTGTCAAAATTAAATTAATATCTCTACTCCTCTCAAAACTCAGCTAAATTCCTTTCTAGTTAAAATCAACAGAAATTCTATTCTTCAGTAATTATACCATTTACCAATTATACTCTACAAATATTTGGAGCATCTATTTCCTACTGTAAATATATATTAATATATATTGATTATAAGAATATATTTTGTGAATATTTTATACACTTGCATCGAGATTTTAAATTTGTTTCTATACCCAAAAAGAAAAATATCTTTAATTGAAGGACTTGTTAAAACAAACCAATAAATTTAAATATGACATGTCTGGCACTTAGCTCAGCATTATATCAAATAAAGACATTTTATTGTCTATAACATCATGTCTGGCATTTATAGAAACCCTCATAACTCTTAAGGTTCACCTAGCCGTGAACTATTTAAAAAAAAATCTCTGTCCATTTCTAAAACTAGGCGAAAATTGAAAAAGAAAAGACTTTACATTAAAACAAGATGGCTAAAGGCATCCATTTTAATTTTCCATTATAATATACCCGACAGAGAGAGGACCCTGCTTTCCAGCATTTATTTCCAGTAAAAACAAAAAAGATGTAGTGTTTTCAGACCTGGAATAATGCAAAGAAAACAAGTTCACATTTTTAACACAAACCTAGGGCCCTATTACATTCTTCACGCAAAAACACACGAGCAACTGATTTTTGCGCTAAACAGTAAACGTTAACGTGCGTAAATCAACGCTGGTATTATAATGCTCGCACATTTTTTCATCCATCGAGCAATAACGCGCGTTAAACTGACGTGCACAAACACGCCCCAGCAACGTTGCGCGCAGAAATCAGTGTGCGGACTGTTTTTTTCACGCGATTCAGCCAATCAGAATTGAGAACCTCAATTGTCTCACGTTAAGTTTTTGCACCTGTCAAAGTAAATCTGCGCATATATGCTGCATCAATAAAAAAAGCACGCACAACTTCTGAAAGTTATTAGTTTGCTATGAGTAGAATGTGTACCTATACTTTGCTGTGTTTTTTTTTGTTTGGGCAGGTGTATTTGGTTTCGGCCAGGTTGATAGAATTTGCCAATAACACCAGCTTTTAGGCTAGGGTCAGACGAACGCAGTTTTAACGTGCGTTTAGCAGCAGTTAATCACGGCCGCAGTAGCAGCAAATGACGTCCAATGCCAGGCAACATACGAAGAACGGCCGCACGAAAGTCCATCCGCGCAACGCAAGTGGCAAACGAACGCATTTTTCGAGAATGTCAAACCGCTAGTACTGACGTACAGAGTACGCTGCGTCCGCTAGCGGCGTGTGTGCGTGATTAGGAGATGTCAGACGCTGCTAATGTCCGGCCTACATAACGTCCAGACGCAAAAAGTGTTTTATTGATGATCCGTAAAAAATCACGGACGAAAATGCGCATCGTATGACCGCTATCGCGTATTCCGTGAAAAAATACGTCCATTCGTTCGAACGCACTTTTTCACAGACAACGCGAAAAATGCGTTCGTCTGACGCTAGCCTTAGGAGTTGCTAAAATTATGCGCTCAAAGGCTGTACGTTAATTCCTGCACATAGATTGTGCGCTGGTACGCGGATGGTATTACAAACGCATTTGCGCTCACAATTTTAAGTATAGGACGCGCGATGTACAGTAAGCTTGCGTAGCGTTCGCGCAGGTTCACCCGCGGTAGACGTATACGCGCATTTGTTACGCTGACATTGTAATACGACTATCAGCGCAAAGGGTTTTGCCCCTCGCGGTAATGCGTTTTTGCGCGGGCGCAATTGTTTGCGCAAAGAATGTAATAGGGCCCCTAATGTTTTAACTTCAGAAATCAATATTTTGATCGACCCTAATTTACCTTTTTTTTCTGTAGAGTTTTGTCAAAGATACAAAAATATCATCAATAATAGGAATTATTTTCTAGAATACAGTCAGTCACATCTGTATGATGCCTGCTGTTACGGACAACACATAATTTGCAAAATGGAATATCTACAAAATCAATAACATGGCAGAGGAGAACCACAGGGGGGGGGGCTGGATCATGTGCAGGAGAAGGTGGAAAAACAGAACCCTACTTTCCAATCACGGCTTTGCACATGCTCTCTAACAAATTTTCACATTGCTTTTATGTACTTTATGCCCCAGTAATACAGACTTTGTGTATGTGAAGCCCTGGTTGGTTGCCTATCTTGGCAGCTTGTCAGGGTAAAAACATGCTATAAAGCTCCCCTTTTTTTGGGGGGGGGAGTGAATGTAGTCAGTGATGCAAATTGCTCCCCACACCTCCCAAAGTGAGCAGGTCTGGTAATTATCAGCTAATTAATGCCTCCTATAGAAGATATAGATGTTAATTTACAGTAAGGAGGCGCTATATCCAATTCAAAAGTAAAGCTTGTGACAAGAGATGAATAGCACCCCCAGATGTTATGATAACTGCTGGAGTTGTTATGTATAACGTCAATAGGGAAATAGGGCCCAAAAGCTTTACCAGAAGCAGAGATAATGGCCGTTTTTAGCTTTCTTTACACTACAACTGGCTTATCTTGTGGTGTTATGTCCCAATTTCAAATAGCATCAATAAAACATTATATAACACTCCCAGTTATATAATCATCCTAAATTATATCATCAAGCAAAATCTGACTCGGCTTTAATAAAGTATAATAAAAAATGATTTCTTATCAGACCTGGATAAGGGTGAATGACATCTACAATACCTCATAAAACAGGTGGTTATAAACGCAAAATAGCACATAACCAATTATTATCCAGCGGACGTATAAAGTACCGTATTTTTCGCTCCATAAGACGCACCTGACCATAAGACGCACCTAGTTTTTAGAGGAGGAAAACCGGAAAATAAATATTCTGAATG